>OW618050.2:6214434-7533345 GCA_939531255.2 Thera britannica | reverse complement strand
GTGGAAATATTTACATAAAAATCAGTTCATGTACTTTTGCTTGATTTAGCATTTCGTTTAGTCAATGTCTGTTGGAGGCGTGATTCGCGAAAGTTAGGAGTTGAATTCACAATTCGCTCTAAAGCCTCCCTTCGGGTGCTTAGAGGGCTCTCGATGTTAACCGAATGAGAAAAAAGCAACGAATTTCTGACTTGTTGACTTTGTGCTGAAACAATTTATTCACGCGGACACAGAGTTTGAAGTGGAATGAAAACAAATGGACTGGAAAACTGCGACCTCTGATTTTTCAATTACCATGTTTCAGTATTTATTTTCCGAATAATCCTACGCAACGAATCCCAAAGTTTAACCTTAAAAAGTCCGCAGTATCTCGAGCACGTACAAAAAACCGCTACGTGACTTAATAATAACATCAATATGTAATAGTATTCGAACAGGCTTTTCAGCTCTTCAAGAAACGAGAGAACGAGTTTGTTGCTAAACAATAAATGTCCTTGGAGAGGTGATCATTTTTATTGCGCCTGTATATTTTCAATTGTACGAACGAACGAGGTAAGAATACTTACTCGTAAGACTGCTTCGATTCGCATTGATCAAACATTATTTTTGCCTTAGTAAAACAAAAAAAATTATAAAATTGGTATTACACAACGCATTTAGGGCACGAAATGTGCCTTACATGCGTTGTGTAATACCAATTTTCTACTTCTATGTTATCTGAAAATCCGAACCATGCCGATGTACTTAGAGAGTCAGAAGCTGTCGAACTAATTAAGTAAGTGTTCGAAAGAGAGTATTATTACTCTTTTTGATACTATAGAAAATAGGCTAAGTTCGACCATTACAAGTGCTCACACGTAATCGTTTTCGGAGTAACTTCTAAGAACTTGTTCTACCGAATCAAAGCATGTACTCTTTCTTATACATCAATATTTGATTTGATATTTTATTCAAAATCAAGTGTATGATTCGAGATATCATTCCGCATCGATGACTTACTAATATTATTAGTTTAAAGTGCGAAGCAATAAAAGTCCAGTAGGTATTCAGATCTTTGCTCATGCGTCATTCATTTACAGCCTGTCAAGGTTTTCGATTCAGAGTTTCAGTAATCGGTACCAACCTACAGATCGTGTTTTACGTTTGTTAGCCTTGAAATTCTCTCCCATCGCGAGTTGGACAGAAACACGTGTTATTGCAGAGATAAAACGACATTTTAAATAAAAATAAATATACGTTATTTTTTACGGTCGAAACATAATTTTCATTGTTTGGAAATCATCCAAAAACAAATGAACTTATCTGGTTTCTGATTGCTACAGTCGCGTCACGGTAAATTAGTATTTATATGCTGGTAATAAATAAAGGAATTATACCTACGTCGGTGGTAAGTACGTGGTATTGATAAATGGTTTAAGGAATTTACACAATCATTTTAAAAACAAGTAAATTACCAACTATGCTAAGTGCATTTAATTGAAATCCACAGTTATTAAACAAATATTTACAAAATGCACAAAACACACAAAAAACAGCTGAGCCATCTGCAGACCGTTACAAACGATCTAGAGATAGCTCAACTGATCCAAATCAGTGCCAGACGGAAGAGTCCCCAAGACGCTGGTGGCTTCTTGAAATTTTCAATTTCGAAACCCTAACCTTCAAGAATCAATAAACCTTGAGTTTCACTTGTAAGCATTAACATTATTGTGTGTCTATGTACTAAAGTTATTGGTATACGTCATCAGCTCGGGGGCCGAGACTTTTTACTAACTTTACCAACTTATTATATATTCTGTAGGCTTTTGTTTAAATCCTGTCAAAGTTCTTATAACTATCGTTAGTTCATAATATCGTTACCAGAACTTCAGCGTTTCAGGTATGCTACGAGAAGTCTTTTTCTCGTAGCATACCTGAAACGCTGGGTTCATTAATCTGTTATCCCAGACTAAAATCAATTAAGTCAAGGTGACTTCTAGCATAGTTTAATTAGAAACTGATGGGCCACATCTCGTTCCCCCAAATGCTAAGACTGCTAAATGGATCCACAATTTATCTTAGAGTCACCGCGTTACCAACTGCGTCGCCCGTCGGCTTTTTTCAGACCCACAATATCATCTACTATGTTTCTATCTGATTTTATTCTATCGATATGCGTCTTTGCCATCTTACGCACATCACTATGTGGCTTCATAAGACCCACAAGTGCGAGCGAGATAGATATAGTGAAATGATTTATGACCGCACGACTCAGTTGGTAACGCGGTGACTATAGCTGTAAAGGCTTACCTTCACTCATAAAGTAGGGTATCCTAAATCGTCCAGACAGCACTCTATCTCGTAACGACTGCAGTGTAGACCCGTCGAAAGGCAACGCTCCACACACAAGGACGTAAAGTACCACTCCAAGACTCTGTGGAAAAAGGGTTTCTTTAAAACGAGCTCCACAAACATGACTTTATTTTTAACTGAGCGATTTGGCTGTTCAGACTTTAGGCCTCGCTATATAGCTACGAACACGAACCAAAAGACGAAAAGTAGGGCGCCCACCCACCAGATGGACCGACGACATTGTTAAGATCGCGGGAAGTCAGTGGATGGAAAAAGCTCAGAATCGTTCTTCCTGGAAATGTGTAAGGCAGGCCTATGTCCAGCAGTGGTCTTCCTCAGGCTGATGATAATGATGATGAGATATAGGTACAAGTTTCCTAAGACACACTGCTACTGTGCTATAAAAAATACCACATTCTCTAAAATATTGCATAGGCAGGTACGTTTTCTTGGTAACTTTTGACGTCATAGTAAAAGATTTACTGGGGATTTGTGCTAAAAATTTATCCAAATGCAATTAGGTAATTAATGTAATTATTGAATAGGTACAATCAACGAGGAGATAATGTCGTCTAAATCCGACTTAGACAATTTAGGATAAAAACCAACCAATAAATACTCGTTAAAAATCATTTATATTTTCTAGTCTCAAAACCCACAATGTAATAAAAAATTTACTTAAATGAAGTCTTACAAATAAAAGCTATTTAAAAATAAATGCGAGCGTAATCACGTTTTAGCGAACAAAGTCAGAAAGAACAAACATTTTAATTCAAGAACAATAGGTACTGTATCTCGAGTTTCAAACTGCGTAAGTACTTTACCTTACTAGGTTCTAAATAACTCTTTGTAGAAGTATATTTGGAAGCTAATATATGTATTAATTATTCCTATTTCCAGTTTATGCTTATATTTTCCCTTAGGCTTCCGCCTTCCGCACTATCAAAACGGCGCAGTTTTTGCAATAACATACCTACCTAATTAAGTTCCCTTTTTGAATTCTTGCAAAACAAACAATTAGAATACCTATTTTTAGAGCATTGCTTTGTAAAGTTATTTATTGCGTCATGTGTATTCTAAAGTTTTGTCCCAGTTGTCATTTTTATTGTGTAGAACCACAGATAAGATAATACTGGCAGAACTAAAGCCAATCCAGTTTTTAACTCCTGCGAATTTCATCGTTTTTCAATCTGTTTTCTGTACTCTTTGTAAAATGATCCAAATAAATAAAATTTTTCATTGATCATACTCTGAAAGTAGGTCTGAAGTTGCCTGAGGGGCCTAATTGAAAGTAATACTTTCAGCCCTAGGGAGAATCACTTTCTACTGACAGCTGTCAAATTATAAAAAAAAACAAGTTCTATTTTATTCAACCATGTTCCAACTTTCTAAAGTCTACTGAAACTATTACACGGGTATTTATCGCGTTAATTACCTTATTTTATTTATTTTCCCGACGTTTCGGCTATGTTGCAATAACCGTGGTCGCGGGCGGGGGTTTCTAAAGTCTTTCTAAATGCAAGGAGGTTGTGACCACAAAAGTCTTTTGATGTGGTAAGTACAGCACGAGTTAAATTATGTAGGCCTAGTAGAGCTTTTGTTTATTATATCACACACGTTGACAGTAGACAACTGTATAGAGAACTGGCATGCATCCTCTTATTGCTAGAATATCTTACCCAAATGTCTATTTCAGGGCCTGTGTACCTCTTCCCTTCGAATACCTCTGGAGCTGCATACGGTGGGGATCCGCACCACGTGGCCAATAACTCCCCCGCCGCGTAGTAATTGCTAAAGCCAAAATCGGCTATTTTGATGTTCATGTTTACGTCTAAGAGTAGATTCTCCGCCTGTAAAAAAATACCTGATTAGAGGGAGTCAGTGGTACTTACTACGAAATAAATCTATCCAGTAGTGTTATTAAAATTTGGATGGGGATGATAGACATGTAACAACACTAAAATGCCCCTATTTTGTTATCATTCGTTTTTTAAATTTCGTCTCTAAGGATGCAATTTTAAGAACGTTCTCGTAAAAATAGCAGTTCCAGTGTGGAGCCAATCTAACTTAAAAGGTATGATGCGTTTCTTATTTTTTTTTCAGATCCAAGCTTTGCACTATTCGAGTAGAATAAACGTAGAAGTTTGAATCTAAGTTATTCAGCACTAGATTACAACTTAGTATGCAATGAACACAGAAATGTTCTCTAACATCGCTAAATCCTCTCGTAGACTACTTCTCCCAAGCATAAACTACTTAGTTAATCGCAAGTTTGCCGAATTCAGAGTTGTGCATACGTTTTAACTGTGTGAGGGTGAACAAATTTGTCTAAAGACTTGCTTTAAATCTACGCAGCTGTCTTAGTGAGTACATTATATAAATAATAGAGTATAAATAAACTTGAGAAAACGATTTTGATTGAATTTCTATAGGACCAATCTGGAAGTAAGTTTAACCTTCCAGACACAAAAGGATTGACTTAATGGGCTCATAAATGACGGAGGTAGTCAGTAACAAACATAAAAAAATACAACCGAATGGAGAACCCCCTCCTTTTTTATTTGAAGTCGGTTAAAAATATAGTTTCTAATGGCACTTATTTACTCAAGTTTATATTCAAACAATGAAGTATCGTCCCGAAATGACTGCTCGAAACTTTTCCCAACTTCGACTACAAAAAACAAAGTTCTTGTTTTAGCACTTGCTATATAAAATAGGAGAATGAATTGAAAAACTCACTCCGAATTTCTTTTGTTTTTGTTTATTTTCAGAAAGGGCGAAAAGCTTTCGAAATTCGAATAATAATTTGCGTTCGTCAAGTTTATTTTTAATATCCATCCCTCTTAAAGCCCGGTGACATCAAGGCTATAACTCAGCGATGCTTGTATCGCTTCATCGCGGCGTTTATCGCCTAGATTCGGCCGTAGCTGTAGGCCGTATTGGTCACTGAGCACTCTAACAGCTTAAATGGCCGCTAAGTCTATTGCCACCTCTTTCTATAACCATGAAATCATTTCCATGTTTATACTCCCTCGACTCTATAACGGGGATACGAAAAAAACAAGACATAGATTAGTTATAAAGAATCAAGGAATATGAACAAGCGAGTATTTCTTTAGGTGTGTACTTACTAGTAAAATATTATAAATTATTGCAACAAACAGTAGGTAAAATTGGATATACTTAATACGTACAAGTATACGCTAATTGATAAAATACAATAACAGCCTTTGTCGTGGATTTATCCCACGCAGTGTATACAATGGGTCTTTACCGTGCCTGAATACACAAATTATGGTTACCCTCATCACTTTCGCGTGACAACAGTGATATATATTTTATTATATATTATATATTTTCAAATGCCTAGAAGCAGACGCAGACGTTCTTTAGCGAAAAAATGATTTTTTGGCTGTGATATGTAACGCTACGGCACTATTTTACTTTTGAGTTAATAGATCAGGGAACTTCTTGTCCAAAATTCCTTGGTAGGCACTTACAGAAATCTCCTTCGCAAGGAATAGCCGCAGGGGATTTCTGGAATATGCCGATGTAACGTAAAGTTAGAGTTCTAACCTGTTCAACTCGTAGATGTAGACGCTATTACCTTGAGATCTCTGTGGACTATCCGCCTCTCATGACAATACTCCACAGCTGAGAGAATCTGCCAAAACTTTCGACGAGCTGCCTGCTCCGCCATTCTGCCGAATCTTGCTATGTAGTCTGAAAAAACAACGCTTATCTGATTACTTTATAACGATTTGCTACGTAACGAGTTGAGTGCTACGACAGTTCGTAGCACGAAATCTCGTAGACTATTTAGGTGTCCTTCTTTGTCAAATCCATGACGCGTGCAGAGATTTATTTTTCGCGTTCAATTTGATTTTGGGGCAACACAGTCAGCTGTGCACGAAATTGCGTCTCCCTGCACCATCCCCCTCAGGCTCGCCCCTCCGATACCCTGCTCAATGACGTCACAGCGAGCCTGCTTACGTCATTCACAAAGCGGTCACGAACTTACGAAACGAATGCCCTTAATATTTCGAGGTTGCTTCATTTTGGTCGAATATTTGACCGATAAATGATGGCTAATTAAAATAACAATGAATTCTACAGATGGTACTACTCATACCATGCATTGTTCGCACCAAAATAAAAAATAATGAGCTATTAGCGCGATGGTTTTTTCCGAATAATTAGCAATGGTTACACGTATAGTAAGTAAGTACTCGTGCCACACTATAAAATGTGGGCACGTGCAGAGCATATTATTTGCCTTGTGGTACAGTTACCAAGAGATCTGAGGGGATTTCTGCTAAGAAAGAGGATTTACCCGGTTGGAGCGCGTACTATTTGCACGAGTTTGCTCTATCTACGAGACCCAAAATTTGTTTTGGGTTTTGAGTGTATTACTAAAAAACCAACAAGTGTAAGTCCTGTTCTTGGAATGTATGCACAATCAACACACAACCAACAGTAAACATAATGAACCCTGACATGATAGTAGGTGCACAAGAAAGTACAACAGTATCCTGAAATGTAGCTACTTTTTGAGAAATGGAAAACTTACCAAAAATTTCTCCTTTGCTTGCATACTCCGAAACTATGTAGATCATATTCTTTGTCTCCATGACCTAAAACAACGAATATCACTTTATTAAACACTAGCGGCTTGTCCCGGCTTCGTACGGGTGGACATTTATTTTTAAACACATGAATAAAGTCTATGTTACTCAGGGTGAATGTAGCTTTCCAATGGTGAATGAATTTTTAAAATCGGCACAGTAGTTTTTGAGTTTACAAACATACAAAAATACAAATATTTCCTCTTTATAATATTAGTATACAGATAGGCATGCAGCGGGGCTTAAAAGTATAAAAAAATAAGTAGTAGCACAGGACGTATGTGACCTACGAGGCAATGCTTTGTTAAAGGCGATGGTTACCGCCTAGCATCAGGTGGGCCACTACGCTTGTTACTTATAGATAAAAATAAAGTAATTTTGTATCTTTATAATTGGCATTGCAATATCAGCCTAGAGATTCTCGATCGTTGTAACAATATTGTAAAAAAAAAGCTGAATATCACGTGTTATTTGTATTGCTTAACTTATGGGACAAAGGAATTGCAATAGATATAATGATATTGCAATAGGATGCAATAGATATATGTTATATTGATGCAGATATCTTAAATTGTAAACAACTCTACACGAACCGTGCAATGTGATACAAATATCGTCATTTTATTACAGTTTTATTTATAAACATCTCTTTTTTACGTCATCACATTTCTTATCGTTGTGTAGCTACTAGCTACCTACTTTGAATAGCGTAGTCAGGTATTTATATATATACCTACATTTGTACTAATACTACTATTTTTATGTCGAAAACACTTTGACGAAGTTTTTTAAAGTTCGTCAAATATAAATTGGTTTCAAAAACTTTCCAACATTTTCCTAGGTAGAGCTACGTGCGGTGCTCAAACTAAACGAGTAGAGTCGAGTGGCATAGTGCATTCTTTTGTTGATCGGCAAGAACTTAAATTGGAAACGGAATGCTTGTTCCCTCTTGACAAGCTATTACAATAACAAAGAAAATCAAATTATTGAACGCCTTCCTAATATGTTATTTTTCTGTAAAACGAATAACATCTAGGTACTCAAAACAACGATTCTCTTTTAAAAATCTTTACCTAGAATAAGCTGTTATAGCTCTGATCAAAAGTTATTTTTCCATGTGTTTTCGTGCCCGTGAACTAGTCGATAGGTTATACGAAAACAATCTCTATAAATATCCATTCATAACTCACTTTTATTATCAATCTGTATTTTGCATAAGCAGGCGTCAGTCTGCTTTTACTGCGACCATTTATATAAACGATTGAGTACCTACTTATAAGTATGCCCTATTGACTCTGTCTGTAAGTAAGTATATCACAGAATACAGTATTTTTACCGATGTATCATGATTATTTCATTTATTTTATTTTATTAGCCATTTTACTTGTTCTTCCTCTTCTTCCTGCCCTTATCACACTTTATGTGGGGTCGGCACATGTCTTCCTCCTCCATTCCTTCTCCTTTCAGCCACCATCTCTGCATTCACTCCTCTCTTAGCCATGTCATCTTTCACACAGTTCATCCATGTTTTTTTGGCCTACCTCTGCTCACATATCCATCCACATCACTCTCATAGTAACAGGACTTTCATTCTTCCTCATGATATGCCCGTACTTCGCCAGACTTAACTTTTTCTTCGCCTACCTTTAACCTCCACTAACCTTTTTATTACTTTATTAACCACTTTTATTCCATATTAAACGAAAGTACCGAAGAAAATAAACTATGAAAATTAAAGCAATGTGAGCTTTCGTGCCTCAAACAATCAATAGCGTCTCGATTGTTTGAAAACATGCAGTCAGAAATGCTTGCCCTTACAAAGCAGTTTCAAGAGAACATTGTTCGTAACACGTACAATGTACTACGAGTAGGTGCATTCATTCAATGATTTAAAATCAATTCATGCTGATACTCAGAATTATGTTGTACGAATTATTATCTTTCTGGTTCTTTAAGGTTGTTCGATTCCGATACAAACTGAATTTACACAACTATGGGCATACAAAGTATAAATGTACACTGAAATAGCTGTAATAGAATTTTACAGTGGTTTTAATTGCCGGCCAGTTATATAAAGTTGGAAAAAACTGTAGGATAACAGAAATATTAATAAAAAACCAAAAAAGTAATTTTTTCGTCATTTTTTCTAACGGGTACTAGCTTTTAGCATAGAGTCAATTTTGTACATCACTGTTTCAAAATAGACGTAAAAGTCTGTTAGTTTTTTTGTGAAGCCCCGACTGCCACGACCAACGGCTGACACTCCAACTTTATATAACTGGCCGGTATTAAGGACCACTGTAAAAGCCTATTACAGCAATTTCAGTGTATATACATTAATACTTTATTCGGCCATAGTTGTGTTAATTAAGTTTGTATGGAAATCGTACCCCCTTAATATTTCATGCTCTGATACTGATACCCAAAATAATCTTGAAAGTATAATTTTCGGGACAGTTTATAAACCTTGTCTAATCATATTGGTACCTAATTTGTGGCTGAAGTCAAGCGGTGGGTTATGATAAATTTAGATCGAAGCACGCAACCATGAAAATGTTGTAAAAGATTCTCGCGATCACAATTTCTTTCTAAAAGAAAACATTCTTGTTTAGATTTGAATACCGAATGTTTCTGCCAAATATGATAGTTTAAAAAATGGTAGGGAACCATGTAGTTTTTACCCGGTATTCTGAACATTTTCTGGTACTCTGGTAGTAGAATAGATATTTTGGTTGGACGTGAAACTGGCTGGCGTAAGTAAGAACTTGATTGATGATAGTCTAATACAGGGATTCCCAAAGTGGTCGATATCGACCCCTTGGGGTCGATATTGGTTTCCTAGGGGTCGATATAAACGAAAACTGATTTTGGGGGTCGACGAGGTCTAAAAATCGACCCCCTATTACATTACCACACGTTCTTATTTAAAACTTTAGATAGTTAGGTACTGTATTGTTTATGTTGTGTTACGTGTACTAAGAAAAAATAATATTTTTGTAGGAAATAGCATTGTTGTAGTACCTAATGTAAAGTATCAAGTTCGTACAAGATGAAAAACTAGGCAAGTCAGTGTGGACAAGTTTGTGCAAGATGAATGAGTTCGAGCGTACATCTTTCAGGCGCGTTTTGCTCTATTTGACTCATACTTGATTTAACACGAACGAATTCATGATCAAGTGGCAAATCCAAACATGTTCCTGATATTTTACTATTTAACGAGCTTGCACTTAGGTTGAAAGTTCATTTGCGTTTTGAAATTCGTTGGAGCTTGAACGATAATAGCTCATATAAGTACTCATTTATTTCAAGGGATCACAAAGTTATAAAATAGCTAAATTAAGTGAAGTAAAGTGGCTGAAACAGAATTTACGAATCACTTAACCAAGTGCAAAGTTTTCCAATTTGTACCTTAGCACTTAGGTATTTTGTATCAATAGAAAGAAAACTAAAGATAGGCCCCTTATTTATAATAGTCTGCTAACTTAAAACATTGCCAATTCTCACTCTGTCCTCTTCTATTGACCTAATTCAGAATGAAAAATAATTATAAGTTTAAAAAACTAGAGAAACCGACTTCATTCCCAAACGGCTAAACCGATTTTAATGAAATTCATTTGGGACAATCTGGACGTAAAAATAACCTTCAAAATAAAAAAATAATTTTCTAAATCGGTTCATAAATGACGGAGGCATGCAGTTACAAACATTAAAAAAATTATTTAAAAAAAAATGGCAACACCGATTTTAATAAAATTAAAATGAGACCAATCTGAAAGCAGTGCCTTTCAGATAAAAAAATAATTTTCTAAATCTGTTCATCAATTACGGAGGCATGCAGTTACAAACATTAAAAAAATATTTAAAAAAAAATGGCAACACCGATTTTAATAAAATTAAAATGGGAGCAATCTGGAAGCAGTACCTTTCAGATAAAAAAATATTGTTTCAAATCGGCTTACAAATGACTAAGTTATGCGGTAACAAACATTAAAAAAGAAATAAAAAAATTAAATAAAAAAAATACAACCAAATTGAGAACCTCCTCCTTTTTGATTGGAAGTCGGTTAATAACACTGTAGCAGCTGTTTTAAGTTAGCGGACCATTATGAATAAGGGGATTGATCTTAAAAGTAGGTAATTTGGCCATGGGGGTCTGAGGTAACGTTTCATTTTGGAAAAGGGGTCACTTGTCCAAAATAGTTTGGGAACCCCTGGTCTAATAGGTACAGGTTTTATCATTTGGTATGCCAAACAGTTGCGACTTCTGTCTGAAAGTTATCCTACTTTTTATTGGTTGTCTGTTGTTTACTCTGTTTTATTTTATTAATATAAATATTGCCACAGTTCATCTCTTAGTTGTATTGTAGGTAAAGATATTGGCTAGTCGCAATGTTACGTAAGTATACATATACATATATGTATGTATAGATTCCTTGGTCGCAATACCTCAACGTATCGACGCAACGTAGATATCTTTGTACCTACTTCTAAAGTAGGTATTTTATCCGCGTCTCATATTTTTGTTGCAAAGATTTTATTACTTGTGTGTGACTGGTTAAACATGTCTTGTTAGTCCAATGACCTTAATAGTGAAACTAATCAACATTGCAAAACTAATTAGGTAGAGCGATGTGGCACGTGATGTCTGTATGATATTATTTTCTTAAAAATTGTGTATTTAATGTTAATGTACCTAGATGAATATCTAAAATGATGCTGTGGGAAACTGTTGTTACTAAGACTTCTCATTTTATCTTTCTGGGAATGTTTATACAAAACATTTGTTCTATTTTTGTTTTATCTTTCATTTAGTGGTATCGTAAGTAATGTTTTCTTTTGGTACTTAAATATTTTAGTCTGTAGATAAGTGATGTCAAACAGAACGGCTCAGACGGAAGACCAGCTTTGGTTAAACCCAACCAACATACACGGTGGAAATTAACTATTCTAGAACAAATGTTGTCAATACCACGGTCTACTACCATCCTAGAGCATTGCCGTGGTGGGCCTGGCAAGGACCACGTAGGTTTATATGACCGTGAATAGGACCCTTCCACTGCAATCCATGAATGTCGAAAGAGACCACAAAAAAACCGCACTAAGATGGGCAACGATGGGTGCGTTCCGATTACTCAACACGCGGTCACCAATCAGCTTGCCAAACATGGTAACTACGGCAAACCACGACATAAATACGGAAGAGACCTTTGTCCAGCAGTGGACTTACACAGGCTAATGATAATGATGCTATATACTTCGGTAGTTGCCTCATTGAACTGTATGCAATTTAAGTAAACATTGACGCAGACTGACTCACGTGAAAACGATTTCACGAGGTGAGTAGGTACAGCTGACGTCAAAGCTGCCTGAAAGACAATCCCTACGTTGGATTTGTCAGTTCGGTCCTATAACTACTGATTTTAACTTCTTCTTCTTATCGTGTCACGTGTTCTTTCTAACACGTGCCGTGAAATTTGACGTGCTCCTCGGAGAGACTCCTTTCGTGCACTCGACACATTTTTTTTATTGCCGGTTTTTCTTAATTTATGATGTTTCCTTCACCGTTTGAGAGTACTGGCATAGTACACATACCTACATTTTTCGACATAAAAACCCGTTGTACTGGAACCAGTGGAACTCACAACTGATATTAATAACTTGCTAAGACTATTATAGGTTTACGATCGATTTATTGCTAACAATATATCATGTACTTTGTTTATGTACTTATATTTTGTTTCCTGTTTTGTTACTGCTATGTGAGTCCCTTAGTTTTAGCACTAAAATGTTCTCCATTGGAGGTGTGGCAAATAAATGTTTTTTCTTTCTTTCTTTTCTTTCTTATGTATGCAATGTGGTGAGTATGTTATGTGGTAGATAGTTATTTTTGACAATCGATCGATTCGTAGGTAGGTATTGTATAAACCTTGACAAGATTCCAAAAGTTTTGTTATTCAACAAAAATAGTTGATGTCGCACAAAAAAAACAAAGTCAATGGCACGGCTACTATCATTCCATTCCACTATAACATGTCACTCGTCAGCGTCACGCATGAAAGACAACGACACGTAATGCGTCTCATTTTAGCGGAGGAATGTCATTATAGTCACATTCGGAGCAAAACACGTGCAAGCCCATCAACATAGTAAATCGCTTGGAAACCTCGAATTTGTTCCGCTTAGCACTAACCTAGGTAACGGGGACGAACGGGTACACTCTACTTGCGACCGCCACTGACCCCTAAAGAAGAGTTTGTTGCCCCAACTGGCGTCATACCCTTACCGAGGTCGAAATTATTTGCGTATTTACAAAATCAACAAAAAAAGGTGACGCTTTTAGGTTTTAAAGAGCATAAAAACGTGTGAAAACTCACCTGATAAAGCTTAATTATGTGAGGATGATCCAGTCGCTTCATTATATCCACTTCTCTGTAGACTTTCTGAAGATTGCTGGCGTCTAATTGCGATTTATCTATTATCTTAATTGCTACCTGAAACAAAAAACATTATCATTTAACAATGCAAAAATCTTTGAAGTATCTAGATTTGTAATGACGTAGAGTCGAAATCCTCATACAATAGCCTGCGCTGGCTTGGTAATGCAGATGTTTCGACTTTTATTTAGTTTTTATTGAAATCGGAGAACTTTTGACTATTTACTTGATCTGAAAAATTGGTTACCCCATAAATTACCCAGTCTTGTTGGCCATGTGTAAACATTCACCGATAGCTGTTTGAACAATCTCAACAAAAATGAGGAGTTAGCTAATATGACAAGGCTGTGATATTTTTTGTAACGGAACAATACAGTTAGGTGCAAGTCCAGATGAAGGGGCCATGAGTAGTGACGTCAGCACGAGCGTCATTCACTATTGAGCCAATTGACGTGATTGGACTGCCGACCGTCCGCCTTTGCTTGTATTGTGTCCCTCTCGAAAGGCCACAGGAAGGAAAGAAATTTCCGATAAATTGACGTGACTACTGTTTAGTTCCAGTTTATTAACCACCCAACAGTAATGAATCAATAATTCATCTTTTCATTAGCAAAGAAGCCTACTTCTGTAGGGGGTGGACTTCCAACGCTTTGTCTTGTGGTTCGTGGTCGTCGTTCGAGAATCCTTATTATATCCGTTTGCAAGTATTATTATCAGCTATCTGGTTCCCATAGTACAAGCTCTGCTTAGTTTGGGGATAGATAGTGTTGTGTGGATTATCTACATATTTTATTTGTAAATACATACTAAGAATACAATATAACACCTAGACAGAGAACAAACCGCTGCGTTCCCCACACAAATATTTGTTCTCGGTGGGAATCGAAAAAGGCAGAGCTACTACCAATTGAGCTGAAAGGCCAGTCAGTATTTATAAGCCATTTGTTAGTTCTCCGTACTTTCCTATTCAGCATTTTACAATGATCAAATTCTCAGAGAACATTGTAATATTTAGCAGATTGATCCTCATTCGAATTCCCCGAATGTTTTCCCGGCTGCCGAAGGGAGGTTACGTTTATCGCACGTACACGTGGGATGGTTAGGCCTTGTATTGACAAGACAAACAAGTGTAGTGTAGAATAACAATGACTGGTACCTATAAGTCGGAGCACACCTATAGGTATAAGTCAAAATAGTGTTTGGTTTGCAAAAGTATTCGTAGATTCTTTCTTTTTGAGACAGTATCATTCAATTGAAGTAGGTTACCTTCAACGACATTTACAGTAAAAATAGAACAAGCACAAAAGGTGTACTTTGCTCTACTTTTACTGCAAATAAATCTTTTTCAATTTAATTAAGTCCTTCTTTCTATAAGGATTCTTCTGGGGAGCTTTTCTTAAGCATTGGTCATGATGGAATATTTAATACAATCAGGTACGTATCTGTAAGAAAAATGAAGTGTTTGCGAACGTATCATAAGTATGTATCTAAAAGATTTAACTCTCTAACATAATTTAAAAGTAAAATGTTCTCGCTCGACCCAAATCTTTGCAAACGAATAGACAAACACACACGGAGGTTGTCGATTATAGACCTCGCCAAATCTTTTCAACCGCACT
Organism: Thera britannica; assembly: GCA_939531255.2. NCBI lineage: Eukaryota > Metazoa > Arthropoda > Insecta > Lepidoptera > Geometridae > Thera > Thera britannica. Next base: position 7,518,336 of record OW618050.2, on the reverse strand, counting down.
CTATTTCTTGCTTTTTCTCACTACCACTTCAATAAAGCGTCGGAATCGTTCCCCACGCTTTCTTGGCCGACCCCGACTTTATCTTCCGTCTGGTTGCCACGGAGTTACCAGATTCGATCACTATCGGGATTCTACTGACATGACCCGGGATTCTACTGTCATTCTACTGACATGACTCGCCTAGTCTTAGTTGAACTTGGCCGTTTTTCCTCCCACGCCACGTCTCCGCGTGGCGCAGCCCATTGATTTAGTAAAAAAGTTTTTTAGAATGTAGAATACGTAGAGTTATAAACTAAGCAAGAAGGACACCAGTCAGGCATGGTTGATGTAATTATAGCCAATATAGGATGTGGCAGTAGCCAGCCGTTCTGACATTGACCTCAATGTTGAGATAGCAGCATTACGCAAAATATGACGTCATCAACTAAGGTGCCCGCTATCAATACATTGAAATATAGTAAGAGTAACTTCCTCGTTAGAATGTGTCTGGAATCCGACCTATAAAAAGGATAAACTGTTTATCACCTTATCTTCGGTTATGTAGGTATCTTCGGAAGATAAGAATTATTAGCCTTGGAATGTAAAGTAGTTCGTGGGGTAAAAAAACACGAAAGATGGCCGTATTTAGCCGTTTAGAAAATTTCTACAATACATTAAGTAATTCGTTCTTCTTGTGTTGTGTTAAGAAGAAAGTGTGTGGTGAAAGGATTTTAAGTGCGCCTCAAAGAGTCCAAGTCAATCTATTAAAAACATAAAATATTTTTAACATTGATGATGTTTAGTTTTAGGGAAGAAACGGGTATTTATCGCGATTACCTTTATTATGCATAGCAATCGCGTTAATTTAAAAAGTGCTACTTTTGATAATTTTACAATAAGATGTTAGTTTAGTTAATTACTCATAAGTAGACACTTTTATTTCATGGAACTAACAACTTTTTACGGTAGAAGAACTGAGTTGCGAGACTTTGTTTTTTTACTCAGCTATGTTTTTGATGTCATCCTGTATTTCTAGCTAAAACCACCTTGAAGACCATACACGAAATGGATATTCTATCGCAAATGGAATGCTCATGATGAAAAAGTATAACTACTTTCAATGTAAGGTAAGCGCCCTGCTCGGAATGTTACACAATACCAAGATATTCTCCACAAAACACAGGTAAATTAAATTAAGTACCTATTTTGAGCCTTATACCTATAGGGATAAAGCTAATGTTGTTTTCCGTACAAAAACATCTGCGTCCGTTGAAATTATTACTGGACAGATAACCTTTACGCTTGAGAAATTCAAAGGTCGTTGTACAATGTTCTTGTCTAGTGTAAGTGGCGTATCGACCTACATAGAGCTTTGGTGTGGACAATAATATTAAAAAGAAAAAACATTTATTTTAAACACACAAATTAAATGCATTTTTCTTTGAAATATCTTTCAAATATTTATTCCACTTGATAAGTAGGTATAATAAAGTGCCAATATTTTGCCTATAGTATGTTTTCCCCATTATTGCCTTTAATTCTGGGAATACATAAAAAGTATCAATTGATTGTCAATTTTATTTTTTACCTGCTATGCTAAGTAGTAAGTACAGTTTATAAAACTTTAGTTGAAATACCTACCCCCATGTCTACCCCCATGTTGCTTTACCCTATACACAGGGTCCATGTGATACTGACTTACACCTAAGAACTATGTATGTACCTAAACTAAACCATGTTTATGCAATAAATGTATTGAGTATTGAAATACAAGACAAAAAAAAATTGTACAGCACAAATACCAGTTTCTATGTAAAACAAAAACGAAGTAAACGAAGCTTATTGTTCTGTCACCCTTGAAATTTTGAAACGGATTTTCAAAAAAGGAACAGTTTTTTCAAGTTGGCTGTATTTTTAAAATACCTACTATTGCTCCAAGGTTGATTCCGAACTGATTTCGGAAGCCTTTCGAGTGCATGTTTCAAAACACGCTTGGCTGATTTATTGCATGTACTTGCATACTTGCGAAGACTTTTTGACCGTGATCTTTGATCCAGGATTAAAGCCACAAACAATTTGAAATTGGTGTCATAAACTTTAAGCATACCTAATACTAATGGCCGGCTTGTGTATTCAATCAAGTAACATATTATAGCAATCAAAATGAAGAAGTTGTCACAACCAATTAGAGAAGTTGTGTTAATACAATCAGCGTTGCCAAGTAAATAGGAACTGAAGGCCAGATTCAGACAGCAAGCGTGTTGCATAGCTACCCGGTATGGTGTGTACCGGGTCTTTGAAGTCTTTGGGCACGTAGGTAGGGCAATAGATCCTGTGGTAATTCTCAGACAAGTAGGTCAGACCTGATCATAAAGATCAGGAAACTAAACTTCTCCCACCAAGAGCTAAGCTAATTCTAGACCAGTCCATTATCTGGACTGGCCTCTCAGCTTAGATGGTAGTAGCTCTGCCTTCTGCTCCGTAGGTCGTGGGTTCGATCCCCACCGAGAACAAATATTTGGGTGGTGAACAACGATGTTTGTTCTCTGTTTGGGTGATATGTTGTATTCTAAGTATGTATTTACAAAAAAAAGTATTTAAGTATTATATTAGCTATCTGGTTTCCATAGTACAAGCTCTGCTTAGTTTGAGGCTAGATATTGTTGTGTGGATTGTCCACAATATTTATTTATTTATTTTTTATCATGATAATGGTGCAGTGTCTGGAACTCTGAAATGAATCCGGTTCTACAGCTCTATGTTTTTCTTTGGAGTTTGAAAAATGCATCCTGTGTAAATTCAGCCGCTATGACGAAACGTGACGTATGTTCGAAGTCACACCTTGGCTTCCATTACTGTTCACCGCCTGTGTGAGCCAATGAGCCACGTGTTCTACTTATACGTGAAGGAATTTTCCCCTTTGGCTAGCTACCATTGCACCTGGAAGTTGTAGCTAGATATCAAACAGGTGTAATTTCAGGCACATAAAGCTTAGCATTTGGTAGGCCTCAATTCGATGGATGGATAAAATTTTGACATCAAAAACTAGACAATAACCGGCACAATAACTACCTACCAACATCACAATCCTAAATATCAAGATAACTACATATATATAATTTAATCAAAAGTACCTACTTACCTTAAAACCTCGGCCTGCCTCCATGTTTGCTATACTATGCAGGGGCATACCCTATGCAGGGTCCATGTGATACCTACTTACACCTAAAAACTATGTATGTACAAACTTAACCATGATTGTGTAAAGCAATAAATGATATTTTAACGATGCCCGGCTGGCTGATTGGGTTCTTGGGGGTTTGGAACACTGCAAAACGCTCACTGTTTGTTCATATGTATAATTAGACAAGAATTAACACGGTTACAGCAAGAAATACAATTAAAATACAATAAAAAACGTAAATGCTAAGCGCGGACAGATATTATTCGCGGTATCGCGCCGGCCGTCTAGTTCTCCTCGCGTCCCGACAGGGGGCGCGAGGATTCAATATGTTTACGACCCGTGCCGTTGAGGCGCTGCGGTCGCGTAGTTCACCCACATCTTGGCTGACTGGTTGACTTAAAGGATGGCGCGCTACACACTCCCCTTCCAAGTTGGGAACGCGTCCCGAGTCCGACTTGGGACTTAAAACACGACAGCGTGGTCTCCCTCTGCGCCTTTTAGGCCTTACTGGGACAGTGGAACTCAAGGGAGCTGAAAAGGGGGTTAGGTCTGAGCTATGGTACTTCCCTATGATGGCGTCTGAGAGGTCAGCTAAAACGAAAGTGGTAGGGCTAGAAATTTCCTTAATACTGTAGGGACCATCACGCCTAGGCATAAACTTTCGTGTGATACCTTTAGATGCATTACTAAGATCGTGCGTCCTGACCAACACCAAATCACCTACGTTGTACTTAGGTTCCTTTTGACGGGAAGCGTCTGCTACCTCTTTACGGATATCCTGAGCCTTTTCCACACGGTCCCTAACGTCTGAGAGAGACGAGATGAAGGTTCTCAAGTAGGGTGTCACTTGAGGAACGAAATTCTCTTTATCAAGAATACTACGCAGATCGTGATGGACATCGAACGGAGTTCGCAGCTCACGTGCGAAAGTTAAATATGCAGGTGTCTTACCAGTGGTTGAACACACGGCGCTGTTCATAGCGAACCTGACGTTCGCCAAGTGTTTAGGCCAATTGGTGTGAGTATTCTTCACCAATATGGAGAGCTGTACCTTAAGGTCTCTATTTTTGCGCTCAGCTGGGTTTGCTTCTGGGTGATACAGTGGTATAAGTTCCTGCTTCACACCCATCAAATGCATGCACTGCTGCATGACAGCGGACACAAACTGCGTGCCGTTATCGGATATAACCCTACGTGGTAACCCGTATCTGAGGAAGTACTCCTCGAGAAGAACTCGAGAACAAGCCTCGGCGGTAGCCTCAACAAGTGGAAACAACTCTACCCATCTTGTAGCTACGTCTTCAATTAAGAGCACCCAACGCTCCCCTTGGTCTCCTGCTGGTAGCGGACCAAACAAATCGATCGCTAAAACTTCTCCTCGCTGTTGAAGCACGGGGGTTTGTAACAACCCAGCAGGCTTTTGATTAGATGGTTTGTAACGGAGGCATTCGACGCACGCCTTTAGATAGTCGGTTACAAACCTACGCATGCCTGGAAAATAATACCGTTCCCGAAGTCGTTGTAGGGTTCTGTCTACGCCTTGGTGACCAGCGGTGGGAGAATCATGTAACTCCTTCAGGATCTCATTCCTCATAGAGCTCGGAACCACCAACTGAGCCTCTTCGGAATCCCCATCTGGATCATAGCGGTAGAGAACTCCTTGAAACAGAACGTACCCTCTTTCAACCCATCTGCTAAGGGTCAGTTCGTCGGAACTTTCCAGGTCTTGGATGATCTTTTGAAGATCAGGATCCTCGAGCTGAGCAGCACGAAGGTCAACTGGACTGGTGGAAGGCAAGTTTAAGACGACGGAACACATACCACACTCAGTCGCATCTTCTTCACTACACGGCGGACGGCTCAGAGTGTCCGCCACCACGTTGACTTTGCCAGGAGTGTACTGGTAGGTGATGTTAAAGGCTTGTAACTTGAGTGCCCAACGAACCAACTTACCTGAAGGTGACTTCAAAGTAAGTAGCCATTTCAACGGTTGGTGGTCACTTCCTACAATCACCTGATGTCCGTCAATATACCCTCGGAAGCGCTCAACAGCCCAGACGACGGCTAGAGCCTCTCGCTCCGTTGTGCTATAGTTCTTCTCAGCGGACGTAAGTAAGCGGCTGGCGTATTCAATGGGACGTTCCTGAACGTCATCGCCCTGAAGAAGCACCGCACCGAGAGCGTAGGCACTAGCATCCGTTCTGAGAATGAACGGTTGTGAATAATCAGCCTGTATCAGAATGGGAGCGGAAGTGAGACGCTTCTTTAGGACAGCAAAAGCGTCGGCCTGCTCGGCCTCCCACACCCAAGGCTGATTCTTTCTTGTCAATCGAGTGAGTGGTTCAGCTATGGCAGAAAAATTAGGCACGAACTTGCGGAACCACGAACACGTTTGTAGAAAAGTTCTTAAATGTTTCAGATTAAGAGGTGCGTTCATCTCCACCACAGCCTGTACCTTGTCGTAATCAGGAGATACGCCGTCCGGAGTAATGACGTGGCCTAGGTACTTTACCTTTCTACGGCAGAAAACGCACTTCTCACGGTTTGCTCGTAAATTGAAAGTACGCAGCTTTTCAATGACGGCGCTTAGGGCAACCAGATGACCTGAGTAAGTCTCTGTTATGAGCAGAAGGTCATCCTGATATGCTAGAAGCGTTACGTTGTCGCCCTCGATTTGACAGAAATCGCGGTTCAGAGATGAACGAAGCTTGTCGATCAGCCGCTGAAAGGTGGAAGGAGCATTTTTCAATCCGAAAGGCATCCGACAAAAGCGATACGTACCAAATGGCGTTTGAAAGGCTGTCTTATCTTTGTCACACTCTCGGACGGTCACCTGCCAGAAACCGCTTCGCAGGTCTAAGGTGGACATGAAGCAGTTACGCTTAGTCGATTGAACCAAGTCATCAATGTGCGGCATGGGGTAAGCATCAGTTTTGGTTACCGCATTGAGTCTGCGGTAATCTACGCAAAACCTTACCTTTCCATCCTTCTTTGGAACGAGCACTGCAGGAGAGGTCCAAGCAGACTCGCACTCTTCAATGATGCCATCCTCCAGCATCTGATCGAGTTCCACCTTCATGAGCTCTCTTTTGGCAGGATTCAGCCTATATGGAGGAACCGATATTGGATGATGATCACCTGTGTCTATGTGATGTTCTGCGAAAGATGTAGGCTCCCCCTGCATTTCAAAAATTTCGCTATAATGCTGCAACAGATCGGACAGCTGCTGCCTGTCATCGTCGTTCAGCATGAGTCCTTCATCATCACGCAAGAACTCAGCGGCAGCAATGGACGCGATTGGCTTGGTAGGATTTTCATATTCAATCGGGTACATGACATGGTCACCCGAAAAGTACCAGATTGAAGTATGAAAATCGATCACTATACCCGCGGCCACCAAGAAATCCATTCCAAACAAAGTCTCATTATTTTGAGCATCGGGAAATATCGTAAACTCTAAAGTTACTGACCTTTCTGGGGTGATTCTTACCTCCAAGGTAGTTAATAGTACTTGCCGCGTGCGCGCGGAACCGTCTGCAAGTCTCACCCGTCGAGTGGTCTCTACGCACGGGTGGTTATGCTTTAACAACAGCTCATAAAGCAACGCACCAGCGATACTGCTTTTAGCACCTGAATCCAACATTGCCTTCCCCCTTATACCTAAAATTTGGACGCTTAAAATAGGCCTTAACCTAACCTGGTGCTTAAAAGAGTCACTCAGGGAATTATTTTTCCCATCAGATTGAACTGTGGAAAAATGTTTTACATTTTCCATGGTCACCCTACTTTTTGTTGATGTGGTCACCCTAGTTTTGTCCGCAGGTATTTCGGTTTGTTTACGTTTAGAAGGTAAGTCCGCACGATCAAAACAACGCTTAGGTATATCGCAAGCACTAGACCTACCTAACTTTGACCTAGACACGTCATTTTCGGGGCCAAAAAGGTGCAGAGGGAGAATTGCTGCAAAATCCGTGGGAAAGTATTCGACTACGTTAACCGTGTTTGCATTGCAAAACAACATTGGTAATGCCGCTTTAAAGTGCGTAGGGAAATACTGTCGCATATCTATTTGTTTGTGTTTACAAACATAAAACTCGGAACATAACTCGGGAACTATACTCGAAAGGGAAGTTGTAGGTATAGTTGTAGATTTGATGCGCTCAGTACATTTAGTCGTACTTACTTGATTTTCGACCTTACCGGTCGAAAGCTCGGATGTAGGGGTGGACCACGCGACGTCAGCGGCGTAGTAGTCGGCGTTGCACTTCGTACACTGAGACCTGGTTACACCTTTTTCGTTGCACCCGTAGCAAGATACTACAGCTTGCGTATCACTACTGTCTGGTTTTCCTTTTAGTTTAAGGCACTCGTCACGTTGATGACCGTACTTTTTACAGTATACACAAAACCGATATTTATTTGATGACGTAGTATTGCCGTCGGCGGCCACAGATCGCGGAGCGGTAACATCGCGCGGAGAGAGACGCGCGGGAGCGCTGCCGGCGTAACTACGCGGCGCAGCGACGTCTCTGTTGCTATGCGGGTTCTGCGGGCCGTGCGGGCTGGCGCTCGACGTAGGAAGTCCGCGAGTCTCACGCGGCGTCGTCGGCGCGTACCGTTGCGGTTGCGGCAGCGTTGATCTACGGGCAGGAGTTTCAACTGCGGTAGATGATGATGGCTGGACCGGCGCTTGACGTCGGTTCTGTAATCCGTTGACGTTCTCGTCGGTAGCGTCCTCGACATGTCTCGCCTTGCGTAACAAAGTGTCGAATGAAGTTATTTCATCTCGGCGCAGGCGCTCCCTTACTCGCCGGTGTAAAAGGCCGTAAAGCATATCCAACTGAACTTTTTCACTGACGTCGCCATGTGGAAGGCGGGCCAGTAAGGCTCGGACCTTAGCAACAAACAGCTCGGTTTTTTCTGAGGGTCCCTGAGACATGCTGAACAGCTCCATGTAAATGCGATGAGGCGGTCGACTGTCCCCGAAGGCGCTTCGCAGTGACGTCACGGCTTCGCTCCAGGAGCCGATGGTGTGCTTGACGCCCTGCCACCATATCGCTGCATTTCCTGTCACCAGCATGGACAACCCTCGTAGGGCGTTGTCGTCTCCTACGCAAGCGCATTCTTTGTAGGCCTCCACAGCATCAATGAATCCATCGAGCGAGTCGCCGCCGGGCGCTCCGCTGAACCGTGCGGTGCATAGCGCGAAGGTTCCGTGGTGAGCGGGCGCGTACGCCATGGCGGGCGAAAACGCCGCCGCTGGCGTCGGTGGTGACGACTCGTGACGAGTGAGAACTCGGTCGAGAAGGCGTTCAAATGCTGTGGCTTGAGTCTGCTGAAGAGTCGCCATGATGGACGCCATAGCGTTCATGTCGACGCTTGCTGTCGGCGTGATGTGAGACGGCATCGTCGTTGGCGCCGGCGTCGGTGACGCGGGCGCGGTATCCGTTTCGATCGCATCTTCGAAATCGGATTGTCGACGCGATTGTCGGCGCGTACGTGGCATTGTAGATATGTATTTTGTTGTCCGGGAAATTCACTATACAACACTGTTCAGTTCACACGTTCACGTTTGCAGGCCCTCGCTTGGGCAGCCAGTTTAACGATGCCCGGCTGGCTGATTGGGTTCTTGGGGGTTTGGAACACTGCAAAACGCTCACTGTTTGTTCATATGTATAATTAGACAAGAATTAACACGGTTACAGCAAGAAATACAATTAAAATACAATAAAAAACGTAAATGCTAAGCGCGGACAGATATTATTCGCGGTATCGCGCCGGCCGTCTAGTTCTCCTCGCGTCCCGACAGGGGGCGCGAGGATTCAATATGTTTACGACCCGTGCCGTTGAGGCGCTGCGGTCGCGTAGTTCACCCACATCTTGGCTGACTGGTTGACTTAAAGGATGGCGCGCTACAATATTGAGTATTGAGTATTGGGCTATGCATCGTAGGGCACGTTTCTATTTTGCGTGACCTGCTAGACATAGTTTAGGTTGCGTTATCAGCGAATTGTGAAAAAGATGCAGACTAGTGCTCTCAAATGGTGAAGGAAAACATCGTGAGGAAATCTGCAGCTTAGTCAGCTCTGCAAGTCTTGACCATGTTTTTCCTGTGGATTAGGCCGACTATGTTGTGAGGATGGTATAGGTGCTAGGCACGCCTTCTATCTAAAATCCTGCCCCAGGCACTATAGCGTCCCGTAAGGGGCATGACTAAACACCAGTTGCTCCTGACATTAAATAAATCATATACAATAGATACACAGGCCTGTTTTCTTTACATAGATTGATTACGTAAGAATTGATTGTAGCGCCGTAGAACCTTCTACGGCGTAGATGCCTTCTACGATAAGATTCCGTGATCAATCTCTTCTTTTACTTTTGGAGAACTTTACAATCTAGTACACAATATCGAAATTAAAACGGTCTTTATTCAGTAGCATCACAAGGATCATTTTGAAACAACAAAGATAAAACACAGACCTCTACAAATAAGTAATGACCCTTTAAAAACATTATTTCGTAAAGCTATTCTATGAATGGAAGGTTTTATGAAACAACTGGCTATTTTAGGACATTCTAATCTTGACAGGTCCATTAGTAAAGAGATAAATAGCAGCGCCCCGCGATAATAAAAGTTTGTTTTGATACAAACGCAGCTATAGTAAGTCAAGTTTAATATTTCTATCTGAACTATTCAACTATTTAAATAATAATAAATAAATATCATGGACAATCTTGCCCCAAATTAAGCACGCAGCTTATACTATAGAAACCGATAGTGATACTGATATAGTACTTATATATTTTTTGTAAATACATGCTTAGAATACAATTATAACTATATGTACCACATTGCATTGGTAGGAAACCTATCTATAGATAGCTGTAGATAGTAGAAAACTATGTACCGTGGTACAAACACAGCTGAAATCATGTCGTACACAGAACAATTTTCGTCAGTTATCGACTGTGGGTTATTTCGATCTGGCTTAGGTCCCGTCGAGTCGTTAAAACAATGGCTTTATGAATAGGGATGATCGAATTCAAATATAAATTAACTGACCCTCAATCTAGGACGTGCTCATTGATTTGAAAAAGGATCATATAAAAAAACGGTAAGAACCGAGCCGTAGTTTGTTGCCTGTTCTTCTAGGCTTGGTCGCGTGGAACTGGCACCTAGACTCAGTTTTAAGACGTTTATTTTAATTTTAATTATTGAGTTTGAGAGTTTGAGTTTAAATCCTTATTTCTGAGGAAAAACTCTGACAGAACTAAGCATCAAATTGTAGCAACCTAATATTGCATACAAGTTCTACTGGATTCTGAGAGAATAATTCACAAGATCGTGACGTCAAGAAGATTAAGCTACCACCTGTTTCGGCACGTGAGTCCGTGAGTGATAATTTTGGTAAATTCATTTGAGCTGCGACTGTCGATAAAGATAAGAAGGAAGGTGCCAGAATAATGGTAGATACTTTTTTTTTAACAGAATAAAAAATCCCAAATATTTTGACTGAAATAATTGGTATCAAAAATTGGTTGAACTCGTTTGTTTGATTTACATGCTGCAAATAAATGTAGACATTTAAGAAAATTAATTACGCGAACCTAAAAAAATACAGTACCCTGCAAGTTATAATAACAAGCTGCATTATACCAGCAGGTGTGTAAGTCTGGCGCTAATTAGGTATAATTATGCCATAGCCAAGTTTACTACCAGCTTTTCTCTGGCAGAGACCCGAATGCCTCCAAACCCTCCGTGATCAACAAGTCCAGGCAACGATCAATACTCGGTGGAACCACCTAGCACGCGGAAGAAGGACGGTTAGCACTTCTCTGTTGCCCTAAAAACCAGTCAGTTAAAATCCAACCCCTGATTCATAATGCCGGACACTTTTTAACTGCTCGTTAAAAGTTTCTTGTCACTGTCACTTTCTGTTGACATGAAAGTGACAGTCACAAGAAACTTTTATATTATATAATAGAGATGGCAACAAACTTATCGGTCTGCTGAGCTAAAATGCTATAGGGCCAGCAGCAAGTGCATATCTGATAAGCGGTCCTAGCAGATCATCTACTGACTAAAATAACCAATCTAGCAACTCTTTAAAGATACAAAAAAATATATTTTGGATCCAGGATTATAAGTTGAATGGTAGACGATGCAACGTTTGACCTTTTACCTCTCTCTAGCTAGAACATGAGCAAGCAGGTTATGTAATCCGCTACATACCTAAGTATTTACCTATTTTTATTCATAAACATTGGTATTTGGTAGCTCGAAAGTTATTTCATATACGAGTAGGTACCTATCTAACTTAATGCTGTATGCAATAGAAAAAAAACAATTTCTACCCTTTTGCAAACTTAAATGCAAGTAAAAAGTTTTTTCTTATGCAGTGCCAACGTTTTCATTTATTATGAAACCCCTGTTTTAGTTCCAAACAAAGACATTTGATTAATTTGATTTTGTTTAGTTTTGTTTAGTGAAACGTTGGTTATACTTATTAGTGTCTTATTTTCTAATGCCTCTACTCCAATCCATTTGTCCAATCTAGATATATTTTTCTCTGATAGAAATATAAGATAGAAGATAGGTATACGCCGCTATGTACCGAGGTTAGTAGGTATTTCCTATTTAGTGTAACAACGATTCTACCTTCTACGACCTCTCAATTACTAGAGCGTAAAACTGCCTAATAAGACTACTTAAATAAAATGCAGTCTTCGTTTCTACGAAATAAATAATTTGCTTTGCATTTATTGTTTTAACGAGCTGGGTTTCTATTGGCAACCAACGTGACTAACTACCTACCTCTACCTTGGTTAAATTGAACGTTTCTACTGACGTAAAACGATACTAAATTAGTACTTAAAACAGACGTCAAAAGGCGTACTCGACAAAGCAAGGTTAATTTACACTCATAAAGAATTCTTTTCATCGCAAACCATCTTCAATTCAACAGCAGGATTGACGTCATGACGGGAGATAAGTAGTAGTACCTACCTACCTATCTACCTTACCTACTTATACTTATCGAGAGCAAACAAACACGCGTGTCTCTACGATATCGTGTTATCTGCTGATAAAAACATCCTATTCACTTGTAGTAGCTCCATCAACCTATTGTTGTGTTCTGTTGGTATGGGTACTTAAAGTTACCAACTAAGTAGTAAACCCCATTTTTATTATGTATTCTGTCCACCTAAACAGACCAAAGTACATTCTGATAAATGATTATAGAACCATTGGCCGGAGTAAAGAGCGTAGAATCATATTTCTTCTGTATGCCTATATTAGTAAAGGAAAATATTTCTAAAATGGCAAAGACGTCGTCCAGAGTGACCGCCAGACTGCAGAACGTGGATAACCGGCAGACTCTGACGCAAATCTCCAAAATAGATAACGCATTTGCGTCAAGCATACATTTTTCAAGCAGAGTATCTAAACGAAGCGCGTGCCGTACCATACCTACTGTGCCGATCACGCTTCCTGAGACTGATCGCACTTTCTTTATTTTACCAAGCGAATCGCAATGCTTCAAGCTGTCTGTTGCCTACACATTCAATGCGTTATTTATACTAATAAGACGAAAACTCTTCATTGATTATAGCTACAATTCTGTTTAATTAGATTACACCGCAGATAATACAACTCTATATGACGACGCCATATTTTCTTCCTCCTCTTCTTTTTTTCTACACTAGAGATGTAACTCTTTGCTTGATCCGAATAGAGATGTCCTATTCCCAAAACTGGCTAACAGTTCGGCCTTCCTGACACCTCCAGCGCCCTCGCTGGACTCCATGGAAGGCGCGTGCACCGCATACACCCTGCTGCTATCGCCACGTCGCTGCGATCCTCAGAACGGCGTGCCCGTTCCAGTCCTGAACATCCATGTCGCAGTATGCTGTTGAATTTGAATTGTTTTAATAATCACAATCTCGGGACGCCCGGGAGGCGTCAAATATTAGGCCTCTTCCCCGCGGCATTAGTTATTAGACCCTTTAAAAATCAGACATTAAGCCTGCTACGCCATTCAACTTTAGGCCCACTACGGCATTTAACTTTAAACCCAATATAGCATTTAACACTGCACCACTACAGCATTTAACTTTAGGCCCAATACGGCATTTAACTTTAAACCCAATATGGCATTTAACACTGCACCACTACAGCATTTAACTTTAGGCCCACTACGGCATTTAACTTTAAACCCAATATGGCATTTAACACTGCACCACTACAGCATTTAACTTTAGGCCCAATACGGCATTTAACATTACGCCCCTTACGGCACCAGATATTGCGCTTCCCACGACATTAAACGTTATGCTCTCCTACGGCATTAGTTATCACGCTTTTCATGCGGCATTAAACGTTATGCCCTCTTACGACATTAGTTATCACGCTTTTCATGCGGCATCAAACGTTACGCCCCCTACGGCATTAGATATCGCGTTTTCCGAAGCATGACACGTTACGCCCCGACGGCATTAGATATTACGCTTTCCCGCGGCATTAGACATTACGCCCCCGACGGCATTAGATATTGCATTTACCCGAGGCATTACACGTTACGTACCGACGGCATTAGATATTGCGCTTTTCCGCGGCATCAGACATTATGCCCCCAACGGTATTAGATATCGCATTTACCCGAAGCATTACACGTTACGTACGCCCCGACGGCATTAGATATTGCACCCGGTGTTGGATTCGATTGCATGGTATAAAATACGGTACGTGTTGAATTCACCATACGATTGGCTTTTCATGGCATTATGATAATACGTGTTCTTGTTGAATTCGTTAGAAGCGTAGCTTCTCATGGCATATTATACGCGTTCTTGTTGAATTCGTTAGAAGCGTAGCTTCCCATGGCATTATACGTGTTCTTGTTGAATTCGTTAGGAGCGTAGCCTCTCATGGCATATTATACGTGTTCTTATTGAATTCGTTAGAAGCGTAGCTTCTCATGGCATTATACGTGTTCTTATTGAATTTGTTAGGCTTAAGTCACACAGGCATCTGGTACGGCGTGTATTGTATTGGAGTTATCAGAAATTAAACCACACAGGCATTTGATCCGGGCTACACAAGCATCTGGTATTGTTTGTATTGGAGTTATTAGAACTTATAGACCACACAGGCATTTGATCCGGGCTACACAAGCATCTGGTATTGTTTGTATTGGAGTTATTAGAACTTAGACCACACAGGCATTTGATCCGGGCTACACAAGCATCTGGTATTGTTTGTATTGGAGTTATTAGAACTTAGACCACACAGGCATTTGATCCGGGCTACACAAGCATCTGATTCGGGTCACACAGGCATCTGATATTGTTTCTATTGGAGTTATCAGAACGTAAACCACACAGGAATTTGATTCGGGCTACACAAGCATCTGTTCCGGGTCACACGGTATTGTATTGTTTCGTATTGTATTGTTTTGGAGGATTTATCAGATCTCAAGCCACACAGGCATTTGTTCCGGGCCACACAGGCATCTGATATGGTTTGTATTGTATTGGAGAGTTTATCAGATCTCAAGCCACACAGGCATTGGTTCCAGGCCACACAGGCATCTGATATTGTTTGTATTGTATTGGAGGGGTTTATCAGAACTTCAGGCATCTGATACATCTTGTATTGTTTTGGAGATTTTATCAGAACTCAAGCTACACAAGCATCTGATACGTCTTGTATTGTTTTGGAGATTTTATCAGAACTCAAGCTACACAAGCATCTGATACGTCTTGTATTGTTTTGGAGATTTTATCAGAACTCAAGCTACACAAGCATCTGATACGTCTTGTATTGTTTTGGAGATTTTATCAGAACTCAAGCTACACAAGCATCTGATACGTCTTGTATTGTTTTGGAGATTTTATCAGAACTCAAGCTACACAAGCATCTGATACGTCTTGTATTGTTTTGGAGATTTTATCAGAACTCAAGCTACACAAGCATCTGATACGTCTTGTATTGTTTTGGAGATTTTATCAGAACTCAAGCCACACAGGCATCTGATACGTCTTGTATTGTTTTGGAGATTTTATCAGAACTCAAGCTACACAAGCATCTGATACGTCTTGTATTGTTTTGGAGATTTTATCAGAACTCAAGCCACACAGGCATCTGATAGGTCTTGTATTGTATTGTACTAGAGAAGTCATCATCAAATGTTAAGCCCCATAGGCGTTTTTGATGCTTATTAGGCGGTAAGCCACTTAGGCGTGTCTGGTTCTAGTTAGATGTTACGCCACCTAGGCGTCAGTTGTGTTTATCAGTGTTAAACCATGTAGGCGTCGCTCGTGTTTATCGAACGTTAAGCCACGAAAGCGTCTGTTGTGTTTATCAGACGTTAAGCCACGTAGGCGTCAGTTGTGTTCATCAGATGTTGAGCCACGTAGGCATATCTCGTGTTTGTCAGACGTTAAGCCACGTAAGCGTCTCTCGTGTTTATCAGACGTTAAGCCACGTAAGCATCTCTCGTGTTTATCAGACGTTAAGCCACGTAGGCGTCAGTTGTGTTTATCAGTTGTTAAGCCACGTAGGCGTATCTCGTAATTATCAGACGTTAAGCCACGTAGGCGTCAGTTGTGCTTATTAGTTGTTAAGCCATGTAGGCGTATCTCGTGTTTATTAGACGTTAAGCCACGTAGGCGTCTGTTTGTTTATCGGACGTTATGCCACGTAGGCGTCGCTTGTGCTCGTTAAATTTTAAGCCACTTAGGCGTCTCTAGTGTTCATTAGATGTTAACCCACTTAAGCGTATCTAGTGTTTATCACACGTTAAGCCACGTAGGTGTCTCTTGTGCTTATCAGACGTTAAGCAACATAAGCGTCAGTTTTGTTTGTCAGATGTTAAGCCACATAGGCGTCTCTAGTGTCTATCAAACATTAGGCCACGTAGGCGTCTCTTGTGCTCGTTAGATGTTCAGCCACTTGGGCATCTCGCATTGACTTGTTGTTGAAGTAAGCTTTGATCCTAAATCTTAATGGCATTTGATACTCTGATCCCCATCGGTGTGAAATCAAGACTAACCCTATTGTATTGTATTTGATATTTATCTGATCCACACTGATAAATCATTTTTGGTTCAAGTAGATGTGAGATGGAGACTAAAGCTATTTATTAACTGTCATAAAATAAATAAACAAATAAATATTGTGGACGACTCCCACAACACTATCCAGACCCAACCTAAACAGAGCCTGTATGATGGGGACCAGATGGCAGTTATAATACTTGAATACATGTTGTCAATATGTGCCATATCGTTATGTCTAACTCCAATGGTTTAGATGTAGAACTGTTTACACAATCAGTGCCCATCATGGTGTTTGAGCATTCTTTATGGATTACTATCTTGCACTTGCTTGTTTGGGACACCCTTGTTTTTATAGTCCGCAGTAAAAGTGATAACATATACGGCAAGATTTCAACATTTTGTTAGACACCGACTCACATAGAACATACTACTCCACTCTTGGGACACCCTTGTTTTTATAGTCCGCAGTAAAAGTGATAACATATACGGCAAGATTTCAACATTTTGTTAGACACCGACTCACATAGAACATACTACTCCGCTCTACACAGAGTGTGAGTACATAAGTAACCTCATAATAATTGTTACTATCACCTCATTTTTGGAAGAGACTAGACACTATTTTAACATTTTATTTGGTCATCCCGCTAATATTTCTTTAGAGCACACAATCAAATGTAAATTACACTTAGCCGACCAGCTTAAATTAATTAAACTCTGAAATTTTTATCCTGCAGTCATGTGCAGAAATTATGTTGCTATCAGCCTCACAAAATTAGTGTTTATTTAGGCTATGCATACAAAATATATAAGATTCACTTAGCAGACCAACTTATATTCCATTAATTTTCAAATTGTATGCAGTCTTGTGGAGCAATACCACTAAATAGTATTAATACTTGTGCTAGTAGATTCATCAACATAATGATTGTCTAGACTCCACAACCAAGTAAATTATTATTATTTATTTATCAGACAACTTTGTGGTCAGCATATCAACTCAACAAAATCTGAGCACTTATTAACCTTGTTATGACCATGTAGGCACTTCAATCTGAACCTTGTTGCAATAATAATGTGGTAACTCACCAAACTCCCTGGAGATATATTATTCCAACTCTTACCGCTGTAACTATTTTTAAATTGCATTTTTATAAACTCCATAATCATTGTTATTGGGTGTCATCCACTGTTGCCAATTCCTTATAGCAGAAGATATTATAAAGCATCATTCCACAACCTAGAATAAATACAAAAACCCAATACACAATCATCAACGGTATAGATCCTTTGAGAAGGAACATAGCTCAAATAATCAACTTAATGATTCAAATAGTTGGTAGCTGAACAACACAGTACAGGAAACACATTTGTAGATTAATAGGCTTCTAGTCTTCCTAGAATTATCACAAAATTAGATCACGTATTTCCAGTCAAAAAAATACAACTGCATGTTACAGAAACATAATTTCACCAAGCTATCGGATACTTCCCACCAATGCAAATAGGAAATATTGGTCATCAAGATAATCCAGGCACTCTATGTTACAACCAAAAGACCCGACAAGAATATTTATTGCAATACCCAAAATTCATCATTTTTCTGTTTTGAATAACAAACTTGACCTTGAACAAAGATGTGGGAATTATAAAAACATGGTTACGACACCACCACCAGACCACCAGAGTTCCATGGCATACGTGCAGTAGATTATTATATCCTCTTGGCTCTCAAATCCCAACACAAGTTGGCTTCAACTCTTCCAACAAAAGAAGTAACCTAGATTGTCTTCTGTCGTTGGGAACTTCAAAGGTAAGGGTAAGGGTAAGGGTAAATGACACTGGTATTCTGGTATTTTGTTCAAAGCAGGATTCAGCTAGAGGCTGTGCTATGTGGGTGGGTTATTAGGCTCTGCGTTGCGATAATAATGCATCTCATTAGCATATCGTTTCGAAACTTTAAAACTTTTTGAACAATGACTTTTTTTATCGATGCGAACGTCTAGGCGCGTATAGGTATTTTATCGTACTTCTGAACTAATAAGACGAAAACTCTTCATTGATTATAGCTACAATTCTGTTTAATTAGATTACACCGCAGATAATACAACTCTATATGACGACGCCATATTTTCTTCCTCCTCTTCTTTTTTTCTACACTAGAGATGTAACTCTTTGCTTGATCCGAATAGAGATGTCCTATTCCCAAAACTGGCTAACAATACCTAGGCACAGAGGCGTCTCTAGCCCATGTAGCGCCCGTGTGCAAACATTACCCAAGCGCCCCCTAGTAAGTGCGCGTTCAAAATGGAATGGATACAAAGTACAAGTAACAGCACATCAAGTTACAACAAACTGTCAAATTTCCCCTATGGGTAATTAACTCTATTGTTTGGAGATTTTTAAGAAGAAATTTTTCAGTTTGGTTACCACAATGTCCTGTTGACTATATTTAGAATAATTATTATGCAAGGTGTTCTGGTGTTTACCCTAACAAGCCAAAACGTATCCATGATTATTATGTTGACATGACTATCTTCTGCTTCTTTTTTCTTCTTCTAATATATAAAACTTTTAACTTTTACTGACTGACTGACAATCAACGGATAGCCTAAACCGTTAGTCCTAGAAGCATGAAACTTGGAGGGTGTGTTTCTTTTATAGCGTAGAGGTGCACTAAGAAAGGAAATTGGAAAATTCTCTCCCTTTGATGAGAAAAAGGGGGAAAATGGTTTTAAAAAAATCAACGCACAGCCTAAACCGTAAGTTCTAGAAGCATGAAACTTGGAGGGTGTGTTTCTTTTATAGCTTAGAAATGCATTTAGAAAAAAAACTTGAAAATTCTTTCTTTATGAGGAGAAAAAAAGGGGGGGGGGAGGGCGCCGAGTGCCAGTGGCGCTCGTCGGCCCCTATGATGTTATTCATCAAATATTAGAAGAGCTCAAGATGCTATACAAAATCTATGCAGAGCTTTACTTTGGTCATTGAAAGTGCGGCGCCCAGCCAACGCGCCCGCCAAGTTGAGCTCCGTAGCGGTCCTAGGGGGCGCCGAATGCAGAGCGGAGCGCTTTTTACGTTGGTCATTGAAAGTGCGGCGTCCGGCCAACACGCCTGCTGAGTGGCCGAGCGCCGCCACGGCGGCGCTCGGCGCCCCCTAGGACGCTGCGCCCGTGTGCACCGCACACTCTGCACAATAGGTAAAGACGCCGCTGCCTAGGCAGACAGGCGTGAACAACGTTTGTAATATGCTAATCTCGTAGGTACATTCATTGCAAAGTTTCGATTCAGATGCATTTAAGGCCTGCGCACACCTAGTTCGCTGGCGGTAGCGATCAGTGAAACGCTGTCAAATATTCGCTGTCAAATCTCAAATCTGACAGCGATATTTGACAGCGTTTCACTGATCGCTACCGCCAGCGAACTAGGTGTGTTCAGGCCATTACACGCAAAAGCAATACTGAACTCGTAAGTTATTTACACTCCTCTAAGTTACGTTACTTTCACTCCCTATGGCGCTTTGAGACCCGCGGCAGCAAAAAAAGAAAGAGGAGCAAAAATAAAATTGCTGATTGATCGAATCAGCAAGAGATTTGGTTTTGTGAGTTCCATTTTCGAGCGTAGTTGACGGCAGCTCTGGCAAATCTGGCCATCACCTTGGTACATGTGCATACAGAGAAAAAAAAGAGAAATAATAAAAACAACGAGATGCGTGCATCCGGAAGCAAGGTCGATGCCGCGGTATTTCTGGACGCTGTAGGCAGACGGACTCCGCTCGAAGCTGAATCACTGATTGATAGAATGTGCTGTGGAATGAACAAAACATCAAGCTGATTTTCCCACTTTATCGAAGTACAAATGGACCTAATAATTAATTACAAAACAGAGTTCCTTGTTAATTACGAAGAGGAAAATGAACTACTAAATAACGAGCAAATAGTGGAACGTAATAAGTGCATGTCAGTAGTTAGAAACTCTAGTGAAACGTTCTAACGAAACGCTAAAAAACCTCATAGCACCATTCCATACAAACAATGGTTCTCATTGACAAAATGACGATTTCCCTCCACAATACCGTGGAAATATTGAACCGGTTTGTTTACTCAACGTCGTTCTATTACATCAAAGAGAACACGCACTCAATAAAACGTTAGCGAAGGCCGAGGGCGCCCGTTCTGTTATTTCGGTGCATTCATTCAGCGGAGTGTCCTCGTTGAAACCCGACATGCATTGCCGACAATTGGTACGCAGACGCAAGCCTCAACTAAGGCCCTATAAATAGAAACGTAAGCCCTGGGGGCTAATTCTCGGGCTGATCTCCATCATTTTGCAATTTTATTTTATTGCTTCTTTTCGAAGAGAGAATACCAGATTTCCTTGAGTAATTCATCAACAACCTCATCATAAAAGCGTCAACAGCTACAATATACGGAAAACGTAGAAAAAGTGCGGGGTTGTGAAATGAAGCAATAAAATAAAATTGCAAAATGATCGAGATCGGCCCGAGAATTAGCCCCCTGAAATCAATGTAATGGCGAGTTAGAAAGTCAATTCGTGACTCACTGACGACGAGACGGTGCCGTAGTATTCGGCCAATGACCCACTTGTGCCGTAGACTAGCATTAAATAAGTTAGAGCTCTAGCTACATGACGACATATTATTACAGTAAGATTATTGTAAGCTACTTGACGCACATAGCCTTTGTCACTATCGATTATATCAATACCGCTATGTGTTTTATTTCAGGTAGCCTACTTGGATCGGGTTTCTTATGATTCTTATTTGCTAGTTGTTTATGTACTACACTAGATCCGTGTTCTTTTGATTGTAGTTTACCACAAGACATTTAATCTTGCTCGTATCAAATAAGAAAGAGGTTTCTTTTCTATCCCTCGTCGTTTGTCTGAAAAAGTAGGTAATCTCTGTGTAATTTAAACCTTGAATTTTAAAGTAAAACACCATGTCATTTGTGTGTATTGTGGTATAAGCCAACGATTCCCGTTCACTAAAATGGAGCTTTCGTATTATTTTCAAAAAAAATCCTTTGTGCAACATGCCCACGCTACGCATTATGAAAAATGCACTCTTCGCAAGATTTTATGACCTCCCAGTGGCTTAGACTGCGCGTTGCACGGCAGCAGTTGATTCTTTAACATTTAGATTTGGCCACATCTAGGTTATATAGCGATACAGGTACCTACATATCGCAGTCAATAATCGCAGCTTATCAGCTAGATGTGTCCGTAGCTTTATTGAAAGATTTACATGGATGATGCTTGCGTTTTTATAAAAGGTACCTGCATAGGCTTATAAGCTTATTTGGAAAAATTACAACTTTACAACGTTCCGGCGACATTCGCGTGTTTGTATTCCATTTAGTTGTGTGCCTATTTATAAGGTAATAAGGGTTATATTTCGATCTTTGAATACATACGACCTTACCAAACGTTTTTATTTTTGGTTTCCGGATCATTGAATCAATTTGTGGAATCCCCGCAATTTTTCCCGCTGTTAATTTACCCACTGGCTAATTATGTTGATACTACGGTCTATAATTAAATTATTATTGTTTTCTGATTATCATTCCAAAGGTTCATAATAAAGCATAGGTACGTCCTAAGTAAGAACATGCTTAATTTAAATATGTTTACACAATCATCTCAAAGTAAGTAAGTGAAAGGTTGGTAGGTAATGGATAGTCGGATCACGTTTAGAAGTATCAGGGTAATTAAAAGACGGGATAACGTTAAGAAGAATAAGGGAAATATATACATATAGTCAGGATAACGTTAAGAAGAATGAGGGTAATGGATAGGCGCGATAACGTAAAGAAGTATGAGGGTAAATGGATAGGCGGGATGACGTTAAGAAAAATGAGGGTAATGGATAGGCAAGGTACCGTAAAGAAGTATGAGGGTGATGGATAGGCGCGATAACTTAAAGGAGTATAAGGGTAAATGGATAGGCGAGATGACGTTAAGAAGAATGAGGGTAATGGATAGGCAAGGTACCGTAAATAAGTATGAGGGTGATGGATAGGCGGGATAGTGTAAAGAAGTATGAGGGTAAATGGATAGGCGGGATGACGTTTAGAAGAATGAGGGTAATGGATAGGCAAGGTACCGTAAATAAGTATGAGGGTGATGGATAGGCGCGATAACGTAAAGAAGTATGAGGGTAAATGGATAGGCGGGATGACGTTAAGAAGAATGAGGGTAATGGATAGGCAAGGTACCGTAAATAAGTATGAGGGTGATGGATAGGCGGGATAGTGTAAAGAAGTATGAGGGTAAATGGATAGGCGGGATGACGTTTAGAAGAATGAGGGTAATGGATAGGCAAGGTACCGTAAATAAGTATGAGGGTGATGGATAGGCGCGATAACTTATAGAAGTATGAGGGTAAATAGATAGGCGGGATGACGTTAAGAAGAATGAGGGTAATGGATAGGCGGGATAACGTTAAGAAGAATGAGGGTAATGGATAGTCGGGATAACGTTAAGAAGAATGAGGAAAATATAAAGTCAGGATAACGTTAAGAAGTATTAGGGTAATGAATAGTCAGGATAACGTTAAAAAGAATGAGGGTAATGGATACTTAGTCAGGATAACGTTAAGAACTATGAGGTACCTACATAGACCGAACAGCCTTATCCATCAGACCGAATACCTGCCTAAGACGAGAAATATTAATTTGAATGTGTATTGTAAATATTTTATTTTTTTAAACAAACCGATTCCTAAATCCATTTTTGAGGTGCATAACTTAGTAGTACTAAGTACCTACTAGGGCATGCTCCCGGGAAGTATCAGTATCGAAAGTACCGGGAATTATCGCTGATTTTGAACTTTTCCAGTACCGGTTCTCCACGAAGGAATTCCCGATACTTTCGATACTTTCGATACTGATGACAATGATCAATTATTGGTGTTTTCTAGTATGATATAAATAAATGTCGATAAAAAACACTAGCTATGCGTTCAGTTTCACTTTCTGTATACATTGCTAGATATTTTGACAAATTACAAACCTATAATTTACATCATTCAGATAATATCTCAACAATTTCGGACAGGTCAAAACGAAAATGACATGTTTATTTTACCTGAATTGAAGATTGTTTAATATTGTATTATACAATCTTCATTTTTGTTAAATGTTCGTTACTATTTATGACAAAATCTGTTAGAAAAAGAACGAAAATAACATGGACGGCTTTCTTTACGAAAGATGGAAATGTAAAAGCATTCAACTTACGCCTTGCTGATATTTAGCTATATCTTTGCTGAGCTGATTTAGTTAGATAACGTACATAGGTTGTTACTGTTAGTTTTAACTGTTGATTTATTTGATGGATATTCGATTTAACTTTGATTTAACCTAGCTTTGATTGTTGCGTGCACGCACAGAGAGCTTTAGTGTTATAATAATGAAGATATGCGCGAAATAAATGAGAATATCCTGAGTGACCGTCCTCCTGAGTGACCTATACGGATTTCGCCGAAATCGGTCAACAGGAGACCTTCTAGCGTATGTCACTCACTAATGGAGCGAAGCCATCAAGAGAAACGGAGAAGCTTTAGCAGTTTCTCTGGATATCTCGAAGGCTTTTGACCGGGTTTGGCATGACAGCCTATTAAGCAAGCTTCCTACGTATGGATTATCCACTGGCTTATGTGTTTGGGTATCAGACTTTCTGAGGGACCGATCAATTTGAGAAGTCGTTGACGGCTGCTCGTCTGATCAAATGGCAATTAATGCCGGAGTTCCTCAGGGGTCAGTTCTCTCTGCAAAACTTTTCCTGCTGCACATCAACGATCTGCTTAGGCCCGGTATCATTGGGTATGCAGACGACAGCACCGTTGTAGTGAGATACATACCTGAAGCACGTTCCAGTGGATCTCAGATCCAATCTCATAGAGAGGCAATGATTGAACGCATGAACTTAACGCTGAAGGTAGTCGCAGGGCGATGCCAATTTGGTGAAGTTCAATGCTTCAAAAACACAGGCGTGTCTATTTTTCGCTAAGAGGAGTCAATTTCACCTGACTCCTACTTTCCGAGATGTATCCCTTCCGATTTCAGACCAACTAGAGCTTCTACGCTAACCAGTAAATTGAATTTTGGCTCGTTCATAGAATCCAAAGCCAAGACAGCTGCGAAGAAGCTAGGCATTCTATCGAAGGTGAGACAGTACTTCACACCGGGACAGCTTCTTAACCTGTACCAAGCACAAGTCCGGTCGTGTATGAAGTACTGTTCTCATCTCTGGGATGGCTCTGCCAAATACCAGCTTGTGGCATTGGAAGCTTTTGAGAGACGAGCCAAAAGGCTCATTGGTAGCGACACTCTAGTCGAGTCCAAGCTCCTAAGTCTCGAACATCGCCGGTATAAAGTTGCCAGTCTATCGGTATTTTACAGGATACATTTCGGAGTGTGCTACGGAACTTCACAATTTAGTTCCCCCATCCCCATTCTACCATCGGACCACTAGACGCACGGAAATGCGGCATCCATACCTGGTTGATGTTTCAACTGTCCGTACCAAGCGCTTTGCTTCAACTTTTATGTTGCGGACAGCCAAGGAATGGAATTCCTTGCCAGCGTCTGTCTTTCCGAGTACCTACAAATTGGACGATTTCAAGACAAGAGTGATAGGTATCTTCTAGGTAAGCGTGCTACATCGTCGACCGCATCATCACTTAACAGCAGGTGAGATAGCGGTCAAACGCAAACCTATAAATTGTAAAAAAATAAAATATCGTGTATTTTGTGGTTGTGTGTGGGTTAATTTACGGTTCTGAATAAAAAAATATATCTCAATAATACAAAGTGTTTTTTCAGTAGTTTTTCTTTCATTGTATATCTATACGGTCAGTTTTATAAAAAAAAATAAGTCAGTATCGAAAGTATCGAAATTCCCGGGAATTCCCGGTTCCGAGCCCAGTATCGGGCAAAAATTCCCGGTTCTGAGAATGGTTCCGATACTGCATGCCCTAGTACCTACTACAGACTTTAATAGTTGATGTTTCCAAGCATCAAAACATGCTTTACAAGTAAATTTTTTTTTACTTTTAAATACTTTAGTATAGAGGAAGATAGGTGTAATTAATGATTTGGTAGGTAAACATAAATCATTAATTCATTATACAATAGGCTCTATCTGCACACTCACCTCAGTCTTCGTTATTCGATGTCGCGCTAACTTAACGACGGCAAAATTTCCTTTGCCAATGGTTCTCTCGATGTCATAAAAACCCACCCTAATGGGGGTTTTCGCAGGACGATCGCGCTCCGCCATTGTCGCCTAAAAAATCCTTAGGCTTCAAAGGGTCATTCAACACTTCACAGCAGTATATTATAATAATAAATTGTTTTTCAGCACGTTATTCATACATAACACAATATTGTTTATATCCATCGGAGAGAATACCTCCACTCACTGAACAGCGGTCTGTAAAAATGTGCTAGGAATACGTGAAAAGGTATCCTGTGTTACACATCTATGTTACGTTTACTACGCAATCACGCATAACGTTAGGTATTATTCATACCCTGAAGTAAATAGGCATTATCAAAATGTACTGCATTACGCGTTTGAGCAGCACCTCGACGGATCGGTTGAGTCGAACGGTTGGGAGCGCGCTACTAACAATCAGTTCTAGTCAACGCAGTCAGGTTTTGTGTACAAAAAATATTTACAGTGATTAGAATAAATATGACTGTGGGCGGCGTGCGCGAAGGAAAAGCTCGGGCACGTCACGCGGCCGCCGCGCCGCCTCGCCGGCTGTCAACCGGGTACTGAACTCGAGTCGATCGAGTCGAGTTGAACTGAATCCACTCGCTCGACACTCCTACCTGCCTGCCTGCTGCGGTCGTACCACGCGCGCGCTCGCCATATTGGTTTTAGCTCTTTATGACGTCAACGGTACCATAACGCCTTACGTTAAAGTGGTTTAAGGTATTTAGGTACCCATCACAAAGAGTACCTATACCTAGATGTGCCCATGCCCATCCAACTAGGAAAATCCATAATCACCCATCGGGTTCTTATTAGACTTGCTAGAGAACATCATGCTAAGTGGTAACCATAACCATCACCTATTTGTTTTACCAAGCCAATAGGTACTTGAGCTCATGCTAGGAGGTAGGACATGCAGCATATTATTATTGGTGCTTGCTGTAGCCTACTGGGGATCTTCCAGCGTATGCCACGCACATCTCTCTGGAGTGAATCCATTGAGTAAATATGACTAATGAGGTGAAGCACTAGTTGTTTTACTTGAAATCTCGAAGGCTTATGATCGGATTCGCCATGCGAGCCTTATCGGCAACCTTCCTGCATTCCGATTCCTAAGCTATTTTCTTGTCTTGCCGGCTTTCTAACGCACAATCCATTTTTGGCTTGGCTGTTCGTTTGATAAATTGGTAATTAGTACCGGTGTACCTCAAGGGTCTAAGCTATATCTGCCACTCTATTTTTGCTATATGTAATAGGTAATATTAACGATCTGCTCGGTATCTTTGGGTTGGGTATGCAGATGAGAGCATACTTACTTGTTGAAAGATAATATTATGTTTCTAACACCCAAGCCAAACAAAAATGTGGTCTGTATGCGAGAATAAACAACGAGTAGTACAGCCAAAAACGGTTTTTGGCTGTAAGCTATTAGCTATTAAAAATTTGCATTTGCACATCAGAGCTGTGGATTTAGTTCGGTACTAAAAATTAAATAAAACAGACAGGCACAATCAGACAAGAGCAATTTAAGCTAATCTCAGAAGTCTCGGAACAGAGACGGTTCTTTCGCTCGGTCAAAAAATCACTTATCTGGATCACGACATTGTAAAGTTATCAAGTCAGTTGATCACTCCTTGCTATCACAGAATACAATCATGTCTAAGTACGTAACGTAGGTAGGTATTACAAAAACGGCAAACCTGATCTGCATTTGGGGTGAATTTTGGCAATTCAATACAAACGTTTTAGAAGTTTTTTACCAAAGATTGCCGCATTTGAAATTAATGTCAATTTTTAAAATCGATTATCCCCTGCTCTGTCAAGCGCGCGCGTTTTTTCAACGCCGGCTCTGTCACGTGTTTAGCGCGCGCGGCGGCATTTTACGAGCGGGTAGCAAAACATAAATTTCTCATGTTTTTTCTATGAAACTACCCTGGACTAATCGTGTATTTCGATTGCAGTTGAACTTTACTATGTAGTATAGTATTTAAAAGTTAAATCTAGTGTCTAAATATTATCCTATGGTCGTTGTAGTTCAAAAAACTGTACATTTTTACTAGTTTGTGAAATAAAACCATTTTTAAAGGGTACTTGTATTTTTTATTTCATATTTACACATCCCATAGACATATTTACACAAATGGGCATCACAATACTTACTACCTACTAGTATTTCGTAGAAATTTTACGAAACATGAGGCACTCAAAAACAACCTACAAAAAATGGGGTCAGCCGCTGTGTGCAGACGGCAAAAGTATGGATACGACATGGCGACAGCGGTGTTGGAAAAATTTACAGCAGGCAGGTACAAGGAATAAAGGTCTAAGTAAATGCATTTCGTATGTAAGTAATCATCATCATTTTACAAGTACAAAAATATAGATACGTTAATCTGAGTAAATCGATTTCGTACGTAAGTAATCATCATCATTTTACAAGTACAAAAATAAAATTACGTTAATCTGAGTAAATGCATTTCGTACGTAAGTAATCATCATCATTTTACAAGTACAAAAATAAAATTACGTTAATCTGAGTAAATGCATTTCGTACGTAAGTAATCATCATCATTTTACAAGTACAAAAATAAAATTACGTTAATCTGAGTAAATGCATTTCGTACGTAAGTAATCATCATCATTTTACAAGGACAAAAATAAAATTACGTTAATCTGAGTAAATGCATTTCGTACGTAAGTAATCATCATCATTTTACAAGTTCAAAAATAAAATTATGTTAATCTGAGTAAATGCATTTCGTACGTAAGTAATCATCATCATTTTACAAGTACAAAAATAAAATTACGTTAATCTGAGTAAATGCATTTCGTACGTAAGTAATCATCATCATTTTACAAGTACAAAAATATAGATACGTTAATCTGAGTAAATGCATTTTGTACGTAAGTAATCATCATCATTTTACAAGTACAAAAATATCTGCTAATAACAGACAAAAACAAATTTTGATGAAAACAAGATAAATTTGATGATGCATCATCATCATTAACCTATGTTAGTCCACTGATGGACGTAGGTCTTTCCCAAGACGTGCCACTGTCACGTAAGGATAGGACACTCTCAAACGGTGAAACGGTGTGAAAAACTGATGTCGGACGAATGGAATAAATAAATATATAAATAAATATATAAATATATAAATAAATATATAAATAAATAAATAAATGGAATAAAACTAGTTTAAAACGGTGAAAGATAACATTGTGAGCCGATTTGATAAAATATCACTGGACTAAAACGGTAAAGGAAAAGATTACGCGATAAACTGGCATGACGGAAGAACAACTAGAACTAAACGAAGAACAACTAGAACTAAACGGGTAAGGAAATACATAGGTAAGATTATTGACGCACGTAAAAACAACTAAAACTAAACGGGTAAGGAAAAACACCGTGAGGAAAGGATGGTGACACACAAAGTGCATGTCCTAAACCTGAGGGGCATAATTGTGCACCAGTGCGAAGCAAGGCCCGCACAGGGCTTTCTCACAGGTAGCACATTGGAATGTTGTCAGTTTTCTGCACCTTCCACATTTTCTCCTCAAGTGCCGCTTGTGTGGACCAGGCCGGTTAATCTCGGGCAGCACTTGATAAACATGGCGGGCACCTGTATCAAAAACTCGCTCCGGAACAACATGTATACGACAATGAGATTGTATTGTACTCTTCTGATGAATCTGCAGGAGCTTGCGGGTCAGATTCATCCTAAACATTCGATGGCTCAGATGTGGTGCCTCTGGTGTGGTGGTATGATTATACATAATCATCGCGTTTAACACGCTCACATTTAAGAGGCGCCTAAAAAATTTCTTATACCAAACCTTTGTCCTCTTTCTTTCAATTGGATACATTGCGAGCATTTGGTCCTTTTTGTCTACCCCCCCCATGCACACATTGTAGTCGTGTATGACCGTAGGCTTGCTGACCCACTGTTGTTGTGTGGCCGACGGTTGTGTGGTGACGGTGACTCCATGGTATGTCGAGATAAGAGCCACACGGTTATTATCTCGCCATACCATCAGATCCACATCTCCAGAGGTGCAACCTGACACCTGGCCTACGGTCATATCTCGCTTGGACAATCGCGTCATCTCGTCTGGAACGAACTGACGGTTCGTTCGCAGGGTTCCCACACAGTCAAGACCAAATGATTTGAGAGTCCGCGCGAGAGCTGGAGAGTTGTAGAAATTGTCCATCCACAGTGTTCTCCCAGAAAATTTAAGGTCTTCCACGAGCCCCAACACGAGGCGTGGAATTATCCCACCAACGGGACTTGCGTCACCGTCGGCTTCGGGTTCGCGGCCCGCGTGGACCTTGAACCTCCACAAATACCCCGATTGGGACTCGCAGACCTCGTAGGTTTTTATACCTATTGAAGCTGCCTTATTTCTAATGAACTGGTTGATTTCCAACCAGCCCTTCCACTGCGTCAGTGACTCGTCTAACGCCACGTTCTGGTTCATGACGTAAAGACTTGAAAATTTGGCGTTGAGGTGGTCAATAATTGGTTTTATCTTATGCAGCTTGACTTCTGCATAAGAGGCCGTGGGTGCCAATGCGAGGTTGTCGTTGAAATGCAGGCATCGGCTAAGCCTCAAAAAGGTGTTGATGGGCATCTCCACGGCAAACCCAGGCGTCGAAAAAATGTCACGAGTACTATTCCAGTACTCGTCAAACCTACTCCTAACTACGATACCGGTTGCCAGTATTATCGCAAAATACCTGTTTAATTCGTCCGCATTAGTATTTTCCCACCGGTTCATTCGGCTGTTCTGGCCTAGCCTGTCTGCTGCCCTAAGCGCATCCTTGTACTGCTGGGCGTACCTATTCGTTTCCTCAGCGATTTGTTCCATTATACGGCGATCCCATATGGCGCAAAACGCATCATATGGGTCGCTGTATGTAGTGGTCGGCCCACTTTGAATTGAGAAGATTTCCCTTCTCTCCGCAGGTGGTATCGGAGAGTCGGAAAATCTTCGCCAGTCAAAGTGGAACAAATCGTGAGGAAATTCAGTGGCGGCAGCGGCAGCGTCAACAGCAGCGACAACTTCAACAGCAGCGGGAGGAGGCTGGAGGACGGGTGCTGGTGCAGGTGTTGGCGCTGGCTGGGGAGGCCACTGCAGCACCACATTTGCCACCGCGTTGGTCACCTGGTCCTCTTCAGGCTCTAGCCCGACGCGGGACACGCGCGGTATATACATCGGCACGGTCTCTTCTTCGGAGTCGTCGTCACTACTTCCTACAAAAACAAATGGTCTGCTATAAATATCCGTCTAAAGATAATCAGTACCTGTACCATCTAACTGAAGTCGTTTACGGTGATATTCTGTTAAAAAGCACACATACCCTTGTTGAGGAAATCCTCAATTTCATCTTCTGTCATCATGTAGCTCCGCCGTTCTACAACCGAGGGCGGGGGCGGCAACGGCACAGGGCTGCTCCCTCCACACTCCACGTATCTGAGAAAAACATTTCTTTTTAATTGATTGTTACAGGATTGACCTTCACGTCGTGGAGTAGATATAAAAATAATACATACAAACTCGGAGATGGTGGGTCCACTATCTGCAATGTGGGTGGCTCTGGGCTGTGTATTGGGCCCTGGATGGTGGGTGGCTCTGGTGGCGGAGCCTGGTAGGCCTCACGCCTCAGCCTCTGGTCTTCCATCCGCCCTTGGATCACCAACATGCGCCTAAGAAATTATGATTTTGATTAAAATACGAAGTAAAAAATTGCAAATTCAAGATTGTAATCTTTACTTACGCGCTTGTCCCCTGCCACGTGCGCTTGCGCGTCTCCAGGGGCACGCCTGGTGCTAGTCCAGCAACATTGCCCAAGTCGATGCTAAAAAAAAATGGTCAAAGATTAAGAAAAATAAGGATAAAAAAAGAAATTGTATATGAGAACAACAAACAGCCCAAGCAATACCTGGCGCCAACGCTCGGGCGAGCCTGCCCTCGCCCTCGCCCCACAGTGGAGGTCGAGGTTTCAGCGTCGCCCTCCGCCCCCACCCGCCCTCGCCCTCGCCCTCGCCCTCGCCCTCGCCCTCGCCCTCCTCGCCCCCCAGAGGTCGAGGCTCCAGCGTCGCCCTCCACCTCCACCTCCACCACCTCCACCTCCACCTCCACCTCCACCTGCCCTCGCCCTCGCCCTCCAGAGGAGGTCGAGGCTCCAGCATCGCCCTCCACTCCCGCCTGTCCTCGGCCTCGTCCGCCTCGTCCTCGTCCGCCGCGCCCACGTCCGCCTCGCCCACGAGCAGATGTTAAATTACCACGTCCAGTCCTACAGCAAACATGCGACATGCTTTCTCTTTAAACCATGCAGCCAGAAAAAATACAAAAGGAATAAATAAAAACCCCCCCCTCAAAAACCAGTGATGATGATGTTGATTTACAACACCATTTGGGCCATCAGCTTAATCTTATTTCATCATAAAAAAAAGATGCTACAAAAAGTTGCTAAATAAATAAAGCCCCCCTCTCCCTCCCCCTCTCCCCAGCATCCCTCCCCGAATACGGGGTTTTTAAAAGAAACCAGAGCCACAATAGTCCCTATAAAAAATGTGATGATGATGATGGTGGTGATTTACAACACCATCAGGTGGGTCATCTAATTATTCCAATTATTCAAAACGTTATTCCAATGCATAAAAATAATGTTTTGAAAAACAATAAAAATGATCGTCCTCAGGCAGATGATTGTCTTATCCACTTTCGGCTTACGTCGCCGGTCTGTCAAAAAAACCCATGGGTCTTTTACGTATTTTTCTCTGTTCTGAGCTCAAGAACAGAGAAAACATATACGTATAAACGAAATATTGAAGTAAATCGATGTTCTGGACTAATGAACAGAGAAATAAATACGTATTTAGCCAAAAAAACGTCGAGATTTGACTAGATTCTAACGGTCAAGGCCGGCATAGTAGCGTCATTTCATAAAAACAACTAAAAACAGCCTAAAACTTGGTCAATACGACGTAAATAATGTAATCACTCATAGATAGATAAATTGTACTTACATTTTAGCAAAAATCCGACTCTTTTCCTATTTATTTCCTATTTTTAGCAATTATCAAACCACACACAAACTCGCTCCGCAATGAAAGAAGTCAGTTCGATGACGCGCCGTATGACAAGCGAATTTCATCAAAATTCCGATAACCTTTTAATTTGAACCTAAAACAATATATCTGTCTCTGTTTGTCATCTGCGTTTTGTTATTATCCATCTCACCCAACACTTCAACCACATGCTTAAAATCAGACGAAAACTCGGGTGAACAAAAAAAGACCCCTGGGTCTTTTTGACAGATGTCGCTCGACAACCCTTGGGTCTTCTTGACAGACCAAAGGTTATGAACGACATAGAGCTGGTTCAGACACGGCGGAATCCGCGCGGTTCCAAACCTCGCGGGTCGACCGCGCGGATCTTATTTACATTATAGCCTATACATTCGTTCATACCTGTCCGGGCGGATTGACAATCAAATTTAGAACCGCGCGATTTGCATCAGCGCGGAATCCGCCATGTCTGAACCAGCTCATATTGCCATAATTGATATAGGTACCTACCTAATTTGAGGAAAAGTTGCGTTATTTTAAATCCCATAGTTGCCTTACCAATAATAAGTCTTTAATGTAAAATTTGACAGATTGCCGCCTTTGTTATTCATACGACTCCTAAATCTTAGGGAACACTATGTAGGAGACTGAAAACCACTCATCCCAAACATAATATACCATCTACCCGTCCACTAGCAAACTTCTTCAAGCTGATCTGTCTGTAACGTAATGTTTTTACCCTCTTTGATCTGTAAGGATAATCCGTAGAAGTTATCCAATAGGCTACTCACTAAAATACATAATGTAAAAAACCATGTTCTTTTTTTTATTGTTTTTTTTTTATTTTATAGACTGTGGTTGGTACTCACCCTCTGTGCACTCCTACACTCGTCTATACTCTGTTCAGTTATTAATGGAAAAATGTTTCAAAGTCCAGCATTAGATTAAGCGTGATATGTACTGGGTCTCTTTTTGTCTAGTGCCCAAAGAAACAGAGCATCTAGCCTCATGCTAAAAATCCTAATCAGAACTGTCAGTGTCAACAACACAGGCAGGTAGGGCCCTAGCGAAAAAAATATTTGCAATGTGTTTGTCTGTGAAATGAATTTAATGGAAGTGAAAGAAAGAAAAGGAAGATAAAGTTATAAAATATTTGCAATTTTAGTCGAAAAGTTATTCAATTCAGTCCGTTCAGTTATAGCTTTCTCAAGTAAATAAATAGTTACATCACACACGTTTTTAGAATTCAAACATTTTGATGTCAAAAATACATCTGTACGTCTTGCCAAGATGTCGGTGATACTCTTCTACATTTTTGACAGGAAAATGATTCAACTATCGTCCTAAAACCCTTTTGGATAACCAGTTTACAATTTTTCTAATGTATATATAGATAGAGATACATCAATGAACCAAGTAGCCGATGAAAACTTACAGAATAACCAGTGCAGTCAAATTGAAACAAATATGAAAAACAAAAGTAAAAAGGCCAAAGAATGTTCCGAAGGAAAGGACGAACTAAAGTTATCAAATCAGGATGATTTGAGTGAAACTTTATCTAAAACTCTTCACATAAATAGTATCGCCAATAACCTAACAAATGGAACCAGCGATCACTCGCACGGCGGGAGTCCAGACAAGTCGCACGGCATGGAGATGTTGCAAGGAGGTGCTGATAGTGAGCACTCCACTCGTGTCAATAGTGTACAGTGTAGTGAGGAGGCAACGAGCGACAAGAGTGAAGAGACTGCTGCCCAGCAAGCCATCAACTGCATTATCAATGATGCTTTAGAAAACCTTGAAAATGCTCTCAACAAAGAGCAGTCAACAGAACAGTCTCCGCAGGATGAAATAGCAATTATTTCTTACGAATCTGAACTTCAGATGCCAGAAATAATGAGACTTATACAGAAAGATTTATCAGAACCTTACTCTATCTACACCTATAGATATTTTATACACAACTGGCCTAAGCTTTGCTTTCTCGCAACACATGAAGGAAAGTGTATTGGTGCCATTGTTTGTAAGTTAGATATGCATCGTAATGTTGTGAAGAGAGGGTACATAGCTATGTTAGCTGTCGATGAAAAGTACAGGAGCAGAAAAATTGGATCTCGACTTGCACAAAAAGCAATTAAGGTATTAGCAAGCATATTTTATTATATTATTCATCTCCATATTCTAGTCCTTGCTCCACACAAAGTGTATACAGCACAACAGCTTTCCTTCATCCACTACTTACTCTTATTATTGTCATTGCACATAAATATCTCTTATTCCTGCCTCCCCTTATCCCACTTTATGTGGGGTCAGCATAACATGCTCTCCTCTAGCAGCCCTCATCTCTGTATTCACTCTTATAAATGTATCTTTCTAAATTCAGATATTCTTCCTTTTATTAATTGATTTGTTATTCTTTTTCAGGCTATGATAAATGATAATGCAGATGAAGTTGTATTAGAAACAGAAATCACAAATAGACCAGCACTGAAGCTTTATGAAAACCTTGGTTTTGTGAGGGATAAACGCTTATTTCGTTACTACCTCAATGGTGTTGATGCATTACGATTGAAGTTATGGCTAAGATGAAATTGGTAGGTGAGAGAGAAATTCTCAATGTTGTGTTTCATCTAACTCAATGGCTATGTAGCCTCAGGAATAACATGCCATCCATGAGGATATAGCCAAAATATAGTTTGTTTCAATTAATTTCTTAGTCATGTGATATGTTTTATTATATCTAATTTATGTGTTGAAATTGTTAAAGATTGTTTTTATCAATTTTTTTACTTGACTCTAAGAATATAATAGTTTTATATCCTTACTAAAATACACAACTTTGAAGAATAACATTGTAGTCACTGTTTATTTTGTTTGCCCTCACAATATTTATTATTACCAAAGTAGGTATCTGAATGGTAAAGTTATAGTAGGTACCTACACAGTATATTTTTTAATTTGTATTTAAATAAAGCAATCTGAAAATATGTAAATGGTTTAAATTATATACTTGCATACCTGGCAAAAAAATATGATTTTCTTTTCTGACTTGTAGCTTTTTAGACTACCAAGAAGATTCTAATTGGAGAGGATTTATGAGAGGTAGTATTTTTTTCAGTACTATAATATTACCTGGAAGAGATTGCTATAAGCTCCTATTTTTAGTTTTATTTATTTTATTATGGCAGAAATCATATTGTAATTTTTATGCTAGATCACTGGACACCAGGATGAGTGGAAATAATTGGAGATCTTTACCAGCAGTGGGACACAAAAGGTTAATGAAATAAATACAAATTTTATACTTTATACTATTCCATTTGTCATAGGATCATTGTTCTGACTCGTATGTTACATCATCATCATCATCCACAGCTCGACTTCATCAAACTGCTGGGTATAGGCCTCTCTCTGTATGTGCCACTATGTTATTTGCCACTGGTTTATTTTAATCTTAATGAAAAAACCAGGTACTTCAAATAATTTACTTCATGTTGTCCATAGATAACTACAAACTTAAAATGTAAAGGTTACAGTGTTGGTAGAAGCTCCTTCATAGATAAAAGTATTATTAACAGGCTTATATTGTTTAGTGACAAGTTTTATGGCCTCATGAGCCACACATCCACCTAAGAAGGCTGAAACACTGTGCAGTTCAGCTCCACCGTATCTACACATTTCTTGAATATGGTCATCTTTTCTGGCCAATTCATGAGAGTATGATATTTCACTTAGAAACTTGGTAATGCAAGTTTTCAACTTTGCAACATCACCTTCGGGCTCGAATTCTCCTGGAGCCCTGCTGTGCTCTGCTTCAAACATCTCAGATGCTCTCAGCATGATGTAGTTTACCATCATGACATCTGGTTCCTCAAGGTGCCTGCCTATGTACGCTGCCACGGAGCTTCCTAGTTGGTATTCAGTAGAAATGCTGGATCCCTTTATGAGGATTAAGTCATGAGCATGACGACAGAACAGTTTCACTTCAGATTCGCTGATGCTATCAACATGTAGTTGAGCAACTATTTGCTGTGCTTTTCTGTAAACTACTTCAGCATCCATAGCAGCCTGTGCTCTGTAAATATTTTGTAACTTGACATAGTGTTCTGTAGATGCTGTCATATCAGGGAGAACTCCTTTCACAGGCAGCTTTCCTTTACCCTCGGCCTCAACAAATCCCCGCAGAGCAGCACACATTATCCAGAATGATGAGCTCTCCTTTGTCAAATTTGTAGCAGCATTGCTATACAATAGCTCTTGAATTTTCACAGGCAAAAACGATGGAACCAGTGATGTGTTTACAGCTCTTATTGCCTCTTCGAAATTTTCTTCAGATATTGGTACACCATTTTCATCTTTCCTAATGAACCCCTGAATCACTTCCCTGATCTCATTCTTTTCTTTTCTACTCATGGGCCAGTTATCAGAATGGGTCTCCCTCCATTTCTGAATAGCTTTGTAAAGAATTACAATCCAAGGTATATGTCCATGGTCTTTCAAGTCGAGAGCATCTATATCAATAGAGACAAGGTATTTTGATAAAGCTGCAAATGGTATATCCAAACGTAAATCAGTCTGTTCATTGTCTGGATGAGTTTCAATAACTGCATGTTCTTTGATTTGGATCCTGAATGAGCCTAAGAAGCCCACAGATCGACATTGAATGTATGGCACATTTATATCCCACAGATGTTGCGCCAGAATTGGAACGGTTTTCTCACTAAGTGCTGTACTAATGACGAGACTGAAAGACTTGAAGAAGTCGGGGTTATCCCGCATAATCTGATCTGGTGGTTCCTGCACTGCATGCCCTTGTACAGCTGAATTCAGTTCCAATAGCAGTCGAAGCGCTTCCGTGCCTCTGTTTAGCCCTTTGCTGGAGCACTCAAGAAAGAAGTTGCTGCCCATGTCTTCTTCAGTGACGGTTTTATCATCGACAATGGTAATAGATCCGACGCCGGGTAGCACGATAGATTTCAATATTTCCGTGCCCAATCCCGTAGCGTTTATGAGACATATGTGTCCATTTTCAAGCGCACTCTGGCCGTGATCACCCCAAAGACGCAATTGTCGATCATATTGTTTGTTCTTTTCACTTTGTTCAGGAGATTTTGGAGACGGAGATGCCATGGCTGTACCGGGACCGGTAGAACTTGTATGTTTGTTGACGAACCCAATGTACTGATCAACCAAACCCTGGTACTTATTTATTATTAGTAGCCTGTCACTAAACCCACATTATCACGATTATTGTTATTTATTTCTCATAGAGTTCAGAAATAAGAATTGCTGAATTTTTACTTTCTTCGTTCGTTGTGGTTCGTTTCGTTCATGGATTTCTTCCCTGGTTTCGTTGTAATTTTTTTTCTTCTTCTTTTTTAATGGAGTCTGTTCATTCAGAATTAAAAACAATCAAAACGCAATGAAAGATGAGTCGGAACAGTCGTAAAAGCTTTAACCTGTGCAATGACACAAGACGAATAAAAAAAAAACATTTTGTACACAACGTTGCCAGAATGTTACTTTTGTAACGTTTTACGTTACTTTTGACCCTCTCATGTTACCTCCATGTTACGCGACAGAATAAAATAGTCTGCTATAATATTTACCATCAATCAAAAAAATATCGTGAAACGGAACGGATCGGCTGCGTTTAGGCTGAGTCTATTAATACAGGTACTGTACGAACAATTTATAATTATTAATACGGTTACCGTACGAACAATTTATAATTATTAATACGGGTACTGCGGGGGGAGGGGGGGCACCATTCTTGAACTGAAGTAGGTATAAAAAAAAAAAACCTAACAACCTACTGTTACTTTAGTGACTTTTAACGGAGTGCCCCGAGTTTGAATCTGGATTTTTGAAAAGTCAAAGTCAATAATTTTTTATTCATTACGATGCAAGAATCACTTTGAAACGTCTTAAAGCTAGGTGAGTCTAGGTGCAAAACACTTTACAGTCGCTTAAAAGGCGTAGTAAAGTTAAAATTTGGGTTGCCTTTAGTATTGATGTACGCTCGCAGTGAGCATGCGAGTTAGACGCGTTTGAAGCTAAATCATTTTACAAAATTATTTTAAAAAGTTGCTAAGCCAAAACCAATCTTAACACAGTATAAAAAATATACATTTTTACCTGCATCGCACTTATGACTTAAAACGTTGCGTTACGGATCTCACTAATCGGAGAACAAAAGAGCGGCCGGTTTCTGTGTGCCTTGTTTTTGTGCGAAGCGGCGGCAGCGTGGTGAGTTTCTCAACATAAACTTTGACTCA
This sequence comes from Thera britannica, assembly GCA_939531255.2. Taxonomy (NCBI): domain Eukaryota; kingdom Metazoa; phylum Arthropoda; class Insecta; order Lepidoptera; family Geometridae; genus Thera; species Thera britannica. Next base: position 7,479,508 of record OW618050.2, on the reverse strand, counting down.
ACGTAATAAGGCCTAAAACATAACTACCCGCAAAACATCATGAGTTTATTACGGTCACCAACTGACGGTCGTGGAGGCTCCCAGCCCGACTTATCAAAGTTTTCAGATGAAGATCATGCGATTGCGTCAGGCAAACCGAAAAGAGTCGTAAGAAAACGCAAAGAGTCTTTACCCGATTTCGACATGAAGTACGAATTTGAGAGATTCACTAATGAAATGAGGTCATTTTTTTCATCTTTCACGGATATGCAAAAAGAAAGTACGTACAAAATGCAACGTGACATGACTGAAATTAAGGAACAACTCGATGGCATCAAGGTGGCTACAAACCTTGTAATTGAGGATCAGAATAAAATAAAAGTAGAAATCGAGAAACTAAAAACCCAATGTGACAAAAATGATCAAAACATTAGTCAATTGCAAACTAGGGTGAATTTGTCTAATACATTACAGCCATCCACATCCACATCACAGTCACAACCGACTTCATTTACTTACGAAGAAGTTCTTTTAGAGTGTCAGGAGCGTACTCAGAGGCAAAAAAATATTATTGTCATGGGAATACCGGAGTCACTAAACCAAGACAACAATGAAAAATTTGATTATGACAAGAAGGAAATACTAAACATTTTAAATAAATTAATTCAAAATTGTCCCGAGCCGGTAAAAATTTTTAGAAATGGCAAGCACATCCCTGGAAAGAACCGCCTTATAAAGGTATGCTTTGAATCTGAACAAACAGCGCTGAAATTACTCCGAAACAGTAAACACACACAAAGCGATCTGAAAATATTTTCTGATCAAACCTCCAACCAACAAAATCATCTGAAATCTCTCAGGACAGAGCTGATGCAGCGACAAGAGGGCGGTGAAACCCATCTGACGATCAGATATATAAGAGGTACGCCGAGAATTGTATCAGAGCAGTCAAAAAACTAAATCACCTCACGTCCCAAGTATCCATAACAACAAAACATGATGAAACTATGAGTACTATGCATGAAAATACGATACACACTTTGATAAACGACTATCAACAAATACCCTCGATTCCACACTCCCTGAACTTTTTCTATGCCAACGCAAGAAGTATAATGACACCCGGAAGATTTGATGAATTGCAATGTATAATAAAAGCTATCCCGACCACGACACACCTGGTATTACTTACAGAAACGTGGATTAAATCAGAAAACGACGCCAAAATTCAGCAATTACCAGGATATACGCATTACTATAACTACAGGAACGACTCCGTTGGAGGGGGTGTTTCGATTTACGCGCACAATAGCATAGACCACACACTGACCGAAGAAAAATACACAGATGACAACAACTTTCTCTGGATATTGCTAGAAAAGATGTCTCTTAATATTGGATTAATATACAAACTTGGACGAACAAACTTTAAACGTTTTAGCAGAATCTTTGAAGAAAATCTTGAACAGCGCAAAAGATCCATAATATTTGGCGATTTTAATATCGATCTTCTGAAAAACGAACCAAACGTATTGCAACACATGACTACCCTGGAAGAATCAGGTTACTGTGTCCTTAACAAAATAGACGAAATGTATTGCACTAGAGATTCGAACACACGAAAATCAATCATAGACCATATCTATACTGACTTGATCGAAGAAAACTACAATTTATTTATCCTTGATTCTGCAATGTCTGACCATAAGCAAATGTACTTAGAGCTGAAAAGAAAGAAAATCACAAAAAAAACGAAACTTAAATACGATACCATAGACTATAACAAGCTGTACAAACATATGAATCAAATACACCTCAAAAGTGAAGATCACAACTACAGTAATCTGGAATGTAAAATAAAACTAAGTCTAGAAGAAAGTAAGATCACTAAAACAAAAATACAAAACCTGCCGAAGGAGGACTGGATTACTAAGGATATACTTGTGGGAATAAGCTCCAGAAATGCTCTTTGGAGAAATGTGAAGAAAAATCCAAAAAATAAGATAATACATAACGATTTTATAAGAGAAAGAAACAGAATAACAATAAAAATTAACAAAACAAAGAAGACCTACTACTATGGAGCGTTTCAAAAATGTACAAGAAATCCTAAAAAGATGTGGAACCTTATTAACTCATTAGCAAAAAACAAAATAAAGACTAATAGTGTACCTACTAAACTTGAAAGTGACTCTGGAACGCTAACCGACCTGAAAATGATTTTTGAATACTTTAACAATTTTTTTACTACTATAGGCATTACGCTGTGTAATAGCATACCAGCACAATATCACCTACCAAGTAGTTTTACCTCTAGTGAAAACGACTCAGCGGATACATTACCGCACCTAGAACCAACTACCACAACCGAAGTCTTAAAAGTCATAACAAATTTGGACTCTAATGTAAGTTCAGGATTAGATGGAATTAACACTAAGAGCATAAAATGTGTAAAGACTCTTATTGCCGAAGAACTAAAAGATTGTATAAATAGCTGTCTAGAAAAAGGTTTGTTTCCGGATTCCTTAAAATTAGCCAAAGTTACACCTATATACAAATCTGGTTGTAAATCAGAACCTGGAAACTACAGACCTATATCGGTGCTGCCTGTAATATCAAAAATCTTTGAAAAAATCATTTACACTCGACTTACGACATATCTAAATTCAATTAACTTTTTATTTGAACGCCAATACGGCTTTCGCGAAAAATCGAACACCCTTTCAGCTACCATTGATCTAATTACCAAAATTAAAAACAACATAGATTCAAAAAATATAGCACTTGGTATATTTATTGATTTAAAAAAGGCCTTCGATACGGTCAGCCACTCCTTACTTTTGCATAAACTGAAAGATATCGGTATAACAGGAGCAGCATACAACATCCTAAAATCATATCTACAAAATAGGTACCAGATAGTTAAAATCAATAATCAGGAGAGTTCCCCCAAACCTATAAATTGCGGTGTGCCACAGGGATCCATCTTAGGCCCGCTGCTTTTTCTTATTTATATTAACAACCTGCACAAAGTGAAATTCCACGGCCACTTAACACTCTATGCAGATGATACGTGTCTTTTTTATTTTGGAACTTCACTTACTGAAATCATGCAGCGGGCTCAACATGATTTAGATGTTCTTTTCAATTGGTTCCAATATAATTTATTAACAATGAATGCTTCCAAAACTTCCTATGTAGTATTCGCGGCAAAAAATAAAAATCTAGATACAACGGCGGGTTTGCACATCAATGGTGAGACTATACTAAAGAAAAACTACGAAAAATACCTAGGACTAATTCTTGATAGCCAACTTACATGGCAGGAACACATATCACAAATAAGACCAAAAATTACCTCGTTAACAGGAGCACTACGAAGTGTTGTCAGCTGCTTACCAAAACAAGTTCGTGTTAATATATACAACTCTTTAGCTAAACCACATCTAGACTACCTAGTAGAAGTATGGGGTAATGCTGCAACCTCTAACCTTAAAACCCTGCAAACAGCAAAAAATAAACTCATTAAAGTGTTATTCCACTATGATTTTTTAACATCAACGAAAAAAATATACGCAGAAACTAAACTAATGAACCTAAAACAAATATATACATACAAAACCCTTATCCTAATACGTAAATTACTAAACAATGAAATACAATCAGAAATAACTTTTACAAAAAACGATCAACTAAACAAAAAAACATTAAGAAATGCTAAAGATATAAATCTACCCTTTCCGAGAACTAAATATGGCACTAAAAATATTATGTTTGAAGGAGCTAAACTTTATAACAATTTACCTAAAGCCATTAAAAAAATAGAATGTACAAATAGTTTTAAAAAGAAAGTCGCTTCACATGTGATTGAAAACGTTCCGATATAATATTCCTATATTAGTTTGCAGGTAGAAATGTAATCTTGTGTTGTTAAATGTACTTTTATTCTGTAACCTATATTTAGCCTGCTCACTGTATAACATTATTTTATAAGTTATCTTAAGTTGTCTTTTAAGTGAAATGTAATTATTTCTTAAGACAATAAATTCTCTAAACCGATTGTTAGGGAGGAGGAGGGACGGGGGAAGGGTCCTCTCTACACTGACATGCACCATTCTTGAAATTAAGTAGGTATAAAAAAAAAATACCTAACAACCTACTGTTACTTTTGTGACTTAAGTCGGGGTGCCCTGAGTTTGAATAATATCCGTACGAATAAATATAATTTATTCATCCAGCACCCGTACAAATAGTCACTTCCCTGCGTTTATTAGATGAGTTAGGAAATGTATATCAGTTTTTGTGTTTATAGTGTATTTTAAAGTATTGTGTCGTTTTCCACATTCTTTTATGGTAATGTTACTATTCTCGTGAAAATGTTACGTTTTGAGATGTCCTAAGTTATATTTGACTATCTGCAATGGCAACACTTATTGCTTATGCTCAAAAAATGATTTGTTGGTTTTGACTTTTGTGAATTTGTGTGATTGTTTACGATCGTTCTTCCAATGCTATGGTAATAATTTTAAAACGGACGAATGTGTTTGGAAATGAATCTACAAACACTTTTCCAGGATTTTAATCCTAGGTAAGTAAAATACCAGAATGTAGCAACATACAAATTTCAAGAAAATATGATAAAATGAGATAAAATATTCACAAAATATTATTTTTGTCCACAGCAAGTTTGTAGTTCACACTTGTTTATTAATTTTCACCGCATTACTAGCACTGAAGCTAGATAATTCAATAACATGGTCATACTGGGCAGTCTTTGCTCCAATATGGGTGTGGAAACATCTTGTGGTATTTGGTGCATCTGTTGGCACTTACATTTGGTGGCAGTACCCCCACTTTAGGTAAGTTCTAGCTACATTACAATAATTTATAGTAACCTATTTTTATCTGAAGGACGAAAAGTAGCTGTGTACTTTAGGTACCTACCTAAGTAAGTAGGTACAGTTGACTGCACTTCATGATATCCAAGTTATGTCATGATAATGTATTTGAGGCTTATAGTTTCCTTTCCTTCTTTTCCCTTACCTATAGGTACTTATGTATTCACATCCAATAGGCACTATAAATTAAAAGTGAAGGTGAAACAAAGTAATTGTTAAAATGTATGTTATGGGTAAAAGACCAACTACAAAAGCTGTTCAGTGCATTATGTTCTATCTGTGGTCTGTTTTGAATAGTATGGGTAGGGTGTGTTCTTTCTATATGTATAATTTCCTTCAGTACTTATTAAAATGATTCTTCAATGCTTAAGAGCTTAGTGTAAGTGTTTGAGTACCTACTTGTTCTTATTAGCCGTTAGTAGAGCTCTTTGTGAAGGGCTTGTCTGGGGAAGAACTACCACCCTGCCTATTTCTGCCGCCAAGCATTGCCGCTGTTGAATTGCATTTTGCTGTGCATTGCATGTGAGGTTGACATCTGTATGCCAGGGAACATTCCTGAAGTGTGTGACCTACGAGGCAAAGCTTTGTTATAGGCAATGGTTACCGCATAACATCAAGCCATATGCATATTCCATCAACTAGTTGTATAAATAAAACTTTTTTCTATAAATTCACAGTTATTTTTAATTTTATTCCAGGTTAGAGGGAGAGGCTTATATTCACTACAAAGCAATGCTCATAAGTCTTGCCATACATCTCATTCTCTTAATGTTTGAGCTTCTTGTGTGTGACCAGTTGACTACCCGCCGACATTTGTGGATTCTTGTGTTTATTCCATTGATATTCATCAGCATAGTTTCTATTGCCATATGTATATGGTCGGTAAAACATGATCGTAGTTATGAGGTATGTATTATAAAATAGATTGTTTTTTATGAAGTAGGATTCGGCTGACTATTCTGCATATCTAGTCATCTTATATTTGTGCTAAGACAGCTGAATAGGCTAAATGTAAGAAAAGGAGTAGGGAGGTCTGTGCAATTCTGTTGCAAGGTTCGTCAAAGGTCAACTAGTTTTTTGCTTACTATTCAACAAAATCAGTTCTACCTTGACCTTAAAATGTTTCATGATTGCAATAGCTTGCAAATTTTAAATCTGTACTAGAGTAAAGCCTACAAAAATACTTACTATATAACTATACTAATATCCTGAAAAAGATCACCAACTATCAATAAAAGCTATAAATATACAAACTAAAATCAAACATACCTAAGGGAAATCCTTCCTTTTACAAAAAATATAGTCTACTAGCTGTTACTCGTCCGCATTTTTATGAATGTTATTACTATGTACCTTGATCATCAGCTGCTTGATTAAGAATTGGATTTATGTATTTTATTATTTAAACTGAAAAAATTACAGTTGGAGTTATTCTGCGCGGTAAATATCCTCCAGTTCATATTCCTGGCATTGAAGCTTGATGACTTCATCAATTGGTCCTGGGAGGTGGTATTTGTGCCGCTATGGATTCTCATGTGTCTGAGCTTAGTTGGTAAATATGCATTATTTATTTAATTATTAACTTGCTAGGATCTGGCTATGATTCTGCTCGAAGGATAAACCTTCCTGGATAAAAGATCATCATCATCAACCTATATCAGTCCACGACTGGACGTAGGTCTCTCCCAAGATGCGCGCGAGTTAGAAGATGGCGTCGTAATGCGTGGTTGTATGGTTTGCGGTGTAATAAAGTAAAACGGAGTTCTAGCTATATTCAATGAAGAGTTTTCGGCGTAACACTACCCACACTACACACAAAGCACACAAACACACGAACAGCGTGAACGTGGTTGGAACACGCAAAGCTTTTTGTAGATGGCAGCACTGTGCGAATGCTGCCAAAGCCGGATTCAATTGTTTGCCGCATGCGCGGTTTCTCTATGAATTAACCGATGGTGCTGCCATCTAAAGTGAGCAAACGCCAGATTTCCACCCCATTATAAATTGTTATTTTTTGATTTAGGTGTGCTGTACAGCATTATATTCGCGGGTATCTTACTGCGCACGCCAGAGGTCAACATACAGCAACGACGGACGAGTTTCAACTCGGCAATGGCCTACACTTTCACTGTTTGCCCCATACTGGTATTTCAGGTGCGTTTATTTCTGTTATTCTGCTTGATTTTTCTTTCCTAAATTCCTCTACTTTGTACTTCTGGGAAGAGACACAGGATTTGCACAAGAGACACGTCTTGAGCCTTTTTAAATTACTTAAAAAAAGTTTTTTTGGGTTTTTCATGTTTGTTCCATCATCTATAAACCAATTTGAAAAAATATATTTCTTTTCTGAAAAGTTTATTGCTGCCATATGAATTTAATCGGAATCGGTCTAGCAGTTTGGTTATGAAGTAGATTTCAAGTTTTTTATATTTATTACTTATATTATTGAACTTTTGAATTTACTGTACTTTCAGGTACTATTGACAAATAAGCTGGACGACGGCCTCGCACTGAAATACATAGTGGTAGTGAGTCCACTATTCGTCAGCTATGCAACCCTCATCATTATGTCGTTCAGTTCAAAAGGAGGAAACAAATGTAAGTGTCATTACTACCCCTAATATAGATAGGATAATTATGGTAATGTGAAATTTCCAACCAAAACAGCCCTATAGATATGAGCCATGCTAGGAATCTTCTGTTTTTGGAGCTTTACCATCCATGCTAGGTAAAAACATACGCTGTTACTGTATGTGGTTCTTTACATCCGAAATGTATTTTCAGGGTGGTTTGGTATCAGGAAAGATTTCTGTCAGTTCCTTCTATCCGTTTTCCCGTTACTACAAGAATATGCGAACATAGCGTATAATAACAACGTGAACCGTGGCGCAAACGTAGTTCCCAGCGAACCTCCCATCAACCAGGAACCGTACAGGGACGAGGAACAAAAGAAAATAAAGGAAAAGAAGCACAAAAATCAAAAGAAAAACGAGGCCTTGAAACCTGTTGTACCTATAACCAGCATAGATATGCCAGATTGAATCGATAGCTCCATTGCTGTTAAAATCGTGTGTTCACTTTTAGATTTAGAGCTTCTGGATAATATTGGAGCAATAAATGTTGTTAAGTTTGGTAGTTTGTACTAGTAGAATTTGTGTACAATTATAGTCTAGCACTTCGCTTTACGTTCCGTGTGAGCGGGACACATACCGAATTACATGTAGTAGCCGCCATTAAAGGTGACCACAGAATAGTGAATTGGTATTCTGTTAGCACGTGTGTTTATAAATTGCGTCGGTGCGAAGTTAGGGAGGTCGCTTTTAATAAATAATTAAGCATTATGTCACTCAGGGATAATATATCATTCTAATCGTGAAAGAAATTTTTAAATCGGTTCAGTAGTTTTTAATGTATTCGTTACAAAAATACAGATCTTATGATAACCTATCTTATGATCATATGATATGAAGTATGATTAACGTAGGGTTAGGTGGGGTTAGAGGAACATACTTTATTTCTTACATGATATTTTAAGTTCTTACTGCTTTATAGAATGTCTTTTTACAGATTAGACAAATATAATGTATATTTATGTCTGTTATCTTTCAATGACCGTACATCCATTTACGCTAACTATAATATTTATTATCTAAAAATGTTAATTTGTTAGGCTAGTGCTTTTGTTCCACTTTCCCTGTTTTTGGGGTAAGGGAAACGGTCTGCACATTATGAATAAATATAGTACCTATGTTGATCATTCTAGAACTATTTCATCTCAAAGAACTTCGTTGATTGAAAATGAATTTTATTCCATTGAAATAGGGCTTATAGTATAAATTATTGAATAAAAACGGAATTTGGGGTAAGGGAAACATACTATGTAGAGGCAGGGGTGGTAAACTGAAAGATTTTTTTTTCATACCATGTATTAAACATTATAAATTATTCACACCTACTGAATATTAAAAGAATTAAAAGACATTTTAAAAGTAACTTGGCCTCTTCGACCAATTGCAGGTGTGGGCAATTTCGTGACAATGTCCTCCCTGTGTTTAAGTTCCGAGATGTCGTCCACCACAGGGAAAGCAAAAATAGTTGCTGTTTCTGCTTTTGATTTCCTTCTTGTATATTTAATTACAGGAGAACCGTCATCATTTATATTAATAACTACTCCTACGTAATGTTTGAGTGACTTTTTTGTGCAAAATTTAACCAGCACCCAATCATTTTTACCCACTGCATTAACATCGTTTTCCTTGTCATCGTCGAGTTCTATATCTTCTGCTTTGTCTTCATCACTACCATGCTGTATATTTTCCCAAAAATCATAATCGTCGCTATCTTCGTCGTACTTAATTTCAGTGTCAGTGTCACTTGAAGACGAATATTTTAGTTTTTTTCTATTATTGTTTATCGCTTTTCTTTTTTTCACTGTTTTTGGGTTTTGTCCTTTTTGTTCATTTTTTTTTGGCTTCCCTTTAATTCCACGTATGTCTTTTTGAATGTTTACTTCTCCTATCGTTTTTGAGTTTTGTCCTCTTTGTTGATTTTGTTCTGTAATATTTTTCTGTTCATTATTTTGTGGGTTCTCTTTAATTTCACGTATGTCTTTTTCAATGTTTTTCTCTGCTATTGCTTTTGAGTTTTGTCCTTTTTGTTGATTTTGTTCTGGTATAGTTTCTTTTCTTCGTTTTGCGTCGTGTTTAGTTTCCTGTACGTGGTTTTTAATTTTTTGCTCTGCTTTTGCTTTTTCTTGTAGCTTTGTCTGACTTTTTTTTTCCTGCTCTGTTTTCTCCAAATTTATTAATACATCGTCACGGGTTATTACTTCAGCTCCAGTTGCCATACGCTTTCTTTTAGTTTTGTAGCTGGTACCTGCTTTTATTCTCAATAATAGTAGATCTTCGAAGCTGATAATCCTGTTTTCTAGAATTTGAACTGTGGGCTTCCTGATGTTCACTGAGCTAGTTGATTCATAACTGAGCTGGTTGAAAGAGTTACGATCACTGCTATATTCTTTTGTCGAATTTTGTGGGAAATCCGAAAATGTAGGATGACGAATATTTCGAGTCAAGTCGATGCTTTTTAAAGAGAGAGCTAGCAACGAGTCCGGGTTGTATTTAGGTGGCTCAGTACACAGCGGCACATCATTCAGGGGTTCATTAGTAGGGTCTTCGATAATATTCGTAGCATCACATGTTGCTTTATGTTTCCATTCTTCTAGAAGAACTTGGTTGAACTTATCTTCTGAGATAGCATTTTTATTGAGGGGATATATTCCCGCTTTTCGGAAACCAGCTGCACATATAGCCGGGTCCAATCCACCCCAAATTTGTCCAAGCATTTTCGCAAAATCTTTTTTTGGCAACGACTTTCCGATATTTAACCTCTGCCACTTTACAAGGGCAACGTCCCATTTATCTTTTAAAGATTTATTTACCGCTAAATCTAGTGGCTGTAAAAGATGGCTGGTGTGTGGAGGTATTTTTAAAATTGTAATATTAGCTTTTCTAGCTTTTTTAATGAGGTTTATACCAACATGTGTTGCGTGTCCGTCATATATCAAAAGGATGGGTCGTTTTGGTCCTACTGTTTTTAAAAACACTTTTTCGAAAAAGTTTTCGAAAACCGCTGTCTCCATCCAGCCATTACTGGTTGCAGCATATGCTGTCCCAGGATACCCGTCGTCTGTTGTCCATTCGTCCCACACATTTTTCCCCTTGAATACGATTACCGGTGGAGTTTTTTCTCCAAGAGCGTTACAGCCTAATAGGACGGTGGTATTGTCCTTTCCAGGAGAAGCGATTGTTCTCGTCGAAGTAAATCCTTTAATTCCAACTACTTTTGACTTAGAAGGATCTTTTGAAAAGCTGGTTTCGTCAACATTCCAAATATGAGATGGTCTGTCTAGTAATTTGAGTTCTGTGAGTGTTTGTTGTAGTAAATCAAAGTAGGGATATATAATATATGGGCTACATGCCTGTTTTCTAGCATATTCTACCGGCTGTGGCTTCTTAATTGATAGATTATGCCTTTTTTTAAATGAAAGAAACCAATCTTCCCCGGGCACGCCATTTTTAAACGGATTTTTGATGTCATTTTCCGACACATACTGGCCCACTGTCTCTAATATTTCTTTCCTTGTCAGTCCAAATCCATGCTTCTCCATGTCACGCAGGTTTTTTACAAGATCTTCTTCTACTTCCCGAGATAAGATAGTGGCTCGTCCCAAAGTATTTGATTTGAGGCCTTTACGATCATATACCTGAAAATAATAGTACATTACTGACGAGGTCTGTAATTAATGACATAGTTTGCAGCCGGTCATGATGGCCAAGAGCGCAACGTAGTGCAGGATCAGGCCATCACAACTCGGTCAGCATTGTAGCCAGCTCTTGATGAATTGGAGATCAAGTCCATCATAAGTTGGCTGCAATGCTGACCGCGCTGTGATGGCGTAGACATTTGAAAATAATAATTTGGCGTGTTTTAAAAAACGATTCTAATTTAAATTCTAGCCTAATATAGTGGTTGGTCCATAATTGGCGGTGAAATACATAAGCAACGACAAACATACATTAAAAAATGCAGTTGAACATATAATCTCCTTCTTTTTTGAAATTTTGAAGTCAGTTAAAAATACAAATAAAAAAATCGAAATAGGTGCAAAAAAGCCAAACAAGTCTACATAATACCAATTAAGTCTAAAGCAAAACTAGGCCTAAAAAGTCAACAGAGGTAACTTACTCGATTTATTATGGTAGGTCTGGGTATTCCATAATGCTTAGAGGCCTCATACCCCGACAGTTCAAACTCATAAGTCATAAGACTACGCAAAATATTGAATGATGGTCTGCGTTCGTGATGAAATTGACCCACTAAAAGGCACCATAAAATAAATTATAGTTTAAAAAACTAAAAAAAAAACGCTTTTGTACAATAATATAAATTTTCAATTGATTATTACAGTTTTATTTTTAACTTTTTAGTTCAATTAGTTATAAAAGCGTTTTTTTTTTAGTTTTTTAAACTATAATTTATTTTTAACTTTTTAGTTTCTTTTTTTTCATATTATTGCATTGTCATCGACCGTTGACAGGTGTGCAAAGTTTGAATCAAATGTGATCGTTCAAAGTAGGTTTTTTTTTTATTTCTTTTCATTTTTTTTATTTTTTTTTTTCATATTATTGCATTGTCATTGACCTTTGACAGGTGTGCAAAGTTTGGATCAAATCTAATCGTTCTAAGTAGGTTTTTTTAATATTTTTTTTAGTTTTTTTCATTTTTTTTTAATTTTTTTTTCATATTATTGCATTGTCATCGACCTTTGACAGGTGTGCAAAGTTTGAATCAAATCTGATCGTTCAAAGTAGGAGAAAATCGAGCTCAAAGAGGTCGGTTACATACATACATACATACATACATACATACAGGTGAAGCTAATAAAAGCGTTATAAAAAAAACACCCGTTTTTGTTTTATTGTTGTATGATGTTACGTTTTAATTGAAAGACATGATTTATACATCGTCAGCCATTATTATATCGATGACGGCAGCTCATATTTTTTATCTTCTTATCGCGTCACTTGTTCGTTCGAACCAAGTGTGGTGAAAGGATTTTAGTGCGCCTCTAAGAGACTTTCGTGCACTTGAAACATGTTTTCGAACTAATTACGTGTAGGGGTTCTACGATCCGCAAAAATTAATTAACTTCAAATTGTACACCTGTGTTTTTAAATTACACCCGTGCCAAACCGGAGCGGGTCACTAGTAATAAGTAAATATCGTTTATCTCAGCTAATGGTGAAAGAGCTTTTGAAATCGGTTCGTAGTTTTTTACCGGCTTCATTACTTTATTCGTTAAAAATACAAATGTGTCCTCCTTATAATATTTGTATGAAGTATCTAACTTCCTTAATTTAAGAGCTTGGCTCTTGTCGGGATATTGATGCAGTTTCCTTCAATCGAGTCTAACGAATTGGGCCTCTAAGATGATCCTAAAATACCATGCCTTGAAATACTGTTTTAACTGGTTTTTTTTCTTCAATTTTTTATAAGGAAATAAAATCATACTACATAGCTGAATGTAAAATCCGAACGTTGCTCAAATTCTGTTTATTTGTCACCTTATTTATTGAATTATGTTTATGTAAAGTATATGAATTGAATATTGAAATATAGTATACAGGGCGTTATTCGTAAACTTATTTTACTGTGATATTCTCTTTTGTGTCGCAATGTCATGCAACTAATTCATTAATTCGTTAGAATTTAAGTTTATTTGTTGGAATTAAATTTACTAACTGTACAAATTGTTTTAATATTGTATGCTATTGCTTATTATCTTTCCACTACACTACACCACAATAGAAACAATTTTCTAATACTAATCCAAGTATAAAGGGTAGAAACTATGTATATAACGTGTTGTAGCTTGGTTCTTCAGATCGACTTACTTGAGCAACAATCAGCGTATTTACGATTTGTATGCGAGAATTTTAGGCTGAGCGACTCCACTCTCTCTCTCTTTCTCTCTCTCTCAGCTCTGATAGGTATGTCATGCTGTCGGTTTGGGACTATGCAGTTACTAATAAACCTTAACAAACAAAAGCCTTCGGACAAGTACCCACTGGGTACTTGTCCGAAGGCTGGGTACTACCCAGTGCAAATCCCACTGATACTTTTGACACAGGGTTAAATTATATAATCATGCGCTATTTTGCAAGGCCGAAGTGTATTAACGAAGCTTTCCTTGACCCGAATGAGTTTTCAGGGCTTATTGAATTAGTGTTTTCATAAAGAACCTCTTTCAACATTTTACTATGTAATAAACTGGTACGACACTCGAATTATGTCTTTTGGTCACGACCTGAGTAGGTGGCAGGTTACTAAAATTTAATTTGTATAAAATCCTTTATTAAAAACTTCACCTTTTTGCTGCTGTCTGTAAAATAAAAAAAAACAAATTCTGATTTTAAATGTAACATCAACCAAAAAAAATTTAACATCAACCTGTAGGTATACAATTTTTGCAAACAAGAAAAATTGAGGCTATTGAAGACAGTAAGTAAAACACCTAGGTACTCTTGTGTGTTTGCAAAATAAATAATTCCAATCACTGTGAAGCCTACAAACTATAATCACAGCCCATAAAATCAAGGTTGGGGTTACACAGCAGTAAAAAGTTTAACGGTAGGCAATTGGAAGTTGTCCTACACTCGCTTAGACGCTTTCAACGGCTGGTACCGACGTCTCCATCGATTTAAGCCAAACAATACAACCCCGAAATGCAGCCCTTGCCACTCACCACCATGACTCCATCGAGATAGGACCTAACATTAGAACACTTTATATTTTTATAATGATTTCGACTACGCTCGGCAAGAAATGGATAAGCGAAGAAACGGAAGATGAAGAAGAACTGTTCAATCACTGCAGAGAGATGGAACTAGTGTGCTATGCGGTTACTAAAGTGGTTTTGGACGCGGATAATAAGTGGAAAGGCGCTGGTGGGAAAAGCACACATTCCCTCTCCAATCGAAAGTATATAATGGAGTTAGTGAATATACAGGTTAGTTTATGCAGAGTTTTTTCGTTGTAAGTTTTTGATTCCATGGATACCTACTGTTTTGTTGATTTGTTCCGTCCGTTGCGATGGTACGATCAGCTGATTTTATTTTGCATCGCAAGGTTGTCTGCTGGCTTGCTGATATTTATTGTTTTATACCATGGGTCTCTACCAGAAAATATTTCAAAAGCAAGAGATTGACTGTTTGAGCACCCCTATGTTATACTAATGCCTTGTATCTTTTTCAGGTACTAGATCAAATAATAGAATACTTAGCGAAATTAGTGAAATCCTTTTACAAATTAAACCCTAAACTAGCGAGGTTGAAAAAGGACAACGGTCTACTCCAAAGCAAGCATGATCATATATTCGATAAGCTGTGCAGCAGTAGGTTTATAATGCTGCAAGCGATAAGCGGGCTTATTGCAACAATACTCAATACGTGCCTTCATAGAGAAGATTCGAGGAAGATGATTGAATCTTGTTTAAGGTAATAAGAGTTAAATTTCCATATTATTGTTTGTCATTAAACCTTGAGCTTATTATGTAGGTACTAGGTACCTTATGAGCGTACAATGCTAGTTGTCTCAAACGGTGAAGGAAACATCGCGGGAAAACCCATGGCTTAGTCAGCTCTGCACGTATTGACCATGTCTTTCCTGGGGATAAGGCCGACGAAGCTGTCAGGATGGTAGGTATTGGTTTTGGGCAACCCTATTCCATCTACAAATCCTGTCCGAGCCACTATAGCGTCGCGCAAGTAGGGCTTGAGTAAAATAGCCCGCTATGTTAAAAATCGACAATAGGCCTGTTTACTTTTTTTTTAATGAGCTTTTGTGCTAAGGACGGAGAAGGCTTGGCCAGCCTCGTTATCCATTGAACTGCTTATTTGTTGGTATCTTCTTCTTCCTGACCTTACCGCGCTTTATGTAGGGTCGGCATTAATACCTATATTGTGTCGGCATGGAATATTTTATTTAAATAATATAAGTGAAATGTTATTTTTTTCAGTTTGGTGAACATTTACAATCACCTTATGGGCTTAAGCTATAAGAAGTACGTAGCGAAGTTTAACATAGGTAGCAATACATACCCGAGCACTGTGAGCGAAACGAAGACAATAACGCTGACCAAAATAGTTCAGGTAATTTAATTTAGCTTAAATATCATCATCATCAATAATGGTATACGTAGGCCCGTATTCACAAACAGTGCTTGAGTCTGAGTCGAGCCTCAAGAACTCTAAAGTATAGATTTTTTAACAGTTCTCCATAAAATAATGACAAAAATCTATGTTCTATCTAGGGTCGACTCAGACTCGAGCACTATTTCTGAATACGGGCCTTAGTTTGAAACCATGTCTCAAGTGCACGAAAGGAGCCTATTTGAGGCGCACGCACCAGCAAAAGTGACATTGATGGACGAACGTAAATGTGTAAGTCCCACATACGTAATGGCGGCTGTACACATGGGGCCAAGGTGTTGGGCCAACGTGTTGGGCCAACGTGTAGAGAGCTACCTGGCGGTATGTTGGCTTAATTGGTCTAGTTGGCGCCAACATTGGCAGGCCATCCGAATAGTGTCGGTTTTTTGTGCACACATCAAAGGATCTTGGCGCGCTCCGCAAACAGCGTTCACACGTTGGTGTCTTGTTCAGTTCGTACGTAGTTCGTACGTGAGTGAAATTTACGATCCCATGTTCCGATAGCGATGGCGGCGCCGGTGTGGATAAGCAATGAGGTTTTACAATTCATAGAATTGTATCGACTTAAAGGAATAATTTGGAATCCAAAAAAACCATCCACCACCTTCTTTTGCGCCATTTCTTTTTAGTCATTCTATTTTGGTGCACATGTACGTAATAACTAAATAAATTGCCGCGGCTGCAAGAACTTCTACGTCCATCATCTTTGAAGCGCCAATGCGGAATGATCAGTAAGCCAATGTGTGAACAGAAATCTTGGTTATCCATCATTTTTGCCCAACACGTTGGCCCAACACCTTGGCCCCATGTGTACAGCCGCCATAAGACCATCAATGCTTAGTTGTGACCAAGGCTTGTATTATTGTACTTTTCATAAATAATGCGATGAAATTAAAACTATAAGTACTACTTGAACTCATTTGTGAAATACAATTACGACAATAAACATTTTTTCTCGCGTTGAAGTGTTCATTTGTTTTTTTTCTATAACAGCATTTGTTTATGTTTATGTATTTTTGGAATCCAGTTCGAAATTTAAATAAAACCTTTGATAAGTTACCTACTTGGTTGCCTTGATTCAGAGTAACGCTCGTTCCATTTTTAATGGAATATATTTACAAATGGGCATATTTTACCCACCCCTGCCTTCATACACATTATTTCTATCATAAATCTGTGCTAATATGCCGTTTTTATGTTCTTTTATCAAAATAAAGTATCGTGACCTGTCGCCATAACGTAAGTAAACATGGAGTTTGCACTACAACCATACCACAACATGATTTATGAGTTTTGATCCTCATTTCGATGTCCTATATAATATAGGTCGTAGGTACTTTACAAAAATATAGAGTATATTTTGATACGATCATATTTCTAACAGCTAGCAGACTAACTGATATAATAGAAAGAAAGTAAAAAGAAGGAAAAAAATCACTTTGAAACGTCTTAGATCGACGCTTCTATACCCAGACTTTATCAAGCTGATGATAAACCTATTTTATCTTTACAGAATTTAGCTAAGAGCCGCGTCGAAATCAACTGCCAACGACTTATAAACTGCCTGGTGACGGTGTACAGTCCAGATGACAATTCTGATGGAGATTCTGGTTCCAGTGGCGAAGACCTTGAGATTTATCAGTAAGTATGGTGACGTGGTGGCCGTTGTAGGCTCAGTATAGAATAAAAATCGCCACTCATAGTTTTTTTCTTTTTATGTGACTAGATTAGATTAGAAAATTCTTTATTGCACAAAATGAAGTACATAGGCGAACTTAATGCTAATTAGCATTTTCTACCAGTTAACCATTGTGTTATGTGGAGTGGGTGGTGGTGCTTTATGACAAGAGAAGAGAGAGACATTTACTTAAAACTAGAAACCTACTAATAGAATACCTACATATTACTACATATCTACAGTACCTACAATACATAAATAATAAATAAAAATAATAATAATACATAATGTATAAATACAAATATAATCTATAAAAATGCTCAATTTTGTTGAGATGCCTGATGGGATAAAAAGTGAAGGAATAACTTCTTTTTGAATGTTGCTAAAGATGTGACTAGTTGATGGAACAAGCATAATGGCCTACCTGATGTTAAGTGGTAACATCGCCTATAACAAAGCATTGCTTCATAGGTCACGCTCGCCCTACCATGCACTGCCCTGCGTCCATCAACTTGAGGCACACAGATGTCCAGCCTCACGTGCCAGTAATTTCACCGGCACCACACACCCTTCAAACCGAAACACAGCAATGCTGCTTCACGGCAGAAATAGGCATGGTGGTAGTACTTCCTCGGACGAGCCCTTCACAAAGAGCTCTACTACTCTATATGATATCGTAAGAGGTGATTATGAAAACGCACCAAGACAGCTCATCATTGCAGCATCTGCGTACCTTCCTGATGCACCAGCAGTGTATTTTGGGAACTCAGGAATACAAAAGTTTGATTATCATCGAATCTAACAAAACAATCGTCATTTTAAAACCTTCAAAACTCAAAACTAAAACCGGCACGTCGTAGAACCTAAAAAGTTCGGAAGCATGTGTGTTATGCACGAAAAAGCCTCATCGAGGCGCACCAAAAATCCTTTCACCACTGGTTCGACAGAACTGGTGACACGATAAGAAAAGGTCGAGGAACTAAGAAAATTGGTAGATTTCTCAAAAGATTTATAATTTTGTTCAATTATCATTTGCTTTTTTTTGATTTTCACTCTAATATAAGTTCTGTCCCAATAATTTTATATTTCCTTCGTGGTTCCAGTACTCTCACAAAACATATAACACCGCCCGCATCGTCGACCCTTCGAGAGATGTCAGTGGAAAAGCGTCGCGAAGCATTCATAGAAAACAAGAAGACTAAGATGAAGCAAGCCAAAAGCCTGATCGAAGTGAAGAATCAGAACAATAAGAAATTAAACGAGATTATGAGCGGACAGAATTCTGACACGGAAGTGCCTTACACGTCACTGTTGACGAATGAATGTATTTTAGAAAATATTATGAACAGCGAGGGTGAGTTTTTAAATAAAACAATAGTATTCTCCTAAATGTCACACGTACATTCTAAGGCCTGTGCACATATAGGCGATGGCGATGGCGATCAGCTGAAACGCTGTCAATTATCGCTTTCATATTTGACCCTGAAGCTCAGGGACTCTGACTTAGAAATCTGGAGTACGTCGAATTCGGAGCACGACGAATACGAAGAAACGATTTTAAATAGTTTAGTTGGGGCCTTAGTTCGCACCAGGGCCTTTGGTTACCTAGCTGCACCACTGGGTAAATGATTTATAGGTTCCACAAAACGATCGAAAAGTAGTCAAATTAAAATATAAACACAGGGTGAGTTTTACAGTCACTCACACAGATCTACTCGTAAGTTCACGTACTGAAACTGTGTGTTTGCATTTTCTATCTTTCATGTATTTCAGAGAATGTAAACGGCATTCTTCAGAGCGAAGAAATTTATATAGAAATACTATTGGATACAGTTTGCAATATGTCTCCAACCTTATTGGGGCCTGGCGGAGTCAAGAAACTTAAATCTGGTAAGAAAAATGGTATTTTATAATAAACGCCACAAAAGTGACAAAAGTCCAAATATATTGATATAACTTAAATAAATAAATACTTGTAGTGGACAGTCCACACACAACTATCTAGCCCCAAACTAAGCAGAGCTTATAAATACATACTTAGAATACAATATAACACCCAGACAGAGAACAAACACCTGTGTTTACCACACAAATATTTGTTCACGGTGGGGATCGAACCCACGACCTACGGCGCAGAAGGCAGAGCTACTACCAACTGAGCTAAGAGGCTAGTCAATATAGGTATTTTTGTGGTTATAGAGATATAGGTATAGGTGGCATCCTATGTTTATGTTTCTGAAAATAAATATAATATAATAAATATAAAATATCTGAAAATAAGAATTTTCTACGCATATATCCTACCTACCTGACCAATGTATAGATAAATTAACACATTTAGCTTAGAACGTCAACCACTAACAAATACTTTTATGTTACCTTATATTATACTTAATGATCATGTAAGTGACCTCATGTATGTCTTTTTGAGAATAAATATCTTAAACCATAAAATGTTTTATTACAGGTCGAATCCATGCCAGTAAGAGAGCAGCACATAAAGTAACGGAGTACTACCAGAACATTCTATGGGGAGATGTTGGTAGCTGCTTAGAACACATTGTGCTTTGGTGGTCCTCCTATCCTTTGGCCACTAGGTAAGTTTCAGCCGCATCAATAAAGAAACATCATCATCATCAACCTATATTAGTCCACTGCTGGACGTAGGTCTCTCCCAAGACGTGCCACTGAGCCCGGTCTTCGGCTCTTCTCCACCAGTGCTTGCCAGCTACATTTCGCAGATCGTCGCCCCACCTTGCCGGAGGGCGTCCTACACTACGCTTACCTAAAGAATAAAGAAAAATGGCGCTATAAAGAAACGAAAAATGGCAATTCTCATTGATTTTTATATAAGCCGAGCTGGATTTGAACCCGTGACTTTCGCCAAGGTACAAGGGCTGCGCTTACAACTACGCCATCGGATCTTAACACACTTGACGAATAACTTTTAGGGACTTTTCTTTGTGATTTCCTTAAGTGTAGTCAACACTTTAAAATCAATAAAAAATGGTAATTCTTTTCTACACTTTCCCAACCATAGTATCTAAGTACGGTTGTAGGCAATAAATATTGCACATCGCTTTTCTGCTTTCGTAGAGCGCTATCTCTTTCTGATGCACACTACGCTTAGGTATAAGAAGCCGAAATTAGCCGATGTGCAATATTTGTTGCCTACTACTTTATACCTACCTTCACATAATGTGTTTCAAATAATTAATTTGTGTTTTATTACAGATCACCGAACACAAGCCAAAAACTACGAGAATGGTTATTTCAAACATTCAATGTGAACAGTAAGATTTTTGTATAATTTACTCAAAAAATATCTGACTTTTTTTATCTGAAGGACATTTTTCTAAAACGTTATTACTTCCACATTGATCCCATAGAAATTTCATCACAATTAAAAAAAAAACGGTTTATCCAGTTTTTTGAACTTCACTTGTGACAACAATATTCCAACCTAATCGATAGTGAATCGATAGTAGCCACAACTAAAATATACGATCAATAATATTATGAATAATATATTTTTATGTTTCAGATACCCCAGAGCTGATACTATCTTCGTTGCGAGTATTAGCTGATGCCTTAGGATGCCACGTTACATCTACCTCCTGGGACAAGCATTTTGGGTGAGGCCCTTTAAATAATTACCATAGAAGCAATTACTTTATTTTTATAGTTTGTAAACCTCAAAAGCTGTGGATTTTGTTAATAAATTAAATCAAACTCAAAAAAACCACCACGGATAGTTAAATAATAGAACCTTTGTTTATTTCCAGAGCAACTTTAACAACAAACTTGAAGCCGACATCTTTAAAACTACATCCAGATTTGTCTGTGTATATCAGTGAGGTAAGGCATTTGAATTTTTTATACTAGCTGATGGAACAAACATTATGGTCCACCTGATATGCTAGTACACCTTAGTGTGT
The DNA here is from genome assembly GCA_939531255.2 of Thera britannica. Taxonomy (NCBI): domain Eukaryota; kingdom Metazoa; phylum Arthropoda; class Insecta; order Lepidoptera; family Geometridae; genus Thera; species Thera britannica. Next base: position 7,458,243 of record OW618050.2, on the reverse strand, counting down.
GCGTGCCTTGTAACTCCTAAACTAATGTGCCAATTTTGATGTGAAAATTGACTGTTCTGAGATATATTTTATAGCCTGGTATAGCATAAATTCTTCCTACAGTTTTCGCGTTCGGTTCTAAGCTACCTCCCCACCAATTTTCAGCCAAATTGGTTCAGCCGTTCTTGAGTTATATGAATAGTGTTACTAACACGACTTTGTTTTATGGATATAATATAGATATTGTTTTATTACAGTGCACAATATCTGGAGCCAATTTCGCTCTGATGCTGCAAGAGCTAGTTACTCTCAATAACCAGTGCGAAGTCACGTGGGACTACATACTGGGAGCGCCTATTGAAGACTTACCTATTGTTGAACAAATACCCATCCTGCATAGACTTGGTGAGTAAACGCTCGGGCGATTGCGATAGCGACCAGAATTACATTGTCGGAGAGGTTATTACTAAAAAAAATACAGAGGTCCAGATGTCTTTCCCCTCAGCTATAACATGAATAGGTTCACGAAAAATGTAAAAAAGTTCCTTCAGGGTAGTCAATGCAACGACAGCACCCTTGCTGTTGTTGGTGTCTATGGGCGACGGTGACCGCTTACCCGTAAGTAGGTGGGCCGTAAGCCCATTTGTCTGCCATAAAAATCCAACAGACGATTGACGGCTGGTTCTCTGTAAAAAACTCGTTTGCGTTTCTCTTTTTACTGTGCACATATTTTCTCACCTACCGAAATAGGGGGTGTAATTTTAAGTGTGTGTTGGATCAGCTCTGAAATTAGAGTGTGGTTATTTATCTTGGAAATCTGATTGTTCCTAGATGATTCTTAGACATTGTTTAGTAGAAATCCATACAGCCGTTTATATTTTGAGAATATTTATCTCCTCAGTCGGGGTTATTTCATTATTTTAAATTGCTTCTTAAAAAAATCACTGTATTTCAGTTTTACAATTTGTTCCAACCACTTACCCGACGTCCTACCTTTTACCCGACTACGGCGTAGCAAAAAGGAGGCAAAACAATTCAAGATAAAATATTTTTTTATTAATTTTGAACCTATTTGTCACACAGATCATTCAATCCACACATACCGTCTCTGGTGTCTGGCCGAGACGCGTCGCTTAGCCAACCAGTGGGAGATGGATGATTTCTTCCGCATCGCACATAATGACATGCAGACATGCTTGGAACAACTCCTGAACTTGCGGTTTGCTGATCATAGCGTTACTATTGAAGCTGGTAATATATTCGGGAAAATTTTATTTAACTTTTTTTTTAAAGAACAAAAAAAAACATAAAATTAAAAAAAAACTAAAACTAAACCTTAAAAATCAAAGTTACTATAGTTAGTTAATATAGTTTTCGCGTAATATTCTTTGACATTTTTAATTTGCTGTGTTCATTTATTTTTGCAAACTATTGCATGCTTTAAAAAGCTGATATTGGCTGAACTATATTATTTTAATTTTACATGTACATACTAACAAAATCATAATAAATTATGATTTTGATTAAAAGGCATTTATACAGTTCAAGGATCACTTTGAAACGTCTTAGAAATTGATGAATGTGAGTGCCAGTTCCACTCGAGCCTAGAATAGCAAAAACGCAGAAGCTTTTATCTTGGTTCCTACCGTTCTTTTGTAATATGATAGTTTTAAAAAAAATATGAAAAATGACGCTCCAGTGTCGAACTGATTGAACTCTTCAAAATACGTTGTTTTTTTTCGGTTGACTGACTCAATTAATAAGTATTGGTTATTTTTAGGTAAAATCGGGGTCCACGAAAACGTATGCGCAAAAATGAGAGAGAAGTTAGTGTCTGAAGTTAAAGTCAATATACAAAAGTTAAAAGTAAGTAAATATTTCGAATATAAGCTAATACTCTCTCTCTAGACTTGGGCAGTTTTTTAAAACAAACTTATTACAGGAAGCGAGTGAAGAAATAACAGCAGTGCTGTCTAGCGTATGCGCATCTATAAGCCTAGCGCATCTAACGATGATATTCCCGAACAATGCCGAGTGGCGGCGTGTAACACAGCCCGACCCACTCCATTCTATATACGTGCACGAATTCTTGGGTAAGGCTATCTTTTTATATTTTTCGTTTTGTTTTGTTTGAAATTCTTCTTAATATTTATATGGTCTACATCTGCCTGGATTCCGCTTCTTCTTATCGTGTGACTGGTTCTTTCAAACCAAGTGTGGTGAAAGGATTTTAGAAGCACCTTAAAGAGGCTCCTTTTGTGTACTTGACACATGAGATTAATTTGATTGATTTAGATCCCGCTATGAAAAACAAATGGCTCACGACTATATTATTCTACAGTCAATTCTTTTTCAACTATTTCCTATTATTCATTTTCTTCCTGTGGATAAGGCTCATCATTTCAGCGAACCCACTGCAGAGTAATATAGGCCTCCTCTTTATTTACCCAGTTTTTCCGGTCATTAATAATTAACGCAATTTAAATATATCTCAATAAATAAATAAATGAATAATCAGACAATCCACACATCACTATATAGCCCCAAACTATGCAGAGCTTGTACTATGGGAACCAGATACGTTTACAAAAAAATATATATTCAAGTGTGTTATTATATTATCAGCTATCTGGTTAAAGTTTAAGTATTGTTTATCTTTTGACAAATTTTTATAAGTAAGGCCATATTTTTTATTTCAGATAAAATGTTACTGCCAGTCATAAAAGCAACCAACGATGTGATAACTTTAAACATGGTGCTGAGGATAATGTGCGAGTCTTGGCTTCATCATATCTACGTGTCCAAAGTTAAATTTAGGTGACCTCATTCCCAATTAATTATACTTTAGCATTGCAATATAAATTCACACACCTTTTAGTTTTGCTATAGAGATAATGTGCCTGTCCAACTATGATTAATGTCTAAAACGATTTTGTCCAACACGAATTATATGAATTAATATAAAAATTAAATTGGATATATTGCCACTGATTTGATACTTCTAAAACTAAATAATTTGCGGACATTCTTTTTTAATAGAATGAAGTGTGTGCTTGTGTTATTTTTATAGGGCACAATACACCCTACACTTTATAAAAATTACTAAGTTTTCATACTGTCCTAAAATCTAAGAGCTAAGCGGGATTTGAACCTGTGACGTTACCCTTGGTACGGGTTTGCGCTGACCGTTGCGCCATCGGATCCTAATCCCATTAATAACGAATAACTCTTAAGGTTGTTCGATTCCGATACAAACTGAATTTACACAACTATGGGCAAACAAAGTATAAATGTACACTGAAATAGCTGTAATAGAATTTTACAGTGGTCTTTATTGCCGGCCAGTTATATAAAGTTGGAGAAAACTGTAGGATAACAGAAATATTAATAAAAAACCAAAAAAGTAATTTTTTCATCATTCTTTCTAACGGGTACTCGGCATTGAATACGTGAATGAGCTTAAAACATATGTCTCAAAATAGTCTTAAAAGTCTGTTAGTTCTTTTTCTGAAGCCCCGACTGCCACGACCAACGGCTGACACTCCAACTTTATATGACTGGCCGGTAATAAGGACCACTGTAAAAGCCTATTACAGCTATTTCAGTGTACATTAATACTTTATTCGCCCATAGTTGTGTAAATAAAGTTTGTATGGAAATCATACCCCCTTAAGGAGTGTTTTAATACGGCTTACCGCACTAATTAGAGCTTGTACTCTGGGAGACAGATAATATAACCAACAATGTCTTCAGCCTGAAAATGCCCTAAAAGTACGAATGAGTAGTTACTATTTATATTATTTCAGTAAAGAAGCGGCAGAGCAGTTGCTAGCAGATTTCAATGAAGTTAGAAATTGGCTGAACGGATGCAAGCCGCTATCCACTGCGGGCAGAAAACAAATGTTGCAGAATGAAGTTTTGAGGTAAAACGGCACAAAACGGTCACTTTTTTTGCTGCGAATCAAAATTCGGAATGGACATCTAAACTTTGAACCAAGAACAATCTAAATCAGATATAGGTATAAGTACCTACCCAAAATCTGATTTGGATTGTTTAATTTATAAGGTCATTAAACATAAGTAAACCCATATGTATAATGACGTGTGACCTTATAAATTTGTTATTAATAAATAAACTCAACAGGACTTACATAATAGCAAATTTTGCCAGGCTTTTGAAGCAGCGACGCTTTGCTAACTCGGTCACAACTCACACTCCGGATTCAATATTTCGCCCATAATAAAAAAATATTTTTCCCCTTCGATATTAACTTAAAATTTCATCACAGGCGGTGTGAAGGAGTTGGGAGATTGCTACTCCACGCGCCCGGAGACTTGATATCCATGCAAGACTCGACCATGCAGTCAGCACAACAGTTGCGGAAAGATGGTAAGATTGTTTATCCAATTAGGTTTAGAGTCCTTCAAACTTCTCTTCGCTAAGTTAACTTCTCTTCGTACTGCTTAAACATAAAAAGCAGCCAAGTGCGAGTCGGACTCGCCCATGAAGGGTTCCGTAGCACGACGAACTACAAGAACCTTTATATTATGTTACTTGCTGTATCATAATAAGGTTCTTGTAGTTCGTCGAAAGGTAAATTGCGGTTTACGGTTTATGACGTGTAAAAAAAAAACTACTGACTAGATCTCGTTCAAACCAAATATCGCTGGAAGTTTGCATAGTAATGTACAACATATATTTTTTTTAGTATTATCATTCCCTTACTTTAGAAGTTAGAGGGGGGGGGACCAACTTTTTTCCACTTTGGAAGCGTCTCTCGCGCAAACTACTCAGTTTAGAAAAAAACTATATTAGAAACCTCAACATCATTTTTGAAGACCTATTCATAGATACCCCACACGTATGGGTTGGATGAAAAAAAAAATTTTGAGTTTCAGTTTCAAGTATGGGGACCCCCGAAATTTATAGTTTTTTTTTTATTTTTATGTAAAAATCTTAATGTGGTTCACAGAATACATCTACTCGCCAAGTTCCATCAGTCTAGCTCTTACGGTTTCGGAGAAAAATGGCTGTGACATACGGACGGACAGACAGACAGACATGACGAATCTATAAGGGTTCCGTTTTTGCCATTTGGCTACGGAACCCTAAAAAAGCACTTGAACATGAAAAGAAAAAACATTAAAAAAATGTCACGTATTTTGAAAGTGTCAACATTTTTGAAGAACCTTGACCTACTACTTTACTAAACCTTTGTTTTGTCGGCATAGTTTTCCATTATAAAATAACTTCAGTATACAATGCCTTTGAGAGATGGTGGAAGTCTTTGGGGGAGACCTTTGTACAGCAGGAACTTTAGAAACTGTTAAATACAACTTTCTTCAAAGGACATTTTTAATACAGAAAACCCCATCCGCATGTCGTATGGCTACAAAACCTACTAATTTAAGCTTTCTGTATTTTTTAGAGAACGACGCTCCAGAACAACTGATGCCCGCTGAGATGTATGTGCCGAACCAGAAACAATGGCTCACGCTACGTGCTAAAAAGCTTAAAGGCCCCCTCGCGTTTACCCTATGCTGTGTTGTTTTGAGCTAATATTGAATAAAACAACAATTTATTATACATATCGTTTACTTTCTTTGATTTAGCAGATTCTACTCACGTTACAGGTATAGCGCATTTATATAGATAGAGAGATAACACTATTGTAAGTCACAAGAATAGGATTACACATTTAACGAAAATACTAAAACTATAGCGATCTTTTCCACACAACTTTTGGATGGTCAGGATATAAACATATTGTCGAACATGTTTTAAATTCATGTCGGATACCATTAAGCTAATATTGAGTAAAACAATTGCTTAGTGTACAACACATTTACTTTCTTTGATTATCAGAATTCTTACAGTATATAAAACTAGCGCAAAATTATATACTTACAGCAATCTGTCCAAAATGTCTAAAATTCATTTCTAATACCAATATACATTTGAATAACAAATATTAATTTCACAGCACTTTCATTCACGTTTAGCTTTTTAGCTACATAAATGGGTTCAAAATAAATATTGCATCGGCGCAAAACTATCAAAGCCGAAAAAAGTATCCTTACTATCTATAAAAGTCGTGTTACATAGTGTGTGTGTGTGCCGCTTTGGATGAAAATTGCTGGGGAGGTAGCTTAGAAGCAGGAGACGGACATAGGATACTTTTTATCCCAGAAAAAACAAAGGGCACGGGGCGAGCGAGGCAGCGGGCGGCCGCTAGTTATTGTTTAACTCTCTATTTGCTACATTCTCCGCTGGTCCAGCTGGTGTTTTATTGCAAGTTGTTATGGTAAGACCCCGGTCAAAAATAAAGATGTCGCATACAAGACACTACAGAACAAAGTAGAACGGCCATGTGGCCGGAAAAGTGTCGCTAAAATATAAATATGAGCATTATACTCCTTTCTCCATACAAAGTTTAGAAAAGAGTTTTTTCGGGAGTCGTAAAGTGAAAAATGCCTTGTAGCAGCGCAAGAATTTCTTTCCGAACAAGTTAAACGACATGATAAAACATGGAAATCCTTCCTACTTTTTTTTTAGAATCCTCTATTTAGTGATATTTTAAATATTTTATTTCTGGCGACATCGGCTCCCATACAAACGGCGCAAGATCGCCTTTCTACTGTATTCTGATTTCTGTGCAGGACACCTCAGTCAGTTTTCAATCATCATCCGAGTCTGACCTTCTACACTTCTCCTTCAACTTATCATACTCATTCTTCACTATCATATCAGCTTTGATCTTTTCCATATCACTGAGTAGACTGCTAACTTGGATTTTGTCTAATTTATCTGGCGGTAAAGACACAGCGTCACTGTCTAAGCCAGAATCGTCCTCAGATTTGCTACTTTCGCCATCAGAAGGCGCATGCACGCTTTCCTCTGAACTGTCTGCTGTTTCACCGATTCGGTAGGCTTTTGGTACTTTGTCGTAGTTCGTGGGTAGGATGATATCTCGCCTGCGCATGTCGCCTCGCTTCCTCTTGCTGGTGCTTTTCGCGATAACGCGCTTCTGGTGGTCCAGTTGCGGGAATAGCTCTGTTGGTAAGAAAATCCATATTTGTAGAAATGTTTTTTTCTTACCTAAGAAACTATTGGAATGTTGACTTGTGGATCGGCTGTGAACGAGAAAATGCAAGCGTAACCTCAAACCGATGGTCCGAAGATATTATAAAGACGATCGGTAGATGGATTTTTTTATAGATACAACTAGGAGATGGAATAAGCATATGGCCCATCTGAGATTAAGTGGTAACCACGGCCTACAACAAAACATTACCTCGCAGGTCAGACTCGTTAAGAACGTGCCCTGCGACCATCAACTTGAGGCACAAAGATGGCTCAAAATCGCTCTTCCGGGCTTAATCTTTAAACGCAGATTTTCGCCTTTTAGACCCAAACATCTCTTACCAAGATAGGCTCTCAAGTCGACTTACCATGTGCATTGTTCAGTGCCATTTCAGCTGCGTGCATTTCCGCTTCCTGTATAGAGTGCCCTCTGGCTGAGGCAAGTCTCGTGCCTCTGAAGTATACTCCCACTGTGTACACACGCGTGTTGGTCGGCCCCAGACATTCTATCACTCTGGAAAAAAACAAATTAAGTTGTGTTAATTAAGTTGTGCGGATACGTAGCAATCACAACATTAATCAAATAATGTGAGCACTGGTGGTCTAGTGATCGCGGCCCCGCCTTCCGATCCTGAGGTCGTGGATTCAAGTCCTATTGTGTACCAATGAGTTTTTCTATCTAAAAATGTATGTGCACTGTGCTAGTACTCCCAAACGGTGATGGAAAACATCTCAAACGGTGAGGAAACTGGCATGTTGTAGAATCTAAAAAAACATTATGTCTAGTGCCTCTGAGGCACACTTAAAATTCTCTCACCACTATTAATAAGGTAATTAACGCGACAAATACCCGTGTAATAGATTCAGTAAGTATGTGTTAAAAATACAACCATTGACACAACAAGAATAAGGTCCCTAGATTTTTAACGGCTATTTTACCAGTACTTACTTGTACAGAGGTATATCAGGTTCGCCCCCTTCCATAGACCGAAGGGTAAGACAGCATTGTTGTAGTTTGGACTTCGGATCGTTCCAGTCTTGGTTCATGATGAACTCTTGGAGACGCGGGAATAAGCACGCGTTGCAGAACGCCTGGCAGTAATCTAAGCCCTGGGGGTAATGTTTTTGAGTTTATTTTTGAGTAGCGTTTTTAACATCAGTAGTGAGTGACCTACCCTCATTTACAAAATAAAAATCAAAATATCAATTTACAAAATATCGAGTTTGCAAGCGCATCATTTACACTTTGAGCAGTGTTTAGGATATTTTATGCATTTACATCGCTTCTAACCTATATAAATAATTAGATTAATATGTATGATAAATGCGAATTCAATAAATATTATTTAAATACCATAAATTAATATAAAAAATATTAATATCTTATTGAACCCAGCCGTCAAGTTCAGCCTGTTCAGTTCAGTGTTCAGTTTTGGCCGCGTGGAACTGGCACTAGATAAACCCAGATTTCAGTAATTTCAAAGCCAAATCAATCGAATGAATGTCTTATGACTTTGATCAGGGTTTTTCATTTAACTAAGGCTTGAGCTGCCAGCGTCTTGGGGACGCTTCTGTACTGATTTGGATCAGTTGACCTAGATATCTCTAGATCGTTTGCAACGGTCGGCAGATAACTCAACTTTTTCTTGTGTATCTTGTAAATATTTGTATAATTGTAAGTTTCCTTGTGTAAATAATTGAACTTTTCTAATTCACTAAGGTCTCACTTACCCTATCAATAAACAGGGCTCCTAAGAACGCCTCCAAGAGATCAGCCTTGTGTTTCTTGGTGCTCGGCTTTGACTTAGGGTTGTTGTATATCGCGTACTCTGATAGATTGAGATCATCGCACACCATCGATTGAGTGCGGTTGTTGACTAGAGACGAACGGAGTAACTGCAAACAAGAGAAAATACAAAAATAGGTAAAAAAAATCATATTTGTGTACATTTTCAAACTGCTATCTAGCCCCAAACTAAGCAAAGCTTGTTTTTTTTATTGGTTTAAAGTGTTTACCTACATTACCTTCAGGAAAACATAATGATTTTTTGTCCCAAACGTGGTGAGTCTAGTGGGATTTGAACCCACAATATTTCCCTTTATATAGGGATGCGCTAATCAACTGCGCGACTCGACGAATAAGCAAAGCTTGTAACCAGATAACAGATGGAATCTTTTTTAACCGACTTAAGAAAAAGTAGGAGGTTCTCAATTCGGTAGTAATGTTTTTAAATGTTTGTTATAGCTGAATTTCATCATTTAAGAGCCAATTTGAAAAAATATTTTTATATCTGGAAGGTTACTTCCAGATTAGATTGGTCCCATAGAAATTCCATCAAAATCGGTTCAGTCTTCCATGAAGCCTGTTTCTTAAGTTTTTTAAACTTACATTATTTTATACTGATATACAGACACAGGATAAACATCTGCCTTCCTCGCACAAATGTTCGCTCGGTGATGAAACCCACAAATCAACAAAATAAATAAAATTCTAGCGTCAGTTACCACAAACGTGACCTAATTTGTATTGTCATAAGGTGCAATATCGCTTACCGATAGATGTCCTTCATGATGGTCTGGAAAGTGTCGATACAATCGATCCGAGACAACGAGCTGCAATACTGTATCGCCCAAGAACTCAAGACGTTGGTTCGAGCCCAGCGTCAGGTTTGTAAAACCGACTGAACGGTCAGTAAACGCACGCGCTAACAAACGTATGTGTTTGAATTCTACGTCTGAAAGAGAAAATTACAACATAATTGCTTATCGCTCGGACATTACTTACATTGACAGTCCTAAGATCTGTCAATGTCAAATTTATATGCATTTTCATACTGCCCTAATCCCACTTTATGTGGGGAATGTATAGAAATATATTGGGAAGGCCTATGTTCAGCAGTGGACTTCATCAGATTGATGATGAAGATGATGATTACACCTAACACAGTGCATTATTGGAACAGAACTTGGCTACTTTTTTTGGTTCTGTGTTTGTATTAGGACTAGAATCTACGAGATTGTTAGATAAACATGTTCATACAAAATTATATTTCTTACTTATACTGGCTTCAAACTCCGTGAGTTTCTGCAAAAATTCAAAATCCTTGATGTACTTCCGATCGCCCAAAGGTTCTTGTTCTTGTAGCGGATGCAATCGTTCCTTAGCCCACGTGTCGTACAGATCGGGGTATTCGTGCCAGAGAGATAGAGCGAATACTCTATCGGCCACCTGTAAGTATACAAGCCTTTTTATTGTCCATAATTATTAATTTTGCTAAGCCAGAGCTGGCAGACGAGCAGGCTACCTGATGGAGAGCAGTCACCGTCGCCCATAGACACCTGCAACACCAGAGGTGCTGATGCGCTGCCGGCTTTTTTTTATTTCGTCTAATGATTTATCTACTGACCCCACTGATTTAGATATAAAATGAAAAGAAATATTTGCATGGAACATTTCAGAACTTAAATATTGTAGATATAGATCGAATAAAACAAATTTGAATTATTATTAAGCCATTTTATTGTCTTCGCAATAAAATTGGCTTTATAATAATTGTAGGAATAAGAAAGGTATAATGTCATATACATAGTAAACGTAATAGTAGTCTTATGTATATACAATAGGATAGAACATAAAACAACGAAGAAGTACAATCTTGGATAAAGTCTCCGAATCACTTACCTGAAGACCAGCGTCTAAAAAGAGAGCTCCCATCAACGCTTCGAAGCAGTTAGCCATTGCGTGTTTCATGACCACTTCACGACAGAGATCAGAACCGTGCGCGTATAACATGAATTTTTCCAACTCTATGTTCTGGAATATAAAAAATAAAATATAAATATTCTTCTTCTTATCGTGTCACTGATTTTTTTTGAACCAGTGTGATGAAAGGATGTTCAGTGTGTCTCATAGAGGCTCCTTTCGTGCACTCGTCATATGCTTTTGGCACTTATTAAGCCAGATGCCGATTTCCTCACGATGTTTTTTTTCTTCACCGTTTGACAGTACTGGCATAGAGCACTTAAATTTTTCAATGTGCCGGTATAGGTAGCGGCACATAACTTTAGCGCTGACCGTTATTAAAATAAGGTACCTGAGGGGGGCTAGCGGGATGAAGGGCGGGCGTGCGTAGCGCTGATTGGCTCTCCAGGCGCACTCCGCTCTCTGTACCAATAGGACACTCTGCACACATCCACACATCCAGTGTACGCGACATGAGCACACTACCACGCATGTGCAGCTATCCCCTCCGCGTATCGCTCAGCGCTAAAGTTATGTGCCGCTAGTTATATTTATATGACCACATACCCTTGCTAGATGCGCCAAATGTTGATTCTGCACAATGGACGCCCTATAAGTAGCCAGTCCGCCCTCAGCCAGCGACGGAAACATCCTGAATAGATGGATTGAGGATATGAACTCCACCACAGCATCTCCGAGGAATTCCAGCCGCTCGTTGTGCTTGATTTCTGATTCGGTTTCGCTGTTCTTTCCGAAGCGAGACATTATGTTGATTAGGGTAACGATACCTGAAAGGATAATCAGTTTTTTTTTATTATTGTAGACGACCCACGCCAATATCTAGCCCTAAATTAAGCAGGGCTTAATTACTATGGGAACCAGATGGCTGATGTAATACTTGTAATACAGTTTACTATATGGGGATCGGTGTCTGTTTGTTATTTTGTAAATACAGTTTTTTTGACATACTTAGAATACAATATTCAGACAGAGAACAAAATAAATATCTATGTTCACCACACAAATATTTGTTCTCGGTGGGGATCGACGGCGCAGAAGGCAGAGCTAATAATAACTGAGCTGAAAGGCCAGTCTCAACAATAACTTATTCAGCGTTTTTCTTATGCCAGCATTCTCCTACCAACTACTTACCCTTTTTCCTAGTATAATGTATTCTCCTATCTCCATACTCCGGCTGCCGTATCCCACAATTAGTCAAGCTATTCCTGGCATGATCTGGGTTGGTTCCAAAGTTCTCTCTATACGACGGATGGGTTAGCGCAGTTTGCAGTAGCGTTCGTTGTTTGAAAACGTAGCCAATCTTACTTTCAAGATGTTCGAGAGACTTGTGGAAACGAAGATGGCGGATTAGAACTGGTATTAGCATTGCATGCTGAAAAGAAGTATTTTAATAGTTTACAGCCATCCTTATAAACGCAATTTAAATTTAACCATTGCTTAAAATTATGCCTGTCACTGTTTGTCCAGTGGTAAGAGATGGCAATAGTTTAAGCACTGTTTATCTTTTAATGACCAATAAACGTCCCTTTTGTCAACCCCACCCGAAGAGGCGTTACATGTTGAAGGCCTTAGTGTGTGTGTGTTTGTTTGTTTATTTGTCTTAGTCCTCAGTTTTTTTTATTACAAAGCTGGTGGTTGATGTATGGTTGGATGGTTCACGTTTGGTTTGGTTACATAAACCAAACACGCTTCTTTCATTGTTTTTAACCCCCGACGCTAAAACGATGCCGTGTTCTAATTTTGACGTGACTGGCTGTGTGGGTGTATGCGTATGTGGGTGTGGGTGTGTGCGTATGTGTGTGTCTGCGTCTTTTATTTGTCAAAGATGAATTAGTCTGAAGTGATCTTAGCTATTTTCATCAAACATAGCCACAAAATGGCGGATCACATATTTTTTACAACTCCCTCAATATGGGTGGGATAAAAGGGCTTGACTAGTAGAATAAGCCCCGATCGTCGTAGATTTTTAAATGTTCGTAAAAATAAACCTGGTATAAAATAATAATTAAAAAGCATGCACTCACTTGCACAACATCGCACATAAGCCCTGTAGTATGGAATCCCTTGGATGATATAGCGACTGTGACGTCACGCTTCATCTTACTCTGTGTCCTCATTTCCTGTAGTTTAGCTTCCCTCGCCTCCAGTCTGCGGCGGTCTTTATACGTTGGTTTAGCCATGTTGGCGATAAGGTGGCGGAACTTTACGTAGAACCTCCATCGCTTTTGGTACCTGGACGTTTTATAATTAGTGCTCGAGTAAAAATTTAAATTTAAAAAACCTGAAAAACCTACTTCACGGCCAAACTGCTGAACCGATTTTGATGAAATTTCTATGGGACCAATCTGGTAGCATACTTACCTTTCACATATTTTTTATTTCATATCGGTTCATAGATGACGAAGTTATACGACAACAATCAGTAAAAAATCGAATGGAGAACCTTCTCCTTTTTTATTTTAAGTCGGTTAAAAAGAAGCAGAAAATGGTTGTATGTTTATACACACAGAAATATTTGTTCTCGAAAGGGATTTAATCCACCACCTACAGCGCAGATGGTAGATTTACTCCGAGTAGTAGTAGTAGTAGTCCTAAGTAGTAGTTTAAAGGTTAGTAAAAATCGTTTTAAGTTATTTTTACCAGACTGCGCATTTTATTTAATTGAATAACAAGAAAACAGAAAAATATTCACTTACTCGGGGCTTCCAGCATAGCTGAGTTGCGGCGGTCGGATGCCGAAATGCACGATTTCGGGGAAGTACTCCGAAGGGTTTGGTATGGCGACCGGCGGACTACGATCGAGCTGATCCACTCGCACTGAACACGGCTTCTTGCCGGGGTATGTTACTATCATGCCTGGAGACAACAATATAACACTAAATATAAAATACCCTCAGTATTCCACAGAACACCGAAATTCCAAACTAAGCCGGGAAATGCAACTAAGCTTCCAATTCGGAAGTTTAAAGCCTATATTAAGAATAATCTAATAAAGAAAGCGTACTATACTTCAGATGGCTATATTAATGACCAGTGGCCGGTCTCGGCTTCGCATGGGTGGAAATTTATTTTTTAAACACATAAATATAGCCTCAATGTTATTCAGGGTGAATGTAGCTTTCCAATGGTGAAATAATTTTTGAAATTGGCACAGTAGTTTTTGAGTTTATTCATTACAAACATACAAAAATACAAATCTTTCTTCTTTATTGTGGCCCGATGCCCCAGCCACTCTACCCATCGGAAGCTAACATGTCAATTCGCAATGTCTGTATCTACTATTTTCTTATCTTATTTTGATATGCTGGGCAGGTACTTTATTATTACTTTGAAGCGTAGCGTGTACTGCCTTTGAAACTTTTGATTTTGTATTATTGCCTGCTACGCCTCACTGAGTGAAGTGGCACCACACTGGAACTTCACAAGATGGGTAGTTTAACTCATGCTAAACCCAAGATCTGTTGGACGGACCTCTTCTACAAATGTAACACCGAGTATTGATAGAGAACACATCTATGTTAAACACATAAATGTTTGTTCTCGATGGGAATCGAGTCCACGGCCTACAGCGCAGAATCAGAGCTACTATCAACTGAGCTGGACTGTCAATGAAGTGAACGTCAAAATATCTTTTTCACCATCTCCTAATAACGACGGAGAAAATTTATTTACCTTTGATTCGGTCGACGAATTTTTGCCAGTGATAATGGTCCATTTTGTGGTAATCCTCCAACTTCTCAGGAGCTATCAGTAGACCACTCTCGTCAACCAAGTATTTCATCACTTCGCACATCGACAGAACCTAGAAAAAACATTCCCTTAATTTTGGACACAGGAAATTCTTGTCTACATAAAATAAAAAAAACTGACAGATTTGAAGCTTTATTCTCCAACGGTTGTCGGTTCTTCGAGCGACTTAGCGTATTTCTGTATAATAAAGTACCTATGAACAAAACCTATATTACTAAAAATATTCAAGTATTATATCAGCTATCTGGTTCCCATATTACAAGCTCTGCTTAGTTTGGGGCTGGGTAGTGTTGTGTGAATTGTCCAGAATATTTATTTATTTATTTATTTATTTACTATATAGAGAAGTACCTATATGCTTTAACAAAATAGACTAACCTCACAGCCACCTTCAGACAACAAGCGAACGAAACGCGGCATGAAATGGAATTGAGAGCACGACGTTTCAGTCGCCTTGCCTAGATCCAAATCAACCAATTCCAGTAGCTCAGTGAAGATGAATTCCTCTGTAAAACGAAATATAGATAGATAGATAACACTTCAATCGGTTCTAGGAACGAAAGAAATCAAACATATAAATAACAATAAAATACTCACGAAACAAATCCAACTCTTGAACAGTGAAGTTTTCAGGTGCCGGCTCCTCCACATAAAGGATCGTGTACTCGATATTGAACCTTATCACCTTACACGTAGGTAGCTTCGACAGTTTGTAGTGAGAGAACATTGAGAAGCCAGAGAACAGAAACTCGTGTTCGTCGTGCGCTATGATAGTTGGAGACTTGATTAAGAAATTTGTTGGTGGTGAGACTGTTATTCTGAAAGCATGTTAAAATATGTTAGCTGCCTCAGGGCGGAGTTCCAGTTGCCACGTCGACTGTCCCTCTCATTTAGTATGGGGCAGACAGAGATATAATGCGGTCTGCACCAGTGTGATCACCTCTATGCAAAATGTATGGAACTGTTACGCATCGCAACACACGGGTCTGAAGTGTAACTCCTATGCCTTTGTGTCTGACGTTAGCCGTTTTGCGAATCGTCCGCCAGACATTCGCTATTTTCGCACAAATAGCTCACTTCAGAACTGCCTAGATCCACCAGCCTAAATGTACTCTACCTTCTCGTTAGTTTCGTGTATGTACTAGCCAAGAACTCACAATCAGATTCCCACATCACTATTTAACATCTTTAGAAACTCTCTTCCCCTATTTTCTTCTTGTCGTGTCGCTAGTTTTTTTGAACCAGAATTTTATTATGAAAGGATTTTAAGTCCTCAAAAAAAAAAATATTTTCTAACTTTTTACATGCCTGTTTTCTCACGTTAGTTTCACCGTTTTAGAGTACTGGGATGCACATAAATGTTTGTTGTGTTGCTTTTATATACTAACATAGCTTAAGATAGCCTGTAAGTTTTACTAACACAAATGGACCACATAGTTGTCTGAAAAATAAATAAATAATAATAATAAATTAGACAAAAAACACTCATTGGTGCGCCAGATTTGAACCTCAGGATCGGAAGGCGACAAGCCGTCAGTGCTCATCTAACCTGTAATGATATAACTTACCTATAATGATAAAGCTTGTCTGTATTGCTCTCTGTGGGTACACATTTAGTGAAGGCTTGTTCGCCGGCGTAAACCCCGTGCCGCATTCCAAAACGCCGCGCTCGAGCGCTACATCGACAGAGCGGGCCACTGTTCATTTCACCAGCGTTGTTGAACCTGGACATTATAACTTGGTTAATATTTTATTTTTGTTTTTAGTACCTAATACTGTCCCGCTGCTGGGCAAAGGTCTCTTCCACTTTTCTCCACTCTTCGCGATCCTCGGCCAACTGTACCCAGTCGGTGTAGAAGGAGTTAATATTATATTAATAAATTTTAGATCTAACTTAGATAATCTGGGCTCGCTAGATAGCAAACTGCTAAGGAAAGCAAACTATTGATATTTCAATGAAGTTAGAAATAGTTAGTTAGTGAAGTTTTTTCAGCCATTAGCATTAAGGGCAGACAAGTTGAACGAGATACCAAACAACGGAAACGACGGAATAATAGCGTTTGTGTGTGTACTTAGTGAGAGGGTGTGTGAAAGTGTGTCGTGAGTGGGCCTCCATGATTCTCCCAGTCTCATAAGAGTCTGGTTAGCACAGAGGGAAGCAGGAACTCTATGAAAGTGTAATTGAGTGGAAGTAATAAATAATATACAGCAAGGATTGGCATTAAATTAAAATTACCACTCCGCGTTACCATTCCCAATAAATAGCTTACGCGCTGGTCGTCCAGACGTGTAAGATACGTACCACATTTCAGGATGCAATCGCCTAGGATGGTTCTGTTTCCTTTGCAGTTCTTGCACGATGCGATCGCTTTCAATGCCAGCCTCGTCTTCATCCGACAGTCCGTCAGACGATGAGTCTTCAGAGCTAGAGCTTTTGTCGTCATCTGAAATCAAAATAACAGGGTTATTTATACATAGTAGTAGAGCTCTTTGTGAAGGTCTCGTCCGGGGAAGTACTACCACCATGCCTATTTCTGCATTGCTGTGTTTCGGTTTGAAGGCTGTGGGTGCTGGTGAAATTACTGGCGAGTGAGGCTGAATATCGGTATGCCTCCAGTTGATGGACGCAGGGCAGTGCATCGTAGGGCACGTTCCTGACGTGCGTGACCTACGAGGCATTGCTTTGTTATAGGCGATAGTTACCACTTAACATCAGGTGGGCCATAAGGTTGTTTCATCAACTAGTTACATTAAAAAAAAAATCGTCGAAAAATAAAACACTTATACCTGACACGTGGCAACTACTACACCACTTGGCACCATTTATTCTGCCTTCTTCCTTCCTTCTGCATACCATTCAGTTGTTGTAAAAAACACTTACGCTTATGCCCGCAGAGTTTAGTTTTGCTCGGCAACGGGGGCATTTCATCGACTTCCGGCCTCGCCTGGCGCCCCCGATCGATGAGCTCTCTTGAGAATGTCTGCACTAGGGTCTCAAGTCTCTTCAACTGTTGCACGCCCGGCCGGCCTTCTAGCCGCTTGTAATATAGCTCAGCAGGTGAGCTTCTGTACCACATTTTGGTGCTCTGCAATTTAAAAAATTTAACATATTATATTTTTTTTTATTGTTCTTACTATTCTGTTTTTGTGTTTGCATAAATGTTTGCATAGCTTTTATATAGCCTTAGTTTTGATTTCATGAAACTGAGCTGAGAGCGCTAGTGGCCTAGTGGTAGCGGCCCTGCCTTCCGATTCTAAGGCCATGGGTTCAAATCCAGTCGTGTACCAATGAGTTTTTCTGCCCAAAAATGTATGTACACTATGCACTATCTCAAACGGTGAAGGAAAACATCGTGAGGAAACAGGCAAATCGTAGAACCTAAAAAGTTAAAAAATATGTGTCAAGTGCACAAAAGGAGCCCCTTTGCGCACTTAAAATCCTTTCACCACACTTGGTTCAAAATAATCATTGACACGATAAGGAGAAGATGACCAAACAAATTTAACAAAGCATTAATAGAGCATCCAAATTACAGAGCAGTGTCCATTGTGACAACATTTAATGGTCTGCTACAGGAAGATAGTCTATAGACTATCTTCCTGTAGCAGACCATTAAATGTTAGTTGCTAGACTATAGTCTAGCAACTAAGCTTGGTGAAACCAGCTTATGTTGATTTGCTAGTGTTTGTTACCTCTTCCTCTTCCAAATTGTTTTCTTTAGACCATTGCTCCAGTCTTTCAATAAAGTCATCGGAAGTTCTGCAATAGTTCTTCCTGAAAAGTAAAAAAAAATAGAAACCCATGGTCTCTGTTTTTGCCTAGTTTATGAGATATACATGTTTGTTCAACAAAAATAGTCTTGAAATTGATTTTCTTGTTTGGAGGCCTCTTATTGAGTCATCCCTACTAGAGCAATGCATATTTTGTGTCTATAAAATATAAATGTCACACATAAAAGAACAAGCATTATCAGAGTTGGATCTAGGTCTTATGAACCTGAGCACACATTCATAAGACAAAATAGTCATAGTCATACAATATGCTGTCTGACAAGTTACTATTACAATTGAAAAAGAAAAAAAAACCTTTCTCACCAACCTCCTAATATTGTAGTGCTACTTTTTTATTCTAATCATAGTCAAACGGGTTTACCACTGTTTGTGAATTTTGAAGACCTTACTTACCATGTATTAATAATAAATCTGTTGCATATTGTGATGGAGCGATGTTCTGCCGGATGGCAAATACTGGAGGACCAAAAGAAGCAAAGACCAGACCATGCGATTGTGTAATTTTGTTGCAATCAAAAGTTTGATGCTAACAAATAAATGATTCTAATAAGGAACAGTGTTCATATATCTTATTGCCACTATTTTATAACCATTATCTATCTACCATACGAGTTCAAATCCACTCGTGTACCAATGAGTTTTTCTGTCGAAAAATTTATGTGCACTATGCCAGTACTCTCAAAACGGTGAAGGAAAACATCGTGAGGAAACCGGCGTGTTGTAGAACCTAAAAAAGTTCGAGCAACACGTGTCAGGGGTCACGCAAAAAGGGCCCACCAGCGGCCTACTTGCGGAAAAAACCTGCCCGCACATCAAGTCCGCATGATAAAACTTGCCTTACCATACTAGTTTTACAAAGCGAACATTATATTGGCTATCTCATGTGTATAACATCAACAATTCAGACTTGTTGTGTTCCTTGGCAAAGGCAAGTTTTGTTACAATTTGTTTTTGAATAATATAGAGACGCGTTGGACGTCCATTAGCTCGATGGGTTGACGACATTACCAGCGTCGTGGGCCGCAGTTGGATGAGGGTAGCCCAAGATCGTGGTAAGTAGCAGGAGCAAAAAGAGGCCTATGCCCAGCAGTGGGTTAAGTCGGGCTGCGGATGATGATGATGATGAATTATGATAGTGAATCAAACAATACCTGAATTCTGCAAGAATTTTTTCTCTATCAGTCATGGGTTTCCTGTCATGTCTGGAGGAACTTTCCCTGGAATGATGGCTTCTGAGTGATTCCCTGCTAGGGGATCTTCTGCTAGATGACCTATCATATCTGCTATGACTCCGGGAGCTGCTATGACTATGTCGGTGAGCACTGTAGCGTCGCCTTTCATGTTCATAAACTTTATCCTCATGTCTCTCCCTGTAATACCTTTCTCTCTCACTCTCTCTAGATCTATATCTATCTCTTTCTCTAGACCTAGTCCTATCCCTCTCATGTTCAATAGATCTGTGTCTGTCTCTTTCACTCTCTCTAGATCTGTGTCTATAGCTTTCTCTAGAACAATGTCTATCTCTATCTCTAGATCTGGATCTGTCTCTACCTCCAGATCTTCCTCGACTTCTCTCTTCAGACCTGTAACTAGAAGGTTCTCTTTCTCTATCATAATGTCTCGATGAACTTCCAGTTCTAGTACTAGGACTATGACTTATGTTTTCATTCTTTATGTTTCTTACAGTATCCCATTGATCTGTTTTAGGACTGATAAAAGAACTTGTTGATTTTGACTGAGAAGCTTTACTGGAATAGAATGAATCTTTGTGTTTTCCAAAATAATCAAAGGAAGAAGTGTGGGGCAGTGATGGTTTCTCTGATTTCACCACAACATTTCCATTGTTCCAATACGGATCTCTTGGTGGTTCAAAGTATGGTGGGTAGTCATGATAGTCCCGCGATTGTCGATAGGGGTACTCAGCCGGTGGTGGCTGCATGCTTGAAGATAGTTCTGGGTAATTCGGGTATATTGGTGGAGGTGGGTAGGTGACCGGATACATGTGGCGAGAGTATCCGGCAGGCGGTGCAATCGGCAGACGAGGTGGCGGTACGACTAGAGGAGGCATTCCCGGAGGCAGCACCGGCAACCTAGGAGGTAAGCTCGGTGGAGGTATCCCAAGTGGCACATTTGGCAAATTCGGAGGAATGTTTGGCGGAGGTACGCTGAAATTCACTGGTCGAATCGACATTGCGTGTACGCGTATTTGTTTGTTTTGATCACTGCTTAGAATATAATAATAAATAAAAAATATAAACTAGCCGCCTAACATATTATTTGAGTACTTTACTGCATCATAGATTTATTTACAAAAATTAAATAAATGATGAATGAACTAATGATTCACGAAAGATTATTTTGTTTTGGTTTGGTAGCCTGTGGCCGTTCACTCGTTGGGCTGTGTGGGTGTGGCCTGTGTGTGCTGCCATAGTATTGCCATGGTCTATGCTATTTATACGGTGCTTTGATTCTTCCCGATTGATTGGACAGCGTTGCCAGATCATACCGCTTTTCCACTTTTTACACCGCCTTTTTGACAATGGATCCGCCATCCGCTTTTAGCCAGCGGGGTTCCACTTTTTTCGACTTTGATAGGACATGAGGATTAAAATATTATCTTCCCACTAAAGACTTTTTTATGGGCACCGATCCGTTTACTCTTTCAAATAGAAGAACCTTAAAAATGTCTATAGCGGGCTCTACATTCCTGCCAAAACTACGCCAAATAGGATAGATAGATAGAAAATTATTTATTGCACAAAATTAAAAATTACTGTACACAGGCGAACTTAATGCTAGATAGCATTATCTACCAGCTAACCTTTGGGTAATAGGGAGATAGGTTGGGTAGGAGACAGCGCTATACGAGAAAGCAAGACAGAAATACTTGTATCTCTTTTCTTAGTATAGCGCTGTCCCATATAGTCCGTGAAATTTATGTTGTCAAATCACTATTGTCATGTTGGTACACAGTGTTATGAAGTTGCACACGCGCAAGTTCAGATCGAGCTACAAGTTTTTCACTGACTGTGAAGAATGTGGATTGAACTTGAGTGATATCTTTTGTGCCTCCCTGAGCCACCTTCTGTTTCTGTTCTGTGAAGTAATAGTACATTGTTACCTGAGGATTGAAAGTCACGTTTTTGAGTCCCAAGACGGGTTTGGCACTAGAGCGTAGCGAGGGCGCCAATGGAGCTTGAGGGACTTAAATAAGTCTTTCACCCGAGGTAAACACTGTCCTTTTCATTACGTATACAAGGAAAGTAAAAATAAAAACATGATAGAAAAATTAGTGAAAATCATCACGTAGTACTTAGATCTCGATGGTGAAAATGATGATTGAATTGCCGCCTTCCAGCTTTTTTTTTTCTCTGGCAGGCCTTCGGCTGGCCAGCATTATTCAGCCTTTATTTTCATTTTCATAATTTAAAAAATGGTAATTTTTTTGCTCAAATCTTTGTTATTTTAAAGAAATAGTTGAAGCTAAATAATTATAAAGTCATTTAAAAAATATATTCTTTATTTAATACTCTTTATGTTATTAAAATTTAAATTTCACATCGCGCTCTTATTAGACTTTTTATACTTGTTTGAGCACCTTTAACCGTACTGGGAGGGAATTGTAATGAAACAAATAAACCCTTGAACTAGGTAGCTATATTCATAAAACACAGGCTTTGACATCATTGAAAATGCAGAACGCAACGTTAGCGCGTTCTAGAAACGTTACAAATTTACTAACGCCCTCTAGTTGTAATTTATGAACTAATTTAACTTAGACGATTAAACATTCCGCCCACGAAGGATATTTAGTGAAATATCCTTATTTACCTACTCAAACGAAATATCTCTTGTTCTAACAATTTTCAGTAAAATGGGTCAGAACTTTAACTGCTTACTACTTTTTAACATTTTTTATTTACTTTTATTTTTACTACATCTTAAACTTTACCTGTTTTGAACATACATAATGAATTTGGACTAAATACGATCTTAAACTTTTACTGAACTAACTTATACATTTTTAGTGAACTTATTCTTACACTTTAAACACTTTTACTTAAACTTATACGATATCATCGCATTATACAACTTATACATATTTATGAACTAACTGGCAACACACATAACTTTGAGGTTGGCCGTTTAATCATATTTTTACTGGTCTGTAGAGTGACCACACGGGTTACGTTGTCTTGACCTGGATGTTTCTGCACTACACGACCCATTAACCAGCGACCAGGTGGCAGGTCATCTTCTTTTATTAGTACTAAGTCACCAACATTTGGTTCAGGTATTTTTGCTGACCATTTGTAGCGATGTAAAAGATTTCCCAGATAGTCATGAGACCATCGACCCCAAAAGTTCTGCAATGATTTTTGAAGGGTTTGCCATCTGGACAATAAACTAACACTTGAACTCATAAAACTACGATCTGACACAGCGACAAGCGGTTCACCTATCAGGAAATGACCTGGCGTTAAGGGATATGGCTCATTTGGATCACTATTTACTATGGCTATGGGACGAGAATTTAAGCAAGCCTCTACTTGACTGAGCAGCGTGCTCATCTCTTCGAAGGTAAGTGTGGAGTCGCCAATCACACGTTTTAAATGGTATTTTGTAGATTTCACCCCTGCTTCCCATAAGCCTCCAAAATTAGGCGCGCGTGGAGGAATGAAATGCCATTGAGTACCATGCGACTCACAATATTCAGCTGCTGCTTCTTGAATATTAGCAAGTTCTACCAATTCCTTGGATGCCCCTACAAATGTCGTACCATTATCGCTCCATATATCGGAACAGTGTCCCCGTCGAGACACAAACCGTCGAAACGCGGCTATAAAGGCTTCAGAACTCATGTCACTTACTAGCTCTAAATGTATGGCTCGAGTGGCCATGCAAATGAATAAACAAATATAACCTTTATATGATTTGTTTCCACGTCCTTTGGTTGTCCTAATTTGAATCGGGCCAGCATAATCTACTCCACTATGCTGGAATGCTCTAGCGGGTGTGCATCGAACTAAAGGAAGTGATCCCATGAACTGAGTCTTGACTGCGGCCGTTTGACGTATACATTTGACACACTTACGGATATGCTGCTTGACAAGACTTTTCACACCAATGATCCAGTACGCTGTTCGTATATAGTTCATCATCAACTGAACTCCTCCATGCAACGTATTCTTGTGAGCATCATCTACCACTAGCTTCGCGAAGTGGGACTGGTGAGGCAGTATTGCTGGATGCTTCGTCTGTTCTGGCAAGGTTGAATTGTGGAGCCTTCCGCCCACTCTGAGAACACCCCTTTCATCAAGGTAAGGGCTTAATGATTTTAGCTTACTATTCTTTGATACGATCTGTTCTTTGGACTTTAAATCTTTAATTTCTTCTGTGTACTCTTCAGCTTGTGTTCCCTTGACACAGCCTTCCCATGCTTCTTCTACTTCAGCTTTCTTTATGTATCCTTTATTTTTATTTAGAAAACGCCTGCAATAGGATATCACTCGCAACATGCGTTGCAAAGACGAAAATCTTTCGA
This sequence comes from Thera britannica, assembly GCA_939531255.2. NCBI lineage: Eukaryota > Metazoa > Arthropoda > Insecta > Lepidoptera > Geometridae > Thera > Thera britannica. The sequence goes on along the minus strand of OW618050.2, from coordinate 7,434,330 downwards.
GAACTGTCGTTGTTGGAACTGAAACTACGTGAACTTTTATATTCTCTTCTAAATTTATATTTTGATCTCTTGTTCTTTTGTACTTTATAATAGGATCATGCAGGAACTGAGGCCCATAAAGCCATTTATCCATTTCAGCCAACAACGATGGTGGTACTCCTCTAGAAGCACAATCAGCTGGATTGTGCTCTGATACAACATGATTCCATTGTGAAGAATCCAACGTGGTTAAAATATCTGATACTCTGTTCGCTACGAATGTCTTCCATCTACTAGGGTGACTGTTAAGCCAGGCTAGTACGATGGTGGAATCTGTCCATGCTTTGACCTTCTCTTTCTTTATGCTTAGAACTTCCATCACTTCTTGAATGAGCTTTGTCAACAACACCGCTCCACATAGCTCTAGCCTTGGTATGCTTACTTGTTTGATAGGAGCTACGCGGGTCTTCGCTACCAACAATGATGTATGTACTTCACCAGATGGTCTAAGTACCCGAAGATAAATGACGGCTGCGTATGCCAATTGAGAGGCGTCACAAAAACCATGCAGCTCTACGTCAATATCATCGGATTGCGTTCCAAGCCATCGAGGTATTCTAACTGCGGTAAGTTGCGGCAGTTCGCTACGGTAAGTATCCCATTCATGCAATAGATCTGTCGGTACTGCTTCGTCCCATCCTATGCCTGATAGCCATAACTTTTGTATGAGCATCTTAGCTATTATTACTGTAGAAGCTATCCATCCTAATGGATCGAACAGTCTCGCTATATCTGATATTATCATTCTTTTTGTTACAGGTCCGGAGGTCGTCGTTGGAAGCTGCACCGAGTATCGGAAGTGATCTTCGTTGCGATTCCAGGTAAGTCCTAGTATCTTTATTGTTGTATCTAATTTGAAATCTACTTCTCTCTCCTCTTGTTCTACTTTGTTCTTTTCTTTTTCGTTCTTATCCTTGTTCTCATTTCTGTTTATTTGTTCTAATAGTTCTTGATTATTACTATTCCATTTTTGTAGTTTAAATCCTCCTCCTTCTAATAACTTTACCATTTGTTTGTACAGGTCTATACCTTCTTCAATGTTGGAGCATCCAGACATAAGATCGTCCATGTAGAATCGATTGAGTACGTTCTCCGCCGCTATAGGAAGCTTTTTTCCATCATCATACGCTAGCTGATGCATAGCTCTCACAGCTAGATATGGGGCCGGAGATGTACCAAACGTCACTGTTTTTAACTCGTAATCCTTTATTTCTGCGTCTGGACTATCACGCCATACTATTCTCTGGTACACAGCGTCTTTATCTGCTACTCGCACTTGGCGATACATTTTTACAATATCTGCCACGATTGCAATGCTATGAACTCTCCAACGAAGAATGGTATGCCGAAGATCTGCTTGTAAGGTTGGTCCCACCATAAGAGTATCGTTGAGGGAAACACCCTTATTATTTGAACTTGAGGCGTTAAAAACTACTCTTACTTTTGTAGTTGTCTTGTCGTCTCGCACGACAGCGTGATGCGGTAAGTACACGGCTTCTTCAATTTTCTTATCGTTCTCCTCTACGGGTTTCATGTGGTCTAAATGTAAGTATTCGTTTATTACTTCTATGTACTGTGTTTTTAATGAGTTGTTCTTTGCTAATCTTTTTTCTAATGACTTTAATCTGTTCACAGCTATGTTCCTGGAGTTCCCGTTTCTGCAGAGTGGTGTTTCATCTCGAAATGGTAAGTTGACTACATATCTTCCACTTTCCATTCTCTTTGTAGTCTGCTTAAAAAATGCTTCACATTTTTGTTCTTCTTCAGTCAACATAGATTTCCTTGGCAGCTGTTCTTCTATCTCCCAGAACTTCTTCAGTAGTTCGTTTTCACTGCACTGTGCATGGAATGCAAATGTAACATTTGTTTTGCTATTTTCAGGATACATCGGTTGAACTACAGCTCCTGACAAGATCCAACCTAATGAGGTGTTTTGAGCTACGAGTGTTCCTGTTGGACTCTTCTTCACGCCTTCATTCATAATGCAACCATAGACATCTGCTCCTAATAGCATATCGATTCTCTGTGGCGAGTTGTACTGCGGGTCTGCTAAGGGTAAGCTCTCTAGCTCGAGCCAATTCAATGGTTCGATCCTCCGTTCCGGCAGGTAAGAGGTAATGCTTTTCAGAACGTATGCTTTGACAGTCATTTGGAACTTTGGATTTGTACGAGATCGAATCGTTGTGTGCACTATGTAATTGGCCTTGATCTTAGTCTGCTCGTTTCCTAATCCTGATATTTTTCCATCCACAGATATTTTCTTCAACCGCAACAGCTGAGCTGTATCTTCAGTGATAAAGCACGCTTGCGATCCTTGATCTAATAGTGCTCGTACCGTTTGGTATTCACCAGACTTCGCTTCGGCTTTTATTAGAGCAGTGGCTAATAAAACCTGCTTTTTAATGGCTACTTGACCGGTTGAGAGACACGATACTATTGGTGATGGAGAAACATCTGCACTTACTTCTTTTCCAACGATGCCATTTGGTGCAACTTCTTGCTTATCATTTGAACCCATTGAGATATGCAACAACGTATGGTGTCGTCTATGACAAATGCGACATGTAGTGGGCTTTCTGCATTTATAAACGTTGTGATTGCCGCCTAGGCAGTTAAAACACATTTTGTTTTTAGCTACGAACTCTCTTCGAGTATTTGTGTCCTGATCTATGAACTGTTTGCAAAACGTGAGCTTATGATTTTCAGAACAATACTCGCAAGGCATGACATTGGTAGAAATTGGTGTACTCTCTGAAGTTGTTAAAAATGATCTAGGTGCTGTTCGCTGACTAGAACCGCCTGTACGCGGTGCTGAACTCTTTTTCACAGGTTCTATGAACTCAAGCGCGCGGAACCTACTCTCCATAAAAGTTTGTAACTGTTTGAATGTTGGCAAGTCATTCTTGTTCTGGTCTGGACGAGATACCATCAATTCCCATTGCTTTCTTGTTTCGGGGTCTAATTTAAGGCAAATTATATGAATGACAATGATATCCCAAGTGCTAACATCCACGCCAAGACTACGCAAAGCGTTCAAACAATCCGTACTAATGTCTAACAAATCTTTTATTGCCGATGCTGACTCATGACCGATTACTGGTTGCTTGAACAATTTGTTCAGAATTGAATTTGATAAAAACCTTTTATTATTATAACGGCTGTCCAAAAGTTCCCAGCAACGTAAATAATTATCTTCGGCGATCGGTGTATGTCGTATCAACTGCTCAGCCTCACCAGAAAGGTGTGCTTTTAAATAATGTATTTTTTGAACATTATCGAGTGAACTATTTGAATGAACTAAAGACACAAACAGATCCCGGAAGGTAGTCCATTCGTCGTACCTACCTGAAAATATGGGAATCGATATTTTCGGCAACTTTGCTAATGAAGTTGAGCGAGCTGAACTACTTTGAACCTTTTCCGCTACTATTGCTGCAGGTACCGGACTTAGATTTTGAAGAACTATTTTAAAGTGCGCTTTACATATGGCATAGTTCTCTTCGGTTTGTTCGTAAACATCATTCTCAGCATAAGTTGACGCCTCAACATCCTCTATCTTATAAGTTTCATATATTTTCGAATTTTGTTCTATAAAACGCAACCAATCTTTTTCTAAAGTCTCAAGTTTTGTTTCTACATAAAACGACGTTACTCTTTCCTTTGGAGATTTTTTAAAGTTAACTAAAGCCTTTTGAATTGACTTGCTGAGATGGTTTTGAACATTAATCAAAGCATCCATTTTCGTAAGAACTTGAATTTACTATTTAATTTTAACTTTAAAAATCTGCACAAAGTTTTTATTTCTACCCTCTAAAAATTAAACTCAACAAACTACCAAAAGTTTACAATTTACAAATAAATGAACTAACAAAATTCAATAACAACTTCGCTTCAATAAAATGTCTTTTCTTTGTAGCACCAATAAATTAATAAAACAGTACTCACAGTTTTGCACCACACACATCACCTCGATCCACAATACTGGTTGCTCTGATGATCTCCGTCCCGTCCGTCGATAATGATGTTCTGTTTCGTGGGTGCGGCCTGCACTCCAACTCACGGCGCTAGTCGGTTCTCCCGTCGTCTCGTCAATCTCCTTCTTGACGCGGCGACAACTCCACAGCTGATGCACGGGGCGGGGGCGGGGGGGATTAGTACTGTATCACCCGTCCGCGGTGTCCGCTCCTCTTCTGGTACTTCAGGGCACTCCTGCCCGGAAGTATCTCTCGATCTCGGAAGTGGGGAAATGGTTTCCGCCACTCACGTTCCACGGTACTGCACTGAACTACGCAGCGGGAATATGGTTATCCCGCGCTCTGCACTGTGACGTCACTGCCACTCACTTCACTGCGATCCAAGCTGATGATATTCTAAGAGATACGGTGGCATAGTTTCACCAACCGCACTCCTCACCGTACTTTATCCGCTGCGATCCACAGCGAGTACAGCGGCACTTATACAAAAAGAGGCTGGTCGTAGTACTTTTCAAAATTGCCTATCTGGCTTACGAAGGACCAATGTTTGAGCACCTTTAACCGTACTGGGAGGGAATTGTAATGAAACAAATAAACCCTTGAACTAGGTAGCTATATTCATAAAACACAGGCTTTGACATCATTGAAAATGCAGAACGCAACGTTAGCGCGTTCTAGAAACGTTACAAATTTACTAACGCCCTCTAGTTGTAATTTATGAACTAATTTAACTTAGACGATTAAACAATACTTCTTACCGTTGTAATGGGCTTCCAACCTGCTTGCTGAATAAAAAGTTGGAATTTGGTTTAATAACCTCCTTGCCAGACTTGGTCATTGACTGAGTTACAGAAGTCTAGACTGCAGATATGCCAGAGGGCAATGGAACACAGCATTCTCGGCCTTAAACGCATCGACCGGGTGCGAAATACAATGCTGCGTATAATGACTGGCATTGCCGATGTAGAGAGCAAAACAGCCAAGCTCAAGTGGGAGTGGGCGGGCCACGTCAGCAGGATGGACCCTAAAAAGTGGGCAAACATAACGACTCATTGGGTGCCGGAGGACGGAAGGTGACGGCGCGCGGCGTGGCCACCCAAAAAAACGATTGCGAGACGATCTGGAAGCTCTGGAGAAGGATTGGTGGAAAGTCGCCGTTGGAAGATTTTGGGGGAGGCCTTTGCCCAGCAGTGGGCCAGTGCAGGTTAAAAAAAAAACCTCCTGGCAGTTAGAAAGACTTTAGAAAGTTGGAACATGGTTGAATAAAATAGAACTTGTTTTTTTTTATAATTTGACAGCTGTCAGTAGAAAGCGATTCTCCCTAGGGCTGAAAGTATTACTTTCAATTAGGCCCCTCAGGCAACTTCAGACCTACTTTCCGAGTATGAGCAATGAAAAGGAAGTTTACTTCACATAACTCTTTGATTTGTAATACGACTATGAACTGAGTGAGAAAAATCGATCTAACGCTAAAACAGGAAATTCCGCTTTTTTTGTTGAAAATCCGCGTTTTTGGAGTACCGTTACCGCATTTTCAACTTTCGCATCTGGCAACACTGGATTGGAATCAATCGGGTTGTCTCTTGTCTTGTCTGCATTTCATCAACCATCCGGTATCCGGTGAGAAGTAGTTCGACTACATAATATCTAGTTCTTTTTTCTGGCTTCAACTTCGCGAGTCTCGTGGCTTTGTCCCGAATGCCTTTTGCCTGGGAGTGGCCTTCCTTAGTAAGAAGGTTATAGGTCGCTTCTTGTACCATGTAGATGGAGCGCACTTTCCATGAAGAGTCGGGGTGAGCCCAGAAGCTCGCGGGAGACGCTTCCGAGAACGAATATGTGGTGAACCTTTATGTTTTATCTCTGATAAATAAACAAAAAATAACCTGTATTACATTATAAAATATTTATTCAACAACATGGCCACACATAATTTATACTAAGTTAAGGCAAATATTACTTATTTTAGCACTTCCAAGACACTCTCCATTCTGATACAAGACACTGAACTGACCCTCGGTGATAGCTCTAAGCTTGTTTTCTAAAACTATGGTCAACCCCTCCAAGTTCTTGACAACTTTACAAGGTGTCAGTGGTTTTGTGTGTTGAAACCTGAACTCACAGTTGAGAACACCATTTTCAGTTAAATCTTTTGGTTCTTTATTGATCCAATGTGGTGGAAGTGTGAAGAAAATATGGTTCCATAACGCTGAATGCTTGGTTCCTGGCACCTGAATTGATAGAGACAGATTAAAACAAATATAATTATTGGTCATCATCATCACAAGCATGGATAAGCCAACTGCTGTTCATAAGCCACCCTATATCTGTGGGTTTGCTATAGTCACCACATTTGGCAGGCAGATTGGTGGAGTATTGGTGTTTTGTACTCTTGAAGATACTGCTGGCTATTGGCTATTAGATTTAGATAGTCTAATCCCTTGGTGCATTTCTTTAGTCAACTCATTAGAGATTCTTGGGAGGTATTTGATACTGGGACCACCAGAGCCCTCATACAATCAGTAGGAGCACCAAATTTACAGAATAAGTTATTTACCACATAAATATTGTTTGTCTGAAGATCCTTTTTCAATATAAAGTAGGCATCTTTCCAGTTAGCCAGACAGCATCTCTGTCCAACAGTCCATTTGTGCAAGCCAGTATGTTCACCAACCACTTTGCTAGAATCTATGTCTATGAAGAGACCCGCCTTTGCTTGAATATACTGCGAAGAAAAACTTTTAGATTATTTTTTGTTTCCCAGTTTTGCCAATAATAGCAATTTGATTCTAGTTGGTAGACATTGTCAATGTTTTATTTAGAATTAAACTTACTTCTTCTATGAAGTCTGAAAATCTTTTCTTTCCAATGAAACAAATACCAGTGCTATCCTTCTTATTGGCTACATTCAGTAAACCTTCACTTTTAGCAATTTTTCTCACTTGACTCTTTTGAAGATTAGCTAAAGGAAACATGCATTTCCTTAGTGAAAACTCCTTGACTTGGGAAAGGAAGAATGTCTGATCCTTGTGCTTGTCCACAGGTTGAAGTAGTCTCACTCCTAAGACAATAAAATGAAGGTTTTAGTGAGAAATAGAGATACAGAAATAGGAAAGTGATAACACTTCCAAAGTTTTAGAAGGGATCTAGGATTTGCATACCTTCATTTTCATTATATTGTTCTAAAAAGGGTCCAAAGGATGTGTTAGCATAGTGGCCAGTAGCTATTGCATCAGATCCTAAGTTGTTCCTGCAATATTTGAAAAAGCTGTCAAACTTAATATATCTATTGCACAGTATATCAGGATTAGGTGTCAGTCCAGTCTCATATTCTTTTAGCAACACAGTGAACACTTCGTTCCAGTATTCTTTTATGAAGTTAACTCTTCGGAGTGGGATGTTCAGCTTACGGCAGACAAATGTTGCATCTTCGAAGTCTTTCTCGTCTGAACAGAAACCGGCTTCGTAGTTATTATCCCAGTTTCTCATAAACACACCTTCAACAAGATAACCTGCAATGTAAACAAAGGAATGTAAGCTGGTGTGTAGAGAATAGAGACGCAAAGGTAATGTTCAAATTGTGCAAATTCTCACCAGCTCGTTTTAGGAGAAGCGCTGCCACAGCACTATCCACTCCTCCAGATATACCAAGGGCAACTTTCCTGAACATTATGTTGTAAATTACTGAGTAATATAAAATCTTTTGTGACACTATTTTTTTATAGTTTTCATTTCACCGTTATAACTTGCAACTTTCCTCCACTGCCCACTGCACTGACGTCTGACTATGTTGTTGTGTTGAGCCTTCGGTTAAGCTAGCCCAGCTCTTGTTTGTTTACATTTGGTTGGTTTTCATTTTTCAATTTTCATCCAACCAATTTTCCTTTTCATGCAAATTTCTATATGAATGAACTACGAATGAATGAATGAATGAATGACATGCCGGATTGACAAACGTTTGCGTTTGTTTGTGTACATGAGTCTTGGAGGAATTAGCGGATTTTGGCGGGTCTGAACTAGCCGTTTGGAGTATTTTATCAGTCATTGTCTGATCGAATAATAGATAAGGCTGATCCGATTTTCACGACAAAAAAGCAGGTGTCCAGTGAAGAGGAATGGGGCGCCGAATAAATTATAGGTTGACAATTGGGTAAGTAGCGTCAGCTGAAGGCCCTTACCCGCAACTGAACAAGCTTGATTGATGATTGACTTGGCAAACAATGACATGGCAAAATAACAAGTATCCAGGCTAGCAGAAAAAGAAGGATGATGATTTGACAACATTTTCTTTGATTGATTTGAAGTTGGTTTTGCTGTTGCTGTTCTCTTGCGGTATTTTCTAATTATCTATACTAGAATCTTACTAAAATGTCGAACTTGAACCTACAATGCCTGCTAGGCATACAGTGCAATGATTTTGTCATGATAGCTGCCGATCAGAGCAACGCTCACAGTATAATGCTCATGAAAGATGGTGAGTTTGCGGTTTTGGTTTGGATTGGGCTTGTATCAAACGCCGGAATCTTACAATAGTTTTTATTGTTTTCAGACGAAGAGAAGATCTATAAAATATCCGATAAACTGGTGATGGGCGTAAACGGCGATTCTGGTGATACTAACCAGTTCGCAGAGTACATAGGCAAGAACATTCAACTGTACAAGATGCGGAATGGTTATGAACTGGGACCTTCTGCTGCGGCTAATTTCACCCGCAGAAACCTTGCCGATTACCTTAGAAGTAATGTAAGTTGGCAGGCTAGAAAACCTCTATTTTATGATTCAAAAAAATATAGAACTCTGATGGAGCAGATGTCCAGGGGCTCAATTCTAGACCAGTGACTTTTATGTCACGGTAGATATATATCACAAGAACTGTCAAATTCACTAAAGAAACTGACAGTTCTTGTGATATCTAGCTACCGTGACAAAAAAGTCACTGGTCTAGAATTGAGCCCCAGCAGTAGGTTCAGGTTCATATGTCCTGATGATTACAGACACCTACAACTGTTATCTAAATATGATCCATCAATCAATCAATGATTGATTATCAATTTACTTTAGAAGGAACAGTAGAACTTTTTAAGTCTTGCTGTTTTTTTACAGTAATAGGTAAAAAGGCACACTGCTAACAATACTTAGACTGAACTGGCTCCTGACTTACAGGATCATCTTATTTTGGGGAGTCAGGGCTGACTTTATAAATGTATCTTCTTGTGTTTGTTTCAGACCCCATACTATGTGAACCTGCTGTTGGCAGGCTATGATAAGGAGACTGGTCCTGAGCTATACTTCATGGACTACCTGGCATCCAGTATGAGAGTGCCCTTTGCTGCTCATGGCTTTGGTGGTTACCTTAGCTTGAGTATCTTGGATCGCTATCACAAAAAGGGTGAGTATTTTCTCATTAGTCACTGGCAACAATCAAACATCAGGTGGGCTAGGCCACATTATGCTTGTACAAAACACTCCTAGTTCAAGAATACATTATAACACCCCGACAGAGAACAAATATCTGTGTTCACCACACAAACCTATGGTGCAGAAAGTAGAGTAAGAGGCCAGTCTAACATGTACTAAGACACTTGTTCAACTTGATGATGATGATTTCTATACCTATATTATGGTTTGTTTTAGATGCAACTGAACAAGAAGCATATGAAATCCTGAAAATGTGTGTGAAGGAGGTCCACAAGCGACTATTTGTTAGCCTGCCCAACTTCCAAGTTACTGTTGTGAATAGAGACGGCATCAAAGCTATGCCTGTCATTAACTCTGCTATTCTTAAGTAGATTTATGAGTATGTAATAATAAAGAAAATGTTTTTATTGCCATAGAAAGGTTACTATTTAGCTATTTACACTTTTTTAACTAATTTTTATCAGTAATTTCATATCTTTTTTGAAAGACGAGCTATGTTTAACATGACTGTATTTTATGGCAAATACTTTGACTTTTTGACCATATTTTGCTGCTTGATAAATTCAGATGGCAAGAAATCACTTGCATTCATGTAAAACCTTGTAGAGTAGACCATTTTCAAAAGGGAGAATATAAATGACAGCATAGACTAAGGAAAACAGATGACAGACACCTAGGGGTATTAAATTTTTTGAGATTTTACTTATTAAAAATATCTATATCTATACAGGATTGTTTCATCCACCAGCTTTTCTATCTGGACTTGACGGCATATCTGGTCCCTGGTTCTCTGGCTGAGAGCTGTTTGCGTTATCATTGTCCCCGCCGTTGTCGCCTTCATTGTCTGATTGATCTGAAAGAAACAAGGATATTACCTATGGATAGATGATAGAGATGTGGTTTTTTTTTAAATGCATTTAATAGCAAGGAGTTACACAAATCTCCGGTAAGATCGTAGCCAATTTGGATGAACAACGCCTGACTTATTTTGGGAATTGGGAGCCTTCTACAACCTAACCAAGCTTTTCTCATGAATGGTCAATTCAAAAAAGTTAAGGATTTCATTAAACTGGACCTAAAGATCTGTTCTGAATGGATAGGGCTCAGAATCGTTATTCCTAGAAATGTATAGGGTAGGCCTATTCTAGCTGTGGACTTCTACAAAACATTATAATGTATTAGGAGACTAATAATAGGACCGTGTTTCAGCAAGCAGTATTAAGCCTGCACATGCACACGTCGTTATTCGTTAATGTTTCGTGTTGTTTGCACAGCGGTATTTCCAAATTTCCACGTAGAAGTTCTTATTTCAAAAATTGTACAGATTCACTTTATCCGTGGCGCCAAAAACTCGAAAAAAAAAAATCCGGCTGTAGAAAAAAAAATTATATGCGCAAATGCGCGCCAATCCACAGATAATTAAATCTGAAAATGCTGGTTATAAAATCTGCAACAGGTGAAGACCTATTAAAAATGTTATTACCTCCTCCACCTCCTTTTTTATCAGCAGGTATATCTTCAGTTCTGTTTGCCACTTGGAAATGATATTCTAGTTCGTCAAAGTCAAACACTTGGTCTGTAGGCAGCAGGCATGGTAAATACGCTGGGAATGTAGGCTTGCATGCTATCACTGAAAATAAAACATGTATTGTATAACTTTTTAATATGTACCTATAACTTTTTAATGGCAGTCTTCCGTTAAAGAAACATTGGACACAAACATTGGCACATAACGTTTAACACTCATTCAGATCAGATCATTTATTTGCAATTTTATTTTATTGCTTCTTTTCGAAGAGAGAATGGCAGATTTCCTTGAGTAATTCATCAACAACCTCATTGTAGAAGCCTCGACAGCTACGATATACGGAAAACGTAGAAAAAGTGCGGGATTGTGCATTGCCAAAGTGTATTTAAGGGACATTGAAAATCTCGGTCGGCCCGAGAATTAGGCTCCTGGGGGCTAATTCTCGGGCCGATCTCGATCATTTTGCAATTTTATTTTATTGCTTCTTTTCGAAGGGGGAATGGATAATTTCCTTGAGTAATTCATAAACGACCTCTTCGAAAAATCCTCGACAGCTACGATATACGGAAAACGTACAAAAAGTGCGGGGTTGTGAAAAGAAGCAATAAAATAAAATTTCAAAATGATCGAAATCGGCCCGAGAATTAGCCCCCTGGTCTGTAATTTGGCACTAGCCAGAGCACTAAAAAAAAGTTTAAGGGGTTTCAAAGACTTAAAATTAGAAATTTTATTACATCAAAACCCAGTACTTACATGGAAATACCTGATTATCATCTGTATTGAATAGATTGTGGGTTTCACTAGTCTTTGCCAAGAACTTAGTGAGGGCTCTTTCAATATCCCTCTTCTGTGATGCTGCCTTCTCTCTTATAGCTTCATATTCAGTTACTGGTTGTTTGTGAGTCTGAAATCATAAAAAATTGTTAGATAGTTCTCAAAGCTCTAAAAAATCAGACAACAGTAACAAGTTTTTAGACTACAGTACAACTGCTTCCCAGTTTCAGTCTAGATGGCGCTTTGTGAAATGTTCACTTATAAATCACAGTAAATGGTGCACTGGAACTAAAACAGGCTAGAGTCCAGATCAGTCAGAGAAAATTAATCTATGCCTAACCAAAAGAGTCCACTGCTGGACATAGACCTCCCCTATACATTTGATGATAGGAAGAATGATTCAGTACCCCCTACTTCCACTGACTTTCCGCGATAGTACCTATGTTGTGTCGTATGACAAGCTTATAGCATTACCACTCACTCCACATAACAATAGTTAACTGAAAGAAAATGCTAATGAGCATTAAGTTTGCCTATGTATTTTTGTACATTTGTATTGAGTATTGAGTATTTTCTAATCTATGTCGTCAGTCCATCAGGTAGGTGGGCATCATACCTTCCATACATTAACATATTGACGAGTAAGATAAATAATGAATTACTGGTGTCCTGATATAAGCATGAGGGTCTGGCAGAGGTGGCAGGTGGAATGGTATGTGTGGTGCTGGTTTAGCCTTGGATCCCGCTGACAGCATCGCCGGCGTCCGAGGCGCCGCAGCCTGCTGTGGTGGCTGAATGACGTGTCTATTAGGACGAACTGCATACTGTTCTATGCCTTTCAGGCTTATACCTGGAAAATAAATAATGGAACTTAATATCTTTTATGTTGGTTTATGGCTTTGACATAATACTGCAAGTGTCTGTTTAATGCTAGTTCCTACACATGGTACTCAAAACAAATCAAATTGTAGGTGTCCAATAATATGGAAGATTTTCTTATTTGGTTCGTCAAGTGGTTTTTTTTGGTATGTTGTGCCAAACAATAAAAAATAAATTATTAATTATTAATAATTATAATAATAATTTTATGAAAATATATTATGTTTTCCAAAAACTTCATACCTACTTTTGTCTTTTTTTTCATCTATTATAATAAGAAAACACTGCTCACCCATATTTATAAGAGCCATTATTACATCACCCAGAACTGGTTCAACTCTGCCGGAAATCTCACAGAACCCTCTGGCAGAATTACCAACTTCCGATAGAACTGAAAGATAATTGAATTGAAGAGTTACGCCAGCATTCCTGCATTTGATCATCAAGTTACTATGTGCTGTATTTGAGAGGCATTTTTATTATTATAAAAATATCCCAGTCAGAAAAAATATTTTGAAAGCAAAATGCTCTTTGCTCTAGCTAGTTACCGAATAATGAATGAACTTACAGGACTGTAGAATCTCAGATAGTGTCTCCAGTGACATCTTATCACAGGAATCAAACCCCGTCTCTAGTAGTACAGTGGATACTGCAATGTTCAGTATCCGTCGCCGGGCATCTACCCCACTCTCTAGCTTCTCGGTAGACTCAGCCATTTGTCTGTATATGTTTTAGATAGAAGTTGAATTTACCAAACACGATTGTGGTGACATTGATCTTATTCTCATAATCTAATTACACTTTACGAATACAAAATCTAAAACTATTCATTAAGCTACGAATCCTTCTTTGTTTTGTTGTGTTGTCAATTTTTTTATGCTGCTGTTGGCGCTGGACTGGAAGTGTGGAATTGGAGTCATGTGCTTTTTGCCAAGACCTTATTTATTTTTGTCTGTCAGTGTCAGTCACTTCTCACTCACTCACTCAATCAAAATTGGGTTCGCTCACGTTAGCTAAAGTTCGCGCAACATAGCTCTGCGTGCGTGTGACTGATATAAAAAAAAACTGACTGGAAATAATCTCCCGATCACAAATAATTATGTACTTGCAATGTATACATATAATAGACTTAACGGAACATTTTTTTATTTATGTAATATAATATTATCATTAATCTCATTACTCTCATTATACTACTCGACACTGGCAAAATTTAAGCGAAATGGACAGATGCCATTCATTATGAAGAAGAAGACAAATTTGAATGCAAGAGAACTGTCTACGCAAGAGAAAGGAAAGGAAACGTCAGCATATAATTTAAAAAAAAATAAAGCACATCAAAAACATTCCACGAGACGAGATTAATAAATTAATGAAAACTCAGGAGTTGTGTTCTGTGATGAATATTGACTAGAAACTGGACTGAAGACTGGACGAATCAGAAAATATTTTTTTAACGTGGATGAAAAAGGAAAGCTGAAAGACTAATTTTGTGGAAGCTCTGTGCAAATCAATAAGTACCAGCCTGAGTGAAATCGGGTAAGCGATTCATGCTTTGAAAATTCATGTTTCATTTAAACCTGGCTCTCCAAGAGACTACTAACTAGCGACCCATACACATACGTAAATAAACAAATATTAAATACTTATTTTTTTTGTAAATTCATACATTACATAGAATTCAATGTTACACTCAAACCCAGAACAAGTAACTGTGTTCCATCTGTAAACCCACGCCCTACAGCACTGTAGAGTTGGAATGAAAACTGAATCCTCTTATCTCAATTATTGAGCCTACTGACCTATGATGTTACCGACTGAGTTATAAGGGCTGTCAAAGTTGGTAAGTATTGTTAGGTACTATTATTGTTACTGGCCTACTTATTATTGTTTATTTTGTGTGGTTCGAGGGTTCTCTTCTCTAAATTAATATAAATTACATGCATTAGATGCATGTAATTTATATTCCACTGATTAATATCCTTTACAGAAAGATTTAGTAATGTTTATCTAAATGTTGTTATTATTATTTTCAGATTATTCATTAATTCCAAGATAAATATAATAAATCAAAATGGTAAAGGTTTATGCAATTCTCATTCTCTATAAAGGGATCAACAGTGGAACCATCCTCAAATCTGCATATGACCTACAAAGCTTTAGCTTTTTTCAACGCTCCTCTGTGCAAGAGTTTATGATGTTTGTTAGTAAGACCATGGTCGAGCGAACCTCGCCTGCCTCCAGGCAGTCTGTCAAAGAAGGGGAGTACATGCTGCAAGTGTATGTGAGATCTGACAATCTAGCCGGAGTGCTTATAACTGACCATGAATACCCTAACAGAGTGGCCCACACATTGATAACGAAAACCTTGGATGAGTTCTCAGTGGCCGTGCCAGCGGGGACATGGGCTACGGCCAATGAGAGCACTGTGGACTACCAAGCCTTGCCACAACATCTGGCCAAATATCAAAACCCTAAAGAAGCGGATGCAATGACAAAGATTCAAACTGACCTTGATGAGACAAAGATCATCCTTCATGACACAATAAAAGCTGTACTGGAAAGAGGAGAGAAACTCGATGACTTAGTAGCTAAATCAGATAGTTTGTCCATGCACAGTAAAGCATTTTATAAAACCGCTCGTAACACTAACAGTTGTTGTAAATGGTGAGGTTCTCTTGAGAAGGACATAGAAGGACGGTGTCATTCATCACATCACACAAACTTTATTACAAAATGAATTTATTCAAATATTCTATACACACTTGGATTGTGTGATTTTCATATTCATGTGGCCCATATGATTTGACGAGGTCTCAATTCAAATGTTCCCTGTTAGATTGTCTGATGTTGTAACTGTTACTCTTTAGACTAGAACTAGACTATGCTAGATTCTAGTTGAACAAAGTTGTTGATGTTTATATGATGTTAAACATAGTTTGTATTATAATGAGAATGTCAAAGAGATCAAACATCCACTGACAAACCAGTAGTACAGCGGCAATGTTACCCCTTCAGGGGCTCAATTCTAGACCAGTGACTTTTTTGTCACGGTAGATATATATCACAATAAGTGTCAGTTTCTTTAGTGAATTTGACAGTTCTTGTGATAATAAATCTACCGTGACAAAAAAGTCACTGGTCTAGAATTGAGCCCCAGACCTTGCTTAACTGCTAGTGCTTTTCTTAGATCACATGTATTATACTATAAATTGTTATTGTACTGTATAATGTGCATAATTATATAATAATCTGTGTCACAAAGTGTATTAGTGACAGCTTTTGATGTGGTTTGTGTACGATATTTGTGAATACTGTACTTCGACATAATATTAGTCGGATAATGTAATAAATATGTACTGTTTAACTCCACCGAGTTAAGTTTGCACCTCCCTCGAATGCGGCGCCGCGCCCGCTTCCCCGCTCACCTTCCCGCGAGCGCACTGTCGCTTCAGTACGGTTAGCATGTTTGTCACCGACACGCGTCATACCATACGGCTTTTTGTCTCCCTGTTATCCATTGAATTTTAAGTTAGGTTTTTTGTTGAAGTTTTGTTGTTACCACTGATGTACATTTAATTGATTACAGGGGATTGTTCCGTTAATTAGAAGAGTGAAAGCGAAAGCGAAATGTCGGGCATCGAACCAATAAACAGTATTATTGATTCTTCTTAACTAAAGTTATCCCAATTTTTTTGGAGTATATTTTTATGTTTAATTTAATGTAAAAACATTAAATACAAAGTAAAATCTAACAAACACTAAAAACTAAACATTTTTCAAGTCATAGCGAATCCTTTTTTTTGCAGACTGTATTTACGCATCAGTGTGACGTAATCGATGCGAGGTGCAAACTTAAGGCTCGAACACACCTAGTTCGCTGGTGGTAGCGATCAGTGAAACACTGATCGCTGTCAAATATCGCTGTCAAATCTTAAATCTGACAGCGATATTTGACAGCGTTTCACTGTTCGCTACCGCCAGCGAACTAGGTGTGCGCAGGCCTTTAGCTTGGTCTAGTTAATACCTACACATTTTATCCATATTATAACAACTTCTCGCTGGCCGATTTCAGGGAAATAGCTTACTTCCCTGTTAGGTAGACTAGGTAGGTACCTCTTTCTGTTTTAAAATACATTATTATTCGTAAAGCTACCCTCGATATTTTGTTTATGTCGGGATCTTTGGTGTGTGTTTAATAATGTGTAGCCGTTTGTACCTACCTAGGCAACTCTAGCCGGCAGATTTGAGGATCCTAGTGGATTTCAGGTTACGAATCAAGAAAACGACAGCTTGAAATAAAAATACATATATTAATTACATCGATTTTAAATTACAGCCAACACAACTATGTAGGTTACACATAATAAAAATATACCTATATAATTTTCATTGAAACAAAATAAATAATAAAAACAAGGCATTCGCCTTAGTAACCTAATTTTAAAAAACATTGACTATAAGAGGGGGTTTGCTTAGTAGCGGATCAGGTAACAATCAAAAGTTCTCTAAGCATTTCTAGGTAAGCATAGGAAGGCCTATTTTATTACTATGGAATTTACTAAATGATTATCTAATCATTATAATGAATTACACTGAATTTGTGCAATCAGTGCTTGAGATGTAGCCGACCTACCCACTGAAAACAATTTCTCATTTTCTAGGATCTGCACTGTTTAGTCCATCGGTGGTGCATCCAGTCAGCATTGTGGCTAGCTAGCTGGCTGATTTAGGGACATTTAGGAAAGGTAGCATGGTAAAGAGTTGACCCTCAGTTCAAAAATAGCAGACTTTGAAAGCCTCCTAATGTTGGTGCTCGCTGGGGCACTGGTTCAAAACAGTGCTTTATCATGGCAGAAGTTGCTCACTATAAATAGGAAGCAGCACCATCGCTGTATCCATACATAGAGCAACTGCGCATGCGTGCAACCGACTGACAGATCCAAAGCAGTTTCCTAACTCCTCGCTGCGTACCTACTTTCCAAACTCCTTGTACGCCTATCGCCTTGTCGTGAATTAATTATTATGGGTTACTAAGTTACTCGAGATCCGCCTCGTGCAAAGCCGAACTTTGTAATTTAGGAAATAAGAGGTGTAAACTGCAAAATTATTTCCATTAACCGTAGAATTTATTCCCTACGAAGCTGATGGTGAAAGCCGCATTAAAATCCGTTGCGTGGTTTAGTAGTTAGCGGAATCTTTCGGAGTAATTCATGAATAGAAAGTACCCTAGTTACTATTATTTTTCAATAACTACTCGTGCACTGATTCACAATTAAGTTACATAAGAGTAGAAAAAAGTGTTGTTTAACATCCATAACATTTTTGGCATTAAGCAACGAAAAATAATGAATAAGATAACATAGTAGGTATAACTTTGGAATAGATACCTACCAGTGGTAATGTATTTTGGAAGATCAGTGAGGTAGGTCTTAGGCATTTCAAATAATTATTTTAAATTCAAAAAATGGTAACGAAGAAGAGACCATTTAAAAAACTTTTGTCCTAAGTTGGCGTAGAAGCTTTAATGCAATGTAGGTATATGTACTTACATACCATTACAATTTTAGCATAACCTATACCTACCTTTCTAAAATAAATAGTTACCTATTTTTCTACCACTGGAAAGAGTTAAAATAAAAGAGAGCCTATAATATAAAATATTAGGTAGTGAGTAGGTAGGTAGGTATCCAAGTCACAGATAGAAAGTAGGTAACCTAAAAGTTACCTGCCTTTTTGAACATTCGTACCTACCGTTTTAAAAGATAAAAATATACTTAATAAGAACCAATATAATAGCCAAATAAATAAAGATATATTGTAGGAAATAGTGGAGAGAAAATAGTTAAGACTGCAAAAGTATAAATGCCCTTTTTACGTTAAAAATTACAAATTAATGTTTTTCACACTGCTTTCTAATGATAATTTTATCACCTACAATATATCTATTTGTTTTAATAACATTTACTTTTTTGTTTACTTCTATGCACTAATGTTACATTTTAAATATGTTACAATGTTCCCAATTTTTGTTTTATTTATTTCAAATTTATATGACGATTTCTGTTGTAAAGAATGATGACAACAATGGATAACAATTTTGTTTTACAGTCTTCTGTCAACATGTTGCTTTAGTTAGGACATCTCAGAATCGCAATTTATTTTCTATTTTCAAATTCCAGATCGGTTTAATACATATACTGCAACTGGTAAAATCTTGGTATACTATACACCGAGTAAGTAGGTAATGTGCTATGCATTCTTAGTGCACGGAATCACAAGAGAAATCCGACTTTTACCCATGCGTCGTTTTCATTATTTACCGCATAGGTAATAAATATAAAATTAAACCGTGCTATTAATATCCTTAATAATTAAAATGTCTAGATTCTAAGAATCACTGTAGCAACTTAAAATAATAACTTATAGTAATGGTTTAAAATATTCTACACACTTTGTGCAAAATGGGCTTGTGATGATAACACGCGATCACATTACAGAGAACGCAAATATTTAACGTAATAAAATAATAATTTATTATAGAATTTACATTAACAATTAATTAACAATAAAAATGGTTGCGGACATAAATGCAATTCAGTTAGCAAAAGAACTTAGGTATCTAAAATCAGCCACACCAATATTTACTAAGAAATATCTTAGAACACTCTCATAGTGAGCATAGCTCCTACGAAGGTAAAGGACAGGCTTATTCTATCCACAAGCTAAAGGAAAATATATCCATTGCTATTATAAATTATGCATCCTTCTCCAACCACTTACACCTACTTACACGATAAAAGGCATCCTTTCATAAAATATTCGTTTCAAATCAAAACGAATATAGCAAATCACTATAATAAAATAAACTCCTACACATTGACAATAGCTAAAAAAAAGTCTTGCGGGCACTACGAAAACACTTCATGTTTCACCATTTACGCACCACGGAAACTTTTGTACTAAGTATGGGATGGGGGGTAAAGGAGGTTGGGGTGGGGTCTACTTTAAATGTACCGACACTCTATAATACGAACATTTAGTTTGCACTCCGTCATAGAGTTCCCACCGATTGTCATGAAGTACCGTAGATATAAGTCATAGCTTTGGTGTTTGTTTATCCGACGTAGACACTTCATGACTCGGCTGCGAAGACCGGTGAGATCTCCGGGCTTGTTTTCCAATTCTGTGCCGAGTTCCGTTCATTTGTTCGGCACGTGGATCTTCTTTGATCGGAAATCGTATATTTTGCGGCAGAAAAGTACAAGCTCCGGGGAGACTGCGGGTGGTAACTTGGAGTCGTTGGGCGCGAAAGCAGGGTTCATCTCGCTGGGTGGTAGTGGTGGCACGATCGTTGGTGTGATTGTAACGCCTTCTTCGGCCGCTTTCAGCCGTTTTCTGTACCTGTAAAATGCAAGTTTTATTTGTATTTTCCTGAACTTGCACACACATACTGACTGCATCTACGATGTTTATGTTATTTCGTTTTTAAACTAACGCGTCGCCCGCATGGTTTTACAGGGTGTATATCCTGATGTGTAGCCAACTGAACATAAATTGCAACGTCCTTTACATCATGCTTCTCGATAATCCGATATGAACTTACCGGCAGTACTCATTGAAGGTGAGTACATAGCACTTGTCTTCGATACAGGCGACGGAGTTGGCGTCTCGGTGGCGCGACGCAAATACCTCGTCCATCGCGTCGGCAGGCTGGCGGCCGCGGTCCGTGTGTTCAGGCCGGTAGTACCACACTAGAGATACCATCATCTCGCCTGAAAAAACAAGAATTGGTTACTTGTTAACTGGCGCAGCCGGATGGATTTTTTTCAAAGATTCTGTTGGTATGGGTGGGTCCAATTTCGGTTGTACCTACTCGAGGTTTCGATATCGTCAGACTTAAGATGGAGCCACGGTCGTTACCGTGCCGTATTGGCTGATCCCTATTAGTTATTCGTAGAGAGAGCATTGAGCTCCGTTGGCGCAGATGGCAGGTGTGAGAGACGTAAGTAATATTCAAAACTAACCGTCTTCCGGGTTTTCCCACAGACTGGCGACTCGTGCAACAAATGGTTGCGCACGCGCGACCGATGCCCGCAGCAAAACGCAGTCACCGCGCGACACTTTGTCGCCGCTCGTGTGTGTCATCCGCGACCAGCAGCGAGCCATGCGGTCCAGTCGGGAATCATTCTAGAATAAGAATTTTAAGACATTGAACATTTGAATCATGGAACGGAAGGTGCGTAATGCGCTATTAGAATGTGTCGTGCTTCAAGATCTCAAGATTCCTAGTATCAATCCCTATCAATACGGTATGGACCATACCCCTATAGAATAGAGCTAGATGAGTGTTTTGTCCCCACGAAGACGTAGCAGTCTAAAGAAGAGACGGAAATATCTGACGAATAGCGTTCACGAAAGCTTTGAAAATTCTCCGAGACGGTAAAACATATTTAGTGAAACCAGTATGATTTTTAACTTACATTGAGATACACCTTCGAAAGATGATGATCGCCGTCCCAATTCCATCCATTGCTCCACCTTGGCGGCGCTCGTGGCTCGAGGTCTGGCAACTCTTTCGGGGCCAACAACCTCCTCCCCCGCCTTCCTCTCCGTCGCCGCGGCCCAGTCGGCACGGGCGACGCACAAGCTTCTTCTACTACCAGCGTCGCTTCATCTGTCTTTACCGCCGGCCTCTTTGACACCAAAAGCTTCACCACCTTCTCAACATTCTTCGCTTTGATTTCAGTCATCTTGCATCGCTTTACTTTAGATTCGACTATTATGTCAGTTTCTCCCCGTGCGTCGATTTTTTGAGATTCTTTTTCAGTTGCAGGAACATCTTTGGCTATCGGTTTTGTAATCTCTTGCGCAATTTTGTCAACTAACATTGGTTCGATTAGTTTATCTTTTATAATTTCATTTTCTTTGTCAACGCTCGGAGGTTTAAAGGTATCTTTGTCTAAGGTGCCGTTGGGCTTCTTACCATCTGTCAAGTCACACTTGTTGACCGTTATACTGTCCTCTTTGAGTCCTTGTTTAACGGTGGGTGGCTTTAATACTGCTTTATGAGTGATTTTAGATTCCTTTTCGAGCTTGCAAGCGTTTTTGTACGCAAGCTTTTTTTCTATTAATTGAGTTACTGCCGCAATGGTATTCGGCCGAACTCCGCTACCTGTATTAGCGTTCTCAACAACATTATTATTAATATTCAATACTTTCTTTGCGCAGTTTTGAGCGTTATTTTCAGTCGACGGTAGAAACAGTTCAGCGGGATTCAATTCCTTGTCCGATGCATACCCTTTAGCATCAGCTCTATCAATACTGTTTTTCCGGATGAGATTGTCCAGAAGCAGGGCACTTTTCGTTTTCGGTATCTGAGGTGAGAGTTCATTCTCCTTAACTAGCTGAACCCCATTCTCCACCAGGATTCCATTATTATTTACTTTAGGATTTTCATCGCTTTGGGATTCTAGAAGAATTTTCTTGGCTCGTGACCGACTAGAACTCGTATCGAGTTTGCGTTTTGCTATTTTCTTCTCCGCCGGTGGTGATTTCGGCGCTCTTCTCGATTGAGACGGTTTTTTCTTCGGTTCCTTAGTGACCGTTTCTACACGAGCAGGTTCCGGCGGATCACCTGAGACTTTCCTCCTCTTAATTAGTTTGACATGTTCCCCGATCCCGTTAGTTTTGCAACCTTCCTCGAGCTGCGTATCCTTCATGTCGATGTCTAACTTTGGCCTTGAATATCTCCTCTTTACAGCTTTGGGACTATCTGTTACGAATGTTACATCGGCTGCTGTGGAATTATGCTCTCGTAGTGCTAAAGCGTCCGGTTTCCTCGCAGAAGCGAACGTGGGACCTTCGTTTTCTTTCTTGATATCGACTAAGGGGGTGGATCTTTCGTCGGAGGACGATAGGTCGATGGGAGCGCAAGGAGGGGAGGATATTTCGACGACGTCATCGTCTGCGTCGCTGTGGGGCTGCGTCGGTTGTGCGGAGAGGAGTAGATTGTGGGTGTCGTCTCCGGCGAGGGTGCGTCGTGCCATGGCCTTGCCGAGGCGAGCGCGGCGCGGCGCGGTGGGCGGCGGCTGTGGCGCGCACACGCCGGCCGAGCCGCGCGCCGGCGATGGAGGTCCAACCGCCTCGCCCGGGCCGTGCACTTCACTCGCGATGCGGATGTTTCGAACCTCGAACAGTTCACGCTTCGGTGAAGCACCTCCTATGGCCGGGATCGGGCACGGATGCATACCATCTGCTGCGGCGGCTAGGTCAGGTTCCATTGGTGGATCCTGAGGAAGAAAATAGTTGTTTGAGCAACGATTTCATAAGACTCATTTTTAATTATCAGAATTATAATGAGAATAATACGGAATGAGTATAATAAGGGAAGTCTGAAAGTAGCACCGGTGACAGAAAAATTGAGGAGCAACGGGCTGGCGTGGAATGGGCATATCATGACGAGGGATGAAAGTCATGTGACTAGGCGAGTCATGAGTATGAATGTGGATGGATGTTTGGGTAGAGGTAGGCCAAAGAAAAGATGGATGGACAGTGTGAAGGATGATATGGATAAGAAAGAAGTGAATACAGAGATGACGGCTGATAGAGACCCCGCATAGAGTGGGATAAGGGCAGACAGAAGAAGAACTATTACCACAGTTTATTCGCCCTATCCAACCCCAGGAACCAGGAAACTATTTCATACTTAAAACTGAATGCTATTTGCAAGGTACCTTTCCGCTGCCATGACTTTCCGCGGCAGCGTCCAGAGCGCACACCCGCACCTTCGATCGGAAGGCGCCCCCGGGCGGCGCGAGGGTTGAAGAGACATCCGGGCCGGCACCAGCTGGGGCTTTACCAGTAGCGGGCCCAATAAGGACGTTTTTTGGACACGCGTTAATAGGGCACGTGCATCCACGATATTCTGAAAATAATTGCAGCTGGTTAGTCAATAGTCACGATTCTTGATTAGATTGTAGTGTATCGAATACCCACCCCTAATGAGACCTAATCGGACCTTAGTGTATTCCTTGATTGATGAACGTTAAAAAATAAAAGAAAAAATAAATTTATTTCGAATTGTATTTGAAAAATGTAACTCGAATTACGTTGGGTCTATGACTAATGTCCTAACTAATGAACTAATTAATGTTTACTTACCAACATAAGGTATCCGTTGCGGTGAATGTTGATAGCATGGCGGTCCGCCGTAGTACTGCGGCGGTGGATACGGCTCGCCGGAGATACCTCCCATCTGAAAGGAAATATCACTATGAAACAAATCCAACAATACAAAAATGTATCCTTATCAGGCTTGACTTGTGGTTGGGGTGTGATTCATTCGTGAATTCCGTGATATCACCAATTAAATATAACGCTCGGTAATTCCAATTGTCACAGCTACTGGGAATCTTCAATCTGACTTGAACCTTGATTTAATTCCACAACTCAAATTGTATAGAGTACAGTACACTTCGGCCGGCTTAACTTGGCCAGTCTGAAGTGAGCCGATTGTGTGAAAATAGCCAAATAGCTTTTCGTCCAACCAAGTAACACCAGCCCTTTGCAGGTAAACAAAAAAAAAAGGTATAGGTTTCGTTACGTAAAAATAACGCTGTAAGCAGGTGGGTGTCGAAGCTCCGAGGGAAAACCGCAGAAGGCAGTTCATTCCACAACTTACTCGTGCGCGGCAAAAAGGACCGCGAAAAACAACCAGTTGTGGAAAATCAGCCATCCAGGTGGAGGATGGAATCTGGCTCTGCGGCGTGTGGTGCGATGATAAAATAAGCTGCGGGCACTAGACCAAACAGTTCCTCCTTTTGCAGTATAAGGTTCTTACCGGCGCATCAGCTTGTGTGTGTGGAGGTTGCATGGGGTACGGCGGTCCCGGAGGCCTGTAGTATCGACCATAGCAGAGATCTGGGTAGTATGGTGGGCCGTATTGTGGCAACATCTGATTGGACAAAGAAAAGGATTCATTGTTAATTTATGGCTCTAGATCGCAATTGAACTAATATCTTATTATTGAAAGACTCTTTATGTCATGGTGGATGTAATTCAGTTGCTGAAGTGCTGGTTCGATTCAAATTAATTGAGCATAAAATTATGCAATTTGTGGAGTCTTGCTGGGCATAAAATTATGCAATTTGTCTTGCTGGGTCTGGTATTGGTTAAGTAAGTGGAGACATAACTAAAACTGATATATTCCAGAAGGTTTATATCAGTATCTAGTTTACCTACTCATCTTCCAAACATAATAGCGGCCCTACCTTAGTGGCATGATTCTATCGCACTATTGCTCACCACAAATGCAAGCAAATTGGAATCTCAGACCTCATTAGCTAAGCTATTTACATACATTCAGTTTAATTAGTGCGGCAATATTCTGTCAATTTGGCTTTGTGCAGTCGGAACTTGCAGCCTGGAGGTATCTGCGGGTTCATCGGCTGTCTATTAGGCTGGTTTTATGATACGTTTCTAGCTAGAAGGAATATTTAGATATATATGTTTGTAATTACATACTTACTTAATCTCTGTCACTTCTTTTAAGAAATCTATTTTCGATATACATAGTACGATTCCGGGTTCTTATAAGCATAGTCAATCGAAAACATGTGTCGAGTGCACGTAAGAATCTCTACGAGGCGCACTTAAAGTCCCTTCACCACATCGGTTTAAAAGAACCCGTGACATGATAAGAATAAATGCTGAAGAAGTCCAATACAAGATGGATCCTGGATGTGAGATCAAGCTAAAACAGCTGTTTTTAATTTTTTAAGCCATGAAAAGCCTTCGTCACTCAATGGAGGACCTACACAAAAAACGTTTGATATGACGACGATCGGTGGTGACATCCATAGCAGGTATAGTTCCGAGTCACGCAAAGAAAACGCTAGAAAAAGATGAAGGGGGTGAGTTTGCGCATGAAAAACTCGCACATAGCTGGTGATATCTGGCACCTAAGTGCGGGTTTTGCATGCGTCAACACACCTATCGGCAAGTATATTTCCCCGCGACAGACCAGAAGAGCAAGTCCCACTTCATTTACAAAATTTCGTTTACGAAATGTCGTTTTCGTTTCGTCTATTTGTCTCTCTATTGTATGGAGAAAAGATGAGACAGCAAAAATACATTATGTAGAAACGATCGAAACGAGTTTTTGTCTCATCAATTTTCCATACAAAAGAAAGACATGCTCACACGAAAACAACATTTGGTTGATGTTTGGTCGACGAATTGTTGTAAATACACTGCCATTGATACTATACCAGTAAGCGAACAGAAATGTTCATGGTTGTTTAAAACAAGGAATCTAACTTACTTGTGGATGCGGCGCATGGTAATGTGAAGGATGGTATCTTGCCAGCGCGCGGTCTTCATTGTTGGTCTCTTTGATCAGTGGCCCTGCTGGCTGGTAATATCCTGTAACAAGATGAAAGGAACGTCAAACCGGACACTTGTGCAAATAATAATACAAATCGTTTTCATCTTCTCGAATAGAAACTGAAAAACAGGCAATTTTTATACGACTTTTATTAGATTTTTTACTAGATTTTTACTTTCGGGGTAGATATTGGAAATTTGAGACAGTTCTTTGAGCGTTCTTATTCAACATGAATTTTACTTTTTAATATTTAAAAAGACAAATTGGTATTGTGTTGTAGTTTACCGAGGTAACCTACAGTAAAAAGTAAACTAAGTTATTTTTAACTTTTCTATATGATTGAATGTCTCTTGTTTGCTCCGCACACGTAGTTCAGAGAATGTGTAACGGAGTTTCTGGCAATAGAAATAAATACAACTCAGTAGGAAAGGTGCTAAAATATTCGATGGTAGACAGGACCTACAAAACACACAAAAGAAAAGCGAGTAGGTTGTCATCCTCATGTCATGTTATCTTGGCCTGTATCCAACTGCCTAGGCATAACCTACCTATTTATTACCTATTAATCAACGCGTTTGATTATGCAAGTCACGTAGCCTATCGGTAAAACGATGTCCTTATTACTTTGTTCCACTTTGAAAGAACCAGATACTTCCATATAGCACCGGAATGTAAATTATAATAATTGCGAATTAAGCACATCTAAGCTATCTGCCGTGGCGATCAGTGAAACGCTGTCAAATATCGCTGTCCTATTTGTTTTATCGCTAGTAAAAAGCTTAGATAAGCGCAGGTTTTTATGTTACTACTACACTAGCCCGAAGTGTCCCACTGTTGGGCAAAGGCCTCCCCCCATTTTCGCCCTATGACACCTGTCTAAGAGCGGGGGCACACGATGCGTTGCGGCGCCGCACCGCAAAGATTTCACCGTGTCAGTGGGCACACGAGCGGTGCGGTGCCGTAACGTTGTTATGTCGCAGCGGCGCCGTAGCACCGTTGGATAGTCTGTTAATGAAAATGGATCGTAAAAGACGTCTATTGTTGGAAACAACTGAGAGGTGCCGCTCCGACGTCGCAACGCATTCACCCCTCCCCGCCTCGTCTTTGGTGGTTGCAAGTCCGGTGCGGCGCCGGAGCGCATCGTGTGACATGCCACAGATATTTCTTTGTAAGACGACGCAGCGACACCGCTCCGGCGCCGCACCGCCGCCGCAACGCATCGTGTGCCCCCGCTCTCAGTAGGTCTCAGGATGAGGGACGCTATTCTATTAGACCTTGAAAACAATCATAGATAAGCCGAGACATAATGACATAGGGACTTAAGTATTTTAGCAATCTAGGTTATGGATCGTTTCTGAACTGATATGATAATCATTGCAGAAATTCAAGGTATTTTAAGTCTACGTCGTAGCAATAGCGTAGCACTAGCTTGTGTCTAGTACATTATTAATCGAAGGTTATTGGCAATAATACAATACCCATCGTTTTATTGAGGAACTGTGGCCGCCCGCGGCTTCGCTCGCCCGTTCCCGTAGCTTTTTCAGGATAAAAAGTATCCTATGTCCTTCTCCCGGTTCTAAGCTACCTCCCCACTAATTTTCTGCCAAATCGGTTCCGCCGTTCTTGAGTTATAAATAGTGTAACTAACACGACTTTCTTTTATAAATATAGATTTAGTGCTTAACTGATATCCAAGACAAACTAACCTACAAGTTACTAGGTACTTCACTTACCTGCGGTAGCTAAAACTTAGGCGTAGAGCCTTTCTTTGTCCGCTAAATAGCCTTAAACTTGTACCTGTTCTTGCTTTAAGAACCGTGAAACCAGACGTAGAAGCAGCTTGTTAAATATAGGTAAGAAAAGTGATACAATTTAGTAGTATTTACAGACTACAGTCCATTGTCCAACAAACAACTGGCCTGAGCGGATGTGGTCGCCCACCGCCATACAATTTGGAGTGTTTTTATATTAAAACCCTATTATTAATACTCATACATAATCCAACTCTATTAAAACTTAGTAAGGTTCATGTTTATTTGAACAAAATGTGAATTTTATGACTGCCTGCACACGTTGCGTTGCGACTTCACACCACATTCGTAGATAAACTGCGGTTGAGACCGTTTCCTATTGCGCAAAATGATGTCAATTTTGTTTTAAAGTGTATGAATCGTTTGGAATTGTGAAACTACTATGTAATTTGAAAAAATAAAAGGAAACATAATTTCCTAGTACCACCTACTTACTAGTATGTTAGGCTAAAGACTATTAAAGGTCTAAGCACACAAAGTAGCTAAAAGGTTATAAAGTTTAGGTATTTTCGTTATGATTCCTTTACTCTCCAGCCTCGACTACAAACAGTGGTGTTATGGATCCCTAAGTCTAAGAATAATCTCCCTATCCTGTCGTGCCTGAAATAAACAACTTTATTTATTTATTTTATTTTAATTCTAGTCACTACTAGGATAATACAGCAAAAGTTACTGGTATGAAAATGCATTTAATACAGTTTGATCGCTCCAATAAATAATATCCATACGATAATATTAATCATATTTTATATGAGATACTTTAAAACAGGCGTTCATTAATTCATTCAGATCACAATCACGATGTAATAAGGAACATAAAAGCAAACACGTTATAAAATAAAATAAGGATAGCTTGATGCGAATTTTTAAAGGAGTGTAAGGGATGGCCATTGTCTACCTACAGGCAGGTGCGTTCGAGAAATAATTACCTACCGATGTGGTTGGCGGTTACTTTTGATGATTCAAGTATGAATGTGCTACCAAATAAGGTAGTGTTTGGTAAGAGGCAACACATTAATATCTACAGGTTAAAACCTCCAATATCTGAAAATATTATAATACTTTTTATTCGGCATTGAAGTTAAAGCCCTTTTGATAAAATCGGAATCAATTACCTACTGATTACTTCCCTTTTGACCCTAAACACGATGTCATTTGGCACTAATTAACAACATTGCACCTTCGGCAACTCTTTTTAATAAGTATGCATAAAACAAACAAGTTACATAACTTCTTGGGGATGATTTGGATTAAGCTATCTCTAGATCGTTTGTAACGGTCTGCAGATAGCTCAACTGTTTCTTGTGTATTTTGTAAATTTTGTTAATACTTATATTAATTGTAAGTTTCTTTGTGTAAATTATTAAAAATAGTGTATACTTAGAAAAAAGATGTAGTTTGGTACCTAATTATCAAAATTAAGTAAATCAGCCTTTGGCAACTCTTTTTAATATGCATAAAACAAACAACTTGTACAAAGAAAAAAACACTTTTACTTTTGATTATTTACACATATTAATCAGTGACATTTACCCAATTAACAAACCGTAACACTGGCCTTTGTTAACCATTTGTCAATTAAAGACTGACCTCCTTTCATTACGTTCCACACACGACACGCATAAATACTTTATGCCCATGCCATTGTGTGCCAGTACTTCTACTACTATTAAAAAGAAAAAAAAACTCAATTTAGGTCTGCTGCAGACGAGGCGGTTTGCCTTGAGACAGCGGAGCAGCTGCCCTACAACCGGGGTCTATTTCTGAAGCGTATTTTTAGAGATCCGTGTAAATTATAAGACACAATTATAATAGCGATGCTAAATTACATTAATTTAAGATGTGACAAGAATCTACAGCACACCCATACCTACTTATTTCATTTTCATTCCATTTAAATTCCAGTATATAGTTAATTTATAACCTAACTAGTAGGTATCTACGAAGGTATCTCAACTTCAATATCTTTAAGATCTTTAGAAGGTGTTGCCAAAACGTTAAGAGCGCATCGTGCGAAAATTTGAGATTTTTTAAAATAAAATTCATAACTAAATAACTAAGTGACATTTTAAAAATCGCAAAAGGACTAATTGTAGACTATACATTTGAGATTAATTCGAATTTAAGTGTGGTAAAAAAATATACTATTTAACATGACATTCTATTTAACGCTAATGAAAATCGTATGTCAGCGTTAAATAGAATTTAACTTAACACTTAGTTATTTAGTTATGAATTTTTTTTTTTTAAATCTCAAATTTTCGCACGATGCGCTCTTAAATAATTCATCCACCCCTCGCAATTTCTAAACAGTTTGACCTTTTAAAGTCCGTAATCGGCCATGCTGGGAAAATTTTGTGCACCTTGAAAACTTTTTGTCGCGAAGGGAAAACTGAATGAATACATATTAATATACCGTGCTATAATATATATTACAGTTAATTAGGGGGTGACGTCATAGAAATATATAATTTAAAGCTGCGTGTGAACCTTAATATTTGTATAGAAAATAAATCGTAATATGCCTTGCTATAATTCATGTTAATATATGTTATAGCTACGTGTGTGAACGGGTATTATAGCTTGTGGATTTTCTGAAATCAGTTGGAACCCGGCTCTACGCATGGTCTGGCACGCACTTGGCCGTTTGGCTTTGCGTCTATCAACCAGTTTCATTGTGCTGCGTTGTACGGTTGCGCGAATCTTTGCCGATCGTTTTGTGCTTTTGTAACGATACGGAAAGGTGCAAGATTTTTTTTATGCAACGATTCTGACATTATTGAAACGTAACGTGCTTTTTTTGGGCTTTATTTTTTTTCACGTACTCTAATACCTACGGCTAAGAGTTCTCCAAGAAAATATTTTTTTGAAAACATGAGCCGATATTAAATCATATTTATTTTGGAAATTATCGCTATACAGGGTGGATACGACAGATACTGCCTAAACTGCACCATTTTCAAGCTCTGTTCCAAAATTCAATTAAATGGGAGCAGTAGTTTAGTCGCAAATGATACATGTAGGTTATACTCAGATTTACCAACCAACTGAGCAGTGAAGGCAGTCAAAATTCATATAAATAACTAATAAGCAAATACCTACTCATTGGTGAAAAAACACAACAAACACATCTTATTATAACATGGTAGTCATTAAATTGAATTAAAGTTGGTATAAAAATTGTAAGCGCCAGTAGGTACTCAAAAACCTGTTTTCTACGTGAGATACGTATGATGAGACTCAGTGCCAAGATGTTTTGACAATAATGAAACTTTTTATTGAGCTCATAAACATGAGCTCGAAACTTTACGAGTGCACTGTTTACTATTGACAATTAAAAATCACACTGTTATTTACTGGCGCTGAGAGAAGCTTGGCATTTTAGTGCTGAAACTTGCAAATGATTTCAAACAGTATATTTCACGCGGTCCGTGGACAAAGAGCAATATAAAACACATAAGCGGGGTATAAATACTAAATTTTTATACTAATATCTGAATCACACGTATGGGAATTGAGTGCAATTTCCTACGTGGTAAAAGATCGCGGGAAGACGCTGAATCTAAAGGGCTTAGAATCGTTCTTCTTGGATATGTATAGAAGAGGCCTATGTCCAGCAGTGGATTTCTTCAGGATATGATGATGATGACTTGATTTAAGAACCTAGATTTACAAATAGCATTCACACCAAGAAAATAATGCCGGCGTTTTCAAAAACACTTTTCCGCTGATACTATTGTAAAAACAAAAGCACGAAGCTTATAGAGGCTTATCCTCAGTAGCGGCAACAAGCTATCAGGAATCAATCGACTGATATCGAAGGGTTCAAATATTAAAACTAAATTGCATTATACACCAGCTAATCGTTTAGCAAACACAGCCCTGGGACCGTGCCACGGGCGACCGTTCAATTAGCAATACAGAGCGGCAATTAGGCTCACCGCACACCGCACCGCAAAAAAACGCATTTGTGTCGCATCGCAGGGGTTACTTTAGCTTGCTGACGGGATAAACGTTTATTTCGCATACACCCCATCACACACGCTCAGATATACTCCAGTCACTAGTGAACTTGTTTCTTTTTATAACTTCTCTAGCCTCTGCGAGGATTCAATATTTAATAGCAAATCAAAAAGGACATGTGAACGCGATACAAACGATGGTTATGCGACTCGATTAGTGACACCGTTTGACATAGAAGCAATTTGCGCTCGCATTAGAGAAATAAACATGAAAGCCCTTTTAAGAAACACTGCTAAAAGTTAGCTCTGCCACTGTTTGTCATTACCCATTGGCATTGGCAAGAGATGGCAATAGTTGCAGCAATTTTTGTCAGATTAATTGCCAATTTTAATTGAACGTTTGGGCCGTATTTTGAGATACGGTCAAAATACGGCTGCGGTACGGTACACATGAAAAAATAAAATAAAGAAAGAAAGCATATTTATTTATGGTAATGTGTGGAAAACACTTGCATGCATTACAGATTCAAAATCAAATAAAGTTCGCGATAATAATATTACAAATGGCTTTTTAGCCCAAAGTTAAATCGTCACCCCAAGAAAGTTGGTACATTGCGCTGCTGTACAGATAAGATAAGATAAGATAAGATAATCATTTATTTCACTGAAGCACACACTTCTACTTATAATAAACAATACAAAAAGGCGGCAATGGCTTATATAATTTGTGGTTCATGACAGAACCTACACTAAGTCGGTAAAGACTTGTGTTGTAGGTTCTGCATCCTTCCAGGGGAGCTAAAGTTGCGCCATTACTACAATTTACTATTAGTGTAAAATATTAATTTATCATAATTATGTATCATATGTTTTAAAAAATATAATTTTGATTATTACTTAAATTATACATAATAAATGAATTAAATTAAATTATATTATACATTTTAATTAATAAATTAATTAATTTATAAACATGTTCATCAATTCATTCGTTAATCAGATATACATCAATATGCAATGTATGTTGGAGAGTAAGTACATAGAGAAGTTACTAAGTTGAGCTATCTCCTGATCGCTATTAGCGGTCTGCAGGTAGCCCAACTGTTTCTAGAGTAGGTAATTTGTACATTTTGTGAATACTCAGTATTATATTTTTTTTTTTTTTTTTTTTTTTTTTTTTTTTTTTTTTTTTTTTTTTTTTTTTTTTTTTACAAATATCGGCAACGGTGTGAATGTGGTAGACATACTTTAACGAGTTTCCAGTATCCACCCATGGGCTATTTGATGCTTACAACGTGGTTGCAAAAGCTACGCACTATTTATTTGACAATAAAAATAGATAGTGCGATAAAGCCAGCGAATAAATTCATACAAAATGGAGGTAGCTGAAACTGGGTCCCGCCCGAAAACTCGTTGAAAATACGAACTGTAAAACTTTACAAAACATTTTTGATTGTAAAAATAGCTCGAACTTTGTTGAAAGTGAGTACAATACTCGATTTAAATATTTGGGGCAAGGTACAGTGAGCATCAAATGTTGGTGTTTTTTTAGGGATAAAGTTTTAGATTGTTTAGCTTTAGCTTGGATCCCTTATTTTTTCATCAGAATACTTTTACAAACTAACTTTTTTCGATAATTTTTCTTCTAAAGCTTAGTTTGACGAAGAATGTAACGTAGATTTATATTACAGTTATCTATTGTATTTAAAGTTATAACGTACGTTACTTTAATAAAACGCAGAACGTAAAAAAACTATATAAATTAAATTATTTTCTGAAGCAATATAATCTGAATCATAGGTACATTTCTTTTTAAGTTCTTAAGAATAATCGATTTTTGTCTTATGAACTTAACTTTTCATTTAAAAAAATGACGGTTAGTTTTAGAACCATTCTATACGGTAGCTAAGCTGAGCTGACTACCTACTTAAGATCATAGGGTACAGTTCAAACCAGTAGTTTACAAACTGAGCCCCGAGCGACTCATAAGGCATAATTTTTCAAACGGAAATTTGTAACGGTAGCTCTTCTGCAGTAATAGGACCACCGGGCTTGAATAATGAGAGCCGAGACCAATCTGGAATACACAGCCAGAAAAAAAGTTTAATTTTACAAATTCATGATCTACAATGAAACTTGATTCTTGAGAATTTGACAGTACCTACCTACTACAAACTTCTCATAACTTAAAAACTTTTGAAATAATCTGTGGTGTTGGTACCACAATTAATTAAATTTAGATTTTAATATTAACTTTAGGCTAATACTGTGATACCGTTGGTTTAACCAAATAAAATTTAAAAAAAATGCTGTAACTATTTTGCCTTTACAGTAAGTTCTGATAATATGTTGTAAGATAAGCTTTTTTTCACGGAAAACCCATTTTGCGTTATAAATGAATCTTGAATAAGTATTTTTTTAATACTTACCTACTTACGTTTTAAGTAGGTAGTTATTTCTTGCTTTGGTAAACTGATAACGTACTATCAAATCGGAAATCCCAGTAGATAAACAGATTGTTTGGCTCAGTCAGTCGAAACGGTGGTCGATATTCGAATTTCAAATTTGAATGACCAGCCAATTCAAAATTCAAATTATTCAAATGATTTAAAGCCCGCCTTCATCGTTTACCTACATCGCTTTGATCGGCCGTGAAATGGAAACTTTTAAAGCTAGGTAAAGTTCACCTACCATGATACCATGACCTAGATGGGTCGAAAAGTTTTGGTAGTTTGAACTTATGACTATTATCTTATCAACTCATCTACTCTATCAAAAAAAGCTTATAAAAGGCATGCAGGTGTATCTATAGGCTAAGATAAATTATAACTCTGATAGCTTACTTACTACGCAAGTTATTTTAGTTACTAAAACGCCACACAGATTTTTAGATCATCTAACAAAAAATCTACACTAAAATACTAACAAAATGTAAAAATGTATGCATAATGTTTCCTAGTTTATCGTAATTTAAACAAAGTTCAATGCGAAACCAAACGGAAGTCGAAGGGACTTGTGAAAGCCATTTCAATAAAACCATTCAATATTGCGATGGCTCCTACGTATACTATCGTATGTCAAAAATGCCGATTTTCATGTTTTCAGTGATTCGTAAATAAAATAAAAAGCCCCACCGACTCCATTAAAAAAAAGTTAAAAAAGTTAAAAAATGAAGATTTTTTCGGACGTATATAATCGTTTATTAAAAATTAGCGCACCGTAGATTAGCGTATAGTCAATTACGACTGTGTACGCGGAGCGCGGCGCATGGGCAAGCCGGCACCGCGTATCTTATGTGTCACTTACCCTCCGTTACGCGGGAAGCGCACACTTTCGTACGAACGTGTACGCAGGTAAGTTATTCTTAAGCTATATTCATTTCTTTTTATATATTACTTTTTACTGCTTTTTTTCTACAAAATTGCCTAAAACTACGGTATGTAACACATACCACTATGTACGTTGTTCATTGCTGAATAAAAAATATCGTATGACACACTTACGACATTTTACGCCGTCCACTTAACCAGCTATTTTATCGTATGTAATACATACGATTACTTACGTGGCTTTTTTTGTTATTTTTTTATTGTATGTGTTACTTACCACGATTTACGTTGCGAAATTGTAAAAAAAAAAACTATAGTAAGTGCTAAATACAACATTGTACGTGGCAGTTACCCAAAATAATAGGTCGAATGTTATTATTTTTTTATTTTTGAGTGTCCAATGCCAGTAGGAGCTGACCTATTAGAAATAGAGGCACTTGCTGAGATGTTGAACGACGATTTTATTGCTAAATTCCCTCAACATTATACTACTCAGGGTGTTAAAGATTTGATCGAGACATAATAACTTCCCAGCAAAAGCAGCAACACTTCATTTGACGTTAAATGATACACTGCTGTCTCATTCGCAAATGCTTCCAGAGTATAAATACAATAATAAATGAATATTATAGACAATACACACAACACTATCTAGCCCCAAACTAAGCAGAGCTTGTACTATGGGAACCAGATGTACTACCTTTATACCTTTTTTTTTGTAAAATACATAATAATACAATATCATAGAATAATATAATATCATAGAATAATATAAAAGAATACAGTATAACACCCAGACAGAGAACAAACAGATTCACCACACAAATATTTCTTCTCGGTGGGAATCGAACCCATAGCCTACACCTCAGAAGGCAGAGCTACTACCAACTGAGCTGAGAGGCCAGTCAAAAGAGTGTGATCACACTCATGTAGTTCGTTTTCCCTCTGCACTAGAATGAATGAAAAGAAAAGCCCTGAAAACTCGCTGCTAGGCTTACCTTGGTCAAAAACGTAAAAGTAAGCCAAAGAAAACTATAAAATCTCCAAATGTCGTATGAAATGTTTTGAGAAAATCTCGAATAATCAGAGAAAGAAGATTTTTAAAGCTTTCTGGAAGCTAGGAGATCATTGAAGGCTTACGTATCCAATTTAGTTACCCAAAATCTTAAGAGGAGAGTTTTTGTTGAAGCACGAAATCTCACCTTTTTGTCGATTTAAAATCCATTTTTTTTTTATTTTAAATCACGACGAGACAACAATAACAAGTTAATTATGATGCATGTCCACTTTATCGCAATTCATCAACATACACAGAGCAAAAAAAGATGATTTGCTAAGCCTATGTAATAGTAGAATCATTCCATTAGGTAGTTCATCACAACTTCTACAAAAACCTTATCGTATCGAGTCTTTTCCTCGTTCCGGATCCTGTCTCTAAGAGAGACTCCGAGCATAGCCCTCTCCATAGCTCGCTGAGCGACTTTTAACCCATGGACCCGTCCTACCGTGAGTGTCCACGTTTCGGCTCCGTATGTCATAACTGGTAGGACGCACTGATTAAAGACTTTGGTTTTCAAGCACTGTGGGATGGGCGAACCAAGCTGAATTTGGTCATTCGACAGAGGACCAAAGTTGTCGACATAGCCCAAAGAACAAGCAAGCTGAAGTGGCAGTGGGCCGGTCATGTTTGCCGAAGAACCGATAACCGCTGGGATAAACGAGTTCTGGAGTGGAGACCGCGTCTAGGCAAACGTAGTGTAGGACGCCCTCAGACTAGATGGAGCGACGACTTACGCAGGGTGGCGGGCAGCAACTGGATGGGAAGAGCCAAAGACCGGGCTCAGTGGCGCGCCATGGGAGAGACCTATGTTCAGCAGTGGACTGTAATAGGTTGATGATGATGATGATGATTAGAGTCTTTTCTCAACGTACCCTAGACTCTGATACTGAGTACCTAAATAGTTGCTTATTTTATAATAATATACTTATTATCATGTTTTGTTGTTTCTTGAAGATCACTTTACTATTTTTTAAGCTTCGCACTTGTAGCTTGCTTTCGCATGATAACAAATAGGTACGAATAGTAATAACAACCTGAAATAATAATTATATACTAAGCAGTACAGATAATTATAGGCTGATTATATTTAGATTTTATATTTAAGTACATGAGTATCGGCCAAATTGAGGCATTTAACAATGATGGATCTCTCAGTTATGTGTTTTGTTAAATAGTAAAAACTAACTACAATTATATTGAAAGCAATAAAGATACATTATAAAGGCTGAAAGACTAGGTAATTATGAATACTAGGCCAAATGGAGGCATTTTAAGAATGATGGATCTCTTAGTTAATTTGATTTGTTTTCCGAGGAACAAGAAAAGCATTTATTTGGAATAATTTATTGTTACCTTGAATTTTTTTTGCTAGGCAAAAATTATATCAATTATATTTTGCATTTTTAAGTTTTTTTCTTCGGCTAAGTTGAATGCAAGTTGATTTATTTGTGTTTTAAATTATGAATAATGCAAAAAAGAAAGATATTAGTTTTATGTTAGGTATTATTTTGTATTGCTTTTAATTTATAAGTTTTAATCTTGATTTGTTTTTAAGATTTTTATTTATAGGTTTTGTGTAAAAGTCAAAGCAAGTTATATTATTTCAGTTGCGTGTAACCTACAAGTCAACAGTTATTACTGCATGACCAAATAAGTAATACCATAATTTAATTAAAATGGTAATTTGTTTTACTTATTATCCCAATGACAGCCCACTTTTAACGTAAAACGTAGTATGTACCACATATGTGAAAATTTCCTTCTGTAATATCCATGTATATCACCGTAAGTAAAACATACGATATTTTGAGACGATATAGATACGACGTAAAGTATCGTAAGAATCACATACGATTTTTTCACGGTACGTATTTCCACCGTAAAACATCGTAACAACAGTATCTCTAAAAGTATAAATAATTCACTATTTATTGTAATGCCATAAAAAGAAACCCAACATAGTCTTACTATGGCAAAAAAATCAAATCTAAATCTTTAAAAACATCGGAAGAGTGAAGGAAAATGTGTTTAAATGGCTCTCCTGTAAAGTACGGTTTTTGAACATACGATAGTTTACTTAGGAGCCATCGATTGGTCCTCATGAAAACTCTTCCAAAGTTACTGAAATTCCTCTCACGATTAAATAAAGTTACGAGTAACCGCTACTAAACATATTTACTTGTGAATATTGAATTCCAAATTCTACTAACTCCGGAGTAACAATAAAAAATAATGATCGCAGTTTATCGGATCAAGATCGGAAATCATTTTCACAGGTTTCCATTTAGCGGGTCACGCGGTTGGCACGGTGTCAACGACCGCCGATTGTGTGGCGATCGTCGTAATGACCCCGAGGTACCTTACCTACTCAATTGATTAGGTCGAGTAAACTCTTGTTATGTTCAAAGCGCTGAACACCGTGAAAGATATAAAAAAGCTGAACTTATTTATAAAAAAAAAGGTTCTTCCTAACAAGTTCTCATACCAAACAGTTTGCTTTACTGGTTTTCGAGCCTATGCAAACTTCTTTGTTGAATGGCTTTTGTATCGCAGTTTTGACCGCAAGTTTATGCAACTTTAAATTTGTTAGAACCAAAATTATATTACTATCACACAAAAATATATCTTTCAAAAGGTGAATTATGTGCGAGCGAGAAACTCATCAACGGTATTAAGTGCGATGGTAGTTCATAATTGGCCGTCACACATTAGGTACACCTATACAGAACAAACCAAAGGTAGTTACGGCTTTTTTTTAATGATTCTATATTCTGCTTTTAGCCAAAGATGCAGTTACTTACTACGACGCAAGTATTTGAACCTTTATGTAATTTTTGGTAAAAGAAGCATGCCGAACGCGAATGCCGAGAAGTGAAAGCATTTTTAATCGAAAATTTAAGTTTTTTTGGCAATACCAGCAAAATCACAAACAACAAATATGTTTTTACAGTTGTATAAAAAAGATCATTTTGAAAGCTTTGAAACGTCCTATAGATAGATGAGTCTAGGAGCCAGTTCCACGCTATTTTATGCTTATACATGTTATTCCATTGTATCTTGTTTTAAATTGTGTATTGCTCGGGAATATGAATTATAATAAAAGAGAAATATTAACTTCCTACTGTAATTGTTTTCGTGTTTTATTATAGCCCGAATATAAAGAAAAAATTGTATCAGACCGTGTCTAATGCGCAATATGCTCGCTGCGCAATAGGCGTTACTACGAAAACATTTAAGTTATTAAAAAGGTGTTAAAATATACTACAATGAAGAATACTGTGTATTTACTTACGGTTATTATAATACTTACCTGTGCTCATCTTACTTTTACATGTTTTAGGCGCCCATATTTTTTTGCTGATTTCTTTTGTAAGTAAAAAGATATAATTCAACAAATTCAATTGCCATCGCCATCGCCATCGCCTAGATGTTCTTACGCAAGCCTTTAGGCCGCCCAAAATACATGACATGACTATAGGCTCCACTGGTTTGGCGAACACAAGAAAGGTATGTTCGCCGAGCAAGATAGAAAAAAAGCCAGAGTTGGTACACGGATTCGCGAGATCATTGACCTTAGATTGGTTACCTTATAGACATGAGACGAGTTGGCGTGTTTTTGTTACGGCTTTTTGTCGCTCGAGCGTGCGTTACCCTCGTTTTTTATTTATTTGTAGAATCGGTTTTCCTTGGTTCGATTTTAAAATTTAGATTAATTTTAAACTGCGAAAAATAGGTATTTAAAACGTAGGTATTTCAGTATATATTTTACTCGTAACTCGTCGTGTCATCGTTCTGTCGAAAGTATCGTTTAATACGTTCCCGTATCTACATATAAACAGATTTTGTTCGAAAACAATATACTAAGTCAAATATCGCGAATATAATTTGATCATCCTAAAATAGCAATACTTATTTATTTAACCTTCTAATAGGGTTTCGGCCCACGTAAAACATGAACGTAGGTTTTTAAGAATAATTCGGTAATTTAACTAAGAGATTTCCTATTTTTAGAGTTATTTGCCCTTAGTAGATAATTTCAGTTTTATGCTGATAGGTAAGATCGAATCCAGATGCCAAATCGGTGTAGCTGTAAAAACAATTGGAACGATCGTCTCTTAACGGGGAACGTTCATAAAAATTGTTCAATGGAGCGAAACTCCTATTTTGATATGCCTCGTGAATTACCTTTGGAATAGGTTTTGCGTTTTACAGCCTTCTCGCTTAGGCCCCCGCCACACACATTCAACTATATTTTGAAAGGTATGAGGTCGTAACACACCGATCTTGTTACCTCCAATTGAGCTTTTACCAAATGATTTTTATAATGTCCCAAAAGCTAAGAGCCGAGCGGAATTTGAACCCGCGACCTTCCCGCTCCTGCTCCCGATCGGCTCTTAACTGTAA
Organism: Thera britannica; assembly: GCA_939531255.2. Taxonomy (NCBI): domain Eukaryota; kingdom Metazoa; phylum Arthropoda; class Insecta; order Lepidoptera; family Geometridae; genus Thera; species Thera britannica. Next base: position 7,393,768 of record OW618050.2, on the reverse strand, counting down.
GTCATTATAAAAATCTTTGTGATTTCCATAAGTGTAGTAAACACTATAAAATCAATAAAAAAACTTTTACCAAATGGTTTGACGTTTAAACGGATACGAAATGCTCCACTAATCTCTTGAACTACCATATGGTACCGGTACCTAAGCAATGGCATAACTAACAATTTTCTGTCTGAGGCATTATCAATAAAAATAAAAAGCAGTGGTACTGCCGACAGTAGTGAAAACTGGAATAATTTTGAAAAAGTATTGCAAGATTCTGAAATGTAAGCTGTATTGTCAACTAAGAGTGGTGGCCTATCCGAGTCTGCCACACAAAACGTTTGCGTGTTCACGCTAGCTTGAGCTTCGACCATGACGTAGCTATGACGTAAATAGCTTACGTAAGGGGATGTTACCGATAGATATAAGTAAAACTAAGCGTGGTGGAGCTACAAAAAAAAGCAGCCAAGTGTACGGAACCCTTCATGGGCGAGTCGGACTCGCCCATGAAGGGTTCCGTAGCATCAATTAACATAATATAAAGGTTTTTGTAGTTCGTCGAAAGGTAAATTGCGGTTTACAATTTATGACGTATAAAAAAAAAACTACTGACTAGATCTCGTTCAAACCAAATATCGTTGGAAGTTTACATAGTAATGTACAACATATATTTTTTTTGGATTTATCATTCTCTTATTTTAGAAGTTAGAGGGGGGGGGGGGGGGGGACCAACTTTTTTCCACTTTGGAAGTGTCTCTTGCGCAAACTATTCAGTTTAGAAAAAAACTATATTAGAAACCTCAACATCATTTTTGAAGACCTATCCATAGATACCCCACACGTATGGGTTCAATGAAAAAAAAAATTTTGAGTTTCAGTGCCAAGTATGGACTAGGGCATGCTCCCGGGAAGTATCAGTATCGAAAGTACCGGGAATTATCGCTGATTTTGAACTTTTCCAGTACCGGTTCTCCACGAAGGCATTCCCGATACTTTCGATACTTTCGATACTGATGACAATGATCAATTATTGGTGTTTTCTAGTACGATATAAATAAATGTCGATAAAAAACACTAGCTATGCGTTCAGTTTCACTTTTCTGTATACATTGCTAGATATTTTGACAAATTACAAACCTATAATTTACATCATTCAGATAATATCTCAACAATTTCGGACAGGTCAAAACGAAAATGACATGTTTATTTTACCTGAATTGAAGATTGTTTAATATTGTATTATACAATTTTCATTTTTGTTAGATGTTCGTTACTATTTATGACAAAATCTGTTAGAAAAAGAACGAAAATAACATGGACGGCTTTCTTTACGAAAGATGGAAATGTAAAAGCATTCAACTTACGTCTTGCTGATATTTAGCTATATCTTTGCTGAGCTGATTTAGTTAGATAACGTACATAGGTTGTTACTGTTAGTTTTAACTGTTGATTTATTTGATGGATATTCGATTTAACTTTGATTTAACCTAGCTCTGATTGTTGCGTGCACGCACAGAGAGCTTTAGTGTTATAATAATGAAGATATACGCGAAATAAATGAGAATATCCTGAGTGACCGTCCTCCTGAGTGACCTATACGGATTTCGCCGAAATCGGTCAACACAGCGTATGTCACTCACTAATGGAGCGAAGCCATCGAGAGAAACGGAGAAGCTTTAGCAGTTTCTCTAGATATCTCGAAGGCTTTTGACCGGGTTTGGCATGACAGCCTATTAAGCAAGCTTCCTACGTATGGATTATCCACTGGCTTATGTGCTTGGGGTATCAGACTTTCTGAGGGACCGATCAATTTGAGAAGTCGTTGACGGCTGCTCGTCTGATCAAATGGCAATTAATGCCGGAGTTCCTCAGGGGTCAGTTCTCTCTGCAACACTTTTCCTGCTGCACATCAACGATCTGCTTAGGCCCGGTATCATTGGGTATGCAGACGACAGCACCGTTGTAGAGAGATACATACCTGAAGCACGTTCCAGTGGATCTCAGATCCAATCTCATAGAGAGGCAATGATTGAACGCATGAACTTAACGCTGAAGGTAGTCGCAGAGTAGGGCGATGCCAATTTGGTGAAGTTCAATGCTTCAAAAACACAGGCGTGTCTATTTTCCGCTAAGAGGAGTCAATTTCACCTGACTCCTACTTTCCGAGATGTATCCCTTCCGAATTCAGACCAACTACAGCTTCTACGCTAACCAGTAAATTGAATTTTGGCTCGTTTATAGAATCCAAAGCCAAGACAGCTGCGAAGAAGCTAGGCATTCTATCGAAGGCGAGACAGTACTTCACACCGGGACAGCTTCTTAACCTGTACCAAGCACAAGTCCGGTCGTGTATGGAGTACTGTTCTCATCTCTGGGATGGCTCTGCCAAATACCAGCTTGTGGCATTGGAAGCTTTTGAGAGACGAGCCAAAAGTCTCATTGGTAGCGACACTCTAGTCGAGTCCAAGCTCCTAAGTCTCGAACATCGCCGTAAAGTTGTCAGTCTATCGGTATTTTACAGGATACATTTCGGAGTGTACTACGGAACTTCACAATTTAGTTCCCCCATCCCCATTCTACCATCGGACCACTAGACGCACGGAAATGCGGCATCCATACCTGGTTGATGTTCCAACTGTCCGTACCAAGCGCTTTGCTTCAACTTTTATGTTGCGGACAGCCAAGGAATGGAATTCCTTGCCGGCGTCTGTCTTTCCGAGTACCTACAAATTGGACGTTTTCAAGACAAGAGTGATAGGTATCTTCTAGGTAAGCGTGCTGCATCGTCGACCGCATCATCACTTAACAGCAGGTGAGATAGCGGTCAAACGCAAACCTATAAATTGTAAAAAAATAAAATATCGTGTATTTTGTGGTTGTGTGTGGGTTAATTTACGGTTCTGAATAAAAAAATATATCTCAATAATACAAAGTGTTTTTTCAGTAGTTTTTCTTACATTGTATATCTTTACGGTAAGTCAGTATCGAAAGTATCGAAATTCCCGGGAATTCCCGGTTCCGAGCCCAGTATCGGGCAAAAATTCCCGGTTCTGAGAATGGTTCCGATACTGCATGCCCTAGTATGGACCCCCAAAATTTATAGTTTTTTTTCTATTTTTGTGTAAAAACATTAATGCGGTTCACAGAATACATCTACTCACCAAGTTTCATCAGTCTAGCTCTTATGGTTTCGGAGAAAAATGGCTGTGACACGGCCGGACAGACAGACAGACAGTCAGACATGACGAATCTATAAGGGTTCCGTTTTTGCCATTTGGCTACGGAACCCTAAAGAGGTGATGAAGTCGCAAAGGTACTTGCAGCTTGCAGCTTTTAATTGCTTAGTCAGAAAATAATATACTACCCGTGATTCTACCGTGCTAAAGTAGAGTCACACTACCCCCTACATTATGTACATTAGCATGTTGTTCTTTTTTAGGGTTCCGCACCCAAAGGGTAAAACGGGACCTTATTACTAAGACTCCACTACCCGTCCGTCTGCCACCAGGCTATTACTCATGAGTTAGACAATTTTCACAAATAATTTATTTCTGTTGCAGCTATAACAACAAATACTAAACAGCAGAATAAAATAAATATTTAAGGGGACTCCTATACAACAAACGTGGTTATTTGCTTGTTTTTGCTTGATATTGATAACGGCAACAGGTAGAAGCTTAAAATATTCACAGAATATTTAGTTTAATGACTTATAAAATAAAATAAAACTTATATCTAAGGGGGGCTCCCTCTCCAACTAACGTGATCAACAACAAAGTTCGAATATCACCTACCTATTCAGTGTTCTATGCACGACTCGATACAAAATTCGAATCATATAGGTAACTTTTATTCTTATTTTATCTTTATAAAAATCATCGGTAATCAATCAGGTAGTCTACTCATCATCTTTTTATTAACCAATCTGTTCTCAAATTTGAAATATTCACTATAATACAAAGTTTTATAACCGTTGCGGGTAGATAAACAACACCCAAATCGGTAGCATAGCACTCACCCCAATGACCTTGGCCAGCGAGGGTTGTCCCCTACCCCTATTGTGCATTAAATTAAACACTCAATGGCAATGACGATGCATTTCAACGAACACTCAAATGATGTCCGTAAATGGAAGTTTTAACTATAAAAACTAGTTATAAAACAAAAATAAAAATTTCTTCAGAAAATCAATACAAAGATTTATAAAATGTCCCGAAAGTTAAGAGCCGAGCGGGATTATAAAAAAAATAAATCAAAAATACTTTTGTCTTGCATTCAATCGTGGAATGGCTAAAATATACAAGTACTAGTTAAAATAATATACTTGGTAAATTTTAATACATACAAGTAAAAACAGGTAAACAAACAACACGAAAATATATTTATAGTGGTTCATATTTTTAATGTAAGCTTAATTTAAATTAAAGTAAAAACAGGAAAAGTAAGAATATACATAAACTTCGCAGTTATAAATAGCTTTTAAAACTAATCAAAAAGCGTATTATCACGTAACCGACTGAAAGAGTTATGAAAAAGTATTTTCAGACAGAATGTTGAACGAAATAAAGAAGCCTAATGAGTGATAAAATTGAGTCGAGTTGTGGTATGTGTTCTATTCCTGACGTATGTGAATCATTTCATGCCAAAATATCTTAGCGGTGATTACAATCGGTCTAATTATCTATTTTTATACCTACACGCTGTTTTAACAAAGAAAATGACTTCGTTTATAGAGTATATTAAAGAGTATGTAAATTTCTATGCATAAAATATTATGTTAAGTACTCGTGTAATAAATGTATCGCTTTGGAGTGTCTGTTAGGATGCATTTATGTTCATTAAACAATTTGTATTTATAGGTTTAGGACTCTTTGTTTAAATAGATAATTTAACTTGTGTTGAGTTACCTGCCTACCTACTATTAATTAAGTCCTCTGATTTTGGGTCAGCTACTTCTACCTATTTTTCTGCAACACAGTGTAAGCTAACACAGGAAACACTGGTACTACACTAAGTTACTGTCATGTAATATTACTTGAAATAAAGATTCTGTAAGTATTTGAATATTAAAGTAACGCACCAAAGAAATAATACCAACTGTTAGCCGGTTTTGGGAATAGGACATCACTATTGCGGCCGGGCAACGAGAGACATCACTAGTCGGTATATTATACAGGGTTATTCATTATTAGCTGCAAATACTCAGGAATTAGGTTCAATAAATAAAATAAAAAATATTTATGAAATTATTTTTTTTAAGTTTTGTTATGAAAATTCCGAGAAAATCGATAAAGGAATCATTGGCGCCTGACCTATTTTGACCTTTGATCCGCGCCCGCGCGCCGTGAGCGACACTCTGCGTTCAGTCACCGCCTGGGTGGGTCATCGTCCTGTTCTCCATGGCAATCATTATGCGATAGCCGTACCTAAAGAAATTAATAAAAATAAAATTTTGATACAAAAACTTGAAAATTTTTTTGATCAAATTAAAAAAAATAATTTCATAAATATTTTTTATTCTATTTGTTGAACCTAATTCCTGAGTATTTGCAGCTAATAATGAATAACCCTGTAGATTATTATTCTTTTCCATGTTATAAAGCTAAACAGTGTTCTAACTGTATTCAATGGATAGTTTTCGCCTTAATACTACATACATACAATAATAACATATAAAAATAATATGTTGTAAATCATAATATATTATTAAAATCTAAATAAATTTCAATCATGCGGATACACACGTTAGTTTATTTTGTGTCGCAGGTATAAAAATTTACTTGGGTAAAATAAAAACAACAATATTGGGAGAGTAAAATTGTTTGTTAACTGTTATGCCGTGGCAATAACAGTTAACAAACACTTTGCAATGAAAAAAATAATTAAAACAAGCAAGGAAAACGTTATCTTTAGAGAGTACAAAGAGGATTTCTTTCTAGGAAACATAAAATGAGGGTGCAACATTTTACGAGTACTTATAATCTGTTTGCGGTGGGAATTCCACAGAAAACCACATTAATTACTTAATCGTGTACACAATGCATAGTATCCGTGCCACTACTGTACTCTCACTCTGAGTTTTACTCGGTCAGTTTGAACAATTCGTTTGAATGATTTGTGAAATGATGAGACAACCACAAAACGCTACGTAGAAAACTATCAAATCGTGTTGTTATCTCATAATTTCTTTATACATAATTTAAGTTTAAAAAACTTGAGAAACCGACTTCATTGTCAAACGGCTAAACCGATTTTAATCAAATTTGTTTGGGACAATCTGGACGTAAGAATAACCTTCCAAATAAAAAAATAATTTTCTAAATCGGTTCATAAATGACGGAGGCATGCAGTTACAAACATTAAAAAAAATATTTAAAAAAAAATGGCAACACCGATTTTAATAAAATTAAAATGGGACCAATCTGGAAGCAGTACCTTTCAGATAAAAAAATAATTTTTCAAATCGGCTCACAAATGACGAAGTTATGCGGTAACAAACATTAAAAAATAAAAAAATAAAAAAAACATACAACCGAATTGAGAACCTCCTCCTTTTTGATTGGAAGTCGGTTAAAAAGAGAGAGACACGTAGGCTATACGAATTGTTCAAACTGATCGAGTAAAACTCAGATAAAGGGTGCTGATGTATTCCGGCTAAAGCGGGAACTTAAACCTCTTTACTTACAAAAATAGTGTAGATTAGATTGAACATGTTACTACAAAATTTTGCGACAGCAGCGCCACGTCTATCGGCCTTCAGGTCTGGCGATGGCGATTAGCTGAAATGCTGTCAAATATGACAGCGATAATTGACAGCGTTTCAGCCGATCGCTAGATGTGCGCAGGCCTTTCAGTGGTGGCGCGGACTATTAGAAAATATTATACTAGAATCTATGCCAGCGTCTTCTACCGCAGAATAAATACGGCCAATCAGAGTGAATGACGGGTTTTCTGCGGACACTTTTATGTATTCAACTCGAATATGATTTGATCTTCGCAGACATGTGATTTATATAATTGGAGGTTATAATAATACGCTTATTTTAATGGCAAGAATAATCTAAATGAACACCAAGCTTCAAATGACGAGTAACAATCATTTAAAATTTATATTTTAAATAAACATTGACTCATCTTTATGTTTCAGATAAGACACAGCGCCTACATCTAGTGGACCATTATGCTTGCGTTTCTTATAAAAACGATTGGAAAGGTAATCCAATATGGAATAAACTTGAAGTATATTATGAAGAAAGTTATAAGCCACCAAATGAATCCAGAAAAATGAGAAAAAAGGTCCAAAAAAGTAATGATGAACAGACAGATTAACGGCGGAGTAAAATGTCTTATTTTTATAGTCTTAGATACCTAACGAGGTTGTTGGCCTCGGCGTAACGGCTTTTTGTTCGCCAATATCGGCCAATTGTATTTAAAATATTGGACAGCATTTTACAAGTTTACTTAACTTCGTGTTTTTAAAAGAAGAGTGAATGGGTATCTTTTGGGTTAGCGTGCTACACCGTCTACCGCATCATCACTTAACAGCAAGTGAGATTGCGGTCATAAACTGCAAAAATATAAATAAAAAAAAAATAGGGTAGTTACGAACAATAGGATCTCTAAAGTCTAAAAGCCGCGACTGTGATTGTGCGCGAAATGAGTTCCCCAAGGCACCTTATGAACGTCCTATATCTTGTGGCTAGACGAATCTAGGGTGACCAGTATTTATTTAAAATTACAGTAAATTAGTTTTGGCTTCGTGCTGGAGATCGGAAATTCGTAATTTTTTTTAAACATTCCTATTCAATTTGATAATTAAAACTGTTATTATTCCGATGATAGCAAAGATAAGTGAGGTAGTTACTTTCTAAGCAGAACAAACAAAATCATAATCTATTTTTGGGCCATCTTCGGGCATTCACCTCCCGTGTCTCTTGCGGGAAAGTAGACCGATGTCCGCAAAATGGGAAATTTATGGCAGCCCTAATCCAACAGTCTGGACACCCAAGAGAAGGAGGTCGGGTCAGTGCCTGCCTACTTACAAAGCTGGGCCGTGAATTGGGACAAGTACGTAAATATAAAGAGACCGTTTCTAACGACAGCGAGCGATGACTTGCCTACCTACTTCTATTGAAATAAAAAATACATAGCGAATTGAAAAATTACTTACTTACCACAATAATTTGTGTAACACTGGGAATTCTTCATATTATTCAAGTTATTTTATTAACTTCCTGTTTATTCTGTACAATATAACAAACGGTTTAATATGTTGCCTAGGTATATCTTTGAAAAATCGGGTTTTCCGGTACCTATGTTGTTCAAATTGAAAACATGTAAATAAAAGAAACGTTTAAAACTAAACCGGCTGTCAAACACGTGCCCGTTTGAAGAGCAGACTTAGACTGGATATTATATAATACGTATAGGTATCTATAAAACATAATTTATGGAGCTTTGAGTAAGGTATTTCCTCGTGTGTGGTTAGAGCATAGAACATAATAAAAAGGCCACGTGGCCGGAAAAAGTGTCGCCAAAATGCAAAAGCATGTGCTCCCTTCTCCATACAAATTCGGCAGTATTTTCGGGAGTCGTAAAATGAAAATAACATGTTGCACAATAATTAATTTCCGAACAAGAAGTCAAGTAATATTATGTTAAAACAAATAAATACTTTCATAACATCCTCCTTCCTTTCTTTTACTTAGAATCCTCATATTTAGTGATAGATAAAATAGTGAAAATATGAAACTGGCGACAGCGGCCCTAACAAACGGCGCATGTACGCTCTTGCAACTAATTTTTTTGAGTTTTTGATGTAAAACGGTATTTAAACATGAACGCTATTACCCATTTTTTTACTAGGTACTTCAGATCACGCCAACCTAAGATATTCCCTGTTTATTCATTCCTATAGTTGTGTAAGTTTATTCCTATTAGTTATGCAAGTAATGTGATAATTAGCGCCACCAAAGTGGGAAAAATTTGTTGCGGTGCCCTAACAGGGTTTATGTTTTAAACTAGTGTACTGTATCACCTGCATCTAACAACATAAGTGCAATAAATTATATGAATTTGAATTTATGCCACTGGCACTGCGACCATCAAATATTATTTTTTTCCTTTGTCTAACAATGAAACAGTGACAATTTAGTATTGTTTGAAATATTTCATCATCGAGTTTTAAGTAGCTTGCAAACACCTAAATAAACAGTAGGTATAGGTATCCGCATAATCTAAATAAATAAATGTTAATTTATTTCCTGTGCATGAGAAACTGTGGGCATTTTAAATATTAAAACAGGCGTTTTTGTTACACATTTCCATTTTTTTGTTTTAAAACAATAAGCTTTAGACATGTTTAATTTATACACTACTAGCTGATACCCGCGACTTCGTCCGCGTGGATATTTGAGTTCGTTTTTTTTAGTTTGATATGACCAACTGCTAGTTACCATAGATTTGAGCTTGTACTTTAGAGTGTATTTGAATTTTAAGGTGAGTGCTGTTGGAGCCGATTTTTTTCAACAGTGTTTTGTTTAAGTATGATGGATGTTTCCCGCTATTTTGTCGTAGTGGTTATCATTGGTTTGTTTGTGAACCTTTGTGTGTAATCGAACCTGGTGCCAGTTGCTGCGGTAGCAGATTTTTTTTAAATGTTTTTTTTGCGTATTTTGTAAAGCTATTTTTTGTGATTTTGTGTTATATTTGTGGCTAATTTGGGGTTTCGTATGCGTGTTGGTGTATAATCGAATCAGATTTTTTTTATTTGACATGACCAACTGTTGGTTACTATAGTTTTGAGCTTGTACTTTAGAGTGTATTTGAATTTGAAGGCGAGTGCTGTTGTTGTAAACGATTTTTTTCAGCACAGTGTTTAGTTTAAGAATGATAGATGTTTCCCGCGATTTTTTCTTAGTGGTTATCATTGGTTTTTTGTAAACTTTTTGTGTGTATTAAAACCTGGTGACAAATGCTGCGGTAGCTGAAATTTTTTTAATGTTTTTTTTTCGTATTTTGTAAAGCTATTTTTTGTGATTTTATGTTATATTAGTGGCTAATTTGGGGTTTCTTATGCGTGTTGGTGTATAATGGTATCGGATTTTTTTAATTTGACATGACCAACTGCTGGTTACTATAGTTTTGAGCTTGTACTTTAGAGGTGTATTTGAATTTGAAGGCGAGTGCTGTTGTAGCAGATTTTTTTCAGCAGTGTTTAGTTTAAGTATGATAGATGATTCCCGCGATTTTGTCTTGGTGTTATCATCGGTTTTTTTGTAAACATTTGTGTGTATTAAAACCTGGTGACAGATGCTGCGGTAGCTGAAAATTTTTTAATGATTTTTTTTGCGTATTTTGTAAAGCTCTTTTTCGTGATTTTGTTTTAGTGGCTAATTTGGGCTATCGTATTCGTTGGTGTATAATCGAATCTGGTTTTTTTTAGTTTGACATGATATAATGCAAGTTACCATTGTTTTGAGCTTGTACTTTAGAGTGTATTTGAATTTGAAGGCGAGTGCTGTTGTAGCCGATTTTTTTCAGCGGTGTTTAGTTTAAGTATGATAGATGATTCCCGCAATTTTGTCTTGGTGGTTATCATCGTTTTTTTTGTAAACATTTGTGTGTATTAAAACCTGGTGACAAATGCTGCGGCAGCTGAAAATTTTTTAATGTTTTTTTTTGCGTATTTTGTAAAGCTATTTTTAGTGATTTTATGTTATATTAGTGGCTGATTTGGGGTTTCTTATGCGTGTTGGTGTATAATGGTCTCGGATTTTTTTAATTTGACATGACCAACTGCTGGTTACTATAGTTTTGAGCTTGTACTTTAGAGTGTATTTGAATTTGAAGGCGAGTGCTGTTGTTGCCGATTTTTTTCAGCAGCGTTTAGTTTAAGTATGATAGATGATTCCCGCGATTTTGTCTTGGTGTTATCATCGGTTTTTTTGTAAACATTTGTGTGTATTAAAACCTGGTGACAAATGCTGCGGTAGCAGAAATTTTTTTAATGTTTTTTTTTGCGTATTTTGTAAAGCTCTTTTTCGTGATTTTGTTTTAGTGGCCAATTTGGGCTATCGTATTCGTTGGTGTATAATCGAATCTGTTTTTTTTTTGTTTGACATGATATAATGCAAGTTACCATTGTTTTGAGCTTGTACTTTAGAGTGTATTTGATTTTGAAGGCGAGTGCTGTTGTAGCCGATTTTTTTCAGCGGTGTTTAGTTTAAGTATGATAGATGATTCCCGCAATTTTGTCTTGGTGGTTATCATCGGTTTTTTTGTTAACATTTGTGTGTATTAAAACCTGGTGACAAATGCTGCGGTAGCTGAAAATTTTTTAATGTTTTTTTTTTGCGTATTTTGTAAAGCTCTTTTTCGTGATTTTGTTTTAATGGCTAATTTGGGCTATCGTATTCGTTGGTGTATAATCGAATCTGTTTTTTTTTAGTTTGACATGATATAATGCAAGTTACCATTGTTTTGAGCTTGTATTTTAGAGTGTATTTGAATTTGAAGGCGAGTGCTGTTGTAGCCGATTTTTTTCAGCGGTGTTTAGTTTTAGTATGATAGATGATTCCCGCAAACTTGTCTTGTTGGTTATCATCGGTTTTTTTGTTAACATTTGTGTGTATTAAAACCTGGTGACAAATGCTGCGGTAGCTGAAAATTTTTTAAGTTTTTTTTGCGTATTTTGTAAAGCTATTTTTAGTGATTTTATGTTATATTAGTGGCTGATTTCGGGTTTCGTAGGCATGTTGGTGTATAATCGAATCAGATTTTTTTAATTTGACATGACCAGCTGGTTACCATAGTTTTGAGCATGTACCTTAGCCGTTTTTTGAAGCGGTGTTTCGGTATGATAGGTGTTTTCCGCGATTTTGTCTTAGTGGTTACGGTGGGTTTTATGTAAACTTTTGTGTGTATTCAAATTTGGTGACAGATGCTGCGGCAGCAGAATTTTTTTCACTGTTTTTTTGCGTATTTTGTAAAACAATTTTTTGTGATTTTTTTTAAATTTTCTTCCCTCTTTTTTTTCTTTTGGGGAAAGAATTTTCCTATTTTCTTTCATAGTGCACCTTTGCTTTATAAGACCAACACATCTTCCAAGTTTCATGCTTCTAGGACTAATGGTTTAGGCTGTGCGTTGATTTTTCTTTAAACCATTTTTCCCCTTTTTCTCTTCTTTGGGAAAGAATTTTCCAATTTCCTTTCTTAGGGCACCTCTACGTTATAAAAGAAATATACCCTCCAAGTTTCATGTTTCTAGGACTAACGGTTTAGGCTGTGCGTTGATTTTTCTTTAAACCATTTTTCCCCTTTTTCTCCTTTTTGGGAAAGAATTTTCCAATTTCCTTTCTTAGTGCACCTCTACGTTATAAGAGGAACCTACCCTCCAAGTTTCATGCTTCTAGGACTAACGGTTTAGGCTGTGCGTTGATTGTCAGTCAGTCAGTCAGTCAGTCAGTCAGTAACGAAAGAGTTTTATATATTTAGATTTGTATTTGTACTGATTTTGATGAACAAGAATAGAAATAATTTGCGATAGCAGGGTTTTTATTCTAAAGTTTTTTTAGAAGGCGGTGTAACTTTACTTCTAGTACCAAGGTGTATAATAATTAATATACTACATAATACACTCTGTGGTAACATTCGAAAGAAAAAACTCCAACTGCTATTATGCAATAAATTCGCATCGTAAGTATACCGTTGAAGTTCGTTTAATCGGGGCGTCAAGTTTTAGCCCGCCAAAAATCAAATCGCAACCACCGCAATGCTGTTGCATGAATTAAAATGGTTAAAATAAAAAAGCCTTTGTTCAACTCGATCTAAAACCGTGCTGTTATTTTAGCAGAGCAATAAATTTAATAGAGTAGGTATAACGTTGTTTGCGATTGTTGCAAAATATTTTTAGTGTATAAAAACGTTTTTAGGTTACGGGCTTTTTTCTTTCTTTGATACAGTCAGATTTTTTTATTATTATTTCTATTCTTTTTATTTCTTTTGTCGTAAAATGACTGTCACACTCAAAAAATAAGCTACAGCAACACCACACTATTTCCATCAAATCAAGACGGTAGCCATAAAAAGTATTATGAATTCTATCCCCGCATCCAAGTGCCAAAACCAACACGGGCGACGAATTTTAAACAACGCAGAGTTATTGATAGTTGAATTCGACTCATGTTTTATGCCATTCGGTTAAATGCTCCGACCACAGACTGCATAAAGTACTGCTTCAACTCACAAGTCATTGCTGTTCCGGAATTGGTTAGAGTGAATTAAAATTTCAATATTAGTTACTCAAGAGTCTGAGTATTCGGTAGATAAATATGAATTTGTAATAAAAACGACGTTCTGATGACTTCAAACAATGATGATATTAGTTCTTTTTAACCTCGCGATCATAACTGGTACTGAAACTATTACACGGATATTCATCGCGTATATTACATTATTTTATTTATTTTCCCGACGTTTCGGCTATGTTGCAATGACCGTGGTCGCGGGCAAACTGGAGCATTGACATGAGTGCTACCGTCTCGCGTCGTTGAGAAGTGGAGGTAGCATCAATAGCTACCCTCATTTGATCTTTGTGAATAATGCCGAAAAATTAACATAGCCCATACCAAACGTCGGGCAAATAAATAAAATAACGTTAATACGTGATAAATACCCGGTGTAATAGCTTTAAAATGAGGATATTTGAAGCAGAAACTAACTTCACTTTAAAGAGACAAGTCATAGTAGACTTTATAGTTAAATCGGCGGTCAAATTAGGTGGTTTCGCGTGCAAGTGAGCTTTTATTTATACATAAACACACACTTAAAATGTCTAAGAGAGATTAGCATCCCGCATTGTGTTCCATTTGTAAGGTAGTACGTAAGTAACTTAGCTGAGAGCTTTGTAAATGCCATTTCTTGAGTACACTTGCTTACTTCATACCCTCAATAAACCGTAGCGTCAAGTATTCTTGATGCGCCCGATTATAACAGGGCTGTTACTCACTCACGCGTTGGCTGTCGTTGGTAGTAATTACCTAATAATATTAATTGAGGTTTAAACAATTATGGTTTTCAATGAGATTCTATGTTGGTAATAAATAAAAAAAAAGATTTACCTAGTATTTTATAACTCAGCGCTTACATTTTATTAAGTACTTAAAGTTACATAAAGTCAATATACAAAGTTATATAAGTTGAATGAATACCGAAAATAAAATCGAGATCCTTTTTTTTTGCAATGAATACCTCACTATCTACTTACGAAGTATAAATAATGATAGGCAGTAGTTATCGACCGATCTAAAGCTACTTTCTGCGACCTTGTGATAAAAACTAGACTAGTTATCTAAAACGTGCATTATCATCGGGTATATAAAAATTGTTAATAGGATTAGATTAGGAAAGCAGTGATACAGCCATTTTCTCAATGTAAAGACAAAATATTTAGGTGATAAAAGTAGCCTTTGCATCTATTATAGATGATTTTATATAACGTCAGGGGCAACTGGTGTTTACTCATGACTCTACCTACGGAACGCTATAGTGCCTAGGATTGGATTTTAAATGCAATAGGCTTGTCCAGCACCTATACCATCCTGACAGCTTATAGTCGGCCTAATACATATAGGAATGACGTGGTCAATACGTTTACTCATGCCTCTACCTATGGGACGCTATAGTGCCTGGGATAGGATTTTAGATGCAATAGGCTTGCCCAGCACCTATACCATCCTGACAGGACAGGCTAGTCGGCCTAATACATAGGAAAGATATTGTCATTACGTGTGGAGCTGATTAGGCCAACAATTTAAGTAATAGTAAGTAGGTTAAACGGCTTATACTGGTTTGGTCGAATCCTTCTTAAAATACTTCCTTCTTATTTTATGCAGTTGGAGATCATTGTGAGATCGGTATAGGTACAACTATTTTCAGCCAAGGTCACAATGAAAATAAATATAAGAATTTGTCCTCCAAAAGTATTTAGAAGGTTGTTGGTTTTCTAACGGTACCAAGGTTAAAACTCCCTTTCTATCTGTTATAGGTACTACTTACCTATTTGAACTAATCTTTTATCTGTCGGGCGAATGCCAATTTTTATCCGAATCATCAAATTAATATTGATATTACTTTTTTGTAGCTACGCCAGTTATTTTTTAAACCAAAGCATAGTTAATTTACTTCACAGAAAGTTGTATTTTTTTAATATAAAACCTTATACAACACATTACCTCGACCTCGAGGTTTTCTGATTGAGAAAAATACTTTACACTTTATTGATCAGGATCACACATAATAGGACTCTGTGTAAGTAAGGTAGGTAGGTAGGCCTTACCTCGACCTATGTTTTCTGATTGAGAAAAATACTTTCTTACTTTACTGATCACATACATAGCTCTGTGTCATGTAGGCCTTAAGAAGAGTTTGTATGTCAAACTAATTATACCTATAGGTTAGGTCACTGTAATAATTGCTGATTTATTTAATTATAATGATGCAATAATAAATTCTGCCACTTAATTAGCTCACGAACCGATATGAAACACTAAATTAATTTATCTGTCATCTGTGTGACACCCCTCGGGTGCCAAACAGGCGTTTATCATATCATAAACGTATGTACCGTATTACCATTTTGATTCATTATTTCGTTAACAATATTTAATAGAATTTATTCAAAGTTTACAGAGGCACTTACTATGATAATTTTATGGGAGTATATTATAAGGATAATTAATGTATCCGCTTCATGCAAGATCAGACCAGGATTATAAATTGTTAATAACTATTATTACTTATCTATTTATTTCTCTTATAATTATGTATTATGTTGATCTTTACAAGAAACCTTCGAAGGGCTGGTTGCACATTGACATTTTCGTTAATTAAATCAAATTTTGTATTTTTTTAACAACTAGCTGACCGAACAGGCATGTGGGCCACCTGATGTAAAGTGGTACCTTACCATCACCTATAACAAAGCATTCGTATTTGTCGATTAGCAATCCGTGAAACATCCCATATTATCAGTTAAGATAAGAGTAAATGACATCAATGAATGAATGAATGAACGAATGAATGAATGATTTACATCAGACAATGTAAATCGCCAGAAAACAGGAAGTACAGAGATCTAAACAATTTTTACACTTGAAGAAAATAGTAGGGGGTTTAATTTATTGCGTATCAGCAAACAATAGCAATATATTATCTACCTGCTATAATTTTCTCATAAATACCTACCAAAAATACGTTTGTTTTATTATTTCTACTAAGCCAAAAGTAACGTGTATAAGTACTTAACACATACTTAAACAAATTACTGATGATAAGTTTTTACATAACAAAACCATAAAAAAACAAAAATGCAAATTAAATTGTTATTTTATTTAACTTTAAGACAAATTAAATTTGTCTGCACATTAAAAGTGACACTTACTGGTAAATATTGTTTTCCGCATGCTCCCACTCAAGCGCTCTTTGGCTCATTAACTCAAATTTGTCAATCACTTATTTGCATAGGTAGAGGTAGGTAACGTCCGCTCAAACCAAAATAAACGTGTAAAATTAAAGAACAAAGTACTGCGCATATCAAGATATCACTTCAATGATAAATTCACGAGGTCGGATCTTTTTTTTGCGAGGTCAACGGCGACCTTCGCAAAATTAGCGCAATTTACATAACGCATTAGGTACTTATATTATTTGCATAATTTAGAGTGCGGATATTGATATTGTCGATAAAGCTACCACCACGACAAACTCTAGGACGTCTCATAGCTCCAACATACTATGTAGGTAAGTAGGTACGGTACGTTGAGTTATTTAAAAAAAAAAACTCATTAGAAAATAGGAACACGAATAGAATCATCAGGCATGGTGGGCATAAATATCACCTGGTGCCATTCTCTATAATCCATACCAGAACTTCAAAATTGATACATGGTTACTTGGTTTTTTTTTTTTCTTTTTTACTTAATAAAAATACGACATCATTCTACGGTATCCTAACGATGTTTTCTTCGTTTGAGAGTACTGGCATAGTGCACAATATTTTTGGTCAGAAAAACTCAATGGTATACATGACTGGATTTGAACTCACGACCTTAGCATCAGAAGGCAGGGCCGCTACCACTAGGCCACCAGTGCTCTCTGATCGTGCATTCACAGTGAATTGTGACCGTAAGCTTAGATAACGGCTAAGGTCAGGTAACAATTATAAAGGAAGCGATTATGACAGCACTTTTGTAGGCTTTGTTGTTACGAGGAAGTTTGCATATAATATGTAGGTATAAATAACTAGATGTTCGACTGTAATTAAATAAAGATAAGCTCGTAGCAGTTCTTTTGTTTAACATACCAATATCCTGGTGGATAATAATATCAAAATATTTCCCGCAGTCAAAGTTTAATATTTTATTTAGGTAGGTAATATTGATTTTTCATTTTATTTATTATTTATTTATTATCATTAACACCTAGATCGGATAACGGCGCTTCAATGGAGTTGGACAGGCAGGACACATTGCTAGGCGTGGTGATGACAGATGGAGTAAAAAAACAACCGAATTGTGGCCAAGAACCGGCTACAAAGCGTAGGGCGCCCTGCAGCAAGATGGATGGACGACATAGAGGGGCCAAAATGGTTTAGACTGGCACACGATCGAGGTAGATGGCACAAACTAAGAGAGGCATATACCCAGCCGTGGGTGAGTGGGTGAAGTCAGGCTGTTGATGATGATGATGATGATGAACACCGAGATAAAACTTTACAGATACTATCTGATACATTATAACCTAGTAAAACATTAAATTGAATTGAAAATACACATAAAACACAATGATTTGTGATTTCCAGGGTAATTAAAAATGCAGATATAGAAAATTTAGATAATAATGGACAGTGTGACGAAAGGAATGATTGCGACGTATGCCTGAGCAACAAGTCAGGGAACAATGAAATCTATTATTCCAACAACCTTCAAATGACAATTTCAACAAAGCCAAGGAAGATTATTTATAGAACAATGGAAGTTCATCAATGTACAAAATTCAGAAGTAACAAATATTAGCTATTCAATAGACTGTTGCAAGAGCATCGACTGATCGGCCCTCGATCGGGATGTCAAATTATTGTAAATACTTAGGTCCGTATTCAGAAATAGAGCTCGAGTCTGAGTCGAGTCTCAAGCACAGATTTTTGTAATTTTTCAATAGAAAACTGACAAAATCTATGCTTGAGAGTGCCTGAGTTCGACTCAGACTCAAGCACTGTTTCTGAATACGGTTATTAGAGACCTAGAGGCGTTATTTTTTTATTTTTAGGTAAACACTTGCGTCATTGCGACATAAAATTATTTGATCAACGCGCACAATTCGACTGCAAAAACTAGACAAGAAAATGAATCCTCCAGCTTGAGTAATAGGTAATTATTTCTAAATTTGAATAGCTAGAGTTTTGTTGCTACGTTATTTAAAAATTGTTAACTATTTTTGCACAAAGTTTATTTGAGCCAGGTGTCATGTAAATTATTCACCCGTCTATATTGGAAAAGTGCTTTCACGATCTCGTAATAATTAATAAAGCAAAAAGAAACCTTAACTCCTGATGAATGAGAAACACTTAAACGACAGAACGCTCATACATCTAATATAATACACGGCCAATAATTGAGAAAGTGTCGCGACACGAATAGCCTGCTATAAATATGCCTGGCTGATATACCACTTAACCAATAGACGCTGGTACTCCAGACAGATGTGACACGTGACGTTTATTGTTATGATGCGGGCTGCGTATCATTAAAAACTTGAAGCTTTGTTACCAAAGATACTGCTGGTACGGTCTTTTGGTCAAAGCCAGGTTTTCGATTTAAAGATTCTCCTAATATTATTAAAAGTCAGAAAACGATCCCAAAAACTCAGTTAAATGCAGTTTACCGAGGGAAGTCGTGCGTACTTCCTTTTACCAAAATAGGGTTGCCACCACGAAACAAAAGGCGATCAATCAATTAAAAGGGGTTAAAATACAGTTAAACCATCACGTACTACACGAAGGGCAATCGATTTAATATCTCGATATTGGCTCGTTAAAGCGACGCTGTAAATCGCTCGAAGATGTGTGGAAATAACTCGTGAAGGTCAATGGTGTGTTAAACGATCGAAATGTGAAAGGATTAATCGATTTAAAAGTAATATGAGATGCGATTGTTTTAACAGCCAAATAGAGTTTCACAATCTCATGAATAAATTATAACAAAAATATGCATAGGAATAGGCAAGCATCTCGATATAACTTGCTGTGGCTATAAATTTTTGGTGTAGCCCACTAATTAACTGGATATGAGTTATTGCTGCACTGATAACCAAAAGACTATCACACCTAATAAAATACAGAATAAATGTACCAGAAGACGAAAATTAAACCAACCCATATTAAGTCCATAGTTCAAAAAGATAACAGCATAATATATTTTACAAATTATAAATTCGTCGATGTGTTTTTACTCACAGACGGCGTGAGACGTAAAACAGCTAAGTATAGGGGTGACTAGCATATTTTATTGGTAATTTTTATTGTGTGGTTCGTACGTGAATATGTGAATAATGTAACATGGGAACTGGGAACACAGGGACGTGACTATGCGGGCGCAGGCGGAACGACCCGCTGACCCACTCTCGTTCCCACTTGATTACTGCACAGTTGCACACCATCCAATTTATACATAGGAGTTATTCTCTCAAAGGGGCGTAGGCTGATTTTTAAATTTGTACTAAGTAGTGAATGTTATTGTGTATAACTATGGTGTATGTCTGATGACGAAACAGTGAGCGAAGAAGGCGGTATCTTATTCTTGGACAGGTTTTGTTCTTAGGCGAGTGCCGAAAGCTTTCAGAAAGAAGTTTTTGCGATTGTACTACAGAGGTTTACAATGAACCTATAATCTGATAGGCTGATCAATCAATGTACCCAGTTGCAAGGAGGAAGGAAAATAACGAAAGCTGCCTTATTTGGGTTAAAATAAATTTTAAACAATTTACTCTATAGTATAATTATCTGTGCTGCACACAGAACCGATCGGACAAAGGCTGAAAACTCGGCAAATGCGATTATATCTATAACGCTGTTACGTGCATGATACGCTGGAAAGTGTTATATGGAAACGAATGAACTGTCACATGTTCGTGCTAAGCTGATGATCCGGTAGCATTTAGCCCACGCCTACGCGTAGTAATGTACGCCATACAGTAGCTGTGCTAAGTTGTGATAGTAGCTTATTGTTATGAGTTTGTGATTGTTCCCGTCCTTC
This sequence comes from Thera britannica, assembly GCA_939531255.2. Taxonomy (NCBI): domain Eukaryota; kingdom Metazoa; phylum Arthropoda; class Insecta; order Lepidoptera; family Geometridae; genus Thera; species Thera britannica. Next base: position 7,373,474 of record OW618050.2, on the reverse strand, counting down.
GAATTGATTTCATAATCATCTACTTCACCTTTCGGTAAACTGACCAGCCTTGAAAGGTTTCTTCAATTGGATTAAAAGAACAAAACTTCGTTATATTCTCGATAAAGTAGGCAGTTTAGGCAACCTAAAAGTCAAGGTTGAGCGCTCAAGGTGGACTCACCGTAAGAAACACGAGACACATCGTGACATAAACTGCATACGGAGGTCGGCTTACCTGCAACAAATAAATTTATTTGTCAAAAACGAAGGTAATTTTAAATAAGCACGCTAGCTTTATTTTTTACAATGGTGGCACGAAGAAAAATATTCTTAACGTTCTAATAACAGCATTTACAAACTAATGTTTTAAAAAAGATAGATAGACTGCCTATTCATAAAATTATCACACTTTACAATCGCCTCCTTTGGCGGCAAACACTTATAAACCACATTAAATCCTAAATAATCTTAATGAGTAAATACCATTGATAAAAATAAATGTCGTCGATAAAAGCAGTGCTTTACAAAACAAATAAATAATTCAACATTGAGGTGTCGTGGTAACAAATTGTGGTAGAGTAAAACCGAATGAACAAATATTTGGTGAGTTTTTTTGTTACAAATAGGTTAAATGGAGAAGCGAGTTATTTTAGACAATGTTTAACAAAATCTCTGAATGAATCTAGAAATATTTCCCATTTTATTGATGAAAAACCCAAAGCTGAAACAAAATCGTAAATTTCCGCAGCAACGTAAAAGAGTATGTTTCGATAACACTGATTCAAAAATTCATACTCTATGAAATAAATTACTAACACATAAACGCTCATGCGTTATGCATCGAGTGGAATATTCTGTTTACGCTTCGACATGAGGGGAAAGGCTGAAGCAGCAATCATTATTTCGACTTTATGTCTTACAGTTAAGGTTTAAAAAGTATTTATTCGTCCTGGTGGCAACACGAGTTGATTATTGTTTTAACTTCACTTTTTTATAGCCCATTGCCGCCAACGGGAAACCAACTTCCCACACAAGGGTTAAACATTTGTTACGTTTTTTCGAGTTTATGCAAAAATTTCAATTAATATTTAATGAATATATTTATGTTAAGACCCGCTGTATTCTTATTCGTTAATCATATTTACTTATAATAATGGTTCCAGTGAATCAAAGAGTATCCTTAGTGTATCTTTAGCCTGGTGTTTCCTTGTTTTTAGCTCACTAACCTCCATGTTTTTACTTGAGTTGGGGGTAAACTTTATTTACACAAAGAAACTTACATTTAATACAAAAAACTATTTACAAAATACACAAAAAACTGTTGAGCTATCTGATGACCATTACAAACGATCTAGAGATAGCTCAGTTGAGATCCAAATCAGTTTTTACTTGTGAAGGTAAGCTAGTAGATAATGCTGTCACGAATAAAAAAAATACAGAATAAGCCTCTTCTTGAAAAAGTTTATCAATACGATAGTTTATTCTTTAAGACTCGGGAATGTCGCATTAAATTTTACGAGTAGATATTATTAGTTTAATCAAAAAATTATAGTGGTAGCTACCTATTTACGAGCTTTAACAAATTGTCTACGCCTTGGAATTTTAATATTATAACCAGATGTAACAATATATTCACAATAATTTACGATTATTTGAAACACCGAATAACAACATGACAAAATTACTTTCCGAGTATTCAAAATTAAAAAGTTCTACTAGCCATTCAATCAACTTAGCTTGTATGACGTAGTGGTGAACTTTTGTGACGTCCTGGGGCCTTATTCTCGGGCCGATCTCGATCATTTTGCAATTTTATTTTATTGCTTCTTTTCGAAGAGAGAATGCCAGATTTCCTTGAGTAATTCATCAACGACCTCATCGTAAAAGCCTCGCCAGCTACGATATACGGAAAACGTAGAAAAAGTGCGGGGTTGAGAAAAAAAGCAATAAAATAAAATTGCAAAATGATCGAGATTGGCCCGAGAATTAGCCCCCTGATGGCATGCTATATGGCATAACAGCTGTAACAGAGCTAAGACCAACAGCCCAAATGGTGAACATGCAAAAACGATAGTCAGAACATAATCACAAAGTATGATAACAACGCCAATATAAGTGTATCTTATCCTACTAAATATTATAAACGCGAAAGTTTGTAGGTATGGATGGGTGGATGAATGGGTGGATGTTTGTTACTCAATAACGCTAGAGCGACTGATCGAATTTGAATGAAATTTGTCACAGAGATAGATTATAATCTCTGTATGTGTGTATCTCTGGAAGCAGAGATACACACATAGGCTATTTTTTATTCCGTAAATGTATGTTTCCCGTGGAATGGATTTGTTTTTAATCATAATGTATAAGATAAAGTCGTATTTATATTAATTCAAGAACGGCTGAAAAAAATTGGCTGAAAATTGGTGTAGAGGTAGCTTAAAACCAGGAGACGGAATAGGACTTTTTATCCCGAAAAATAACGGGAACAGGGTGAGCCAAGCCACGGGCGGCCGCTTGTAGTAAACATTTTTTTAAACAGTAAACTATAGGATACAAAAGCAGAACTCACAGCATTGGATACCAAGAGTATCAAAACTAGCTGCACTGTGAATATGTTGGCTATGAATGATAATGCTGCAGCCGAGCTTTTATTTCGGATGATAGATGAAAATGCCTGAATGGAAAATATTTCATCTCATATTTTTAACGTATTTTTGACGAAATATGTGATTTTTAATAATTTGGTGTGCACATATTTACGAATGGCTGGTCCGATTTAAAGGGGTTCTCTAGCTGTACTCTACACCTGTAGAGAATCTGCCCGTCTTAAAAACATTCTGGCTGGTAAATGTCTTGCAAGTAGATAATAGGTACCTACATATTAACAAAATTCTATAACACACTAATTTTCACACGACTTTTTATTACCCTTTTGAATGAGACTTGATTTTGCCTTCTTTGATTTGCAACCGCATTCAACCAAACGACCTTTAGATCAGAATGCGGAGACCACTTTAAATACCAAAAAGCACCTACCTAATGTAAAATACAAGAGTGGATAATACTTGAGTAATGCTTTGCAATACCACCAGATATCTCGCAGCTAATTACTTTATGAATTATGGATTACCTTTGATTCGCGCGTCCAGTTTAGATGCCTGAACCTATTCATCGAGTGATAAACGACGAAGTGGCAGATGGTTCGCCATAACTGGTAAGGTATTTTAATAAGTCACCGATTTATCGCATTCTTAAGGCTTTAATGGAATGATGGCATGGCCGATGTCTTTTAAATTTTCAATACTGATTAAAATATAAATTATTATAAAAATTGACGTGGTTTTTTGAAATATATTAGGCTCGGTGGTTTTTTGAAATTTATATTCTAGGCTTGGTCGCGTGGAACTGGCACCTAGACTCACCTAGGTTTACTAAGACGTTTCAAAGTGATCCTTGCAATCCTACTGAATAAATACACTTTTTATTGATTTCAAAAGTCTTTTTGTTTTTAAACAATCTTTAATAAATACATACTTATTCAAGATCATCATCATATGAGTAAGTACTGTAGATATTTTATAATTAATAAAAAAAGTAACTTTATCAATTAATATGAAAAGGGATAAATTAATCAGTATATAAACGATACTCAATAACTAATTGAAATCAATTGACCCGACATTACGGAGATAAAACCTGATCCCAATTGCCGTGGTACCCTCGCCACGGATCACTCAACACCGCTTAATGAGAGAGGGCTGCGTAGCCTATTCAGATGCCCATGACTCATCGCTCAGGGAGGGTGACGTCAACAATGTTAACACTCAATTTTAACTATCGATTACTGCGTCACAGACTTCTTTGTTGCCAGAGCAATACAATGATGTAAGGACTGAAACTGACTGTAATGTTGTAAAACAGTATAAAAGAAGAGCTTTGTCTTATATTTGTTTAGTCTACAGCAAACGTACAGTCAAACATAGCAACAACAGCAAGCGACTTAAATAAAAACAAACACCTTCCTACAACCTTTTAATTACCAGCAAAATCTCCCGAAATAAAATCTATCAAACTACCAAAAAAAGCTTCGTCAAAACGGTCAAAAGCAACTGAAGCTAACTAACTACATTAATCCCACAATGAAAAAATCCGTCGACTTTGCCGGGACATTTTCGCAACCTTTTGTTGGAGCATGTATGCTGGGGGCTAATTCTCGGGCCGATCTCGATTATTTTGCAATTTTATTTTATTGCTTCTTTTCACAACCCCGCACTTTTTCTACGTTTTCCGTATATCGTAGCTGTCGAGACTTTTACGAAGAGGTCGTTGATGAATTACTCAAGGAAATCATCCATTCTCTCTTCGAAAAGAAGCAATAAAATAAAATTGCAAAATGATCGAGATCGGCCCGAGAATTAGCCCCCTGGGCTGGGACAAGCGAATGGAACAATCAGCTCATTGAATTAATCCGCAAGGTACTGTATAGAAGTATGTTCGTCTAAACATAATCCATATAGGTAGACAGATTTTGGATGACCGTAGCGTTTGTAAACATCCAAAATGTAGTCAATTATGTATATGAAATAAATTATAGTTTAAAAAACGAAAAAAAAACGCTTTTATAACTAATTGAACTAAAAAGTTAAAAATAAAACTGTAATAATCAAATGAAAATTTATATTATTGTACAAAAAGCGTGGGGTGCTTTTTATAATAACTTCAGATATAATAAACTATTGATAAAATATTTACTACAATCAAAATCAAGCCCCCCACGCTTTTTGTACAATAATATAAATTTTCAATTGATTATTACAGTTTTATTTTTAACTTTTTAGTTCAATTAGTTATAAAAGCGTTTTTTTTTTAGTTTTTAGGGTTCCGTAGCCAAATGGCAAAAACGGAACCCTTATAGATTCGTCATGTCTGTCTGTCTGTCTGTCTGTCTGTGTGTCCGGCCGTGTCACAACCATTTTTCTCCGAAACCATAAAAGCTAGACTGATGAAACTTGGTGAGTAGATGTATTCTGTGAACCGCATTAAGGTTTTTACACAAAAATAGAAAAAAATCTATAAACTTTGGGGGTCCCCATACTTGAAACTGAAACTCCAAAAATTTTTTTTCATCAAACCCATACGTGTGGGGTATCTATCTATGGATAGGTCTTCAAAAATTAAGTTGAGGTTTCTAATATCGTTTTTTTCTAAAACTATAATTTTGGGGGTCCCCATACTTGAAACTGAAACTCAAAATTTTTTTTTCATTAAACCCATACGTGTGGGGTATCTATGGATAGGTCTTCAAAAATGATGTTGAGGTTTCTAATATCGTTTTTTTCTAAACTGAATAGTTTGCGCGAGAGACACTTCCAAAGTAGAAAAAAGTTGGTCCCCCCCCTCTAACTTCTAAAATAAGAGAATGATAAATCCAAAAAAAAGATATGTTGTACATTACTATGTAAACTTCCAACGATATTTGGTTTTAACGAGATCTAGTCGGTAGTTTTTTTTTTATACGTCATAAATCGTAAACCGCAATTTACCTTTCGACGAACTACAAAAACCTTTATATTATGTTAATTGATGCTACGGAACCCTTCATGGGCGAGTCCGACTCGCACTTGGCTGCTTTTTTTAAACTATAATTTTTTTTTTACTTTTTTTTTTTTTCATATTTTTTTTTCATATTATTGCATCGTCATCGACCTTTGACAGGTGTGCAAAGTTTGAATCAATTCTGATCGTTCAAAGTAGGTTTTTTTTTTATTTTTTTTATTTCTTTTCATTTTTTTTTTTTTTCATATTGCATAGTCATCGACCTTTGACAGGTGTGCAAAGTTTGAATCAAATCTGATCGTTCCAAATAAGGTTTTTTTTTTATTTTTTTTATTTCTTTTAATTTTTTTTAATTTTTTTTTTCATATTATTGCATTGTCATCGACCTTTGACAGGTGTGCAAAGTTTGAATCAAATCTGATAGTTCAAAGTAGGACAAAATCGAGCTCAAAGGGGTCGGTTACATACATACCTACATACATACATACAGGTGAAGCTAATAAAAGCGTTATAAAAACAAGCGGCCGCCCACGGATTCGCTCGCCCCGTTGCCGTTAATTTTTCGGGATAAAAAGTATCCAATGTCCGTCTCCAGGGTTTAAGCTACCTCTCCTCTCCACCAATTTTCAGCCAAATCTGCTCAGCCGCTCTTATAATATAAACACGACTTTCTCTTATATAAATATAATTAAAAACAAATCTATCCCACGCGAACCATAGGTACATTAAACCGGGATAAAAAGTAGCCCGTGCCAAATTTCAACCAAATCCGTTCAGTCGTTCTAGAGTTATTGAGTAACAAACATCCATCCATCCACACTTACAAACTTTCGCATTTATAATTGGTGGACATTTTAATTAGTATGAAAAAGAAGAAACTGCACAAGAAACTTTTTGTGTAGAATACAGGAAATATTCACGAGTCATCGTAAATAGTGAGTAGAGAGTGGAGGAAGACATATTGTGCAAACCCCACACGAAGCAGGAAGAAGAAGCACAATTAATATAGGCTAACAAATTATCCTTATCACGTTAAGACTAAAATGAAAACAACATGAGATAAGACATACTGATCTTTGTTGAAACACCCGAAAACATTAAAATCGAGGTAAAAACTGTACGAAAAACCCTTGTTTAAGTTCTGGGGCAATAGTTATGAGTATAACATGCACAAGGCGTTTGTTATGCAAAAGAGAGCAATTCGGACAATAGTGCGTATTCCACAGTGGGAATCTTGTAAGGATCACTTTAAGAGATTAAATTTATTGACAGTTCCAAGCCTATACATTTTGACACTACTGATGGATATTGTAAAAAACCCACATAAATATGAAAGTGCTGAACAACGGAAGAATAGACTCATTACAAGACGCAAAGATCTCGATGCACCTTTATGCCCTAGATTAAATATAGCAAAGCATGGCTCTCGTTACCAAGCTGTAAAACTTTTTAATTTGCTTCCTACCGACTTGAAGGACAATGTTAGTCTCAACATTTGGATACAGTTATGCATAGTGAGTCCAAGCGCCATTTTCAGTTTTTTGGGAAATTACATAAACGCGTTTTTATTGGTAGAAGATTTGCATTTGCATCGTCAGAAAGTAAATCTGTGTACATCGAAGCTTATATTTGTAATTTAACATGTTACAAGAAAAAAACACAAAAAAAGCTTTTATTTTGGAATATATCGTTAAAAATGCACTTGGACTCCTAATAAATATGATTTTCTCATTTTGCAAAACGAGTCCAAGAGACAAAATAATTATTTATTCTGGAAGATTAGCTTTAAGTGCACGTGGAAACGAATTAATATGATGTACTCATTTTGCAATATGAGTATAAGTATAACATAAAAATGTTTCCTGGACTATTTTCCTATCGTTTAATAAAAAACCTTTGAATTTCCGTATTTACTCAGCATCTTATATTAGATGTTACAGAGGATTGATAAAAATAAATAAAAAACTATTAAAATGGCACTGATAGTATGTCCAGAAAATAAAACAATATAATTATCATAATTTAATAAACAATAATAATTTAAAACAAGATAAGGACGATCTCAGATATATCTTCAGCTTTCAGACAGACAGAAAAATGATTGATGATATTATTGGTCAACACCAACCCCAAACCCAGAACATATCGGGTAGGATGTAGGATGGAGTAGGTAAATAATATATAAATCTACTCTTCTTCAATATGTTCCGGATCAAAAACCTAAATGGCCATCAACACCTTCAACAACAATATCATCTTCAATCGTGCCATCAGAAATCAAATCTTTGTCAAATGCTATAGCGTCGTTTGGGATATTATGAAACAGTGATTTTAAATCTTTTAGTTTTTTCTCTGAAACATTTTGTCCTTTCCTACCCTTTCTTTTCTTTACATCAATTTCTAAGCTTTCTTCCTCTTCTACTGCTCCTGCCTTGACATAATGAGGCAATGGATGATTTTAGGTTTCCTTTATCTGGTTTATTCTTAACCAATTATTATTGACCTTCTCGCCCACTGTTATCTTTTTTCTGTTGACAATAGCTTTTTCCTTTTCTTCAGTATTTGTGATTCTTTGTTCTGCAGCTTGCCATAACTTTCTTGTAGTCTTGTGGAGTATAAAGTATTAATTGCAGTTTCAGAAATATAGGGTGCTTTTCGAGGAGAGATCATCAGGTCTATTTTTATACTTTTTTGCTATATTGTACGCCCGAAATAGGTAAGCTGTTGGAACATAATTACTTTTAAGATCTTTTATACACAGTTTTACAATAATTTTTGAAGTGAAAACTTCTTTAGCGGCGTTGAGCACTTTTTCTGTAATGGGTATAAAATCTTAAACTCGCGTCAGCGCGTCAGGACACGTGACCTGATCGAAAAAGCGTAAGACGGATGGAGAGTAGACAGCTATCCCCTCTCTACGGCGCGGCGAAAATGTATGCCTGGGCCTACTGTTTCGTTTAGGCAGCGCAGGGCGCTTGCGCGAATGTTCGTGTATGTTACAGCGTGCCAAATAACAAACAAGCCCCCCCTAACCATTCCAAAATATCAAACATGCTCAACGTTAATAATCAAGTTTTCACTTCTGCCGGCACTCCCGGAGTGCAACCCGTATTTTTTTTTTATCTTTATCTTTATACCTACGTGTATTCTGGCCTTTATTTTTTTTATTCTGTTCTCCGCAACAATTAAGTTGACCAAAGAATTAAGTTTTTGACTTTGGTAACTAGTATAATATGTGCTTCCTTAAACATGACTTGAGTTCTTCTGCCAGCCTCTCCTTCCACCCAAACAAAGATTACGTTCAGAAGTTACAAACAACTGTCGCGTAGACTACTGATGCGTAACACTACGTCGTTTGGGCTAGTAATGTTTAATGGAAATGTGCTTTTTCATCATAAAATTTGGTTGTTAGTTTTAAATTGGTTGTTGGACTTGTATTGCATTTCAAAATACTTAGTTTGCTATAGAAGGCGCTTGGACTGGGTATCAAAAAATACCACTTAGAGTGAAGCTGGCTGCAAGAGTGTTTTTTCTATGGCATAATTATGCCTTAGTGATTACGAAAATGCGAAAAAATCAAAAAATGAAATTTGGCGCTTGGACTCCTTATGCATAACTGTATCCATTTTTAAATCTAGGCTCACAAGGCTATTGTTGAAAGGGTGTTTCTACACAATTAATGAATTTATTGCTTATGACAAGACATGTTTAATTTAGACTAAGTATATTGTATTTTCATTGTTGACATTTTATTGGTTGACATTGTTATTAATTTTATTTTTCGGTTTATCCTTTTTGTGTACCATGTATTGTGTTGTGTTGTCTAGTAATTTAAGTGATTTCAAACACGATTTTTGTAAATTGTTTGTGAATAAATGAAATGAAAAATGAAATGAAAAATGTTTGCATAACAAATGAGTGATAAAAGATGAAAAATGCAGTAGAATTCATTTTGCTACGTTTTGTTGGTCATGTCGCGCGGGACTCGTGGATGGGTATAATCAACTCATTGAATTAATTCACACGGATTTCTAGTCTGGAAGGTAAATTGTCTTTGTCAAAATTTGATTATGTCCCTGGAAGCTTGTGGCTTAGGAATAATCTGCAAAACCTCTGTAAACTAGAGTTTACTGAGTTGTGACTTGATTTATGAATTCGTAAATCTTACTTCGTGCTGTTTTTGCCAAAATCTTAATGAAAAATTAATATTTTTCTATATCTTTGAGACGTTTTATTATTATCTTTCGTTTCCCGACCTTTTACCACCGTATTTACGTATATCGACAAAAATATATAACTGAGGAAATTGTGATAGGAATTGTTTGAAGATTACTACCAATCACGTTGAATGAATGTTCTTACAGTACTTACTCGTAGATGACAAGGGACAGATCCGGCCGTACACGGATCCTACCGAGGTCGGCACTTTATCGTGCTGAGATGTAATTTATACAGTTTTATAGTTTGAGAGGCGAGTCAAGTTTGTACCTATAGGTACTTTTACTTTTTAACTTATATTACTAATAGACAACAAATATGCACATCGGCTAATTTCGGCTTCTTAGAGCGTTTTGTGCGTCATAAAGAGTAGCGCTCTACAAAAGCAGGAAAGCCGATGTGCAATATTTATTGCCTACAACTGTAATTGATATAAAAACATTAAGTATAGCACAAAGACTATAAACGAGCACTATTAACACCGACGATCGCAAGTACGGCTCTTTCAATAGTGCCTGTTTCGGGAAGTTATACAGGTTGTCATGTTATAAGATCCCGATTATTACATATGGAAGTCCAAGACGGCCGAGGCCTATAGATGCGGCCTGAAAACACCATCACTAGTTAAACACTCCTTCATATTATATTGATGGACGAACTGAAGAAATGGATTCCACCAATGCCTAGTTGTGGCCAAGGCTTGTATATTATTTTTCTCAAATAATGCGTGGAAATTAAAACCAAGTAGAAGAACCTTACTTAGTCTTAGTAGCTAGGCAGATCTATTTGTTTAAATAATAAAACCTTTGATAAGTTACCTCCTTGGGCCATGTTTTGGAGTAAAAATCATGTAATTTTGAAATTACACGACAGATATGATGTTCTTCATGCAAATTTTGACGGCCACTCTGCTTGCATGTAATTGGCCCATTTGGCCAGTACAGCCATTTCGATAATATATCTCGAAGAAGGTTGTCAAAATAATGCTCAAATTTCCAAGCATGTTTGAAAAAATAGGAGGAGGTTGGAGGTTTCGATTCTAATATCGCAGGAAATAAGATTCTGGTTGAGCTGTTTATTTGGACTCGCACGACCGACGTCGTGGGAAAAGGCTTTTTGCGAACATTGAAATAAAGCTAGATAATATACGCCAGTGCTTTAGCCCGCCGCTCTGAGAAGTACCGTTGCTTAGGCAGTTTGCTTACCAGCTAATATTGCGAATGAGTAGCTTACAATACATTACGCCTATACTTATCTACTTTACGGTTCTATAAAAACTTCGCGGAGTGAAATATGTTTCTTTAGTTTAGTTGCATAGCCTTATGTTTAAATATTTTTTATAACGCTTTTATTAGCTTCACCTGTATGTATGTATGTATCTATGTATGTATGTATGTATGTATGTATGTATGTAACCGACCCCTTTGAGCTCGATTTTGTCCTACTTTGAACGATCAGATTTGATTCAAACTTTGCACACCTGTCAAAGGTCGATGACAATGCAATAATATGAAAAAAATGAAAAGAAATAAAAAAAAATTAAAAAAAAACCTACTTTGAACGATCAGATTTAATTCAAACTTTGCACACCTGTCAAAGGTCGATGACAATGATATAACATGAAAAAAAAAAAAAAAAAATGAAAAAAAAAAAAAAAAAAAAAACCTTCTTTGAACTATCAGATTTGATTCAAACTTTGCACACCTGTCAAAGGTCGATGACAATGCAATAATATGAAAAAAAAAAATGAAAAGAAATAAAAAAAAAAAACCTACTTTGAACGATCAGATTTGATTCAAACTTTGCACACCTGTCAAAGATACAAAAGACAATGCAATAATATGAAAAAAAAAGAAACTAAAGAGTTGAAAATAAATTATAGTTTAAAAAACTAAAAAAAAACGCTTTTATAACTAATTGAACTAAAAAGTTAAAAATAAAACTGTAATAATCAATTGAAAATTTATATTATTGTACAAAAAGCGTGGGGGGCTTGATTTTGATTGTTGTAAATATTTTATCAATAGTTTATTATATTATCTGAAGTTATTATAAAAAGGACCCCACGCTTTTGTACAATAATATAAAATTTCAATTGATTATTACAGTTTTATTTTTAACTTTTTAGTTCAATTAGTTATAAAAGCGTTTTTTTTTAGTTTTTTAAACTATAATTTATTTATAAAGTATTTTGTGAACACATTATAATGTAACTAATTTTGAAAAATATTTGATAAATAATGATGAAGCGACTTCTATAAATATATGCTTACTCTGCGTCTTTTTACAGCAAATATAACAATCTTCTAGGTAATTTTTCGATCTCTTACCTCTAGCTTACTAAATCAAAACCAGCAGCTGGTCTATCGGAAGCTCTTTATATTATGGTTGTGGTTACTTCTGTCAAAAAATTCAAACCTAAAAAGAAATGAACGTGTAGGTCAGCCGATCTGTAGGCTCTGTCTGGCTCTAATTTTGGGTCTGTGTGAGTGTTGACTAAATAAATCCAACATCGAAACGTCACACACACACCAGTATAATGCACTGGTGAGCACTCACAGACTCAAAACTAGAGCCAGAGACATAGCCAGACAGAGCTTCTGGTAGACCTGCTGTACACAATTTGACAGCTATCAAAACAATAGCCATAAACCATGTGGAGCTCACTGTAGCCCTGAAGTTTGCGTTTCATGTATTTTTCTGCAACGTTGAAAAGCTTTCATTTTGCTGTGGTTAGTTACATCATGCATTCCTGAAAGGCAAAATGTTTTCATTTCAATGGAAGCAAAGTTATTTTTTTAACAGTTTAACCGAACTACTGGGAACAAACCCCCAGTAGTTCGGTTAAACAGTTCTTGATGGGGTTTTTTGCCACTAGTTCAGTAAAGGAAAAAGCACACCCTAGCACAGAACTACTTATGTTATACAAATCAAAAAATTTTCAGGTTTAAGCACACCTATTATTCTCAAAATTGACTTTACCGTGAATAAATGTTGCGAAAATCTTGTTATATTATACCCTTTCAAACATAGCAAAGCAACCTTAACAAAATCTCCTCGTAAACATTACCTTCAACGTATAGTTAGATTAATCTGAAGCGCTAATACTGTTAACTGCAGGACGACTTTATCGGCTCACTTGTTAGTTCGGTGTTAATCGAGGTGCGGAATGTAAAGCCGTGTGCACACGATACTCACCGCCACTTGCGCCTGCGACGCCGACGTTGGCGTAGTGATCGTGAAGCGTATAGAAGGGATAGTCACCTAGTTTGAACAGGTACGCGGACATAAGCATCGCGTCCTGCCGCGGGTCCACATGCTGGTGCGAGGGTCTCATCAGCGAAGATATAGAAAAGTCCGTCGTCGCGGGCCCTTGTCCGCCCCACCCGTTCGCACTGCACAATTTACACTCCTCGACCTTCATCGTTTAACTCTAAATAAATATCTCTATCCGTTTTTTTTGTACTCGGTTTGTACGGCACTAGTAAATCACAATATAAAAATATCCGCGGGGTGGCTCGCACATCACAGAAGATAATATCACAGCAGCATTCGGCGGCGTCTGTAATTCGTGACGTAATGCCATGAGGACAAGCTCGAGTCGTTCCGCGGGCGCAATCGCATCTGTCGCGACCGATTGTACCCTTCGGAGTAACGAGTCAAGTCCGTAAATCATGGCAAGCTCTCCGACCGACTCCGCTTCGGAAGCGAAATTAGTCAAAACATGATGTCTACCACGACATACAAATCGCCTGTCTTGGTCGCGAACTGTTCATTTACAGTTTACAATATTATTTTGAGCATATCTCAACTTTATTAAACTAGGATCAAGTGAAGTTTAAAAAACTTGAGAAACCAACTTCATGGCCGATGTTCGTGAAACTTATTGATTCGATTTTGACCAAATTGGAACCTTTCAAATAAAAAAGACTTTTCAAATCAGTTAATAAATGATGAAGTTATGCAATAACAAACATAAAAAAATACAACTGAATTGAGAACCTCCTTCTTTTTATTAAAGTCGGTTAAATTTTTAACATTTTAAAAATTAAACCGATTTTTAAGGTTTAGTTTTAATTAGTTTTAGTTTTTTTTGTTAATATTATGATTTTTTGTTTTGTTGTTATAAAATTAATAAATATAAAAAGAAGTCAAAAAACATAGTTTTTATCATTGCCCTTAATTTTGTGACCTTTTAATCGAAATTCCGATAGATTAATAAATATTCGTGAAATATAACGCAAACGCAAAAGCTATTATCATAATGGATTTAACTGTACTCTTATTACATTAGTTCCACAAAAAGTTCTAGAACATAAATGCACCGTGCTCAAATTGGCTTCACAGTTCGGGCTCAGCATTTACAGTTTGTATTATGTTATGCTCATAAACAAGTTATTACGCGGCTCTCAGTTGCTTGTGAAGTTTGTTCATTGAGAGATGCCGGCGATTAGTATGTGATGGTAAACAAAGCTTGGTAGTGTCGGTGTGGTGTTCGGTACGAGTGCCGCTGCATTGCGGCTCTGTGGCGGCCGGGTCAGCAGAGCGGTGCAATGCCGAATTCGAACCCAGCGCGATTCCACACGACTGCGATTGCTATCATATTCATAAGCCCTGTGGCTGTTTGTATGATCAATATCATTAATACCATCGTGATTGATGAGATCCGTTCACATTGTATTATATTTTTTTTACTTTTCTCTTCTTATTCCACTTTATGGGTCGGCACAACATCTTCTCCTCTATATTTTCTTTTGTGAAACGTGATAGAGGCTGGAATGTCCTGCCTTAATATCCATATATGTACGTGGTCATCCAAATTAATATATCATTGTGCATCTTATCTGCGACGTAGACCATTATATTTACTAGTCGTTGTTCCCTCAGACAGCCTTGAAAACATCTTAACCCGACTGTTCTCAATACAAAATTCAAAATAGTTTTATATTCGCGCGGCCGCGTGATGTCTATCTAATCCATTTTAAAATGTCGCTACAGTTTATCATCCGATCGATTTAGCGATGTGATGACTTATCTGAGTAACAACATGTTTTCAAATAAAATCAGCGAGCGAGTGATGCCTCTGCAAATAGGTTGTTTTAGATTCATTCGTAGAACATTCTCGTAGAATTCCCGAGAATCTTCAATTCCGAGATTTCTATTATTGCGTATTGAGATATTATTTGTTTTGTTTACGATGGATAACAGCTTGCGTTGTTATGGTACAATTTTGTGCCTAAAACCATTTCCAGCCGGTTACGGTTGTGCAGATTTGTTATGTATAGATACGACAACCTATGCGTGATTAGGCATTTCTATTTGTTAGCTACTAGCAATTGACCGCGGTTGTGCTCGCGCAGTACCTACCCTGATAAAAAGTAGCCTATCTGTTATTTCAAGCCAAGTTTCATTCAAATCGGTTGAGCCATTAGGGAAAAAATATTCCTAGTATTGCTATTCACTCACAAATTTTCGCATTTATAATATCAGTATGATGGCATACGTGCACGGAATAGCGTCGCAGTACTGCAGGGTGGCCTTGAATTCGCCGGTAAACAAACGTCACGTGTCTCGCCTCTGTGGAGTCATTAAAAATCGGCGCTCGCGCTCTCTTTCCATCAACGCTGATTCCTTATGTCACGTGAGTGTAATGTAGATTGCTTATCGCTACCTGGATGATGTAATAAATATTGAAGAACTGCTTAAAAGTAATAAATATGCTGATTGAATCCATAATCCGATTCATTACATACTTTAACACTATAATAAATATATCGACTTTTGATTAGATACATTACCTACGTTGTAATATTATTGATACGATATAGTAGCGCTCGACCAAAACCGTTGAATTTTCTATAAGAAACCCTAATCCTTTTCGGGAATGTTCTATTTCAATGGCTTGTGAATTAAAAAAGGTCTTTAATAATAGGTGTAGTCGCACGTGCGGTAAGCAGCTGCTATGACAGATGTCGACAGAACTCCCCCGACGGACCCTCGACTACGGCTACCTGCATCACCTGACTAGCTACACATCTTCCGTCTCATAAAAAAGACAGCACGATTGAAAGATATAAAACTAATTCGAGTAATATATTGATGTCAGTGTTTTGGTAAAAGATCATACATCCCCTTTTGGATAATTGAGAAAGAGAAATATCAGTAATCTACAGATACTAATACCAATTGAAGTGGCGCAAATCTCTATGAACGCAGTTAAACGGATATTACAATTTACACACGTACATTTCTGAATCCTTAAACTCAACGTTATTCGGAATAGATCAGATTGAAATTCCTCGTATCGGGTTCAATCTAAACTCAAGCTTCATTTCGAAGTATTAGCGAATGGCGACAACGCCGTACCTAAATATTTGGCAATGCTTTCTGGCGATCACCCAATAGAACATCCGTTCGATATGGTTTAAATAAACATTATGTGCGAAGAAAGCTTTAACAATAGTTTAGGCGTGCCATGCAGATTGGTTTAAGCAAGTGCGAAATACAGTCCACAAATGCCGTGTCGGTTTGCTATAACTTATTATGGCCTTTTAAATTTCTTTTGGCACGTACATATTTTTGGCGCCCACCCAGGGACATCATCACTAATACCTAATGCAGTCTTATTGTCCCATAGCAAGTCTCAAGAGACTACTGAATCATAATTTATAAGGTCTGTTTGCTTTGAAATATTAGTTAAGTCGATCAACTGCTTGAAAGGGCGGCATCCCTTCGGATCAATTGGCAGTGTAAGCTGGCGCTAGCCCAAAACTAGTTCTCGGTATGGTTTTGCACGGACACAGATCGGCTTAATGATACTATTATGATGAATTTGAAATGTAAATATTACGGAAATGTCGTTTGTACATTTCCGTAATATTTATTAGTTCCTTATTCATTTGGTTGCCATAACAAAGGCCGAAACAAAACATGTAAAATTCCTGTATTCAGATAACCGCGATAACATAGTAATAATCAGTGAGAGTTAACTTATCGATAATGAACACAGTTATCATCATCCGATTACCATATCACTGCCGAAGTAATAATATATTAGAAAACAAATATTATATTTCAATATACTTTCATTTTTCTATACCGATTGAGACTTTGGGCGTTTGATTACCTTCACGGTTCTTGTTTTGAAATGAGTTTGGTCATGCTTTACTAAAATAGACCTCACACGTCGACTTTATTTCAAAACGAAGAGAATGTTCAACAATTGAAACATTAAACTCAATTTGAGTTCTTTCTCAATAAACCATGGTCTCATAAATCATCATTACCAATTTGTCGATGGCAGCGATTTGGTATGTAACGCAAACGGCCGTGGCATCGTCGACGAAAGCACAACGCGTGCTTTCACAAGAATCACAAACTGCTTACATAAGGCATAAAGGGGCTTGCGTAAACCCCACTTAGATGCGGAGCTCGATCATAAGTTAGCTTTAAGTTCACGTACGGCGAGACGGCCCGTGCGAAACAGCGATTCGATTATATTGCTCGTGAACTCAATTGACCAAACAATAAAAGTGATATTTATTAGCTTTTAAACAACTCATTCGAAACAAAACGCGCATGATGAATCAAAAAGGTGCCTAATGCTTACAATAGATTATAGCGAAACAATAAATGGGTAGGCAACGGACAAAGCGATTCGTGACGACCCACATACGAGTAGTAGAAAGGAACTACAAAAACTCTCTCATTATTTGAACGAACTGCGTACCGTAACAATTGGGCTAATTTTACCAATAATGAGAAAAACATTCTGTGTAACAACGGTTGGGCATAATTTGTGAAAAAGCTCGGGGATTTACGATATATTTATTTAAATGGAATCAAATTTATCGCCAGATCGCCGGCTTCTACTTGAAATTCAACTAGCTACCCTATTAAATGAAAGTGTAAAGAGATACAGTTTCCAAAGCCATTTATCTGTGTAATTGATAGGTATCGTTGTTAGGCGAGTGTGAAATTTTGCGATAGAGCTAGATATATCGCGCAGAATAGAGGGACGCCGGAGGGCTAGAGAAAGCAAGCCTTTCACTCGACCTGCCTTACCATGGCTTGCGCAGCACTAATTCAAACAATAATACGCAACCATATCTTCTATGATTTGTTCTAGTTTTATATCGAAACATTTGGCAGAGTAAATACCATAAAAGTGCGTAAATATCAATCAAATTTGATTTAGGTACGCATGTGATCAGTCTTGTTTAAATTGGCTAAAGACTGAGTGGACAAAGCCGAGTCCTAAGCCTAAGGCCGAAATGCCTCTGCATCAAACACTCCATCAAGCCACTGACTGCCCTATATGGAGAACTATGTCTACGAAATGGGTAGGAGTAGGAGTGAAGGAGTCACAATCAGGATCAGGATTAAACTAAAGGGGGATCGGATAAGAATTACATATCAACAAATGTATTTAAGTTCATTCGCTGTCTCTTTGGGACTTCCCCTTATTATACAATAATAAAATTGACCGGTTTAAAAATATTTGAGCTGTGGGTATTACCGGGAGTTGGTTGGCTTATGGTATTTCTAAGAACTGTCTACACAAAGCATTATAAATTATAAACACAGAGACAAAATGACGAAATAGAATATAACAAAGTAGCTAAATCAAGCATAGCTATTTAACTCAACAGGCTGCGGGCTTCACTATTAAAACAAGCTAAGTAGAAGATTAACTTGAGAGTTGAGAATGGTTGTGAGGTAAAGTTTAAGGACCGCAAAGGTGGAAGTTTGAGTGCAAGCTGCAGCATAGTAGACCGCAAACTATGGGCTACATACAAAGGATCAGTTAATGAATTGCTCTATGGATGTTGAGGTTGGCTAACCGTTTAATATTTAAACACCATTCACTGCTTCTAATGAATTAACAGCAGAGTTTTATAGTATTTTAGCTCTGAATTTCAAATAGTAAATTCGAGGTTTATGTTTTTGTTTGCACAGAATTAAGTAATTTTTAAATAATCTTTAGGTTGCATTTGGATATTTTGAAGAGTTTTCAAATTTTAGGACAGCTTCTTTTTTTCGGTACTCTTTGGCAGGTTAACTAGGTACCAGGCAGTTGTGATTTATCTGTAAAAATATTACCTAAATGTTTAAGTACTTTATGTATGTTGTCTTTAAAGCTTTCTTGTTTTAGCAAGAATACAGCTGAGATGTAAACATTGGAAAAGCTATCGAGGATTTCATCTTAAGAAAGTAGTTATGTTCGTTTTGCGTCAGTAAGTAATGTAGGTATACCCTAACAGTTCGTAATTGGCGAACAAAGTGTTTCTTACATTTAATGTAGGTTTTCAGTTTTATGAAGCAATTTATATCCTCAAGGCAAATTAATGTTCATTTAAAACTGCTTTGTGCGGCAGCTAAGCAAGAGTTGCTTGTTTTTGTTTGTTTCTTTTAGGAAGGTACCTACTTCTTTAGTTAGTTTTTTTCGTTCTGAAATAACTTTTGCTGTTCTAACACTTCGATTATGTTTATGTAACTCAAGATCTTTTCATTTTATTTATTCAGTGCACGCTTTTATCATTTGCTTCGACCAGATTATTACATCAGCATTGTGCTGGTATTTAGTGGAAAGCCAATATTGTGCTCCCAATAGCTCCTTTATGCGACCGTAATAGCTTGTTTGCTGCCTTTTGTCTAACTAGGGCATAACCTCGATGGCATTAATTGATAGCATTGACAAGCCTGGCTTGAGTAGCGCAGATTCCACGAGCGCTCCCGGTTGCACGGTGCCCCATTTCAGGTGAACTAAGCGACCCTGCTTATTCATGTTTGAGTTGTTCATTTATTTTGGCATGGCGCCGTTTCTGCGTTTTAGTATTTTACCTTGTTATTGTTAGGTATATGATCGGAATAAAACGAATACCTACCTAAACCCCCAAAAGCATTTTATTTTTGATTTCATTTCATTATCTACCTACACTTCGGGAAACTTCACCTTGTTTCTCTGCAGTCTTTTCACTAGACATGGTTTTATAATGTTCCAATAATGTTTTGGCTACTTTATATTTATTCCTACCTCAGCGATACAGTAAACACTGAAGTCCATAGGTAAATTTGTTATTCTATGAACATTGTAAGATGACACCGCAAGCTGTCTCCATTTACATCGTAAATGCTTATTTGAGGATTTGGGCGCGATAGCGATCATAGTCGCGACGAGACGAAAGCCGGCCGGCGACACTCGACAACCGTAAGTATACTATGTAGATTTGGTAGCTTCTGCGACCTCGT
Source organism: Thera britannica (assembly GCA_939531255.2). Taxonomy (NCBI): domain Eukaryota; kingdom Metazoa; phylum Arthropoda; class Insecta; order Lepidoptera; family Geometridae; genus Thera; species Thera britannica. Next base: position 7,353,470 of record OW618050.2, on the reverse strand, counting down.
CAACCGGACGAAACTCGTTTTTGTACAATACTACAGTGTCTTCAATTTCTTTGCGCGACCCAATCTACGGCAAAATTCGCCGGACACCACACCGGCACTTACGTGCGACACTTGTGACATTTACATGAATTGGAAGTTCAGTTGCGTTTCACGATCCACACTTTTATTGTTAACTTCATCCATAAGTTTGGCACAACACGACACTAGATGATAAAGTGATCATCGAATCCAGGTTAAATCACGAACGGAAGCAATGCGCGATTAAGTGCGTCGTGTTTATAGTTTTTATGCGGCGCGAGGCGTCCGCTCACTTCCTCGGTTGACAGTCGACTAACGGCGCGGCGCGGCGGCGGGCAGCCAGCGGACGACGAAAGAAAGCTGTGTCGCGGTGGTGGGGAGCGGGGCTGCGGGGCGTTTGCGGGGCGTCGGGCGTGCGGCACACCTGCGAGCGGCGGGAGCGCCTCTCGCCTCCAACTAGCGACTGCGAAGCTTCCCGCTACTACGCAATAAACGCTCGATAAACTTTCTCATTAGGCGCGCCTAAGCGTGTGACCATAAGCTCGTTTTCTTGCACATCAAACGCGATGCAATACACAAGCCATGTTGGCAATTCACACTCATGCTTGCAGCAAGCTCGTGCGCAGGCAAGCGGACCCGGTGCGTGCGCGCAGCTAAACATTGAAATTCTGACTTATGTTAACCGAATGGCGCATAACTTGTTGAATTATGCAGGATGTTCAATAGGATAGGTATTGAATAGGGTTTAAGCATAATATGTAGAGAGATAAGAGTACACAAGGAACACGTCTTGTTGTTCATTGTTCTGTCCAGCACAGATAACATTAGCATGTTTTCCTGGACACGTGAACAATTTTCTGAAGTTTTCACTCCATTGAAAACCTCTTTAGGCGAACATTAGTATTCTTGAGGTCAGAAAAAACCACTGAAGTACTCAGCAATCGTCACGCGTCACGGGGAGTTCGGAATGCTACGATATTTTTTACATTTAAGTTTAATAACAATTACTCAGACCTATCGATAGGTACTTACACAATTCACAATACCTACCTAGTAATTCACATTACCTATATGTATATTTTCCTTGCACTTTTCAATAGTCAGGGTAACATTTTTGTGTTAGCCGCTGTTAAAGCAATAGGGTGTTATTTTACACCCACTGGATCATTCCACACCTACTCAAACTCTCCCACTGGAACGTGGCTACTGGCTATTCCCACCCTTATATTTAGTGCTAAAAATACTCTGTGCCTAAGGAGGTGCAGACCTTAGCATCTATTGTAGATGATTTATATAGCGTCAGGAGCAACTGGCCTGGGACAGGATTTTAGATGGAATGAGCTTGATTTAACATATTGATTACAATCGCTATATTATCATGTTTTTTTTATTTGTGCCTTAAAAGTTATTCGAATCTAGTCCACACTAGAAATAAAGTATCCATGAAATACCATTGATTAGGTAAAACCACGGGCGCTTTTATTGCAGATCTTTATAGGCAAAATTAGAATCCGAAGTTTTTTGGTAAAAGTTTTTAGTTCGACGTTGATTTACAGAAGATAAGATTCCCGTAAATAAATTGTCTAGGCGTAAAGTCAATAAAATTCCTTCCAAATTTGTATATTTTCTTACGTTAAATTCACTTTTACTTTTTTTCTGGCTTCCGATTCCTAATGTAATCCTAATAATTTATAATAATTCCTAATTTAATTATTAGGAATCGGAAAAAAACCCCTTGCCTTGATTAAATCATAGGCTTACCAGGTTTGGTTAATAAAGTATTCTCTTATCTAGCAAGAAATCTTGATAAACAACAACGCCAAATCAGCCAAGTTTTTTGAGAAAATAATAATCTTGCTCCATCAATAAAAAACGTTTTTAAAACTAAACCCCGACTACTGAAATATCACGTTTAAAAGTGCGGAAACATGTGACAACTGCACTGGCTTAAACTGTAAAGGCCTGCGCACACCTAGTTCGCTGGCGGTAGCGAACAGTGAAACGCTGTCAAATATCGCTGTCAAATCACAGATCTGACAGCGATATTTGACAGCGTTTCACTGATCGCTACCGCCAGAGAACTAGGTGTGTTCGAGCGCATTTAAAATGCTGTTATCACACTCTGGTTCAAAGTTACACGACAAGAAGACAAGAACATTTTAGTACCTAAATGTCAAATAACAATGTTTAAAAACTTCACGACTTCATGGCCAAACTGCTGAACCGATTTTTATTAAATTTCTATGGGACCAATCTGGAAGACCTTTCAGATAGATAATAGATAGATAATAGATTTTGTAAATCGGCTCATAAATGACGAAGTTACGCGATAACAAACATTGAAAAAATAGAATCAAATTGTAAACCTTTTTTTTATTTGAAATCGGTTAAAAAGTCGTATTACAGGCTTGGAGGAATTCCTCCAAGATTACAGGTAACAAATATGTTATTTTTATGAAACAACGGATTATTTACCATGATTAAATTTCAACCGTGATCATGGTGCATGCAACTGTGCCGAAATATCGGAAGTCAACTCATCAAAATTTAATCATGGTAAATATCCCGTTGTTTCATAAAAATGGTGTTAAAAACCATGATAGTTTCAAAAGTTATAACAAATTATGTTGCATGCAGATTGTGCAATAGTCCTAGGTACTTATTTCAGAATGTTCTAGTTCTAGTACGTAGACGATTAGCATCCAACGTGATGCAATATTCAGTTACCGCTCACAATACCTCGGTGTAGCATCGCCACGTGGCCGAGGCCCGACACGTGGACCTGCCACGTGCCTGCAAACTCTCCACGACCTATTTGCAATGCCTTATACACGGCCTTTGTAGTTGCGATAAATAATAATAAGTGAAGTATTAAATAATTATAAGTTTAAAAACTTGAGAAACCGACTTCATTGTCAAACGGCTAAACCGATTTTAATCAAATTTGTTTGGGACAATCTGGACGTAAGAATAACCTTCCAAATAAAAAAAATATTTTCTAAATCGGTTCATAAATGACGGAAGCATGCAGTTACAAACATTAAAAAAAATATTTAAAAAACAATGGCAACACCGATTTTAATAAAATTAAAATGGGACCAATCTGGAAGCAGTACCTTACAGATAAAAAATTTTTTTTTCAAATCGGCTCACAAATGACGAAGTTATGCGGTAACAAACATTAAAAAAAAAACAACCGAATTGAGAACCTCCTCCTTTTTGATTGGAAGTCGGTTAAAAGAGTTATCTAAGCTTAGAGGCTGGTGGATGAGACTGGTGACCAAAGGGCTGGCGCTTACCTAGGTCAAAGAATTAGCTTAGCTATTCAAAGAGGTAACGTTGCAAGCCTTTTGGGCACATTGCCTGAGGTCGGTGATCTGAACTCTGTTTTCTACCTTTAATACCTACAGGTGGAAAAAAGAGTTCTTTATTAAATTTTCTAATTGTTAATTTTTCTTAAAAATGTTTTTTTATTTTAATCTTGTGTTGTTGTGTGTGTGTGTTGTGTTTTGTAATAAGTAATAGTTTTTGTAAATAACGTATATTCAGTTATAAAAAAAAAAAATTGTAGACAATCCACACTATCTAGCCCCAAATTAAGCAGAGCTTGTGCTATGGATACATTTTTTTTTATTTTATAATTTATTATCTTTTGAGAGACTGCTTTGAACAACCTTGCGCACATTCGAGGCCTGCGCACACCTAGCGCCAGCGACCTAGGTGTGCGCAGGCCTTAAAGCGTTCTGCGGTGGCGATCAGTGAAATGCTGCCAAATAAGTCATATTTGACATATGCATTTGATAGCGTCTCACTGAGACCGCTTCGCTTAGAAATGCGAACCATCTATTTTATTTAAAAAAAAAAACATTTATTTAAAGTGTTCATTGAAAATAACCTATACACAACGAGTTATTGGAAATTTCAGTAAAATAAATAATGGAGTTGAGCTGAAGCGATTTTCCATTAATTAGAGTCGCAATCCTGTCACGGCAGAACTTGGAAGACGCGATAACTTTGTAAGCGGCTTACAGGTGGAAAGTATATTTCACAGTGTACTTTCAGATTCAGACTCCTTTATTGAACTGTAGGCCTACCATGAGCTCTGTCTGGCTCTGATTCTGGTTTTGAGTCTGTGTGAGTGTCGACTAAATAAATCCTACGTCAAAACGTCACACACAGTATAATGCACTGGTGAGCAGAGCACTCACACAGAACCAGAGACAGAGCCAGACAGAGCTCATGGTAGGCCACTGCTAAGGAATAATTATATAAAATGTCATTGTGTGTGCAATGTCTTTGCTATTTGTAGTCGCGTTTCTATTTTTTTTAAACTGCAATCCGAGTAATGTAACTTCGTAAATAGGTACTTGGACGAGCAAAATGTTTAATATCATTTCACCACACTCGGTTTGACAAAAACAGTGATACGACCGACGGCGAGACAAGCAAAATGCTGCAAATTAAACAATGTGGGTAAGTACAGATACCTATTCCATGTTGTTCAGCTATATATTATTTTCCGTTTTTTTTATTGTCAGCAGATCTTTATATTATTAACATACAGGTCTAACCTTTACTGCAAGTTCTTATCTGGTAGCATCTGGCAGCTGTTTGTAAAGTAATAAGTAAATTTTAACTTCAGTGAGCTTGAATCAGGCTTGAACGTTGAGTATCTAGGTCAATAATGCGCAGACTACAGATCGCTGGACGACTCATCATGTTTGCTTTCAAAACTGCCCGCAGAGCACGGTGGAGTAAGTCTTTTTGTAAGCTTATTGTATTCTGAAGGATGTGTCTATAAAACGTACTATAGCTGAGCTTTGATTTATTGCTAGCTTTTATAAAGACTGTGTTGATTAATATTTCGTTTGTGTTCGAAAAGGTTCTATGAAATCTCTTTTGTTTTTGTTTCCGTACCCAAAACGTAAAACGGGACCCTATTACTAAAACTCCAATATCTGTCTGTATGTTTGTCCATCTGTCATGAATGAAACTCATGCACCGTGGTAGTTAGACAGTTTACATTTTCACAGGTGATGTATTTCTGTTGCCGCTTTAACAACCAATACAAACAAGCTCTGACTGAATTTATATGAGTACTAAGTAGGTATTTGTTATTTACAGCCAAAGCTTTTTCTGCTAAATCAGCTCAACATTTTCACTTTCAAGTTATGCACAAGAGTTACTTTTAGTTAGTTAGAAGTTTTTCGATTAACGTCCATTACGTGCTGTGATATTATGTGTTGTTTGATAGTATTTCATTGCTTGAAGTCTTAGTACAGTGTGAAAAAACTATAGGTATAGATAAACCAGTCTAAAAATGCACGCCCCTCCACCACGTTTTCTGGAAGTTGGAAGTACTTCAAAATGAAAGAAAACAGGAAAGTACTTCAAAATGATCTTTGTGTTGTGATGTAGGTATTATAGAACAATTTACATTGACTGGCTGAAGTAGTGGGACGTGCAGTTTAAGATTGGACGATCTCTACCTGCTATAATCTGTTTGCTCGATTTTGTGGAAATCATTCCCGTAAAGCAAACGTCTACCAAAATATTACATCTGTCGGTTCGAAATCCGACAAAAAAACAAGTTTCACCATGTTCGTATGTCTGTTGTTGTTCACGATTCTTAAAATAAACTGATTTTCTAAAGTTATTTAGCTTTGACAATCAAAGGATGCTGGTCAGTTTTCGATAATGAGTACTTTTACAATATTTCAATAAAATATTATTGGCAAAAGGTTTACTATTATTGGGCACTAAAACACCCGTTTGCTTAAATTTAATCGAATAATGATGTTATTCGTAGGTGCGGATGCCGGCATACCTGCTTGGCATTTAATTAGCAATAAACATATGTGTTACGAAACTATGGAATTTACAAATGGTATTAGATACAAAAACATATACTTATGGAGCGTTCTGACAGCTTATTAACAATAATTAAAAACTTGAAGTCACACTTTATGAAAATACAGGAGTATAGTAACGTAGTACTCGGATTTTGATTTTTGTATAAAGTGCGGATTATTCCCACACCTCATAACAAAACAGCTAAAGACTTATACTCGTAGATATTACGATACCAATAATGACATTCCAGATCAAACAAAACGTGCAAGAACAAACAATGATGAAAAAGAAATGACGGGCAGTACAACTTTTTTTAATTGGTGTTTACCTACAAAGATCTGTTTATAAGTTTTGAGTTATCGGGTATTACACAGCACCATAGAACCAATATATTTGAAAAACAAGCATCTTGAAAAATAGTTTACTTACCTTTGTATTGTAATCGTATAATTTTAACAGACATGCCAAAACCTGAGAGGTTCTCAGTTGGACATAAAAACGATGGCAAAACAGTTTAGGAAATCCCTCGAATTATCAAGTAAATAAAATGTAGGCAGTACCAAACTGGTATCCTTTAAGCATCCAATCAATTCCGCCGATTTAAGGGCTTGCAGAACTCATTACATTAATTGCTCACGTTTTTACACAAGATGTTGGTTTCCTTTTAAGCAGGTGCCTATTTTGCTTTCCTTTTATAGCCTACATTAACTTAATTGATGCATAATGATTTTGTTGTCCGAATATATCATCCTTTAACATTATTTATTTGCAGGATATTACATTGTACTTATAACAAGACTAAAATTGTAAAAGTAGAACAATTAAAAAAACGGCTTAAAAAAGTGTTTTTTTTATTTCTCATGGTAGACAACTTTGTACAGAGCTCGTTCAGCGGCAATATACCTACTTGTCCTGTCCTGTCACATATAAAATACGAACACATTACTTCTGAACTAAACTGCTTTAATGGCACTAATGTCAGTCAACCAAAGTGTGAATTAACCATTAAAATTACCGTTTATAAAACGCTTGAGCTCATAATATAACTCGTACACATATTACTTGATAATCCCTCGCTATGGGTGGATGGTATTATGATGTTTTCATTACCCTTCATCTGTTGACACGGGAAAACGCGCTTGATTGCTTTTAATTGGTTTATGAGTAAGCTTGTAAAACGGTTTAGCGTGAGGGTGCCAGCGGCAAGGGCAACTTTGCCGATAACGAAATTTCAATGCCATAATTTGGTTCCTCACATTTAAGGCTTCGAACCGAGTCAAATCAGGTTCAGACACCCAAACCAATAACGAAAATTAATATATAATTAGTAATTTCGGTTATTCTGCCTCGTTAACATTTTCCTTTCCCATTACGGAAGCGTGGTTCCAAAACCAAGTCGCGCGAAACGAACCTCTTTTTATGTATAAAATAAAAAAAACTCAAAAGTTCCAGCCAGCTGCGCCCGAGCATCCTGTCGACGTCACTGTACTTTTTTGCACCCATTGATCATGTGTCATTATGTCTATCCTTTTTGGCCAGGTCGGGTTATTGTGTGAGAGAGCGAGACGACTGTAAGTCCTAAAGTGGTTTGACTTACTTGATAGTAACGGCAGTCTTCCGCAAGCGTGGTATTCAATAAAGTCGTGTGTTTAGTTTATGTCGCTTGTTGATTTTTATTTGGGCATCTATAAAAATCTCAAAAGAAATGTGTTTGAAAGATAAATTATATGAATTTTATAAGGTATGTCACCTAGGCACTGGAATTGTAAAAGTATTTTTACTAATATAATTTCGGCGATCCTTGCGAGTAGAGCAGTAAAACTAGAATCTTAGAATCGGTGTAACAAAGTACAAAATCCAGCTGAAGAACTTTATATTGACTATAATCAAACCATATCGTTTCCCATGTTTATTCTAAATTTAGTGTAAGAGTGATGTCTCCTAAAACAATTAAATATTTACCTACCTAGGTATAAGGAAGTGTTTGTAATGCTAGATTTTTTAAAAACATAAATCAGTTTGCAAAACGTTATGGAAAGCAAGGACAATTTGTCTATACCGCTGTCTCGGTGGCCGGGTGAGGGCGCCAGGCACGCCGGGGTTCGACAAAGGCCACTCGGCCGAAGATAAATCGTCATTGTTGTGACGTGATTGTGACAATAACTTCACGCTCCCGATACAGGCAGCTTATTACAATTTGCAACCGCTCATAATTTGTGGAGAACAAACGATCAGTAGCAGTCTCCATGATACTTTAAGGATTTTTATTATGAATGGTATTAGAAAAATTAAATATATTTTCTATCTTTTCTTTTTTCTAAATTATGCTTTGGGTTTTTAGTGGCCAAGTAAGCCAACTGATTGCACAAGTTCTGGTAACCTTTAAATCACACCCTACGTCCGGCCGGACGTATAGGTTTGGGTGATTTTTTTTAAAGGAATTATTATACAAAATATATTTTTATTGTGAGTTGTATGTATAGAAACTGAAAATAAATACATGAGTAAAAAATAAATATTTATACAATATAAAAACCCCTTTTTCAACACATATTTCTACCTAACCTTTCAAAAAACGTTCCTTGAATAAAAAACTGTTCAAAAGTCAATTCATTTGAACTACGCCTAAAGCTAAACTTTAGTTTTTTATCTCAACCGGAAATTATATTAACGGGGGTAACGGAAGTGACGCAGTTAACCACGACATGAATCTGGCTTATTATTTTGATTTCAATTATTTTGTACCGATTTGTATCTGTAGAACGTTTTTTTGGCCGTATCACGGTCGACCGTGCGTCAGTCATGAAAATTAAAAAAAATATATATGTTTTTAAACACTTATTTATGACAAATAGGTATCAAAGTCCAGTTAAAACTAATTAAATTGCCTTAATGAGAGCAATTTACCCTTATAGGGTTGTCAATTTTTAAATTGCTTGTTTTAGTATTTCCGCAATCTGTAAATGAAAATATTTAAAGCAAATCATAACAAAATTTATTTACTTTATGCCACATAATAAGAGTAGTAAGTATTACAAAAGTTTTTAGCAGATTTCGCCAAATGTAGACCCCAAATAGGAATCAATGTAGAAAAAAGCATAACTTTGTTAAAAATTGATTTCTAGTTTTTTTATACAAAAATTGGCATATTATGAGAGTAGTAGATACGAATTAGTTCGATTTTTTTTTATTTGAAACATTTTATTTGGGGTTTTTCGTATGCAAAAAAAATAGAAGTGGGCAATTGGCAAAAACACATTTATTTAAAGAACGTTCAAGTGTCGTCACTGCTTATTTTTTAATATTAAATTCTTGCTGCAGAAAGTTTGTAATATAAAAAAATTGCTTTGATTCATAATGTGACAGCCCTGTCGACACAATCTCTGTCGCTGTTGACTGATTGTGATAACTAGGTTTGTGTAGGTTAAGGTCAGTTTATCTTCATACTCCACTGTATTGTTGAAATATTTGAATGTTAATAGGCACTTACACTATCAATGGAATAAATATCACTTCAACTGGCCTAAAAGAGTGATTAAGTCAATGATATCGTAAATGACACAGGAAACACGACAAGGGGCGCACACGATCAAAGAGTCGGACCATAAGAGTCCAATACTTTAAATGAAAAGCAGCCAAGTGCGAGTCGGACTCGCCCATGAAGGGTTCCGTAGCAACAAGTGTCACATAGGGGTGACAAGATAAGAAATAAAAGAAGAAGTATATATATATATGTTTAATAAAAAAATAAAAGAAAAGATGAGGGGGTCACGGGTCGTCGCCTAGCCAATAAGTTATGCTGTCGTAACATAATATAAAGGTTCTTGTAGTTCGTCGAAATGTAAATTTCGGTTTACGATTTATGACGTATAAAAAAAACTACTGACTAGATCTCGTTCAAACCAAATATCGTTGGAAGTTTGCATAGTAATGTACAACATTATATTTTTTTTAGTTTTATCATTCACTTAGTTTAGAAGTTAGAGGGGGGGGGACCAGCTTTTTACCACTTTGGAAGTGTCTCTCGCGCAAACTATTCAGTTTAGGAAAAAATGATATTAGAAACCTTAACATCATTTTTGAAGACCTATTCATAGGTACCCCACACGTATGGGTTCGATGAAAAAATTATTTTTGAGCTTCAGTTTCTAGTATTCCCCCAAAATTTTAGATTTTTTCTATTTTTGCATAAAAATCTTAATGCGGTTCTCAGAATACATCTACTTGCCAAGTTTCATTAGTCTAGCTTTTATAGTTTCGGAGAAAAATGGCTGTGACATACGGACGGACAGACAGACAGACGTGACGAATCTATAAGGGTTCCGTTTTTGCCATTTGGCTACGGAACCCTACAAACATCTCACTAATATCATAAATGCAAAAGTTTGGATGGATGGATGTTTGTTTGTTACTTAATAACACCAGAACGGCTGAACAGATCTGGATGAAATTTGGCACAGAGATAGATTATAGTCTGGAATAGCACATAGGTTATTATTTGTCCCGATAATATTTATGGTTCCAAAGGGATGGATTTGTTTTTAATGTCTATCGTTATAAAAGAAATTCGTGTTAGTTACACTATTTATCCCAAAAATGTAACGGGAACGGGGCGACCGAAGCCGCAGGCGGCTGCTAGTTAAATAATACATCGTGGACAATCCACACAACACTATCTAGCCCCAAATTAAGCAGAGCTTAAGCCTACGATGGGAACCAGACTCAAATACTTTTTTTTTGTAAATAAATACTTACTATGAATATAACACTCAGACAGATAACAAACATCTCTGGTTCTCTTTCTGGGTTTCTGGGTTGTTTGTTCTCTGTCTGGGTGTTATATTGTATTCTCAGTATGTATTTACAAAAAAAAAAAAAATGTATTCAAGTATTATATCAGCTATCCGGTTCCCATATTACAAGCTCTGCTTAGTTTGGGGCTGGGTAGTGTTGTGTGAATTGTCCACAATATTTATTATTTATTATTATTATCTGTGTCCACACGAACATTTGTTCTCGGTGGGAATCGAACCCACGACCTATGGCGCAGAAGGCAGAGCTACTATCAACCGAGCTGAGAGGCCAGTCAAAAAACACTACATCATATAAAGCAAAGTCGCTATCGCTGTCTGTCCCTATGTATGCTTAAATCTCTAAAACTACGCAACGGATTTTGAAGCGGTTTTTTATAATAGATAGAGTTATTCAAGAGGAAGGTTTATATGTTTATATGAAACACTGATAAATTTAGGTGTTTCTAATGTGATGTCGTAATTAAATAGCGGGAACGAGGCGTAACGGGAACGAGGCGAGCGAAGCCGCGGGCGGCCGGTAGTAAATGATAAAGTGGGTTATTGAAGAACCTGTGACCGTTTACTTTAGTTATAAGACCCGAGACGCGGCCGAGTGGTGAGGAAGGAAGTGTGATGCTCAAGGTCCGAAGTGACCGCACACTATTAAATTATACGAGTTCTTGACGCTTCCGCGCCGAGAGTTTATCTATTGAATAGTATCTCTGCCTTCCTTTACTTTATTGGATTGTAGGTATTTGAATTCCACTTGCGTATTTAGCCACAAGAGTATTTATACTTATATTGCGGGAACTTATATTTGAACTAGCAGCGAGTCCCGGTGTTGCCCGGGAATTTGATTATTTCCAGAATATTCAAAAGCATTCTTTAACGCTTAAGAGCATTCTAGAACGCTTAAGAGAATTCTTTTCTCATAAAAACCAAGATATTTTGAAAAGTATTTACGTGTTAGAAAAGGAAAGACAGATTTTAGCAACATGTTGCGTGATATTATATAATTATAGCCTCAATTCGGACAATTCGGCGTTCAACCAAACAAACTCGTCAGCTTTATAATATTTGTATGGATTCTGGAAATGTATCAAGCATTACTCAAAGTTTTATTGTCATCGAGGTACTGAGGAGACTTAGTTCCAGCAGTGGGCTTCCTCAGACTGATGATAGTTTTTTATACTAAACAAAAATAATGAATAATAATAAATAAATAATCATACATTTTATTTTTTAGTATTTCTCATCCAATACCAATAGTATTATGTTGCTTGGTCCGACGGACAAGCCAAGATGTAGCTAGGCTCTAAGTAGGATAATATAGACCACAGACACTGTCTTTTTGTAAATCATTTATTCTGTGTCTCCCTGTTTTGTTTTGTTCAATCACAGGCATTTCCACACCACACTGTGTTCGTCTGAAGTGCAGCACTATTTCACTGCTCCGTTTCCGAGGTATGTATTTGACATCGGTTTTACTCGCTATCTCATTTCTATGCGCAATATGAGTTCCCGTGCAAAACAACGCTAGTTTCCGAGAACTTTCCCTTTGAAATATGTATTTACAGACATAGCTAAAATGAAAATAACTGAAAAGCATTTGAATACAATGATCCTTGTACTTATTTGTACGAAAGTTCTAGATTTATTTGAACAATTGAGCGTCCGCTCAAAATGACCCTACTACATGAATAGTTGGCATAAGTTTTGTATAAATGTTATGAAACAAACCTACGTAATTCAGCCCAGCCTGGGCTACCGATTTGAAATGATATTGAATAACAGCGGCAGAAATCTTATTTGTATTTGGTAACAAATAAGCAAGTGAAGTTTTAAAAACTCGAGAAACCAAATGGCCAAACTGCTAAACCGATTTTGATGAAATTTCTTTGGGACCAATCTGGAAGTAGGTATTACCTTTTAGACAAAAATATATTTTTCAAATCGGTTTATATCGATGAAATTATGCGATAACACAACTTTAGAGAAAATACAACTAAATTGAGAACGTCCTCTTTTTTTATTTAAAGTCTGTTAAAAAGATATAATCAGAGATTATATTCGAGACTTGAAGTTGTAACGATTTGGGTAAAATACAAAAGAAGATTTTTTGCGTACAGCAGTAGTAAAGGCAAATAAAATGGGGTTTCATAGAATGAACGGAACCTGTTTAACGGTTCTAATACCGTTAACTGCGAAATGATTCCTCGTGCGAGAAGCTACCTATGGGGCCATTCAAGTATTACGTAAGCAGATTTTTACAATTTTTTCCCCCTCTCCCCCTTGTCAGCAAAAGAAAGTAAGTAAAAAAATTGACCGACCAGTAGAAAAACCTTGATGTCAACGAAATTCTTAGAGATGAGGGCTCTCAGATCGTTGGTTAACTTAACCTTTTTTTGTATAACAAAAACTGAGCGTCCTAGAAAAAAAGTAAAAACGGGTTTGGAATGTCCAAGCAAAGTTCTTTCATATGACATGTAACTTGATTTTTTTGTGTCACTTTTTTATTTTTGCACCCTTTTAAAACCCAATATTTTAATAACCCCTCATCTGATTTTATTAATATACTTACCAGTATATTTCTCAAGTACAAGCTACCTATACTTATCAAATTTCATGCAGATCGGATCAATGGCTCGAAAGTTATCGTCGGACAAACATACATAAATACATACATACATACGCACATAATATGCCAAATTGCCCAATAAGATCTTCGTTCGCTTCGCTCACTCGATCAATTATCGCATGGCATATCAATATATTATAGCTACGTGTGTGACGGGTTTGATGGGGTGCTAATTATTATAATTTTATTAAAGTGTTAACCCTTCAATAAACCCTAACCGAGAATGCTGGCTATAAAATACCCCACTTTACCTATAATACCCATAAAATCACATCAAACACGGTTATTATAACTTATGTAGGCATGTTTACAAACCGCACAAGTAGGGTAACCGTCCCTTTTGCGCTCCCTCGTACGGAATTTAGACAGGACGGCAAATTTTTGAACTAGGTGCCTTTAGAAAAATCATGGAAAAACAGATGCGTTAAGTAGGGTCATGGCTGCATCTCTAAGCACGGTTTTCTCTTTTTATGTGTTAACCAGTTTTAGAAATAGGACATCCCTAATCGGATCAAGCGACAGGACACATCCCTAGAGTAGTGGAAGAAGAAGAAGGAAAAGATGGCGCATGGCGTCGTAATGCGTAGTCGAAATTGTTTGCCGTGTAATAAAGTAAAACCAGAGTTGTAGAATGATTCAATGAAGAGTTTTCGCCCTATTATATTTTATGGTGTACCATTATTAACTTACTTCAAATAAAAAAGAAGTAGGTTGTCATTTCATTTCATTTATTGATTGCTTTCATTCAATATTCTTGCTGCTCAATTCGGTTGTAATTTTTTTTAATGAACCGAGATTAAGTAAATTTAATTTCTACTAACATTATATGGATCCCGTTGTCTAACATTAAATAAATTGATTGATTGATATGATTTATTTTTATTTATACTTTCAGATTGGTCCCATTCAAATTTGATCAAATACGGCAGTTTGACCATGAATTCGGTTCCTCAAGTTGTTTAAAATTCACTCGTTTTCGTTCGGAAATTACATCAAAAATTTTGTTACAAACATTTTTTCATGATCTTGTGCTGCGTTCAGAAGACGTCATCTATGATTTTGACGTCATTTTTAAATACACACATGTCTGATTTCCGGCATGTTATTAGTATGGACGTTATGTTATTATATTAGTTTTCGTCTAATTTTAACCGACTTCAAATAAAAAGAGGCGGTTCTCAATTCAGTTGTATTACATTTTTTTAATGTTTGTTATAGCATTTGAGACGAGCTTGATGGCTTCCGGACGGACTGGACAAACATATCCAAAGATCGTCATGTCTGGAAGGAACGAGGGGAGGCCTTTGCCCAGCAGTGAGACCCGGAGGGCAAATAGTAATAACAATAACATAACTTCGTCATTTATGGGCCGATTTGAAAAATTCGGTAGGTAAGTACTTTTGTTGTAGTTCAAGAATGAAGAAATAGTTTATTGCAGGTACAGGTAAAACCCATACACTCCCTTATCATACCAAAAATAAATTGTCCATACAAAAGAGAGAGACACGTGCTCACATGAAAACAACATTTGGTAGACGAAATGTGATAGCAAAACTCCGATTTCGTACTGATCATAAATATTTTCAGAACCATTTTTCAGAAACTCGTCAATAAATACGAGTGGGACTGCAGGCTCGAGATATTTCTCATCACTATCCGGAGCCATAGTCCCGTTCATGACAAAGGGGATGTGTTTTTATTCCTCATTGTGGCCACAAAGAGGTCCTGCAATCGAGCATTCACCGGCGCTAGGGTTGTCTAACACTCATCAAATGTTGATAAAAGGTTTAAATTGATTGTATTGTTGAGCTTTTGTTAAATAAAATAGAATCGGTTCTTTAATAGAGATCTTGGGGTAGTTGAAATGATCCAAAAGATAAATAAAACTTTCGTTGTTAAATTGAATTTGTTATTTATAGTAAACAACTTTAATAAGCAATTTATGATAATTTTTACATTGGGATTCAAAACTCACAATATTAAATAATGTTTAACATCCCGTTGTTCATAAAAATAGTGTTAGAAAGTTATAACTTTATTTAAAGCAAGACGGATAATACATTTACGAAATAATTAAAACATGTTGAGATGGTGTACGAAATAATTTAAGCTAAAATGTGCAAGAAAGCAATGCATAATGTAGGTAAGTCCTGGTCAAATATACAAAAGATAAAACAACTGAAGATCTTTAGCAGCCCTACGAACTGTCTACAATGGGGTGGAAATATGGTGGAATACTACGCTGCCTTATCCACGTCACACACCACTGTAAGGGATTTATGAGCGCATACTTAGCACCAGTTTAAACGATTATTAATAATGCTTGCAACTACGAGTATAACTGACTTCACAAACGTCAAATTTGACATCTTTGTGGATCTTGTTTGTTTTTATCATGGTTTGATAAAAAAAACGAATTCAAAGATTCGAATTAGTACTGGCTCTGTGCTAACTTAAAAATGTTATTTGCGAGTATGTAATTTTGTACTGCTTGACAACCCTGATTAATTAGCAGTCCAAGAAAAAATAATTAATTTATATGGCAATCAGGGTTGTCAGCATATAAATTCTTCAATACTTCACAAATATGTTTGAACAATCCCCTCCAAGCTCAAGACCTGAGAGGCCCCCGAAAGTATCTTGATTTATTGACATTTATGTCGCTGACTGCACTATACTAAAACTTAATAATATGAACTTACCACTTGATGATGAACAAGGAATCTCAAATCAGCATGGCAGCCAAAACAAAATAAAACTATTTATTCTTACCTGAAACAAAAAAAATAATTGAATTAATTAAAGACAAAAATAAGTCAGCGGTAAATTATTGTACAGATATGTTGTACCTGTAATTGAGTCATGCAAAAGGCTAGTTTCTAAAATTAACGGATACATTACATTAGTGGTCTTTGTGAAGGGCTCGTCCGGGGAAGTACTACCACCATGCCTATTTCTGCCGTGAAGCAGCATTGCTGTGTTTCGGTTTGAAGGGTGTGGGTGCCGGTGTAATTACTGGCACGTGAGGCTGAATATCTGTATGCCTCTAGTTGATGGACGCAGAGCAGTGCATCGTAGGGCACGTTCCTGACGTGCGTGACCTACGAGGCATGGCTTTGTTATAGGCGATGGTTACCACTTAACACCAGGTGGGCCATATGCTTGTTCCATCAGCAAGTTACATAAAAATAAATAAATAGTGATACGCAGGTATAATATACAACTGAACGCAAAAATGAATATTACAGTGACTAAAATAACTTAGTAAAATAAACAAGAACGGCCATAAATATCTTCCATCCTCAATGTTTTTCTATTAATATTCTTTACGCATTGTTTCTTTCCATTTTAGTTATTACGCCGTACAAAGACACTAATAAACCACCCACATTAGTTCTCTTTGTTGCATAGCATAGCAAATAGGCAATATGTACGGATTACTTTTATATACGAGTGTAACTCATATACAGGGTTATTCATAATTAGCTGCAAATACTCAGGAATTAGGATCAACAAATAAAATAAAAAATATTTATGATATGATTTTTTTTAAGTTTTGTTATGAAAATCCCGAGAAAATCGATAAAGGAATCATTGGCGCCTGACCTGTTTTGACCTTTGATCCGCGCCCGCGCGCCGTGAGTGACACTCTGCGTTCAGTCACCGCCTGGGTGGGTCATCGTCCTGTTCTCCATGGCAATCATTATGCAATAGCCGTAAAGAAATTAATAAAAATAAAATTTTGATACAAAAACTTAAAAAAATTTTTGATCAAAATTTAAAAAAATAATTTCATAAATATTTTTTATTTTATTTGTTGAACCTAATTCCTGAGTATTTGCAGCTAATAATGAATAACCCTGTATTTTGTTCAGCGGAGCACATTGAATGAGTCATAATATTCTATTTGTGTTTAGTTTATAGGGCAGAGCGGGTAAGTTTGTTCCAGCGTTATGCCTTGAGTTTTTAACTCTATTTGAATAGATAATGTTTCAGTGTCGCTCTCAAAGAGGGAAAACTACTCTGTATCCGGAAAAGAAAAACGTCAGAGATAAATTTAATGCTTGCTCTATGAAAAACTCTATTATCTGCTGTTTTTGTGATGGTTGATGGAAGTAATTACACATACATAATAAGGCAATAAATATACTGAATACTGAATAATTTTTATTGAGGGAGCAACTAGATTTTAATAAGAATAAAATTAACGTTGTATACAATCCACACTATACAATTTAGCACCAAATTAGGCCGAGCTTGTACAATGGGAACCAGGATAGCTGATATAATTCTTACATACATTTTTGTAGTAAATACTTACTTAAAATTCAATATAACACTCATACAATATAACATTTTAAATAACTCTTTGACACAGTTTTTTAATAGGTAGGTAATTTACTAATAAGAGGTAAGAGATCTAACAATTGTACTATAGTATATAGGTAGGTACAGAGCATGATAAGAGCATTGAAGACACAAAGGAAATTATACCTATACTTACCAATTTATCCCTATTTGGACATTTGGGTGAGTTGCAGTGAGTAATAAGGATTCCAGTATTGTAACCAGCTAGATGACTCATACTGTGAATCAGTATTGAACGAATTATTCCATTAGTACTTCATTTCCTTAACTCTTTAAAAACTGTCGCAATCATTTCATTTATTTGATTTACAATAGGTATGTAAGATAAACCACACAAGTGACTAATTCGTTATGGGTCGAAACATTTGATTCGATTATGGTTGACAAAAATCGAAGCGCGGACTAGTCATAATCTAAAAGCGTAAATAATCGTGCAAAAACAAGGCGCAAAAAATACGGAGAACCAGACAAAATATAACAAACGAAACAGGACAAAACCAACCATTCACAGAGTGTCGCTTGCACTAAATAATCAAATCCGACAATTCATTCAAAAGCCTCCGCAAAAAGGGTGGACAAACAATTTGACAATAGCTGTGGCGCCAGTATCTGCGAGCATAGTTGTCGGTTTCCGCTAAATATTTGCTGTTGGCAAGGTTGGAAGTTCCCAGCTCACTGGAAATCCCGGGTACGTCGCGCTACCTGTGTACTCGGCCCATTAGAAAAACCCCTTCCAGATAGCGAGAGCTAGCCTCACAAAAAAAAACTGTTATAATAATTATGAAGTGAATGGAACTGCTGGAAGGAGAAGACCTAGGCGCATGTAACTCGATCAGATAGCAGACGTTTTATAAGAGAAAGGCCAGGTTAGGAATACCCTAAACCGACGACCATGTATGAAGAATGTTATGCGAGGGAATGAAGCGAAAGAAGTGTGTCAGGATCGTTGCAAGTGGAAATCCGATGCGTGATTTTATGTATGCATGTAGTTATGAAGTTTGTATAAGTAATGTGTGGAGTGAAAAGGATGAGAGGGAAGGCATGTGTATTAGGGGAAGTCTTAAAGTAGCGCCTGTGATGGACAAATGAGGAGTAATAGGTTAGCATGGTATGGGTATATTATGCGGAGGAATGAAAGTCATATCACGAGAAAAGTGTTAGATATGGAAGTAGATGGTGGTTATAGAAGAAGAGATAGACCAAAGAAAAGATCGATGGATTGTGTCAAAGATGACATGAGCAGTATGAGCACTGAGATGATGAATGATAAAGGTGAGTGGAAGAAGAAAATCTGTTGTTTTAATGTAGTTTGAGTTTGCAACTACAAAGTGTAATATTTCAGGCACGAGGGCCACATTCAATCAAGTCTACGTTGAACAAGTAATATAACAAGTATCTAAGTTTGAGTTTTGTTACCAATTGAATTGCAGTTCTGTTATTATCAAGTAAGAAATTCGATGATTAAATTTGAAACTTGTGTACCTAAGTTGTACCAACAAACTTATCAGTATTTCTATACTACTACTGTATACATTATTAGGGAAAACAATTTATTTACGCTATTGCTCGTAACAAGAGCATTTATTTGTAATAAATAACAAGTGCCCATTATTACCCACCGTAGGTAATGTATTTTCATTACAAATATATACAATGAATGCTGACAATTGGTTTACGCGGGATAGTATTTTTTACACCTACGTAAATATACGTGGTTTGCTTTAGGTATTTTTGTTTGATTATTAGGTAAATAATAAATAAATATTGTGAATACGCCACACAACGCTATTTGTAAACAAGGCAGAGCTTGTACTATAATAATAATAATAATAATATATTGTGGACAATTCACACAACACTACCCAGCCCCAAACTAAGCAGAGCTTGTAATATGGGAACCGGATAGCTGGTATAATACTTGAATACATTTTTTTTGTAAATACATACTTAGAATACAATATAACACCCAGACAGAGAACAAACATTTATGTTAACCACACAAATATTTGTTCTCGGTGGGGATCGAACCCACGACCTACGGCGCAGAAGGCAGAGCTACTACCAACTGAGCTAGAGGCCAGTCTATAGAAACCAGATAGCTGAGATAATACTTATACCTATTTTTTTTTGTAAATACGTACTTAGAATACTATATAACATCCAGGTAGAGAGCAAACAACAATACTCAATACATACACACACGTAGACTGGACCTTAATAATATAGTTTGGGCGTTTTTAGAATGAGCCCTACCATACATATTTACCTATATACATACATGTAGCTATAATATGTAAAGGTATTACAACCAACAATAAGGTCAGCTTTTCACTAAGGGCCTACATGAGGTGAAACCGAAAATGTAAAGTAGCATTTTTTTTCGTTGTATGGACGAATCCATTTATTTTTTTTGTAAAATATTACAATTAAATGGTGTAAAAAAATTATGATTAGGCTAGAAATTCTCCTCAACTCACAGGGTTCGATAAAATTGAACGCAAAGTTTGCCAAAAACTCTCAATTTTTTTTGGATTTGAAATGGTTTTTTTCCGTTGCTGTTAGAGCCATTGCAATGAAAGTTTTGTTCCCGTTTACCTTAATAAATACGTAAAAACCTGATGTTATTGCATTTTTCTTAGTTGCCGTAGTTTTTATAAAAAAATAAAATTTTCAAAAATATAAATAGATAGGTTTCTGTACTTACTTCTCAGTACAGCCCGAGCGGCCAAGAAGGTTGGACCTATGTCAAATTTCGTGACATGACATTTCATCTCTGACTACGTAAAATATACCCTAGATTAAATCATAGCTACTACTGGTACTATAAATTTGCCACAGTGTAACATAAAACAAACTGTCACAGTATAACGAAATGACATAAAACCATCTTCATCGTACATTATGATCGATAACCTGTATTCACATCATCATCAGCCTGTAGAAGTATATATTTTATGTAGCATATAACTTATCTAGTACATTCTAGGGCACGTTCCTATCGTGCGTGACCAGCGAAGCGCAATGCTTTTGTTAAATACCTACCTCCATTTTTGTAGTTGCGTAAGTAGCTATCTTCCTATCTACCCAGTGCTTTCCGTCATCATCATCAGTAAGTAGAAGTCCACTGCTAGATATAGACCTCCTTTATACATTTCCATGAAAAAACAATTTGCCGATTTCCCACGATCTTTAGAATGTCATCGGTCCATTAGGTGGAGGGGCGCTCTGGTTGCTTAGCACCGGTTATATTGTCGTAGCGACCCGCTTTTTGATTCTAAAGGCGTGTGTTCAAACCCCGTCATGCACAAATTAGTTTATCTGCCAAAAAACCTATGTGCACTATGTCAGTACACTCTAACGGTGAAGGAAAACAATAAATGAAACCAACGTGAAGTAGCAACACTTTTGAGGCACATTCATAATCCACCACACCAGCTTTAATTTTCTATTGACATGACAAGAAGAAGACTCAAAAACTAGTAGCCGATTTTAGGCCTTTATAAAAATAGTGTCGATTTTGCAAAGAGTTTGGGAGCCCATTACAATGAAAAGGAAGTATATATATGTATATTATGGACAATCTATCACTACACTATCTAGCCCTAAACTAAGCAGAGTTAGTATTATGGGAACCAGATAGCTGATGTAATACTTAAATACATTTTGTTTGTAAATACATACTTGGAAAACAATATAACATCCAGATGGAGAACAAATATCTATGATCACCACACAAATATTTGTTCTCGGTGGGGATCGAACCCACGACCTATGGCGCAGAAGGCAGAGCTACTAATAAATGAGCTGAGAGCCCAGTCATAACAATAATATCATGGGTTTTGAGTATTTTTGATTGCCGTCTTTTAAATCTGGAGGTGCCTGTAATGTCCCGAATTCTGGAACTTTCTGTCAAAGGCTTCATGCACGGTGCGCTCAAATACCCAAATACCAAAATACATGTGCCTATTTCTATACACGCAGCAAGGAGTTTCCCAAGATTTTGCGTTTGACAGAACTTTGAAGAGTCAGTTGGGGTTGTCGAAACTCTTTGGTATACCTAATATTTTTAAATGCCGATAAAATACAATAATATAAGTCGAATAGACAGTGTTATTTCACAATGCTTCACTGATCTCCACCGCAATGAGCACCGAAGGCCTAAATGAGTGCAAAGCTTAAAGCCACCCATAAATAATTTCCATTTCAATTCATTTATGAATTGAAATGAAAATTATCTATGCATGTAATGTATTGTATTATGTATATCAGTTATCTAGCACCCATAACACAAGCTTTGCTTAGCTTGGGGCTAGATAATGTTGTGTGAATTGTCCAGCATTATTATTATTATTTATTTCCATAGGCATGAATTCTATGCACTAAGTTATACTTACTAGATTTACATACAGATCTGGAAGTATAACCTTTTAGATAAAAGAAAAATTTACTAAATTGGATCATAAAATTAAATGACGAAGGTATGCAGTAACAAACAATAAAACAAAACGGCTTAGCCGATTTTGATGAAATATTACTTTTCAGAAAAAAAAAGATTAAAAGGGAGAAGACGAAAGAGAAGAAAAAAGATAAGAATATTATTGTACAAAAAAAATTGCCCCCCTTGCCCCCCAGGACCCCCCCTTTTGTGAGTGCTACCGGATGCCGTCGAGATAGGGGGTTTTCGATTAGGGTTTCGTATAGAGGGTTTCTTCCTGAATTGAAAAAACAAAAAAAACACCCCCCTCTTGCCCCTTTTTTCACCCCCCCCTTTCGTATCTTCCAAGCGGAGTGACTTGCAAGACTTTTTTTTTGGGTCATGTAGGGAAGGTGAGATTATTTTGAAAGCAAAATAAATTTTGCCCCCCTCCCCCCTCTAGACCCCTTTATTATTTTTGACCCTTTTTTTCGAGTGGAGCATTGCGGCGAGCGAATGGGGAACAGTGCGGCGAGCAAAGCGAGCCGTGCTGTGACCCCCCCCCCCCCCCCTAAGCCCCCCAGAACCCCCTCCTCCTGAACCCGGGGGGAGCGTCGCGGCGAGCGAAGCGAGCCGTGCTGTGACCCCCCCCTCAAGCCCCCAGAACCCCCTCCTCCTGAACCCGGGGGGAACGTTGCGGCGAGCGAAGCGAGCCGCCACGCGACCACGCCCACCCTACTGAAATTTAGAACCCCCTCCTACTGAAATTTAGGGTGTCTTAGGGGTGTGAAAAAATGTTCACTAGACTGAGTTCAAAATTCAAAATGGCGGCTGTGCCACTTCCGGTTTTGCAAAAATCGTCCGATTAAGGTCGTTCAAACGGTTCATTCGACTGAGGACTATGATTGGAGATTGAATTTTAGGTTTTTTAAGGTGTTTGATTGGATCTTCACTTGGTTTAGGGTTCCGCCCCTGTGGGAACGCATTGAGGACGCGAGCTGCTTGCAGCTCGCGATGCACGCGACCCGGTAGTCAACGTTTGGGTTCCTTCCAGCGGTTTCGACCCGTTAAGGGTTTTGGCTTGACGTACAATTTAGGGTTCCGTATAAGGTTTTGATTGGGGTTTTACTACATTGAGCAATTTGATTAAGTGTTCGACTTTTAGGGTTCCTTAGGACTTTGATTGGAGTTTCAACTACACTTAGGAGCTTGATAATGTTAACATTTTTAGGGTTCCTTAGGACTTTGATTGGGGTTTTACTACATTGAGGAACTTGATAAAATAAACAACTTTTAGGGTTCCTTAGGCCTTTAATTGGAATTTTACTTCACTTAGGACCTTGATTATGTAAACAATTTTAGGGTTCTTTAGGACTTTGATTGGGGTTTTACTACACTGAGGAACTTGATTCACTGATCGACTTTTAGGGTTACTTAGGACTTTCTTTACTACTTTTTGGGGTTTTACAAGTGCAAGTGTAATGTAAAACTGGGAGTAGCACACCGACACGCGAGCTGCTTGCAGCTCGCGCACACGAAAAAACTAGTTAAGGGGCTGACGTATGGAAAATTTTCATACAAACGGAATACCAAAATGATTTCTAATTTAGACAGATTTACACTATATTATTGTAATAATTGTATTTGCATAGTATTTATCTAGGTTCCTCAACAGTTTTTATTTCAAATTACTTACCTAAAATGAAATAAACACCAATCGCATTTTGCACATTTTTATGCTAAACTTATCAAGTTTTCTACCTATTGGTTTCGTACTAAAAACAACAATATCTTACGTGTTTTTTGTTAAGGAACCTAGTTTATATTGTCTAGTTACAGAATAACAATACTATGTAAAGAATACAAAAAGTTTTCAGTCATCATTTTTGGTATTACGGAACACGATCAAATTCATGGCATTTTCGAACGGCTACTATTGCTATCGCGCACGCACGGTGCGGGTGGCGGGGTGCAGGGGGAGGAAACGCTTGAAGCACACGGGACACTTCGGTTGTGTGTGTGAATCGCTCGGACTTCGGACTAGTTAAATACCTACACTGGCATAAAACATAATGCTTAGATATTTGATAATTGTTAGTTTAGGAAGGGTACTAAGTGAAGATGGGAAATACTAAGTACCTAGGTAGGTTGTAGGTTGGGTAAACGAAATTAAGGTGCAGCACTAGGTCAAAAAGTCTGCCGAAATTTCGAAAAAAGCCAACATTTCGACTAAAACAAATTATGAACCATTAATTTCTATACAGGGTGGAATTTTGTAATGCCACCTGGAGGGAAAGTACTCTTAATACTGCAGATAGAAAATTTTACTCAAAGGAAACATTCCTTTATTTTTGGATAGAAAGCAATTTCTAAAATTAAAAATAAAATAATTTTTAAATTATTTTTTTTTTGAAAGGAATAAATTTATTCTTTTAAAGAAATGAATTCGTTAAAAGAATAAATTTGTGTATCCAAGAGAATGGAGCCCATTTCAAGCAACTAATTTCAAGTAACTAGTTAGTTATCCATTTTTTGTAAATAATTAAATTAATTTAAGATTTCCTGGTTTTTCTTTCATTTAATTTATCATGTTTGTTAGAGAGATTTCATCCTTATAATTGACTAACGATCGATGCAATAAAAGTACAAGGTATAATTTTTCTGATTTTAGCCGGTTCAATTCCCGGGTGTGAGAGAATTTTCGAAAAACTTTGAATGCAGTTTGCTTTCTATTCAAAAATAAAGGAATGTTTCCTGTGAGTAAAATTTTCTATCTGGAGTATTAAGAGTACTTTCCCTCCAGGTGGCATTACAAAATTCCACCCTGTATATGAAGTATTGATAAAAGGTCTAAGAAAAATTACAACAAATTATTTTTTTTCTTTATTTATTTGTAGTTCAAACAAAGCAGCCAAGTGCGAGTCGGACTCGCCCATGAAGGGTTCCGTAGCATCAATTAACATAATATAAAGGTTTTTGTAGTTCGTCGAAAGGTAAATTGCGGTTTACGATTTATGACGTATAAAAAAAAACTACTGACTTGATCTCGTTCAAACTAAATATCGTTGGAAGTTTACATAGTAATGTACAACATATATTTTTTTTGGATTTATCATTCTCTTATTTTAGAAGTTAGAGGGGGGGGGACCAACTTTTTTCTACTTTGGAAGTGTCTCTCGCGCAAACTATTCAGTTTAGAAAAAAACGATATTAGAAACCTCAACATCATTTTTGAAGACCTATCCATAGATACCCCACACGTATGGGTTTGATGAAAAAAAAAATTTTGAGTTTCAGTTTCAAGTATGGGGACCCCCAAATTTATAGTTTTAGAAAAAAACGATATTAGAAACCTCAACATAATTTTTAAAGACCTATCCATAGATACCCCACACATATGGGTTTGATGAAAAAAAATTTTTTGAGTTTCAGTTTCAAGTATGGGGACCCCCAAAATTTATAGATTTTTTTCTATTTTTGTGTAAAAACCTTAATGCGGTTCACAGAATACATCTACTCACCAAGTTTCATCAGTCTAGCTTTTATGGTTTCGAAGAAAAATGGCTGTGACACGGCCGGACAGACAGACAGACAGACAGACAGACATGACGAATCTATAAGGGTTCCGTTTTTGCCATTTGGCTACGGAACCCTAAAAACTGCTACCACTCAACGTCCGGTGGAAATATTGATAAAAGGACTGAGAAATACTTGAACAAAATAGTTTTTTTTTTATATAACTGGAGCTCAATAAACAGAGTACCGCTCAACGTCTGGTGGAAATATTGATAAAAAGACTTGGAAAAATTTCAGCAAAATATTTTTTTTCTTTATTTATCTGGATCTCAAAAAACCGACTACCGCTCAACGTCAGGTGGAAAGATTGATGAAAGGACTAAGAAAAATTGGCACAAAATATTTTTAGTCTTTATTTATCTGGGGCTTAAAAAAACTGCTACCACTCAACGTCAGGTGGAAATATTGATAAAAAGACTTGGAAAAATTTCAGCAAAATATTTTTTTTCTTTATTTATCTGAATCTCAAACAACCGACTACCGCTCAACGTCAGGTTATAATATTGAAAAAAGGACTAAGAAAAATGGCTACAAAATATTTTTATTCTTTATTTATCTGGGGCTTAAAAAAACTGATACCACTCAACGTCAGGTAGAAATATTGATAAAAAGACTTGTAAAAATTTGAACAACATATTTCTGTTTTATTTTTCTGGAGCTCAAGAAATAAACTACAGCTCAACGTCAGGTGGAAATATTGATAAAACGACTAAGAAATTAAAAAAAAACTTTATTTATTTTGAGCTCAAAAAACTGCTACCACTCAACGTCCGGTGGAAAAATTGATAAAAAGACTGAGAAATACTTTAACAAAATAGTTTTTCTTTATATAACTGGAGCTCAATAAACAGAGTACTGCTCAACGTCTGGTGGAAATATTGATAAAAAGACTTGGAAAAATTTCTGTAACGTTCACTAGAAGTTGCTTCATGCAATCAAAATTGAGTTCTATATAGTAATTGTGATAAGACATAAATAAATTTTTTTTCAGTTTGTTTATAATCATTATATAAGTATCCACCTATAGTAGGTTAGCTTGGTACACTTTTTTCGCGAGTTTTGTGCGAAAGCCGAGGTCCATGTAATTGTAGGTCGATGTTCGCAATCGTTGGTTTTGCGAATGTCAATAAGCAGAATAAAAGCAACCTAATTGCCCAACGAATAAAGTATATTTTTAAATGCAGTCACATTATTAGACTTTCTGTACTTTGGTAAGTGAGCCGCTTTGCGTGTTTTTTATTGCTGTGTGTGTGTGATCGATGAGGTCTGGCGAACCACACCCCACCTGATGTTGAGCGGACCTCCACCCATGATCTTCAACTGTAACGTCATGACTGGTTTTGAACCCACGCCCCCCAACCGCTAGGCCGATGAGGTCTGGCGAACCACACCCCACCTGACGTAGAGCGGATACCCACCCATCATCTATTACTGTAACGTTATCACTGATTTTGAACCCGCACCCTCCAACCACTAGGCCAATGAGGTCAAGCAAACCACACCACACCTGATGTTGAGCGGACTCCCACCCATCATCCTCTACTGGAACGTCATCAACCACAACTCCATCGCTCCGCGCCGGGGTCAATGGCTCTCTCAACTCAACTCGGAGTCAATGGTTCTCATTACTCTTCTTCAATTTGGTCCAGAACCCGCACAAACCCTACCTGATGAATAAACTCACTCGTATCATGTTAGAGAATTTCCTGGTGTCTTTTCTAAGTGCGTAAATAGCTACTCTGAAGGTTCTTTATCGGTTCAGGAATGTTGTTTTTTTTTTCACTTTATTCTTGCATTCAGAGCATGACCAATCCTTGCTTATTGAATACTAGAAAAGCGAAACAAGCAAGCAATAAGCTTAGAGGGTTAGTCAGGTAATGCAGCCACAAAAAATAAAAACATAAAATTGTAGGGTGCAAAAAGTCAACTCTCTTTGACCAGATTTGAACTCCCGCCCACCTCGTCCTCTCAGTGTGAATCCGCACGCCCTAGCCACTAGCCTATCTGACGCTTAGTAACGTTGACGAAATTAGGCAATGCATAAAAATCGTTAGCAGTGGCTGACGCACACGCACAAGCGCGGCACTATGGTTGGATTCACGTATAGAAGTAGCGCGTCACACGAGCGCCTGTGTGTGTATACTACTATTATATATTCCGTGGCGCCCGCATCAAATGAATAGAGATAGCTATATTCGGAGCAGTTTTTGCTCACGCCTCGAATTGAAGTTGCGAGCTGTGTACGTCGGCCCGTTAATATTTAGGCATCCGATTTAGGCGTCGCCTAGGTTTAGTGAAAACGGGTGTTAGTAACGTTGACGAAATTAGGCAATGCATAAAAATCGTTATCAGTGGCTGACGCACACGCACAAGCGCGGCACTATGGTTGGATTCACGTATAGAAGTAGCGCGTCTTACGAGCGCCTGTGTGTGTATACTACTATTATATATTCCGTGGCGCCCGCATCAAATGAATAGAGATAGCTATATTCGGAGCAATTTTTGCCCGCGCCTCGAATTGAAGTTGCGAGCTGCGTCCGTCACCCTCTTAATATCTAAACTTAAACATTACGGTATTCTAAATCGCTCCATTGACTTATTACAATCGTACTTGACTGATAGAATCCTTAAAGTTGATGTGGGCGGTGAGAGATCTTTTGGGTCAGTTATTGACATAGGGGTGCCACAAGGTTCGATATTAGGTCCTTTCTTGTTTCTAGTGTACGTAAATGACCTTCCTTTTTTGGTTAAAAAACTATGTGAAACAGTACTATTTGCTGACGATACCTCATTAATTTTTAAAGTCGATAGATAGAAGGCTAATTACGATGACGTTAACGCATCTCTGTCGTAAATACTTAACTGGTTTAATAATCTTTTACTTAATGTTAAGAAAACTCATAAGTTTTATGAAAAAATATTTTTTGAGTGTCAGTTCTAAGTATAAAAATCATAATGCGGTTTACAGAATACATCTATTTACCAAGTTTCATCAGTACATATAGCTTTTACAGTTTTGTAAGTACCATACTTCAAGCAAATAAATTATTTCTTTTCATTTCATTTCATTTTTTTGAAAAAAAGTGACTGTGACATACGGATGGACAGACAGACAGACATGACGAATTTATAAGGGTTCCGTTTTTTACCTTTAAAAAATACAAGTGTTCATTCACCGACTACCGACATTTATGAACTTGCAACTCACTCTGGTTTTGCATAATATGAGGAAAATCTCTCTTGGTGGAAGGTTTCTTTTATTAAATCTGGGGCTATTTGCTTGTTATACTATATAAATTAGACTACTACTACTACACTACTATATAAGTTAGATTTAAAATGTAGCGTTCGTGGTAG
This sequence comes from Thera britannica, assembly GCA_939531255.2. NCBI lineage: Eukaryota > Metazoa > Arthropoda > Insecta > Lepidoptera > Geometridae > Thera > Thera britannica. The sequence goes on along the minus strand of OW618050.2, from coordinate 7,324,453 downwards.
TTTAAAAAATACCGCACAGCTTGCCATTGTTATCACCAATCCTGGATGAAAAATATGCAATGGAAACTCTGCGACGGGAATCAGCTAACATAACAATTGGGTTATATTTATTTACTGAATATCTGTCTGTGTTTTTGTCTAACGAAGCGTATTCTAGTCAACACATTGTAATGTCGTGACAAATGTCAGACCCAAGCACAGAATAAGTAATAGTTGGTATCAAATACATGAATTCACAGCTCAGGTCAGGCAACGCCATCTTTATTTTAAATTTTTCCAACTTTCCGGTCGTGTTTTGTTTTTAGACCAGCGTATAGCGGAGGCTTAATTAAAAAAAAAACATTTAAAAATAGCAAAGTTTTAAATGGATTTTCCGAACACATAAAATACGCGGGCTTCCTCAAGATGTTGTTCCTTCTGCAATGTATGATCACTTCAACAGGACATTTTACTAAGAGAGAGATCGCAATTTACTACTAATACTAGATTACCAGTGATCTCAAGTTTTGAGATAATTAATCCTTCAAGCTACGTCTTCTCTACCAACTCCATGTAGGTTATTTTATTTATAGTCGACTTGCTATAGCGATTAAAAACGTATAAACTAGAAGGTATTGTAAGATATCGCAAAACTACTAATGTCTATTTTTACAGACTGAATAACACGAGCCGTGAAAAATCGGATGTTTATCTTTATTGAGCGCGACACAGAATCGACACGACTTTTTGCCTTGACATTATTTTAAAATCGGGCCTTGAAAAATCTATCAACAACGGTAGTAAACAGTTATTAAATCATTTTAAGATATTACAGCATGCCGCACAATTAGACGTAAATCTATTTATACATTATTTCAAAAATTAAAAAATATATATAAAAGAAAGTTGTGTTAGTTTCGGTTTCCGATTTGGCAGAAAATTGGTGATAGATTAGAACCAGGAGACTGATGATTTTTATCCCGAAAAGTTACGGGAATGGGGTGAGCGAAGCCGCGGGCGGCCGCTAGTGGTTGATAAAGAAATTAATTCAGAGAGCAGACGTCTCGCTTTTAGTAAAGGTCAATTAATCAGCCATTTCAATAAAATTTGCATCGTTCTGCTGAGCTATTTTGAACCCTCTTTGTATCGTTTAAAAATGTTTAGTTTCGAATGACGTTCTCTTTATACGTCTACCAGTTATCATTGTACTAGACCCCGTGCAAGATAATTTGCGGGTGTCAGATGGCGAAAAACATAAAAAAGCAGCCAAGTGCGAGTCGGACTCGCCCATGAAGGGTTCCGTAGCATCAAGTAACATAATATACAGAAAATAAACAGGAAACAGGTTCTTGTAGTTCGTCGAAAGGTAAATTGCGGTTTACGATTTATGACGTATAAAAAAAAAACTACTGGCTAGATCTCGTTCAAACCAAATATCGTTGAAAGTTTGCATAGTAATGTACAACATATATTTTTTTTAGTTTTATCATTCCCTTATTTTAGAAGTTAGAGGGGGGGGGACCAACTTTTTTCAACTTTGGAAGTGTCTCTCGCGCAAACTATTCAGTTTAGAAAAAAACGATATTAGAAACCTCAACATCATTTTTGAAGACCTATTCATAGATACCCCACACGTATGGGTTCGACGAAAAATTTTTTTTTGAGTTGCAGTTTGAAGTATGGGGACCCCCAAAATTTATAGTTTTTTTTCTATTTTTGTGTAAAAATCTTAATGCGGTTTACAGAATACATCTACTCGCCAAGTTTCATCACTGTAGCTCTTATGGTTTCGGAGAAAAATGGCGGTGACACGGTCGGACAGACAGACAGACAGACAGACAGACAGACAGACAGACAGACAGACAGACATGACGAATCTATAAGGGTTCCGTTTTTGCCATTTGGCTACGGAACCCTAAAAACATCGACTGGACGCATAATCTTCCGTTCGTAAACATGAATGGGGAAATCGAACTTGCATTGCGATAACCACATGTTTACCATAATGTTAGATTAAACATAGTTTTTTTACATTTTCCGCCGTCGGCACTCGCAAAGTTTATATGGGCGCAGTTTCTACTTTATATCATGCTATTTGGTTGGTTTCACTAGTAAATTTAGCCTAACTCTTCAGCGTTTACCTAAAACTGAGCTGTGTATTTAAGATCTTCCTCCAATGCCTATCTGAGATAACATAATTTGGTTTGAATGTCGGAATGTTACCTTCTTAATTAATACGTTGAGTTTACATTGAGAAGACTAATTAAGTAGGCTTGATTTTATGGATGGAATTTAGAAACATTTTTGATTTGAATTTGTGATTTGACCAAATTTGATTTATTTCGACCATAAAGTTGTTGATTGTGTAAATCAAATTAGAAAAAGGTATTTCAGCTATACATTTAGTGATAACTTTATAGAATACTTGCGGCCGCTCATGGCTTCGCTCGCCCCGTCCCCGTTACGCCTCGTTCCCGTTAGTTATTCGGGATAAAAAGGCCGTCTCCTGCTTCTCTCTCTTTCTTACTAACTTTCATCCAGATCCGTTCAGCGGTTCTAGCGTTATTGAGTAACAAACATCCATCCATCCATCCAAATTTTCACATTTATGATATTAGTGGGATGTGGGCTGTACTTACTTATCAAAGCTCGAACACACCTAGTTCGCTGGCGGTAGCGATCAGTGAAACGCTATCAAATATCGCTGTCAGATTTAAGATTTGACAGCGATATTTGACAGCGTTTCACTGTTCGCTACCGCCAGCGAACTAGGTGTGCGCAGGCCATCAGATATACATAAGTTAAAATAATTTAAGGATTTAGTAGGTCTCTTAATATCCAGATCATTTATTAATATCCAGATGTATTACGGAAGTTTCCTCAATTATGAATTAAGTCAGTGGTTATGAAGCAAACGAGCTTTGAGTTTGCTTCAAAGCCATTAACCGGAGATGACGTAAGACTTTTTATGGTCGATAGATTTATTGATTCTAATAGCTCTTAAATCTCGGAATAGATATTTAAAGACCCAAAAGTCCTTTGGTTTCATCGAGCTATACTGGAAGTTTAGAGATGGTATGTTATTGAAATAATAAATTTAGTTTAGCCAATCACTTGTCTTTATTTATTTTTAACTATCGTGTTATATAAATCATAATTTGTAAAAGCATTTATTTAAAATGATTTAAATAATAAACTTTTCTAAGATCGAAAAATAAGACAGAAAACTCTTGATGGTAAATAAATTAAATACTTACCTACTGAGTATGATTAACCTCCTGAATTATGGTTTACACTGAACTTTGTGCTAAAACAGAATTACTCATACTCATACTCATATTATTTATTGCAATTATTATGTTACATGGTGAGGTCTTAAAGTTAAAAATGGTAAATACATAATAGGCCCTAATGTTCAGGGCATAGCAATATCTGGAGTGGAAGCGGGCCGAAGTCTGAAAAAATAGATAAATTAAAAGCTATTTGTTATTTTTATATTATGAAGTCAATTCAATTAGTATTATAACGCAGGCAGTGTATCATTGAAAAAGTCATTTAAATTATAATAGCATTTTTTTATCAATAAGTCCTTTAATCTATATTCGAATGTCCTATCCTTTTCTACGTCTTTTATTTGTTCGGGGATTTTATTATAAATTTTTGATGCCATTGTTGTTGGACCGGAACTGTGTATTTTTAAATAGACACATATTTTAATAATAATATAATTAGGCTAATATAATTTTTAAACGTTCGTATACGTCCTTTCGTAATAAAGTTGCCAACTACAGGAATCCAAAAAGAAAGAACTGAAGCGAGTAACCAAAGGATATTGAGTTACTAAGCTTATTAGGGCGACGTCTAAAAGGGCAGAATAGAGACAGCGAAGTAAATAAGCAACCTAAACTTAGCACTTCCCACTTCATTGGACCTACCTACTTATGGTAGCCGCTGAAGTTGAATGAACCGCATAAAAAAATAACCACTGCGGATAAATACCATAGAGTAATAAATACATGTAGAGACATCTATAGACAGATTACTCAGGAGATCGAATAAATTGTGCGAACAAATAAATCATAAATGGGTTCGGTATTCTGAAGTATGAACAATAAACGATACCATAGATTATTTATTGTGTTGTGTTCTTTAACGTTTGCAGAAATGATTCACAAGTTAGTGCTTTGCAAATAATAAAAATAATGCTAGCAAAAAAAAATCAAATCGAACCACCGCATTTACCTAACTCAGCTAGTTCATGCCTTTAGACCTATCACACTCAAAGTATTATGAGTGTAGACGAAGAAGGACCCCTGTGTTCTCTACTGCAGCTTGGTAATAACACTCTGCGGATAAAAATTGAATAGGCCAGCAACGTTTGTGGACACGAATTATTAAAACCGGTTGTGTGAGTTGAATACACACGAATGTTCCGTATCAATTAGTGAGTAAACATGCTTTTACATCTATTGTGGATGATTTACAGCGGCTGTATTACTACCCATTGGTACCCTAGCACTAAACCGAAGAACATGTATGAAGAACGAGAGTAAAGGGAAAAAGGTATGTCAGGATTGTAGCAAGGGGTAATTCGTGTCTTCCTACTCCTATTGGGAAATAGGCGTGATTATAATGCGTGAAAAAAATTACTAATTAGTTAAGATTTCATAACTTTGTAGATAATTTATTTTCTCTAGATAAATTTAAATACCTACCTAATTTATATAGTAGCAAACGCGTAGCTTAGTGGGAAAGGGTTTATCTTCTCTGTTATTGGAATCATCATCATCATCATCATCATCATAATCAGCCTGTAGAAGTCCACTGCTGGACATAGGCCTCCCCTACACATTTCCAGGAAGAACGATTCTGAGCTCTTTCCATCCACCGCCTTCCCGCGATCTTAACAATGTCGTCGGTCCATCTGGTGGGTGGGCGCCCTACTTTTCGTCTTCCGGTTCGTGGTCGCCATTCGAGAACCTTTATTCCCCAACGGTTGTCGGTTCTTCGAGCTATATGACCTGTCCATTGCCCCATCATTATTCATATTAACCTACATCTTTTTTTCAACTTAATACAGTTATCCGTAAATAAATAATTATTGCTTAGGTTTTCCTTTGGTTAACCGGAAAACCACAATACTCGCATCAATTTAATAATATTGCTTTTTCCCTTTGTTATTTTTTATATTATATAATATAGTACAGTCATAACTATTTAATAACCAAACATCGTGTTGTTAGTAACTAAAACAAGTCATGAGGGAAAAGATGTATAGTGGCGGTATGAAAATGTTCGTCGATTTTCAACTTGATTTGTTCAACGTATCACGATCACATACTACCTTTTGAAACTGAATAGATAGAATACATTGATAAGTTAACGTCACAAATGATGTCAAAATGTGTTCATGATCAAGGCACTGGTGCAAGCGAAAACCGTCTCTAAGGTGACGAACATTTTTATACTGTGACTGTACATACATAGCAGTCAAAATCATAACCCTATGTTTTGCTTCGCCGTAGTCGGGTAATCAAAATGGAGATAAGAGCAAAATTCAAAAAGGCGAGAAGAGGGTTTGTTCGAGCGTGCCTTATCTTGGCCACTGGCTAGCCACTCCGTATTTATTACTCATTGCTCTGCTGTACCTAGGTGTCTGGAATCTAGGTACACTATTAGCATATACACTTTGTTTGCTTTCAAACTAAATGTATACGCTCGCGTTGTATCACTACATAGTATAAAACAAAGCCGCTGTCGCTGTCTGTCTCAATGTATGCCTTAATCTTTAAAACTACGCAACGGATTTTGGAGCGGTTTTTTTAATAGATAATAGTGATTCAAGAGGAAGATTTATATGTATAATACACGCATAATATTCTAGAGAAACACTGATAAATTTAGAGGTTTCTTTTTAGATGTCGTAAATAAACACTTTTTTGCGCTTAAATTGCAAACGATTGCTAAACCCCATAAGATAAATCAAAATAAGTAGGTAGGTGTTATATATTTAGTATCAGCATTGCACATTTGTACCCGTGCGAAGCCGGGGCGGGTCACTAGTACCGAATAAAAGGTAAAAAATATGCAAAGTTTTTCACCCCTGCAGCGTAGTTGAAGTACGTTTACATTTTTTCACGACCTCTGCAATTTGCTCAAAATTGTGAGAGGAATTTGCCGAACAATGTGATGATGCAGGTGGTAGGAATAATTATACATAGGAATAATTATACATAATTAATAATTATAATAATTATCCAAAAAAAGGGTTAAAAGGGACAAAACTTATAAGAAAACTCACTTATGTGCCATTAATTTTATTTGGGTAATTATGTACTATAAGTTGTTAGTAAGTACGGCTGTTTTATTTATATAATATTCCCGTGGTAATCGATTAAGAATCACATTAATTTATACTTATTTATATTTATATATATTTCCATTGATAGTCATAAGTCAGTATAATAGATAGTAACTTATGACTTTTAATATCATTTGTGTAATAATCCACAGAACACTGGATCACAAAGTATACAAATTTAAATAGGTACTTAAGTTAGTTTATGCTCTTCAATAAGTTCTTACTAAGCTACGAGTTTAACAAAAAGAAAAAGTTTGAAACGAACGGACCATCACAGTATAGGGTTAGAGATCTTGCGCATCATATATCTAAAATCAAATCAAATCAAATCAAACTGTTTATTTGCAACCTTGCAATTGTCAACAATATCTAGTTTGGACTTAGATAGGTATTTCAAATACAAACCGAAATAGACATGTCAAAAACATTATTTTGTAAAATGCAACGATCACGCCAGTGAACCCAATGCAGTAGAAATCCCAGCAATATCTTATTCAATAAGATGCTTCCATGAATGCCCGTTTCAAGAACGATCGAAAAGGCTCCAACAATGAGGCTACGATTGAAAAGTGAATAGATTTTGTAAGGTTTGTGATGTGAATGTCGAGCTGCCAGAGTAACTGTGGCAGAGACAGTGTGAGCTGACTCTGTCTTTGTCTCTGGTTTTGAGTCTGTGTGAGTGCTCACCAGTGTTTTATATTGTGTGTGACGTTTTGACGTAGAATTTATTTAACCAGCACTCACCACAGACTCAAAACCAGAACCAGTGACAGAGCCAGACATAGTTTATGGTAGGCTTACTGAACATAACACGGTATTTCAAATATTAAGAAACTTTAAAAGCATGCCATCAAAAAATACGATTAGCATGTTCTGTTTTTATTCTCGATCCTTGTAAATAAAAAGATGATTTTAAAAGTTAGACGCGTCACCCCTAATGCTGCCGAGAGGGGTGAGAAACAGAAAATGCTGATAAATTTTCAAGGTCTTTAAAAGCCGTGTTCAGAGCGAAAAGCTGCAGCGTAGAAACGTTATATTTTATGGTCACATTCGCTTTTCGGTTTAGCTCTGTTTCTATTTGTTTTTAATCCTTGCTCGAGTGTTAATATGAATTACGAAGTTGGCAGCGTAAATCAGTTTTAAAACTGGACGCTGCTCAAATATTTAACACTGGGATGCTGTACTGAAAAATACTGTAGAAACTCAGAAAATGAGATTTTACTTTCGTTTCAGATTAAGTTTTATAAATCTTTTATTAGAGTTGAAAATGTAATTATGTTTAAGCTAACTACTGCAAAGTGGGTATTGGTATGTGTCTAGTTTAGTTTCTGCTTTAGGTTTTTGATATAAATATTCGATCTGACGAAGATGGGAGACTGTACGATGTTAGTACACATACCTGATCATAAAATACCGATATACATACATAAAAGAAAGTCGTATTAGGTACACTGTTTATAACTACAAAAATGCTGAACCGATTTGGTTGAAAATTGGTTGGGAGGTAGCTTAGAACCAGGAAAAGGACATAGGATACTTTTTATTTTGAAAAAATAACGGGAACGGGGCGAGCAAAGCCGCGGGCGACCGCTATTTTTTTATAAAATAAATTGAATCTTTGAAAGCTCTAAATCTACAAGACACAGGTGGGCTCTAATAGCTTAGACAACTTTTTATTGCACAACCTATCATCAGCACTTTGCAAGATTAGAAACTGCAGAGCGATCAAGTAGGATGTTTTCATGTTGTGATTTTTCATATATTGTTGTTGAGATGGATGTGCGGAAAGATGAGGACCGCCAAAATAAGAGACGGATAAGTTGATGAGTAAAGCCTTGCGCACGTCTATGCGTTCTGCGGTGGCGATCGGTAGAAACCTGTCAAATATCGCTGTCATATTTGGCAGCGTAACGGTTTTTGAGTTTATTCATTACAAACATACACACAAAAATACAAATCTTTCCCCTATATAATATTAGTATAGATAAGTGTATTCTGTCTGGTGTTAATCCGCGCTTGCCCCGAGTAGATAACTGCGGCTTTGGAAACTGGATGAAAACCCTTCAGCCGTGCGAACAAAGAGAGTAGTGCACACATAGAACGAAAAAAATTGTAGTCACCTCCAAACGCTGTGCTAATATTAAACATCCCGCTTGGACATTTCTGCGAACATTCACAGCATAAATTTATCATTCGATAAAACAAAACAAAAATCCATAAAAAAAACACTACAATATATTTTTTTCTGGCTTGTAAATATTGTTGTAGTATATGTGTGGGTGTGTGTTTGTGTCTTCATAATAGTTACTTGTTAGACAAAAAAATGCTATTTAAATACCGTTGATTTTCTTGTAATGCCTAAAAATCTTAAAATAGCTGAGTTTACCTTCCGTCTTCGGCCGAGATTTACACCACAGACGCGATAGAAAACTTGTAATGGAAACGTTTAACCAAAATGAGAGCTATTTTAAACCAGTTTGAAATGAAGACAGCTTCAATGTTCGAAATGTTTTATGGTTTATTAAGAGGTTTAGGTTTAAGTTAAGCTTTTTATTTGAGGTTTCACACGGATTTATTTTAAAAGATTAAACAAATTAAGAAGACAAATGAAGTTAAATTGAGAATACTTGAAGCTTTTCTATGAAAAGTCTGAACTGACTCTTCACAAAGGTAAAAGGTTAATAGAACCGTTGATCTATAGAACGCGTGTTTGCTCTACCATTTCGTGTCACAATTGAATGCTACTTTTTAATGGACAGCCAGCCACAGAAAACGATTTTCAAATCCTTGAATTCAATGCTCTTATTATCTTCTCTCTAGATCTAGATTTAGCAAAGTGTCAATTTCCAGTTTGCAGATAGTTATAGCTCCGAGCGTATTTTCAAAAAAAGTTAAAATGTCAATGTAAAATGAACTGGATTAAGAAATATTTTACAAACTCAATGTTAAGATGTATATTATCGTCTATCGCTTTTCGTAGTAGAGGACTGCTTACAACAGATGTTTCGTTGTAGAGATGCGTCATTGTACGAATCAGAAATTATTGGTCATTTTTCAAATCGGTCTAAACACTGATGTGTCAATTTGCGATTTGGTTCATATGCTGATGTATTGTTAGACAAATGCGATAAAAAACCAGATTATATTGGTCGTTATGCGTCAGAAGGGATCTTTTGGTGTTAGATGTTCTTAGCTTACTTGCATTAAGACGTGGCATGAAGTATGTCATGAACTCGTGATACTATTATCTAATTATCCTTACGCAGTGAAAGTGGCATACACGACGTTGCTCTATTGTGTTAAACAATAGTCCGGCTGTCGGCAATACACGCCCTAGTGAAAGCGATCACGTCAGAGTCACAAATCACATGTACCTTAAAACCATATAGATACCTACAGAAAGAGAACGTCTGTGTGTTCTTTATAATTTTCTCCCAATGATAAGAGAAAAACGCATACAGTGATGAGGTTAACAGAAGAGAATGAAAGAGGAGACCATGTTGTACAGACCCCACATAAAGTTGAGAAAAAACAGATGATGATGATGATAAAGCAGCCAACATTTGACATTTTGCCGAAGACTGACTAAAACAATGTAGAAATGGATCTTCCGCGAAAGAAAATGAGTGGACTCTGAGCCTTCTCTAATTAAGTACCTACTGAACTCTCCGCACATTGTCTTGTAAAAAACCATTGTTTGCTCGAAAACTGGCTGAAAAAGTTACCACAGGTTTTAATTACACAGAGGAAGGTAAATTAAAAAGCATCCGTCCGTACCGCTTGCTTCAGCAAAGGGAACCTTTAAACGTTGCTTTTACCTCATCCAAAGTCTTTACACAGCACTTATAGACGAGCCAATCGAGTTGGATGGTTAGAATAAGGCCTTTAATTTGTTCGAATCGGATTTTCAGAAAAAAGCAACTCTTAGTAAGCAGAAAATAAATTATGATTTTGTCTAAAGAAGACTGCGAGTTTGGCTTGGTTGGTGTAGTTGAACAGACTTGGAGACCTAGGCACTAAATTGCTAATTTTTGTTACAGGAATCTACATATGTACATAATATTCTCTGTCTGTATATTTCCACTTTATTCTATGTTTGCTAAGCCAGTCTGGCTGGTACGATGGTGAAACTACAGTAGGCAAAGGAAGTATTTTTAGTGTCACTTGTGTTCTGTTGAAGCAGTGTTTATAGTGACTGTGCCCGATCATTCCCGACCTGATTGGCCTGGCAGGTTGTGTTCGCGATCGTGCCGTCAGTGTAAACTTTTGTTCTTTTTCCGGCCTCCGCCAACAATTGAACACGAACGATGAGTAAATACAAACGATTTGATGTGGTCTCACTGTTTTGCTGTCGGTATTGAATCGGATGTGTTTATTGTGAGTCATTCGATCGATTTAGTGTTTGTTTAGTCTTTAAGGCTTTTTGTATGTATAAATAATAAAAGCAAGTACCTCAGATGTAGGCCTAGCTTGCTATTATGACTGGACGTATCGATGGCACTGAAGGGTATGTTGTGGTTTGTTTTATCTGGGTGTTTGTTAATAGATATCATACTCTATACTTTTTCCTCTATAGGTGAGTAGCAAGCTACGATTACTTTGAGACTATTATGCCCCATGTGAGGTCCACCAAAATGTATTAATTTATATTTCTGTTACCTATTTAGCTACGCATCCTTCATGGGTAAATTAAGAAAATGCTTATCATAATTACAAAAAATCTACGAGTATCACGTCGCTATTACTGAGCCTTGTGGCACAGCTAATTACCTAATCATTCTAATTTGCGCTCAAAAAAACCGCGTTAGTAAATTAAGATTGTTGAAATAAAAGCAACTTTGCTCACATAAACAATTTTACCGATTAACATTCATCACGAAGCTAGTAACAGCATTTTAAATAATTATGTCAAAGCAAATATCACTCGGTCAAACAAATAACTCTGTTTTTGTGAGTCTGAATCGATAACGTCTGATTGATGAGTACTATGAAAAGGAGGGACAACCGCCGACGACTGTAGTCGATAACGTTATCTAATCTTACAATAATAAGCTTTTAAGATTATTTTTGGTTGAGCTTGCGATAAATGTTACCGTTTTATAGAGACAAGGTTTTTTATTTCAACATTAACTTATGTCAGCATAAATTTATCTCTCTTCTTCTTTTTTTTCCTGCCCTTATCCCACTTTGTGTAGGGTTGGCACAACATGTTCTCTTCTTCAATTCTCCTCTATCAGCCATCATCTCTGTATTCACTTCTTTCTTATTCATGTCATCTTTCACACTGTTCATCCATCTTTTCTTTGGCCTAGCTCTACCCAAACAACACGTATATATATTATGTTCCTAAAAACCACTAGATAGTCATATTTCAGAATTGATAAGTGATACATAAGTTGAAAATAATTTCGTTCTACGGAAGGGTGTGAGAGAGGATAAAATAATGACCAGTTGAATTAGGAAATCTAACCGTAAAGTGTTCCTGAAAATTAACTGTCAGGCCCTGAATCAGGATAGCTGAAAGAATGCGTGATAAAGAATTGCGTATTTTTCGAAATGTTTCTTTACACACACGTCTTCGAATTTACATAGCAATTACCAAAGTCAAGGTCCGATTTTGGTATTTCTTCTCTCGAAGAAGGTACTAATTGGGCTATAAATTATTTCCAATTCGCTTCCTATCGCGAGCTGTCTGCTTGGCATTTTTTTCGGCTTTCGACAGATGTTTGTACAGGACGAGGGTAGTCAATTATAATGCATATTTTTGGAGTTTCACTGACGCCATGATTGATTGCTTATTGCTTTTTGTGATGTAATTTTTGTAGCTAATAGTAATTTTAGATTGTTTACACCTTATTACAGAAAATGAGCGTCAGATGCAAGCAGATGATTTGATAAAAGGAAACAGCACAATTATAGTGTCATAGACTGACTTTGAAGCATTTTTAGATTAAATAAATAAATATTATGGCCAACCCACACAACACTATCCAGCCCCAAAATTAAGCAGAGCTTGTACTATGGGAACCAGATATTTGGTATAATACTTATATTTTTTTTTGTTAATACATACTTAGAATACAATATAACATCCGGACAGAGGACAAACATTTGCGTTCACCACCATATTTGGTATCGGTGGGGTTCGAACCCACGACCTACGGCGCAGAAGGCAGAGCTAATATCAACTGAGCTGATAGGCCAGTCATTACACTGAGGTTCTTGAAGCATACTTCGAACCATAGACGAATCTCAAAATCGGGTGGACCAACAACATTGTGAAGATCTCAAGAAAATGGTTGCTTTTTACCTTGAAAATTGAGAAAGCTTATGACCTGCAAGGGGCTTATGATGATAATGACAGTGAATGGCAGGAAGAAAAAGGCTAAAATGGTTTACTGAAATTCGAGCTATGTTACGCAGGCATGACATGCGAGCTTTTAATAAATACAGAAATCAAAATGAAAAACGTTGCATAGGTACTTGATAATAAACAATGAAAATATCATACAAAATCTGCACGTGGAGCGATATTGAAGGCTGAAACTGATATCCAGGATTATCTCATTCATTTTTCCGGGTTTGCTCTGAAAATTCAATATTTTCATTGTAAAATCATGATTTTAAATCCACAACGTGATACCTTTAATAGCGGTGTAGGTCATACCTAGTAGGTAAGTAAGTACCTATATCTATTTACATACCACTGTTTATACATATTTCGTAGATAATGTATAATTGAACGCAAAGAACGGTCCGCATAATATCGAATCAAAAAAGATTTTTAATGTTGAAATTTTTTATTGTTGTTTTTTTTTTAATGTTGCTTGATTCTTAGCCAGTGTAATATAAAAGGCAATAAAGAAACGACTTTATAGCGCTCCTAGACTATAGTCAATACCTCTCACTGAAACACTTAGTTTAAAAACGTGTTTGATGGCTTATTATATGATACTGACCCCTCATTCATAATGCTGGACAAATGACAAAGGCAAGTCTCTTGTCTTTGTCACTTGCAAACAACTAATAGAGATGACAACAAACTTATCGGTCTGCTAAGCTAAATGACTGCTCTAGGACCATTATTAATGAGCCCTTATGATTAAAGTGCCGGCGTCATGATTAATTTCTTTATTGGCACGGGTTAGAGGCACTTATTAAGAGGGACAAACGAATAAAGTTATGCTAGCATCAGGATTTCGGCAGGAGTCCAAGAAAGTTGCATGCGATTCAACTTGGCCAACTTGGGCTCTAAACTTATCAGAGTGATTTGGAGAAGTTGGGCGTCACTCTTTGAACGCCCTCTGGAGTATGTAGATACTTGGAATGAGTCCTGATATGTTTTGTGCTCTAAGCACTAGTTTATATAGTCTAGTCCACTGATTCCCAACATGGTCCAGATGGACCCCCAGGGGTCCACGGTAGACTCGACGGAGGTCTACTATGTCGTGACAATAAATTGGGGTCCACAATTCGTTTAACACAAGAAAATTTATCTGGCTTCGATAGTGAATAACTAAAAGTTGGCTTGACTTCACGTATCAGTAGGCAGATAATATTTTAAGAAGGTCAGCGACAGTCACTTGTAAAAACTTTTTTCAAAAACTGTTAATTCGTGGTCGATTAAGTCAAGAACCTAGCCGCAACGCAAATGTCCATAGTAAGATGTTATCTCCATATTTTTTGTCGACTGGGAATATAATAAAAATGTATGGCAGGGGATCCACCGGAACCAGCAAAGTTTTGAAAGTGGTCTATGAGAAAAAATGGTTGGTAGCCTCTGACTAGTCAATAGTACTTTTAAAACTTTCGCGATCATTACACTTAGGTACTGAATCGGGTATTTATCGCTACACGCCACGCCACGCCGGCCACGGCTATTGCAACATACACGAAACGTCGGGAAAATAAATAAAATAAGGTAATTAGCGCAATAAATACCCGTGTTAAAGATTCAGTAAGTCTAGTCAATGTATGGGACGAACTGAAATTGCGTTGGTCTGTAATTTCGAGTGATTGTGTTGTGGTTTATAGCGGCGATGGGCTATTATGGAGGCTGTTGTGGGTAAGATACTAGACTACTGCAAAATGTAGGCATGTCCCAAATGTAATATTTGAACGTGTTTGCCTTAATATAAATCCTTAATATCTAGAACCTGTCAGGATACTTTTGTACATACAGAGGATCCACAGCTATGTCTTGTCTACCTCCCACCAAGATAAATATAAGTAAATAAATATTATAGACAATCCACACAACACTATCTAGAGATTATAGAGTCTAGGTAGTGTTTTGTGGATTAGTATAAAGGCCTGCGCACATCTATCTCATCGCCATCGCCGTCGGATAGATGTGCACAGGCCTTTAGAGAAGCTTTATTTGTATCTAGATTCTACACCCAAATTAAGCTAACTAATACATCTTAGAAACATATATTTTTTAACATAGATGTTTAGATGTTATTTTATTTATCTGAGTGGCTGTCTGATACCGACTTAAACATTTTATTTTTTTACGCCATTAGGGCAGCGGAGGGAATGTAATTCCTGTGGAAATGCATATTATTCCCAATTTGGTTTTTTTTTGTATAAAACGATGCATATATTATCGTTAGATACGTGAATAGTGTGCACTATACCTTATACCTACCGGTACGATAACTTCAAAGTGTGGTGCTAAGGGCACTGTAACCTAGTGTGTGTTGTGGGTTCAGAGCAGTGCCTATTGAGTTAGGAGTAAAACAATCTTGAGGACTCCGGTTCGGCTCGGTGAGTTTAACTAACATTCTGGAAGTTAAACTACGGTTACCTCAGAAGCCGTTATTGTCACGTATCATATTGCAAAGATATATAGGACAACTAGGATGAAACTAATAAATAAATATTGGAGGACATTTTACACCCCAAGCTCGTGCTATGGTAACCAGATTAGCCTCTTCTTTTCGTATCACTAATAGTTCTTTGGAATCAAATGAGGTGAAAAGATTAAGAGCGCCTCACAGAGGCTCCTTTCGTGCCCTTGTACACATATTTTTAAACTTTTTTATATACTATGAAATGCCGGTTGCCTCACGATATTTCTTCACCATTTGAGAGTATTGGCATAGTGCATATATATTTTTTTGTACAGAAAAACTCATTGGTGCACGCCTGGATTTAAACCCACGACCTTAGGATCGGAAGGTACCATTAGGCCACTAGTGTCCTCACTGTATTTGTGTTGGAAACAAATATTGGTTCTCTCTGTGCAGAAGAAAGAGCCAACCAGTAAGGCATGTCTGTCGAGGATTTCAATTACAAGTTTAACTTGTTATCATAGATGAGCTATTACAATAACATAGAAACAATAAAACAATATATTTCGACTGCCTTCATAGCTCAGTTGGTAGTAGCTCTGCCTTCTGTGCTGGAGGGCGTGGGTTTGATCCCCACCGAGAGCAAATATTTGTGTGGTGAATACTGATGTTTGTTTTCTGTCTGGGTGTTATATTGTGTTTATTTACAAAAAATATGTTTATTAGTATTATATCAGTTATTATATGGTTCCCACAGTACAAGCTCTGCTTAATTTGGGGCTAGATAGTGTTGTGAATTGTCCACAATATTTATTTATTTTAATCTGAGTAATTAATTCTGCTACAATATCAATAAACTGGTGTTACAAATAAAGACAATAACAGGGCCTGTTATTAGATTCGTCTCTATCATGCGTAAGAATTTATTGTCGTTATCTAGAACATCAAATATTTTCCCTGAAAGTTCAATAGCCTTTCTCGTCCTCAATAGGTTAAGCACTTACCCAATTGAGACGGATTTTATCTACAATTTCCGGCACGCAACTTTGTCTGCGAGTATTTATTTTTTATTTATCCTTGAACACTTTCTTACCAGGGTTGAATTAGGAGAAAAGGTTGGTGAAAATTGAGCTTGATGTCAAGATTTTTCAGAGCCTATTCCTTAGGTACCTAGATAAAAATTGAACACCATATAATTTTTTTAAGTACAAATCTGTTTTGTAAAGACTTGCGCACATCTAAGCGTTCGGTGGTGGCGGATCAGTGAAACGCTGTCATATCTTCTTCTTCTTCCTGTCCTTATCCCACTTTATGTGGGGTCGGCACAACATGCCTCAGACGCTGCGAAACGCTTTCAAATACATATAGCTGTAATATTTGACAGCGATACACTGATCGCCACCGCAGCACGCATGTGCTCGAGGCAAGGTTAAGGCAAAGTCATTTACCACTCAAGTTTAAACCATGCTAGAAAGAACCAATATCTAAACTAATATATTTCTAAGAAATGAAAATCTAAGTTCACTTTTGATCTTAGTTACCTTACCTTCTAGAGTTAGAACTAGCGCTAAATAGAATTCCTGTTGAAACAGTGAAGTAATTAGAATATGCCCTGTAAGCCTCAGAACAAGAGACTACGGGAAACATCAGCAATAAGGCCGTAGATATTCATTCACTATTAATTGAATCGTGACGAGACACCCGTCGCCGCAACCTCTAACAATCCCAAACGACAAACGACTCTTACACACACCACAAAAGGACAGTTTTCCTTTGAAGCGACGATACATAAATAGGGTTGTACGTTGTACGTGCTATCGGTCAGAAGAACTGTTAGTTTGTTCTCACGCTCTATTTGTGGTTTTGAACGCTCGGTTGTTGACAAATATAGAACCAATAAATGCTTTGAATGGACTGACGGAGGTCCGGATTTGAAGCACATATCAGGGGGCTAGCACTAGTTTTAGGATTTTAAAAGTGTACATAAAGTAAATCGCAAACGTCAAATAAATACTGCTACGAGAAATTATATTTTTTATTTTTTTTAAATGTGGCACTTTTGATTTGGAATTTAAAATTTGTTAAGTTATAGATAACTACACAAAATATTAAACACATTTTGGTATTTATGGTTCCAACATAATGTTGTTTTTCAGTGCAAAGAGTTCAACAAGTTAGACTACTCCTACGATGTTAGAAATCAGAGAGGTGTTCAGAGTTGATCTGGACGAACGCAAAGAGCGATCCAATAACACCCCTCATTTTTGACAGGGGTTAGAAACAAATACATACTTTCATTACGGTATTGTTTTATTGTCTGTTACTTTTATAGAAAATAGTTTTTATTATACTTTTTGATATACTTAGTCAAAATGAATATGCTACGGACGAGCGAGACCCTCTAACACTGGTATTTCTATGCATAAAAGAGGGTCCCAAACCTATGAAATGTACCCGAGATTAAGTTAAAAAAAAATTGTATACGATGGATGGACTATAGAAAAAATAAAAACTTCTATTCAGACGAGCAGTTCCCGAGATTAGCGCATTTAACCAAACAAATAAATAGTAAAACTCTTTAGCTTTACGTATAATATTAGTACAGTTTTGTCTGTAGCAGCCCTAGCCTCCAGACTGACATAATTGACGCAAAGAAGAGTTATCCGTAGGCTGCAGACGCCTCGATTCACTTAAGGCTCGAACACACCTAGTTCGCTGGCGGGCGCGATGGCGAACCGTTCAGTTTCAACATAGGGAATTGTATACATCCGCACACACTGCCGCGTCTTTTGACAGTTGCACGCTGCGATCACTACTAATAAAAACGAAAGTTCCCAGATCGTGACAGACAAAGCATCCCCTATTTAATGTTTTACTACCCCCTACTTAATTTTTCTTAATTTTGTGTATTAAACAATCGTCAAATATTTGATCTACTGATTAGTCATCGGTGAAAACGACCCGTAGAGTCTTAAATTTGGAAAAAGAGAACTATTGAGGATTCGTTCTAATATTATTGAACTCTGGAAATTGTTTTTCCTATTAGTTTTAATAGAAAAAAAATATATTACTTCTAAAAATATTTGTTTAACTACGTTAAAAGCAAAAAAAGATGTTGTGTAAGATAATAATAGGATAGAATCTTATTTGAAACTATTTAAAAATATAGTAATGCATAATGGGCGGTTATATCGCTGCAAATCAGTATTTTCCAATCAAATTTTGGATGGAGAGAAGCTTAGAATAAGATCAAATATCAATAAAAAATAAAATAAGGGCATTTACATACCTAGAATGAACCGTCATAATCAAAGTAAATCAATAAATACAAAAACAAATACAATCATAAGGCTAAGTTTATGGTATTCGATATGAATGTTTAACAGCGTGTAATATTTTGATTGATGGAGAAAAAACAGAACAAGTGAATGTATTTATAATATTTGGGGACTTTTTTATAAGAGATGGAATGCATAAATATAATATCGAAACAAGGAAGTGTATAATCACCACCCGTGGAGACAGTCGATGAAGTCGCGGGCATCAATTAGTTCAGCCACCCATCAGTTTCCTATCTGACATTACGTCCTGACTAGGGCGTGCAAACCCGGTTTTCCGGTTTTGCGAAAAGCCGGACAGCTAAGCAAAATTTATCAATAGTACTTTTTTAAACTTTTGCGATCATAACACACATTAAACTGTTACACGGGTATTTTTACCGCGTTTAGGTAAGCGTAGTGTAGGACGCCCTCCGGCAAGGTGGGGCGACGATCTGCGAAATGTAGCTGGCAAGCACTGGAGAAGAAGAGCCGAAGACCGGGCTCAGTGGCGCGTCTTGCGAGAGACCTACGTCCAGCAGTGGACTAATATAGGTTGATGATGATGATAATGATGATGATGGGTGTTTACCGCGTATAATTTTCCCCGACGCTTCGGCTATGTTGTAATAACTGTGGTCGTGGGCAGACTGGAGCATTGACATGAGTGCTATCGTCGTTGAGAGGTGGAGGTATAATAACTACCCTCACTTCAGGACGCAATGATAGATAGGCGTATGCCTATACAGTGAGGGAAGTTTTACGTATTCCGATTTTCCTTAGTATCAGAAACATAAATCTTACTGATTGAGCCTCAAAAATATTGTTTTGTTTTTAATCCCCGTGAACAAAAACTACCTAGGTACCCCGGACTAGCGGGTGAATGAATTAAGCTTAGAAAAGATTGCGGCGAACAGTTTCGAACTGCGATGGCGATGGCGATCAGTTTCAAGCGTAGGGTTTTGCATTCATCCCCACACAGCGCCGCGAACTGTCATTGTACGCAGCGAGCTAGTATTAGTGTTAGATACTGTCTTGAAACTGCGCTAAATCTTGTTCCTCAAAAGTCATAACAGTGGCAATAATATATGGAGGCAATGGTGTGGGTGTTGTTTGCACAAGGTTCGCGCGTTCAGTTCACCATCACTTTATTCTTAGCCCTAATATGTCCAGGTAATTGAAACATTACTAAAAAGATGCATTATTTTTATAAATGGATTTTTTTTGTCTAAAAGCATACATAGCTAAAAACCGATAAAACATAATAAAACCAATACTTTGTTTTTCTATTATTGCACTGCGTCTTTTTTTTTTAATACATCTAGCTGATGGAACAAGTATATGGTCCACCTGATGTTAAGTGGTAACTATAAAAAAAAAAAAAAAAGCCCATTCATTCCATAACTACATTAAGTCACATTTCATGCATATTATTACTCATTATTTCGATTATTATTATATCATCATTATTATTTACATTCATACATTATAGTCATTATTTTGTTTAAATTTAATTTTAAACTTTATTTTTAATACATATATTTTGATGTTAGATTTATTTTTATTAGTTTTTTTTTCAGTTTTACTTTTTGTTCATTTGTGTTCTTATTTTTCTTTAGCTAGGATCCCACTCGGGTATAGGCCTGTAAGTGGTAACAGTGGTACCTATAGCCTGTAACAAAGCATTGCCTCGTAAGTCACACACGCCAGGAATTTGCCCTACGATGCACTGCCCTGCGTCCATCAGCTTCACGCGTACAGATGTTCAGCCTCAAGTGCCAGTAATTTCACCGGCACCCACACCCTTCAAACAGAAACACAGCAATGCTGCTTCACGGCAGAAACAGATATGGTGGTAGTACTTCCCTGGATGAGCACTTCACAAAAAGCTCCACTACTACTACTAATCTACTCAACAATAAACTACTCAATAATAAAGTAAGTAATATTAAACTTCACTAGATACTAATTCCTATTTCGTACTATTTTTTAATAGTTGATTTTGTAGGTATCTTAGAATATTGTTTTCTTGTTAAAATTCTACTATATGAAAAAATATTACGTTGACCAAACCTGGAAACGGTTTTTGGCCGGAAGCCGGAGATAATCCGGTTTTTAATACTTTCCTGTTTTGCAAGCGCTATAGTTTTGACGTTTTTTCAAATTGACAATTGATTTCGAGCAATTCAAAGAGTTATCAAATGGAGATTACAATAGAGTAGCAGTATTCAAAGTGAAAGTCAAAGTAAAGTAAAAATGTTTAATTTTATTCATTGTACCTTTAAAATAACATAATATCAATGATCACTTTGAGAAGTCTTAGAGCTAGGTTTATCTTGTCGATAAACCTACAGCTACAGTATATCTATTTATATAATAAGAGAGGTGATGAACTGACAGAATAGTATACATTGGTGGTGCACGACCAAATTTTAACCCACGATCTTTATAAAATAAATTAATAATGTAGACAATCCACAAAACACTATCTATCCCCGAGCTTGTCTTGTACTATAGGAATCAGATAGTTGATGTATTACAATCAACTATCTCATTCCTATAGTACATACATTTTACTGCACATCATTTTGTTAACACATAGTTAGAATACAATATAACACTCAGACAGAGAACAAACATCTGCATTCACCAAAGAAATATTTGTTCTCGGTGGGAATTGAACCCACGACCTAAATACTTTTCAGTCCTAGATAGAATCGCTTTCAACTGACAGCTGTCATATAATTAAAATAAACTAGTTCTATTTTTATATTTATTTGATATAGGGGAACAGATGAGCAATCATAAAATACTTATACACACACATAGTGGTCAATATCATAACATTCCTGTTTGCATCAGCATGTTGGGTAAAAGCAATACCTACGAAGCCGTTTGACTTTGTCAAAAACAATGCTGCTGCTCTATGGGTTTAACAAGTTTTATATTTCCTACTTCTTTGGTCGTGGCGGCGGCGTAGCCACGCCCACCTCTTGTGTCAAAGTTTGGTAAAGTGATATGGTCGAAGACAGAAGGAGTCATTATTATCTACGTTTTGTGCAGCTCAGTGTAGCTCACACCAAAATTGAATCAAACCAAAACTTTTTATTTCAGCTCTCACTTAGAAAGCATTGCAGCCTTAACATACTTAATACTATGGTGACAAAAGTTTATTCAAAAGTAATGTGGTGAAAGAATTATAAACGCACCTCAATGAGGCTCTTTTCGTGCACTTGACAATGTTTTACGGTTTATGTAGGTTCTACGACATGCCATTTCTCTCACTATGTATTCCATGTACATAACTAGCCAATCGCCTTAGCTTTGCACAGGTGTGTAGAAAAAAGGAGGGCAAAATGTGCTTTTGTATTTTTCACCCATGCAAAGCCTTAAATTTAAATCTGCAAATTATGAGTTGAAAAACGAGCCTTGTGGTCGGCTGGCAACCGTTGTCAACAACGATATGAAGGCCTGTGTACACCTAGGTCACTGGCAATGGCTATCAATGAAACGATGTCAAATATCGCTTTCAAATTTGACAGCGTTTCACTGATCGCCATGGCCAGCGACATATATAGGTATTTTTTTTTATTGTTGATAGCTAAACGTTTGACTGCCATCAAACCTGATGGAAAGTGAAAATGCAGCCAAGGTGGAGCACGCTTAGCTATTATTCACTTGTTCACTCTTGACTTGAAAATTCCAAGGTTGTAATGCTTCGAAAATACTGACGACGGTAAAGAGCACATAGGTGTGCGCAGGCCTTGAATTGAAGACGATAGTAGAAGTGGTGAAAAAGTTGGACCGAAGAATTGGAACCCCGCGGCAAGCTTAGCCGTGATGGACTTAGACCAACTAATTATACGGCTGAGCTTGCTGTGGGGTTTGGAGCCTTACGCCTATCTAATTTTAATGGCATAAAAAATATTCAAATGTACAATTTCATAGGTAAAGACCTAGATTAAGACGAGCTATGGAGCCTGGCGTTGCTCGCCCTGATCAAATTGGAAGTCGTTCTGGAAGAAGCACAAAGAGATATAAGGTTTACGGTATGCATAGCCAATAATAGAAACTATGTTGAAAATTTGCTTCTGCAATAAATACGTAAGGGCCAAAACCGCACATCATAGCATTTTATACTTTAGCATAGCTAGCAGTTTAATTTTAATAAATAACGGCTCAAAACAAACAGTGGCGATAATAGTTTAAACAGACTTTATTTATTCAGTTTATTTGCTGCTTGCTACTTTGGTAGGTAGGTTAGGTATTTCAGTGAAAAAAATTAAAGTAGGTAACTATATTAACTGAATGATTCCGAAGTGAAGCCAGAAGGTCTGTAAGCGGCTTAACTTCTGCACTCGCACTTCCACACTTCTACAACAACTACATGATGTTTGAGCCGCTGAGTTGTTTGAGCTGAACAAGCTCAAGGTTGTAAATGAGCCGATTAACTGCAGGTAATTATTTCCCATGCCTAGCAGTAGTTAAGTGTTTTGATTGGGCTAAATATCTTTCATATCTTGACAGTCTAAATTGCGGCCAGTGCTGCCAGGTCCATTCCAGGGTTTGGCTATTTTTACTAATGTATTTTTATTTTTTTTAAATTAAGCATTGTAGTCATAAACCTAGACACTTTAAATGCTTCTAGATACTTTGAATAGACACAAGTTGTCCGATAAAATAGGTGCGCATGTCACAGTGCTCAATAAATATCTTTTTTTTTTGAAAACTCAATAGAAATGTAATTTTTTTTTAACTTGGCAATTTATATGAACTACAAACTGCGACACGTATTTAAAATCCAAGGTTAATCCAAGATTAGCCTACAAAATAATAGCAGTTAAATGCTTTGAAATTGCGCTAGACCTAGCGCCAAAAGCGCCATTGTGATGGCAATGTACATTTCGGAGACTTCAAATTATTTGGGGGCTAGTTCGCCATCGCTAACGAACTAGTTCGCTGGCGGTGTGTTCAAGCCTTTACGTCGTAAGTTGTATACGAATAAGATTTGTTACCGACGTTTGAATATAATATAAGGTCGTTTTTAGGGTGAGATGATGTTTTTTTGTAAAAAAAAAAACATAATAGAGACAGGCAAGAATAAGAGGCCTACTGCATATATTTTGAAGGTTAATATTTTTTTGATTTACATTTATCAAAAGACATTATATTTACTGTTCTTTGGTAACATCTTGATATTTTACATTAACAGTCATGTTGGTATAAAGATGAGTTTACCCAACAATAAAAATAGTGGTATTCTTCCAACAAAGTGTGCGTGACCTACGAGGTAGTGCTTTGTTATAGGCGATAGTTACCACTTAACATCAGGTGGGCCATGCATATACTTGATCTCACAAACTACCTGCGTAAACAACAGCATTTACCTATAGGGTAGGAGATTAAAAATAGTTTTTAACCTACTTTAAATAAAACTAGCAGTTGGTAACCAAGCTTCGCTCGGAATTTTTTTGTTAATTTTTATTTTTAAGAAATCATAAGAGTCATTATCATCTTTACTGGTTTATTCTTACTGAACAACGCCATCTACTGGACATACTTGCAGTTAGTTGCTCACAATCGTCAATAGATGGCAGGAGCAGTCACATATTCAGTTTATGTTTAATTATTGAACTCGGAAAGAAAGTAATCATTTTCTTAAAATGAATCCTAGCTAGATCGATTTATCGCCCCCGAAAACCCCTGTATACTAAATTTCGTGAAAATTGTTGGTGCAGTTTCCGAGATCCTAAATATTATATATATATATATACAAGATTTTCTCGTTTAAAGGTATAAGATAAGATAAGAGGAGACTCGGTTCGGTTGTATTTTTTATGGCAAATATACATATTAACTCTAGTATAGTAAGTACCTACTTAATATTATTAATTAGGTAAGCCTATAAAATATGCAATGACGTAATGTAATAAAATACTGGAACTGTACTTATTCACGTAAACTTTTTTTAATAAGACTTTTCAATCCCCAAAATAACTCCCAAAAACTTCGAGGCTTGTGGTTTTACCGACATCCCGTAAAAAGAATTGGGTTAAATCACAGACGTATACATTTCTGTTTCACGGCAGGTTCATAAAAATCTGTTGCTAAGCCATACAAAACCGTACTGTAATTGACAGGTAACCCAAATACCCGAGCACTCGCGATCAGTCACCATTAAACAGGGAAATCCAGGAGAGAAAATCCAGGCAATATAACAGAAACTTGTACGTGTACAGGAACCAATACGTATAACCAGCTAACTGAGACCTATCAAATAGGTAAAAAATAAATATTTTTAGCATTACACAGCGAATAAAATAATGTTCTAAGTGCCGGTTTTAAGGATGACTAATGAACCAATCAAATATTAGACAGTTGTTTAACTCAACTCTTTGCTTGTAAAATTTTAAATAAATATTGCCCGATTACCGCAATTTTTTTTTGCCTATTTATTAGTAAGTGTGACTATGAGAGTTATGAGTATGGGTATGTGGATGGATATGTGAGCAGAGGTAGACCAAAGAAAACATGGATGAACTGTGTGAAAGATGACATGGATAAAAGAGGAGTGAATGCTGACATGACGGCTGATAGAGAGGAATGGTGGAGGAGGACATGTTGTGCCGAGCCTACATAAAGTGGGATAAGGACAGAAAGAAGAATAAGATTAGTAATTCCAAATTAACCTGGACACATGCGCACGGTAATAACGAATCAACTGACAAAATAACAGTTGATTCGTTATTGCCAAAACCACTTGTCTCCTCTTCTGGCAGCTAACTGTACATTCACATGATCGTCAGCGCAATAAAAAGCGATTTTCTCCGTAGTCGGTTTGATCACAGAATACAGAAGCGATGTCTACGCAATGGACCGAGAGACTGTTGTCAAGTGAAGAGTAGGGACGTATCTTTGGAAAGGATAAAGGTGAAATCGATTGACAGTTTACAAGAATGTCGGTTAGTCTCACATGCTGTTTCGTTTACGAAATTAATACATAAATTTACACAAACTTCTATGCTTTTATTTGGTTAGTTACCTGATTCCCATAGATTTGTTTAGTTTAAGGCTCAAATATCGCGGTGTGAAAATGTCAAAAATAGTTTCTGTGAGGCGATAATATGCTAGCGATGCTTGTATCGCGGTCATGCTATCGCAGATCGCTGTGTTATTGCTCTGATCTGGCCGGCCCTTAGGAAGGTTTCGAAATATCTAATGTACTCTAGAATAAGCCCAAAATGAACAAGAGTGACAGAATTTTTACCAGTTGCCCGAGTACGAAAACTGCGCAATTATTGGACATCATTAATTGAGATTTTTCGTAAAAAGATGAGTGATTTTAAATCTATCAAAGTGTTGGAATGTTCGAGCAAAAAGGTCATTGACGGCAGGGCGCACCAAAAATTTTGGCATCGATACATCGACTTTCGATCTAGCGAATTAATCGATTTCATATTGGGAGCATCACTAGTTCCTTGTATCGGGTTCACGCGAGGCTCACGCTCGCTCTCTCCAAATAAATTACCGCACAGATTGACCCAGAAAGCTCCTGCGCTACGGAACAATGCCCTCGGATACGATCGCGGACTATGGGGCATTTCGCGCTGAGAACAATGTAAATCTTCTTGTTGTGTCACGTTCTTACAAACCAGTGTGGTGAAAGGACTTTGAGTGCGCCTTAAAGGTAAAAAAGTTTTGAAAAGTTTTGTTTTTGAAAACACATGAGGACTTTTTTTTCATACAACTAGTGGATCGAACGAGAATATGGCCCACCTGATGTTAGGTGATCCGATCGCTTATAACAACGCTTTGTAAGTAACGTGCCCTACGAAGCATTGCCCTGCGTTCATCAACTTGAGGCATACATCATATGTTCGCCTCACGTGCCAGTAATTACACCGGCACCCGCACCCTCCAAACCGACACACAGCCAAGCTATTTTTTTGTACGACTTGTTTTCCTTTATTCTTGCACGACTGGATCCTCGACCTTAGAGGATCAGGAAGCTGGGCCGATACTTCTAGACACCAGTGCTCTAAAATATACTTAGATGAATCAGGTAGATGATTTGCAGCACGGTTGAATGAAATGAAATGGTTATATACTGCACGGTTACTGGGAGAAGAAACTTAACCATTTTAGCGACAGGAAATTCTACTTAGAGCGACTTCCGTAGTAGTTTACTTTATAGCAGCAGCATTTAGACGTTTTGTTGCAGGTTACATGAAAACACATACGTCACATGGGCCACGACTAGCAGGGCTACCACGAGCTCCATATGGTTATGGCTATGGCTGTCAAATTGTGTATAGATAGGCTGACCCACACATTCATTTTCTTCTTGGGTTTGAATGTGTTGACACTGTTGACACAATTTTGACAGCCATAACCATAACCATATGAAGCTCATGCGTATAGGCCTGCTGGCCCCTGGTGAAGTGAGTTTTAGTTGTGGACACTTTCAAACGAAATAAGTAACAATGCTAATTACTTATTTCAATAATTTTACAAATAAAATAAGTAATTATGTAATTTAGTAATGAGGCTAGTGCCTCTCAGCTCATTTGGTAGTAGTTCTGCCTTCTGCGCTGTAGGTCGTGGCGATGCCAATCCCCACCGAGAACAAATATTTGTGTGATGAACACAGATATTTGTTCTCCGTCTGGGTGTCATATTTATTCTATGTATGTATTTACAACAATATGCAAGTGTTATATCAGCTATGTGGTTTGCATAGGACAAGCTCTGCTTAATTTGGGGCTGGATAAGTGATGCGTGGATGGTCCACATTATTTAATTTGTACTTATTTCGTTTGATTTACAATAACATGTTTTACGAGTACAAATTCAATATGCAAAACTTTGTAGGACCTTGTATGATTACCATTGAAGGGATTAGGTACCTTATAGTGAGATAAGGATTTTAGAAACGCAGTAATTCTTAGTTATAATAATACTTTCATGTCGCGTATCGCGCACTTAGCTTACCTTCAACAATATTATCTCCTGTGTTTTCAACGTAAACATAGAATTTAATTTTAAACTCGTCGCTTCACCACTCGTAACCTATTAATAAACCATCGGATCTTTAAAATAGTTAAACTAAAATAGTAACAGTTTATTTTTTGGAAAGATACATTCTGTTTGGCACCGGTTCAAGAGGGGTAGTAAATCATAGCGCCGTAAGTTTCGTGGTAATAACAAAAATAAAGACTAAACTACGGAATGGGGTAACTTGAGGTGTGTTTTGAGGAGCGATAGGTATTTGCTGAACATTGAAACAAGGACAACTATTTTTACACTAATACTTGTAAATGTGCTATGGTTACTGTTAAACGATTGTTACTGTTAATCTACAGTTTTTTTCATGTGTGTGTAGAGCACTGGTGGTCTAGTGGTAGCGGCCCCACCTTCTGATCCTAAGGTCGTGGGTTCAAACCCAGTCGTGTACCAATGAGTTTTTCTGTCGAAAAATTTAAGTACACAATGCTAGTGCTCTCAAACGGTGAAGGAAAACATCGTGAGGAAACCCGTGGCTTAGTCAGCTCCGCATGTATTGACCATGTCTTTCCTGTGGATTAGGCCGACTAAGCTGTCAGGATGGTATAGGTGCTGGGCAAGCCTATCCCATCTAAAATCCTGTCCCAGGCACTATAGCGTCCCGTAAGTAGGGGCATGAGTGATCACCAGTTGCCCTGACGCTATATAAATCATCTACAATAGATGCAAAGGCCTGTTTACTTACAGTTTTTTTCATCTTAATATAGTTTGCCGCAAATAAATACCAATATGAAAGTCAACCACAGTTATTTCAGTCTACAGTCTACTCTAATCGCTCATAAATGGTAAAATGAATTTGTATGGAAATAGTACTACCTTAAATAATGCTATTAATTCGAAATAATAACTCCCATATTCTTTCCCATACCATTACAAATAGGTATTATGTATATGCTATTCTATTCTAGGACGCCCACCCAACCGATAGACCAGCGATCTCGCTGGAAGTCGATGGATGGGAATGGAAAGAGGTCAGGATCGTTCTTCCTGGAAATGTACAGGGGCCTAATTCTCGGGCCGATCTCGATCATTTTGTAATTTTATTTTCGTCCCATCTATTCAAAGAGAGGCGATTGGTTCCCTAAAAAGTGCGCCTAAAGTAACTACTTTCGGCGCACTTTTGGTACAGTGACACAATGACTTTTAAATTTGGAATGCTATTAAATTGAAAAATTTGAATGCAATTTGCTACGATAAAATACTGGCTGGTAGTGGAAGTATAAAAAATAGAGCCACGGTATTGGTTTTGGAGATTATTGGTTGGAGATCGGCCCGAGAATTAGGCCCCTGGGTCTATGTCCTGCAGTAGACTTCTTCAGGCTGATGATAATGACCCTGTGACTTCATCATATTTTTTTTACCAAGCTATGAGCTTAGTGAGTCTTAATTAAGAGATCAGCAAAAGCTTCGAAACGCACATTAACGGTCAACAAGTTGCATAAAGTTTGCTGAAAATTAAACTGCAATTTCTTGCGAATTCACACTACAAGACCGGGGAGAGATAAGTTTTAAATTTGCATATTCACCCTTTCAATAAATTTTGGCTCGGGAAACTAAATAAATTGCATCCGAGCTTCCTCTTTTATTTTTGCAGGTTGGTATCTGTATCTACCGAAGATTACTTTTAGGTTTATTGTAGGAATACCATTATAAGGACGCAGGACCATTATTTTGTAAATTTTTTATCTACACTAATATTATAAAGAGGAAAGATTTTTATTTTTGTGTGTATGTTTGTAATGAATAAACTCATAAACTACAGTGCCGATTTCAAAAATTCTTTCACCATTGGAAAGCTATACATTCACCATAAGTAACATAGGCTATATTGTGTTTAAAAATAAATGTCCACCGTGCGAAGCCGAGACAGTCAAAAAAAAATTTCATTTACTTTTAGAGATATTGTGATCGATCATGGAAAAAGCTTATTAAATTTTAACAATACTCTGCTTAAGAGGATTGATTACAATCAATTTTCATTACAACGAAAGATACCAGTACAAAACCAATTTGCAATGTTCAACGGTGAAATGAAGGTATACATACGTATACGTTATATATGAACCTAATACGTACGTATGCCTAGGTTTATATACGTACGTAGTATATGTAACCTACGTACGTATATGTAAGCTACGTACGTATACTACGCCTAGGTTTACACTCGCTTTTGCCGTGTTTGATCAACCGGGTGTTTAACGTAGAGCGTCCGCTGTAGGTATATTGGTAGGTGGGGAAATAGTGATAGCAAAAATAGCAAATAAAATCTACTGCAGACATGTTTGCTGTCAAATTCTCCTAATATATTGCATTATTTAATTTTACTTATAAACGCTTCACTATGAATTTTGGTATTATAAAAAAATAAAAAGTGGGGGAGACCTTTGCCCAGCAGTGGGACAGTAAGTATAGGTTTAAAAAAACAGTAAAAAATAATAAAATAATAATGTAGCGGTCTGCAGACAGCTCAACTGTTTTTTGTGAATTTTGTATGTACATTTTGCAAAAAATTGTTTATGTGAGTTTCTTTGAGTAAATAAATTTACATTTTCACAAGAATAAAAGTATAGAAAAATATTACATGTATATGTATATTATTAATGTACGTGTGTAATTCTTATTTAAACTATTTACATCAATCTTTATCCAAAAATCTTGCCTAGCTTAGGTTAAATCTTTCTTTCAGATTTAGATATTTTTAACGCTCATAAAACCAAGTTCCTGACATTTATAGTTTCGAGATAAACAATAAAGACTGGGCTTCAAATCTTGCTTCCATCTCAAATCCCCAGGGTTAGGTGTTTGGTAACCAACAGAACGTGAGTTAACACACACGAGCTGCCTTTATTTTTATTCGATTCACTAACTGAAACTTATCTACCCTGCAATTTATTCTGCAAAAAAATTGTGTGACAAAAATAGTCTATATTACCATCATCTTCCTGTCTCTTTCTCATCTTCCATTCCCTTCTGTCAATTTGTCATCTCTGTTTTCCCTTTCTTATCCATGTCATCTTTCAGGTAGTTTATTCATCTTTTCTCTAACCATATATAGTATCCTTATTCCCTCATTATTATGATTATTTATAAAATGTTTAACTACTTATTTAAAAAATCCATCCCCATTCCCTCAAAACAGGGAAAAAGAAACTTAAGTTTATTGCCACTGAAAATGAACCAAGCAAAGAATAAATTGTAACAATATAAAGTTCGAATTGATAAAGAAACCTATAATACTACTTATCTTAAATGATGTAAAATGATACCCTATTCAAGCTCTCTTTTCATTCTCCTCAATAAATAGAAGATCATAACTAAACTAAGTACGTACTCGTAATATTACGAGAGTTTCGAGAAGGAAAATGAAGTTCAAAATCTGTGGAAAGCTGCTTACATTTTCTGAAATAGCGTACTAAAACTTTGCATAGGAGAGGAGAGCAATACAGTTTCTGTATTACCAAACAACCATGTTTTGTGGATTTTATATCAATATTTCATTTTACTGCAATATTTTTATTGAAACTAGAGGCACATAATACAAAAAAGACCGTAAAAGAAGTACAAAGATGAGCTTTCAACTTTTATAAATAAGAAATATGGATGAAACGTTGTCTTTGACGATGTTTAAATCAAAAAGCAAAGACCATTTTTATAAAATAAATATTGTTTGCCATTTCGATCGGATATTAAAATGTAATAGCAACGAACAGTTTCAAGTCCGTGTGGTTGAAACCGGATGACGCATGACGGTCTTATGAAAAGCACACACTTATTGATATACAGTTACGTATACATTAAGCTCTTATTGTACACTTGTTACAGCTAAGCAAGTCTAGCAGTAACAAGGGCAGGGGTAGGTTTGAAGGGTGTGGGTGCTGATGAAATTACTGGCACGTGAGGCTGAACATCTGTTTGCCTCAAGCTGATGGACATAGAGCAGTGCATCGTAGGGCACGTTCCTGACGTGCGTGACCTACGAGGCAATGTTTTGCTATGGGCGATGTTTACCAAAACATCAGGTGGGCCATTTGCTTGTTCCATCAGCTAGTTTTAAAAATAAAAGCTTTAACGAACTAGTATTAATTTTGAACACAAACTTTATAGGCATGCTTTTGATTGCGTGCTTTTAAACCAGAAAATTGTTTCGCTCATAGTCTTTGCAATTAAACAGGAGGTTTTACAGTTTTAGAGTGAAAACTTGGCTTTACTTCATGCAGAGCTTGGAGACCCGAATATACAAGCGTATCTGATTATTTAAGGTGAGTCTAACTTAAAGCAAAAAGACGGTTAACGCATTCAAATATTTATGTACATGCAATAAAAAAATTGTTAACGATTATTTCAAATACCAATGATCTGATTATCTATTAATAAAATACCTAAATAAAATAAATGAATATTGCGGACAGTTCACACACCACTATCTAGCCCCAAACTAAGCAGGGCTTGAATGATGGGAACTAGATAGCTGATGTAATACTTGAATAAACTTTTGTAAATACATACTTAGAGTACCTATAATATAACACCCAGACAGAGAACAAACATCTGTATTTACCGCACAAATATAAGTTCCGGCGGGGATCGAACCCACGGCCTACAGGGCAGAAGGCAGGGTTACTTTCAACTAAACCGTGACGCCTGTCAATATGCGAGATAGTTACAAGATTTTGTTTTATTTTCATTGTTAATCGTATTATCTGTGAGGCGGGAAATGGTATTCGTGTAAAAATGGGTTTACGGGACGGTGGGCGGGCGGGTGTCGTGGGCGCTGTGACGTCGGCCGCCCACCGCCAATGCAGCAGATTAGTTTCTCTGCTATTCCTTTTTTTGAAATTCAGACATGTTTTATTAAAAGCTATTTTAATAGAATAAGCTGTGGCATGGAATTGAATTTGTAAAGGTGTTTCTATTTGTAGTAGTTTGTTTTGTAGCCCTTGGGTGGCTGCTTACCTACTTTTATTTTATATGTTTTTGTGTGCATGTAATTAATTTTTTTGTACTCTACATTTATAAAATAAATCTGGTCGATAAGATTTATTTTATAAATGTAGAGTAGTAAAATAATAATAAAATCATTTATTTCAGATTACTTGAAAAATGTACATTACAAAAATGAAACATCTTAAGTCCATATTAATAAATACCTTAGATATGACCGATTGTAATAAAAATAAAATATGAATTTATAATTGATTTTAGGGGCGTGAGCGCACCCCTAAAGTGACGATAGGTGAAAATAAATTTTAAAAGAAAAAAAGTTTTTGTTAACTTAGATTTTTGTCACAAAAAAAGAATTAAAATTATGACTGAACTGTAGCATCGGTCATACAAGATACATCTTCATATAGTTGTACTTTTAGAGGGTTTGTCATCAATACAAGAAACAAGTAAGTAGCTAAGGGTGCAAAATTCATTGTAAACACACAATATTTTCTTCTCTGTTAAACAACGACACATCTTTACTGCAGTTTTCCCACGGAATGAAAATGTTAGTTGAGTGCCGCCAGAGGACTGACAGACAAATAGGACAATGAAGCTGCAACGCCACTTAAAGCACAATAACGACCCATTGTACGCCGACTTTTACAAGCTTTTAATATGGAAATTACGGCGCTGACTTGACTTATTGGTAAAAGTCAATGGCACTTTGATAATATTACACCTAGAAACCCATAGTCTAGTCTAGTCCAGCAGTGGACTTGTTCAGTGTCCAGCTTCTTCTTCTTCTTCCTGCCCTTATCCCACTTTATGTGGGGTCGGCACAACATGTCTTCTCCCTCCATTCCCCTCTGTCAGCCGTCATCTCTGCATTCACTCCTCTCCTTTCCATGTCATTTTTCACACAGTTCATCCATGTTTTTGTTCAGTGTCCAGCTAAAAGCTAAAAATTGACTGCCTTCAAAAGCCCAACCTTCAATTTAATATGTTTGCATGTATTGCCTTTCTAACAAAATTAGCCTGTTTTAGGCGCACTAAAAATCCTTTCACCACACTGGTTTGAAAAAACTAATGACACGTTGAGAAGAAGAAGAACGCATAACTATAAATTAATCGAGAGTTTGCTCATACGCGTCTGAGCACAATTTAAGCGTTCCATTTCAGAACACAGATCCAAAATTAATTGCAATTAAAATATGATTTAGACAAAATACATCATGAAGAAATCACAACCAAGACAACGAGACACTCAGTAGAAAATCAAAAAGATGATAATCCTCGCAGTAATAATACGATACCTGCAACTATACGTGCTATTAGAGGAAAGTGGTGGGCGTATACGCGCATCGACAGTCAACTTTCGATAAATTGTTGACATTTACCGAGAGCGTAGGAAGAGTGCAACACCCACATCACACAAGATACGAGTTTCATACAGTAGGTAAGATTTTATACTTTTATTCCTTTTAAACTCAGTTGTGAACTGAGTGGGATTTGAACCCACGACCTTACCCTTAATGCGTTTACCATCGGATCGTATTCACATTCGACGAATAACTGCTAAAGACTGTTAATATCGCACTAATGAGACCGTGGCTCCATCTATAGTTTGGACATAGGTACTGTCAACTACCCACAATCAGAAAATACTATTCTTACTAGGTCGCTAGATTATTTTATAGACAACCTTGAAAAGAAATCTATAGTAAAAAAATATATATTATAATCTTAGTATGACCATGCCTCTAATATAATGTTTGTGTACTTAAAAAGTTAGCGTCAGAAAAATAATGTACCTACCTAGCTTGATAAAAGCTTTATCATTGACTGACGCTACGTCATTTTATCTTTTAAAGCCTGTTTTAATGTGTTAAAAACGTATTGTGAATATCAATACATAGACTAAAACCGAACGTGCTTAGGTATATTGTTTTTTTTTTCTTTTTTGATTGTTACTACTGCTTAAACTTTACACTGTGTTTGAAGCGGTGTGGTTAGCTTACACTGAGAAATCAATTTGTATGTCGTTAATAGGTGTAAATCAATATTTATTTTGACATTAATCTCTTGTATAGCGTACATTTATCGACGTTCTGTCAACAATGCTATTTATTATATGACTTTATGTGTTACATTTTACTTACATCCGCTGCCTTGCAATCAACACTTCTATAATCGACGCTTCTTCATAACCTGAACTTTCAGAGCGAAATTAAATAAATAAAATAAATAAATATTGTGGACAATTCACACAACTACACAATTACACAATTACACCGGTTATAGGATTTCAAAAGCTTTAGTTTTCTCTCATTACATTTAACATTATTTACAGTTACAAAGCTTATTATTTACAGTTAACGTTGTAAAGCTCTTGTAATTTGTTTCAAATATTTTCAGCTTTGTCTTAATTAAGGTTCAGCATCCAGATGACAATCTCTTTTAATTTAACCATTCATTAGCCTTTTGTTGAGTTAAGAGCTTAATTATTTAGGGGGTTGAGTGTTTTATTATTCTAGAGCTAAAGCAAAAATTATGAAGTCTGAAAATTCATTCATTAGCTTTTTGCGCGATGAAAATAAAAGGACGATGAAATGATTATTATATTTTCATTTAGGAGTGAGAATATTTTTAGAATTTTCTTGTACATTTGGATGTTTTTTTTGTTAGAAGTTGAATGGTTGGCATACCTTTGCTTTCAATTTCTCATCTCGCTCTATTAGTTTATCGATATCGAATATTTAAATGACAGGTATAAAAACACCACGCAACATTAATTTATGCAAGCCGATATTTACGCAACAAATTGGCAACAAAAGAGAATGTGTGACCTTTTCAAACATGTCAATCTCATTACAGGCTATTCAATGTGAACTCGGGCCTTTCTGTTGAAATGTAACAACTGAGAGGGAAGTAGTATTTCTGGGAAAACAAGTAAATTTTATTTAACTACCCCCAAGCACCTATTAGAACCAGCAACATTTCCTGAAAAGCTTTGTTTTCGTGTTACCTTCTCTGTGTTAAATGTTTATTGAAGGCACCTTTTATGGACCTTTTATTTCCATGTTGCGTGTGTCATATAAATAAAATATGAGATACAGTTTTGAGTACATTTATTGTCTTTTTGTTCCATGGCATAAATTGCCAGTTGGAGCTTGATTTGGTTGAAAATTTTACGAAGAGCAGGATAGACCTATACAAATAATCCTTAGACAAACAGGGACAGGCCTATATCAATAAAAATCGACGAGGGTAGAGCGAGATATTTTTGTCAAGTGGTAGTTGACAGGGCAATTTGAAGGTAAAAATGTTGTCAAGTAGTAGTTGACAGGGCAAGCGAGCGGTTATCAACAACTCATAACTTTTTAGATTTTAAAGACTCCGGTCCATTTATTGGCTAATATATCTTACAAATTTTCTTAAGTACCTTCAGTTATCAAAAAGGTCATCGTCGGATCATCTGTGACTCTTAAGTCTTTCTTTAACCTAAGTGAAACGCTGTCAAATATGACAGCGATATTTGTCCATCACTTCACTGATCGCTACCGCAGAACGCCTAGATGTGCGCAACCTAAAATTTTGCAAGACATCTCTCAATATATAGATAAATGTTTTTACTATTTATTGCAAAAGTATAAAAAGAGTAGAAGCCTACACAATGAACATGCTGTTATAACAAACTGAAACCATAAAAATAAACCACTTATAAAGTAAAAAGAGACCGGGTAGTGCTGTGACGTCAATAACTTAAAGGGTATAAACAAGCCCGCTGCAGTACTTCCGCTTTACCCTCTCTTATAAAGCAATATTCACTTCATTCCAGAATGTAGGTCACCGATGAAAATGTTTAAAAGACTGAAGATAAAGTTTCATGGACAAATAAGGCATCGGGTTTCGTAATAACAAGGATTTGTAAGTTGGTTAACAATGGTTATGATTTTGCAATTATTTTTGTAAACTTATGCAACAGTTATTTTGTTATCAAGTTACCTGACTTTTGTGAGTAGATTTATAATATTTTATTGTGTAAGCTAGTCAAAGTTATCAATTACAACAAACCACAAAAATGTGTGTTTCAAGTCTGAAATAAGGTCCGTAAGGGTGTTATTAATAATCCTGGCGCAACGCTGTGGAGTAGTTAAATTGTGTTTTGTCACATTTGCTCGAGTTGACAATTGCATGTCAATGCAATTGTCAACTCGAGCAAATGTGACAAAACACGGATTAACTAGTCCAACGCTACGCCAGGATTATTAATAACACCCTTATGAGATTACGTTTGGGTTAGTTGATCTGTCTCTAATCGACTTTAGCATCAAATTCCTATATTTTAAAAATAGGTACCTACTTGTTGCGATAGTAATTAATTTTTGTCGCTAAAATAACAAATTTAATCGATTAACCCGCACACCAGATGGACCAACGACTTTGTTTTGATTTTTATTTGTTGAGTTTGCAGAAAGTCGATGGATGGAAAGGGCACATAAAATGTGTCGGCTATGTCCAGCAGTGGACTTCTTCAGGATGATGATGATGAATATATTTCTTGTATTATATTTTTTAGATTATAATTACTATTATATTTCAATGGATCTGTGTTTCTTAGATTATATTTAAGATTGTATTATTGTACATTTTGCCAAGGTGTGGATAATTTTGACATGAAAATGTAAATACATTCCTTAGTGTTATTTCTTCCTGAACTTTTGCAAAATAATGTGTGAGCCCATCGTAAAACGTTGAGGCTTTGATGGACGTCTCTAGGCCGAATTCATCTTTATTTTACTTTGCGTTTGCAAAGAGTGTATTAAGTAAAAACGAGTCTCTCAAAAGAATCATAAAACCAATGCGCACACGAACGGTACAGATATGAACTACCAAATAGGTACCTATACCACAGACGAACAGGTTTAGTGCTAAATACAATAAAAAGTTTTCACATCAATGATTCGGGTATTTAATCCGATATGCTTCTATCTATCTCTAGATCGTTTGTAATATTCTACAGATAGCTCAACTGTTTCCTGTGTATTTTGGAAATATTTGTTTAATTGTAAGTTTCATTGTGTAAATATTATTTTTTCATATTTCTTAATAGCTTTATAGCCCATAGCGCGCGAACGCTAGATGTTTGATAAAAATATCTGATACAAAGACAACTTCCTGAAATATGAAGTTAAGTCTAGACTTGGTCATTAGTTATTTATTGATAACGGTCCGGGGACGCAGGTCTTTATGTCAAATTACCGACCTGCACTTACGACTTTATGTTAAAATAGCAACATACCATATCATCTGAAAGTCAAAATGCCTTAGGCCCCAAAATGCCTGAAATTCAAATCGGCTCTTTTATATAATGACTGAATTACTATATACCTGTGGTGTTTCATACAATCGACAAGAAAAATCTTTTTTTTTTTTCTTAATTTATTCAAACTTTTTACAGAGTGTCGATGTCTTGACAATAGCCGTTATATCGACGATTGATGTGACGTACGTATGTATGCAAAAATAGATTTCATAATAGATATTTCTTGGTCATGCCTAATAGGTTGGTTAGGTCATGCCTTTTCCTGACGTAAATCTAATATTAATATTTTTAAATGTGATTTTGAAAAAGCACAGATCAACGCTGTAAAGACAACTTTTCCTGACGTAAATCTAAATGGCTGTTATTTTCATTACAACAGGGCGGTATGGAAAAAGGCTAAAAGTTTAGGAATATGCGAAAACAAAGCTGGACGCCATATTACTCGTTTATGTGCAAGTCTCCCGTTGTTGCCTGAACAACGTATACATACCAGTTGGTTGAAGATAGTTGAAAAAATGAAGAAAAACTCGGAAATGAATAAATTTGAAAAATATTTTAAAAGACAATGGATGAATATGGACTCCGCAATCATCAGCTGTGGAAACGATAAGCTTCGCCGCAGCAATAATGCTTTGTAAGGGTGGAACAGGTGGCTGAATGTTAGAATGCCACACAAGCCTACACTCATTCGTTTTGTCTATATCTTGAAGAGAGAGGCGAAATACCAAGACACCCGTGTAAGAAATGCGTTATTTTCAGGTGCCCGTCGTAAGCGAAATGAAATAAGCTTTAACTACAATTATAAAAAACAATTGAGGGAGCTAAGAGAGGAAAACATTACACCAATTTCATTTTTGGAAAATGTTATATCACTAAGAAAACGATACAGATAAAAAAATAATTAATTATTATTAAATAAGAAAATAAAGTTTTTTTTTGCACGACTGTACATTGACGTTCATTTTTTTAATTAGTCTTATAAACATTCAGGCATAATAAATGTCAGGCATTTTGGGGCCTAAGGCATTTTGACTTTCAGATGATATGGTATGTTGCTATTTTAACATAAAGTCGTAAGTGCAGGTCGGTAATTTGACATAAAGACCTGCGTCCCCGGACCGATTGATAATTATAGTTAACAATACAAAATACAGATATGTTTACATACAATTGTAATTCGGATTAGATTCATTAAAATAAAAACTAAATTACAAAAATACTGTTCGTGTTTGATTGATCTTCGACTGCGCCCAGTTGTATTGCATCTCTGAGAATGTACTGTCATAAAATTCCCATTCACAGGCTTGGAGAATTCTGTACAACGGTACAGTTTTACGACCTTTTGTGAATTGGGTCGCTGGCCATGGACGTCCTGCAATGATTAATTTTGGATTTGCTTTCCTATTTTAGAAGTAATAGGGTTTGTTTTGAAACATGACCACTATTACACGTATCGCGTTAATTACTTTTCGGAGCGCTTTTAAACCAGAGTAATGACATTTTAACTGAGACACTGCTTTATGTTACCTCGTAAGTTTTTCAATAGACATAAGGCAAATAAGACCAAACATTACCTAATAAAAATTGCCTCGTTGGAGTACGTAGAGTTCTTTTAAAAACAAAGATACTCGCATTTTTACAAAAAGGCTACTTCCTTA
The DNA here is from genome assembly GCA_939531255.2 of Thera britannica. Taxonomy (NCBI): domain Eukaryota; kingdom Metazoa; phylum Arthropoda; class Insecta; order Lepidoptera; family Geometridae; genus Thera; species Thera britannica. The sequence continues at coordinate 7,285,028 of OW618050.2, read as the reverse complement.
TAACCTTTTTGTAAAAATTATCACTAGATCCTCTGAATCCTACTAGTAGTTTTTATTATTCTTATGTGACCTCTGACAAATCCCTCCCCCCATTTCATATGTAAATTGAAACAATTTATTGCACTTATGTTGTTAGATACAGGTGATACCGTATAGTTTCAAACATAAACCCTGTTAGGGCACCGCAACTAATTTTTCTCACTTTGGTTTCCTCTAGTAGACATATTGATCTTGAACTACGCTTTTCCAGTCAATAAATTAATAAGGAGTCATCGTTTTCTTGTCCTTGTCCCAGTTATAGAGTTGTAGAGTCTAGATAAAAAAAAAATGAGCAAAATTATCATGTAACATGGCTACTTTATCAGAATTTCAGTACAATCGCGTCGGCATACATCATCTTCATTCCAGCCGTAATTAAAACGGACTTCCACATGACGTTCAAAACAGTACGTAACTGTCGCTGCATAGAACTTGGCAAACTAAGTTAATGGTTGCAGCAGTTCAGCCTGATACAAGTACAACCAGGTTAGTAATTTCTTTTATGTCTCATTACCATTGATCTAAAGAATTTAAGTTAACAAGTTCACTGTTGGAACTGGTCATTTTCATAAACGACAGTTTTGAGCCATCTCTTTCACATTTTTTACAAAGTCGTCAGCCCATCGGCATACGCTTCGACTCGACTTTCTTTTCTAGTTTATATAGTAGTTGTGAAAATTCACATAATAATACATAATAACATAGCAGTGTAGAAGCCCTTATGGCACCGCCATTTCGTATTTTAATAAAACCCTAAAGTAAGAAGACCCATTGAAGAAAATCAAAATCAAAAATGTATTTATTCACTTGGTTCAAAAGAATCAGTGACACGATAAGAAGAAGTAGGATCGCAAGGATCACTCTGAAACGTCTTAAGTCTAAAAACTAGGTGAGTCTAGGTGCCATTTCCACGCGACCAAGCCTAGAAGATTAGGCAACAAACTACAGCTTAGATCTCTGTTTTTTTAATATGATCCTTTTACAAATCAAAAATAATCTAAAATAATAGCAGTGAAGTTCCAGTGTGTATGCAGAGATGTTGCAAGATACCGCTAATTGTACTTCGCTATAGGTAATATTTTCGTTAAATGTGTAATAGTCTAGTCTTATGGTGTGCAATTAAGTGTTATCTATCTATTTATAAAATCACTCTCTTCTGAGAAATGAGAAGAAGAATGATTTTAAATCTTTGTATAACCCGAGTTCTACTATTATCTGTGTAATGATTAATAATTCACCATCATTCTTTCTTGAGTTCACGTATTACATTTGCCTCGTTTTTTTTACGTTTTATTATTAGTTGTTTAACATTTATTTTGATGTTCACTTCTAAAATTAAAATATGGTTCCCTAATAAAAAAGTTGCCTACCATCCAACACAGTATAAAATCGCGCAAAAACGTGAGGAAACAACATAAAAATGCCGATGACGTAAAAAAAGCCACCTGATTCAGAATGCCACGCAGGAAATCCTATAGACTTTTCAAAACGCTAAAAGTTTCACCACAGTCTCAATCTCTCTTCCGTATTCTGTGGTCTCAATGTAAACAAAACGTGGCAACATTTACTTTGTTGGGCACATCGACGAGAGGTCAGACAGGACGACCTTTGCGCGCCCGCTGAAACTGCGCAGTACCTGAACATTATTGGATCTTTTTAAAGTGATTTTGTGAGTTCAGTTCATCGCTTACTGTTCATGTTGAATTTAAAAAACTTTTGTTATAAATAAGTGAGTAGAATTGAGATTATAAAAGTGGGTGATGCAGACTCGTCGGTTCACCCATTTTATAAAGTTATCATAATTTGTTTTTACACTTTTTGCCTTTGAATAATACAATTTTAGGCCCGTTTTTACCGCATCTCAGAGTAATATTCTCTCCCCCGAATACTGAAACGCAACTCAGATTTAAGCACGTCTCAAGCGACGAATATTTGACAGTTTTCAATGAAAATCTGTCAAATATTCGTCGCTTGAAAACTGTCAAATATTCGTCGCTTGAGACGTGCTTAAATCTGAGTTGCGTTTCAGTATTCGGGGGTCTGTCAGATAAGAGAAAAATTAAGAACGGATGCATTCATATTCATTTTTAGACTTTAAAAAAAGTCAGAAAAATACTTTACGGACCGGGCAGCGCTACTCACTCTAAAATATTGATTGGGTCTGGAATTTCAGTCTAGTGTAGAGGCAAAGTAAAGATGAGTTTAAACATGCACTCAGATTTCTAAATATTAAAATCTAGTTGCATATGAAATAATAGAAAGATTTTTAAATTGTCCCATAAGATAAGAACTGAGCGGGATTGGAACCCGCGACCTTCCTCTTGGTACGCGCTGCGCTGACCGCTGCGCCACGGGATCCTATAACCTCAATCGACGAATAACTCTCAGGGAGTGTTCGGCATTAACGCGACATTATAAAAATCTGTGTAGCAAACACTATAATATTAATTGAAATAATAGAGTTGGGAATAAACTAATCACGAAACGAAGACTACGAAAATAAAGAAATAGAGGACTCCGTTTGTATAGACTCAACGCCAACCGCATTTCTTTCCTCTTAACCTGTCACAATAAACATCACAGATGGCATAATGCTGAATAGATTTACACAAAATCACTGGTGTCAATAATAATATATTCATGGGGAATACAGGAAGAGAGTGCCAAGCCACGACTTCCGAAACAACGAAATATGTACTGCACGATAGGTTTGTGTCGGCCAATGATAATAAATGTGCAGGGCTCCAAACTGTTCCGTTCGGAAGCTACATCGACACTATTTTATTAATGGAAATATTCATAGTGCCAGACTTTGAATGTTCAATTTGCAAACAGTTTGAGTAGTTGTTTACTTGGCAATTATTGGTTTCCTATTCTATCTTTATCATTCATAATAACGTTATCTACCCTACACTCAATATTTCATTCATAATTTTGTAAATAAATACTAGGCTGTGTAGGAGGTAAAATTATTCTATGGAATATATTGTTGGTCAGTAAAGCCCCATCTAAGTGTAATATCTAAGTGTTCTGCGGTGGCGATCAGTGAAAAGCTGACTAATTTCGCTATCATATTTGACAGCGTTTCACTGACCGCTACTGCAGCAGAGCAAGGTGTGCAAATGTAAAAATGGCCTGCCTATTCTAGCCAGCTATCTATTATAGTGAGTGTCTAACAATTAAGTTAATTCTACCTACTATCATAGTTATTTATAGGCATAGCATTTTCACTTATACCTACTATGTAACTGGCGTTTGGAAAAATTACATTTCATTTCATTTCAATTACAGGCGCAGTGTAGTGCACACAGATACCTGCAAAGGTAAACGCGCGGACGGAGTTGTTAAAAAGAATAAAACAAATTCATGTCACGAATCGCTACGCTAGAAGTGCAATACAAAAGCGTTGACAAAGCCAGGCAACTCTAGTGGGTAAAATATATTACAAAAAGCTTCCAGATTGATCGGCGCGGTGCTTTCCGGAAATCCTTTGCGTACGATAAAAGTTATACGACATTTATGAGCGCTCGTTGCAAAGTCCCCGGCAAGTACCTGAGAATGCCTTGTCTAAGAAACACGTGTAAACCAACCATGTGTAACAAGTTGAGAGACTTTGTACCCACATTGTAGAAGACAATATTGCACTCAGCTTATAAGCTGGTTCGGTATTAATACCAGTCTCATTTATACTCTTACACTAATCTTGACTTCAGGATGTTTTAACCCATTTGCAAGCTTATGATAGAAAAGGAGGCTAAATATGGTTTCAGTCAGTTTTATTATATATGAATTTTTCACTTGTGAGCCTTTAGACACTACTCACAAATGCACACAATTTCAACCACCATAAATAAATCCTATCCTATCAAAATGTCTTATTTATGTACCTATACCTAATTATTGTTACTTGTTTTTCCATTGTTAGTTTTAAAGTGTGCAATAAAAAAAATTCTATTTTATTCTATTTCTATTCGAATAAAAAAACGACTTTCAAATTCATAAAAAGTTTAATTGCACCTCAGATAAACCAATAAACATCCGCAAAAATCTTGACTGCCAAAAAATCTAAGAGGATTCATGAGTACGTTACCTCTCTTTGTTTCAATAAAGTTTCTTTGTACTGCGAACAATGTAAAAATTCCAACGTCCAAAGTTTTGTGTGAAAATGTCAAGTAAGCTTGGCACAGTGTGACCTCTGAGCCCAATCATGTGCCAAAGATGCATGACCGGGCATCTAACACCTTTAGATATCGGCTTTTTGAATTATAAACCTTTCAATTTTTAATTTCACGTGCGCTTTTGGCTTTGATTTTATGTTCACAAATTGAGTATCAAATAACAAACATTTTGCTCAGTGTCACTTGCATTTGGGATAAGAGCATGACTAGATTTTGGCAAACGTATAATAAATGTCATAAATGTTATTTTCATTTCAATGATAAATTTAGCTTTGTTTTATCGAAGCGAACGTGTGACCCAAGGGCTGTTGAGCATCTGGCTTAGCTATGCTCAGCAGATCAGCATTGCCATTCAGCGTGACAATGAAACCAATGTTTTGGGATAGCTTCTTATTGATATTTGAATCATTAGATAATTTACAAAAAATTACATTTGACTCCACAACTATTTGTTTTGTATAAGTTCAAAATTTTGTGAGTTAATGCTGTTTTTTTTTAAATAGTCACATAGCTATTGCAAAAATGATGATTAATATACTTGAATGAAGCAAGGATTCGTGACAGCAGTGTGGAACAGTCGAGTGCGTTCGACGCTGACCTTCGCCTACTCAATCATGCATCAAGGTCGGACCTGTGCACTAACACCCAGAGTATTGATTATGACCGACCGGAAACTACGTGTTATTATTCTGTGGAGCAAGTAATTGATTTGACAACTTAACAAGCTACTTTTTAAAATGATTAGACGTGCTCCTGGCTATTCTTTTAGACATCTTGAATAAGATATTAGGAATATACTTGGTGAGTACTGATAAGATGCAGTCGAGAACCCATTTCATATTTTTCGAGTATTTTTAACGGGTCGTGGCAGATGAGGGTTGCTGGTGGGAAGCACTAAGATTAATTACGGAGTTAGAGTTCATCTCTTTTGGCACAAAAAAATTAGAGATTTCTGTGCCAAATTTCCGAGATTGGTAGCAAGTTACCTAATTATGAAAATGTTACTCGCAGTAGACCTTTGACACGGTATGTTTTGAGCCAATCTGCTCACTCTGTTACAAGATAGTTTAATATTTTGCAATTGCAACATAAACAACGTTGAAAATATTTCTATCGCGATTGTTAGTTTTACAATTACTTGCATTAAACTGAAACAACTGGTGTAAAACACGTAGAAGGCACTAATTCAACGTGAACCGCTTGAAATAAGCTTCGTGACTCAGCATTAAACACGTACAAAATCACCCAACAAATAAGCTCAAGACGTCGTAAAACTTCGCAAACTCCCGCTAAAGCAACTGCATTCTCACATAGAACGAATAAAACAAATGGATGTCTTATCTCAATTATATGATTTACGCATATGCTAACAAACACAATGAATCCTAACGCGAATCCGCGGCGCCTTTATTAGATTTACAGCTCGACAAAGAACCGTTTACAAACAATCTGATGCCTCTGATATACTTGAGTGCCTCTACGTGTTAGAATAACTCCATGTGAGAATAAAGATCTTTCATCATCTGTAAACAGAAGTCGCGAAAGCAACAAGTCGAGACGAGGGCGGATCGCACGACCTTTCCGGGTCTTTACGACCTTTACAACCCGGTCTATCCTTATCCAACGCCCACGCATCGGATGACTTGTCTTCAACCAAGCGTAATAATTCCATACTTCCTCTCCAGTCGTGTAAATCTGCAAGCCGCAACTGGGATTATGTAAACCGATGTTTTGACTACGTTTCTTTATAATTTTTTGAATTCTAAAATATGTCAATATGCTCAGAACCAAAAACAGAAAAGTTGCAATAAAAGTGCGTCAATGTAGCGGTCACGGACGCTGTTACCTTCCTACGTCACAAGGTTGCATACGAAAAATAAACAGTACCAGTGCACGGTGGGTTGGTGGGCCAGCACTGTGCTATGGAGGTGGTGTTGGCAGCCGGGTGGTGCTGCTCCATTGTCGTGACCGGCGGCAAGTCGGCGATCATCGCGGACAGTGGCAGAAGCCGCACGACCCGCGCTTGACACGCCGCGGTGCGCAGTCAAGACTGGAGTGGTCTTTGGAATAGCGCGCAATTCGCCAGAGGGATGGGACGCCAGGTACGCATGCGCTGAGACAAACGCGGGAAGCGTTTTCTAGAAGAGACTTCCGCAAACAAGCGCTACGTGGAAAAACGTGACCGCTAGTCAAATTTAAGGTTAGGTAATAAATATCCTTATTAAATTAGCTCATATGAGCCGTAGGTACTTTAAAAGATTCCTCTCTTGATTGGAATATCTGAAAAACTTGATCTGAAAAGGAAATGGACGCAAAAAAATACATTACAAATAAAATAGCCCAGTCTTGTGACCCCCCAACTTTCTAAGACAGTATCAATTATTCCACAAGTTTTTCCTTTCTGTTCAGAGTAATTACGGATATCCAGGAATTATTTATGAAAATGAACTGCAGGAGAGTTGCTATTCCTGAAAGTGGGACATGAGGTCAAGGCTGATTCCCTCGGGCCAATTCCTTTGCTGTTATAACTAGTTTGAAACTTTGTGATGTTCATGACAACATTTGCTGTTTGTTTGGGTAATAATACGATGCTAATCTTGTCGATCATCTACTCGATAAAATAACATGTAAACAAATAAATAACACCTGTATCGCAGTACACAAATTAGCTTCTTCGAGGTCTTCTGGACCTGGATATGCTTGTTCCATCAGCATGTGGTGGTAAAGAAATAGTTTTGTTGATTATTTTAGGTAGACAATAAATAATGCACATCGGCTTTTCGGCTTTGTAGAGCGCTATCTCTATCTGACGCTCACTACGCTATATGAAGCCGAAATTTGCCGATGTGCAATATTTATTGCCTACGACTTTACTCTGCAACGTTTAGGAGCGGATGTTCAGGATTCAAAAACTTGAATAAAAACAAAAGAAATAACAACTGTGTGACGTCATAACATATTTGATACGTCATAATGAGCCACTAGAGGACCAATGAGGTCTTCAAATCTGTAAGTTCTTGCGAGCTTCCCGCGGTGCGCGGCGTCGCTTATTTGCACAAAAAGCGCCATCAGACACAATCTGCTCCGCAGGTAGCATTGAAAACAAACATTTATTTGCTAAAAATCCTCATAAATCAATAATTGGAGATCTTTGATGGAAATATTCTGACAAAGTGAGCAAGAACAGCGTTCGATCAAGGCGTTGAAGATGCTCATCGGACATCAAATTATTTTATTTCATAAAAAACTAGAGACGCTTTCTTCACTTACTACCAGACTATATTGGTATGAATTCCATTATAAAGTCAAAGTAAACAAGACGTTTATTTAGTTAAACCATAACGTGAATAGGTGCCCATTCTGCCCATTTCAATTCATAAAGAATAGAATCGTACCAAAAACCAAGGACTACTAAGTTTCGTGTTGTTCTAGGTCACCTAGTGCAGTGTTAAAGTGATCATTGTGAATTATACCGAATAAGCTTAGATTTTATTGTGTCTTGGATGAAGCTTAATGGTGATGTTTATAGTAAAGCTCTACGATTTTTTCTACTTTTCCTCCTGCTTGAATAATATGATCCGAGAAACAGTTGCCAGACAAGCAAAAAATATTGCTTGAAATGGCCCGTATCTCTCCCCTCTGTATCTTTGTGGTTATCCCAAGCCCCGAAGGTCGTTGTGCATGACTAAGGCAGAGATCATAGATATTATCCTAATAAGTGTAGTGGGTCTTTTACGAGGTACTTGAGAGATAATTTGCTGCAACACGTTTGGGTACTTCTCTTCGAGATATTGCGCGAGACAATCTTCGTTTTCGCAAAAGCTTTAATAGGTTAATCATTTCAAGATGATTCTTATCAAGTTTATTTATTGATTGAAATGTTTTTGTATACGACTCAGCAAGCAAACACGCGTGCGTAAATACGACAGTTATTTTTAATAAATCTGACTATACTTAGCGTCCTATCTCACCAATATACCTCCCTAGGACTTTTTTTGATGAGCAATGGACGTTCTACGACTAAAATGATAACGTAGAAATATGTCCATGAAGACCTTGTCTCCTGTCTGCCGCATTTTAAGGGTCGTTCTGCATGACTGGAGCAAAGACCACAGATATTATCCTGATATAAATGTAGTAGGTTTTACGAGACAGTCAAGAGCATAGAGATAATTTGCCGGGACATGTGATAAAATCGCCAAGTCCTTATTTAAAGCTCGCTGCGGACGGCTGCTCCATTGTGTGTGGATAAGCGATGCTTAAGTGGTGATTAGGACGATACCCAGGTGATGGTTATCTTTGTTTATTCAAGTAGGGATTTAGGATACTGAGCTAGATGCAAAGTTGATGTCAAAGTAAAAAAAAAAATTTTGCAAATAGAATAATGGAATAATTTTATCAAATCAGGGTATTGTTATCGGTCCTCGATAAATCTACAAAGTTTGAATTAAATCTGGCCGTTTAAAGTTTAAAGTGGGTCAAAACGGAGTCGGTTACAAAAATACAAACATACAAGTGAAGCTTATACATAGAGCGTGTAAAAATACTGTATTGGATGATGATAAAGTAAAGAACATACTGTATTGCAAGTTCAATAATTATTTCAATTACATTAAACTGATAGAAATCTAAGAGTATTTGAATTAGTGATAGGTATTCATATTAACCAATAGAAATAGCCAGTAAAATCTACATAATGGCTGACGATATGCATCTAAATTCAACGAATAATAATTATATAGACAGTCGGTAAACGCAATGACTTACTTTGCCAAGAATATAAATCCATAGCTCGGGTTATGCTATTTCTAGATTAAATAAGTGTACAAGCTTCTAGTTTACAATAGCTTACATCCAAAAGTACGCAATAGACTCTTCTTTTTCGTATTTTCCTTTAGGAATCCCTGGTATTTTCAGTTGGATTCAGAATGCACAAGCTTTAAAACAAGTCCCATTTCAAATAAGCTTTCATAATCACAGTACAATAATATTATTACTAAAACTAATCACATGTGAGTATTTGCGTCCAAATTCCCCCGACGACATTTTCAGTGTGTTACAATTCGTGTTTCGGACAGTTTACAAAGAGTTATTAGTAATACGAGAGCACTGGTGGTCTAGTGGTAGCGGCCTCGCCTTCCGTTCCTAAGGTCGTGGGTTCAAAAACAGACAGCCAGTGTACCTTTGAGCTTTTCTTATTTATGTGCACTGTGCCAGTACTCTCAAACGGTGAAGGAAAACATCGTGAGGAAACCGGTATGTCGTAGAACCTAAAAAAGTTCGCAAACATGTGTCAAGTGTACGAAAAGAGCCACTCAGAGGCGCACTTGAATTCCTTTCATTTCACTGGTTTGCTGATGACACGATAAAAAGACGAAGATTAGTAATACATGATAGATGCCAGTGAAATATATCATGCTACACCGGGCCGGAGAACTTAATGACAGAACTTTTTCATAACCCGGTTACGAAGTAAGAAAAACAATCCTTCTATTTAGCTGGTTACGAAACCTGCTGGTTACGTAGAATCACTAAAGACTACGACGAACCGGGAAAGGGATCAAAAGATTCTAAAAATATTGTGCAGATTACAGGAATTAGTAGCTTGAAATAATTCTTCCTAGAAACATAATTATGGGCGGCATTATGCCTTGAATATGACATACTACGTTAATTTGCACACCAACACATCATCAGCCCATCACTTTAGGAACCGCTGACATCATAGTTGATCACTACATAGCAAGAATACTTCCTCAAGATTTACGATGAGTCCCCAGTAATTTACGATCCTGTTTCCACCCTAATGCATATTTAATGCAGCGACACTCAATTATTCGAGAAACAACACATTGAATCAGTTTTTTTGTAATAACTTTATTCAGTTGCTCAATTATATTATTCTGTAGTTTACAATGTAGCAGACTTCACGAGGGGTGAATAAAGAGTGATATTATCTAGAACCTACCCTTTTTAGTGTTCCGTACCCTAAGTCTCCGCTGTCTGTCTGTTCTATCTCTCGTCTGTCTGTTTGTCTGTCTGTCTGTCTGTGTGTCTGTCTGTCTGTCTGTCTGTCTGTCTGTCTGTTTGTCTGTCTGTCTGTCTGTCTGTCTGTCTGTCTGTCTGTCTGTCTGTCTGTCTGTCTGTCTGTCTGTCTGTCTGTTTGTCTGTCTGTCTGTCTGTCTGTCTGTCTGTTTGTCTGTTCGTCTGTTTGTCTGTCAACCTGTCTGTCTGTCCGTCGTCACCGGGCTTTATCACATGAACCGTGATAGTAAGACAGCTGAAATGTTCACAGATGATGTATATCTGTTGCTGCTATAAAAACAAACACTAATAAACAAAATAGAATAAACATTTAAAGGGACTCCCACACAACACAAAAACATAGTTTTTTTGCTCGTTTTGATAAATAATGGTACGGAACCCTTAGTACGCGAGTCACTTGGCTGGTTTTTAGTTATTATTTGAATCAACTTATAAATATACAATGACTATATTCCTAGGTTTTGTGCCTTAAGCTTTGGTGAGACTTATGTTTCTTATAGTATAGAGTTTACTAAATAGTAATTTTTCTTTCACTTAAACATTTTACGTGCAAAGTGTAGGTACGTTACTTTATAAATTACACTAAGGACTTTATGTGACTTTTCTATCTGCGCAATAACGCTAATCGTCGAATAAAAATGTCAGTCCTTGTTTTTGACAGGTATAAAAAAGAGATGGATATATTTTTATCACCTCCGTAGCAACTGGAGTGATTCGCAGCTGAACAGAATAGCAACTGGACAGAGTACTGACAGATAAATTTAAGATTGAAAAATTAGCACTCATAAGATTAACTATCCTACCAACAATATTATTTTTTATTACTATAACGAAATCCATTAAATAATTAATACAACGACAGCAATTATGTAAAGTACGAACAAACACTTACGAAATCGAATAATAAGGCCCGTATTCAGAAACAAAGCTTGGGTCTGAGTCGAGTCTCAAGCATAGATTTCGGAAGTCTGAAGCACTGTTTCGGAATACGGCCTTAAAAGTATTTATTAATTTGTACACTTCGTAAAAAATGTTTTTAGTTAACTACAATTCTAGCTTTTTCACAAATGATCTGATTGGTATGTCGTCGTCTAAGTATATATAGTTCATTATAAACAATTAGGTACTACAATTGCTTAGATGAATAAAGTGCATTTTGTGCATAGCATAAACAAGCATAATATATGCATACATTTCGAACTCTACGAAAATTTCTACGAATCATTATTTTTTTATCTTGAAAGTATTTTGTATACAAATGTATGTACCTATGTAGGTAGTATTTACATTACTATTTTATAACTAAAATAGGTAATTTTGATTTTGTAGCTGCTATAAGAAGTGCCCCACCTGCAAAAATATACTACGCGTAAATCTAAATAAATAGCAAATATAATATTCCACTTACCTTATTCAAACTAAAACCAGTTTGAAATCCAAGCCAGTGAAACCGTGTACACTTTTGCCACATAATTCTAGGCGTATAGGTACTTTACTTATAAACATTGCATTATTTAAAATTTGTTAGATGTTTCTCATGATGGCATTGGTTAAATAATTGTAAGATTTTTAAAAGAACATATAAAATAAGTATCAGAAATCTTAACATACGTGGGTATAAGTGTGGTGTTTGGAGACTTTGAGGACACGTATTCTGGATAAAAGCTTACCTGAAAAGAAAAAAACAATAAATTAACAAATGTGCTTATATTAACTTAAATTGCAATAAATTAACTTAGATCTAGTAGATTCACCCAGTCGGGTACTTCTATGCCAAATTAGCACTAAGGTATTATTAGACAATTTGACAACGCAAGTTATGTCTCGCTCACGCTGGGATTTGTCTCTCAATCTTAGCGTAATCTTTGCTTGTTTGGGCCTAGACTTTCAATGGCACGTGAGGCTGAACATCTGCATGCCTCAAGTTGATGGATGCAGGGCAGTGCATTGTAGCTTTGTGATAGGCGATGGTTACCACTTAGCATCAGGCGAGCCATGAGCTTGTTTCATCAGCCGCTTGTATAAAAAAAGTTACCAACTACTTAAGTAGTACTATTACTACGGAAACCGGCATGTCGTACAACCTAAAAAGTTCTATAATATGTATATGTATGTATAAAATATGAGCCTCGTTGGGGCGCACTTAAAATCCTATCACCACACTTGGCTCGAAAAAACTCGATAAGAAGAAGAAGGACTCAAAGGCTACGATAGCCGAAAGGATTTAATTCGCCCATTGCGCGTCTCCTGGGATGGACTACCATAACATAATTAAACTAACTTACCAACCCCAATTACTCGACAATGAGATTTTACGTAATAACCGACAAATTTCATGTGCTTAGGGTAAACATTGTTGGCAGCAAACTTTGAACTCAAATAATTATAATTAGTGCACGTTTTAACCAAACAATATTTAGCTTGCTCTAAATCTTAAGTACTATCAACAAAATTACGTATAACTAGCTTACAAGAGTTCCAGCGAGTTTCCAAGCTTCGAAAGTATTTAAGGCACACCAGAATAAAAAAAAGCAAACTTTAAATATGTGAATAATTTGGTTATAAATATGTTCATAATTAAAATAGTGTTTATTTATAGATTGGTATTAAATCGTTATTAAATCGTTTTATTTTTATTGGTATTAAATCGTTGGTATTAAGGCGAAGACCACCGTCAATGTACTTCCCGTTCGCTTAGTTTGACCCTTCAAAAGATATAAAATCACTGAACTTATCGGAAATCGCGAGCTATCTTGTGTGCAATCCGAATGTACTCAGTTTGGCTTCTTTTTCTTCTTATCGTGTCACTGATTCTTTTTTAAGCCAGTGTGATGAAAGGATTTTATGTGCGCCCCAGAGAGGCTCCTCGTACACTCGTCATATGTTTTTCTAACGTATTAGGTTCTCGACATGCCGGTTTCCTCACGATGTTTACCTTTACCGTTTAAGAGTGAATAATAATAAAAATAATTTTGATTGAATTGATGAAAACACGTCCAGTATTGTAAATGAAAAAAAAAATCTAATTGTACGAGCGAGAAGTTGTTTCACGGAGTTCAGCGTCTTAAATAATGAATTATTATTGAATCCTGCTGGCGTTGAGAAACAGGTCCTATCTTATTTTAGGGATGCATCCGCTGTGTCATTTCATTTGACCTAAAACTAAACTTACTGAGGCAAGAACCAGCCATTTGGCAATGCTCGCAGTTTTGCCTCGGAGAGCTCATTTTTGCACGTAACGACTCACGTAAATACTCGTACAACTGCCAGCGACAGGCCCACCAATTACAAAATCATTAATAAACACCCGAAAATATGAAGTGGCGAAATAATAAAGCCGAAATGTCGGGTTTTGCCGCGAAAATTGTCGGCTGCGGCCTGCGATTTATTCATAAAAGTAAATTGCCCTGCGTAACCGCTGTTGGTTTATTTGATAGTACGAATACGGGGTAATGAAGGGGAAGTTTAAAAGTGGTTATTGGTATCAAAGATAAACGATATAGGTATTTTAGTTAAAAATTGGTGTCTTCGGTTCTGACTTTTGTGAAATGCAATAAGCATTTGAACGGCAATCAACAATTTTAATTTTTTTATACAGCTAGATGATGGAACAAGCATTATGGCCCACTTGATGTTGAGTGGTTACCATCACCAATAATGCCGGGAACGCGCGTCAGGAACGTACCCTACGATGCACTTCCTTGCGTCATCAACTTGTGAGATTTGATTTTCATCATATTTCAATCTCTCACTATACCCTCTTCTGTCCCTTGCTCTTAGTTTAGAGAAACGTATTACCAACATTGGCTAAATTTATATTTATTTCTATCTACTTCTGAAAGTGTGAAAGTGATCCAGTACATCGGATCACATCTCCAGTGTGCATAATATAAAGTTCAACTCCATTGCCACAAACAAAAGCTAGCCTCCAAACATTTAGCAGAGCACTAAAAACGATTAGGGATTCAAGCAGAACTGTAGATAGAAGTTAGCAGAGCTAATAAAGTTTAATTAGGTAACTGTTTATGGAGTTATCCAACTTACGAGAGAGTCCTCCCAAGACTTTAGACCATTTATTTATTAGTTTGGGTCACTGCTATTCGGTTTTAATGAGAAATAAACTTTATTGCGCGGGACTTAGATTCACAATGGCACGGACAGAACGGGATCCAAATGTAGAACCGGTCTTCCAGTTATATCACATGAAATGAAGTTGTAATTACATTGGATGAAGTCTCACTGTCAAATGCGAGTCTTGTATTATCTATGTTCCACTTTCATCACGCCCGTGAAACTTAGACCCTTTGCTTTCCGCAAACTTCATACCACATCTATAAGTATATATGGAGAGATTCCCGAACTAAACTTTATGAGCTATTTAGCGCTTGTGAGATCTTTTCCACCGCACGCGGAAGTTGAGAAATGCAAGTTACTTCTCTATTAAGCTACGTCGTCAAGGAAAAGTTCGCCTACGAAGAACTTAAGGATCAGTATTTCGGCGAACAGCTGCATACTGCGATGGCGAACTGATTGTTTCAGTTCACCATCGCTGTTCGAAGCTCTGTCCAGCTCTGTCTCTGGCTCTGATTTTGAGTCAGTGTTGACTCAATAAATCCACTGGTGAGCACTCACACAGACTCAAAACCAGAGCCAGAGACAGAGCCAAACAGAGCTTGTGATAGGCCTACTGTTTGCTGCATTGTATTACTAGCAATGATGATCGTGGATCATCCCGGACGCATCTGATCGCGGTGGTGTCTGCGGGTTTTGTTTGCACGATTAATTCACTATCGCAGTTCGCAGCTGTTCGCCATGGTGAGGTTGATCCTTTAGGTACCTATGCCAAATATGTTCAACATAAGATCAAAAGACGCGAAAGATTCAGCAGACTCCACGTTAAGCACGTGAATACTTGAACAGACATAATACTTAGAATACAATATAACACTCAGACATAACAAACATCTGCGATCACCACACAAATATTTTTTCTCGGTGGGGATCGAACCCACGACCTACGGCTCAGAAGGCAGAGCTACTACCAACGGAGCTGTAACAGGCCAGTCTCTCAGTCAATATGATGTTGCAAGAAATGAAGCAGTTTATAGGTTACATTTAGAATTCTCAAGAAAACTATGAATAGAATTCTTGCTCTGCATTAATTCAATTTGCCTTCTAGACTGCTAGAAATTTATAGTAACAAGATTCCAGTTTTACGACTGAATTCCTCAAAATATAACACTCAATCTTCGGAGGGAATGCTCATTCGACATCGATGCGGCGAATAAAATATTGGGAACTGCTGCCACGAACATTTTATATGGCTCCTGAATAAACTCTTTCAGCCAAAACGGATATTTTCTAAAATAAATAATATAATTTCGATGTAGCCCGTGTATTCGACAGGTCGACTGGCCTCTAAGCTCAGTTGGTAGTAGCTCTGCCTTTTGCGCCGTAGATTGTGGGTTCGATCCCCACCGAGAACAAATATTTGTGTGGTGAACACAGATGATTGTTCTCTTTCTGGGTGTTATATGCATTCTAAGTGCATATGTATTTACATAAAAAAATATATTTAAGTAGATATTATATCAGTTATTTGGTTCCCATTTTACAAGCTCTGCTTAGTTTGGGGCTAGATAGTGTTGTGTGGATCGTCCACAAAAAAAAAAAAAAAAAAAAATATTATTTATTATTATTATCGTATGTTAGGGTGGTAGCTACCACACAGGAACTCTACATCAATAATTGTTACCCCCTTTCGTGTTTACATAGATCAAATAAAACTCACGTCACATTTTTCAATCACGAAAATTGACAATTTATTTCTATAAGAATGTGATTACTGTACCTATTTACCGATGTTTTTTTAAGCCGAAGATTAATGCGAGGTAAAAGAACAAGAGTGGTGGCGTCGGTCAATAAGACCGCTAAATATCTAAATATCTAACTTGTTAGATTGTGATTGAATATTATTATTATGATGATGATTGTAGGTATATGAAAGAAAGTGTTCCACTTCTGGTCCATGTGCAATTACCTAACTGACGCCATATAAATCACCTGCAATAGATGTTACAGGAGGATGTATGCTTAAAATATTGTAAGTATGCAATCTTGGCACAAATATCTGACGTCATCGAGTTAACTTTAGCAATTTTCTTTTACAGATTTAAACACGACATCAGCCAAAAACAAGCGGAGAGTCGTAAAAACAGCCAATATCATTTCACGATGGCAACACGGTATCAGAAGGGCAAGTCCCACTTCATTTACAACATTCATTTACAACAGCACTCATGTCAAATGCTCCAGTCTGCCCGCGACCATGGCTATTGCAACATAACCGAAACGTCGGGAAAATAAACAAAATAAGGCAATTTACGCGATAAATACCCGTGTAATAGTTTCAATATGAGAGACAAGGCTCACACAAAAACGACATTTGGTAGACGAAATGTTGTAAATGCACTGAGACTTGCCCTTCTGAGCGCGGTTATATTGTTTGATCTCCGTTTCGCTCAGTTTAGGTGGATGATAGGCCTTAGCACACACGTAAGTAGGCAATTATGTTCCAGAGTGTAGCTCTCCACGTTTGCTGAAATAATTAATGAGTTACCTTGCCATTTTGTTTCAAGTTATTTACTCGGATGAGGATTTAATTACTGTTTTGTTTACGTTCCGTTCCACTTTTGTATGCAATTAGAAGTTGCCGATGATATCCTACTGTAAATGCAAAAGTTTAGATGTTTTAATGTTTGTTACTAAATGGCGCGCGCTGTAATAATAAACCTATTTTGAATAAAACTTGGAATGTGCAAAGTTTGTGACCTGGAATAGTTTCAATACTTGGGTACATTATATTCAAGTACTACGCGAACAAATACAGATCTTACAAATAAAGTTATTTCATTAAATTTAAACCGACTTCAAATAAAAAAGGAGGCGGCTCTCAATTAGGTTGTATTTTTTTATGTTTGTTATAGAATAACTGCCTCATTTTTGAAAACATATTTTCTGTTTTTATTTGGTTATATTACTTCCATTATATTCTATGGAACCACCAAATAAATTTCATCATAATCGGCTTAGCCGTTTTGTTGGAATTGTTTTTTTTTATGTTTGTTATCGCGTAATTTCGTAATATGTGAGCAGATTTGAAAAAATCTTTTTTTAACTGAAACAAAATATTCCAGATAGGTCCTATTGAAATTTCATCAAGATCTGTTTATGAAGTCGGTTTCTCAAGTTTTTTAAAACTTATAAACTTAACAAACAAAACCACCATTAAAACAAAATTATAAAGAAACAAAACCAACACAAGGTCAGGCGAAATATTTTCCAGCAATGTTCCTCAAAGATAATGCGGATTATCTACAAAGTGACAGCTTATGCTAACAATGAAATAAGAGACCCCAAAAAGCGTTTTATTTTCCCGTTCCGATGTCAAAAGACGAAGAAAATAAGGACAAATAAATAATGGAGCCCAATTAAGTTAGTGAAGAGAGTTTTACGGGAAACGGATAACCGAATGTGATAGAAGTTTACTGAGAAACGTTAGGATTGATGGAATCATCTAAGTATGGTGTTAAGAGGGTGCCTACCAGCTACAAAGTCTAAAATGAATACTCATAGAACATAAAGTTAGACTTTCAGAACTTTATTTCTATTATTTATTGAGGTAAATAGCCCAAATTCAGAAGCCGGGACTCGCCTATTCACGTTGCCAAATTCGACTTTGGATCACTAAAATTGGCCCCAAATATTATCATTACAAGTTAAACCAAAAAAATATGTTATCTTCTATACTATCAGATAAATACGTAACGTATAAGATATAACTTAGTGAATCGGTTAGCCAAGAAAGCTATAAATAGCACACTTACCTCCAAACAATAAGGTGACGACAAAAAAAAGCAACTGTTCAGGGTAGAAAATCAGAAGATAAATCGACCCCATAGCATCAGTAACATAATCCTCAGCAATAGATTGGCAACATCATAACCCTTCGGGCGCGCCGTAATCGGATAATGTAATGACTTGTCCCCATCACGCCCAAAAGCATTTTCCTCGTGTTAAAGACAAAACAACCTTTTCTATTACCAAAAGGGTAATCACGACGGGTCGAATGAGTCCCGAGCTATTCTCCCCGTAATCCTTTACGATGAAGGGTAGAATAACCAAGCTGTGATATACCGTATTAAAATGAAAATAATGCCTTTAAGCCCGTCACACACGTAGCTATAATATATATTAATCATACCGTGCTATAATATTAAAAAAAAGTAAACAGGCCTTTGCATCTATTAAATAATAAATAAATAAATAAATATTGTGGACAATTCACACAACACTACCCAGCCCCAAACTAAGCAGAGCTTGTAATATGGGAACCAGATAGCTGATATAATACTTGAATACATTTTTTTTTGTAAATACATACTTAGAATACAATATAACACCCAGACAGAGAACAAACATTTATGTTCACCACCCAAATATTTGTTCTCGGTGGGGATCGAACCCACGACCTACGGCGCAGAAGGCAGAGCTACTACCAACTGAGCTAGAGGCTATTGTAGATGATGTATAGTGTAAGGGTCAACTAATGTTTACTCGATCCCCTACTTACGGGACGCTATAGTGCCTGGAACAGGGTTTTAGATGGCCAGCACCTATACCATCCTGACAGCTTAGTCGGCCTCATCTGCAGGAAAGACATGGTCATACATACATCCACACATAAAATCACGCCTCATTCCCATGGGGTTAGGCAGAGATCGCGGATTTCCACTTGCTACGATCCTGACACACCTCTTTCGCTTAATTCACTCGCATAACATTCTTCATACAATGCTCGTCGGGTTAGGGTACTCCAAACCTAGCCTTTCTCTAAAACGTCTGTGATCTGATCGAGATAGGTACATACGCCTAGGTCTTCCCCTTCCAGCAGTTCCAGACGTGGTCAATACGTGCGTATACCATGTCTTTCATCATTTTCATTCATTCATTCATTTTCCCAGTTGTAAAACTCAACCTTACAATACATTATGGTTTGTTAGCAAGTTGAAGTTATGAATAGTGATAATTAAAATCACGAACATGATTGTATACATTTGCATTAGCATCTCTCCAACTAGGTCACTGTCAGAATTTCACTCTGGTTTGCTTTGTTAAATATATGTATGTATAAGGCCCATTATCAGCAAAAATGGCAGTTCAACTGCGAGATTTTACTCTAGGGGTTAAAGTTTTGAAGATAGAAACTATTATAGGAAAACAACTATAATAATTGTAAAAAAAACTATAAATATAACTATCCACTTTTATAATAGTAAGTATTTTCACAGCCCCCATAGCTCAGTTTGTAGCTCTGCCTTCTGCGCCGGAGAGCGTGATGGGTTCGATCCCCACCGAAAATAAATATTTTGTGGTGAAGTTTGATCGCTGTCTAGATGTTATAGTATTTAAAGTATGTATTCACCAAATAAAATTAAGTTCTATATCAGCTATCTGTTTCTATAGTACAAGCTCTGCTTAGTTTGGGGCTAGATAGTGTAGCGTAGATTGTGCACAATATTTATTATTTTATCTAGTAGTAAAACTATTTCGGTTCGTTAGTTATTTAAAATAGTTTAGGTTTGTTTCAATCTATAGTTTTGAATAGTCGTAAAGTTCAAAGCACAAAGCTTTGTAGTCTCGAAATGGACTATTAGTGCAGTAGGTAGGTAATGTACTAAGAGTTAAATAAAGTTTTTAGTTTCACAAGCTTTCGATAAATCAAATTAATAATGAAGCGAAGGGCTCCCAATTTAAAACGAGTAAAGTTTCCACTAATAGTCAATTAAAATTCCGATGAAATTATATCTCGGCTACCAATCCGATTGAATTAGTCAAATGCATTCAACACCCGCTAAGCTATTTTATCAATTTGACCACAACATTGTAAAATGATAGTATCTTCTCGACGAGCTGAATCATTGAAAACGTGGTTTTCCCAACGAGAGATTCTTTGTCGAGATTTGTTAAAAACGTGAAGTGGGGACGTTGGGACGCTACCCTTTTAGACTGGGTCAAGGGTCACGAGATCCTCTGACGTGGGGAGTACCACCCGGCTCAATGTAGGTATATAGGACAACGATAACAGCCCATTATTGGCCTCATTACTTTCATATTGAACCACTTATCACTCCGGTCAACGTTTCGTTATTTAAATCGACCAATTTCCTTAATCGCCTCTGAATATCTAACGGGCAAACGTTTGTAAACAAGCAATCATCGGCGCGGAATAAAGTAACAACACACGAGTCAGTGATAAAGTAAAATTGTGGCTTGCGCCTACTTGATATCAAATATTTATGCGCAGCGCGAAGCGCCGCGCGGGCAAACCTCGGTGCTGGGGTGAAAACGGTAAAGCGTGTTATCCGACAACAAATAAAAACATTTTGGCTGAAAAACAGCGCTCGAAAAACCGACAGTGTTTTAAACGGATTTAAAAATTTACTTCAATATTGTGCGGTGTTGGTTTGCATTTAAAAATATTACCACTTCATTTGCAATTCCCACAAAGCATTCCCTTAGACTTCACCTTAAATTTGACGGAAATGTTTATTGACTTTGAGTAAATAGGTGAGCTTCAGGAGAATGTTACTCTATCGTAAATTTGGCCAAATATTCAGGGCAGAGTAAATAATAAAAAGCTTCTAGTAACTCAAAACGCGCCTCGACCCCCATTTATGATGAAATACGATCGGCATTTTGCCTCTATCCGGGGAAATGGTTACTGTGCGATCAAACTTATCCAAACCTATTCATTTGGAACAATTGGCTCAGCGTAACTGTTTCTGTTAACTTTTAATAAGCATAAAGAACAAAAAGGTCCATAGTAATTGTATGCTTAAAAACAACTTATTATTCCAAGCTTATATATAATTAAGCGATGAAAGTTGATTTATGTTTGGATAAATTTATGTGGTGTAAAATTAAGGGGATGTGACGTTTAGCGAACTAATATAATATTCTGGTCGCGTACTTCAGTATTGCCTTCATAATAAGCCTCACTTGCGCTCCCGACATTTTTATTCTGGACTCGTTCGCACTCAATTTTATTTTTAGACATTAGATCGCTATTCATAGAGTTTAAGAAGTTTAACGGATAAAATAATTCATTTGATTACTGAGTTTTAAGTCACGATCCTTTTTTACGGATCCGGCATTTCCAAACATTGCAAGAAGCTTGTATTTACAAAGTAAAGTGCCTGTTTTTAAGGTTACAGTGTAAGTAAAGTCTTAGTTTTAACATTTCAGAGCAAAAACAGGTCCTTGTAACTTATTCGGCGCTGTGGGACCACAAGGCACAGGCGTGTTTATTGCAAATAGGGGCTCACGACTGAACGGGAACTGAGCTAAGGCTGGTGTCGTCGAGTGAAAAAGGATTAGGTTGGAACATAGAGTTTTTTTATACTACTAACTAATCTATATTTATAAAAGAAAGTCGTGTTAGTTACACTATTTATAACTCAAGAAGTAGGAAGGAAGCTTACAACCGGGAGAAGGACATAAGATACTTTTTATCCCGAAAAAGCAACGGGAACGGGGTGTTACGGGAACGGGCGAGCGAAGCCGCGGGCGGCCACTAGTATAAAATAAATAAATATTGCCATAAACTTGAGGCTTGTAGATGTTTAGTCTCAAGCGCCAGTAATTGCATCGGCACCCACACCCTACAAACCAAACACAGCGATACTTGACGGCAGAAATAGATGGAAAATGGTGGTAATACTTCCCCGGACGACGACGGTTATGACATTAATAAATGAACAAAGTAAAAACTGGGACTCATGAATGTAATGAATGTAATATGAGATGACGAAAACCTCTGGTGTTTCTAGCAATTGAGTCATCCATGACAAACCGTCATTACCAACAAGATATTGACGGACGTTTTGGAGTATGCAGGAGTCCTAGACAGAATATAGTAATGCGCACTACGTCAACCCATCTAGACTGTGTAAACCTCGCCCTATCTTCCCAAACGATTATTTATTTGGTCTGATGGAAATTGCTTCTGGAAGGTAATGTAAACAAAATGTGAAAGACTTGAAACTTCTCAACCCCTAAAGTTTGACTTTATCTACCTTATAAATTGCTTTAGTCGTTAATGCTGCGTTATAAGAGGGCTTTGGGTTGAAATCGGTAATACAAAGAGGTCAAAGATAAATTTAAGATAATTTGTTTAGTGTTGTTTAATAATATTATTCCAAGATAAAATGACTAGGGACACGTGGTCACACCTATTTGACACTCTGGTGTGACCAACAGGAATATATTTTACTCGTGGTCACACTAAATTGCGACGGATCGCACTTGACCGAGTTTAATCTGCTCTAACCAACTAAACTGACCAACTGCAACGCATCAACTATTTTTTTTCTTCAATAGCACTCCCCTTTGATTATTGAACACTATAGAAAGGTTATACGTCCGATGAACATATCTGCATGTTTTGTGCTGGAAGTGCTTCCTAATTAGCACCTTCTTGTTTTAATCACGTCTGTGGATTCACGTAACTCACGTTACTTGATTCTTTCGAATCAAGGGTTAACATGAACATTTATTATAAAACATACACACAGCGCAGACGAATCAGATTTATTTTTATTTTTGAATATAGCATAACTAAGCTTTAGTAGATGGAGAAAATTAGTTGGACGGAAAAAGTTATGTCGTATAAAGAAGTCAAGGAGGCCGCATTTAAAAGACTTCATTGGAGAAAACTGCATCAAAACCCCGACAAGAGCTAAGCTCTTAAATTTAAGAAGAAGAAGCTTTAGTAAAACAGGTGCATAACTTACTGTAGCTTTCTAGGAAGTAGGAACTTTTAAAATGTTCAACTTCCAGCAAAGTGAACTTAACAATGATTTATTCAAGACGGTATCCAAAGAAGAAATAATTAGTTAAGCGAGTATTCGCTTCACCGACACTAAATAATTACAAAAGTGTTTCTATTGACATAATTTGGTTAACAAGTTACATTTTGAACTCAATAAGCTCACGTAAGCCCCAGAATTATTACTACAGAAAATCAAGAGGATTATTATTTAGGAAAATCCCCTCATAGCTTTTGTTTATAAACGGCTTAAAGTAGGGTCTGTGCGAGTAAAGAGGAAATATAAATTATAATAAATATTTAATATTTCCTAACCTGTGATAGA
The DNA here is from genome assembly GCA_939531255.2 of Thera britannica. NCBI lineage: Eukaryota > Metazoa > Arthropoda > Insecta > Lepidoptera > Geometridae > Thera > Thera britannica. The sequence continues at coordinate 7,261,552 of OW618050.2, read as the reverse complement.
CCAATAAATAGGTGTTCTGCTTTACCAATACCGTACCGGGCCATTAAGAGGGCATCACACAGGGGACTCTCCATACAAAATATCACCTCCAATTCATATTTCATATGAGGGTCATATTTTCTTTATCAATAAGTTTCTGAAAAAAAGGAAAACATACGACCACGTTTATAGCAGATCTGGATTTTATGAGAAAAAATGGTTACTCTAGAGGCATTATCCAGGAAGGAAATAGGGGACTACGTTTGTATGGAGAGTCGCCTGTGTGATTCCCTCTGGTAAAATAAAAGACAAGTGCTAGCGAGCGAGATTGGCGCTCTAAATATTGACCACAAACCCCTAGAAATTTTGAATTATACTTACTGAAATCGATAGACTCTTTTTGAATAACATCCTCTTTTTCCTACAAACGTCACCTTATCTATTATTTTGAAAAAAATATTTAAAATACCTAAATTTTAGACAACTTCCTTTATTTATGTTTCAAAGGCTCTGCGTTCCAAATGTCATAAGTAACGTAGGGTAAATGCAACTTCCATATTATCCTAAAAGTCTCCACTTAAATATTGATATAATAATAAAGCCGTTTATTAATAAATAACTATTTACAAATGTTCTATTCACACTGGTTTAGTTGGTATCTTCTGTGTGCCCTTTGGCATGAGCCTCTTCTAATTCATTTTCATCTTAATTTTATGCCTCCAATTCGATGTATTTTGAATATTTTTATTTTTACGGCGCAAGAAGGTCATAATCGTTTATTTGGCATAAACAAGTTGTTATTTTTAGCCGTTTCTTAGAAAAAGGGTCTAACAAACAAACAGATAACAAATGATAAGGGCCCCGTTTTCTGTTGATGAGGTATAATAATAATAATAAATAAATTTATTTATTTCAGGCAACATAGTAAGTACGAAAATACAGGGCCCATAGTATAAATACCTTAAAACTAAAATACGAGTATATATTATATTATATGTATTATTTCACACATTTAAGTAACACGTAGTGACTGCGACAATAGTAGCCCTTTCATAATAAGCTGTAATAAAGTAAGTTTTTACAATAGGTATAGTATATAAATACACTCAACAACATTGGCTCGGGATATTCAGCATTTTGTTGATTTTCACAAAAACTGGCATGACGCCTTTCACGACTTTTCCCTCTCATGGTTTCGGACTTGCCCATCACCCATCACCGCCCTTCTCAAAAAACACCCTGTATATTACAAAAAAAATGTATATTTAAGTATTATATCAGCCATCTGGCTCCCATCGACAAGCTCTGCTTAATTTGGGGCTTGGTAGTGTCGTGTGAATTGACCACAATATTTATTTTTATTTATTTCGCGGTAAGCTTTTCCTCGGTCGTGGCTCTAACCGGCGCCATGTCGTGACTGCTTTTAAACCTACGTTAACACAATTAACTGCCTATAATTTGATACCGACATCTTCTAATTTGCTATAACAACATTTATTTGTTGTTTAGGCGTTTTATTAGAAGCTTCATTGGTTTTTATTGCTTTTGTTATGACATTTTGACCAACCAGAGAACTTTTTAGTTTTTATGTTACGCAAGTCTTCATACTTGGACTAAATTTGCCCTGTAATTCCCACAATTAAAAACAGACTTCGTTTAGCTATTAAAACAAAATAATAATTTCATAACCTGCGTAGCTAATATTTGATCAACATTTTTAATCAACACCCAATTTAGGATCCTTCAAATATAGCCTATGCAAACGGCCCTTCGCAAATATTTTATGGCTGTGAAAACTATTAGCAAATATTCATGGAACTGCGCTAATAATATTTTAAGAGACCGGTGCTGGCCCCTTCCCAACACTGAACCAAATGAGTATATTTCACTAAAACGGCATGTTTAGAGTAAGTACTAACCGCATAATGTGCTAAAACTATCCCACTTCCTTATAAAAACTTCACAAACAAGGAATCACGATCACTGTTTGGAGTAAGAAAAGAAAATATTTAGGATATGTAGTAATAGTGTTACAGATATCCATATACTTGTAACTTTGTTTCTGTAGCTTCATTTGTTTTAGCTTGTTTTTTAAGGCCTGCGCACATCTGCGCCTGCGACGACGGTCAATTATGACAGCGATATTTGACAGCGTTTCAGTTGATCGCCATCGCCATAGATGTGTGCAGGCTTTTAAGCCAGATTTATCCATCTACGGAATAACATTATGCCATCACCATATAACCATCGAATAAAAAACCTCAGTCTTTGCTTTTGACAAGCCTAAAAAGAAAAACGAAGAAAAAGAGATGGATATATTTTTATCGAACGGATAAATTTATCTGTAGATGGCAAATTCCTTAGTAATTTTAATTGTCATTATTCGTACGATACCTGTGTTAGGTACAGCATAAAACTGACTAACTGGCTGAGTTAAAAAAAAAAAGCCAAAGTGTTGCCAACTCAACTATCGGTCAACGTGTTAATTCAGCGTTTACGCCTAGCCTAAAGTGTGAAATAGCTGAAACCAGCTGTGGCGGCAGGTAAGGATGCGACGATGTGCAGACCTAATGAACAAGAGCCACTATGGACAACCACAACTATCTGTGGCCTACTGGGATCAATGGGGTTCCGGGGGTGTTAGGTTTACCGTACCCGTACCGAATCGTTTAGGTACGAGTTCTCGCCCCTCTGACTACTCGTCCAACCACAAAACGAGCATATGGCTTTTCTTGGAGGAGCGAAAGTCATCTGATTTTTATCGGCAATGTTAAGCCACTGGGCAGCTTTAAACAGTTTGTTAAACACAGTTAAAACGAGAAAAAAACTCCACACAGTAAATTCCGAAGTTGTTTTTTTTATACAACTAGCTGATGGAACAAGAATGTGGCCCACCTGAGGTTAAGTGGTAACCATCGCTTATTAACAAAGCATTGCCTCGTAAGTCACGCACATCAGGAACGTGCCCTATGCGATGCAATGCCCTGCGTCCATCAACTTTCCTTTGTTTTTGCTACACCGAAGCACAAGTCTATGGCTTTCCGTGGTTCCTTTAAATTTGCCGCTTCTCGGTGCTGGAATGATCTGCCCCCGCCAATGTGCGCCCTGAAAACTGTCTATTCATTTAGAAGACAACTCAGGAGAGTGCTCATAGAGGAGCAGCTGAGTGCTTCTTGACGTGTCCACTTAGGATAAGTAATCATCTTATCCTATTAATAACTTACCATAATAAGGTACCTATATCTGCCATATATATAAGCGGCTTTGCTTGCCCCTTTCCCGTTACTTTTTCGGGACAAAAAGTATCCTATGTCCGTTTCCTGGTTCTAGGCTGCCTCCCCACCAATTTTCGGCCAAATCGGTTCAGCCGTTTTTGAGTTATAAATAGTGTAACTAACACGACTTTATTCTTTTAAATGAATAGATATAAAGATTAAGTATATAAGAACATCATTTTGATTTTCGTTTTGTAGTTATTAGTTTGTTTATTTCATTTCCACCATGTTTAACCTCTGCGTCTCTGCGTAAATAATTTTAAGTTGTCTAATGTCTAATTTAGCTAAGTATGTATAATGCATTATATATTTCTTTTTTTCTATTGATTTTATAGTGTTTACTACACTTAGGAAATCACAAATGTACCTATTGTAGTTAACCTATCTTTAAGGGCCTACATGAGGTGAAACCGAAAATGTAAAGTAGCATTTTTTTTCGTTGTATGGACGAATCCATTTATTTTTTTTGTAAAATATTACAATTAAATGGTGTAAAAAAATTATGATTAGGCTAGAAATTCTCCTCAACTCACAGGGTTCGATAAAATTGAACGCAAAGTTTGCCAAAAACTCTCAATTTTTTTTGGATTTGAAATGGTTTTTTTCCGTTGCTGTTAGAGCCATTGCAATGAAAGTTTTGTTCCCGTTTACCTTAATAAATACGTAAAAACCTGATGTTATTGCATTTTTCTTAGTTGCCGTAGTTTTTATAAAAAAATAAAATTTTCAAAAATATAAATAGATAGGTTTCTGTACTTACTTCTCAGTACTGCCCGAGCGGCCAAGAAGGTTGGACCTATGTCAAATTTCGTGACATGACATTTCATCTCTGACTACGTAAAATATACCCTAGATTAAATCATAGCTACTACTGGTACTATAAATTTGCCACAGTGTAACATAAAACAAACTGTCACAGTATAACGAAATGACATAAAACCATCTTCATCGTACATTATGATCGATAACCTGTATTCACATCATCATCAGCCTGTAGAAGTATATATTTTATGTAGCATATAACTTATCAAGTACATTCTAGGGCACGTTCCTATCGTGCGTGACCAGCGAAGCGCAATGCTTTTGTTAAATACCTCCATTTTTGTAGTTGCATAAGTAGCTATCTTCCTATCTACCCAGCGCTTTCCGTCATCATCATCAGTAAGTAGAAGTCCACTGCTAGATATAGACCTCCTTTATACATTTCCATGAAAAAACAATTTGCCGATTTCCCACGATCTTTAGAATGTCATCGGTCCATTAGGTGGAGGGGCGCTCTGGTTGCTTAGCACCGGTTATATTGTCGTAGCGACCCGCTTTTTGATTCTAAAGGCGTGTGTTCAAACCCCGTCATGCACAAATTAGTTTATCTGCCAAAAAACCTATGTGCACTATGTCAGTACACTCTAACGGTGAAGGAAAACAATAAATGAAACCAACGTGAAGTAGCAAAACTTTTGAGGCACATTCATAATCCACCACACCAGCTTTAATTTTCTATTGACATGACAAGAAGAAGACTCAAAAACTAGTAGCCGATTTTAGGCCTTTATAAAAATAGTGTCGATTTTGCAAAGAGTTTGGGAGCCCATTACAATGAAAAGGAAGTATATATATATATATATATTATGGACAATCTACACTACACTATCTAGCCCTAAACTAAGCAGAGTTAGTATTATGGGAACCAGATAGCTGATGTAATACTTAAATACATTTTGTTTGTAAATACATAGGTACTTGGAAAACAATATAACATCCAGATGGAGAACAAATATCTATGATCACCACACAAATATTTGTTCTCGGTGGGGATCGAACCCACGACCTATGGCGCAGAAGGCAGAGCTACTAATAAATGAGCTGAGAGCCCAGTCATAACAATAATATCATGGGTTTTGAGTATTTTTGATTGCCGTCTTTTAAATCTGGAGGTGCCTGTAATGTCCCGAATTCTGGAACTTTCTGTCAAAGGCTTCATGCACGGTGCGCTCAAATACCCAAATACCAAAATACATGTGCCTATTTCTATACACGCAGCAAGGAGTTTCCCAAGATTTTGCGTTTGACAGAACTTTGAAGAGTCAGTTGGGGTTGTCGAAACTCTTTGGTATACCTAATATTTTTAAATGCCGATAAAATACAATAATATAAGTCGAATAGACAGTGTTATTTCACAATGCTTCACTGATCTCCACCGCAATGAGCACCGAAGGCCTAAATGAGTGCAAAGCTTAAAGCCACCCATAAATAATTTCCATTTCAATTCATTTATGAATTGAAATGAAAATTATCTATGCATGTAATGTATTGTATTATGTATATCAGTTATCTAGCACCCATAACACAAGCTTTGCTTAGCTTGGGGCTAGATAATGTTGTGTGAATTGTCCAGCATTATTATTATTATTTATTTCCATAGGCATGAATTCTATGCACTAAGTTATACTTACTAGATTTACATACAGATCTGGAAGTATAACCTTTTAGATAAAAGAAAAATTTACTAAATTGGATCATAAAATTAAATGACGAAGGTATGCAGTAACAAACAATAAAACAAAACGGCTTAGCCGATTTTGATGAAATATTACTTTTCAGAAAAAAAAAGATTAAAAGGGAGAAGACGAAAGAGAAGAAAAAAGATAAGAATATTATTGTACAAAAAAAATTGCCCCCCTTGCCCCCCAGGACCCCCCCTTTTGTGAGTGCTACCGGATGCCGTCGAGATAGGGGGTTTTCGATTAGGGTTTCGTATAGAGGGTTTCTTCCTGAATTGAAAAAACAAAAAAAACACCCCCCTCTTGCCCCTTTTTTCACCCCCCCCTTTCGTATCTTCCAAGCGGAGTGACTTGCAAGACTTTTTTTTTGGGTCATGTAGGGAAGGTGAGATTATTTTGAAAGCAAAATAAATTTTGCCCCCCTCCCCCCTCTAGACCCCTTTATTATTTTTGACCCTTTTTTTCGAGTGGAGCATTGCGGCGAGCGAATGGGGAACAGTGCGGCGAGCAAAGCGAGCCGTGCTGTGACCCCCCCCCCCCTAAGCCCCCCAGAACCCCCTCCTCCTGAACCCGGGGGGAGCGTCGTGGCGAGCGAAGCGAGCCGTGCTGTGACCCCCCCCTCAAGCCCCCAGAACCCCCTCCTCCTGAACCCGGGGGGAACGTTGCGGCGAGCGAAGCGAGCCGCCACGCGACCACGCCCACCCTACTGAAATTTAGAACCCCCTCCTACTGAAATTTAGGGTGTCTTAGGGGTGTGAAAAAATGTTCACTAGACTGAGTTCAAAATTCAAAATGGCGGCTGTGCCACTTCCGGTTTTGCAAAAATCATCCGATTAAGGTCGTTCAAACGGTTCATTCGACTGAGGACTATGATTGGAGATTGAATTTTAGGTTTTTTAAGGTGTTTGATTGGATCTTCACTTGGTTTAGGGTTCCGCCCCTGTGGGAACGCATTGAGGACGCGAGCTGCTTGCAGCTCGCGATGCACGCGACCCGGTAGTCAACGTTTGGGTTCCTTCCAGCGGTTTCGACCCGTTAAGGGTTTTGGCTTGACGTACAATTTAGGGTTCCGTATAAGGTTTTGATTGGGGTTTTACTACATTGAGCAATTTGATTAAGTGTTCGACTTTTAGGGTTCCTTAGGACTTTGATTGGAGTTTCAACTACACTTAGGAGCTTGATAATGTTAACATTTTTAGGGTTCCTTAGGACTTTGATTGGGGTTTTACTACATTGAGGAACTTGATAAAATAAACAACTTTTAGGGTTCCTTAGGCCTTTAATTGGAATTTTACTTCACTTAGGACCTTGATTATGTAAACAATTTTAGGGTTCTTTAGGACTTTGATTGGGGTTTTACTACACTGAGGAACTTGATTCACTGATCGACTTTTAGGGTTACTTAGGACTTTCTTTACTACTTTTTGGGGTTTTACAAGTGCAAGTGTAATGTAAAACTGGGAGTAGCACACCGACACGCGAGCTGCTTGCAGCTCGCGCACACGAAAAAACTAGTTAAGGGGCTGACGTATGGAAAATTTTCATACAAACGGAATACCAAAATGATTTCTAATTTAGACAGATTTACACTATATTATTGTAATAATTGTATTTGCATAGTATTTATCTAGGTTCCTCAACAGTTTTTATTTCAAATTACTTACCTAAAATGAAATAAACACCAATCGCATTTTGCACATTTTTATGCTAAACTTATCAAGTTTTCTACCTATTGGTTTCGTACTAAAAACAACAATATCTTACGTGTTTTTTGTTAAGGAACCTAGTTTATATTGTCTAGTTACAGAATAACAATACTATGTAAAGAATACAAAAAGTTTTCAGTCATCATTTTTGGTATTACGGAACACGATCAAATTCATGGCATTTTCGAACGGCTACTATTGCTATCGCGCACGCACGGTGCGGGTGGCGGGGTGCAGGGGGAGGAAACGCTTGAAGCACACGGGACACTTCGGTTGTGTGTGTGAATCGCTCGGACTTCGGACTAGTTAAATACCTACACTGGCATAAAACATAATGCTTAGATATTTGATAATTGTTAGTTTAGGAAGGGTAGGTACTAAGTGAAGATGGGAAATACTAAGTACCTAGGTAGGTTGTAGGTTGGGTAAACGAAATTAAGGTGCAGCACTAGGTCAAAAAGTCTGCCGAAATTTCGAAAAAAGCCAACATTTCGACTAAAACAAATTATGAACCATTAATTTCTATACAGGGTGGAATTTTGTAATGCCACCTGGAGGGAAAGTACTCTTAATACTGCAGATAGAAAATTTTACTCAAAGGAAACATTCCTTTATTTTTGGATAGAAAGCAATTTCTAAAATTAAAAATAAAATAATTTTTAAATTAATTTTTTTTTTGAAAGGAATAAATTTATTCTTTTAAAGAAATGAATTCGTTAAAAGAATAAATTTGTGTATCCAAGAGAATGGAGCCCATTTCAAGCAACTAATTTCAAGTAACTAGTTAGTTATCCATTTTTTGTAAATAATTAAATTAATTTAAGATTTCCTGGTTTTTCTTTCATTTAATTTATCATGTTTGTTAGAGAGATTTCATCCTTATAATTGACTAACGATCGATGCAATAAAAGTACAAGGTATAATTTTTCTGATTTTAGCCGGTTCAATTCCCGGGTGTGAGAGAATTTTCGAAAAACTTTGAATGCAGTTTGCTTTCTATTCAAAAATAAAGGAATGTTTCCTGTGAGTAAAATTTTCTATCTGGAGTATTAAGAGTACTTTCCCTCCAGGTGGCATTACAAAATTCCACCAATTCCAATATGAAGTATTGATAAAAGGTCTAAGAAAAATTACAACAAATTATTTTTTTTCTTTATTTATTTGTAGTTCAAACAAAGCAGCCAAGTGCGAGTCGGACTCGCCCATGAAGGGTTCCGTAGCATCAATTAACATAATATAAAGGTTTTTGTAGTTCGTCGAAAGGTAAATTGCGGTTTACGATTTATGACGTATAAAAAAAAACTACTGACTTGATCTCGTTCAAACTAAATATCGTTGGAAGTTTACATAGTAATGTACAACATATATTTTTTTTGGATTTATCATTCTCTTATTTTAGAAGTTAGAGGGGGGGGGACCAACTTTTTTCTACTTTGGAAGTGTCTCTCGCGCAAACTATTCAGTTTAGAAAAAAACGATATTAGAAACCTCAACATCATTTTTGAAGACCTATCCATAGATACCCCACACGTATGGGTTTGATGAAAAAAAAAATTTTGAGTTTCAGTTTCAAGTATGGGGACCCCCAAATTTATAGTTTTAGAAAAAAACGATATTAGAAACCTCAACATAATTTTTAAAGACCTATCCATAGATACCCCACACATATGGGTTTGATGAAAAAAAATTTTTTGAGTTTCAGTTTCAAGTATGGGGACCCCCAAAATTTATAGATTTTTTTCTATTTTTGTGTAAAAACCTTAATGCGGTTCACAGAATACATCTACTCACCAAGTTTCATCAGTCTAGCTTTTATGGTTTCGAAGAAAAATGGCTGTGACACGGCCGGACAGACAGACAGACAGACAGACAGACAGACAGACATGACGAATCTATAAGGGTTCCGTTTTTGCCATTTGGCTACGGAACCCTAAAAACTGCTACCACTCAACGTCCGGTGGAAATATTGATAAAAGGACTGAGAAATACTTGAACAAAATAGTTTTTTTTTATATAACTGGAGCTCAATAAACAGAGTACCGCTCAACGTCTGGTGGAAATATTGATAAAAAGACTTGGAAAAATTTCAGCAAAATATTTTTTTTCTTTATTTATCTGGATCTCAAAAAACCGACTACCGCTCAACGTCAGGTGGAAAGATTGATGAAAGGACTAAGAAAAATGGCTACAAAATATTTTTATTCTTTATTTATCTGGGGCTTAAAAAAACTGATACCACTCAACGTCAGGTAGAAATATTGATAAAAAGACTTGTAAAAATTTGAACAACATATTTCTGTTTTATTTTTCTGGAGCTCAAGAAATAAACTACAGCTCAACGTCAGGTGGAAATATTGATAAAACGACTAAGAAATTAAAAAAAAAACTTTATTTATTTTGAGCTCAAAAAACTGCTACCACTCAACGTCCGGTGGAAATATTGATAAAAAGACTGAGAAATACTTTAACAAAATAGTTTTTCTTTATATAACTGGAGCTCAATAAACAGAGTACTGCTCAACGTCTGGTGGAAATATTGATAAAAAGACTTGGAAAAATTTCTGTAACGTTCACTAGAAGTTGCTTCATGCAATCAAAATTGAGTTCTATATAGTAATTGTGATAAGACATAAATATTTTTTTTTTCAGTTTGTTTATAATCATTATACAGGGTTATTCATTATTAACTGCAAATACTCAGGAATTAGGTTCAACAAGTAGAATGAAAAATATTTATGAAATTATTTTTTTTAAATTTGATCAAAATTTTTTTCAAGTTTTTGTATCAAAATTTTATTTTTATTAATTTCTTTACGGCTATTGCATAATGATTGCCACGGAGAACAGGACGATGACCCACCCAGGCGGTGACTGAACGCAGAGTGTCACTCACGGCGCGCGGGCGCGGATCAAAGGTCAAAATAGGTCAGGCGCCAATGATTCCTTTATCGATTTTCTCGGGATTTTCATAACAAAACTTTAAAAAAATCATTTCATAAATATTTGTTATTTTATTTGTTGAACCTAATTCCTGAGTATTTGCAGCTAATAATGAATAACCCTGTATAAGTATCCACCTATAGTAGGTTAGCTTGGTACACTTTTTTCGCGAGTTTTGTGCGAAAGCCGAGGTCCATGTAATTGTAGGTCGATGTTCGCAATCGTTGGTTTTGCGAATGTAAATAAGCAGAATAAAAGCAACCTAATTGCTCAACGAATAAAGTATATTTTTAAATGCAGTCACATTATTAGACTTTCTGTACTTTGGTAAGTGAGCCGCTTTGCGTGTTTTTTATTGCTGTGTGTGTGTGATCGATGAGGTCTGGCGAACCACACCCCACCTGATGTTGAGCGGACCTCCACCCATGATCTTCAACTGTAACGTCATGACTGGTTTTGAACCCACGCCCCCCAACCGCTAGGCCGATGAGGTCTGGCGAACCACACCCCACCTGACGTAGAGCGGATACCCACCCATCATCTATTACTGTAACGTTATCACTGATTTTGAACCCGCACCCTCCAACCACTAGGCCAATGAGGTCAAGCAAACCACACCACACCTGATGTTGAGCGGACTCCCACCCATCATCCTCTACTGGAACGTCATCAACCACAACTCCATCGCTCCGCGCCGGGGTCAATGGCTCTCTCAACTCAACTCGGAGTCAATGGTTCTCTTTACTCTTCTTCAATTTGGTCCAGAACCCGCACAAACCCTACCTGATGAATAAACTCACTCGTATCATGTTAGAGAATTTCCTGGTGTCTTTTCTAAGTGCGTAAATAGCTACTCTGAAGGTTCTTTATCGGTTCAGGAATGTTGTTTTTTTTTTCACTTTATTCTTGCATTCAGAGCATGACCAATCCTTGCTTATTGAATACTAGAAAAGCGAAACAAGCAAGCAATAAGCTTAGAGGGTTAGTCAGGTAATGCAGCCACAAAAAATAAAAACATAAAATTGTAGGGTGCAAAAAGTCAACTCTCTTTGACCAGATTTGAACTCCCGCCCACCTCGTCCTCTCAGTGTGAATCCGCACGCCCTAGCCACTAGCCTATCTGACGCTTAGTAACGTTGACGAAATTAGGCAATGCATAAAAATCGTTAGCAGTGGCTGACGCACACGCACAAGCGCGGCACTATGGTTGGATTCACGTATAGAAGTAGCGCGTCACACGAGCGCCTGTGTGTGTATACTACTATTATATATTCCGTGGCGCCCGCATCAAATGAATAGAGATAGCTATATTCGGAGCAGTTTTTGCTCACGCCTCGAATTGAAGTTGCGAGCTGTGTACGTCGGCCCGTTAATATTTAGGCATCCGATTTAGGCGTCGCCTAGGTTTAGTGAAAACGGGTGTTAGTAACGTTGACGAAATTAGGCAATGCATAAAAATCGTTATCAGTGGCTGACGCACACGCACAAGCGCGGCACTATGGTTGGATTCACGTATAGAAGTAGCGCGTCACACGAGCGCCTGTGTGTGTATACTACTATTATATATTCCGTGGCGCCCGCATCAAATGAATAGAGATAGCTATATTCGGAGCAATTTTTGCCCGCGCCTCGAATTGAAGTTGCGAGCTGCGTCCGTCACCCTCTTAATATCTAAACTTAAACATTACGGTATTCTAAATCGCTCCATTGACTTATTACAATCGTACTTGACTGATAGAATCCTTAAAGTTGATGTGGGCGGTGAGAAATCTTTTGGGTCAGTTATTGACATAGGGGTGCCACAAGGTTCGATATTAGGTCCTTTCTTGTTTCTAGTGTACGTAAATGACCTTCCTTTTTTGGTTAAAAAACTATGTGAAACAGTACTATTTGCTGACGATACCTCATTAATTTTTAAAGTCGATAGATAGAAGGCTAATTACGATGACGTTAACGCATCTCTGTCGTAAGTACTTAACTGGTTTAATAATCTTTTACTTAATGTTAAGAAAACTCATAAGTTTTATGAAAAAATATTTTTTGAGTGTCAGTTCTAAGTATAAAAATCATAATGCGGTTTACAGAATACATCTATTTACCAAGTTTCATCAGTACATATAGCTTTTACAGTTTTGTAAGTACCATACTTCAAGCAAATAAATTATTTCTTTTCATTTCATTTCATTTTTTTGAAAAAAAGTGACTGTGACATACGGATGGACAGACAGACAGACATGACGAATTTATAAGGGTTCCGTTTTTTACCTTTAAAAAATACAAGTGTTCATTCACCGACTACCGACATTTATGAACTTGCAACTCACTCTGGTTTTGCATAATATGAGGAAAATCTCTCTTGGTGGAAGGTTTCTTTTATTAAATCTGGGGCTATTTGCTTGTTATACTATATAAATTAGACTACTACTACTACACTACTATATAAGTTAGATTTAAAATGTAGCGTTCGTGGTAGTTTAAAAAATACCGCACAGCTTGCCATTGTTATCACCAATCCTGGATGAAAAATATGCAATGGAAACTCTGCGACGGGAATCAGCTAACATAACAATTGGGTTATATTTATTTACTGAATATCTGTCTGTGTTTTTGTCTAACGAAGCGTATTCTAGTCAACACATTGTAATGTCGTGACAAATGTCAGACCCAAGCACAGAATAAGTAATAGTTGGTATCAAATACATGAATTCACAGCTCAGGTCAGGCAACGCCATCTTTATTTTAAATTTTTCCAACTTTCCGGTCGTGTTTTGTTTTTAGACCAGCGTATAGCGGAGGCTTAATGTATTATTTGTAGTTTACCGTTGTTCGTAGTGTCGAACCCTGGCCTCGTCTGAAAACCAGCGCCGCACATCACCCACTTGGGTTTTATGCAGCATTAAGCTGAGACGGGACCCCTTTGCCCCACACAACACAGCTTGGATAGGTATTAGTGTAGCTACCTAACTACTTACTACCTGTCCAAGCAAATTTATGTTTATTTTTATGTTTTATGTTTATTATACCTACTAATGTGTAAAACGTGTTTGTGGGTCAAATAAATAAGTTTTCTTTCTTTCTTTCTTTTCTAACTTGAGGCATACAGATGTTCAGCCTCACGTGCCAGTAACTTCACCGGCACCCACACCCTTCAAACCGAAACACAACAATGCTGCTTCACACTGTATTTTACCCACACCTCCTAACCTAAACAGTAGAGGTGGTATAGAATCGAGGTGCATCTGTTGACATTGACACCTGTCAAAGTGACAGACTCTTCCTTGGCATCAAATTATACGCTTATAAGTAAGGTGTACTGACCTGGATCATGATGAGCAGAAGGTGACGGCGCAGAGAAGGCGCTGGAGCATCCAGCTCGCCGATTCAGTCCTCCAAGCTCGGGAACTGTAGGGAAAAGGTTTTTTAGATTTATAATGGTCATCTATGGTAATTTTTTTTATTTGTATCTACACAAACAAACACAACAAAGGTTAACGTAGCCTTTAGTCAACGCGCTATTTATGAAGAAGATCACAATATTCTATTAAATATACATTTAATTGAGATCAAAATGGAATCGCTTTTTCGCTTTCTAAATCTCGTACGTTCATAATGCCTTATTTGTTTGTCTGTAATAATATTGTAAAGAGGAAAGATTTGTATTTTTGTATGTTTGTAATATAAACTCAAAAACTACTGTGCTGATTTCAAAAACTCTTTCACCATTGGAAAGCTACATTCACCCTGGCTATATTAATGTGTTTAAAAAATAAATGTCCACCTGTGCAAAGCCGGGATAGATTAGATCAGATTAAAACTACAGGAGTCACTCAAAATATAGTATTTTTATGTGATTAATGTCCATTAAAAATATGTGATACGAAAAGAGCTCAAAATATCCACAGCAATTCCATTCATGAGGCCTAAAGGTTACGCAATCGCGTGCAAACTCGAGACCCTTTCAAAAAGGTATCAAGTTACCAGAACTCATTTACGTAACTCGCCGCAAGTTTGTCAATTTCAAAAGAGCCGCGCTGACCCGAGACGCTGAATAACGACACAAATACCAATAGATTAAGCTCCGACTGTGATAAATCTTACTTTATCAGGTATACAAATTATGCTTTAATTTTGCGATAGTGATATCTTAGCGAGATCTAATCATGATAGGTTGCTATTCTGCAATTTAATCATATATTTTTTCCTCATTACCTCTCGACTTTTAAGCGTGTTTTGGGGGAGGCCTTTGCCCAGAAATAGGACGATGTTGGTTTTTTTTGCATTCTATTTAAATAACAAAATACAAGGTGTATCTAAATATGTGTACTATGCGAAGGTGGGGGGTTTCAGACCACAATGGTGATCAGTTCGATGGCTCCTAAGTAAACTATCGTATGTTCAAATACCGTACTTTACAGGAGAGCCATTTAAACACATTTTCCTTCACTCTTCCGATGTTTTTAAAGATTTAGATTTGATTTTTTTGCCATAGTAAGACTATGTTGGGTTTCTTTTTATGGCATTACAATAAATAGTGAATTATTTATACTTTTAGAGATACTGTTGTTACGATGTTTTACGGTGGAAATACGTACCGTGAAAAAATCGTATGTGATTCTTACGATACTTTACGTCGTATCTATATCGTCTCAAAATATCGTATGTTTTACTTACGGTGATATACATGGATATAACAGAAGGAAATTTTCACATATGTGGTACATACTACGTTTTACTTCGTATATCATGTGAGATTATCTATTGTATATTAAGTTATAAACGTTAAAAGTGGGTTGTAATTGGGATAATAAGTAAAATAAATTACCATTTTAATCAAATTATGGTATTACTTATTTGGTCATGCAGTAATAACTGTTGACTTGTAGGTTACACGCAACTGAAATAATATAACTTGCTTTGACTTTTACACAAAACCTTTATATAAAAATCTTAAAAACAAATCAAGATTAAAACTTATAAATCAAAAGCAATACAAAATAATACCTAACATAAAACTAATATATTTCTTTTTTGTATTATTCATAATTTAAAACACAAATAAATCAACTGACATTCAACTTAGCCGAAGAAAAAAACTTAAAAATGCAAAATATAATTGATATAATTTTTGCCTAGCAAAAAAAATTCAAGGTAACAATAAATTATTCCAAATAAATGCTTTTCTTGTTCCTCGTAAAACAAATCAAATTAACTAAGAGATCCATCATTCTTAAAATGCCTCCATTTGGCCTAGTATTCATAATTACCTAGTCTTTCAGCCTTTATAATGTATCTTTATTGCTTTCAATATAATTGTAGTTAGTTTTTACTATTTAACAAAACACATAACTGAGAGATCCATCATTGTTAAAATGCCTCAATTTGGCCGATACTCATGTACTTAAATATAAAATCTAAATATAATCAGCCTATAATTATCTGTACTGCTTAGTATATAATTATTATTTCAGGTTGTTATTACTATTCGTACCTATTTGTTATCATGCGAAGGCAAGCTACAATTCAAGCTACAAGTGCGAAGCTTAAAAAACAGTAAAGTGATCTTCAAGAAACAACAAAACATGATAATAAGTATATTATTATAAAATAAGCAACTATTTAGGTACTCAGTATCAGAGTCTAGGGTACGTTGAGAAAAGACTCTCATCATCATCATCATCATCATCATCAACCTATTGCAGTCCACTGCTGGACATAGGTCTCTCCCATGGCACGCCACTGAGCCCGGTCTTTGGCTCTTCCCATCCAGTTGCTGCCCGCCACCCTGCGCAAGTCGTCGCTCCATCTAGTCTGAGGGCGTCCTACACTACGTTTGCCTAGACGCGGTTTCCACTCCAGAACTCGTTTATCCCAGCGGTTATCGGTTCTTCGGCAAACATGACCGGCCCATTGCCACTTCAGCTTGCTTGTTCTTTGGGCTATGTCGACAACTTTGGTCCTCTGTCGAATGACCAAATTCAGCTTGGTTGGGCAGCATTTGGGAAACTTCGTCAGGTGCTTGAAAACCAAAGTCTTTAATCAGTGCGTCCTACCAGTTATGACATACGGAGCCGAAACGTGGACACTCACGGCAGGACGGGTCCATAGGTTAAAAGTCGCTCAGCGAGCTATGGAGAGGGCTATGCTCGGAGTCTCTCTTAGAGACAGGATCCGGAACGAGGAATAGACTCTACGATAAGGTTTTTGTAGAAGTTGTGATGAACTACCTAATGGAATGATTCTACTATTACATAGCCTTATCAAATCATCTTTTTTTGCTCTGGGTATGGTGATGAATTGCGATAAAGTGGACATGCATCATAATTAACTTGTTATCGTTGTCTCGTCGTGATCGTTGTCTCGCTTCCAGAAAGCTTTAAAAATCTTCTTTCTCTGATTATTCGAGATTTTCTCAAAACATTTCATACGACATTTGGAGATTTTATAGTTTTTTTGGCTTACTTTTACGTTTTTGACCAACGTAAGCCTAGTCGCGAGTTATCAGGGCTTTTCTTTTCATTCATTCTAGTGCAGAGGGAAAACGAGCTACATGAGTGTGATCACACTCTTTTGACTGGCCTCTCAGCTCAGTTGGTAGTAGCTCTGCCTTCTGAGGCGTAGGCTATGGGTTCGATTCCCACCGAGAAGAAATATTTGTGTGGTGAATCTGTTTGTTCTCTGTCTGGGTGTTATACTGTATTCTATTATATTATTCTATGATATTGTATTATTATGTATTTTACAAAAAAAAAGGTATAAAGGTAGTATATCTGGTTCCCATAGTACAAGCTCTGCTTAGTTTGGGGCTAGATAGTGTTGTGTGGATTGTCTATAATATTCATTTATTATTTTATTTATACTCTGGAAGCATTTGCGAATGAGACAGCAGTGTATCATTTAACGTCAAATGAAGTGTTGCTGCTTTTGCTGGGAAGTTATTATGTCTCGATCAAATCTTTAACACCCTGAGTAGTATAATGTTGAGGGAATTTAGCAATAAAATCGTCGTTCAACATCTCAGCAAGTGCCTCTATTTCTAATAGGTCAGCTCCTACTGGCATTGGACACTCAAAAATAAAAAAAAAATAACATACGACCTATTATTTTGGGTAACTGCCACGTACACTGTTGTATTTAGCACTTACTATAGTTTTTTTTTTACAATTTCGCAACGTAAATCGTGGTAAGTAACATATACAATAAAAAAATTACAAAAAAAGCCACGTAAGTAATCGTATGTATTACATACGATTAAATAGCTGGTTAAGTGGACGGCGTAAAATGTCGTAAGTGTGTCATACGATATTTTTTATTCAGCAATGAACAACGTACATAGTGGTATGTGTTACATACCGTAGTTTTAGGCAATTTTGTAGAAAAAAAGCAGTAAAAAGTAATATATATAAAGAAATGAATATAGCTTAAGAGTAACTTACCTGCGTACACGTTCGTACGAAAGTGTGCGCTTCCCGCGTAACGGAGGGTAAGTGACACATAAGATACGCGATGCCGGCTTGCCCATGCGCCGCGCTCCGCGTACACAGTCGTAATTGACTATACGCTAATCTACGGTGCGCTAATTTTTAATAAACGATTATATACGTCCGAAAAAATCTTCATTTTTTAACTTTTTTAACTTTTTTTTAATGGAGTCGGTGGGGCTTTTTATTTTATTTACGAATCACTGAAAACAGGAAAATCGGCATTTTTGACATACGATAGTATACGTAGGAGCCATCGAGTTGTGGGTGGGAGAAAATTAAAAATTCCTATTTTCAGTTTCCCATACAAAAATATTTAATTTCATAATGCCTAAATAAATTGACAACCCTATCCTTGTAACTCACCTACCCCTTGACCTACTACCTCTGTAGGTCTACTACTACTACCTACTACCTCTGTAGCTGAGTTTAGGGTTGTCACTTTGTATAAAGTCAGCTGTTCATGTTGAAACTTCGTTGCAGTTTTTTTCAGAGATACCAATCGAAGTTCGAAAAGTCGTTGAACAAAAGTTGTTCCCCGGGGGGTGGAAATTCACCCCCCTTCAGGATAGTACACATATTTTGATACACGTTGTATAGCACCTAGACAGAGAACAAACATCTACGTTCACCATACAAATATTGGTTTTTGGTGGGGATCGAAGCCACGCTCTCCAGCACAGAAAGCAAAGCTAGTTGTGAAGGCAGTCTTTCAGTAGCTCAAGTCCCAAGAGAGATCCCTTACGATATCTTTGAATTAAAAGTCAAGGTTCGATTATTTTTATAGCTTCATTTAATTACCCGGTGAGGTAAGGTTTATTGGAGTAGAAACTTAACATACAAGATCTACTCGTAATACCGTTCACACATTCACGTAATTTTGTAAAGATTCCAAAGCCATAACAGCACCCTTATTCTGAGTTTTACTCACTTCGAACGACTTGTTTCTCCTATGTGTCTCAATGGCCAATCGACGGTTTCGTTGACCACTGGTTCGTGTATTGGTGCATAGCGTTTATGGAGATTTACCAAGATAAAGTACATCACAATCCTAAATATCAAGATATCAAGCTAACGATTTATAATTTAATCGTACCTACTTACCTTAAAACCTCGGCCTGCCTCCATTTTTGCTATACCCTATGCAGGGTCCATGTGATACCTACTTACACCTAAAAACTATGCATGTACAAACTAAACCATGCAATAAATTAATTGAGTATACGAACAAGACCAAAAGGAACGACATGCAGTGGCGACGGAGCGATAAACGTCGACTACCATGATTAACTCACGAGCTATTTTTCTTATTTGCCGTTCCCTCAGCTGCTCGTTTACTCTAGTTCGTTTTACCGCAGTATTCGTCAAAGTACGGCCACAACTAGGCGAACAGTTGCGAACTGCGATAGCGAACTGATCAACTGAACAACAACAAGTACAACGCCTCGTCTTTGACTCTTTGTTTGTTCCATCAGCAAGTTGTATAAAAGACATAATAACAAATCAAAAATTATTTCGTCTTTTTATTTATTTATTTATTTATTTGATCAGCTAATATGAATTTCCTATTTATTCGCAATAGTCCGAAGGCGAAAACCTTGTACGGTATACCCTTAGCACAAGTTCCTGGCTCTAACAAGTTTATAGGGCAGGTCAATTATCGGCTATTAGTGTCGGCGGCGTGACCTCAATTTGACTAGGGTATTTGTAAAACGAAAATGACCGGTAAGGCAATCTCATCCATAAATTATTTTGTCCTATTTCAATGTTCTGACGGTAATTTATCTGAGCTATGAGTTCCTTTGTTTTTATTTTATTTATTAAAAAACAATCGAATATATTATACCGTAGGTAGACTAACCAGATAAATGCCTAGGACCCATAGAACTAGAGGAAAAAAACAGTGGTAATAATGAACAAAACACTATCGACGATAAGTTTGCGTATTTCGTTTTTAGACGTAATTTCCCTGTTGTTTTTTCTCTGGCTAGGTTGGCTTGGAAATGAAAGGAGCTTCTTTGGGGCTCACTTAAAATCCTTTCACCACACTTGGTTCGAAAGATCCAACGATAAGAAGAAGAAGATTGTTTACAAATTATTTGACGTTTGATAAACTGGTGCTGAGAGCACTGTATATGATGTTTTTTCCCAAGATAACAAATAGGCCACGGCCGCTTAGACACTAATCGGGTTTCACCGAAATGGGATTCTGTTATGCTATGAAAATTAAATGCTTCGCTTGCAAATTGGAATTATTCCGAGATGAAAATTAAAATAAATTCAAGGCGGCTTGTGATTCCAACCTCAATCTTGCTAAAGTTTCGATCGAATTTTGTAAATGGACGCCAATGTACTCGTACTTAGAATTGGGTATTATTTTGTAAAAAAAGAAAGTTTGAGTTTTCTAGACTTTTTATTTAAGTTTAAAAAATAAGAACAGAACTGGGTTTATTTGATTAAAAGGGTAGGTAAATATAGCCTTTTTATTGAAATAACAGGCAGTATTACCTTTTCTTATATTAGAATGCTAACTTAAATGTAAGGAGTAGCGTAAACGCCTTTAGAAAAGCAAAATTAGTAGTTACTTGACGATAAAATTTCCTCAAACAAGGTGTACTAAGCGCCCAATGGTTAAAAGTACTTATATTTTTTACTAAATTAGTGTACCACATCTATGCGGGGCCCTAATAATATTACAATTTATCCAAGTAGGTTAATGACCAATTTAGCTTTAGCTTAGTTTTATATATAAGTTTAAGTAAGAATAGTGCCAATAGACACATTCTTAGTAAAGAATGTGTCTATTGGCACTATTCTTACTGTGTCTTTGTGTTCATAAAAGTAACACTATCACTAACACAATATTAAATTTATCACTACACTAACGCTTAGGTACTAGGTACGGTTTGATCCTTTTGAGTCTTTTTACTAGGTAGTAAGTATTATTTATATAAACAAACGGTTTAAATATTTATAAAACTCGTCAATTACTTAATTTGGACAAGAAACCTGATTACGACTCACACCAAATTGATTTGATGGTCGATTACACTTATTCAATCAGATCGTATCACTGAAGAATTAAATTGAATACCAAATAGCTGAGATTTTGCTGATAACCATGTCTGACCGGATTTTATTAAGCACTGTTCACACTAGCGAGCACTAAATATTTATTCTCATATTCAAAATAGTCATATAGTAGTCTTTTAGTTTAGCAGACAGATAAGACTGTTGCCATCTCTATTTTTTGACATGAAAGTGATAGTGGCAAGAGACTTTTAGCAAGCCGCTAAAAAGTGTCAGGCATTATGAATGTCAGTGTTGCGAACTCGATCTAAAAGTGTTATACTTTTAGATCGAGTTCGCAACACTGAGATCCGTAGTCGTACAAAAGTCTATGACGTCGGCGACAGGGCGGTAGATCTCTCGTAGAGAGTATTATATTCCTTGATCTCAATAAGTGGAGTTGGGCAGGCACCTGGCTAGACATGGAGATAGCCGTTGAAGCAAAGCCTTGACCGAATGGTGGCCGAAGTCGGGCCGAAGAAATCTGGGCCAAAACACCTAGACAAGAGACGCACAGAACAGAAGAGGCTGACAGACAATGAAGGAGGCCTATACCTCAATGGGTGTGAAATGATGATGATGATTATGAATGAGAGGGGCCACATCTTTTTGGTGGCTTCTTTTTAACTCCCAATTGAAAAGAGCAAAGCAGGCAAAATGCTGGGCTGAGGAAAGGACCCTTCTGTCGAGAAGCGGTGATCAGCGGTTTGTAACAGGTATTGAACGCCCAGTGTTTACAATCACCTGCGAAATCATGGCACAGAACGCCACTCCGTACGCAAGTTGAATGTGTTTGTGTTACGAAGCTTGAGGCGTTGTCAGCCAAGTTAATGGATCTAGTTTGATTACTAGCTGACTGCCAATTGTCAACAAGACCATCCGTCTAGTAAGACATAGGCTTTAGGCAATTATGCTTAGTTTACTTAGATCGAAGCCATTGGAGAGTTAGGAGGTTACCGTTTTCATTCGCTACGACTAGCTTGTCTTAGCTCGTGAACAACAGGCATTATTTTTTTTATTATTTGCCATCTTAAAATAGCACCACGGTGTTCCTTTGACTGAATTAATATTTTCTTTTTATTGCTAGATACAGGTAAGATCATTTTTTTATCATACCCACTTGGGATGGAGGGGGATCTAAGTCTAACTACTTTGCTATATTTATACTTTACTAGCGGCCGCCCGTGGCTTCGCTCACCCTGTTCCCGTCACTTACATCTGTATGTGTTATTCTGATGTATAAGCCATACTATTGTAAAGTTTCATTAAAATCCATTCAGTAGTTTTTACGTGAAAGAGGGACAAACATCCATCCATCCATATTTACAAACTTCCGCGTTTATTAGTAGGATGGTGGTTCTTGTGGTGCGTGAAGAACAGGCATTAGACAGTGCCCACTATTTAATATCAGAGGAAAGGAATAGTTGGACCGGTGCCATGGACGCTGTCTGAAGAATAACAATCAGGACTGGTAAGTACTGAAACTTTCATATTTGTATGGAGATTTAATTTGGAGTGAGCAGGATTAGTTGGTGTCTTTCGTTGGATTTGCTTTCCAAAACTTGTTTACTTACTCGTAGCAATGAGTGCCTACAGATTTTTAAACATTATTTTACACGGTTTTGTATAGTAAAATATTTGAGTTGTGTTGTGTGAAAAATTTAGACAGCCTATTTGGTATTACATTGTAAGTATTTTGTGCATGTATGATAATTATGTAAGTATTTACAAATAAAATGTATGCAGGTATTATATCAGCTATCTGGTTCCCATAGTACATGCTCTGCTTAGTTTGGGGTTAGATAGTGTTGTGTGGATTGTCCGCATTATTACCCAGTAACCTACTCAATCAAGGTACTTTAAGGGTGTTTAAAGGGAGCAACATAGTCACAAACATTACATATGCGTACATTTGGCACATGCCCACATTTTGGCAGTAATTGGTATTCTCCACACGTGGTAGGTGATAGGTTTAAAACTAAGCTATTGACTGATTACAGTTTCAGCTCTGGCCTAATGTTACCCATCAGTCAGGTCAGTAATTTAGCTATATTTTTTATTTTTGTTAATCTAGCCTCAAATTAAGCCAAGCTTGTACTATGGGAACCAGATAGCTGACATAATACTTAAAGATATTTTTTTTTGTAAATATATAGGTAGATACTTAGAATATATATTACAATGTAATACCCAGACAGAGAACAAACATCTATGTTCACTACACAAAAATTGGTGCTCTGTGGGGATCGAACCCACGACCTACGGCGCAGAAGGGATAGCTACTACCAACTGAGCTGAGAGGTCAGTCAATATTCTCTCTGCAGACTTTACTCCTTTAGCTTTTGATGCTCACGGAGGTATACCTTTTGAGAAGTTGGAACTAAAATCAAATTTGAAAAAGGAAGGTTTTAATACGTCATGGCATTAGTTAGGAATAAATGCATGAAAATTCTTATTCCTCATTTGTATGGACGTGGCATTTGTGGGACTAAACCGCTTATAGGTAGGGCTAGTATGATGCAAACTCTCATAAAATATATTTTTTATCATGATGAAATTGAAATGAAAAATAAAAATAAAACCACAATCCATTTAATAAACTTCTATAGTAACAAGATCTCTGAGGCTCGGGAAATCTCATTTTGCATAAGTAATCAGGCAGAGAGCAGACTCGTTCTTAATTTCTTTAAAGACTATCCAACAACAAGAAAGTTTTAACACCTCAAGATAATAGTGTGAAATACTGTTCACCTCTTGCCGGGCACTGGAGAAAAGTTTTAACTTGCAACTTTAGTTCAGACTAATCTGTTACGTGGTTTTGCTTTTGTAAAGCTCTTTGTTCTTTTCAATCTTTTGCTAGTGCCGAGGTTTATTTCCCTATTAGAGACAATGTACTGTGAATGCCAATATAATTCAATTTTACAACAAAACATGACTATTTTCTAGGAAGATAGATGTAACATATTATGTTCAGATTTACTTATTAATATCAGGCTAAGAGCTATAATTAACTCAAGAAACAATAACTTAGGTAAATATTTGTTGTTTACCTGAACAAACATTCAATTTACATTGCAATTAGATAAATCTACAGCAGAAATCCAACGCTCATTAAATAAAAACGTGTTCAGTATTTCCGAGAAAGAACGACCGACAATAGAATTAAGATGCATAATTGTAGAGACCGCGTCCGGGTAACATGGCACATTTACTGGAAAACACGGGTAAAACACCCGAGATTATGTTAATAAATGTTATAATATTCCACGGAAGAGACTCGAGACTCGAGAGGCTAAGATCAGCATTGACATCTGCACACTTGGCCCCAAGCCAAACTAGTTGTGTTACGTTAGTCGGCGCTTAACTTTGATATCGCTTATAAACTTGGTCAACTTTTGAATCACAAGCGGCAGGAATATCAATGTCTATTTTGCGGAAAATCTCTGGTCTTCAATGTCACTGGTACAAAACAACAAACGTCAAACAACAACGATAAACCCCACTTTGTTATAAAAACAGACCGATGGTAAAAAATAAAAATGATTCTCGTTAAAGCTATAATGTACAAAATAAATAAAGTGACAATGGACCCGTTTTTGTGAACACATCATGTCAATAAAATGGACGGAAAACAGAACGTATGAAAATTAATTATGACAGTAAAGTATTCATAAAGTTTTTTATTTTCATCCACAATTTTATCGTCACGAAATCATGACAATATAGTTATGTATTTTATCACAATGTACTACCACAGTCTACTATGGTATTACCGTCTAGATATTTTGAAATTTACATCTTACTTACTTATTTATTGGTAAGTTAAATGGTTTTGTGCGATAATATTTGCGATTGAATTTTCTAGATTGTCGTATTTTATTTTACAACTTGAATGTTTTGGTACGTAAGCAGTAGCAGATTAAGTAAGATAGTTTAGGCTGAGAGCAGACTTAAGACACGACAGTCTTAAGACAGACTACCGCTTTACAAAATGTATGAAGACCCGCAAACTTCAAACTAAACGTCTCATAGACAAAATTTTCTATACCTACAAGAACTGCACAGCGACGAATCTGACTACGATTGTCGACTTCTCTTTTATTTGTATGTGGGCGCGCACACCATAGACAAACAATCTCCCACCAAACGTAAAGTAAAGTAGACAAACAGTTTTGTTTTAGGTGTGCGACGTGTCGTAGCCAAAACAGTTTCGCGGCAGACTTGAAAGTCTGTCTAAAGACTGTCGTGACTCAAGTCTGCGCTCAGCCTTACGTTGTCCCATTCAATTTTTTTTAAATTTTTGTGATTTTTTTTTAAACCTAATAGTTTTTTCCCACTAAAATAACACAGGGTTAAGTGATAGTTTAGTGAAAAAATGGGTAAAAGATAAGAGAGCGAAGTCGACGCATGGTTTAGTTCGTAAAAGATTGGTTATATTTATATACTAGTGGCGGCCCGCGGCTTCGCTCGCCCGTTCCCGTAACACCCCGTTCCCGTTGCTTTTTCGGGATAAAAAGTATCTTATGTCCTTCTCCCGGTTCTAAGCTACCTCCCCACTAATTTTCTGCCAAATCGGTTGCGCCGTTCTTGAGTTATAAATAGTGTAACTAACACGACTTTCTTTTATAAATATAGATATTTAAAGCTCCATCTGTGTCGTGATAACAATTCATTCACTAGCCAGGTTATTCAATTGGCTTGTTAATGTCCGCAATAAATGGTATCTGTGAGGTCGGTGGAACATTGACCTATAAACGTTATGAGGCAACAAAACTTTGTGCAGTTGGATTTTACGATTTTTTCTCTATGCGCGAACTCAAAGACAACTTAAGAACAAAATGTTCTTGTAGACAAATACTTCTTAATTTAAATAGGAAAACCATTGAACAAATAATGAAGGTTCAAGTATGTATGAATTATTGCAAGAATGTCATATCCACTGGTATTTCTGCCGATATTTAAACATCTCAGAAGACAAGCGTAAAATAAGACCTTGAGTTCTTCTCTCACATGATCTTTACCAGTCTTATACAAACTTCACGCGCGATAATTAAATTAAAAATGAAGTACTTACTAGAATGACCATCAACCAGAACATTTTAGGAGCTATTCGAAAAAAATATCATATATCAAAAGCACGAGCTACCCTGCATTAGACGCATATAAATCAAACTAATAATGATGGAGGTATGAGAACCGGAAAACGTTTAACTAACCCGGAACGCTGAGAACACATTACATCTTTTGTAAGTAGATCGATTACCTTGTTTGGGGAAAGCATTCGAGTACCTAACGAGTAGGTTGTTATGAGGATACAATTATGATTTATGTGATACAATTCGGACGTATTTATTCTAGGCTTGATTGCGCGGAAGACCAAGCTTTCAAGATGTTTCAAAGTGATAATTGCGTTTCTATTGAATAATTTGTTTGTGGCTTTGATTTTAAAAGTATTTCAAAAGATACCCATCACGTAAATCACATAAAAGTAAATACCGTTTTTACTAATCTACATAATATTATGAAACTTTATAGTTTTTGATGCTTTGTCTTTGCACCGGTAGTGAGCGACGAGTGGTTAGCTGTATTTTCGTCATTGTTGTTTTTGTAAATTTTCTAGGTCAAGGATTTTGTGATGAAAATAAACATAGTCTATTGTTTTCTCAACTGATAGTCAATACTATTGTTCTGTTTTATTAGTTGTGGTTCCTATAGTATAAGCTTCGCTCAGTTTTGGGTTTATATGACGGTTGTGATTCAAAATTTATAGATTTGTCGATTTTGTAGAGATGCCGAATTATCAATTACCTAGTCCTACTTTCACGACGATGTAAACTCTTACGAATTTTTTCTTTTTCTTTTAATAATATTTACCATCCTAAATAAATTGCGAAATATCAAAACCTTTGTGATAAGATTTATTTTGCAATTGGCTGAATATCAGATATATTTTCCTCGATTATCTGTAATCTTTTCGTCGAACCGACTTATGATTTATTATTGTGACTTATTCTTCTTTTAAAAGACTATCAGACACTTATTAAGTTTTTTTTGTTGGTTTAATTATACATAATTAAACCAACAAAAAACCAACACTTTACAAAGCGTAGCAATAGTGAGTTTATAAATATCTATGGCAGCCGCAAAATGGAACAGTCATAGCAACTAATTAAGCTTGCGTAATTGCTAATCTCCGCACAAAGCTTCTTTACAGAACGCACACAAATAATTCTGTCTTGTCTTGGAAGTTATAAGGGTAGGTAGGTACTATTTTGTGGCAAACTTGTGGACTGACTTTACTGCGTCGTAGTTTAAATTTATTTGATAAAATCACAAGGATCAATTTGGAATTTCTTTTATACTAACAGTAAGGAATATAATGGGCCCGTGGTGACTTCTGGCAGCCTAGCTAGCTTATATATATATGATGATTGTTTTGAAACTAATAAAATTATTATTAAATAATCAGAATTGGTAAGGAATAGTATACTCAATACTGGTGGTTTGAAAATCCTACCGGCTGCGCCACAATGAGCACCAAGCGTTCTGTTCAATGAAACACAAACGCAGACTGATTTAGTTTAGGTCTATTCTTGTGTCTTAGAAAAAGTTGACAAGATACAAACATTACAAGGCAGATAAATGTAGGTTTTCTGTCACGATAAGTATATGAATAAACCTTACCTGGATGTGGTGGATGGGTATGCACGTGCTCTGGTGGTGGCGGCTGCATGGACGACAGCGCCGACAATGGCGTATAGCGGGCTCCATCTTCACGAGAGCATCCCTCCTTCTAAAAAAATAATTTCAGTACAGGTCAGGTGCTGTTTAAATATAAATTTGTTCATCTACAGACTAACTTTAACAATTGATAGGCATATTTATGATTGTACCACCCTTGAGTATATTTTCCAATAAAATGTCATCATGTTTTTTACCCTAATTATTTCATGTGACCCCATGGTAAATTGAATTAATATAAAATTGAGTGCCATTTTCTCTTCGGTAACCTACTATTTAAACATAAACATACAAATAGAATATCTGTCAACTGACACGAAATATATAAAACTCTACTTTTAAAACATTTTCAGATTTACAGAGAGGAATCGTGAAACATAAAAGAAAGAATGCGAAAAATGTTGAGTGCGGTAAAGTGACAAATCCGCGATCCGTAATTCCACAGGGGGAGCGTGTGTCGGTAATATAAAAATAATCACATTAGATACAACTGAGTTCAATATCGGATATCGCGCGGTTTTAGATCTCTCTGTAGACGTGCTAACAATCGGGACTTGTATTGAAGGCGTGATCATTGTATTCGATCACTATTCAACCCTTTATTATAAGTTAGCCTCTTTGACGCGCACTTAAAATTATTTCACCACACTTGGTTTGAAAGAACCAGTGACACGTTAAGAAGAATATTCAACTCCTAATTGTTGCTAGCTATTCACTCTGGCTATCCTTAATATCCTATCTTGTAAATCTCTTTACAAGACAAATGCATACGACTAAGTTTTTGTACTTAATCTGGATTAAGTACAAAAACTTAGTCGTGTTCAAGTTACATACGAGTATATCTGGATATACTCGTATGTAACTTGAACTTCAACATCACCTCATTATTGGGATAATAAGTATGGAAATTCTTTCTTCTTCGCCTGAAAACCAGCGCTGCTTGGCATGGTTGATAATTCCATTTCAGTAAAAAGCAAAGTCTAATTTTTATGTCAAATAAATGTTTTCTCTTTCTTTCTTTATACTTTTCTTGCTTCTTTCTTTATTGCGCTTGTACAATGTAGTACATGCACGTCACATCCACATTCCTATTCCTGTTCGAGGTTTACTTCGTCACGGATGCTGAGAGTTGAGACCTTTAGTTAAGTAAACGGGCTCCTATTACATGAAATCGTTGCCTTGTTGCACACGTATATTAAGCCCCTTAATTGCTGAGTTGTGCTTAGTTTATTAGTTACCAATTAACACAACAGTTTGTTTATTTAGTTAGATAAACGGATTGGGATCCCAACCGCTAAATGCTAATGAAAACGGGTTTCCATGCTATTACATCACACCAACTCGTTTGATTAATGAACAATAAAATTGAGTGCTATTTTCTCTTCTGTACAAACCAGTGAAAGTACGTTGCGTAAAGTGATTATTTGCTGTGGAAACCGCTTTGTGGTTACACGATAGACAGCGAGTAAACAATAAAGATTCAGTTCTGTGAGCTCAGTGCCCATAGTACTATAAATAAGCGAGGGAGTTTCGTTTTGAATTGAATTGATAAAGAAAGCGGGAAGTCAGTGGATGGAGAGGGGACAGAATCATTCTTCCCGGAAAAGTAAGGCCTAATAATTAGGAGGGCCTATTTCCAGCAGTGGACTTCTTTAAGCTGATGATGAATCAAGAAGAAATATTTCCAAATGACTCAGTTAATGTGTGTCACTCACAAACAGTTTTTCTACATTAAAGAAACTGGGTGCTAAGGTTACTAAACAAAACAGCAGTTGGTGTAAAATTTTAAAAAGATCAACTAATAGAATATTATTCCGAGAATTCAAAAATGTTTTTATGTTGAAAGATAATCTGAGTATTTTTTGCGAGTAAAATGTTTACCTACGTTTACCCAAGTTTTGGGAGTTTAATTAATCATCGTGTTTTACAGAAAATAAACTTCGTAGGTTTCGCACTCATTAATTAAAAATATTTAGATTCATCATTACAGCCCAAAGAAAAAAAAAATATAATTTGGTTATCTTCAGACAGCAGCAAATAATCTTTAAAAATATTAAAAATGTAAAAAATATTTAGATTCATCATTAAAGCCGGAAGCAAAATAAAAGAAATTTCGAATTTGGTTATCTTCAGACTGCTACAAATAATCTTTAAACAGCTTATCTACAGCTGATCCATATAATATAAATTTTAATGATGCAGTAATTATTTTTTAAATATAAATCAGAGTGTTTTAAAACATCAAATCAAACCGAATAATCCGTTACTCCTTGCACGCATAAATCGTTCACGCCTAGATTGATAACAAACCCAGCATTCAAAACTCACCATCTGCTCTAAGCGCAAGGGTTTACTTTTCTTTGCTAACTTGCGAGAGGTGATCCGATGAGGGATAAAGCGTGGATGAGGTCCCCGGGCGTGTTTACATGGAACTTACTTCATTACCGGGTATTAATGAGAGTCGAAGCGCTAGCACCTACCAACGTACATCTTTATTACTTGTACGGCTTGGGGAATGCGCGATTCAATTCACCGGTTTAGCCCGATAACACATCTACTTTGTAATTAAAATGTTCACAGATTATCAATTCACGTGCCAGCTAGAACCGAAACTAGTGTCAAATAAAATTAAAAATGGGGTTCGTTTATTACCTTTTCGCAGTTTGTTGTTGCCGTGGTCTGCGTGTGACTTGTGGAGGAGATCCGGTACTGCATCCCGGACACTGTGCAAAACCCCCCTTCCTTGTGATGGTGATGAGTGGAGTATACGCCAGTTATAGTCACGTCAGTGTCTTGGTTCACAATCACTTCAACTTTCTGCTTCGAATCTGTTTCAACCGGATCATCACTCTCAGGCTCCTTTTTAGGTTCTTCGTTTTTTGATTCCGACTTGACGCCGGAACCAACCCCGTTTTTTGGATTCTGAGAAAAAGACTCGTCGCTGCCTGAATCAGTAGTTGTTTCTTCTTTATTTGATTTGGGTGAGCGTTTTTCGTAACTGAGTTCTATCATTGCAGATGCATTGAGACTCGCCATGCGCTTTTGGACGACCATATCTTTGAAATCCATATTCACCTCGGTTCTATTTCGTGTTTTCTTTACTGGAGCTGTTTTCTTAATTTTTGCTGGAGGCTTATC
Organism: Thera britannica; assembly: GCA_939531255.2. Taxonomy (NCBI): domain Eukaryota; kingdom Metazoa; phylum Arthropoda; class Insecta; order Lepidoptera; family Geometridae; genus Thera; species Thera britannica. Next base: position 7,230,725 of record OW618050.2, on the reverse strand, counting down.
AGAATCAGATTTTGCTGATGATGATTTTGGAGCTTTCTTTTTTTCTGGGGTGACTTTCTTCTGAGTTTCTATTTCGCTGTCTTCACTAGATGAGGAGCAAGATTTCGGATCCCAATATTTACCTGCACTTCGGATACCCGATACTTCACGTAATGGTCTTTGTGGACGATTGTCATCAGAGCTTTCCGAGCTATCGTCTCCTTTCTTTTCCATTGTGTTTTCATACTCAGATTCCGAAGTTGTCTCATGCTTTTCAAAATCTTTTGGCTTTGTTTCTTTTTTTTTAGTAGGAGTTGGCCGCTTTGATGTACTAGGGATAGGTTGCATAGCAACTGTCTTCATCAACCCTAAGTCCATGTTACTTTGAAACTCATTTGCAAGTAAATTTTGGACCACTAACTTTGCGTTAAGAAGGGCCATCCTTTGCTTTTTTGGACCTTTCCAATATTTATGAAGAGGTCGATGGTGTGGGTGTTTTCCTCTATTTCTATTTCCTAATAAATCATCTTTGAGGTCTACTAGCGAATCTTTTGAAAGTTCTTTTAGCTCTGAAGACTTGGCTTTCTTTGCACTGTCTGTTATTTTCTTGTATCTCTTATTTTTAGCTTTCTTGACTACGGAAGCATCTGATGAGGAAGACTCTTTAGTTTCATCATTCGATTCATTGTTACCATAATCATCGGAAGAGGAATATTGGAAAGCCTTAGTGTTGAGGGAAAACTTGGAAGATTCGAACTCGTCGTCTGAAGAGCTGTTTTTATTTTTCTTTTTTGCCTTGATCGGCGTCTTTTTAGTTGGCAAACTAGTTTTAGTGGCCAGATTTTCACTACTACTGGGCGAATCATCTGTATCTAGAAATTTTATTGGACTAAACGGTATTCCCGTTACACTTGATTTTCGAGCCACCATTTTATAAGACTTACTAACTATTGGTTTTGGTGCCTCATCATCCTTTGTTTCATTATTGACATTAAAATCGAGGTTGTTAGAAGTTTTACTTTGATTAGCGCTTACTTCTTCATTTTTCTTGGCTTTTAGCTGTTTTACGACTTCTTCAATTGGGCGGTGAGGTGAAAATTTTTTTCTTTCTGATTCTGTCTTCTTATCCATTACTGTTCCTTTGACTCTAGCTATAGGGCGGACACGACCAATATTTTGGTTTACTGGATTTCGGATATCTGCCAGAATGCTCTTTGGGGAATCTACTTTTTCAGTAAATGTGTAAACATCAATTTCAGGGCCTTGTGATACTAAAGTATTTGGAACGTTTTTATCTTCATTTGATTTGACTTCACATTTTAAAGACACAAACCTTTCTGAAACGCTTAGATTCCCCTTTGAATTCTTGCAGCATTTCACGTCAATATCAACCATTCTAGGAGATCTGCTAGACGTAAAGAACTTAGGAGGTCTCTCCACTTCTTGTTTCGGAGTTTGTGGTGGATTTTTTGGTGAAACTTTATCAAGCACACTATTTCGACTTGGCGTCAAAACAGTTTCTTTTATTTCAATCTTGTCCTCAACTTTCTTTACATTTTTATTATCTTCCTTCTTATTTGGCTCTTCTGTTATTTCAACCGGCTTAGTGTCGCTGTCTTTTTTATCAGTACTTTCTTGGGATGTTTTATCATCATCTTTTATTTCTTTTGACTGTAAAATATTATCCTTTTTAGAATTATTACAAATTTTGCCTTTTTTGACAACATTTGCCGTTTTCTTTTTAGGTTCATCTTTATTTAATTTGTACTTTGATTCATCACTTGTTTTTCCACTAGGCTGTAGTTTTTTAGTAGATTTCTTTTTGATTGGTAATTTGGGATTGGTCTTTCTTACTGTTGAGTCCGGCGTAGTTTTAATCGTGTCCTTTTTTTCTTTTGGATCTTTTTTAGCCTTTTTTGTTGAAGATGCGCTTTGTGAGGGGTTGAACTTAGATGTTGAAGCTCTTGTTTCCAAATGAGATTCATTTTTATCTTCAACTGCGGCGTCTTTTTCACTTTTCGAGTTATTTTTCTTATTACCTTTCACTAATGGCTTACGCACAACTTTTTTTATCTTCTTGGTCACAGCTTTCTTTTTGACTCGTTTGGTTTTTAATTGTGTTTTAGTAACTGCCCCTTTATTTGGCGAAGTTTTCGAAGCCTGTGACCTCATTGTCGGAATTTGGCAGGATGTTTATTACCGTCATTGAAGGATTGATGCCAGCCAGCGTCACATTCTGAAACAATTAAAATGAGTATTAAAATGATTCAATTAACTGGAGCAGTAAAATAAAGAAGACGGCTGCTGGCCGTTTTAAAAAGCTATCAATTACCGCAGCCTTTTTAAATGAAGTAAAAAGCTCTTTTGTTGCTTGATTTGCTTTCAGCTTGCTTAACGGCAGATGGTAAGTTGAGTTACGCATGGCGTTCTACGAACCCTTCTTATTGTTAAAATAGCTGCGTAGTACTGCAATAAAATAAAAAAAAAGCAACCTAGTGCGAGTCGGACTCGCCCATGAAGGGTTCCGTAGCATCAAATAACATAATATAAAGGTTTTTGTAGTTCGTCGAATGGTAAATTGCGGTTTACGATTTATGACGTATAAAAAAAACCACTGACTAGATCTCGTTCAAACCAAATATCGTTGAAAGTTTGCATAGTAATTAATGTACAACATATATTTTTTTTAGTTTTACCATTCTCTTATATTAGAAGTTAGAGGGGGGGGGGGACCAACTTTTTTCCACTTTGGATGCGTCTCTCGCGCAAACAGTTTAGAAAAAAACGATATTAAAAACCTCAACATCATTTTTGAAGACCTATCCATAAATACCCCACACTATGGGTTCGATGAAAAAAAAAATTTTGAGTTTCAGTTTCAAGTATGGGGACCCCCAAAATTTATAGTTTTTTATCTATTTTTGTGTAAAAATCTTAATGCGGTTCACAGAATACATCTACTCACCAAGTTTCATCAGTCTAGCTCTTATGGTTTCGGAGAAAAATGGCTGTGACATACGGACGGACAGGCAGACAGACATGACGAATCTATAAGGGTTCCATTTTTGCCATTTGGCTACGGAACCCTAAAAACGGTGTAATACAGAATTACAGAACTAACCCAAGTAAAAATAATAATACAACGTTATCATGCGAGCCGACAAAGTTTTATTTGCATTGAGTAAAACATCGGGAACAAATAAAAATAATCATTTATCGATAAACGGTAAGGGCAATACATAAACTGTTCCAAAGCAAACATGCCCACATCGATAACATGCGCTTATTATGTTTATGTAGCTAAAGATATAAAGCGGTGGTTTATAAATAAATTAAATGTATGATTTTAGGAGTTCCACATTTATATTTATAAAAAAAACAGTTTTATTTATAAATATAAATGTAAATATAAACGCATTGCCATTGGTGCAACCCAATTTGAGGAAAAACCAAATAAAGGCCTGCGCACACCTAGGTCGCTGGCGATGGCAATCAATGAAACGCTGTCAAATTTAACACACAGTGTTCAGTTCACAGGTGTGCGCAGGCCTTAACTTATCGATAGGTTTTTTTTTATAAATCTCTAATATTATTCAGATGATCATTCGGAACTTCATTGTCATGATAATAAAAATATGTATTCATTCAGATTCAAAACCACTCTTTGATATCTAACGACTCGAGCTTGACCGTTGAAGGGGACAAAAAAAGGACCGCAGTCAAACAACACATTTCTCCTACCTGGACACGTGCCGCCATTATACCGATACAAAAAGATAAGATAACCGGCATGTGTGAACACAAAAACGACTCTAATGTTCTACATGTTTATTTTTAAAAAACTGGCCCAAATCAACTTCAAAATTGTGTATTTCGTCGAGTATTTTTTGGACACATAAATTATGTATACCTAACATAAGTCACAGACACGCTGTTCTTAATAAATGTTGTATAATATGTTTAATAATAAGAGTGCACTTTGAACTCTAAATGGGCTTTTTTTGTTTGTGTCTATCTGTGCAAGAGTTTCACAACAAGCCAGCAAGTGCTATCTAATTGGACTCGGTCGGTTACACAACACGTATCTACCTTCCTATAGCCACATATTCTAAAATATTCAGTGGCAATAAATTCCTTTAAAACGTGTGCATTAGATATGAAACTGGTAAGTAAATGGAATAGCCAAACTATTCCAATAAAACTTTATAAACGGCTTCGCAAACAGTAAGGGGAGTGCGAAATGGTGCTCCAATGTTTTTATAACGCGCAGAACGAAACTCTTAAATTAGAGTGTAGGTTTTATTCGTAAACAAGTATAAAACTCTTTATATAACCTTTAAATATTCACAGTATTTTAGATATTTCCGAAAATGCGTATAGTAAATGTGCTCTTTAAAGTGTGTAAGGCTAACTGAACTCTACAATTTTTCAAAGATTTTTATAATGTCCCAAAAGTTAAGTAGATTTGAACAACACAACAATAATTCCTGTTAAAATATTTGGTCTGTGTGTTTTTACCGGAGAAATTGCAAAAGTGCAGGGTCCGGGGCCTTTTACTTCTAGCGTACAATTTGTGTTGATAAATTACTTTTCATTGCTCATACTCTGAAAGTAGGTCTGAAGTTGCCTGAGGGCCCTAATTGAAAGTAATACTTTCAGCCCTAGGGAGAATCGCTTTCTACTGACAGCTGTCAAATTATAAAAAAAACAAGTTCTATTTTATTCAAACATGTTCCAACTTTCTAAAGTCTTTCTAACTGCAAGGAGGTTGTTAAACCAAATTCCAACTTTTTATTCAGCAAGTAGGTTGGAAACCCATTACAACGCTAAGAAGTTTAAAAAGTCTAATTAGAGCGCAATGTAAAATTTAAATTTAAATAACTTAAAGATAGTATTAAATAAATAATATATTATCTTCTAAATTACTTGATTAATATATAGCTTCAACTATTTATTTAAAATAACATAGATTTGAGCAAACAATTTACCATTTTTTAAATTATGAAAATGAAAATAATGGCTGAATAATGCTGGCGAGCCGAAGCCGAAGGCCCGCCAGAGAAAAAGAAAAAAAAAACCGGGAAGGCGGCAATTCAATCTTCATTTTTACTAAATTTTCTTTCATGTCTTTATTTTTACTTTCCTTGTATTCGTAATGAAAAGCACAGTGTTTACCTCGGGTGAAAGTCTTTTAAGTCCCTCAAGCTCCATTGGCGCCCTCGCTACGCTCTGGCGCCAAACCCGTCTCGGGACTCAAAAAACGTGACTTTCAATACTCAGGTAACAATGTACTATTATTTGATGCAGTTGTTATATTATTTCCCTATTTCGTTTTGTTTACGTTGAATTGCAAAACTAAAAAGAGAAGCGAACCGATAGCATAGCACGCTTATTCCAAATCCATGAATTTATTTTAGCGTTTAAAACTAAAATGAGCTCTCAATCTCAACGAGCCATCGTTATCACTCAGTGGGTTGTGCATTAACGTCGCGTCAGCACTCCACTCCTATCAGGGTTAGTGTAATTGACGTCCAAGTGGCGTAAAAGTGAACCTGCGAAGGACCCCTATCCCTAGACTCTCCCATCTGTTTCCAACATAAAATGAGCTTTATAACTCTTGTTTTAGATTCAATTTACCCCAAACACGAGGAAAATTACCCTAAGTTACTTGTAAATTGGAATATGATACGTAACTGGCTGGTTTTTGGTTTCAAAATCGTTTGCGTGCGGACAAGAGATTGGGCCACTGTGTCAGTTTCAGGGACGTCTGTATTTTTATTCTGTGGCAGGATGTTGGGACGATAGGCCGTGGCCGATCGATACGGTCCGTGTAACTACGCATACTCGAACTGGGAGACTTGAAAGAATGTGAATTTGGCTATTGAAAACTGAAACTAATCTGGATGAGAGGGTTGCCTAATGTTGGGATTCGAGAAATGAGAATAGGCTCTTTCAATCTGATCCCTCTAAAAACCCAGTTGTACCTACTCAACTTACAGATACGTAGGTATCTGGTTTTAAGGGTCTCGTGATTAGAGAAATTACGATACCCTTAAAACCAGATATTTAAACATTTTTAGGTAGAAAAAAATATAATAGTAATAGTACGTAGTTCGTTAGCGCATCTAGGGGAGGGTTGTAAATTCAGGTCCCTCCCATAAGGTTAATTGGTTTTATGAACGTCCTCCTTAAGGTCGCTCGATTCCCATACAAATTGAAATACACAACTATGGGCGTGAGAGTACAGTTGTAGACTGAAAAAACAGTGGTTGGTTTTTATTATAGGTCTTTATAAACGTGGAAACATATTTGGTTGAAGAAAACTGTCGATTTACAGTGAAAATAACATCAAAATTTAGTTAATTTTTGTCAATGTATGAGTAAACACGGATAGTGGCTGACGGCTCTGACGTCATTGCAATTATGTTGGAGCGAGACGTTGCCAGCTCGCGACATCCACATCCGCACTGTTGCCATACTTCCCAGTCTTTTCATAATTCACTCGGGTCAATTATTTTATATTTTGCTAAGTTTAAGCCCTGCACACATCTTAGTGATCTGCGATGGCGATCAGCTGACGCTGAGAAATATGACAGCGATATTTGGCAGCGTTTCACTGATCGCCATCGCCATCGCCTTGATGTATGCAGGCCTATATTCGTACCGTATATACATACCTAGCCACTGGTCCAATTTGAGCGATGTCAGTATGTTGAAATTAGCTTATAGTTTGAAAACAACAAAATGCTTGTCTGTGTGCGTAATTAGTCTGCTTCAATCCCTGCGATTTTGATTTTTCCAACTATTTTCAGACCAAAATAAACACGAATTATAGCTAGGGACATAATAAATAATTCGCTATAAACGGACCACATACTACTACAAAATAAAATACACGTTTTCATTTAAAAAATAAATAAAATGATGAAATTAGAACATCTACGCCATCTCTTGACACTGATGCGCCTAGCGGACCACCACGGACCACCTTAATTTATTAATCTTTTTTATTTCATGCAAGCTTAAAAACGTTTTACCTTGGCCTACAAACCTTTCTAGGACGGCTAAATCCAAATCCAGACATTATAAAAGAAACCATAAACAAAAGCATTGCAAATCTCCATGAAGTTATAACTAAAGCTCAAAGAGTCTTCAGTGCGAACGATGAATAGGGTTACTATCTGAAATAAGCTTGTAGAATCTCTTTCAGTAACTTTGTTCCAGCAACTAACCTTTTCAACTTAAAACAATGTCAACTCCCAGAGCTCGGTTCCTTGAGCGATAAAAATAAAATTCTGCTCAAACAATAACAGTGAGGTGCTTTGTGGTTTTAGTGCAAGCGCCCATCGCACTAGAAATAATATTACGGAATAGGTGTTTAAGTATGAAGAAGCCATCGTTTTGTAGAAACATGAACTAACAGGCTACTTACCCTTACTACTCGCCTCCACATTTCAACAGTTATGAATATTATGATGCAATTATGGCAAATTTATGAAAAACTACTTTCAAACGGCTTTAACGTAATGTTACGATTATTACTATATTACCATTATTATGTATATTAAAAATCTAGTCCTTTCAACTTTTACACCTCCTCCATAGTCGGTCCCTCATTGTTGAGGATCGTGACCCTTTCCCATTCGGTGTACAATATATCTCCATTTGGAGCGGTCGGTGGCCTGATGGAGCGCCTGATGCATCGGCATTTCCAGCTGCTCGGATACCTGGTCCGACCAACGCTTAGGGCTTCGGCCTCTTGGTCTTTTGCCTTCTACTTTGCCTGTTATAATCAGTCTCTCGATACAATCGGTATTTCTGCGAGCAATGTGGCCAAAGTATTTCAGGATTCGGTGCAGGCAAATAGAAGACAAACGCTTCCGATGTTCAAGCTTTAGTTGTTTGAGTATTGATATATTCGTTCTATGGGCCGTCCAAGGAATTCTTAGTAACCGTCGCCAGCACCACATCTCAAACGCGTCTATTCGCTGTCTATCAGTGGCCTTAAGGGTCCATGTTTCAGAGCCATACAGGAATATGGAGAACACAAGGGTTTGCACTACGTGTATTTTCGTTTTCCAGCTGATGTTGCTATCCTTCCATATCTTCTGTAACTGTGTCATGGCTGTTTTGGCTATACCTATGCGTCGACGGACTTCTGGTTCGCTGTGTCCTTTGTTTGTAATGACTGATCCTAAATACATAAACTGATCTACAGTTTCGTATCCCACCAGTGCATCGGAGCGAGTGATGGCAGCGAAGCGGTCGATGAACATCAATTTGGTTTTGGTTTTGTTGATAGACAGGCCCAGGTCCATACTCATGGCTTCAAGTCGGTTTAGAAGACCTGCCATTTCTTCTTCCGAGGATGCAAACAGCGTTGTGTCGTCTGCGTAACGTAAGTTAGAAAACTTCACACCTCCGATTACAACTCCACCATCCCAGCCGTCTAGAGTTCTACGCATTATGTGTTCTCCATATATGTTAAAGAGTATAGGTGAAATCACACAACCTTGGCGTACTCCTTTTTGGAACTTGAAGGAGCTAGATGTGTTGTTCCCAAGTTTGACAGTACCATAGCCAGTTTGGTATAAATTTTTAATAATACGTATTAGATGTTCAGGCACACCCATTTCCCTGAGTATTTTCCACAGATGCGGCCATTTCACACAGTCAAACGCTTTCTGGTAATCCACGAAACACATTATCATTGGAGTATTGAACTCGTAACATTTTTCTACGATTTGTCTCACGTTCAAAATTTGCTCCCTCGTGCCTTTGCCTTTGACAAAACCTCCCTGTTCCTGAGGGATTTGGCAGTCCAGAAAAGTTCTTAGGCGACTATTGACTATGTGTAGCAGAACCTTGCTTGTGTGTGATATTAAGGCGATTGTCCGGTAGTTATTGCAGTTTCTGACAGATCCCTTTTTGTGAAGTGGTAGAATAGACGAATGGACCCAGTCCATTGGCCATTCGCATGTCTTCCATACCGCGTTACAGATCTTATGTAACATATCTTTCGCTTTGTTCCCCATTGCTTTTAGTGCTTCAGCTGTGATTTCATCCTTTCCCGCTGCCTTATTCACTTTTAGCTTTTTGATCGCACTCTCTACTTCTGATTTAAGGATGTCCGGTTCGGCGACGAAAGCAGACTGCACCTCTTCGACCTCGGTTTCACAATCTTTGTATAAATCAGCACAGTATTCTTTCCATCTTTCCACGACCATGGTGACATCATGAATAGCATTGCCATCCTTATCATCGATTATCCACGATTGTGGTTTAAAACTTTTTGAGATAGTCCTTATTTTCTTGAACAAATCAGCTGTTTGATATTTTTCAGCATGATCCTCTATTTCTTTGCACATTTGTTCGAGGAACATGTTTTTGTCTCTTCTACATAGCCTCTGTACTGTTTTATTGATTTTAGAATACTCTTGCTGTCGCTCGCGGTTATTAAGATTGCTTTTGAGTTCTTTTCGCTTCGTAATGGACTCCCATGTCTCATCAGTAATCCACTCTTTTTTTGTTATCTGAGCTTTAGACCGTGCAATTGACCCCAGCACATTTGTTGTTATATCTCGAAAAGTTTGCCACATTTCGTCTGGCGTGCCGTCAGATGTTGTTTGTGGCGCCAGCAATCCTTCAATTTCTTGCTTGAAGTATTCTGCTTCAGGCTGGGCTAGGCTTGCAAGTGGTTTTTGATTTTTGCGTAGGTTTTTGAGTCGTATTCTAAGATCCATAACGAGCAATTGGTGGTCACTGCCGCAGTCAGCCCCCGGAAAGGTTCTCGAGTTTGTGACTGATGATCGCCAGCGATGGGGCACTGCAATGTAGTCTATTTGATTGCGGTATCGGTTCCCCGGTGACATCCATGTATACAATCTGCGTTTATGATGTTCAAAACACGTATTTGTTATGACTAGGCTATTCTCAATGCAAAATTCAAGAAACAGTTCTCCTCTCTCGTTACGGTTGCCTAGAGCATGCTTGCCTATAATGTGGCGTATATGGTCGTCACCTTCGGTTTTACCGACTTTTGCATTAAAATCGCCCTGAACAATGCATATCTCACGGTTAGGGATGCTCTCTAGCGTGGAGTTTAGCTTTTGATAGAACGCATCAATATCTTCCCGTGATGACTGTGCCGTCGGGGCGTAAACTTGGATGATGTTAAGAGGAAAAGGTTTGCAGTCCAAGCGGATGCTCAAAATCCTGTCATTTACTGGTATGTAACCCGCAACATACGGTGCTAGATGTGTAGGAACGATTATACCTACACCGTTTCGGCTCTCATCCTGGTGACCTGAGAAATACATCATATTACCGGTATTGGTCTTGAAATGACCAGCTCCTTTCATGTGGGTTTCACAGAGACCCAGGATCGATACCTTGTACTCTTTCATCTACACACACACAGTTTTACACAGTTTACCTACAATGCATCATCCTTTCTGTCATAAATAAACTTTTACTGGGTTGTAGTAAAACATACCTACTTATAAACGGTAAAAGAAAACATCGTGAGGAAACCGGTATATCGTCGAACCTAAAAAGTTCGAAAACATGTGTCAAGTGCAAGAAAGAAGCCTCTTAAAATCCCTATAATGTCCCAAATGTTAGGAAAGGAGGAATTAAATTTAATTCAAATGGTAGGTATGTAGTAATAAACACTATAAAATATTAAAATTATTTCCCCACTAAATCAATAAAATACTGAAAGAACATCCACCACACTGGTTCGTAAGAACTAGAGTGACACGGTAAGAAAAAGACCTACGAAAATAAAATGATCACTTATGTTGAAATAAACCAGCTCTCTGGCGCTTTTCACTTCTATTAGATTAACAAGACAAAGGACTCATCTCCTCGCTTAGTATCTAATTGTATTTTAAGTGTTTCTTACAATTAGCAGAAAACATCAGCGCTGAAGTTTAAACGAAATGCTTTAGAGCTCTTGCTATTTGTGTTGCCACAAATTTAAATACAAACTCTCAACCGGCAACTAGACCCCGCGAAAGATAACTGTGCACCTGACTGATGGCGGAAAACATGAAAAATATGATAACTTTTGAAACTATCCTGGTTTTGAACACTATTTTTTATAAACAACGGAATATTTACCATTATTCAAATTTGTGAGTTTTGACTCCCGACATTTCGGCACAGTTGCATGCACCATGATCACGGTTGAACTGTAGCCCCCCGAAAACGATTCGAGTCGGGTTGTACCGAAATATCGGGAGTCAAAACCCACAAAGTTTTATAACAGGTAAATATCCCGTAGTTCATAAAAATAATGAAAAAAATGGACTGGAAATTAATATATTTTCCGATGACAAACCTGAATGGGGAAATCGAACTTGTATTGCATTTAATGCAATTTCATGTTTGTGATTGAAAGATTAGGTTCCAGTCAAGTTTTTTCACATTTTCCGTCATCAGCCACGCGCAAAGTTATCTTGCGCGGACTCTAACTAGAGCTTCGTTGTTTTGGTAAAACTATACATGAAACAGTTGAATAAGTTTGTGAAAACAAAATGCATAAGCCCCGTAACTTAAAAGTTATGTTCAAACGTGCGACTCGAGTGTCAAAGAAGTTAAAACTTTATTTTTATATAAGACAACCTTTTTTTTGGTTTATTTGGTGGATCTATGTTATTAGTGGATAGTAGTGAAGCTAATTTCGTTTGTAGTAAACATTTCTACACAAGGCTGTAAGCCTACCACAACCTCTGTCTGGCTCTGTCTCTAACTCTGGTTTTGAGTCTGTGTGAGTGCTCACCAGTGCATTATACTGTGTGTGTGACGTTTCAACGTGACGTTTCAACGTAGGATTTATTAGGTCAACACTCACACAGACTCAAAACCAGAGCAAGAGACAGAGCCAGACAGAGCTTCTGGTAGGCCTACTGTAAACACACACATATAAAGTGAGGTTCATGAATGACAAACCTCACTTTATACGTGTTTTTCCCACGATTTTCCTGCAATTTCCCCTATCCGTCGTAAACAGATGGCATTCATTCATTCATCGACATTAAGCTTTCAATAAAATAACACTCTTTCACAGTAAATCACAGAACTGTAAAATTAGTAGCTTTCTCTAGGTTATTGCAAAATGCATTTTATGTCTAAAACTAATAAGTAGAGAAAGTTAAAGAAAACAGGCACTTGCATCAACTGTATAAATGATAAATTGCACATGCCCAAAATAGTATGAAAATTCTCATAAAATAGAGCTTGTGCGACAAGATTTTAGATGGTTTAGGCTTGCCCAGTAAAGTAGCAAATTAAAGTAAAGGAACTCGCATCTTAGGGCAGGGTTAACTCAGATTTTGCAAGCAAAAATTTGATATTAATTGTCAAATATTTGATTGGCCGATTAGTCATACCAGCTGGCCTACCATGAGCTTCATATGGTTATGGTTATGTCTGTCAAAATTGTGTCAACAGTGTCAACACATTCAAACCCAAGAAATGAATGAGTGGGTCAGCCTATCTATACACAATTTGACAGCCATAGCCATAACCATATGGAGCTCGTGGTAGGCGTGCTGGTAACAGCCCTCAGCTCCGCAGGTGCATGGCTTTGTTATAAAGACGATAAGTCGATGAAAATACAATGATCATCCAACTTGATTTGAACGAAATGAACGACTTTGAATTCTGGAAAGAATTCGAACTCGCTCAATTAATTAATGTAATAGCCGAAGAATAAGAAGTAAGAGTCTATGGCTGAGATTCATAGACCGCACTTTGCTTTACAGCAAAGCAGTCTTCGCAAAGTAAGCTTTGTTTATCGAAGTTTCTTATCAATATTTCGAATAAAGAAGAGCTTGACAGAACTATGAAATATAATTTTGGTTGAAAGTTGAACTTTCCATCAAAGTAAAGTCAAAGTTCGGTCTATGAATCTCGGCCTATGAAGACACCAAGTAAAGTTGTAGAGTACATTTCAGTATGGATGCCTAATGTAGGAAAATAGGTAAAACAGTTTAGCACAAACGGTCTCGTGCTAAATATATTATGGTTACGATTCAATAAAATTATGTTAAACCAGCACGATAAGCAGCTTTTCGACTGGTTAATTTAATTCTTAAAAGGCTTGTAACAAGTATAAATGTACGTTTAGAGCTTTTATTATTTAGAAGCACGCGACACTGCGCTCTGTGTCGCTTCAATAATAATGTGTGTACATAATTATATACTATTTTACTGACAAGAACGCTTAATTCTTAGAAAATACTAGGAAAGTGAAGTTTTTTTATACAAATAGTTTAATAAATAAATCACAATCAAAATATATTTATTTGGAAACAAGGTATAAATAAGTATATCTAATATTATGACTAGCCTCTCCGTGCGCCGCGTTAATTTTATATATTTTGTTTAAGGCCTGCGCACACCTAGTTCGCTGGCGGTAGGGATCAGTGAAACGCTGTCAAATATCGCTGTCAAATTTGACAGCGTTTCACTGATCGCCGACGCCAGCGGCCTAGGTATGCGCAGGCCTTTATAGACCCAAATGACAATGTTTATAATCCAAAATAAACCAAAACATATTTCCAAAAAAAAGCTTGTTAAAGTACTTCTTCGTCTTAACGTATCTGGTTTTTCAAACCACTGTTGTGAAAGGATTTTAAGTACGCCTCAGGGTACATAGTCACTATATCACGCACGCAAGTCGCGGGCACAGCTAGTATTATGATAATTATGAGGTCGATATCTCCTATATCTCCTATATGATATCGATATATTAATTATCTACTTAACCATCGAATTTCCTAACCATAATTTAAATAAACCAATGTGGTCATGTTACAAACATTTATTGCTGCTATGTAAATTAATAAGCTTTCACCGGACATAAAATCCACATACAAAGTAAATAATTAACGAGATTAAAACAAATTATAACTTTGTTAAGCCAATAATTTACAAAATATTGCCCGCATTTGTCAATAGAAATATCAATATTTAATGAACTGGAGCCTAATTCTCGGGCCGACCGTTTCATTTTGCAATTTTATTTTATTACTTCTTTTCGAAGAGAGAAGGGATGATTTCCTTGAGTAATTCATCGACGACCTCACCGTAGAAGCCTCGACAGCTACGATATACGGAAAACGTAGAAAAAGTGCGGGGTTGTGCAATGCCAACGTGTATTTATGGGACTTTGAAAATCTCGGTCGGCCCGAGAATTAGGCTCCTGGCCATTGTTTGTAAATCAAACCGAGGTTATTTTCAAAGCCTGTTGACTGTGAACTCAATTTTCTCTAATTAGGATACTTATAATGTGCCCACCTAATTACTACCTGATTACATTTACTGTAACGTAAACTGCCATAATAACCTGTTGCATAGGATTACAGGGTTGCCAGATGATAAAACTCGGAAGGCATCATAAAAAACATCAGCTAAACGTGTTTTTAATTAACATTTTGAATTTATTTTACGAGATAGTTTCGTTCAGTAGGCCTGCCACCAGCTCTGTCTGGCTCTGACAAACATTTATTGATATTCTTTATTAACACGTACACAAATTTAACATTAACTGGTAACTTGAACGAATAAAAATCCCGATCTGTTAAGGCCTGCACACACCTAGTCCGCTGGCGGTAGCGATCAGTGAAACGCTGTCAAATCTCAAATCTGACAGCGATATTTGACAGCGTTTCACTGATCGCTACCGCCAGCTAACTAGGTGTGCGCAGGCCTTTAGTTAAAATAAACAATCTCAAAATTATTTTAACGGTTCTGATATCGAAACCCTATTAATATAACTCGTCGCTAACATCAAAGCGTGTCTGTGGCCCTGGTTTTGAGTCTCTATGAGTGTTGACTAATTAAATCCTACGTCGAAACGCATACAACAACTCACACAGACTCAAAACTGAGAGCCAGAGACAGAACCAGACAGAGCCTGTGGTAGGCCTACAGTTTGCAGTGATCGTATCGCAATTTTACCTACCGTTTGGAAAATGGCGTCGACACGATAGATATTATAGCAAGTTTTATTTTTAACGCACAATTTTCTCCCAGGTCAAATAGAGAGGAGTGAATACAGAAATGACAGCTGGCAGAGGGGAATGGAAGAAAACATGTTATGCTGACCCCACATAATGAGGGATAAGGGAAGGAAGATGATGAGATTCTTAAGTTACCAATGAATAAAGTCGTGTGGGTCAAAAATATCGCATTTATCAGATTTCTTACCAAAAAATACTTACCAATTTTCGTATGCATTGAACAGGTTTTGTAGAAAGTAGAGAATTCAAATGGATTTTATGCTGAACCTGAACCAGATTTTTTCTCTCCGAGACATATTTGTTTGGGATTTTTTATAAACTACAACTAGTTGGTAATTTTATACCTGCAACAAACAGGTATTTATTGCGATTACCTTTAATTTTATACCTTCAAAGTTTGCAAATTTTTGTGCAAGTTTTTGTGCAAATCACACTTGCTTTCACTCTTCTCAGATCCCGAATTTTCAAAACATCGCCAAATTAGTTCTTTGTAGCCAAATTAGGAGGCGTCTGTAATTACGGCAATGAATAACTCGAAGATGATTGATGAGCAGTGAATAAAGAAATCAAGTGTCAAAGCACACATGAAGTCTTTTATCAAGACTCTTATTATGGCAGTGGCAGCCCATTCATTTTCACTTTTTGTACATTCGAGCGCAGATATTTTTTTATTTAATGTCGCTATTTTTATCTTGCAAGTATCTTTTTTTATACGTAGGTGTTTGTTTTTATGCATAGGTTTTTTTCGGTTGTAACATGATAATCTCAGCTCGTAGGCCTCCTCTTTATTGCGCCACTCATTCCATTTTTTTCTTACTCTGTCAGTTGTGTTGTTCTTTAAAAACGAACTCGGTTTTAACTGAAGAATGAGGTAGGTACAGGTTATTTGTCTCTTTTTTAACTCTTTTACCGCTGGCCTACTTTATGCGAAAGGTGACAAATAGCTAGATCATAAAAGTAATGATTTATAGAGCTCTACAGTACAGAAAAACTTTCGCCCGTGGCGTCGTAAAGAAGTAAAAGTGTAATTTTGGAATGGTGTCAATTTTATGGTATGAAATGCATAAAATACCACATAAAACTCAGGTAATTTAAATGTGAGATGAAAATTTGAAGAAAGAAGACAGATCTATCATCATCCGCAACTCTACCGAACCGGACCGAACCGAACCGGGTTAAGACCCACTGCTGGGTATAGGCACAAAACAGATATCTGTTTTGTGGTATATGCCTCTCTTGGCTTTGTGCTACCGACATCCATCTGCGTCACACGACGGTGACAATGTTTTTAACCCATCGTGTTGGACGTCCCCGATGCTTTTTTTCACAGACTTAGCAACTATTTATTATATTTTTTATGAAAGGCGACTAACAAGCTAAGTCCTAAACAAACATAGGTATTATATACTATGTTTGCATTGCACACACCATTCCAGCAGATCTTATGAATAAAATGACCTCTATTTTGTTTAGCACTTGACTGTACCTGGCGTCTCAATGACAATTTCTCTCCTTTTGTTGAAGCGAGAGGGGCGTATGAATACAAGTCCACTGGGAAGGGCCCTCAATTCACATTCATGTTATGAGGTTGAATTGGACGGGTTGAGCATGTAAGGAGCCCTATTTAATGTAGCTTTTGTAATATTTTTGCTCCTATTCATACAGGTGAGGTTGGTTTTTACTACAAACGAAATAAGCTTCAACTATCCTCGAAATAAAATAAACAGGCCTTTGCATCTATTGTAGATGATTTATAGAACGTCGGAGCAACTGATGGTTATCTCATGCCCTTACTTATAGGACGCTATAGTGCCCGGGACAGGACTTTAGATGGAGTAGGCTGGCCCAGCACTTATACCATCTTGACAGCTTAGTCGGCCTAATCCACAGGATAGACATGGTCAATACCATGCGGAGCTGACTAAGCCGCGGGTTTCTTCACGATGTTTTCCTTCACCGTTTGAGAGCTCTAGCACTGTGTAAAATCATTTTTCGAACAGAAAAATCCATAGGTACAAGACTGGATTTGAACCCGCGACCGTATTATCGGAAAGCTAGGCCCTAGACCACCAGTGCTCTGACTACTATCCATTACTATCATAGGTATTTATAGTAAGTGGTGACAATGCCGCCAGCGTCTTGGAAACGCTTCCGTCTGGTACTGGTTTGGATTATTTGAGCTGTCTGTAGATCGTTTGTAACGATCTGCAGATCGTTTGTAACGATCTGCAGATAGCTGTATTTTGTACATTTTGTAAATATTAGTTTAATTGTAAATTTCTTTGTGTCAATAAATATTAGCATAATTTAAACCTAAACTTTTAAATGACGGGTGCCAAGTTAGTTATATTGCTTTCAGTGGGTCAAACTGGTTAGTCCGGTATTCAACACCCAGAAAAACATTTATTGATATTCTTTCTTAACACGTACACAAATGTAACATTAACTTATACTTTGTACGCAGAAAACACCGATCTGTTAGTTAAAATAAACAATCTCACAATTATTTAAACGGCTCTGATATCGAAACCCTATTAATATAACTCGTGGCTAAAATCAAAGCGGGTTACACAAACTGATTTATGTGTATACTTGGAATATTATCTCGCCCCAATAAACTGTAGGCTGAAGGGATGCGAAATTACGAAGAGCCCAGATACCGTGGCCTTCAGTGTAGCGCGATCAAGACAACTGGTACACTTACATCGCATTTATTATTTTATACATTTTTAATTATTATTGATTTGATTTTTTACCCAATAAAATAAAATTCTACAAAAAATGATTTCAATCTTTCATGTTTTCAGATGTTTTCTTATTACATCTTTCAACAATAGCATAAGTGATCATTCATTTGTTATTTTTATTTCATTTGTTTTCGTGGTCAATAAGTATATTTTCTTTCTTTCTTTCAGCAGCGTCTAGATTACAATCGGTTGAAAATTCTAGCATTTATTTTCTGTTTCTTTGTTTCAGTACACTCACTGCACTGTGGTTCTTCGCCTGTTCCTGGTATCTACTCGTACTTTAAAATATTTAATGACAGCTTAACCCAAAACAAAACCTTTTGTAAAAGTACCGATAGACGTAAAACCTAAAATAAAAATATTTAAGTAATTTCTAAAATTTCAGTTTCAAGATTCTATTTTTAAATTTTGGAGAGAAGACAAGCTGTTTTCTTTTAAACTGTGGTTTAACCCCATGCAAGGCAATTATCCACCGAAACGCCTGTTACCCAACATTACACGATTAACTTAATATAGAATTAGCTGAGAGGAAGTTTAAATTAGCGAGTTCACATGAATGCCACATAAAAGTTTTGGTGACTGCAGCTTTTAGATAGTGTCTGGTCAGAAAAGGCGGGTATTTATTTAATAAGTATTTAAATTATAGTATCTTTCTTTGTTTATTAATACAGATTTTAGGCTTTGCTTGTTAATGTCTTGGTAGTCAAGATAATTGAGGAGTGGGAAGCACATCCGAACATCACAGAGTATAAATTTATTCTTCTACTAATCGTGTCACTAGTTGTTTCAAATCAGTGTGGTGAAAGGATTTCAAGTGCGCCTCAGAGTGGCTCCTTTCTTGCACTCGACACAAGTTTTGGAACTTTTTAGATTGCATGACATGCCGGTTTTCTCATGGTGTTTTCCCTCACTGTTTGAGCGTACCAACACAGAGCATAAAAACTTTTCTACAGAAAAAAATCATTGCTACACGACTGAATTTGAACCCACGACCTTAGGATTGGAAGATCGCTACTAATACAAGACCACCGGAACTCTTTTTGGTAAATTTGAATAAAGGATCCTTTTGTAATGTCTTACAGCTGGGCGGCGGCAGTTCAACGCGACCGCCTAAAAAAACTTACAACTTCCGTCAATTTTTTATAAAAAAGTGGATGGAGCTGTAATTAGTAATTCTGCTAAAAACCCACTTCAATACAAAACCAAAGGCGGATTATTTCAATAAAGTCCCCATCAAGCCGCTATTGAATTGGCGTTGCTAATGGAAAGCTAATCTCTGGCACTCTCCTGTTATTGTGTTATTGTGCGGTCTCGTATTGGCAGTTAGATTTGTTGTGATAACATTAAAATAATGAAACTAACGATAGTGCAATTTGTTTTATTACGCTTGTTTGTGGTCTATAGTGGCAGCGTAGCGGCTCCTTAAACCTTAGTTCGTAAACACATACTTATATGACACAGAACAAACATCTGCGTTCGCCACACAAATATTTGCTCTCGGTGGGGATCGAACCCATGACCTACAGAGCAGAAGGCAGAGCTACTACCAACTGAGCTGAGAGGCCAGTCAATCAGTATTAATTTATCTAAACTTAATGCTACTATGCTTGAAAATGTGATGACTCCGTTAACTTATCCATTTTCTCTCATAGGTATGGCCCGAGCATAGATTTTATCCATCGATAAACAACAAAATATTCCTGTTTCACCTCGGGATCTAAGAAACCATTTGAGACCTCACAGGAATGACATTTTTAACTATATTTTCATTCCGGTTTCGTCAAACTTTTTTTTTATCAAATTCGTTTCCTCCATGCTCATTTCCCGTTTCTTTTCGTTTCGTCTCAATCAATCAATATTAAATATTTGTGGACTTTATAATTAAGTTGTTTATCTCTCAGACCGGTGCATAAGTAGTTAAAGGTTAATAATTTATCAATAGTTTTTACACCGGAAAAATATAATAATGCAGAACACGTTTTCAAATACCTAATTGAGTCATAATAAGCATGACCGGAACTTCTGCCATGGCTTCCTTCAAAACTGTGACCGTCAAATCATGTGACTTATAAAATGTTCATAGCAGAAACAACGTGCGGCTAAACTTCTTCGAAGCTCATCCTAATAATTACGCAAATCACTGCGGTGTGATGTCACTTTTGTACAAAACCAGAGGCATTTGACTGCATTGAATGCCGACCAGTCTTAATTTACGTGGAATGCCTACTTAATGAAGGGAACAGAAAGGTCAAGATATAATTTCCATGTAGTGGTTATCACGCTGAACTTGTCGTTATAACTTAGTTCTGATAAAGCTTGCTACGCCACGTGCCTAGCAATATACATCCATAAAATCACGCCTAATTCCCATGGGGATAGGCAGAGATCACGGATTCCCACTTGCTACGATCAAATATATCACTTACACGTACAAAAAAAGTAAAAGTACTCTCCGCCATAAAAAGGTCGTCATAAAGTACGGTTGGTACTTCTTAAGAACTCGGAACAGTCCCCCTCACACCACAGTTTAATTTGTAGTTATTACGCAACCCTCACTGACACCAATTAACGTTTATGTTTGAAATCGTAGCCGGCTCTGTGTTTAGTCAGCTAATATACTGGTTATACCGCGGAGATACACTACGTAGAAGTGGCATGTTTGAGACACTTTCGGCCTCACCTATTAAAAACCTGTCAAAAGTGTGTATTGTCATCTTTTGTAGTGACAAAAATGTACAAGGCGATCGAACTAAGTGAGCAACCTTGAGTCACGTTTGTAAAAAAATAGCTCTTATCTAATGTAGGTATGCCAATATGGGTATCCCTACCAGGTTAGTGTGTACATTGTACGACCAGGAAAACTAAATTCACGCAGATGAAGGCATAAATAGCTCTCGCAGCTATTTCTATGACTATTATTGCATACACAGGGTTTAGTTTAGGAACGTACAAAGTTCTTAGAGAAGTTTCACATGGACCCTGTATATACCTCAAACGAAGTACAGCTTTTACGACGAGAACCGGATAGCTGATTGATTACTTGTATGTTTTTTTTATATAGCCCCCGACAGAGAACAAACATTTATGTTAACCACACAAATAATATTTTGTCCTCGGTGATCGAGCCCACGACCTACGGCGCAAAGGCAGGGCTAGTACCAACTGAGTAATGACGCCTGTCAAAAAAATAGACGCAGATGTACCACTTCTAGTAATGTGTTTCCGCCTAGGTTTTTGTTTCCTTGGTAAGTCAGTCCAGCGCTATGCATTTAGCTGTGCAGATTAGCCGATATCTACTGACCGTACGTCAATTATCTACCTAATTCATAACACGAAGCACGCGCCTGCGGTTACCGCTTACTGTTTGATAAACTCGTCGGTATAGTTACCTACCGTCTATCGTAAGGAATAAATAGTATTAAATACCATTGGAATCCCGTTCGACTTTCGTACGCGTTAAGCTTTCTTCATACAAACTTCAACCCCGCTTCACTGTTTTAGGAATTGAATTTTCAAAAATCCTTTCTTAGTGTATCTGAACTTTTCATAAGGAACACACCCTCTAATTTTCAGGTCGATGGAACGAATGGTTTAGGCTGTGCATGTAAGTCACTTACCAAGCTCTTTCATATAGTACTAGCCGCCGCTCGTTCCCGTTACTTTTTCGGGATAAAAAGTGCTATGTTCCCACCAGTTTTCAGCAACTAAAATGACTTTCTTTTATAGATATAGATATAGATTGATTGTGATGTGACTATGGGATATAATAAATCAATGAGATTATTTTATTACGCTCCTTGGTGAGTTTATGAAGCTCTATAAGACCTTTGTCAAACCATAAGAGGCCTTTTTACTTCAAAACAAAGACACCGGAGTCATCTCGTTTACCTCATGAATCATAATCACACGTCACTCCAAAGAACACCGAGTACACATCATACAAAAGATTGACATTAATCCACAAAGCGTCATCATTATTTCACACCTTTTTACTCTCCGGACCATTTTCACAGGGATTTTATTCGGAGCTCCCATTGTTTCCGAACTTTCACGATTCCATAAAACAATGTATAAAACTGCGAAGGGCTGAACCGAAGCGGGGAAAAGGAAGAGTTTCGGTACTTGATGCTCTACGGCTGAATGCTATGCTAAGCGATGTTTCCATGGAGTCCAAAGCGATCGCGCCATCCTTTTGTTATTAAACGAACGTAAAGGTTGAATTGATTGAAATTCACAGCTTCGATTGATTGAAGTCTCATCCTGTCGCTTGCTTTTATATTATTTTTAGATATAACTTTTTATGGTGTTATTTGTGACATTGTATCGTCAGACTTTATACCACCCACCCAATAGTGGAGGCAGTAACAATAATTGAGCTCAAGAACGGTCACCTTTTCAGTTAATACCACTAAAACTTCACTGTCACTTTATTGCCTAAAGGCCTGCGGACTAATGGCCCGAACACACCTAGTTCGCTGGCGGTAGCGATCAGTGAAACGCTGTCAAATATCGCTGTCAGATTTGAGATTTGAAAGCGAATATTTGACAGCGTTTCACTGATCGCTACCGCCAGCGAACTAGGTGTGCGCAGGCCTTTAGGCGATGGCGATAGCGATCAGCTGAAACGCTACCATATTTGACAGCGTTTCACGTGATCGCTTTGGCCATCGCCTAGATGTGTACAAAATACAACGTAGAAGTTCATTAAACTCAAGTGCATAGACGTTTTGGCGCCAAGAAACAAGAGCTAGTTTACAAACATTCTGTTCATTCCGAAAGCATTCGAGCTTTGGCTCAGCATTCATTATTCACAGCCTATAAATAACTAAACAAGATAAGATAAGATTTTTGAGATATCTGAAATACTAGATAAGAGAAAACTGCCATACGGAATTTATACAATTTATTTTAATTTTATTTAAGGTTTTTGTTAGACGGGCGCAGCGTAATGGTTACTTGGTGTTGGACCTCTGCAAACAACCGAAATACCTGATAAGTCACGTAGACTTGACTAAGATATGTGCGTGACCTTTTACTGTGCCCTTCACCCTAACCACACCCTATAAACAAGTACATTTACTGATTGGGCACTTTTCGATGCATTATCATCATCATCAGCCTGAAGAAGCCCACGGCTGAACATAGGCCTCCCCTACACATTTCCAGGAAGAACGATTCTGAGCCCTTTCCACCGACTTCCCGCTATCGTAACAATGTCGTCGGTCGAACTGTTGGGTGGGCGCCCTACGTTTCGTCTTCCGGTTCGTGTTCACCATTCGAGAAACTTTATTCCTCAACGGTTGTCGGTTCTTCCAGCTATGACTGCACATCCTGATGGAAAGTGAAAATGTAGCCTAAGGTGGAACGTGCTTTGTTATTATCCACTTGCTCACTCTGCACTTAAAAATACCAAGGTTGTAATGTTTCTTAAAAATCTCGGTAAATTGAAAATTCTCATCTCGTTTGATCAGCCTGTGTGGGCGTAAAATGTTCATAAAAGCGGTATCTACTCACGCGATAAAAAGACAAGGCCTACTCTCGACAAAGCGCGAGTGGCTCACGTTGACGTTTAATCCATATTGACAGCGTAATTGCTCCGACATTTTGACAATCTGCCAACACAAGTCGGCGTCACAAAATGTTGAATTTAACATGACTGACATATTATTCACTTTTTGCTAGAAGAAAAGTTCAGTGAAATGCTTTTAACGGCCGTTTTGTGTTCTTTGTTAAGTATTTTGCAACGTACTGTGAAGGTTGAAGACGTGTGATGTTTATGAAAGCTTGCTTCTTCAAATCATCTTTGCTTCGGTAGCAAAGCTTATAAGTTGGAGAATTTTCGCTTTTAGTTTAAATCAATATTTTGCCGTTATCTTACTTAACTTTAGCTTACATACTTAACTAAGTATTCAACTAACTTAATTTTTTGCAAATGTGTGTGTGCTTTCGACATGCGGTCCTTTAAAAGGCGGGTCTATCAATTAAAAGGCCGGCAGCACACCAGGACCACCTCTGGTGTCTATCTATCTATGGGTGACGGTGACTGCTCTCCATCAGTCCGTCCTGTGGCCCGTTTGCTCGTCTGGCAGCTATGGCATAAAAAACGAAGCAATATTGCACTTATTCATCTATTTTGTGATTACATAAATATGAACAGCAAAATGGTGCTAGATAAACTCATAAATTCGATTATGATTAACTTCATTAAAATTGATTAAACAATCAGCGTCGGTTGCTTTCTAACTTTTATCCTTGTTTTATTAGATATCCAATTTGGGGATTCGCAAACAAATAAGACAAACTTCTGTTATAAACTTCCTGCCTTGCGGCTTTTCCTTGTTCTTGAAAAAGTTTCGTTAAAAGATGTAATTCCGGTACAATGTTATTTAGTACTTTTGTTGCTCACTTGGATCTGTCTTGAGATTTATTGTTTTATAAACTCTGGGGTTTTGGTTAACTTTAAATACCTTACAGTTTTAAAAAAGTCTGTTCTTTTTTGTAGACTGATGAGTAAAGCGGGACAATACTCTTCCCACAAATGTTCCCTGCATGAGTGGGATGGGAATCAAACCCACAAACTGCAGCGCTCAAAGCTAGTACTTGCCAAGCTATGTCTTCTACAGCTTTCACATTAAAAGTATCACCAAATCGATGCTTATTTTCAACTACATTATCAGTTTACACGGAATTTATTCAGCAATTCTATGTTTAACCACATGCATAAATGATTCGTTACAATTCATTTATTCGCCAAAGAATCCCTTTGTTTCCCTTCGCCAAACCCACGACTTCCCAGATATTAGCGACCCGGAACCGAAAGTGACATAAAAGTGTTTCGACGGATCGACCCACTGATTCCTTTCAACCTTTCACAATTGTCGGAAATCGGAATTTCCCCAAACAAGCTTCCATCAGACGAGAAAATTGTTTAAACGTATTGTTTAACTTCGATAGAGAACAGTAAACTATGCAAAGTCTGTGGCGCAGTCGAACGATTGAGAACTAAATTTAGCGACTGGTTAATTGCTTAATTTAATGTTGTAATCGATTTCATTCGAGTCGATTATTGAGTAATTGTCTTATCTTTTTTATACAACTAGCTGATGGAACAAGCATATAGCCCACCTGATGTTAAGTGGTAACCATCGCCTATAACAAAGCATTGCCTCATAGGTCACGCACGTCAGGCACGTGCCCTACGATGCACTTCCCTGCGTCCATCAACTTGAGGCATACAGATGTTCAGCCAGTAATTTTATCGGCACCCAAACCGAAACACAGCAATGCTTACTATACTTATTACTTCCCCGGACGAGCCTTTCACAGAAAGCTCTACTAATACTACAACCAACCTTTCTCGAACCAAGCGATATTAACTAGCAGATATACTAACTTATGATTATATTACTTAAATTATATTACTTTAATATTAAAAACCAATTGAGTGATACAGTCTTCTTTACGTCGTACTGTTACTTTTTCTGTGTCCTAATCTGGGATCGTACAAATCAAACGACCCTATGGAATGGCGCGGATTTTTTTGTTGTTCATTTTTATTGCTCGCAGTGTATAAAAAGCTGCTGTCATGTTTCAATAAAATCGGATCGTTTAATGTATTGGCGCGACTTTGTGACACTTTTTTTTTAGATAATATTAAGGTTGGTGTGAAGCTTTTTGCAGCTTGGCGCTCGAGCTACGAATATTTACCGTTTTGTAGCACATTATCACGCTGCTGCTAGCTAGAGAATCTATCAAACTCTGTCAAGGCAGGCAAACATTTATGAATCCATAATGGTCCTAATAGCAGTTATTTAGCTTCGCAGGTCGCTAAGTCTGTTGTTTGTGTTAACATAAAAGTGACAGTGACAGGAGACTTACAGCTAGCCGTCAAAAAGTGTCAGGCATTATGAATGGGTTAGTCCCACGAATGCCACGTCCATACAAATCCATACTAATATTATAAATGCGTTTGTAACTCTGTCTGTCTGTCTGTCTGTCTTCCTGTCTGGCTTTCACGCCAAAACTACTGAACCGATTGAAATGAAATTTGGTACACAGATAGTTGAGGGCCTGAAGAAGGACATAGGCTACTTTTTATTGCGAAAAAAGGGTTGTAAGGGGTTGAAAATAGGGGTTTAAAGTTGTATGGATGTATCGTCATTTTTAGAGCTAGAAACTTGAAACTTATTTTTTAGTCTGTTGATTTGATATAAAAAAATATGACATTCAAAGTTTGTGCTGGGGCGGTAGAGGGAGGGGAGTACAGGGGGGAGTGTGGAGGGGAGGTGCGAGGCGTGATGCGGGGAGAGTGTGGAGGGGAGGTGCGGGGGAGTGTGGAGGGGAGTACAGGGGGAGTGTGGAGGGGAGGTGCGGGGGGAGTATGGAGGGGAGTACAGGGGGGAGTGTGGAGGGGAGTACAGGGGGGAGTGTGGAAGGGAGTACAGGGGGAGTGTGGAGGGGAGGTGCGGGGGGAGTATGGAGGGAGTGTGAAGGGGAGTACATGGGGGAGTGTGGAGGGGAGTACAGGGGGGAGTTGGAGGGGGGTGCGGGGGGAGTGTGGAGGGGAGGTGCGGGGGGAGTGTGGAGGGGAGTACAGGGGAGAGTGTGGAGGGGAGTACAGGGGGGAGTGTGGAGGGGAGTACAGGGGGGAGTGCGGAGGGGAGGTGCAGGGGGAGTGTGGAGGGGAGTACAGGGGGAGTGTGGAGGGGAGGTGCGGGGGGAGTACAGGGGGGAGTGTGGAGGGGAGGTGCGGGGGGAGTATGGAGGGGAGTACAGGGGGGAGTGTGGAGGGGAGTACAGGGGGGAGTGTGGAAGGGAGTACAGGGGGAGTGTGGAGGGGAGGTGCGGGGGGAGTATGGAGGGAGTGTGAAGGGGAGTACATGGGGTGTGTGGAGGGGAGTACAGGGGGGAGTTGGAGGGGGGTGCGGGGGGAGTGTGGAGGGGAGGTGCGGGGGGAGTGTGGAGGGGAGTACAGGGGGGAGTGTGGAGGGGAGTACAGGGGGGAGTGTGGAGGGGAGTACAGGGGGGAGTGCGGAGGGGAGGTGCAGGGGGAGTGTGGAGGGGAGTACAGGGGGAGTGTGGAGGGGAGGTGCGGGGGGAGTACAGGGGGGAGTGTGGAGGGGAGTACAGGGGGAGTGTGGAGGGGAGGTGCGGGGGGAGTACAGGGAGATTGTGGAGGGGAGTCTGGGGGGAGTGCGGGGGGAATGTGGGGGGGTGTTGAGGAGAGTGGGGGGAGTGTGGAGGGAATTTGGAGAGGAATGCGGGGGGGATGAAAGTGTGGCGTAGTACGACGCCATATGTCTAAGTTTAGTAAGAGGGCAGACGACTGTGTCTTCGTTTTATTGTTTTCATTTACTGTTTTCTTCCGCTGCAAATTAAAAATGGTACCCTTAGACACTATACCACGCGGACGAAGTCGCGGGCACAGCTAGTTAGAAATATTTTTTTTTTATACATTGATTCCCATGCAGCCAATGCCTTCCTTTTTCAAATGTTTTTTTAGTTCCTATGCCACGAGCGTGCATAAAGACAGGGGATAAATGTTTATAGATCGATTAATTTATCTCTGATCTCTGTATTTATTTTTGTCATATTTTTCTATAAAAATATTTCATCTGGGAAAATCACGATATTATTATTGATGAATACATGATAACCGAATTCAACTCTATTCCTGATACAATAATCCACAGCAACGAAGGTTATACCGCCCGAATATCGAATTTACTGTGAAATTGTTTGCAATACAAGCCCGCCAGGTATTTGTTTGGTAAACGTGGGCATGATATTTGATCGAGTTGGTCTTTTATATTTACTAAATATTTGTTGAAAAAGCTTTCCGATGCTGCCAAAATCATCACATATTCATTCAAATAGTTATTTTTCAATTAGCTTTGAATTCTCTCAATTTTGTCAGTGAAAAAAGATAGAAAAAAGCAGCCAAGTGCGAGTCGGACTCGCCCACGAAGGGTTCCGTAGCAACAAGTTACATAATATCTTCTTGTAGTTCTTGTAGTTCGTCGAAAGGTAAATTGTAGTTTACGACTTATGACGTATAAAACCAACTTTTTACCACTTTGGAAGTGTCTCTCGCGCAAACTATTCCGTTTAGAAAAAAACGATGTTAGAAACCTCAACATCATTTTTAAAGACCTATTCATAAATACCCCACACGTATGGGTTCGATGAAAAATTTTTTTTTGAGTTTCAGTTTCAAGTATGGGGACCCCCAAAATTTATAGTTTTTTTTTTCTATTTTTGTGTAAAAATCTTAATGCGGTTCACAGAATACATCTACTCGCCAAGTTTCATCAGTCTAGCTCTTACGGTTTCGGAGAAAAATGGCTGTGACATACGGACGGACAGACAGACAGACATGACGAATCTATAAGGGTTCCGTTTTTGCCATTTGGCTACGGAACCCTAAAAAGAGAGGGTGAATAAATGGGCCAATCATTGGGTCGTTTTCTGTCATACTTGGACACTAACATCTTTATTTTTGTTTTATAGTTTTTGATGAACATGTTTGGAAGATTTGTTTATAATGTCCCAAAAGTTAAGAGCCAAGCGGGATATTTTCTATGTTCTATACCAAATCAATAAAATAAAAAGAAAATTTAGTTTCCGGTCCGCGTCAACAAAATCTAGGAATTGATTGGGATCTCTCATTTTTTTCCTTATTACCCATCCATAGATCAAAGTCACGCGATAAAACCAAATCGAACCAAACAATTACGTACGCTTTAAGAGCTTTTCCTCTTTTATTTTACCTCAGATAGCCTACGTTATTTATGTAAATGTATGCCGAGCTATCATACCAACCTGTCACTGGTGCTCAGTAGGGCCCGGAGCGGAAGTGACGTCATTACCGTCCGATAGCTGGCCGGAGGGACACACGTCACTCACTATCCTACTTCATGACGTGTACTTTACACCGACACCGAAAATAATATACCTCTACATGCTTTAGTTTAGAATGGTCTACCGAATATCGGCTTTTGATCCATTGATTTTCGATGAGAGTAAAATAAGTTTAATGTAATAAAAGTTTTGTAAGTTTAAGCAACTTAAGATTTTGATCTTAATAGGTATGTCTTTAAAATTGCTTCCATTAAAAAAAAGAATATGAATAAAATCTATTATCCCCATCCAAGTTTCAATTACACCACTGTATAGCTAAAGAATCAAAGAATTTATTACGTTAACAAAATAGAATGTAATTTTTTGTGGAAGTTGTGTTTTTTACGGGAGCTCTATTCAGACACCAGGTTAGTATGTTGACTACGCGGCTACTAATAGCAAAAAAAAATGTTCAACAACTAACGAATGAAACAAACAAAGGTCTTAGATATTCTTAGTTAATTCGTCCTTCAAGCCCGCCCATCATGCAGGCAGGTGTGCAATAAAACCCGGCAAACCTATTGAATAAATTATACGGTAATCATAGCCATAACAAAAGGGCTAAGGCTTCGACTACGTACACGTGGATCAGCTTTTTGTGGTCAGCTATGCGAGAATCTTTTATGAGATAGAGTGGAGGTAATTTAGGTTATTTGAGATGTTAATCGCGTGCGAAAATGCGCGGTATTGCGATTAATCCGTCAAATGGGTTGTACAATGTAGTCTACGTTGTAGTCTAAACAATTTTAATTATTTGATAGGTACTTATGCTTTTAGGATTTTGCAAAGAAAGTACAGAATTCAAAGCCGCTTTTAATTGTTAAAACAATAATTTTCAGAAGCGGAATGTTACAGTCTGGTTGATGATGATAAATCATTGGAAGAAGTTGGAAGATGGACAGCTCAAAATCGATTTTCCTGTTAATATGTGGTCAGTTGACTTCTACAGGTTGATGAATGAAGCCAAAGCGCAAAGCAACAAAGCTTTAATAGAAGCCTCTATGAGGCGCACTTAAAACCTTTCACCACACAAGTTACACGACAAAAAGAAGAACAAAAGCTAATCACACCCCACAGTACCGTTATTCATATTATATAGGAGGTATTTATCTTCTAACACAATAACGTCAACACACCGTAGGTGGTACAGAACTGAAACAAAGAGCTCGAGATTCACCCAGTAACCTATTTCTCGGCGTATCGCTGCATCGCCGCAAATTGACTGGCCCTTCCCTGGCAACGCCTGTTACGTAGCCTGATGACAACCGCATTTGACGTTCAGGACCCTTTTTATACCCAGCGGAAATACTTCGGACTTCGTTTGAGTAGGACCTACCGTTTTATTGGAGGACGCTACTGGACTGATAAGTCTGTTCTTTAACTCCCAGAAAAAAAAATGGACATGGGAAATCTAGCGGCATATTATGTCTGTTAGACTTGAAATCCCTTTATCAAAATAGCAAACGTAATTTTTATAAAATCGCTTTTGTTCTCTGAGCTTAGACTTCATATTTTATTACTACCTACCTTACTACCTCTGTGCTTGTTAAAAGGTTAAATAAACTTAACTTTACATAAATCAACATTTCGAAGTAAGAAGGTACCTAATCTATGAAGTCCCCCAAACCTTCGACATAATAATTCATAATTACTGAACAGCTAGCCAGCACGACACGTAATACGGAAGGCGGACCCACTAGTTATACGCCATACATGTACAGTTAATTATAGTTGCGTAACCACCATCCTACAATATTGGCTCGTGTTATCCCCACAATATACATTTATAAGCACTTGTGTACGGTCAGTACAACAGTCATATTGGAAAAGGTAAGTTGATATCATTTTACATTTTCGTACATTGAAAAACTTTTTTGTATTTTCTTTGAATTTTTTAATTGAATTCCTGCTCATTGATCCGAGCTCTATTTTTTCTTAATGCTATACCTAGATAAAAACAGAGTTCGTTTATAATAATATACTTATTTTTTTACCTTCTCATGTATTAAAATAGCTGTTTTTTTGTAAACCTTTTTTGGAAAATAAATGTTATTGTGTTGTCCCTTAGTTAGTTCATATTTAAAATAATTGGTCTCGCCCTAAACCTTCCACTCAGTCCAATCTTTGGCGGTCAAGTGATTGCAATATTTACTTATATTGAGGCAATTTTAAGCTCAACTACCTTGCATATAAAATACAAACACAAACTAAACTAAACTTCAGTCGATAAAGTAAATTGAATATAATATGCTTCAAGACTGAAATTGTTTTGCCATTTCATTTCAACGTCTGTAACATCGCGCACCGGAAATTACTATTGATATACATATAATAAATGTAAGTGCGACCGATGTTCAATACGTTATGCACAACACAAGCTATCAAGTACTGCAATCCTTGTCCGAGCACATCGTCGCATATATAAATAAATGATTTTGGTCTATTTACACCAGTCAGGGCTGGCGACTGGTAAAAGACAGACAGTAGAGAGATGGTTAATATAAAATTCTACACTGGCAAGCTTACTGATGCCAATGTCATCATTACACGGTCTTCTATAACTCGCTCTCCATGGGAGTTCACCCTGCCTTTTACTCGCAAGGACAACGATCCCTGAGTTGCGGGGTTCAGCCATTAGACCTATGTCTTCCTTTGCAGACAGCTCCTTATGCTTTTCTTTGGTCAAAACCGTGACGTGCGCCTCGTCTTGGTTTAACGTATGTACCTATATAATGCCAAAGTAACGTTTTAATTCAAAGATGATAAACTTAAAACTATCTGTCAAAAGGTAAGCAAGGTATAGGTATCGTTGAAAAGATATCGCATTCTACGCTAGATTATCTTGGACGAAGTACTACCTAGAATTTTACTACCCATGTAGTAGTAGGATATTTTAGCATAGCAGATACTCTGATGGGGTTGCTTCATAGTATCCCTGCTTTGGATCATAAATAAGAGAAATTCAATCGATGAAAGGTTCCGACTAAATTGTGCTTCCTGGAAATGATGGCGGATTTATCATCGAGTATTTGACTTCTTTAGGCTGACGATGACTACATTGACTGCGACACTCTCCGTCCCTGATACTGTACGGATGTATTTCAATCGCTCACTAGTCTTAAAGTCAACACACGCGACCTAAAGTGGCAAAAGTGTCGAAGACCAGGAAACATTAATCAACTTTGCTAAAGACCACCTACGCAGCTATTGAGTTCATTAAGTAAACATCCTGAAAAAACGGATCCTCAAGTTCCGTGCGATGAAAAAATATTCCCTAGCGTGTTGTGTAGATCAAATAGTAGTTTGTACGTCGAAGTGAGAAGTAATGGTTGCTTATTATGTGGGACCGGTCCCGACAAAGGTTGAGGGTTCTCGACACAGTAGAGTGCCTATCAACAAACACAAAAATGTGTTGGGGATTTATAAATCTCGTGCAGTTTGTTGTTGAAGTCTATGTTCGTGTTTTGAAATTATTTAAGACGATGAACACCGTAAAACATCCTGTCGCTCTAACACTTTGGCCTTTCAAGTACATAAAGCACTGTACTTATTTTTAAAAATCGCAACCAGCTGTTTTGTGTAAAATTCAAGTGCACAAAAATAAATATTTATAAATTATCGGATTACACACAAAATAGTTGCTTGCGGTTTTTCAGAAAAAGGTTCTGTGATATTAGATCTCTCAAAAAGTCAAAGTGTGCGAGCGAGATAAGTGTAGTGTCTTAAATGTGCGAGTGAGAAAGTCACCAAGTGCGCGGGTGCAGATTTATAATATTTGAACATCATTTTAATCTCCATCACGGTGGAGATCTGTGAATTGGTGGCATCGGTACGGCACCAACAATCTTTTGTTCTTTCAATATTATAACGTTCTTCAAAGAATGCTCTGAATAATACAAAACAAAAAGTTTTAAGAAAAAGTACTTGACTAACAACAACAATCGAATTCGAGTTAAAACAAACAGGTATATAGGTAGTACTCATAATACATAATCGATGGGTTTCCGTTACGCTAGAATAACCCAGAAGTTAGTACATAGTTTCAGATTGGAGAAGGCCACATATTTTCGACTTTGTGCAGCCGCCATAAGCTTTGGGATAGCTAGGGTTACCAAAAGCGTTTGTAATATATTTATACTGATATTCTTGACATTTATTTACACAAAGAAACTTACAATTAAACAAATATTTACAAAATGTACAAAATACACAAGAAACAGTTGAGCTATCTACAGATCGTTACAAACGATCTAGAGATAGCTCAACTGATCCAAATCAGTGCCAGACGGAAGCGTCCCCAAGACGCTGGCGGCATTGCCACGCTGAATAGCAATGCTTATACGCTGCGCCAGATACCCACCAGCTCTTGGGTCACGCGTCGCCTCGATCAGTCGCCTAGACAAAATTTTGAAGACCCGCGAGGCCTCGGTTCCCCACGGACCCAGAGTCTCAACCCCAAGAGGAGCAAATAAGTAGGCTCTGTCGAGACCTGCATATTTGCGCCTCTTGAGATCCTCGGCCAGATCTGCCGCCGCGCCCGCCACAACGGATGTCCTTGGCAGATGAGAAGGCGCAAGTGTGTCGACACACGTAGCATCCCACACAAGTGGCCTCCCCAACTCCCAAGGAACAAGCGTCATACCGTCAGGCCGCTTACCATCGTCACGCAACAGACCATTCGGTTCGAGAATGGCTGGTACGTTGACGGTTGTAAAGGCCCGCCGAATGACGTCGTTAAGGCTGGCGTGACGAGATATCCGACCGGCGGCCCTAGAACACGATAATCCGTGGTGCCCAAGCTGATCGACTGCAGTACCGCACTGGCACCGATGAGGTGCGCAGCACGGCGCACCCAACCGTAACTGATATTCTTGACTTCAACTTATTTGTTTAGGTTATGTAGCTTTTTATCACAGCTTAACCAATGTCCGTGTTCTATTTCCTACAGTTTTAAAACTTGTTTACTAAAAACACCTTCATGTCATTTTGTATATTTATTTATCCATAGTCGTTTATTAACTAAGTACTACGTAACCAAGTACCAGTAACGTAAGTATACCTACTTATTTTAGAAAACAAAACACCATTATTCCTTTAATTACTTAATAAAATAAAATATTATGTACTTAGTTCACAATACTACAAGCCTGACAACCCTATTCACAGCGTAATATTTATGGGCAGTAACTATACTGGAAGTTATGCCGTAAGGCATATTTCTTAAAATGTTGCCATATTATAACAGTCTTTGTTCGATTTTGTTTGTATTAAAACAATTTGCTATGTAAGCCATAATAAAAAAAATATGCTATTAACTTAACACCTTTGTATAGTAGGTAATGTTAGTGGAGCCTCTTTGAGGCACACAACTAATTATGTTGGTTTGAAAGAACAAGTGACATGACAAGAAGAAGTAGGTCAGTTAAGATGGGGTATTGATATTATAATCATTTGGTTAGTGAAAAATATGTATGCCAATGTAGGTATATCAAAATACTGATAACTATAGGAACTAGGTTAATAATAATCCTCATCATCATCAGCCTGAAGAAGTCCACTACTGGACTTAGGCCTCCCCTACACATTTCCAGGAAAAACGATTCGAGTCCTTTCCATCCACCGACTTCCCGCGATCTTAACAATTTCGTTGGTCCATCTGGTGGGTTAATAATAAAAACAATCACCTAATTTTACTTTGATATAGTTTTAGAATGCTGATTATTTACTTTACATTAAGTTTTGTATATAATGCGATAAAAGAAATACCTACCAATAAAAACTTTTAAACCATTATTAAGCTTCTATATTTTACTATAACATCCGTCAAGCAACTTTAACCCTTCCCAAAATCATCCTTTAAGCACATATTTCTTGTAAAGCCGGAGCCGATTTTCATTTGAAGGGTATGAAACTTCCCCTTTGTTATTTTGCGTACCTAATCCTGAACGATCAAAGTCAACTTTGTCCTAGACAAATTCTAAGTTTCACCGCAGAATAGTTGGGTTATTTGTGAAACCACTCATTCAAGGCGTGAATACGCTGTTTATAAAATATTTATTGTACATAGAAACTTTGACCTAATTTTGATTATAAAAGACTACGAAGACGACCTTACCTTACACATAATAAAATTTGCCTTCTGATCAGATGGTCTAAGTAGCTTAATGTCCAACAGAGAAAAAGGTCTAATGATAGGAAAAAAGGACATGGCGAGCTTAAATCTTAAAAATATTTTTTCCAGCAAACTAAAGGTAAAATGATACGTTTCGTGCCAACAATAATAATATCAGTATCATGGATTTATTTTTTCTCAGCATTACAAACATATACGTGTTGCAACAATGCCAATAAGAAATATTGAATTAGCTCGTGGTCCACTCTGATGACAGAGTTTCTTTCTAGACCCCAACAACATCGGAGCCGGGGACTGACAAGACAATCTATTGTACCTAAATATGTTTGCTGGATTCATCATCAACCTGAAGTCCACTGCTGGACATAGGCCTCTTCTACACATTTCCAGGAAGAACGATTCTGAGCCCTTTCCATCCATCGACTTCTCGCGATCTTAATGTCGTCGGTCCATCTGGTGGGTGGGCGCCCTACGTTTCGTCTTCCGGTCTTACTCAACAACTATTGGATCAACAACATATTCGTCGAATATTAGCCAAATTCGGCTAGATATTCAAGCCATCGGAAAAATATCAAGCTATCCATCAAAAAGGTGTCATCGACCACTGCATAAAATGGTGGAAAAAATATGAAAAGCCGTAGCTTTTGCGCAAATTATTGGAATGTTTTGTAAATATATTTCAACGGAATTTCAATATTTATTCACTGTCAGAATTTCCAGGTAAGCAAAATAAAATGAAGGCACACATTATATTTCTCCTATAGGATTGAAAGCTTTTTTCATTGTGATCCATGTCAAAGAAAAAGTATAAATTTGCATTAATATTATAGAATCGCGTTCGTCTGCGTAATCTAAACTATAATTGATGGCTGAAATTTGTAATAATATAGCTCGAAAAACCGATAGCCGTTGGAGAATAAAGGTTCTCAAATAGCGGCCACGAACCGGAAGACGAAACGTAGGGCGCCAACCTACCAGATGGACTGACGACATTGTTAACATCGCGGAAGTCGGTGGATGGAAAGGGCTCTAAATCGTTTTTGCTGCTTGGAAATGTGTAGGGGAATTTCCAGCAGTGGACTTCTCAGATGATGATGAATTTGATGATGAATTTGTTACAAATATATTAAAACTGTAAAAGTCTGCTTTATCTACCAACACTTAAAATCCTTTCACCACACTTGGTTTGAAAGAATCAGTGACACAATAAGAAGAAGAATCTACTAACACTGGAGATGGGAGGCCTATGTCCAGCAGAAGGTGGACAGTATTCAAATTGTAAAAGTCTGTTCTA
Organism: Thera britannica; assembly: GCA_939531255.2. Lineage (NCBI taxonomy): Eukaryota > Metazoa > Arthropoda > Insecta > Lepidoptera > Geometridae > Thera > Thera britannica. The sequence goes on along the minus strand of OW618050.2, from coordinate 7,194,641 downwards.
TCTACTAAAACTGGAGATTTGTTCTTGTCTGCACTACTAAACTACATCTCATAGACAATAGAGCGATTATGTAATAGACACCTTGTAATGTCGCATGTTGTTCAATGATGCATTACCACAATCAACCGTTGAGGTGGTGTAAGTGTTGACGCGTGACCTTCTCAAAATGCAACACCAGTTCTAGAAGGTTGGTTTGACCTTAGTAGTAGTGAAACTGTAAGCGAGATTAACATTTGCGAAATGTTATTTGGGTTTCTTCATGATGTTTATCCTCTTACATTGTCCATCATAGAAGTGTTAAGTGACTACTTAGCTTAAGGCTTAGCTTATGAAATACAACTTAGTTACCTATACTGGATCATAAGCTCATCTAGTTTTAAGACGATTCAAAGTAATCCTTGTGATGCAACTGAATACTAGAGTTTTAACTTTGGCTTAATAATTAAAAACACGTCTATATGCGGTTGATAGAGACAAAGCTTATAATCTTTCTTCATAGAAATGTATATTTGGACTTCTTTAAGCTGATAACGATGTCTATATGCCAAATAAACGTTTAGGTTATGTTACCTTTGACTTGCCCCCTTACACATCTTCAATCTTTGGTTGGAACTTAGAACTAAAAGATCTGAGGGCATTTCTATAAGGCCTAACAGTTTCAAGTTGAAAGCCTGTTTCGTTTTTGTTTCATACAGAAAATAATTTGTTTTTAAAAAGCCAATGAGGTCCAAGCAACGGTGCTAAAAGCCTGAGGGAGCAAGTAAACCAATGTCACGTTTTCGTATTTTTGAGAAATCAAAGTTGCCCCATAATTTGTCAACAAGTTGAAGCCAGAATGTAAAAGTTGTTGAGCCAAACTTTTTTACGTTTTCGTTTTGAAATATTTCATGGATTTTCCCCTACTTTCCTTTGAAACTTTAATAAAGTAATTACCCTGAGTTTGTGTCGATTGACTACGGAAAATGTGATGAAATTTACAAGGCACGTTGGAGATCAGAATTTTTTTTTAAGATGTTGCATGTTATTCAAAAAATGTAAGCCTGCAGTCTGGTTTTGAAATACTGCCCAAATAACGAATATCGACCTACATACCACCGTTGTCAAGCCATGTAATTTATATATTATACATTTTCAGGTTTTGAGGTCTCGTCGTAAATGTTAAATGGCGTTGAGAAATGTTCGTGGGAGGTTTTGATTGATTGATTGCACCGAAACTTTTAACAATTTGAAGAATATTATTGAAATGAAATAATAAAAATATTATTTTCTATGTGAAGTGAGAGACGTCTTATTCATGAGAAATTTAACAGACTATTATTTAGCAATATTACCGCAAGTGACGATGAAGCAATTCAGGCTTACTTTGAATTACGTATTAAACACTTACGAAACACTTTGAAGCAACTTTAGTCAAGTTACCGCGTTGAGTTTCCTCTGTTTTTCATTAAAGGTAGCATCGCTAAAGTTTGAAAGACTTATCTACTAAAGAACTATCTACTAGCTTCCTTTTAGTTTAGATAGTCGAGTGAATGTTGATTTGAGTTCCCCTCTTAGAAACGGAACGGAGTCCCACAAGATTTTATGTCGGAATAAATACAGATCATACGGATATTTTTCCTTATGTGTTCATGACTGTCTTTGGCAAACATTTCCATGTATCTCCTCACATTCGTCTAAATTTGGATAACTGATGATGAAGTGATTTTTAGTGGGATAGCATTTGTTTTAGTATTTTAAGATCTCTGTTACTTAATACCATAGATATCAATAACTTATTTATCGATGTTCCTTTCCTATAACACTTTTCTCAATTCATATCTAAAATGTAATTATAAGAGAACCTACTAAGTAATACATTTAACAAATAAACCACTCTAATAACGATATAAATTCAAATAAAGATAAATCAACCTGAATGAATATACATATAATGAATAATGATACTAGACGAATCGTTTATACGGTAACTCAACACATGGTAGGAACAACGCGTGGACTAGTCTATAAATATCAACTAAAGACGTCGCCCTTGGTATTCGAATATCAAGTACAAAGCGTTGATTCGAATTTGAAGACGAATTAAAAGATTTAAATGAAACCGAATAACACATAGAATTAGAATTGTGTTATGGAAGAAACTGAGCAAAATTTAGAACAAGATAACAAAGATAAACGAATAAACATGACATTGCACACAAAGCCATATAATATCAAGACTAACTACTAGATGCTTTATAATATGGGGAACCAAATAATAGTTTGAATTATCCTTTGTTGATAAACAATGCTTAAGCTATTACCATTTCAGTTGAAATACCAGATAATTTTTATTTCTGATGGGTAGTTCCAAAAAGGGCTAAATATTATGCGTACATTTATTTCTATAGGGTAAGTAAAAAATGCTTTCACTGCACTAGTTTGAAGAACTACACGACAAGAAGAAGAAAATGAAAATAAATTACCCAAATTCAATAAGGATTTATGTCCCAGCAAAGATTTTAACTAAAACTAAGGCCTATGATAATGATGAGTTGACTGGTGTTTGAAAATTATCTTCGTAGTATGTTTGCCCATGCGAAGCTCAACGGTAGTCGTAATTCTCCTAAATTGCTCCCATGTGGAGGTGGAGCTGAGAGATAGTTAATAATGATTGTAAGTAGGCAGTGATTGCAGCAAATATTTAGATCGTTCCCATTTAGCAATTATTTCCACTTAGCGACATTAATGTTGCGAACCGTTTTGTCACATTTAAAAGCTTTCTGCATAATTGAAAAGCCCTCGGAGTCGCAATTTTCCTGGAATATCATATTCCCAATTCATGCCTAATCGCCCGCTCTCGTTGCAAAAACATCGTTCTGTCATCTGCCTCCATTCCCACATTGGTAATACAGCTCTAAAAGTCCTGGCAGTTCATTAATAATAAGTTGAAATCTTGCTCGGAATTCCTACTTACTGCAACTTTTGATTGAACAAATTGTGATTGGGACGGAACGGAACTGAAGCCCATTCCAATGTGCTTTTAAACGGCATGCTATAATAAACCCACAGAGAATAAACAATGGTAATTAATTCAACTCAATGCATTTTTTGTCAGATCATAGGATCCATACATTTTGTAGAAATATAATAAACGTACTTACATGTCAAATAGTTAGTATAATATAATTTTATTTTTACATGCCTACCTACTTACTGTTTACCGGTTTTGGGAATAGGACATCCCTAATTGGATCAAGCAACGGGACACATCACGAGGGGAAAAAGAAGAAGAAAGGGATGGCGTCGTAAGGCGTGGTGGTAATTGTTTGCCGTTTATTAAAGTAAAACAAAGTTGTAGCTATATTCAATGAGGAATGTTCGCCGTACACATACATTACTTATCTTTATTATTATTAATAATGATAATAATAACATTATAACATACAATTAACCAGATAACACTGACTTATATACCTAACCCAAAACAACTAAATAACTTTATAACTTGAAGTTAATTGAAGGGTTGACAAGTCAATAGAGACTACAATAATTTGACTTAATTTACGTTAATTGACACAAGCATGATACCGACTCATCAAAGTATATTACAGCGCGTCGTTTGAAAGGAGCTTTGATCGGGAGCGACTCGGAACCGTTTCAGTCACTGTTTAACGAACGAGGTAATCTGCTTACGCCTCGGAGCTATCTGTCAACGGCCATTGTGAGTTATTGAGACAGTTATAACGCGTCGTTGACATTCAACGCGCTAGTATGAATGATTAAATGTTACAAGCATTCGGACGCTAGCCGGAAGTTTTCTAAACAATAAAACATGGTCAAGCGATCGATCTCTTGGGGGTGAACATAAAGTGGCGATAAATTCAGTGGAGAATAACGAGAGTAACGGACTTGAAGTCGACGGTTCGAAGTGACAAACGAGAGATTTGCTCTGGTTTACTACACGAGTTCGGAAGTTGAGCGGTGATTGCAGTTTGCAGAGCTTACTTATCGGATTTGTGACTTTTAACATCTATCTTAGCGGCAGTGCTGCAATTGTCTTCATAAAGAGTTATATTCAGAAACATAAATAATCAAACCCGTACTTTATTCATGAAATTAACGAATAGCACCAGCTCCGTTGAAAGCTGTGTTTATAAAAGCATGCACGAATAAATAAATCACAAACGTAGGTACTTATCATGGAATGTATTTACCTTGGAAAATTATTTTTATAATACACCAATAAACAATATACCTACCCTTAAAAAACAACGATACTAAAAACCTAGCGAATAGTTAAACAGACTACATTTGAATTGAAAAATGGAACGTGTAAAACACGCAATATCCGGTGGAAACTGCTCTGTTAGCTTCGGAACTAGCTGGAATTGGATCGAAACGCTGGGAATTGTAAAAACGAATATCTGGAATTCCAAGCTTCGAGTTTTGCTTTTGGCAATCATAAATCACATTGGAATTTCAGCTTTTTGAAGAAGCGTGTGCTAAAGAAAAAGAGATAGAAAGCATTTGTTGGATGCTCATTTCGCATGAGAAACAATAGAATGCTTTAGGTGATGGCGAGCTGAAACGCTGTCAAATATTGCTGTCATATTTGACAGCGTTTCACTGATCGCCATCGCGCTAGATGTGCGCAGGCTTTTATTTTATAACAGATAAAGTAAACAACAACTCTCTGAAACTAGCTTAATTAAATCGGAAAGCCACGAAAATTCTTGAAACGAATGCTATGCTTTGGGTGCTTGTTGCCTTAATAAATCTGGTATTTTAGGTTCAAGCTTGGAACTGTAAAGCACTGGGAGCTAATTTCACTTGTTATTAAGTGGTAAAAGTTTAATTTTGCTGTAATTTTTAATCAACATAAATAAATTGTCCTTGTTAAACTAATAAGATTTTTATTCATTTCATATAAAAATATTTTGATTATGAGTGATAAAAAACTCAGAAACCCTTCGTCACTTAACTATTTCGTTTATATCTGCTACGTTTTCTTTCTGTATTGTTTTTTTTTGGTATTCAACTTTTAACAGACTTTTACAGATTTAAGGCCTGCGCACATCTAGGCGATAGAGATGAGCTGAGACGTTCTCAAATATCGCTGTCATATTTGACAGCGATTCACGTGATCGCCAACGCCATCGTCTAGATGTGCGCAAGCCTAAACGTTTATCTTTTTCATTATTCGAATTTTTAATTTAGCTCCATTTTGTATCTGACTTGATGTTTCGTTACTGTTATAAAAAGAGCGAAATAGTTCCTGGAAGGTAAATTATGTATTCTTTATAACAATTTTCATGGAATATTTTTACGTAGAACATTTTTAAAGCAGATACCGATGTAACTTAATGAATTCTGCTAGTTATTTTCTCCATGCGAAACATGAGTATTTTAAAAGTGTTTTTATCATGTTAGCTTTGTGTAAGAAATAAATACCTAAATAAATACAATACTATCTAGCCCCAAATTAAGCAGAGCTTGTACTATGAGTTGATATAGGTAATACATATTTTTTTGTAAATACATGTTTGGAATACAAAATAACACCCAGGCAGACAACAAACATCTTATTTTAATCCAACGAAATGCATAGAATCGGAGAACAAACACTCAAAATGAAAACGAATAGGTAGGTAGTGCAGATAAAATATTCAAAAAATGTTGGAGCTGTATAATAATAAAAGTCTTTAAAAATACAACCAAACCGAAAGCTCCAACTCCACAAACCGTTCAGAATCGTTGAAAAAACAAGTGCAAACGGGATCCCCAACAGAAACATCGCATACATCACTAGCTCCCCACAAATTTTGCTCAAAAGGTTTCAGATTACACAACAAACAAATAAAAAGTGCGGAGGTAACGTTGCACGACATCCCTACAATCCGACTCGACAAATTGTTGAGCAGATTGTAGGGAGAGCTGACTCACTCTCCACAACAACAATATCTCTGCTACAAAAAGGATAGCATCACTTTCAACGTTTATATCGAGCTTTGAGTAACATTTTATAGCTGTAAATTGAAATAGAACACCCAGTGTTCACATTTAAGAACTGCTACCAATGTCAAATCTGACCGGTAACTTAGTACTTAGGTAACCAGTCCTTGACTAATATTATCAGTGTGAGTTTTATTAGTACCTGGATAAACATTATCAACTCTAGCATCTTCCATGACAATGATACAAGATCCAGGTCCTTAGTCCCTTGCGAGATGAAGAGGACCTGGGCCGCTACTTGCATCGACACACTTGCGCCTCCTTATCTACGAGGGACATTTGTAAGGACAAATATGGCGGCAGATTCAGCTGAGGACTTTGAAAAAGGCAAGCATGTCTAACTAACACATGCTGTGTGCCGAACCGATAGCATAATATATTTCCAATCGATCTACCAAGAAAATTTAAAGTATTACAAAAACGAGCAAACAGATGCCCAAGGAATAAAGCAGTATAGATAAGGTCACATTACCGTAGAATGAGCCAGCTGTTCTTTCAGTTATTCGGTTCCAATCGGTCGGCCGACTAATTGATCGACGCTAAAAGTATTTAAGCGGCAATTGGTGAGATTCCAACTGCGGTTAGAACATTTGTCAGTCAATGGCCGGTCCGGGTTCAAAAGCTGCTATCACTCTGTATAGTCAGCGGTATACATTTATTAGAATTCTTAATGTTTTTACGTGTTTTATGGCCAAATGCAAATGAGGTAATATATTAAAGTGCTCAAAGTAACAACATCAAAGTAAAAGACGGTCTGACTGGTAAGTATTGTATTGTTATTTAGATAGAGTTAGAGCCCACGATAAACAACTCCGAAATACAAAAAAAACATCGACTGTTATATAAAGCATATTTAGTAACTAATAAGTTTTAGTAACTAGAATCTTTTTCTTTTTAAATATAAGACACGAGTTGAACGCCAACCTGGAAAATATGTTTTTCAAACAATCAAATTATACGAATTCGGAAACACAAATGCCAGCTGGGAATTCCACTCTTCAACTATTTCGATTCCCTCAATTTCTATCAACTTATGTTGTAGTCTGTACCCGTTTGGTGGCTCTACCAGTGAATAGTGCTACTATTGTGCCCCATTTACTCTCACGTTCGATATAGCCACTGTGTATCTAGTGGTTTGTTGGTGTTGACGGCTAGTTCCAACCGAACTGTGGAGTTTGGCGACCGAATTGAAAAATTGTATAAAACGGTTTTGGATGTATCTGCAACTTATGGGAAGAGGTGTAAGTAAAATCTAGTATTTGAGGTCCTTAGGGAAACTTGAGTGGGTTGGTATTAAGAATTCTAAGTTAAATCTTCAGAGCTCAGGGATTCCAGTCGTGAAGCTATTTATACAGTCCCCTTCTAAAAAGCTTATTTTGCTACAACCTCCTTGCATAAACAAATATTTTTCTGCAAATAACTCCTCCGAAGAAAGAAGAACTTCTCGAGATTTGATAGGTCGACATTTGCGACAAAGAGTTTAGTATCAGAATAGATATTGTTTTGTGTTATTTTCTATTCGAATTATCCTCTATTTTGTTAAGGGGGATAAACTGCTGTTTAATATCTTAGATAAGAAATTTAAAAAAATCATGTCTTTTTTCAGTAGAATCACAAAGATCACTCTGAAACTTCTTATGATCAAGTTGAATCTAGGCTGGAGCCTAACTGGGCTGGCTGGAGGAACTGGAGTTCCTCGCGAAAATTTCAACATTTTCAAGATTCCTTGAGGCAGACAAAAGAATAAAATATTTTAAGAAGATATTTTTTGCACAAAGACTACCTCTGTAGCGCATCTGGCAATTAACTGACTGAGACGCGGGATAAATACATGCTATGTTATACCCACATTTTTATTCAAACAAATTGTTATTCTGGAAGCAAGATGACATGATGGCATGCGCAAGACAGGAGTGAGCACTGAGATGACGAATTACGAAGAAAACCTGTTGTGCCGACCTTACTTAGTCTGGGATAGGGGCAGGAAGATGATGATAATGATGTCGTTCTGAAAGCAGAGTAAGTATTTGTTTCAGATGTGGAATATTTATTTGTTGAACGCTGTCAGACAACCCCTTACAAGCACATTTCAACTGAATGTTGTGAAAATTGCAAACAACCAAGTTTTGAATATAAACATTACAAAGAATAAAAAATCGATGAAGGCTCTCGAATGGCGACCGCGAATCGGAAGACAAAGCGTAGAAGGATGCCCCACCCAATGGAGTAACATGTAAACAGTATAGATCGCGAAAAGTCAGTGGATCGAGAGAGCTCAAAACCGCTCTTCCTGGAAATGTTAAGGAGGGCTTATCCTTTATTCCTTATCCTATGAAAGGTAGAAGGAAAGAGAGAAAGGGGAAGACCAAGGATAAGCTACTTGAGCCAAATAAAAGCGAAGATCGCCGTCATGTTGTATAAGGAGATCAAGGTTGCCCTCAAAAGAAATACCTGGAGAAAAATGCATACATTATGCCAACCAGAGCGTTGCTCTTAAATGACAAAGATCCTATGTTCAGCAGTTTGAACTAAATTAGACTTGTGATGTTGATATCCACACTCATCTGAAAGCAATAACTACAATTCTAAAACACAGAAAACAAGTTTCACTCAAAGGAAATAATAAGACCGATTATTATCATGTTATTGACACTAAACTAACAGTGCGGCGTTCTATGGAATGGATAGGAAATGACTCCCTCGTATTGGTTTCAATGGCCGATGAACGAACTATTCAATGCATTATTATTGTCTTTGCTTAAAGAATGTATTGGTATTCATTCCATTAGTGGTTGCTTTGTGTGTTTCTATTGAATTATGCAGTAACTCATGTTTATAAAGTAGTGCTTGCTTTTATTAGGAACTTATAATATCTTAAAAGACTTAATTATATCACGGACTTTATATAATCCTAAAAGTGGTCGCTTGGGTGAGGGTGGGATTTGAAACCACGAGTGTCCCATAAGGAGAACAGAGATTGAGCCACCTATATAAAACAAATCATCATGTACAAATGTACAAATAATATAGAGCAGATAAATGTATACCTGGTACGTACTATAATTTGTATTAGGAAATTATCCATAGGAAAAGGGGTGACACAGTTTAGAAATATATTATTGTTTATCTTTTGTCAGATTTTTACAAGACCTAGGCCTGTTCTCACGTATAACAAATCAACCAATCAAATATTTGACTGTTAACATTTTGTTTGAACTGTCAAATATTATATTTGATCGGTCAAGTAGACTAGACATCCGTGAAACTGAGCTCTAAAATGTAAGAAACCCATCGTGAAAGAATTTTCAATAAATGCAAAACCTTTTTCGCAATAAATCCAACCAAGCAATAAGATTACTCAATTATTTAATTTAATTCAACATCAAAGATGTTTCTCGATAAAGAACGATAAAACCTTTTTCTCAGGCTGCAATAAAATGGTGAGCGATGACGTTATAAAAGATACTTGTAAAAAAAAGTAAACAGGCCTTTGCATCTATTGTAGATGATATAAGTAGTGTAAGGGGCAACTGGTGTTTTACTCATGCCCCTACATACGGGACGCTGTACCTACTTGAGACCACTATTAATTCTTTACGGGTGTTACCTATGTACATATTTTAGCAAAACGAATTCCTTTTTTTTTATTATGATGTGGCCATAATGGGAAGGTTTTACAGCACGAAGGATCAACGGCCGCTGGGGTAAAAAGGTTCTTGAATGAACCACGAACCGGAAGATGAAGGGACCAACCCACCGCAGATGAACCACTTTCCGTTGTTCCACTTTTTTAAAATTATTTAGTTGAACTGTTAATATTTAGATTATTCCTAATTGAAATGCAAATTGTCATTAACTATCTACAAATGTATTTTGATACTTCTTAACAAAAGTAACAATATAAAAACTTGGTTGAGTAAAGTATAGATTCAACGTGAATTCATAGTTTATATTTCTTTTCTGTTTTATACTGTATGCCATATTTTTTTATCATGCTCTATTATTATTACAATCTTGCCAAATAAAGTATAACCTGATAAGTAATTTGATAATGGCCAACAACTTTGAGAGCAGACATGATTCGAGGTTGCCACAAGCAAAAAAGCATCCAAATCAGTCATACTCATCGATTTTTCAAAATATTACGGGTAATTTTTTTGCCCGTAACTTTCAACGTCATGGTTAAAGATTTTGTATAATTTAATTACCCTATCTTCATTAAGTTCTTGCAAACGGCCGCAGTCTTGAAGTAAGTGCCTTGCTGGCTTCACTCCAGCTAGTTCTAAAACAGGCATGCAGACTTGGGGCTTCTCTAGACTGTCAGTTTTTGGTTGCGACAAGTCAATCAATACCCTTTGCCCTTCAACTGGTCTCTTTATTTAGGCCTTTCAGATCTTTAAACCGGAGTTAAACGTTTCAAACTAATATTCAAGTTCATCTTCAAAACAGTTTTGCTTGTTTGCCTTTTCGTTTTAGCCTAAAACGTGTTCAGTAGAGTTTAAACTTTATTTTCCGCAGTCATTTCGCTTCGAATTAAATAATTAAATGAGTGCAGTTTGAATCATTTCTTTTTATGTGCTCGTTACGTCGTAACCAAAGAAAGTTCTTGATGGATGTGAAATGTGCGTTTACGACTCGCCTTTTCCAGTTTAAGCTGTATGAATGCGAAGAAACCTATTATTTTTAGTAAGACGTATCTCTTTCTACAGCGTCCTGTCATAATTAGTCACAGTTTAGATAGTTTAACAGAGAAAACGGTTGACTTTCATCAATTAATCTTCATTAGATCGTCTAACCTACACAACATATTTATTGCAAAATCAAGGCTGATTTCGACTGAGGTTTCATGCACTACTTCTATTCTTTTAAATCTACAAAGCTTCACCTGAATTACAAACATAGACTTACTACACACTAGAATAGGTTAGTTAAGGAGGTTCGATTTCCATACAAACTGATTTTTACCATTTATGGGCGATGAGAGTATAATTGTAAACTGAAATAATTGGTTGGCTTTCATATTAGTCTTTATTTGCGGCAAATTTTATCAAGTTGAAGAAAACTGTAGATTTACAAAAATAATAATGTTTAAAAACTAAAAAATGCATTTATTAAAGAAGGCTTTGCCTTAATGTATTTACTTAGACATAACTTTGTAAATGAAAATAACTGAATGTTTCAACTTTTATTAAAACTCGGAAATAAAGACCAATATAATACAATGATACCTATAGCATAAGCATCAGAATAACACATAGGCTACAATATTTATTAAGATATTGTAACAGAGAAAGAATGTAAATAACGAGAACGGGGCGTAACGGGAACGGGAAAAGCGAACCCACGCGCGGCCGCTAGTCACCCATAAATGGTAAAATTAATTTATAAGGACATCGTAACACCTTATGTATATTTCATGCAATGGCTATGAAAGGAGATAGAGCTATAATTGCATGCACAATTATCATGCAAAGAACATAAAAGTAAATTATTAGGTAAATTAAATGTCATACAAATGACAGCAAACAGAGCCGCGAAATGCTAAATGTTCCCACAAACAACAGCTATTTGCATTCTTACGCAAATAAGTAATATAATTTTGTCCTTTTTTATGAGCTTTTCAACTCGTAGATAATTGAAGATTTGTTAATGCAGCGTCTCTTTTTATCCCCAACGGAAATATGCTAGCTCTTTCCTACATCATATCAAGGAAAAAAATGCTTCATAAAACTAAATATGGAGCAGTCATTATTGTTATCATCTGCATAATTCGACGTTTTGCTTTGCATAACGAGTCCAGGCACATGAATAACAATACAGACATTCGCACTTAAACGTCCCTTACCTCACGCTACAATGAACTTAATGATTTACTTGAATACATTTACCCTTATCGGCCCCTTCTTGCACTTTTTACAGAAACAAGCTTACGATCTAGGACTATCGAGTCATAAAAAGCGCAAATAATATTCGCATTCGTTCGTACTTATTGTAACTCAAACATGAATTAAATTACCTATTTAGATACTCGGATGGGGCGCTCGGAGCTCATATCATTCGCGATAAACGTCCACAAACAAGTCCACACATAATCCAATCTCGTTTATGTCTGGAACCACTTGGGGGGAGACAAAAGAATCGCGTGAAACTCGGCAGGAGCCACGTGCACTCCAGCCGAGCTCTGGACGTCTAACTGCGCGACTGGATGCGCGCGTCTACCCTCAAACGGAGGTACCCACCTACCCTCTTATTAATATCCTACCCGACCTCCCCAAACAAAGGACTCCCAATCAATTAGGGTCAAACCGGTGAACTAACATTTTCGACATTTCAAAAACGACACTGTATCTGAAAAATCGTTTGACGGCGAGACTTCTCAAACACTCCAAACTACGTTCATGCCTCGCCACTAGCATATGACGCGGCAAAAGAAGAAAAACGCGCAATATGCGCTGAAGGGAGATGGAGCTATGCATATTAGCTGTTAGTTAGAGTAGGACAGGTACAAACATTTTGTAAGCTGATAACCAGAGGCAGCAAACAGAGCGAGGGGAACCATATTCTCGCGCGAGTCTGCATGAATGTAATGAATTAAAATTCAATGGTACCTATGGGTACAGAACTTTATACGTGAGTGTGAATCACTTTTCACACAGTATACTCATACAAACTTCGCACCTTAAAAGCTGGTTTCATTTCAATTCGTAAATTAAGGTGCCTCATAAAGTTAAATAATTAAGTAGTCAATTAGAAACTTATTGGATTCATTTCCTAATTAGGATGTTGTGTTACAAAATTCAGGAATTGTTCGGATAATGTTCATGCAATATTCAACCTAAACGCCTAAAACTTCACTATTTGCCTTCATTGAACCTTAAAAGCAAATAGGTATTTCGTAAGATCCTGACCAGTCAAGGACTTAACAACCTCACTCATTAAGATGAGGAAAATAAAAACGATGGCCTTTGGATGCCTAGCCCTAGCTATTATCCCCATTTATCAAGGATAACCCATCAGTATTACATATTTGCGATAAATAAAAAAACGCATGCTCTACAAAGCGCTAAAACAAAGCAATCGCTGCAAGCAATACGATCAAGGAACGTGGACCGCACAGTGTGTCCACACGCGCTAAAATGGCAACAAAAAAGTTTATGAACAATTTTTACCTATAAACATCCATGGAAATGCAATCCATCATTGGATCCTCGTGTATCCAATAGGCGCACACTCACACGCACAGAGCACACACACACAAATCCACCGCACCTCCTCACGCGAAGGGAAAATCTTCACACACGACACAGATAAACATGTCAACTGCTAGACATTGTTACCCTAAAGTCCTTTCACGTTTTTCACCACACAATCATCATTTCACACAAAATGTAACACAAACGGAATAACTGAACACAGAAGCACTGGATTAATTTGCAATATCACCCGCGTTCTATTCACGAAGACGAGGATTTCGACAAAAATACGCGTAAGTATTGTAGTGTCGATTCGGCGACTGCACTCCCCGCCCTGTTCCAGAGGCGAATGGCGCCGCCATATTGGATCTCACTTGACGGGTGCTCCGTGGGGCATCTATCGGCGGCCGCTTGAACGAAAATGTGGTGTTACTCTCTACATAGTGCTCTATCCATAGTATTTATGGTCAACAAAACGCTCACCACATTGTTTTTACTTTTGAAATAATCACATTCATTTGACGATGCCGGATCTAGTTACTATTAATATATTATGTCTGAGAAATAACATGATATGATACATTGAAATGTAGAGTTAACCAAGTTCGTTAGGTTGCCGACGTTGTAGTATTGCGCACAGCCACCAGGTAGCGCTTTGAGAGGCTCTGCTCATAATACGTAAATGGACGTAAACGTGAATTTATTTACGTGATTGTAGATACGATCCACGCTAGCTTGAAGGCTTTATCAAATTAACACGAACTAATTTATAGCGTTCGTTTTAAAAGCTGCTTAATTAATTGCGCTCATTCAATTAAATTGTTAATTAAATTGATGTTTAGGTTGATAAATATAGGTTGTACATATAACTGTTTCCTAGGTAAAACAGAATCAGTTGTCCCACCACAAGCTCTGTCTCTGGTTTTGAGTCTGTGTGAGTGCTCACCAGTATAATATACTGTTTGTGTGACGTTTTGATGTAGGATTAATTTAGTCAACACTCACACAGAATCAAAACCAGAGCCAGACACAGAGCAGGAAAGAGCTTGTGGTAAGCCTACAGATGTTAAAAAACGAATTCCAGAATTCAAAGGTTCTGAAACGGCCAATTTCGCAAAATGAATAGATCGTTTGCAAATTTGAAAGCATTACGAAGATCGCAAAGTGTATTGTGAATGATGCGATGTAAGTCTGTTGAATAACATCAGCGGCGGTCGACCTCGATGTTCAATTGCGTTACGACGACGTGTTTTACGGTCTTGCAGTGATAAAACCATTTGATTCCTTTGAACATGAATAGAGGATAGTAAACATAATACAAGAAACCGCCATTTTGATAGAAAAGGAAAAAAATCAGCGCATACTAAATGATGAAGTTATGCTATAAAAACATTAAAAAGAAATACAAGCGAGTTGAGAACCTCTTCCTTTTTATTTGAAGTCGGTTAAAACGGAAAGATTCTTAAAATTAGATAAGCCATTTGTGAATTCATAATTTAATATATTTATATTACTCACTGATAACACGCATGTTAAAAAACATGAATTATACATACAATTCATAAATACAATTGCCGTGTCTTAGTAAATCAGAATGTGATGTTTTGATTTTCATAAAAAGATAAGTTGAATGCTCCTTCTCGGCCATATTTTTTATTTAGTGATTTTAATACCCAACATATCTCTATGCTCGTATATCTTGATAGTATATAAAATATACTGCATATACATATAAAACATGTTCCTACATAAGTCACGCTGCAGCGGGCACGTGCCAAGCGACTTACGGGCAATTTTAATGTATCGTCAGCCATTTGTCTCACTCTACATACGCCGGCTAAATAACAGTACGACAAACTGCATTTAAAAGCCGATATGCATCCGCGAATGCATTTTCTAATTCGTTGATGGAACATCGTTTTTATTGGAGAAAATTATTTTCTATTAAATTATAATACACTACCGTCACTACACTATCCTTTCTTATTCCTACATTATGTTTCCTCTTATGGGACGCTTTAATGCCTGGATATGGAACAGGATTTAATGTGGCCGCACCTTTAGCATCCTCATAGCTTAGACTGCCTAATCCTAAATTTTTCAGGCCAGTCATAACATTATGATCTTCGTTCGCTACTATTACTCGATCAATTATATAATACAGAAATAAAAGGGGGCCTAAAACACTTCCTTGTGGAACATACATTTTCTTATGAATTGATTATTTTTTATTTCTTTGTAACTTGAACACTTTATTTGTAATAGAATTGATTCAAATTGTAATTTATATTAGATGCTTGATCAGAAAAGAAAATAATAGATAATATGGCATTTCATCCTATTATGTGCGCAGAATTCGTCACAGTAACGGATTTCAATAGCGGCATACAAATCCAAACAGTGGGAGGTCGACTTGCCTTTGAAATTAGTTTAGTAAGTAAGTATACATGTACTGTTTATTGGCACCTATAGTAAATTTTAAATCCATCTTACTGTACGAGTACCAAATACAATTAAATTAAATAATTGCGTCGAATAAAATAAATCTCTTTTGTATTGTGAAAAGTCCCGCATCAACATATAATATAATCAAATCAAATGATATATCAGGTGGGCCATATACTTGTTCCATCAGCTAGTTATATAAAAAAAACCTTAACGAATGGTAAATATCGAAAGTTTGATTTCCAGAAATACATTGATCACAATAATCAAGTTCAGCTCATTTAAAAGCTAAATGAAACAGCTTATTCAAATATGAATGAAGATTGAGGTAATTTATTTGAAGTCGTGGCCAATCTTGATGTTTCAAAACCACACGCAGTCGGTTCATAAAATAACTCATTGCTTTGTCGTAAAACGGAAGGCAGTAAACTCTAAGCA
The DNA here is from genome assembly GCA_939531255.2 of Thera britannica. NCBI lineage: Eukaryota > Metazoa > Arthropoda > Insecta > Lepidoptera > Geometridae > Thera > Thera britannica. The sequence continues at coordinate 7,178,574 of OW618050.2, read as the reverse complement.
CACATCAGTTTCTGTTATGCAACGTACTAGTTTAGGAGCTCACAATGATGTTCTTCTTCTTTTATTTTATAAAGTCCACTGCTATTGGTATGTTTAACATGGATCATAATAATGTGTTTAACTTACCTAAAGCCAATAACGGATTTTCTTTTTGCTTCATATTGGTAAATTACATTGGATGACAGGTAAATAGTTGCAGAGGTGCTGAAGAACTTTTTTTATTATCAGCTGTCGCGTAACTTAACGAGGTATTTTCATGATTTCTATGTCGTGATCGTGGCACATGTCATTGTGTCAAAATATTAGTGCCTACGTCTCGGTCATTGGATTTTAGAAAACCTTGTGCTCATAATCATGTCTGACTGAGTTTCACATTCTTTCTCCCCGCAACCCTTTGATGTTTTGAAAACGTGTCTAGATCTACAGACGCAACGTCTTTCTTATTACATCGGTTGATAAGCTTTTTATGAGAGTGTACTAAGAGGCTACTCAACGCTACAGGGCGCCTTATCTTTTCCCTAAAATGGGGTACGAAAATAAACGACCAGTGATTTTCCACTTCTCCTAACTTACGCCAGGGTGAAGTCATGCTTCATCTGTCACATTATCGGCAATTTGCATGCTTGCTGATATAACGGGAGCAAAATTGGAATCTCAACACCGTAATTCGCATTTGAACCACATTCGAATGCCTGCATGATGCGAGTTGAACTTATGAGTTGTGAGTAAGTAAGGTGTACTTAATTGTTTACATGGAGGTGGGCGCGCTTATAAATTTGATTGTGCATCAACGGCTTTACCTACACAAAGAAAACTTTGTTGCTTTATTATGCGTAGAACACCTGCCTATGTAAAATATTCAATATTTAATTGTTAGGGTGTTTTAAAATATTATTGTAGAAAGAAACATTTTTTATTTGCCTTACCTCCATATCGAAATATGGATCATTATAAAATCCTCATTATTATGTAACCTATGAAATAGGTTGTCCTTAAAATATCCAAAGCACAATTTAAATAATGTTACCTCACCTTGATAGCAAATATTTTTGTTACATATACATGCGAGTAAATTGATTAGAACGGTGCATTCACTTTATAAAAACAATCGTATACAATATTGAAATAATTATACTGTTGCGTGTTGAGTGTCTGTTAGAGGCTGACATTGAAATTTTGTTTTTAACGTTCTTTTTTTAAATTAATTGTATAATGCAGATACCTACCTACCTTCACAATCAATAGGCTGAAATTAGGCACCTTATATACACCTTACAACGTGTTACAAAATAACCCCGTAAAAATCATCAAAGCCAAAAATGTTGTCAAACCTATAGTATGCTGTCATAAGGGAACCGGATTATTTAACAGAAAGGCTTTACGTACCTATTTTACCAAATAATTGTCTGCCCTTATAGTTTTTCTATTTTTCATTTATAAATGTAAAATAATCGTAAAACATAAAGCTGCACTCGAAATCAAAATTGCTGACTCTACTATTCTTACACTCCAAATCAAATCTATAAACATAAAGAGTAATAATTACATGAAGGGTAATAATTGTACGATGCGTCCATGTATCGCACCCATCACTCAAGTTACGGCCGCTTTCAATACTGACAGGGATCATCAATCAATATTACGGCTACATTATGTATGCATGCTGAAAACATACAAAAACTGTTATGAACACGTTCGCTATTTTAGGCATGTAAATTCTTAAACTGCTTAGCCGTAGAATGCTGGGAGAAATTATTAATTTTTTTCCGGATTAAAAAAACTAATTTTCTTAGGCAGGCCAAATATATTTTTTTATTTATAACTAGCGGCCGACCGCGGCTTCGCTCGTCCCGTTCCCGTTACATTTTTGGGATAAAAAGTCCTAAGTCTGTCCTTTTTCCAGTTCTAAGCTACCTCCTTACCAATGCTCTGCCAAATCGGTTCAGCCGTTTTTGAGTTATAAATAGTGTAACTAACACGACTTTTTTATATGATGTTTAAATAATGGAATTTCCATTTTATAGTTAAAATAAAAACAATATATAATTTTTTTTTTGAAATAACGTTAACATAAGAATAACAAAAGGAGGTTTCGAAGTATTTATTATAAAATGCAAGCACCGAAAAGAGTAGTCCCTCATCACGTCATATTCTTCGCATGTTTGTAGAACTTTCTAGCAAGTATATTCAACTATTTATGTAAAGAGCTTGTTTATGTACACAAACTAGGCACTTGGCACCAGTAGCACCACATTTCATTTGCGTCCTGCACCGTTAGAAAAAACCGTTGGTTCCGTATTTAGAAAACAACATTTTTCTGTTGAGCTAGCCTGATTTTTGTATCCGCATTGATTTATGACAATTATCTTTCTGAACAATTATTTTTCTAATAACATCAAACTTAATCTCGCACGCACATCTATTTTTAATTATATCTCAGAAATTGGCAAAACCTCGAAGCGTAGTACTTACCATATTAGTTTTTAGAATTTTGCAAGTTACATCGTTGTTAGAAATAGGTAAGTCAAGGAACTCTGAAAATCTTAGAAATCTTGTCAGTTGTCAAGAGTTTTGAGATAACAGATTCTCAACGGAACATTGACAAAACAGACAAGAGGTTAAATTATGCCTCTTAATATTCAGGACCAAAAGCCACCAATCCGCACATTTTATATCCCGGCATCCAGTTTTGCGTGTCATGAAAAGAAAAATAATCAAGCTGGAACTTGCACCGCGGCATTCCTAGCAAGGCGAGGCGCAAGGCAGCCAGCGCTCGTCGTTCGTCGAATCAGTTCGAAAGTAGGCTCACATTCGTTCAGACGTTGCGTTCAAACGCATACGCGCGCTTCCGAATCCGGTATTCTAAATTCAAATATTTTCTATCTTTAACAACATTCTAGTGGCCAGTGCAGTGATTGGATTTTGCCTTTGAACTTTTTGGATTCTTTTCTGGATTTTTTGATTGTGTAAGTACCATATTTCTTGATTACCTGCATTTAAAAATAAATTAATTACCAACAGTTAACTGTTTAAATCTTAATCTAGGTTTGCTTGTATATTTCTATCAAATATTAAAACAAGTATTCACCCAACTTGTGCCTCTAAAAGAGGCAGGAAATAGGCGTGCCTGCTTGTAAGAGTTTTCTTTTATTTAGTTATGTAGTTTACAAGTTGGTCAGGGCCACTTTTGTATGGATTTGGCTTATGAGTTTTTCTTACCACTTAAGTTTTGAAGAAATTAAACAAATGTGAGGTATCATTAAGCGCTTCTGAGTTAGATGGGTTAAACTTTCCTTTAAGCCACTACGAATTAAGGGGTGAAAGGGGGGAGGGGGGAAGGGGGGGGGAGGGGCTACCCCCCGGTACCATCCCCACCCTGCGGAACCCTATGGTTATGGAGATATCCACAGTTAAACTTTTAGGTTGATGATGATGAAATAGCTCTATAGGTAAACATTTAGCAGAGTATAGCAGGCGAAATTGGGAGGGGTGGGGAGGGGGGGGGTCCCCCTGCCCTCTGGTACCACCGGCATTACAAGAAAATGAGAAAAACCGATTAATGTAACCTAACCTCAAAACACTTTACAGTCGCTTAAAAGGCGTAGTAAAGTTAAAATTTGGGTTGGCTTTAGTATTGTTAGGGAGGAGGAGGGACCGAGAGGGGTCCTCTCTGCACTGACATGCACCATTCTTGAAATTAAGTTGGTATAAAAAAAAAAAAAAAACCTAACAACCTACTGTTACTTTTGTGACTTAAGTCGGGGTGCCCCGAGTTTGAATCTGCAATGGCTCAGCCAGAACACTCGCGAGGAGCCCTGAGCGTCGCTTCACCCGCTCAACCTTCGCTCCGCTTAGGAGGTCGCCGGCTCGCTTCGCTCGCCACCTCCCCCCTTCGCTCTACTCGGCATCGCGGGCTAGCTCAACTCAGGACCTCCTCGCGAGCGTCTGGCTTCACGATTTTTATATACACTCTAGGGGTAGGGACCTCAAGACTACGTGGAGTCGGGGTGCTCTGTGTCGGTTCTGTCACACGTCTTTTTTTACTTAAAAAAAAAAAGAAACGGTAAAGGTGAATAAAATTCACCTATTACCGTCAACAAAACGTCAAATGTCAACTTTGACGTCTATTATGAAAATATCCAACCTAAAATTAGGCAAATGGCGTGATATTTTTGAAATTTTAGAAAATTATATCTCGGAAACCGTGAGTTTCCGCAAGTTGAAAATTTGCAAAAAGCTTTCTATTTAGGAGTACTATCTACAAAAAAAATATGAACTTCCAACTAGCAGTGGCTTAAAGGAAAGTTTAGCCGTTAGATGGATCTACAAAGTAACATATATGTTTACAGCATTTTCCTGACACCTAAAAAAGTCCAAAATATTTTATAACCTTTAAAGCAGAAAAGGGAAGATCTGAGTGTGGATTTTGAACCCACGACCATCATCGGTCTGGTACGCCGATGCGTTGACCACTGCGCCATCGCATCCAGGTCGGCGAATAACACGGTTATAAAAATGTTGGGATGTGTATTACAATTACTTACCTACTTCATATAAATGTGTTTAATATTATATATAGCATCACCGATGACTTAGCCAATTTACAAACAAGTTTAATAAAAACAATCATATTAGAGAAACTTCAACTAATTGAATATTTAACGATTCTCCATCCATTATTAATAATACTGTACCTATAGGTAAAACCAGTTATGAGTGTAAATTCTATATATAACCATGATTTTACATAATAAAATCTCGTAATAGATAGGAATATGCACGCATATCAGCATTTGCATATCATTCGTATGGGTAACATGATTTATCTGGTAAGAAAAATAAACTAATAGCCAGTGAAATACGTGACTGTTAATGATGACATTTTAAGAATTTACTTATTTCCGTAATCAAATTCAAAGTCAAATGAATAAATTATAGATATCTATAAAAATCACAACATTAAATAAATTCAAGAGGAGAGTAAGTATATTATAATTTTGAAACGTTTTACAACTAAGTGAATCTTGGTGCTAGTTCCACGCCAAAAAAATTATACAGGGTTATTCATTATTAGATGCAAATACTCAGGAATTAGGTTCAACAAATAAAATAAAAAATATTTATTAAATGATTTTTTTTAAGTTTGGTTATGAAAATCCCGAGAAAATCGATAAAGAATATCCTTTGGAATCATTGGCGCCTGACTTATTTTGACCTTTGATCCGCACCCGCGCGCGGTGAGCGACACTCTACGTTCAGTCACCGCCTGGGTGGGTCATTGTCCTGTTCTCCGTGGCAATCATTATGCAATAGCAGTAAAGAAATTAATAAAAATAAAATTTTGATACAAAAACTTAAATCAAAATTAAAAAAAAATCATTTCATAAATATTTTTTATTTTATTTGTTGAACCTAATTCCTGAGTATTTGCAGCTAATAATGAATAACCCTGTATAAGCTGGTTTCTATTTTATTAGGGCCACGACATCGTAACATCCAATATTTAATAATAAATATAAAACTGTCAACGTGTGTAGCATGCAACTGGCGCTCGTTGAAGTCTTTGATTCAGAGAATTTACCCTCTTTAATTGTATAGTCATTTAGTAATATCAAAATTATGTTTATAAATTTTAAATGATATTGAATAGAATACGAGTATAGCAATGACTTGTTAATTATGTACTGGTACAAACTAAACAAAAATAATTATTTTAACTTTCTGATAATTATTTAAATCTGGGACATGATTCGCACGAGTACACCCTTTACGCGATCAGAATCTGAATACTTTGTCATAATTCGTAATATTACCTAATACTTCAATATCATAAATTCCTGTTATTTTGTAGCAGTCATGAAAAAACAGAGTTTCTTGAATCTTGATGATGTTGTATTAAGTCTGTGGATATAAATATATTTCTCCGTTATTATTACAGTAATCACAGTAGTTACACGAGTGCACGAGACTAACCTCTTCCTATGAACTCACGCCGAAGCTAATCTCACATGCGGCTTGTATCCTCGAAAATCAAACCGCAAACTACAGTAAACTAGTTCCAAACTGAATCTATCCGGCCACAGATTTATGTAAACAGTGTGGTATTTTCACTCGCGTGCGCCGCGATTTGCATCGCAATCCGATGTTTGAGCTGCGATTTCACGCGGCCTACATGTTAGCGGCTTTTGAGGTGTTGGTTAAACAAAAAACGTTTTTGTTGTAAGTTTTTGTCTGTTCTGCACTTGATCGCGTGGAACTGGCACCTAGATTCACATAGTTAAGACACCTTTGTGTTTTTTTTTGCTTTGACTTCGGTTTAACCGTCTACCACAAAGTGTGTTCTATGGATTGTTCCTTCTGTCAGTACGTTGGACCAAAAACATGTTTAGCCCAGATTGTGGCTTATGACATAGGTGTCAAACCATCATCTCTTCATGTCTCCTTAGCTTTAGTAGTTACTTGAAAATAAGATGTCTGAACAGACAGATTCTTAATTTTCTCAAAAGGATGTAGAATGTGGTTTGGACAATGAAATGTTGATTTCATTTGTTTTGAGAGAACGTTGAATCAAAATCACAGTCATTTGTTTGTTATTTACTTTTACAATAGCCGATTGTTTCTAATAAATTACGTCATCAGCTAATAGATGAGGCAAACAAAAAAGCTATGATTATCTTACAATCAAATTGTATGATTATTTCTGTTTTGATTTTTGGAAGATGATATTATAAGTTAGTAGGTAAACTATTATAATGTTTGCATAACTTATTTATTTCTTACATGTATTTTGAGTCTCTCAAACCAGAAACGCTTTCATAATTTTATTATTTTTATTTTTAATTTATTTATTTATTTATTTTTATTATTTTTAATATAGGAATATTGGTTTGGACACACCACAAATAACAATGCTTATACAACGCTACAGTTGCTAAACTTACCTTCTTAGACAATAACAGTAATAACAGTAAAACTTACTACACTATTACCAACGACCGAAATAAGAGAGTAATAGATCTATTAGAGCATGCAGCCTTTCAAATGGATATTCGGTATTTTTTTATTGAACCATTGCGTTACAGTAATATAATGGACTGACGGAAGGGATGAAATGACGGTTAAGTTCGTCATAATTATACAGAGGTTTACCCCCGAATACTGAAACGCAACTCAGGTTTAAGCACGTCTCAAACGACGAATATTTGACAGATTTTCATTGAAAACTGTCAAATATTCGTCGCTTGAGACGTGCTTAAATCTGAGTTGCGTTTCAGTATTCGGGGGTTAGTGAAGTAGAAGTAATCATAGGAAAGTGACTGCAAAAAATTCGTCAAAATGTGTCTGGAACCAAGTGTTTAAAATAACGCTGGCACAGTGACATAAACAGTTTGAAAAGTCTTCTTCTTCCCTCTGAGAACAAGTATTCGCGTGGTGAATGCCGATGTTTGTTCTCTGTCTGAGTGTTATATTGTAGCAGTACTTACAAAAAAAAAATATATGTGTAGGTAATTATATCAGCTATCTGGTTCCCATAGCACAAGCTCTGCTTAATTTGGGGCTTGCTAGCGTTGTGTGGACTGTCTACAATATTTATATTAATTTCTTGAGTCAAGACTTTCTCAAACTTTCCTCGACCAATATGTAGCCACCTCAATAGCTTTATTCGTTGCCACGTATAAGCATTGCAAAAATATACCGGGTTACAAAAACTGATAAGCATCATTTATAGAGCGTGAATGTTAGATTGCATTTTTTCACTCAATCTTTTTTTTCCATGAAATCCACTATTTACAAAGGTACTTCTTCCTGTTCATACTCTACTTGTTGTTAAAGGAAGCTCAGGTACCTTATTTAATATCACTCTGAGCTAAGCATCATCCATTTCATGCTACGATGATTCGATTTATCCACGAATCGTTATGAAAGTGACAAGACTTTTTTTTAAGTTTGAAAGTTGCTGTATTCATTTTTTACTTAAGCGAGCAATAACATTATTGATGGCTGTTTCTGCGGTTCATGATAAAACGTACTAAAATACCGTCGAAAAGCGAAGCTGTTAAGTTATACATTTAATTATAAATGAACAGTTTGAGAGAAACTGAACAAATGCATATTTTATATTGAAAACATACACGCCTTATTTCTTTTTAAATTGTTAATTCTTGCGAAAAGTTCTAAGCTGACAATATGTAGGTATTTTATTTTCTATCAAAGTTGTTGTTTTCTAAAAATTTATTAAATCGATAAAAATAGCTAATGCATATAAAATGTTCCTATAAAAAACCAAGTTGTCATGATATTACATCAAGAACAAAAATATACGTGACTATATCCATTAAGTCTGTGTGAGCAACTTGACCTTCGCAAAGATAAACTATGCAACATTAAATAATTCAAGCAAAATTATGGGAAGCACTTGTATCTAAACTACTAATGAATGCTAATGTCTCTCATCATGAACAGATACAAGTGTTGGACCCATTTTAAGACAGTCAGACTCTATTTTGCTTAAGTTTGTTTGTTTTATCTAACCAAAAACCGGATTTCATTTACAAAATTGGTTTCAAAATATAAATACAAGTAAGCCTCGTGTAAGGTTCACTTGTGAAGTGACTTCTAGTACTGTATTGGTCACGGTTTTGGCTAAAAATAAAATAAAAACTAACAAAAATAACACAACATAACATACCTTTACCATAATACTAGCACTAGATATATAGCAAAAAAATATGGCAAATCAAAATTTCTGAAGCAGTCTTTATTTATTCTAGCAGTTATAAAATAGGGGTGCATATATTATATTTTCAATCAAACTGAATTTGTTTTCTAAAAATTCATTCCATCGATAAAAATAGCTATGCATCTACTAGGTATATCTAAAACATGATTATTCTTCTAAAATCTACTTATTTTATATACACGTGAAAGCTTACGGACTCGTTTTTCTAACAGATGTATATTTTAATAAGTGATGTAGAGTAGTCTCTATCGCGTTGTGCCCCATATTTCGTTACCTTTCATATAATATCGCGGACAGGCCTACGGTAAATGAAGGTTCTCGTAACTTGTGGTTAGAAACGGCGATTCTAGGTTTCTAGAACTACTAACGATAGTTTAATGCAGAAACTAATATTTATCTAAGCGAGTAAACAGCTGCCATATAATAATAATACCTCTCAGTTCAGATAGTAGTAGCTTTGCCTTCTACGCCATAGGCCGTGGGTTCAACCACCGAAAACAAATATTTGTGTGCTGAAGGCAGATTTTTGTTCTCTGTCTGGGAGTTATATCGTATTCAAAGAATGTATTTACTAAAAAAATATTCATGTATCATCAAATAAAATATTATTATTATGACTTTCACTATGCACTAATTTAAACTCATAATTATAAATAAGCAACACAACATGATATGAAATTTACGAATGAATATATTTTTATATGAACTATGCAAATGGTCGTCATGCAATTGTTAATAAAAATTTTAAGTAGGTAATTAAATTTTCTAAACAATAATTGCTAAGAATGATAATGCGGGTCTTTCATCATAGAATTGTTACTATCTGCTGCACAGGAAGGTAAGTTTCAATGATCTTTGTTATTTTAGCTACAAACAACCCTGTTTTACCATTGGGAAGAAACCCGGTCAGGAAAAATTTAAAACTATACCTACCCACTAAAAATTGCCCATTTCTTTATAGGTAGGTACTATAGTTTTCTTTCTTAGTTCAAAATCAAAAAGTTTTCACTCGTTTTAAATAAAATAAAAGTACCTAGATCAGATAAACTGCTGACTGATTAATACTAGCGGCCGCCCGCGGCTTTGTTCGTCCCGTTCCCGTTATTATTTCGGGATAAAAGAATCCACTCCACCAATTTTCAGCCAAACCGGTCCAGCGGTTCACGCGTGATGGCGTGACCAAGGGAAACAGGGATTTTTTTTTACATAATATACATAGATACGAGTACACCGTACCAAGAAAAAACATATCTCATCAAAATATCATTATTCTTTACCTATAATTTCCTTATATCCATTATTTTCTTGCTTTGCCAAGTATTTATCCGGTGAAGTATTACGTTTTCCAATTAAATTATGCTAAACCACAATGTTTCTAAATGAGTCCAAAACACGTCAGGAAATAGTAAAGTTAGTGTCAAAATCTGTGTTAGTTAAAGATAATTTTGACACAGTAAAAATTATCATATTTTACTACAAAAGTGTGCACTTAACACAACATGCTAGTAACGGTAAAATTACACTTTGAGGTAAAATTACACTTTGAGCAGACATGGCCTAGAAACGGGCCAAACAAAATAAAAGACACCCATCGGTACCGTAGGTTTCATGGTTAAAAGAAAATACAAGCAAAAGATGATAAGAAATGAGGCTATTCATAATAATTCACATAATAATTGTAATTCATACTATGCATAACATTCTTTCGGGTCATAGAGAAGACCCCTATCAAGGCGTTGTAAGGACTCTCACACAAAACTGCGAATTCTCATCGGGTCGCAGAAGTTTGCGACGCCCGTCTGTTTATTTATATGAACGGCGAATTTCAGAAATCCAATGGAAATTTGAAGTTTTGTGTGGGAGCCCTATGAATGAAGGAATTATTGCATACAATTATTAAAGTCTAGAAGTATTCTTTCTTCAAATATGGTTAATTTTTACTCCATTCAAAAACCACTCAGAAAGCACCAAGAAATTTGAGAGGGTATATGCCTATCGTGAATAAGGTTTACTGATGTGATTGTGATCTAATTTAATTTCTAAGCTAGTTAAACCAGTTCTGTGCCAGTAGCTAAATAGTTTTCTAATTAAGTAATGCGGAACGACAGCGTGAATGTTAGTTATTTATCATGAAACTAAGATTTTATCCGTGAACGTCGCTCTTGGCGTAGAATTATGAACATGTACAGAATGTTCGAGAATAATGTGTTGATAAAATAACTTAATTAAAACTTAAACTAGATAAAATTCATTTAAACATGTTTAACTTGAGAAATCATAAATTTTATAAAATGTTAATTTAAAAACTTTTTTTTATGTAACTAGCTGATGGAACAAGCATATAGCCCACCTGATGTTAAGTGATAACCATCGTCTATAACAAAGCAATGCCTCGTAGGTCACACACGTCTAGAACGTGCCCTACGATGCACTGCCCTCCGTCCATCAACTGAAGGCATACAGATATTCAGCCTCACGTGCCAGTAATTTCACCCACACGCTTCAAACCGAAACACAGCAATGCTGCTTCACGGCAGAAATAGGCATGGTCGTAGTACTTCCCTGGACGAGCCCTTCACAAAGAGTTATACTACTACTAAACTTTAATTAATCAGTGGCCCTTGGCTGGTCTCATTCAAAGCATGCAATCAGTACAAACATCCTAGACCCACATACCATATTTGAAACGACTTACTATTGAGTATATACTCTGAACTATGTAGCAAACATAAATAACTATCAAGATCGTTACGTTTAGCGTTCGTTAACTCCCAGGTGATGGGTGAGGATGATGTCATAACTTTGTAACGTGCCGCATACCTAAACAACTTGTGTGCATCGGTATTAGAGAACTTGTTTGATACTTTTTAGTAGGTAATAGTGTATTTTATTATATTATTTTGTGTGTTGAGTGTATTATTTTGTATGTGTTAGCTGTAAGTACCTTGTGAAGGGCTCTTTTGGGGAAGTACTACTATTACCATGCCTATTTCTGCCGTGAAGCAGCATTGCTGTTTCGGTATGAAGGGTGAAATTACTGACACTTGAGGCTGAACACCTATAAGGGGTAAGACTATATTTTAATTATGTGCCAGATATGGAATGTATTTTATTGTTAGCACTTTTAGCGTGATTAAATGAGTGAATATGATTAAAAAAACAAGTTTCAACTATTTCAATAATTGGTGCATGCACACGTCCTAAATAACAAAACAATTATTGTAAAAGCCATTATAATTATTACTACCTCTATCAACCTTCAGTGTTTCCTGTTTAAGCCTATAATTTGACCGACTCCAATGTTTGAATTGCCAACTTCTCGGGGGAACGGCATTACAAGTCTGAAACTAAATCGAACTTTTTAATCACCTTTTTCAATGACGGTGCCCCAAATGGATACAGTTAATTTGAGACACCTTTGAAGTTAGCTGCTAGTAGGTATTCTATCCTTTTTTTGTGTCGGACAACAGTTTATCTTTTATCCGCACATGTGCAATCGCGTACTTACTGCCTAACTTCAAAGGGATAAAGGCCCAGTGCGCGTACTGTATGAGAAATAAATATTACAGAAATTAGGAGTTTCTGTTTCAAATACCCTACCTGCTATGACATTGCAGTGCCCAACAGGGTGTATGTACTTGGCCTAAGCTACATTAGAACTAAGCTATTTATTATTATTTGATGTAGGTACATTGTTAGCAATTAATAAATGAATAGAATTGAAATTTCTCTTCCGCTACTGAAAAAAATACGTCAAATTGATTGTGTAGTAAGTTAACAAATTAAGATTCTGTGTCTATAATTTTACCTGTTTGATACACGAGCGTGGAATTAAAATCATGAACGGCTATAAAAATTCATGCTTGTTAGGATGACGAATCAATAAATTAAAAGACGTATCTAAAGAGAGAGTTTATGACAAGCATATCGAACACTATTTAGAGTTAAATCTTTAAAGAATCATGACAAAATACAATCTGAAAATTTTCATTTTATAATGCAGGATTAATAGAAACAGCATAAACTTACCTACAAGGTAGTGACATAATCTTTATTCATATTTATCGATGTTACAGATTAAATTCGGCTCGCGTTATTAATAGTCAAACCAATTACATTTCGTCTCCATTGTAATGGTTTTTCAACCTTCTTGATTCTCATTAGTTTTTGTGTGAAAGTGTGGATTCCAAAGCAGTTTAGACTTATAGCCATAACCTTAATTTATGTTTGTACTGTTTGTAGAGATCACCTCTTTATAAAAGAATTTTCAATGCAAACATCTACTAAGTTCCAACAACGGTACAGTTTTTGAGGCTTTCAACATCTATGGTATCGTAGCTCGGCACGTTTTGGGTCGCTTTATTTATAGTTCAACACGTTTGTTTTACTTGAAAGCGATCGTAAAGCACGTGCCTACGTCGAAAAACAATAACTTGACTTACTTCAATCGTGCCTTTCTACACCTTGTTCGACGCAGTACTTCTGACCTAAATACGGGAAGGCACCCATAACCGCTAGTTTGAAGTATTAAAACTAGATACATTTTGTGAAGAACAAAAATATTGTGTCGGGAATCCAAATTACATTATTTGTCAACAATGTTGTCGTGTTTCTAGATTTCCAGTGCATTAAATTTACTGATTTTATTTAATAAAATCAGTTTGAGACACCCCGCAGAGATTTCTTAAACAGAAACTTAAGGAGCTTAAGAGAACAAATAAATAGATATTAGGTAAAGATAAAATAAAAGCATGTTCTCAAAACTTTGTCAACAACAACAAGCTTCTCAAATTGTAAGTAACTTAAAGACAACAGTCGTGAAGTCGATTTAAAACGAAATAAAAATGTAAATGAAACTTGCGAGTCAGTTAAACCGTGGCGAATGTGTCTGTCCGGCCATTCAACGTGCTCGGTTTGACAATAAGTACACGTAAGCCTGGATTAGTGAAGAGTTGGAACCTACTTACAGTCACCATCCGAGGATAATGCCTTATCGATTCGATGCGAATGATTAGAGCCATTAAAATGTATACAAAGAGCTGAAGTTAAAAAAGAATTAAATTGAGTTCCGAGTACAAATTCACAATTACTTTAAATATGGTTAATTTTGAAATAATGACTTCTTTGAAGTCAAGTCAGTGAATCCATCCCAAAAAGATGTAACTACAAACAAATATTAAAAAACAACTAATAAGTTTCTTCTGAAGTTACAGAGTCACACCCGGTACATAAATCCAAAATCGCTGCTTTGAAAGATGATCAAAGCGTAATAAATGTAAACAACTGAACTCATGTTAGTAGGTTAACTGAAATAATTGTTGCTTCCAAACCAAAGTACAAAATAAGCACATTCTTCACTCATTAAAATTTACGATGGGAGCGGAGCAAACTGTGACAAGTGGAAACAATGAGCGGTCTAGATTACGAAACGCAGAAGCTTAAGGTCAGAAGTTCAAAATCAAGTAAATTGAGGTGAATGAACTAGAGAAGTATAGAAACATCATCGTGCAGAAACTTATCAAGGCCATCACGAGACTGAACGCAGAAACGTGTTGGGTAAAACTAATAAAGAAAGCGGAAATGGTCTCTGACATTTTGTACGTGATCTCAGAAGCTATTAGCGCAGGTGCCTAAACTACATAAAGTTTATGTAGGTACTTACCTACTTGTTACGTACCTACATACTTCAATACAGAATATAAACACATAAAATAAAAATTCTAAGGACATTTTGTTATTCATATTCAAAACTTGGAGCTACAAAGTTTTGGAGAAAAGAAAACTTCGGGAAACCCATTTTTCACGATGATGCCACTGAAAGTTGAAGTACGGAAGTCAGCGTTTTACGCAATAAAGTGAATTTACAATGATGTAATCACTTTATTATAAGGTTGATAACGTAATATTGAGGTAGTGGTTGTGTTGTTGGACATAATAAACTATTCAATAGTCACAAAACATTTATTAGGTCCAATGAACATAATTGGCCTTATGAACATAATTGGCGTAAGAGTTTTATCAATCATTTTTTTAGTGAGTCTTTATTATGCACTCACTAAAAAAATGATTGGTTGAATCCTTAGCAATAATAAGTAATATAGCGTTAACTCAATGTAACACATATCCTAATATGCGTTTAGCCTTTTTGTGACCAAGATTCCAGACAAAATTGAACAGTGTATATCTTCCAGGAGCACCAAAATAATGCCATCAATACTAATCTCATCCTTCGCAGAAATTCACTCTAGCCTTATCAGCTTTTACAAATTGAAGCATCGCTTTCTGTTAGATAGAAAGGGCCGCCTACAAGTCTGTTTCATGCAACTATACTTTTTACAAAACAAACAAAACAACTATATTATATGAAAGTGCATTCAACATGATTGCTTCTTTTCACTTGCACATGGCTGCCTTCTCTATTTTATTGTAAACTAAACTAATAAGTTTATTAATCTATGTTTCGGGACTAGATAGTTCTGTTTGGTATGTCATTATCTCTTCTACTTGAGTGTATGTATGTATGTATGTCTTGTATTATATTACTTAACAATTGCCCATAATGATCATCATCATCATCTCAGCCCGGTATCACCCACTGCTGGGTATAGGCCTCCTTCATTCTCTGCTAGCCTTCTCGGTCTTGTGCGTCTTTGTCCAGTTGTTTCCTACTACCTAAAGTCCGCTACGTTTCAAATGTTTGGGGGTAGGTAATTTACCAAGCTTTCTTTAATTCATACTACCTTTATACGAGAAAATCTTGTAGGTATATTATATAATCTGAATCTCGGAAACGGCTCCAACGATTTTCATTAAATTTTGTATACAGAGGTTTTCGGGGACGATAAATCGATCTGACCAGAATTCATTTTTAGAAAATGTCACGTTATTCGTGTTCTAAATAATCACTTTATCAGAATTTCATAACTCCTAGCGCCATTTTACAGTAAACCATAGTTTAGGGAACGCCGTGTGTATGTGTAGAGGCACTTAATCTTATTCGATGCGTAACGTATTGTGTAACTACATATTTGCTAGCAATGCGATTGCCTGATAAAACAAACAGTAGAGATCGGTATCTTCTTCCGCAATTGCATTCGCGTTTTACGATATTGCAATTTCAATTATGAGATTGGTGGGTTGTGGGTAAAAGTGTATTTTCATTATTTTTCATTTCCTTATAACCAACGCAAAGTGTTTTCGAATCAAATCATTTTAAACATGATTAAAATCATAATCTCAATCAACATTGTCTTCTTTCTTATCTCAGTCTCCTTCTTTCTTACCCATATTATCTTATCATTTACAAAATTCGTCTTTTCTCTGGCCTACTTCTATGTATCTTTTTCTTTCTTTTTTATTTCGTCTCATTCAAACTAATAATAACCAGATTTTTCCGGTTGTAAGTTTCACGAAAACATCCGATTCGAAAGACTGCGGAAGCTATTAAAACATGCACTATCGATTACTTAGTTCTTGTCATACGTGCTCATTCGGCTGTGAAATTATTTTAATCGAATAAAAACTGGTACTAATAGCATTTTAAGGCCAAGGTTACAACTGCATAATCAAAGTAGAGCCTACCGTTAGTGTACAACTACCGTAATTGAAATAATTACTGACGTCGCATGCGGGTGCAAGCAACTAAAAATTAAAACTATATATTACTTATGGCATTCATCCATCTTTCTTATGTTGAATAAGGATGTATGTATTGAAGTGAAAACTGATTTAGTTGGCTTGAGCATTTTTGGGGTGGGAAAAAAACCAATGAACTCGTCAACGTCACGCGTCACGGCCGTCTCCTGTTCGGCAAAGATCGGCCAACTTCGCCAAAAGTCTGGGGAGGGGGGTCTTCGGCAAAGATCGAGTCGGCATTTCTGGTACTCCAGGATCCCCGACATTCATTTACTTCATTTTTTTTTCTGGTTTGATTGAATGTACCTATCCATTTGAAATATGTCACTGCTTCAAAGAGTAGAGGCACTTTGTTACATAAACTGGTTAAAAAACAACGGTGACCTTCCAACCGTGACCAGCCAAGGATTTTACAAGTACATGTAGATGTAAGAGGTAGCTATATAAGATGACGCCATTCCTCAAACACGTGGATAAACAGCAAAGAACTGGATGTGATACAATAAAAATAAACCAGTAAACCAGTTTTTAAATATTTTCTAAACTTTCGCATTTGACACGCATAAAGCCTTACGCTTACGCACATCTAAACTTTCTGGTGGTGATCAGTACGCTGTCAATTATGACAGCGACATTTGACAGCGTTTCACTGATCGCCACCGCAGAACGCTTTGATGTACGCAAGCCATAAAAGCGTTTAAGTACTAATTATTCAATGACTTTACGTTCTAATGCTTCCTTTAAAATATGCATGGAGCTCTATTAGGATAAATTATGCATGCGTCAGCTTATACTTAGATCCAGAAAGGGACAGAGGAAGCGTTAGTCGGTATAAATAAATTAAATGCATAGTTTGCTTACCCGTTTCAGTCATTGCGATCACGTAGGGACCTTTTGTTATTCAAGGCTATGATTTCATCATCATCTTCATCAACCTTACTTGGATAGTTAACAATTTATTGATTACCATGGCACATATTGATATACAGTTTGGAACTTAAAAATAAACATTCACAGTTAACCGCGATCTCTACCAGACAACCTTGGGATGGACAGAACCGAACATAAACAATAGAGGGGGGAGGGAAGTTTGATTTGATGAGATTTAATTAATTTTACTTATATATCCTATTTTATCCAATATACTTAGCCCAATAATCAACAGTAGGTATAGATTTATGATGTACTTGATTCTGGGTCTCTTCGAAGATACTCGTACGCTGATTTAAGGATTTGTCTGCTACTACCACGGAGTTAAACTCAAAATTTTTAAATAAATTTTTTTTTTTTTAATTTTCAATATTTTGTCTGCTACTACCACGGAGTTAAACTCAAAATTTTTAAATAATTTTTTTTTTTTTTAATTTTCA
Source organism: Thera britannica (assembly GCA_939531255.2). NCBI lineage: Eukaryota > Metazoa > Arthropoda > Insecta > Lepidoptera > Geometridae > Thera > Thera britannica. Next base: position 7,160,829 of record OW618050.2, on the reverse strand, counting down.
ATATTTAAAGTTACTAACTAACCTATTACTTATTTAGACCTAACTTAAAAATATTATAAATGAAGTATCAACTAATGTGCGTTATTATGCAAGTTCTAGTTACAGTAGAGTGGTTAGAAATTGTTGTTTGAAATGCCTAAGTGTTTTGAGCTATACTTACCTAATTATAACCTCTTCGTGCATGTGTTATGTTATGACTACAGTTTTATGAAACAACGCTTTTGTATATAAATTAACACCAATCAGGTCAATGTACTTGCCCAAAGTTTGTCCTTGAAATCGTTAGATACTAATCTCATTTCTTTTTAACCTGCAATATCCCACTGCTGGGCAAAGGTCTCCCCCAGAAATTTTCTTGTGTATACGATCTTTGGTGACTTCCCATCCCACCAACCCTTCTCCAGAACTTCAAGAGCGTATCGCTAACGTCTTTTTCGCCCACTTTTCAGGTTTCATGCTACTATTGTGGTCTGCCCAAAGTTTTTTAAAATCACTCTTGCTGATTTCACTGTATTTATCGTTTAAGTTATTCTGTTTTTTTTTAATTATTCTATTTTGAATTAATGAGCTTAATTAAATAAATAATAATTTTGTTGTATAAGTTGTGGAAAATACATAATTATTATTTAATCTGTATTCATTCGTGTTTTATTTCATAAAATTGCTTACACATTATTATTTAAAAGAAGTTGGCTATGATAAAATTCGGTGGCAGTTGGTACTAAAATAGTACCTTCTGCCCTCATGTCTGAGACGTGAGGGTGAATGGACAAAGGTAGTGTCATCTGCGTCTGCAGTGGCGGCAGATGAAACTAATTCATTTACTTAAAGTTTTGTGTTTTAGAATTTCGTCTTCATTCGTCACCATTACCAAATATTTTGTTAATCCAGCTCTACTGCGTAAAGATTTGCTCAAAGCCGCAAAGTAAGGTACTACAAGTAGTAGGTACAATTATACCTGAATCTATGCCAAATTGCCTTTATTTGAAATCAGTTTCCACAGACGTACTAATTATATCCACTCATGTATGATCCGCTAATCAACATCCACAAATCATTTCGAACGGCTCAAAGTACTAATTATAAAACGGATATAATTCAAATTTAATTAGTCGAAATCTACTATTCAACATAACAATGTTAAGGTAAGGCCACATATTCATATTCATTTCATATTCATTTATTCTAAAATATAACAAAATACATTTAAGTGCGGAATTTCAACTAAAACTAAAATTTAAATTCAAGGCGATAAGCTGCGATATTTGACAGCGATATCTGTATCGCTGTACGTGTACGGACACGGACACATTTGTTTGTAATTTAATTGCACTTGAGAAATAAACATGAAACAAACACTTTTTTTTAAAACAAAATTACGTGCTTGGTCACAATCATCTAATACTTAATGTAAATTTTCGCATTTATAATGTTAGTATTGGATCAATGCTATTATCATCTTTTTAAAAAGAATGCTTGAAGAGGACTTTCAATATAAGCAAAACAGCTTTATTTTATTAAAGAAGCGTAACCAATCGAATTACCAAATAAATGATGAAAACGCCAACGCCGCTAAAAAATTAACGAGTATTAATTACAAACACAATCTTTTAAATTTGATCTGTAATTATTATTAATTTACAAACATGAAACGTAGTCGATATGAACTATAGATTACATTATATATCAGTGCGTGTAGACTTTAAATTATGAGGAATGCACATTTTGACAGAACAAGAAAAACTACAACACGTACATTTTTTAAGGCATCTATTGATATTATAAGCCTTGCGTACATCTAAGCGTTCTGCGGTGGCAATCAGTGAAACGCTGACAAATATGACCTTGATATTTGACAACGTTTCACAGATTACCACCGCAGATCGCTTTCTATGTTCGGCCGATCTACACCGACGACGTAGTTTTTTTAAGTATGTATAGCTTTTTTCCGTCAGTACTAACCTGATACTGAAATCTTAAAGTGTATAATCATCTCTTAGCTATTTACAAATTTCCAGTAGGCTAGTTCAGTTCAGCTTCCTAGGCCACTTCTTTATATTGAAGTCATGTGTGGCCAAGCCTTTTTACGGACGTGTTTACACGGCTACAGCTTTGAAAAAACAGGGTTTTACCGACAATATTGTGAGTATTAGTTACTGTTTATTAGCGGTTTCCCTTCAGCAGGCCTACCAGAAGCTCTGTCTGGCTCTGGTTTTGAGTCTATGTGAGTGCTCACCAGTGCATTATACTGAGTGTGTGACGTTTCGGCGTAGGATTTATTTAGTCAACACTCACACATACTCAAAACCAGAGCCAGACAGAGCTTGTGGTAGGCCCACAGCAGTGCATTGAAAACCGACCTTCTATTCCGGACGCTTTACGTCGGTGTTGTGAATAGCAATTTGAACCGATTCCATTGTTTTACGTTATGCGTTCAACAGGAAGGATCGGTGTTGCTATTTGAGTCCAATGTCAATGAATGTTTTTTTTTATAACTTACTAGGTAAACAAGCAAACGCCTACTTGAAGGGAAGCAGTTACCGTAGCTTATAGACGCCTGCAATACCAGAGGCATCACAAGCGCGATGCCGACGCTTTAAAACTTTTAAAACGCGCTTTTTGAAGAGCCCCATCCTATAGTCCTTAGAGAAAACCTCAGAAGGGAGGTCATTCCATAGCCTGAGTATTCGCGGGAAACCGAACGGTGTGCCCACAGGCTCCAAGGTGGAAGGATGAACTCTCTGCCTATGGCTAGAATTGGATAGACTTTGTAACTTCTGTAATGTATTGTGATGTATTTTTACTTAACTTTTATTTGAAATGGATTTATAAATTAAACACTCCAGAACTAAAAATAACCGTTTAGGTTCGATTTCCAATATTTAAGTAACCCTTCATCAATATGGATCGCGTTGTGGCTAAGGCACAAGAAATGCATGTTCAACTCCCTTGGAAGGTTGGTGTACATGTGAAAACAAAATAAATATTGTTTTCTTTGAAATTGAGCGCGATGAGTAAATTAAATGGTCATATTCGATGGTCAAAGATAAATATTTGTTTGTAAACATTGAGCCAACATAAATACAGCTGCCCCACATACAACCTGTTTGATTAGCTTCTTCAATTACGTAAATTAGTTTATGAGCCAGTTTGCCGAAGTACTCTTACTTCGGCAAGGTTAGCTTGTAAAAGGTAAAAGGATTAATAACACAGAAACGAATTATTATTTAAAAAATAACGATCTTTTATCTTATCTCCTAACGCTGAACAGAGCCCTTAAATTCCTGTGAGGATACTGGAAGGTATAAATAGTGCAAATTTTCCGGTTCTAGCACGCGCCCTAAAATTTTTCACAGTAGCTGAGAAGTCTTAACGATTTTTTAAAATTAAATTACTAGCGGCTGCCCACGGCTTCGTTTGCCCCGTTCCTGTAACTCCTGTTCTAAGCTACCTCCCCACCAATTTTCAACCAAATTGGTTCAGCCGTTCTTGACTTATAAATTGCCGAACTAACACAACTTTCTTTTATATAGATAGATAGGTATAGATATAGATTTTGTCCAATCAAATGCGTAAATAACCAAAGGCCAATTATAGTCAGTGGCATACATAACACATAGTAACACATAGTACATAATACATAGTTAAGTATAGGCATACATAGTCAGTGGGCTAGGCCAAGCTCATTCCATACTGGATTGCTCTTAGCCAATACTAAATTGGACATGAAGTTTTATGTCTTATTAAAACTGTTACGATATTCAACTAACATATCAGAAAATTGCTGCGTCCATAGCAAGTGGCCAATTACAACAAGGCTCTGAGTTTCGTAATCCAAGAATGCGCTCATGATTTACAAGCAGGTTAGTAACTTACTGGCATTTCGTTTACCAGTAGGCCTACCACCAGCTCTGTCTGGCTCTGTCTCTGGCTCTGCCCCGCTATTCCGGCAACACAGATCGCTGAATCCGCGTTCCATTTTCAAACTTTTCAGATGTGACGACTCACATCGATTTGAGCGGTCGCTTGAATGATATGTTTTGCTAGAATTGCACCAGTAGTTTTGAGTCTGTGTAAGTGCTGACTAAATAAGTCCTACGTTGAAAAGTCACACACACAGTATAATACACTGGTGAGCACTCACACAGAGCATCAAAACCATAGCCAGAGACAGAGCCAGACAGAGCCTGTGGTAGGCATATACTGTTGCCGTAACCGGTTGGTTTGGACGTATGAGAAAATTCTGTAAGACAACTGCCACCATATGCCTGTACCAAAAAGTACAGAGATTCATCTTCAAAGTCAAACATATTTACGGCCTATTTCACGTTTACTACGCTCAAAAGCTTTGATTTTGATGGTAGTAAACCCATTGTAATATTTGAATGCTTGCGAAATCTTTAACATAGAGATAGAACTTTGCTTTTGGCACAGTACAATATTTACCACGAAATCGTTAAAAGTGCTATTTTGGTACAAATGCAGTCACTAGCGTTGAAAATATTTTTGAGCGATGTAGCTAAATTATTTGGACTTATACCTACTTTTATTCATGTCTCTACGCGATAATTCTCAATATTTAATGATTAAAAAAAACTGGTCAAAATGGTTTTGAATTCCTCCATAATATTATCAAACACACAAGGAAACACTTTTACAACGCAGCACATAAGAACCTTTCTTCGTATAGGTACCTACATTTTATTAAACAAAAAGGATTTTTTCGATTAGCTATTTCTGTAACATAATAAATAAAAACATCAAAGTATTTATCGTTGTCTTTCCGCAAACAACATTCTTCAACCAATAAATAGTTTCCGCAAAAGTTTATAGAAAAGCAAAAATAATATGCCACTTCAGGAAATGTGAGAAGCTATCACGCAAGTTATTTCCTCGCAAAGACGTGGGTTGACGGCAACTACGCGTGACGGAAAAGTGGCAACATTTCTACAACCACTTTTGGTATAAACTGATTGACAACATGCTATACAACCTCATTACATCTAGGTAAGAACTTTTTAATCAATAGTGGAAATTATAGAGCATTTATCAACAGTTCATGATAAAAGAGATCAAGGATACTTTAGTGGAGGTAGGAGTAAGGAGACTGGCCTCTCAGCTCAGTTGGTAGTAGCTCTACCTTCTGTACTTGTAGGTCGTGGGTTCGATCCCCACCGAGAACAAATATTTGTCTGCTGAACGCAAATATTTGTTCTCCGTCTGTGGGTGTTACATTGTTTTATAAGTAATGTATTTACAAACAAAAATTAAATACGTTTATCAGCTATCTGGTTCTCATAGTACAAGCTCTCCCTAATTTGGGCCTAGATAGGGCTGTGAGGATTTTCCAAAATATTTATTATTTAGTATGTATCAACCTCAATTTAATTTATCAAAATATTCTAGAGGCATTTGCTTTTTACTGCATTTTTATGACTGTCCGTCCGCATTTCGTCACATCTAAAATATTTACAACCTGTGTGCATACAATTGAATCCATGCAATTTTACATTATCCTAACATTAAACCTTGCACAATTTTATTGGTAGAGCATGTACGCAATAGTAAACGGCTATAGTAACCGTAAAACAGAATCTACAATAATTAGAGACCGAAAAACTGAATCCATTGTTCCAATCGGTGCTAAGGGACTGGTGGAGAGACCTTGCACAAATTGTAACTAAACCGTTTTTCCGCTGGGCATTCAACTTGACTTGCAGACTGCATACCTCTTGTAAAAAGAACTATTGGAATAACAACGGAAGTGTCTAAATTATCTGAATTATTAATAAAGTATTTTATTATCGTGTGTGATTTTTTGCGAGCATATAGGTACATATTATATAAAAATGAATTATTTTTATTCAGCCAAATGTCGTCCTAAGGCAAGGCAAAAGCCTCCTTTCCCTCTTTCTACACTTCGACAGAAAGAATTAAGTACCTACTTAAAAGTTGAAGAGATAAGGACTAGCTATAAAATTACTACAGATAGCAGAACCGTCAAAACAAAACATAATTATACAGAACACTTTAGAGGGGTTTGTAACAATCACTTTACGTCGCGCAGATTACAGTATTACTAGCCGATAATCACATAATTTGTCGGATAAACATCCATTTGCTTCATGGAAATATAGAAGTCAGTGACACCACCGACCTTGGCACTATATCAGTAATTGCATCCCACGAGTTATTTCAAAGCCGTTATGAGCACTGATTGAATCGCTGATGAGTTGATAGCGTTTTGCATTATAACTGCGCGTAGCATTAGGCCTTGCAAGATGAGAGATAAGAATCTATTTATTTTTATTGTTCTTGTGCTCTGGACATTGTATTTCTGTTGTAACTACAAAACTATTTGCTTACGAGGTATAACGACAGTAGACGGAAAATATTCGTTATGCTTAGAAAGATTGAAGATTGTTCTTCTAGGCTTGGTCGCGTGGAACTGGAACATACACCCCTGGGCGTCAATTCCAGCAACACGGTTCGATTGAGTGATCGTCGAGTGATCGCTGAATCCGCGTTCCATTTTAAAAATTTTCAAACAAAAATTGACAACTCACATCGATTTACGCGATCGCTTGAGTGATTTGTGTTTTCAGAATCGACACCCAACATAACACCTAGCTATGAACGTTTCAAAGTGATCCTTGTGTTACAACTGAATTAAAAGTGAATTTGAATTTGTATTAGGAACCAGGTAACCTTTAGGTCTCACCTCGTGGTGGTTGATCGTCCTGATATCAAAAGCTCGTTACGGGGGCGTACCTATTTGAAACCAATTGACATTCAAAACTACTAATAATAACCTTCGAAGACACCAATACTTGCTCCAGAAATTCTAGTGTGCCTGTATATAGTTGCGAAATGAATATAATGTTGAATTTTTATCATATTTCACGATTAAAAATAGCTAGTGTAATCTCAATATTTTACTAGCAAACATTACTTCATAGGTTGTGTTTAGAAATAGCGATCATCAGTTTCACATCGTTGATTCACTTGCCTTTCAACAACTTTGGATCTTATCAACAATTTTATAAAGATTTGCAATTTCAGTAGACTGTTTTGAAGTTTAAGATTAAATACTATTTTGATGACTCTAAAATCTTAAACGTTTAATTGCAAATAAGATTTGTATTTTTATAGGTTTTATAAAACGAAATAATTGAATACTGAATTGAAAATGTCTCTTATTATCTACAGTGAATAAATTTTAGTTGTTGTGGAGTAATTTGTATAACTCATTACGTACCTAATCATAATATAATAAGTAGACAAGACATTTTGTAATGCAGGAAATTTCACTTTATCTATGTACTGTTAGCACGAAAACTATTCATTGATTATCGCTACAATTCTGTTTAACTTTATTACACCGCAGATAATACAACTCTTTTGCTCGACGCCATATCTCTTCTTCTTTTTTTTCACTACTAGAGATGTAACTCTTTGCTTGATTCCATTAGGGATGTCCTATTCCCAAAACTGGTTAACAGTACCTATATCACTCGTATTATTGTAGGTACGAGAGAATCTAGGTGGTTTGATATGCCATAAAATATTCTTGTTCCATCAGTTGTAGTTGTATAAAAAAACTTTCAATGCTATTTGAGGCCAGTAAGTTTCAGTGTATTTTCAGTAAATTCCCATCGGAAATTCAGTCGCCCAGTACTTTTAGTTACAGAGATAACCATAATATCAAAATGAAATATTTAACTATACAGGGTTATTCATTATTAGCTGCAAATACTCAGGAATTAGGTTCAACAAATAAAATAAAAAATATTTATGAAATGATTTTTTTTAAGTTTTGTTATGAAAATCCCGAGAAAATTGATAAAGGAATCATTGGCGCCTGACCTATTTTGACCTTTGATCCGCGCCCGCGCGCCGTGACCGGCACTCTGCGTTCAGTCACCGCCTGGGTGGGTCATCGTCCTGTTCTCCGTGGCAATCATTATGCAATAGCCGTAAAGAAATTAATAAAAATAAAATTTTGATACAAAAACTTAAAAAAATTTTTGATGAAAATTTAAAAAAAATAATTTCATAAATATTTTTTATTTTATTTGTTGAACCTAATTCCTGAGTATTTGCAGCTAATAATGAATAACCCTGTATGCTTTTGTATCCACTTCGAGTTGCTTGCAACAACAAAATAGTCGTCTATTGTAATACTGTGTGGCACTTATCTAGCAAACGAAAGACAATCCGATTACAAAACCGAATACCAGCTTACACTAATGACTAATCACCATCTGTTCGATCGAACCCGTAGTTTGAGATCCTTTGGCTTTAAACTTCACATTATTTTACTACAAAAGGAAATAAATTACTTTTTTTTACTGAGGTTGGTAGAAAAAATCCGTTTTAAAATATAAATAGAAGTTATTTTGTAGAACAGCGGGATTGTAGACTGTAAAAACCACTAGGAGATTTATTTATACGCGCTATGCTGACATCGGAACTATTTTATATCTAGTTAGTATACCTAACGTTGTATTTAAATACAACGTTAGGTAAAGCAGACATCACATAATACGAGTTAAATAATAGATAATATTTATTTTTATTTTTGTCCGGATTATTCTAAATAGAAATATTTTTAATAATAAAAACGCACTTAGTTTAAATATTTCACAATTCAATAAAGACATGCATAAATTATACAACGCAGCTTACAGCTTATTTAAAACCGTGCCGTTCAGCCTCCTTCAAGTTGTATCGAGTTAGTATGTATGTCAGTAATGGAATGTATGGGAGTGGCACACAGAGGCCATATGGGTAACCATGAACATAAAAGCTTTGAAATGTATCATGGACTTAGTAACTTCAGTAAGCTTATCTCAGGCATCATTCTCTCGCAAAACTGGTAAACCTCACATTAATCTCTTTTTATCTAAGCTTGGATAAAGACTCAAAGATGAATAATATAGTTGTTAAACAAGTGTACCTACTAAATGTACGAGCGTATTAGATCAAGGTAACTTTATATTAGAAAGAAAATATAGAATAGTAAGTAAATGATTTAATTACATCAAAGGCTTTACAATTTACACTTTATTTAACTAAATTATAGCTTTAGCCACGTTATTCAACACAAAACTACCTTACAGTAAAAATATATCAACTATAAAGAGATATAGCGAACTAGGTACTTATCTTTACAATCAAGGGGTGTACTCAGGGCCGAATCACATCGACAGTACACAGAACGAAACGATAACCTTCTCCTTCGAGTCCCAAGCCCAGAAGAATAATCCACTGCCTCGCCTAGCCTCAGTCAGGCGACCCACCTGACCGTTGATAGACAGCGCCCCCTATCGGCAATATCGTCCTCCGTTCTGCGTAGCTTCTGACTACCATTAACAATTTATAGATATAAATAAATTGTTAATAATTTCGAACAAATAATAATAAAATATAACATTATTTATCAAATCGTTTTAAAGCAACTACATTGTTCTTAAATTAAATAAACTCAATCATTTCAAAACTTATAAAAATTATTACTCAATTCTAAAAATATACGAATAAAATAAAATAAATCTATTATTTTGAATAAATTTTAGCCCCTTTTATCTACTAGATACGACAAGCGCTTACTTAACACTGTTGATGTCTCCACTGAAGTATGTTATACCTAAGTAGAACAAAGCAAAAACGTCGTAATTTTGATGGCATTATAATTTCATTCCATCCAAAGGTTGTCTGGAAGAAATCGCTTTAAGCAATAACCCTCTGTTTTTTTTATTCATTGTGCTTCTGATTTTTATAACGCTTTTATTAGCTTCACCTGTATGTAACCGACCCCTTTGAGCTCGATTTTGTCCTACTTTGAACGATCAGATTTGATTCAAACTTTGCACACCTGTCAAAGGTCGATGACAATGCAATAATATAAAAAAAAAGCCCCCCACGCTTTTTTGTACAATAGTATACATTTTTCAATTGATTATTACAGTTTTATTTTTAACTTTTTAGTTCAATTAGTTATAAAAGTGTGTTTTTTTTAGTTTTTTAAACTATAATTTATTAAGTATGCTTCCGCTTATATTCCGCTTTTTACCTCTTTTTTGGTGTACAATAAAGTAATAATCTATTCTATTCTGTACAACATTTATAATTGATATACATACATATTATATACAATAACCAATTTCTACTGTAAATCCAAATAGGTAAGCGGTAAGAGTGATGCGGTAAACGTTACCACAACCGTTAACAAATTAAATGAATCACCAAAAAAGGTTATTAAATTTATCAATCCGGAGTTAATTGATCAATTGGCCAGTAGTTAATCGACTGTGGTATTGTCCAATGAATCAATTGATGGATGACCCTCACTTGTTGATTACTTGAACGGGAAAATTACATGCTGAATAAAATTACCCCATGGCTGAATAAAATTACCCCATGAATTATATGTGGCCGGCATGTGTGCGGTCAGTTGGCACGTCTCAACCAACTATTACATGGTGTTGGAGCTAGAAAATGATAGGAAAGCGTGTGCAAGTATCCTATTAGAATTTCACATGATTTAACGGAAGATTATATTTATAAAGTAAAGTGCACGTACATAATTATAATGTTTAATTTTCTTGTGCACTTTATATCAATAGTTTTAAAGTTGATTTTTGACTGCTTTAATAAAATTCTCTCCGCTGCGCTCCTCTCTATCTAGGGTCGCTTTGTGCTCAATTTGACAGCTATAGCCATAGCCATAACCAGTTCCCGGTAGCCTTTCTGCTAAAATACTTAAAATCTATGCTATAGATGTATTTTTGCATGATAAAAGTATGTAAAACAGATTTAATATCTATTTTCAAGAGCTAGACAACTTTATTTCTCTTTCGTTGGGAGGTGGCTAGTAGCTTTCTTTACGTGCAAAAAATAAATACGGTCATTTTTTGTACTGACAATCCATTTTTTCTAGCGATTCAACAATCGCCTTTTGAACTAATGACGATACTTTCTGGGTTAAACCTTTTCTGATTATGATTGCCTATAGTTTCACGCATGTATAAAACTTTGAATTTTTTTGGTCAATGCAACAAGATATATGTATATAATAAACAAATTACTACCTATACGGAACAACGTTTATAAATGATGAAAGCACTTTCTTATATAGTATTTAGATATGTGCCTATTAAATAATTGATGTATAGATTATGATGTATGATATAGATAGATTATAGATACATGTGCAAAAAAATTGGTTGTCTGTAAAGTCAGTTTACTGACGATAGTTGAACGTGATAACGTCATAAGAAAATACACAGATGTCGAACGCTGCCGAACGCCTCAGAGCGAGGTAACGCCGCATGAGTCATATTTTTTCGTTCGTGCAGCCGGCTCCATCGAATTATAAGACATTCTTCTTCTTCTTCCTGCCCTTATCCCACTTTATGTGGGGTCGGCACAACATGTCTTCTTCCTCCATTTCCCTCTCTCAGCCGTCATCTCATTAATTATAAGATAATAATTGAATTATAAGACATTGTCACGTCAAAAACGACAAGTTATCATAGTTACCTATGTCCTTTCATATCTGAACTAGAACTCCTAATAAAAAAAAAATAATTGATTACATAATATAATATTTATCATATACAAAAAAATCTCCTAAAAAACCTCACTAGCACAGTTTAATAAGTTACCATTCAAATAAGTCAATTCAAAAATGTATTTATTAATTTGCATCACAAGGATCACTTAGAAACGTCTTAAAGCCAGGTGAGTCTAGGTGCCAGTCAATAGCAAGTAGCTTATGGATGATGTTATGCGTAAGAAGAATACATGAAAGACGTAGGACCCACCCATTCATTCTATTCAATGTAGATGGAGCCGAGTACCTACAGTTTCCGCTCTGCTGGTAATGACTACGCCCAAGTTTGTCATCACACAAAACGTCTTTGTTTGTATGAATAGTTTCGTCTTTGAAGACAGAAGAAAAAGGAATAGACTAACGACCGCAGTCCCCGGATACCTTTCATTCCTTAATACCAAGTATAAATAAATAAATAGTGCGGACAATCCACACAACATCATCTAGCCCCAAACTAAGCAGAGCTTGTACGATGGAAGCCAGATAGCTGATATAATACTTCTATACTTTTTTTTGTAAATACTTACATTCATAGAATACGGATATCCCCCAGCAGAGAACAAACATCTATTTTCACCAAGATTTTCACCACACAAATATTTGTTTTCGATGGGGATCGAACCCACATCCGCAGAAGGCAGAGCTACTACCAACTGAGCTGTGAAGGCAGTATATATTCCGACTTTAGAATCTTCAAGGATTAGTCAGATATACCTACGTGCAATTATTAAATTTTGCACATACACACATTTTGCAAAATTTGTATTTACTACGTACGTGACAGACAATCGCGGTTGCTAGAATATTAATTAATTCTCTAACGATGTTTTCCTTTGTTTGAGAGCGCTGGCATTGCGCAGATTGATACGCCATCGGATTTGAACCCACGACCATAACCACCGGTCCTTCAGGCTCAAATACCTAGCTTACCTTTTTTTTTGGTGTCCTTAACGCACCGAGGGATGCGCTAAGGTAGTGTGAGGTTGACGAGCCTCGCTTCGTCGACTCACTAAAACCACCCCGTGGCCGGCCTCGATGCATATCAAGGGGTTCCGGGATCTCCAATGGAACGCACCGGTACCCCTCTCGCATTTTGCCAAGAGCACTATCTCGGGAATGACAACCACAGCCACCCCCGAAGCTCACGGTGACACTTGCCAAGAGTGTCGCCGCCTTCCCAGGACCGCATGAACGCCAGCCAGGGCCCTCGCCTCGACCAGCTGCGGATCCCAAAAAGGCCCCTGTTTGGCAAGGGCTACCACTCGCCCCCTCTCGGGGCAGGCGGCGCAAAGCTGCAGGAAATTCCGCAACCTCTTGCCATCCCCATCCCTAGCGTGCCGCCCCCATCCCTAGCGATACCATACCATACCTAGCTTACCTGACCTAACTTAGTCATCGACTTTATATTATAAGCTTCTATATTGCCTCGAGCCACATCATTTCGTTTGATTTGGCAATTCGCTAATGGTCTACCTATACCGTTATTATAACGTAATAGTCTATGAAAAATAAATAAAAATAAGAGTGTAACGACTTTACGTGCAGTAGTAGATGAGATTGTGTAACACGGTTCAAAAGTTCAAGTATAGTTTTGTAAAAGCGAACACTTATTTCAAAGTAAAGAGCCCTTTTTAAATGAAGATGATTTGAAGAAGAAAGTTATTAATAATGACAAGGTGCCTACAAAAGAGGTTTACCCAAAAAGATCGGACTCCTTTGTCTGTGGTTGTAAAAGCGAACTCGAAAGTAAAGAGCCCTTTTTAAGTGAAGATAGTTCAAAGAAAAAAGTTCCTAATATAGCTAGGTACACAAGGATACGCATCAGACTATACACTGCTAGCTCTTATGTCCTTGCAGTAAGCATCTTTTTACTTTGTTTTTAGGTAACTTGAGCTGTATCCCACTGTACCTCAAAAGAGGTTAACATAAAAACATCAGACTTCTTTGAAAAATGAAAAAAAAAAACTTGGAATGAAAAGAGCATTATGAAAACAGATGTGGGTCAATTAATTATTACCTAATCCTAGAAAGTCGAAAGCAAAATTCTATGATAATGTACGCCTACGCATGTAGGTCATTTCCTTTTGTCTTCAGAGGTCCGCCCACGAGGACGACCACCTTTACAACTATAAGTTATTCTGTGGCATGATTTTGTAACTATGGTTTAATCTGTGAAGGTCGTTGATCTGAACTCCAGAGACTGGTTACGGTTACTTGATTATTTGACAATTTGTAATGTGCGGATTGTCTATGCCAAGCCGGAAATTGGTACGTTCTTTTTTGAATCGTCGTCTTTGAAAGGCTCTGATTTTAAATGAACGGGAATACTAAAGGATTTCTAATAGGTAAGTGGAGATGTAAAGGAATTGCTTTTGTTTTCATTCTTTTATTGAAATGTATTTGCAGACTTTGTTATACTTTTGGTCAACCCTTGTTCAGAATGCCATCTTTTTCATAAACAATTAGAGAAGAGATGCTCGATTCCTATGTCTACCAGGAATAAAATACCACTTTTATTGATTTATTTTACTCTGCTGCAAAAACGTGCATTATTAAAGCCGATCACTGAAACACTGTCAAATATCGCTGTTCGGGATATTTGTCAGTTTATGTTGCCTTCCTACGGTGCGTGGTTCTGCAGATCATCACGCACAGCCGACGAGGACGCATGGCAACGCACACAAAAGGGCTCCTGTGCTACCGCGCACCTCGGCGCACGAGACCGTTCCCATGGTGTGTCGTGCGAGCTGATCCGCCTCTGTGCGCGATATCACACACCTGTGGGAAGGGGCTATTAGAAGTACAATTTTTGTAGGCGCAAAGAACTTTTAGGTGTGGGTTTATTTTCAACACAAAGTTAATAAATAACTTTCTAGTGAACCGTGTGTCATCAATTCCATTCAAAGTCTTCTGTGAAAGTAATTGCATCATAGGTTATGTGACTAGGAAGGTAGATACTTTTTCAATTTATTTTCAAGAGTCGTAAAAGGTACGGTAATACGTGGCGTGGTAATAAAGATATTATCTTACAGGTTTTGAATGACAAACTTTACCTGCGCTGATGAAAATATTACTCAGTATGCCGATAACCAATTCATTACGAAAGAACTTCGAGTGAGAGAAGCGACCAAAGGTTTCAACTAAAATGAGTCGCTGTGTGAGTTTTAAGACGAGTACAAAAGGAAAGGGTTTTAAACAGAAGGCACAACGATTAGTTAACATCTTCATGTTCTATATACACATCACCGTCCGGTTCCATTGTCCCTTAGTAGGAACCAGTGGCCAAAAACGCAGGTAGATGTCTATTGCAGATCATTTATACAGCGTCAGGGGCAACTTTTTGACCCTTAGCTGATAAAAGATATGATACAGAAACCATAATCTTCATTCTTATGTATCTCTCTCTCCATTAACGTAATAACCTTTTAGCTTAGTCCGTCTGAAGTAAAAAGTAAAAGAGGCATTGGTTTCTAATGTAGATGATTTGTAGGTATAGCATCGGAGGTAACTGGTGATAACTCAAGCCCTACTTGCGGGAAGCTATAGCGCCTGGGACAGGATTTTAGATGGAACAGATGGATAGGATTTCTAGCCCAGCACCTATAACATGCTTTCAGCTTAGTCGGCCTTATCCACAAGAAAGACAGTGTCCAAAGAAATGTCTCTTCATATTGAAAAAAGCATCAGGGGCAACTTTTTGACTCATGTCTGAAAGAAACTATGATATAAATCAAGAATCAAGAAAGACAGTGTCCAAAGAAATGTTTCTTCAAATTGAAAACAAAGCATTGTGTATTCAACATGCGTATACATTCTGTAACACCAAAGCACCTAACACCAACGCTTCGGGTCACTGGGCGCGGCCGCGGCGCCGCGCACGTTGGAGAAAGCCGCGAAAGTGAGGGACCCGCGATATTCTACCGGACAACCGATTGTATTGAAGGTCTATCGTTTCTTTCGCGAGCATACGTGGCTTGAATGGGTGGCGAGCGTGAGAAGCAAGGGTTATAATTATTGCCAACCAGCACAAATTTTACATGGGCATGTGTTTTCACATATTTATGCCTAAACTTTTGGATCTCTAAAATGTAAGTAAACTTAGTATCTTAGTATTCCAAAGAAAGAAAAAGCGCCCACAGGAAAGCAGAAAATCTCCAGCCTTAAACTGCTAAACCGATGAACTCGACGCTAAGCGCCTAAAGCCCATGGGTAAACGCTACTGCTACAATAGTTTTCTGATAAACCGCCCAGCAGATCCACTCGTAAAGACAATCATCCTTTGGATTACGACTAGAGAAAAAACGTTGCATTCGAAGGCCTGTAAATTTTATAGATTTTGAGTATGTACTTCCCACAATTGACAATTTAATAGTGCCTACAATTTCCTTTACCATCATAGCACAATATAGTTAACGCACGTATATCTTTCCTGTGGATAAGGCCAACTAAGCTGTCAGGAGCTAGGCAAGGCTATTCCATATAAAATCATGTCCCAGGCACCGCAACACAACAACTTACTTACTTACTTACTGACTTAGCTGAAAGGATTATATAGGTGTTGGGGTAGCCTATTCCATCTAAAATCCTGTTTCAGGCGCAACAGCGTCCCGCAAGTACCTATGGCTTGTGTAATCACCAGTTGTCCCTGACGCTACATAAATCATCTACAATAGATTCAAAAAACTTCAATTACGTATTGTTACCTATTATAAGTACTATGTATATTTTTTATTACTTCTAGGTTATTATTTTTTATTTTGTTTCTTTGTATTTCATTTAACTAGTTAGATTGTGGAATATTTATGCTTGTTTTGTTACGGAGGAGGGCGCTGGCACTGCTACTCAGTTTTTAACTTTTGCAGTGTCAACGTTTTCATTTATTTTAGAACCCTTGTTTTTGTTCCGAATAAACACATTTTGATTTGATTTTTATTTGAAATAGATGCAAAGGCCCGTTTACTTTTTTATACATAGCAAAGGTACCAGTTCATAATCGGTCTAGCCTATGTAGTGTACCCTGGTCGTTCAACCTAACGCCATAATTACTAGAACTAATTGGCAATAATTTCATAGAAAAGGCATCTCATGGCAAAGAGGCCTAGAAGATCGTTGATGGCTGATTAATACGGTGGTTTGATTGAAGGTTCTACCATTAAATACACCGTTAGGAACTTAGAAAGCGTTCTAATAGGCACTGGCCTGTTGCCTATGTGAGTGCATACATAAACCAATCATCGGATATGCAATGGGCTTTGGACAATTTGCCAAGCGTTGCGGATTGATTGGTTGCCAATTCGCAGTTGCTAAACCATTGTTTTGTTACGGCTTTGAGGAAGTCGAACATGGGCACATTACTTGACATTTTGGCTCCTTCTTCGATAAACCTTTGCGCAATCTCCTAGCTAAATGTTTGCAAATATACCTGTTTACCTAAATTGTCTTGCTCCGTCCTTTCTTGTATGAGATAAAGTTGATTGCTTGTTCGATCTCTCCAATCTCATCCCGATAGATGTCGCCAAAACTCAGACAACAATTGTTTTATTGTATCATCCTAATATTTTTTTCTTTTTTTTCCCTACAATTACAAGCCATTTAGCTATAGAAATGTATATAATTAGGTTTAGTTCGCAAGCACTTTATCTTTATTTACCCTGCTCGTTTTTGTTTTTGTACCATTTTATTATTTTTCATGTACTTTTCTGTGTTTTTTCTTTAGTTTGTAAGTATTCTGTAATTATAATTCCGTGATGTGACCCGCTCTAGGCCTTGGCAGAATACCAGGGTTGCACTGTGTACCTAGTGTCACGCCATGTGACCTACACGGTGCGACAAATACTGACCCAGGGACCTAATTGACCATGTGAAACTTTGCGTTATCATTATCACTTATTATTTGTATCTTTTTTATGGTCAATAAACATATTTTCTTTCTTTCTTTCTTTCTTTTCAGATAGGTTGAAATTTCTGACTGATCTTGAGACCAAGAGATAAAATACCATGTCTAGGAATTATATTCAAATTTTAAATTTTTATATTCTCGCTATGAGAGAAATTATGCCACAGGTAACTTTTTGTTAAAATTGGGAATTTACTTACGAGTATTATTTTATGTCAGTTGAAAATGAAGTGTTTTTCATTCATTAATAGTTCATAGTTTTTTGGCGAATGTCTATATCAAACTATACCACGTATATGTATAATCTGTTCTGTAATTACATACACGCGATACAACAGATTGAATTGTAAAAGTTGTAACTGATACGGCCTTTCTCGTGTCATATCAGTACAGAAAACCAGTGCAAGGTCTGCATAATTACACCTACCATGCCCTTGACTGTTATTGATATTCAAGTGAGTGACATGTATCAATGCCCACATGCCCTGCTGATTGACACTGATGTCAACATGTGAATGAGCTAGTTATAACTTGCTAAGGCCCGTCAACCTCACACAAGTTGAACACTAACACCACACAAGCTATCACTTGCTAAGGCCTATATTCAAAAATTGAGTCTGAGTCGAACCTCAAGCATAGATTTTTGACACTTGAATGGAGAACTGTCAAAAAATGACAGACTCAAGCACTGTTTCTGAATTCGGGCATACGAGACGGTTTCATAAACGGTATTTTCTGTTTTAAATCTAACTCGACATCGCCAACAACTCGACATTGGCAAATTCGTGGCAACTGAAAAGCCATACATAAAAGAAGAAGAAGAAGAACGGTATTTTCGGTAACTCATTGGTAACATTACGACTCGTTAAATGACACTAAAATGTGTGAAAAGTCACTGATATTAAACGAACGGATTTTAGAGCACTAAAAACTTTACAATAAGCCCAAATTTACCGAAATTTGGTAAGTCATTATTATACATACTTTAAAAAACCTGCCAATAGATCCTACTTACGACTGCATCACACAAATGTTTCGTTCGGTTGGGATCGAACTCACAACCTGTAGGCCTACCAAAAGACAACCTGTAGGCCATACCACAAGCTCTGTCTGGCTCTGCCTCTGGCTCTGGTTTTGAGTTCGTGTGAGTGTTGATTAAATAAATAATTCGTAAAAACTTCACACACGCATTATAATACACGGGTGAGCCACTCACGCAGACTCAAAACCAGAGCCAGAGACAAAGCTTGTGGCAGGCCTATACTGCTCTATCTGGCTCTGTCTCTGGTTCTGGTTTCGAGTCTAAGTGAGTGCTCACCAGTGCTTTATACTGTATTTGTGACGTTTTGAAATATTATTTATTTAGTCAACACTCACACAGACTCAAAACCAGAACCAGAGACAGAGCCAGACAGAACTCATGGTAGGCCTACTGAAATGGAATATTGTTTTTTTTTAACTATGTAACATTGTGTAGTTTAATTAACTAAACTTTATATTTGACTTCCTTTCTTCTTATTTATTAAAACGTTTGAACGTTTGGACATCCGTCACTTATTATTTTATACATTACGTGTACTAATTTGTTGATTAAAAAAAAAATCGGTTGTCTGTAAAGTCGGTTTACTGACGATAGTTGAACGTGGTAACGTCATAAGAAAATACTCGCGGACTCGCGGACTCGCGGACTCGGACTCGGACTCGAACTCTCGGACCCCCTCCGGACCCTCATTTACCCTTACCCTCATTTACCCTTACCCATTACCCGACCCGGGCTCGGGCTCAGGTAAATGGAACGACGAAACGACGGACGTAACGACGCATGAGTCATGTTTTTTCGTACGTGCAGCCGGCTCCATCGATTTATAAGACGTTATCACGTCAAAAAAATAGTATCTCTTTGTCTGAATAATTACTAACGCAGCCTATTAGTAAAAGTAAGGCGCTAGCTAGTTACCTAATACTTTTCAGCATCATCACTGTGACAATGGTTGCATAACACCAAATGCATTTTGAAGTCGGTAAGAGTGATGCGTAACTTTTATTTACTTTATTTTCACTTTGCGCAGACGAACGTAAAACCAAACAGACGAGTGCATTCAAAAATGCTGCTAGACATTCTTTTAATGCAGAACGATTTTTGAAACTGCTTTTGAAACAATCTACCTATAGATTGGTAGATGATGATGATGATGAAATTTAGTGGGCACCACACAGACAAGAGAGAGGGTGGTTGAAGCTCCTATACAAAAGTAATTCGGACTGAAAAAAACATTACACCTAATTAGAAAATAATAATAAGTAAACGAACGAAGTCACGGTTTGTTACATAACCGTGACTTCGTTTTTTTTTTAACATAGGTATAAAAAATAATATTTCATATAAATCTCTAATTTCATAGGTAAATACCTAATACTCATCTATTTTTTGCTGGCTTTGAATAATATAAATTAATATTGTGTTCTCGCAGCACTATAGTGCTGAGGCGATTTTTATGAAATATATATCCAGTCCCAAACTAAGCAGAGCTTTTACGATGGTAACCAGATAGCTGATATGATAACTGATATAAGCTGATAATACTTTCATGTTTTTTTTTTAGATTAGTACTTAGAATATTGTATAAAACCCAGACAGAGATCAACATCACACCACACAAATATTGGTTCTCGGTGGGGATCGAACCCACAGCCTACGGCGGTCTCAGCCGGGTTACTACCAACTGAGCCGTCACGCCTATAAAGTATTTCAACAGTGGCATTTTACCATCACTATTAGACCAATTACTTAACGTGTAAACAAAATGTTCACTGAGCATGACTGTTAAATTGAATTACATTTATTTAAATAAATTCACCACAAAACACCGCGTTATTTAAACGTTGAAAGTGAAAATATAGCGAAAGCATAATTATGTTAATGTTCTTGAGGATATTATGTAGTACTAAATTAATATGAATGATAGTGTCAACGACATGTCAACGGTAGATTATATCTGTAAGGGCTGAAACACACCAAGCGTGTCTTGCGCTAGATATTTTCCGTTCGCATGCATTGTATCTTACTGGTATCTACTACTACATAGTGTCACTGATTCTTTCAAACCAGTGTGGTGAAAGGATTTCAAGTGCGCCTTGGAGAGGCTCCTCTCGTGCACTCCACAAATTAAAATTTATTCGAATTTTTAGATTCTACTAAGTACTACATACTCCAGTGCAGCAATAACTAACGCTCGACCTAGAGTTCCATAGAAAGCTAGCGATTTGCCCCAACTATACACGGGTGGAACAATTTTAATGAAGTTTTTCACATTTTTCACCTTCTTTTTACTAATTATTACCCCTGCGAAGGCGTGACGATATTTAGCTAGTATAAATATAGCCC
This sequence comes from Thera britannica, assembly GCA_939531255.2. Lineage (NCBI taxonomy): Eukaryota > Metazoa > Arthropoda > Insecta > Lepidoptera > Geometridae > Thera > Thera britannica. Next base: position 7,139,931 of record OW618050.2, on the reverse strand, counting down.
ATGCTACTCAGTGATCAGCATCCGTATCTTTCTAATTGTAAAAGCATATTTGAAATAGGTCCAGTAGTTTTTGAGTGTGTATTCGTTACTACAAAAATACAAATCTTCCTCTTTATAATATATATTTAAGTATGATATAACGCGGCGCGAGAAACGCTCAGTGTGGTTTGAACCTAATTAATAAAATATTCGACAGTGGGGACGATACAGACCAAAATAAAAATAAAAAACTGAAGCACAATTTTTAAACAGATTGACATTGAAAACTGTCGGAAATTCAATGCTTCAATTTCAAATTCCGTCTGTACTTACCTTTAGACCTGCGCACATCTAGGCGATGGTGATCAGTGAAACGCTGTCAAATATCACTGTCATATTTGACAGCGTTTCACTGATCGCCATCGCAGATCGCTTAGGTGTGAACAAGGCTTTAGAGCTGTTGTTTTGTCATGTTTGTAACCACCAAAGCATTTCATACACTCTTCCTCAACACCATAAACACTGTTTGAGTATTGAGCAACGCTTTCGCAACGGTCGGTAACGCTTCAAGCGATTGCATCGATGCCTGTACTTATGCCATTAGAATGCTCTACGTTACCCGCCAGTCAATCAAGTATTAAAATCAGGCAGGGTTATTAAAATCTTCAATATAATTAGCCTCATGGCTAATTATATTGAAGATTTTAATAACCCTGCAATTCACGCCCGTAGAGACTATGATACTATTTCATTTTGTTATTATTGTGAAATTAATAAAACGCTTCACTAAAGTTAGTTAGTGAAGCGTTACTATCAGTTACTGATATTCACGGAAGCAGATTTTCGTTTCCTACTTCATCATCATCATCAGCCTGCCCAGACATAGGCCTGCCCTACATATTTCCAGGAAGAACGATTCTGAGCCCTTTCCATTTCCACTGACTTCCCACGATTTTAACAATGTCGCCGGTCCATCTGGTGGGCCCTACGTTTCGTATTTCGGTTCGTGGTCGCCATTTGAGAACTTTTATTCCCCAACGGTTGTCGGTTCTTCGAGCTAATGACCTACGATATCTTTAAATTACTACTTCATATTTTGCACCTTCTTTATTCTAATTTACACCCGTGCGAAGCTGGGACGATCCGGTAGTTTATTTATATTTATTTTATAACATGAATAGACTAGCCATGCCGCCTAACATAAATATTTATAAAATAGTGTTTAAAAATATTGACTAAGTCCAAAACCAAATACAAAACGTATGCAGTAATAAACATAGAGATGTTTATTTAATATTCTATGAGTACAACGAACCCTACGAAAATAATAATTTACGACCGAGTGCCTTCTAAAATAAACTCATCTACAAGTGCAAGTCCGAACAAGTGGTGGTATTTAGTGGCGGAGACAGGAACAGATAATCTAAATATAGAGGTGATGCAGAACACAGGACATGCAGTCATTCAGAGGACAGTCAACTTGTATTTTTAATCTCTCATTTGTGAGTGACCAAAAACTTTTTAGTTTATTAACTTTTACGATTCTTGTAATATATTATTATTTTTTTTTCTTTTTTATTTGTATTCTTTTAATATTTGTGTGGTGAACACAGATGTTTGTTCTCTGTCAGGGTGTTATATTGTATTCTAAGTATGTATTTACAAAATATATACAGGGTGTCCCATAAGTCAACGTCCAGCTGAAAACGGGTGATGCGCCAAGTCATGACAGTTATCAGAAAATATAAAAAAAAATATTTGTTATGTAACTTTCGAGTTATGAGTATTTTAGTAAAACAGGAAACCACAAATATTAATTTTTCATGAAACTTTTTTCTGCAACGTAAGCATGAATAACCCTTCTGTAAATTACAATTCAAAATTATATATTATATAAAAAAATATAATAAAAATATTATATAAAATAATAATTATAATACTTGCTAGAGTACTTCTTAGTTTTGGAAATAATAAATGTTTTTTCAACTAAACCGGATGCCATTTTTAGGGTTCCGTAGCCAAATGGCAAAAACGGAACCCTTATAGATTCGTCATGTCTGTCTGTCTGTCTGTCTGTCTGTCTGTCTGTCCGGTCGTGTCACAGCCATTTTTCTCCGAAACCATAAAAGCTAGACTGATGAAAGTTGGTGAGTAGATGTATTCTGTGAACCGCATTAAGGTTTTTACACAAAAATAGAAAAAAAACTATAAATTTTGGGGGTATACGTGAAACTGAAACTCAAAAAATTTTTTTTCATCGAACCCATACGTGTGGGGTATCTATGAATAGGTCTTCAAAAATGATGTTGAGGTTTCTAATATAGTTTTTTTCTAAACTGAATAGTTTGCGCGAGAGACACTTCCAAAGTGGAAAAAAGTTGGTCCCCCCTCTAAAGCCCGATTTACACATCAACAAGTACAGTAGCGAGTTAAAAAAATTGACAGTTAAGTAATAAGTAATAAGTAGTAAGTATAGTTCAAACGTAGGCGAGTGCAAGTCATAAGTTGCCGATCAGAGACGAAGACTAGCCGCGTCGTGCGTCGGTTGAGATTGTTTGCCGCTTTGTGCGAACTTGTGAACTGTACTAAACTCGCCCGTCTACACGGCGGGCGCCGCGTGCGCCGAGCCGGCCAGTTAAGTTGGCGGAGTGCGGGAGACGCGAGAGGGGAGGCTACTTCGTACTTGACTCGCCAAAAAATAGGATTGAGTTCTATTCAAATCAACTTATTCAACAACTTACTACTTAACTCGTTTTTGCCGTTCATACGCAAAAAGCGACTTAACTTGCCAATGATGCAAGTTAACTCGCTACTGTACTTGTTGATGTGTAAATCGGGCTTAACTTCTAAAGTAAGAGAATGATAATACTAAAAAAAATATATGTTGTACATTACTATGTAAACTTTCAACGATATTTGGTTTGAACGAGATCTAGTCAGTAGTTTTTTTTTTATACGTCATAAACCGTAAACCGCAATTTACCTTTCAACGAACTTACAGGAACCTTATTATGTTACATCAAGTAACATATATAAAGGTTCTTGTAGTTCGTCGTGCTACGGAACCCTTCATGGGCGAGTCCGACTCGCACTTGGCTGCTTTTTTTAAAGTTACTTGCCACTATAGTGTAGTACATTTTTTTTGCGGTACAGACGGTTAAAGTTGGGTGATGTAATTATCTGAAATGAAATGTTGGCCAAAACTCCACGATTTCATTGAAATCTGAGGCAGTTATAGCTTAATTTTGAATTGTAATTTACAGAAATGCAATCAAATTTTTTTTTTTTTTTTTGCATTTTTTTTATTCATGCTTATTTTGCAGAAAAAAGTTTCATGAAAAATTAATATTTGTGGTCACAGGACTTAAAAGATCATCACAGGGTGTCAGTTATTTCTGTTTTACTAAAATACTCATAACTCGAAAGTTACATAACAAATTTTTTTTTTTATATTTTTCTGATAACTGTCATGACTTGGCGCATCACCCTTTTTCGGCTGGACGTTGACTTATGGGACACCCTGTATATATAATGTATTATACCAGCTATCTGGTTCCCATAGTACAAGTTCTGCTTAGTTTGGGGCTAAATAGTGTTGTTTGGATTGTCTATAATATTTATTATTGTACCTTGCCTACTATACCTTGCCGCCTTTCCTCACGTGCCAGTAATTTCACCTCATTTTCAATTTGTAGCTAGTATGTTCAGTTGTTTATAGGTGAATACCTATATAATATACACTGAAATGAGAACTTTCTTCTTTTTTTGAAAGCAGTGAAAAATAACAGTAATTCTTTCCATGCTGGTCATCCAAGCACTGGGTAAGGCAATTCGTGACATCGTTAACCTCTATAATAAGTTAGTTTGGACTGCATCGCCCACACAGATCCTGATCAAAGCTCCAGACCAATAATATGGAAGGTACAGGTAGGAACAAAAGCTTAAAGTTCTATAAGTTTTGGTTCACTTCGCTTTGCCTTATCGTCTACAACTTTATGACCATTTAGTAATAAGTTTAATGGGAACAAATATAATTGTATTGTTTTATTTTGTAAAACTTGACATCGCCAGCCATCGATAACACTTTATTTTTTATTCATTTCGATCGATACTATAAAAGTGATAAAAAAGACTTTTCATTGCTCATACTCTGAAAGTAGGTCTGAAGTTGCCTGAGGGGCCATATTGAAAGTAAAACTTTCAGCCCTAGGGAGAATCGCTTTCTACTGACAGCTGTCAAATTATAAAAAAAAACAAGTTCTATTTTATTCAACCATGTTCCAACTTTCTAAAGTCTTTCTAACTGCAAGGAGGTCGTTGAACCAAATTCCAACTTTTTATTCAGCAAGTAGGTTGGAAACCCATTACAACGGTAAGAAGTTTAAAAAGTCTAATTAGAGCGCAATGTAAAATTTAAATTTAAATAACATAAAGATAGTATTAAATAATTAATATATCTTCTAAATTACTTGATTAATATATTATATAGCTTCAACTATTTATTTAAAATAACATAGATATGAGCAAACAATTTACCATTTATAAAATTATGAGAATGAAAATAATGGCTGAATAATGCTGGCGAACCGAAGCCTAAGGCCCGCCAGAGAAAAAGAAAAAAAAAACCGGGAAGGCGGCAATTCAATCTTCATTTTCACTAATTTTTCTTTCATGTTTTTATTTTTACTTTCCTTGTATTCGTAATGAAAAGCACAGTGTTTACCTCGGGTGAAAGTCTTTTAAGTCCCTCAAGCTCCATTGGCGCCCTCGCTACGCTCTGGCGCCAAACCCGTCTCGGGACTCAAAAAACGTGACTTTCAACACTCGGGTAACAATGTACTATTATAATAATGAAGTGTTAATATTCTGTTTAAATTAAGTATATCAATATAAGCATGCCACTGTACATATACGCCAGCAAAGCGTCGTATATGTAGAGTGGTCTGGTTTCAAATTGAATTTCTTGCATGGGCGAGACCAATAAACCTATCATAATTATAATGACGCTTTCCACTAACGGGACGATGAACGACGAAACGTAGAATTGAATAGGAAGCCAATTTAGCCAATGTAGGATTTTAGGTGACTCGTATGGATATTCAGTTAATGAAGAACTAGCGATGATAATTAATACCTAATTTAAGAAAAGCTGTGACAACATTACGAGAACTGGCACTAAAGTAGTCAGCAGAAGACTTTTCTTTTTTCCCATTGTACATTCCAAAACATTCCCAAAATCCATTTTAGTGGTAATGGCGGCAAAAATATAACAACCTATAATTGGGAAATGTGTTAAGGTACGGCCACATCTAGGTGATAATATGCTGGCCTTCGATATTTAACATTGATACCTGCATGGACAAATTACATAAATTCATAAATAATTAATAATAATAAATAAAATAAATTTGTATTTTTTGTATATTGCTGTCAAATATAGCAGCTTATCCCCTGCCTTTAGCCAGGTCAAAATGCTCCCAACTTTGACATAAATAGGTATGCTAGCGTTATAAGTCCACTCTAAGTTTCATTATCTTAAACAAATCGGAACTGCTTGTGTAACTCTTGACACAGCTCTTATCAGCCCGTAAAATAATCGGAAGCAGATAAAACAATATCAAAAAACAGAGCCGTATCATTTCCCCGAACACGTTAAACGACCATGATCTTCGTGTTATCTTCTCAGTAACGATATACAAAAGATCTCCCACGTTTTTATCTGGCCGGCTGTATCACACAAAGATACCGAAGTGATGAATAATCAGCTTTTTGTATTTAACCTTTTTTACTTTATGAAGTAATTGTGCGCTTGATTGTACTTTTTGTAATGTTTTTCACATGCTTCTAAATGAAGAGTCATTGTCAATGTCGACAATTCCAGAAACTTTAGTTAGAACCTGAATGACTCAATAAAACAATATTTAGGTTTATTTGATAAAAAAAACTAGCCCTACGGGAGATAGAAGACAGTGACTTGAGTACCGCTCTGATTTATAATAAAATAAATCTGAATAAATAAATCAATCATAATCTGCCAACCGCCGACTTTCTATAATATTCAATATAAATAAATATAAAACATAATAAATGTCTCAAAGCTAATTTCGCATGCAATAAACCGTATTTTACAATATTAAACAGCCTATAATAAAGATTGAAACGAGCATTTACGCTCATAATATTTTATCGCCTCTCGGATAGGAAGCATTAGCCGATCGAGTAGAAAAGGACTTTCATATCGTAATGGATTTAATCGAGAGAGAAACCCACAAGGCAATCAATGGAATGGTTTGTTAAGTTGCAATCGCTTCAACTATGTGGGTATTTATTGAGGCATTTGACTGCAGTGAAAGATCAAAGCTTCTGGCATACCGGACGCAGGAATTGCATCCTGATGTAGATTGAAGCAAAAATACCTCGTATTTTAAAATTATTCTTGTGATATTTGTACAAGATCGCATAGAACTATCTTTGTCTTTACATGTTTAGAAAAAAGTTTAACTACGTTAGTCTTAATTCGTTAGAGACTGAGAACTGGGATGACTAGGAAATGAGATCATGTCCTAGTCATCACAGTTCCCAGTCAGTATTGGTCAGGATCCGGCACAGGACCAAACCGAGTTAAAGGCAAAGAGGCTCACGTGAAATAATCAACAGTCTTGACATCATATTATTATAAAGATTTTCTGGTTCAACAATAACTCTATTCAAATGTTTTGAGTCGAAGCAAGAAAAATACCTATTGGGTAGAATTTTTTAGGTTGAGGCAAGAAGTACTCGAACTTACTAGTTATACCTATCAGAAACCATAAATCATGCAAAACTCGTGTTACCATCCCCTAAATTTCAACCATTGAAGCTTCTGTATTATAACTGAGGTATTACGTAGCAGTTTGGAAGGTATCTCAAACAAAACGTTACGAAAGTAGGCATTTCCAAGCTGAGTAACCCATTAGCTGTAATTGAGCATTTACCACAAAAACTCTTCCGTCAAAGCGTTCTGTGTTTTCTTCGCATACCATTGCTTTGGTATTTTATAGGTAGATTATTGAAGGCCGGTATGTATATAATAGGTATACTAGGTACCCATTATGACACACAACAATACGAAGTTTCTTGGTATCCAACCGTAGGATGTGTGATGGATTTGTCTGCCTGTTGTTTTGTTTGTGTTCTTTTGTTCGCATTATGATCAACACGTAGGTTGTAAGAGGTTTTGAAGGGCGTTTTTTCTAGTAAATAGGTAGGTATAAATAAACCAGTCTAAAAATGCACGTCCCTCCACCACGTTTTCTTGACGTTGGCTCACAGCAAGGTACTTCAAAAAGATCTTTGTGATGTAGGTAATAAAGAACAATTTACTTTGTCTGACTAAAGTAGTGGGGCGTGCAGTTTAAGATTGGATAATCCCTACCTACGTAATCCTTCGTTGTAATAATCTCCTTGGCAAGCGGACTACGGCAAACCCCCTAAAAAGAGATATGTCCAGTGGTGGACAGGCTAATGAAAATGGTAGAGTACGCATACACTAAGTTATTCTTAGCAATGTGTGTCGAGCAAATCAACATTGCATTGAGTCACGTTTGTATGAGATGCATGTACACAAAATGAGCCTTGGCATATTCCACAAGCCCAACTACATCCAGTTAGTACCCAGAATCCAATCAATGGGTGGGAACAACTCTGCGTCTCACAAAACAATCGAACAATACCTACCGCGGTTATATCGCCATTGTAATCATTGTTTACTAAACTGTTGGTGGTATTGCCAGTGTAAACAATTCGCAGCGGGAATACTTTTCAAAAGCCTTTTATAATAATCCTTTGAATAAAACACAAGCAGCACATTCATACTACCCCAAACATGTTCGATGTCATGAGTGACGATTAATACAAGACTCAGGACAATTAGGTATTTGTATTAAGTATATGTAAAAAGTTGTACCTTCCGCTACTGAATCAACCCCAGTGAATTATCACGCCTCAACCATAAAGCTGCCCACCATCACAAACCTCTTCAATAGTCACGCTTGTATTTCAAACCGAAATGCATCATCGTCAATCTTTGAACCTGGAATCACCACATGGCCCGCCATAGTGGGATACAAGGCACCCTCCAGCTTTCATCATCATCATCTCAGCCTGGTATCACCCACTGCTGGCTATAGGCCCTTCTTCTTCTCCTGCTAGCCTCCTTCTGTCCTGCGCGTCTTTTGTCCAGGTATTTCCTACGACCTTAACGATGTCGTCGACCCATCGCGCTTTTAGACGGCCTAGATATCTTCGGCCTGATTTTGGCTACCATTCGCCTACATCTGGGTGTCCTGCCCAACTCCACTTGAGATTTCTTTTATCAAATCACCTCCATCTTTAAAAACAAAAACCTTCTCCTCTTTACAGACTTGAAGATGCAGTCACAGTGACAGGATGGACGCGCTAGTGTGGCTATCTCTAGGGCTCCAGCTCGCGGCCCTCTGCTCCATCGTGGGTGCTCTGCTGCTGTACCTCCTGCGGAAGGTCAGGGTGGCCGAGGTGCTGCCCGTGGAGAGCGCCAAGACTGTGCTCATCACGTCTGTGGATACCGCGCTGGGATTGCAGGTAATTTTCGAAGCTTCGGGATAGCTATTCTTAAATACTCACATAGAAACAGTTACATAATTGTGATTACAAAAGACAAAAATGTACAAAGGCGAGCAAACAAAACATTGAGACAATGAGAGAGATCATGAGGAGTAGAACATGTAAAGATCAGCATAACTCCGTTATTTTAAAGGATGTCTTCCAGTCCAGCGTATCTTATTCGAAATTAAATTGAAACGAGAGATTGAAAATAATAAAACAGAGCAGCGTGAAAATCTTTCTAGGTATAGGTTCCGCTTTTAAAATCAACCCTAAACTGGGCTTCTAAATTTATAAAGTACTTACCTATTTTTCTAAACAGTAGCTATCCTTTACTTTCATCCATAGTACTTTATTACCCGACTGTTTCTGAAGGAAGGTCGTGTTTTTTAGTTTTATCAAATCCTCTAAAATAGAAAATAGGAGACGGTTACCCTAACCGTCCTGTGTTGAGTTTAAGGCCTGTGTAAAGCAGTTCTAAAATATTATAAGTTAAAGTGTTTAGAAAGATTCATTGCTATTATGTGAACAAACAACAGGTTTGCTCCACTTTACCAAAAGTGCGTCCAAGCCGAGCCAAGTAACGCTCATTAACCATTTCTCAATGCGCGAAGGTTACGCAAAGAACCGCTCAGTTATAATAATATTCACAATTATTAACTGCTGTTCTCGGTGCTCAGTAAAATACTATGCACAGAAAAAAAACAAACGTGTGTTGTCCACTTGAGAACAAATTATAAATTCAAACGTGCAAAACAAATAAAACACCGGCTATCACATATTCTTTCAAAATCAAAGAAGTCATGTTTTTTTAATATCATTTTTACTACCTATACTTAAAAAATATATTGACACTTATCGTTTTGCACAACGGCAAGTCTCAGGTGTTGTGGTTGTAAGTGCTTGTACCTTAAAATTTGATTTTGTTATTATCACAAACAGCTACTCATCTCAACCAACAGATAACACATGTCTCAGTGGTTGCTTTTATTTATGGAACGAGGAATGAATAGCCAACCTGTTGACAAGGCTTTTTCATACAATCGCAGATAGCAACATACCTCAGCAGCCGCGGTTGGCGTGTGATAGCTGGCTGCCGCTCCGGCGGCCTCGGGGCCCGGCTGGCTGACTCCTGGCTACAGACCCACATCGCAGCCACTCCTGAAGACGAGCCCGTGCCACGGCTGGCCACGCTAGAGCTCGATGTGGCGAGAGAAGATTTGTTGGAGCAGGCGGCTAGGGCTACAGCGCAGCATTTGCCGGCCGGAGAACATGGTAAGTTCTTCAATATTATGTCGACTTACGGCGTCCACAGTATTTTTTTCTAGATTGTTTTGTATTCGTGAAAACCTGTAATTGGCTCACTAGTTTCTAGCAAATTAATATAAATTATTAAGTTATAGTAAGTGCACGAAAGCAGCCTCATTGAGGCGCACTCAAAATCCTTTCACCACAATTGGTTCGAAAGAATCAGTGACACGCTAAGAAGAAGTTATAATAAGCTGTTGGTTTTCCAATAAATAAATAAATCAGTAGTAATTCTTTATAACTAGCCGGTCGCCCGCGGCTTCGCTCGCCCCGTCTAGTTTCCGTTCGTTTTTCGGGATAAAAAGTATTTTATTCAATTTTATTGCAAGATTCCCATTAGTTTTCAGTCAAATCGGTGAGTTACAGATTGTGTAATTAACACGGCTTTCTTTTTTTATAGATTTGCTGTGTAATAATGCTACGGTAACTTTAAATTAAAAGGAGCATAGTTTGACGATTTTGATTTCCAGGCAAGATCGATATCCATAGGGTAATGATTGAATAACTTTCATTACAACAATAAGAAAATACAGAAAACCACTACAGATGTAAATTTCTAACCACACTGAATTTGTAAAATCATTATGTAGGCATTGCGGAACACAAAATTATCATCATGAATACTACAAAGATCCTAGTAGAAAATTAAATTTCAAAAAGAGAAATGCACTGCCCGGGAATCGAACCCGGGTCGCAAGAATGGGAATCTTGCATGATACCACTACACCAGCAGTGCTTATGAATAAATGATGAAATCCTTGTATTGTTACAGAAATTACACCGCCATACCTTTAACATTACAAAGATATTATCAAACTATTTGTATTGGTTTTGTGCTATTAAATAATTCTATTCGTTGAGTTGTAACTGGCTACGTTATTATAACGTGGTTGCAAATAGCCTACATTGCGCCATCTAGTGGCAAAGTATATAACTAATAAGTAGCTTCCAAGGTTAGCAAGTTAACCGACTGATTGGACACAAACGCTTTGCCATATAATATCGTAATGCATTGAGACGATAGGTGGCGCTAAATAAACCAACAAATATTTTTGTTTTGTTCTTTATGTGTGACCAAGACAGTCCTAGCGGTATTATGTACTAAGCGATGCGTCGCAAGAAAGATTATTTTGAAATAATATTCTACAAGATTGGAACTCGATTCTTGAATAGCACTTAACAATAGCGTAGCACCCTCTACGAAGTGCTACGCGTATCCAGTAGATGATGCCAAATGGTGAGGCTTGGACGTGGACTGGACTTGGCTAGCAACCCAAGCATAGTCAGACGCCTACCTAGTAACTAGCCCATTTAAATTATACATATTTTTTCATTCTATTGCATCTTGTTCCGGGTCACAAACCCACCTATACCTACCCTGTTTGAATTTAGGTTTTTTTGTGTTTATTCAATAACATTTTTTCCTTTCATTTCATTTTATGAGTCCATGAGATCTAATGGGATGACCGTGCATACGGTTAACTGACATGATGATAATGTTTGCTCGTTTTCATTGTAATTACTGGCACGTGAGGCTGAACATCTGAATGCCTAAGTTGATGGACGCAGGGAAGTGCATCATAAGGCACGTTCGTGACGTGCTTGACCTAATAAAGGCAATGCTTGTTATAGGCGATGGTTACCACTTAACATCAGGGGTGCCATATGCTTGTTTCATCAGCTAGTTCTATAAAAAAAAACTTTTCCTGACAAGATTTCTTTTATGTTGTGGTTTTGTTTCTGATTTACTGTTGTGTGTTGCAGGCATCTGGGCCGTAATAAACACAGCGGGCAGCAGCGGGCGCGGTGGAGCCTCATGCTGGGAGAGCGCGCTGAAAGGCAACGTGCTGGGCGCGCTTAGAGTTGCAAGGACCTTCGCGCCGTTGCTGGCGGCTGCGGCGGCCGACCACCCGCATGCTGGCCGGCTCTTTTATATCGGTATGCTTAATTTATCAAAGAATAGCTTATTTTATTTAACAAAATAACTCGTTGTAGGTAGTTAGAATAGACAAATTAATCCAATCCATTGATCAAATTATTCTTCTTGTTTAGCTTTGCAAGTAGGTATTTAAAAAAAATCAAGACAGCTTCGGTATTTTCCTAAAAAAAAATCATAACCCGGGTCAATAAACGAATCTAAAATGGCGTCGCTAACGATCACCTCTTTTTATATATTTTTTTATTCATCGGATCGAATGCTAGTAAACTCATCTACAGCATGAATATATTATGTTTATGTGCTCATTCTTCCCCTAGGATTATCATCTGACACCGCTTGCGAGAGCCTAGCGCGTCCCGAGGCGGGCGATATGGGTGAGACCTGCGCGGGTGCCGCGGCTGCCAGATGGGGTACTTGGGGCGCTGCCAGAGCCCTGCGGTCTGCTCTGAAGGCGAGGAGACTTCATGTCATGATGCTGCATGCGCCAGACCTGTCCGCAGCGGAGATATACGCACCACCGGCGCAGCTACAGCCGCCTAGTCAGCCAGCCAGGTATCTATGCTTTTATTATGCTGTCACTTTCTACTTATTCAAAATAACATAACCTGATGGAAAGCGATTATCAGCTGCAGACCAGAGGCATAACCAGACACTGAAACTCCATGCGTCCTACCAGCATATTTCCACTTTGAGAAACAGCAGTCACCCCAATGACACCCTAGCACAGAGCTTCAAAGTCTATGAATCACTAAGACCCAGTATTTTGCCGTAGAAATCCTGCTTTATTCGAAAAATTGAAAATCGATATATCTACTTTAAGTTACATAATACATCTTGTCTTTCCAGCCGTCCTGACACTCCAAGTTCAGACGTCAGCGGCACCACGGCCAGCTGCGCCGTCACAATGCCGGGTGAAGCCGCGGAGTACAGCGCCAAGGTTCTACCTACAAGCGCGCTGAAGGTTCTAGAAGAAGCTTTGATAGCTCCATCGCCTAAGGACGCGTACTATCTGAAGGTGAAACAGGATTCCTGGTTCACGAGGATGCCTTCGCTGCGAGTTGCGCAAATGTGAATGTAGATTATTGTGAATCTACATAAAACCCGCGCTAATAAAGAAACGAATTCAAAATGGCGTCGATAATTATTTTTTCTCACTCGCACACTAGTGTTAACAAAAATGTAGAGCGAGAGATAATGATTAGTAGAAGTTCATTCAATAGCTTCGTATCTCTATTGGCGCGGTTCATACTTATGCTTTAACTACTGTATTTTTCTTTTTTCTATATAAATTAAACTACCTACAATGCGGAAGAAAAACAGGACGTCAAAACAGCATGAAAATAACTTCAACAGTACTGAGATTAAAACATTGCTTAAAAATAGTACTATCACTGTTTGTCTACATTACCCATTGGTAAGAGATAGCAATAGTTAAAGCATTGTTTATCGTTTTGCAGATTTCATATGAAAAATTACAAACATTTCAGCTCATTCAAGCGCACATACCTAGTAGGCTATGAAAATAGCTCGTAATAGTACATAGTCATAGACATTAGTCCTATTTCGTCTGTCGTGTGTTCTACAGGCTTACAAAGGAGAGAAGAATATAATATGAGAATACTGAAATAATACATAGGTAATGTCGAAATAAATACTTCCACATTGATCAATATGATTGAAGACAGTATGAAATACCTACCTGGTTCTTAAATTTAAAACTTGCGGTTAAAAAATCTGGTCAATTTAGGTGAAGGGAATCTAAGATATTTCTCTTTATTATATTGAGGTGCTTTGCTTTTTACCTACTCTTAACCACACAGCGTGTTCGCTTTCTATTCTTTAAATGTTATTAAAGCAATCATTTGTATCTGTAAAACATATCACTTATACATATTTTTATTATAACATAGCGACCTGCGTCCCATTATGTCGAAGGCACGGGGCAGCAGATGTAATGTGCCAAATCGTACTGAAGATTTTACTCAGAGGGGAGTGCCTCAAATGTTTATGGTGATGGAAATTCGACTCTATCGCTCTTTATTTAACGAACAATTTATAAAGCAACGCTTTAATTGTGAGAATTGTAAATATTTCAAGCTCACATGGTGCCAATGTTAGGGAGATATTTTTATTGCAAAAATGAAATTATGTCTTTGGAACTATTTTTTTACTTGTAAGAGTAGATCCAGTGAAGCCAGTACCTTGTAGGTTTCAGACTTAGTTTATATTTTTGTTGTATATCGTTGATTTAATGTAACGATCTAAGTAATAACACTGTAAATAATGTTTATGTTTGTGTAATAAACAATAAAAACTTTTTTATTAAAACAAGTTTTTTAATTCACAAACGGCTCATCTATTATTATCGTGTATGACCACGTGAATAGAGAAACTATTCGAATAAAAAGTGTTGCTAATCATTACCACTCACTCTACATTATGTAAACGATAGTGTGCGACTGAGAGGTCTAAAGCGCCATTTTAGATTCGAAAATTTATTAGCACGGGTTAGTTGTCTTTTCGAAATTTTATTTAGGTGCAGAGCGGTTAATTAAAACTCTTCATGTAAGGAAACATATTTTCAGAAATTCAGGAAAATAAAATAGGGAACGTACAGCAAAAAGTCCTAACACTTCGGCTCCTTCAATTTCATATTATCGAAGCTCCACCAAACATTATAATGCTCCACACACACAACCAATCCTCCCTTCTCCGAAGCATCTTCTCCTTCCACCGTGCTGGTGCAAGCCCAGTACTGAGGGGAACCATCGCCTTTCCTCTGCCAATGCGCTGCGGTGCTAACAGCGAAGTTAATTCTATCGGTTTGGTTGTCTATGTAGTAAACACTCTCCGGGTAATTTAGGGAGATGGATTCTATTCTGCGGATGCTGTAATACGAGAAATAATAATGTGTAATGCAACTGTTAATAAAATTCTTGATAATTTGAGAATTATTGAAGGGTTAGTTAGGTGTACATATGTCCAAATATTACATGAATGGAACATAGCTACCAGCTACTAAAAATAGTTCTTACCCAAAAGTCTTTTCACAACCATGACTCATTCGCTTATCATGTCCGTACACATCCAGTATGATATGTTTAGCCTTCGCGAAAGCTCTATAGAGGCATCGTTTCTCGCCGGGTCGCCGCACCAGCATTGTCGCTTTTAGGGTCTTGTGTTTTGATTGGAATTCTATAGGTCTTGGTGGTGGGCTAGAATAAGAATTAAAATAAGAACATTCATGATGAAAACATTTTAGAAGATTTGTTTCCGTAAAGAATCCTAGATGATAGTACAACTGGTCTTACGACAAAAGCGGGAACTAAGCCTCTTTACGAACAAAAAAAGTAGCACTCTTAGTACTAGAATATGATTCTGTGACAGCAGCGCCGAGTCACTTCATTGGTGGCGCAGACTCTAGGTAGGTACCTACCCATCCTAAAAATAACTGTTCATCTGTGTTATTAGAAAACGTACCTTTTCTTTTGTACCATTACACGACGTTTGTAATACTCAAAGCTTGGCAATAGGTGTCTTAAAGATGGGGGAATCCTCATGTGCCAGACTTTAGGATCAGTTTCGCTTATGGTTGCGGCGAGCTGGTTTAGTGTAGGCAGGTCGAGAGACATACACATGATTAGATGGCCTTGACCAAGTTTTGCCTCAGGAAACAATGCTCGATCCGCTGAGGAGTAAAGTTCTTGCAAAATATCATCAGAACTCAAATTAAATAACCAATATTACCAAATATGCAGCTAACCCTGCCGCCTTACCGCCTAGTTTGATGAAGTTCAGCAAGCATAGACAACTGTTTCTAACTAGCTTCAAATCTTTATTCAAGGCTTGCAGCTTGCAGCCGATTGGTCAGAATCAAAAGTCCTGAACTCCTATCTTGTTTGCTAGTATGATAAAGGCCAATAAAGAAACAAATGAGCGCCGCTAACCTTTCACTCTACATGAATTTCATCGAGTGAGAGGTAATCATAAGTGGCGCCATTTTGGATTCGTTTTTCCGCGGGTTAAAAAAGCTCGCTGTTTAAAATAACCGTTGTGTGTACCTACATGGTTTTTGCTTCTTAGAGTTTCGTAACGTAAATGGGCCATGATGCCTTAAAAGAAGTAAAAAGCATATTATCTACCTACTCCTTACTAAAAGCTCTATATTGATAGCCAAAGTAAAAATCGTTGGTTCAGTTGTATCACAAGGATCACTTTGAAACGTCTTAAAGTAAAGTCTTTATATTTTCTTTACGATCTTTTTATTTGGGTATGCTCTTCGAATTAAAAATGTATTGAAACTATTACACGGGTATTTATCGCGTTAATTACCTTATTTTATTTATTTTCCCGACGTTTCGGCTATGTTGCAATAACCGTGGTCGCGGGCTGACTGGAGCATTGACATGAGTGCTACCGTGGCTGAGAAGTGGAGGCAGTATCACTAACTACCCTCACTTGATCTTCTTTTTTCGTAATGTCCGTGCACGCCCTACGACACACAACACTAATAGTATCTACGCACTGTGGTAAGGTATCGCGACGCACACACCTACCAATGACGGGATTCCACGATTGTGAAAGTCTGTAACCATCTTCACGATTGAAATTAGGATACTTACTGATTTCAATCGCTTCACGTACCAGCCTTTTATGGTAGTGCCGTTCATTGGCTAGCACCATAAAAGAACGACACTACCATAAAAGGCTGGTACGTGAAGCGATTGAAATCAGTAAGTATCCTAATTTCAATCGTGAAGATGGTTACAGACTTTCACAATCGTGGAATCCCGTCATTGGTAGGTGTGTGCGTCGCGATACCTTACCACAGTGCGTAGATACTATTAGTGTTGTGTGTCGTAGGGCGTGCACGGACATTACGAAAAAAGAAGATCAAGTGAGGGTAGTTAGTGATACTGCCTCCACTTCTCAGCCACGGTAGCACTCATGTCAATGCTCCAGTCAGCCCGCGACCACGGTTATTGCAACATAGCCGAAACGTCGGGAAAATAAATAAAATAAGGTAATTAACGCGATAAATACCCGTGTAATAGTTTCAGTATGTGTTATGATCGCGAAAGTTTAAAAAGTAAAAATGTATTCTTAGATTTATAGGTGACGCAAGAAAAGTGGGTGGATAAATAAAAATATACGTTGAAAAATGTGTTTATTAAAATAATCATAAACCTACTAACTTAATTATACTTACTTAAATACACAGCATTGGCAAGGTTCGGTGGGTGTAACTAAGGGACGAAGTCTACCAAGGCAAGTCGCACAAATGAAGAACTGCGCATGAAAAAATTGTATAAATGTCACAACGCTCTGCTTTGGTAGATCCCGTGCTTAAAGTCTTTCCCGAGTATTATTATTAACAATGGAATGGTAATACTAAGCCTAAAATGCACCACAAGCCACATTAGATATGGAATTTTTGTAAACAAAACACAATAGAATTTCATCAGAATGCTGTTTTTGGTCTGCTATTTTTATTTTTGTTGTCCTAAAGGGCAATACGACGACGCCCCTTTGAGAGTATTGAAAAAAAACTTCTAGCACTGGCCGCAGCACGCTCGCTCTGCTCGCTCTCCTTGTGCGAATTTATATTTTATAACATAACCTATCCAAGTCGGATCCGACCTATAGTATCAAGGACAAGAATATGTATCCAGTGCCAGAACAAAAATGCAAAAATCCATGTTTGAATTGCTTCACTGTGCATGTAGCTTAACAGGCATCATCGTAATTACGGGTGTTCAATAACATGATGTACATTATTGCCATCCCATTTAAGTTGACAAAATTATAAAAAAATTGGCTAGAGCATAGATTTTACTACTCTACACTGCTTTTAAACGTCTTTTCAATAAGATGGGACCATCACTGGTAACATAAATTGGACTATTGATTTGAGAGTTCAGTTCTGATTGCACGTTTGTACGGACTCGATGAGATGAGCGAAGTTTCCCCAGAGAATGGGCCCGGAGGTACAAACCGTGCCGCCGCCACGGGACTCTTGTGGTAACTGGAAATAATAAAATAAATAATATATTACACAATTTGTACGTGTATTTATCCTATCCTATTAAACAGATATATTTTATTGATCTTCTTCTTATTTAAGAGCAACGCTCTTGTCGGCGTAATGTATGCATTTTTCTCCAGGTATTTCTTTTGAGGGCAACCTCCTTATTTATTTTATTGATAACCATTTATAATTATAGGTTATAATAAAATAGGAAAAAGTGAAATCTGGCCCCAAATTAAGCAGAGCTTGTAGTATGGAAATCAAATAGCTACATAACAATCTAATACATTTATTTTGTAAAGACATACTTAGAATACCATATAACACCCATGCAGACAGAGAACAAACATCTGTGTTCACCACACAAATATTTGTTCACGGTAGGGATTGAACCCACGACCTATGGCGCAGAAGGCAGAGCTACTACCAACTGAGCTGAGAGACCTGCTATGTGATAAGAAACATAAAAAAATACAACCGTATTAAGAACCTTTTCATATATGAATTCGGTTAAAAATGATGTTTACCGCTCGATTGATATCTCCAACGCAGACCCAGTAGTCAGCCACCTTCGCATCTTGGCTGTTGTGCATCTTGTGAGCCACAGCCACCGCCCACTTGGAGTGATCGTTGTGGGAAGTGAACGACATCTTCGCTATGGGGAACTTTAGCCGTTCTATGTTTCTGACCCTGTAAAACGAATTATAAAATTACTTAGGGCCTGCGCACACCTAGGTCGCTGCCGTCATCGCCATCGCCAGCAACCTAGGTGTGCGCAGTCCTTTACAGACTATAACTTGAGAGATGTTTTCGTCGTTCGACTCACTCCGTTTTTATATTTTAAAACATTATTAGAATAATCATTATCATGAGTAATAAATAAGTAATAAGTAGGTCGTCTGGACGAAATCGCCTCGAGCGATAAGACGGCCCTGAGAAGAAAGACAGTGTCTTCTTTTTCTCTTATGTATTATTTTTTTGCATTTATTCAAATACTCGCTAAGGTGGCATGAAAAGTTACGTGTTGCACTCGAGTGCAAAGGTTAGAATCCTGCGCATGTTCGTGCATCAAAAGTTTTTATTTATTTATTTATTTACTATTTACTTACTGGAAGTTTCTACTGCATTCCGAGTCTAGAGTGCCAGGGCCGTTCGTCCACGATTCGACCAATAGATCCGACTGCAAGACTTCTGCGACCAAGCCGCTGTAGAGATCATCGTTGAACATCGCGCTTTTTGCGAACGAGAGGAACTTTCGACCGACCAGCGTTTCGAAACTTTCTATATGGTACCTGAAACATTTTAAATAATAGTTTTATTAGTTTTATTCCATTTCTTCTTCTGCCTGCCCTTATCCCACTTTATGTGGGGTCGGCACAACATGTTCTCTTCTTCTATTCTCCTCTATCAGCCGTTATCTCTGTATTCGCTTGTTTCTTATCCACTAATATTATAAATGTGACAATTTGGATGGATGGATGGATGCTTGTTACTCAATAACGCCAGAATGGTTGAAAAGAATTGGATGAAATTTGGCACATAGATAGATTAGTCTGGAATAGCACAAATGCTACTTTTTATCCTGGTAAAATGGATGGTTCCCGTGAGATTGATTAGTTTTTAATCTATGTATAGAAGAAAGTCGTATTAGTTACACCTATAACTCAAGAACGGCTAAACCGATTTGGCTGAAAATTGGTGTGGAAGCTTTTGTTTGGCTGATGTTAAGTGGTAACCATCGCCTATAACAAAGCATTGCCTCTTAGGTCAGACACGCCAGGAATGTGCCCTACGATGCACTGCCCTGCGTCCATCAACTTGAGGCATACAGATGTTTAGGCTCACTTGCCAGCAATTTCACCGGTACCCACACCCTTCAAACCGAAACAGCAATGCTGCTTCACGGCAGAAATAGGCATGGTGGTATTTCATGTCACTCACCATGGTGAAACATCAATAGTCTTATTCCTTACAACATCAACTATATTTGGCAGTTCGCTCTCGAACTCCTGCGGTATATGCGAGAACACAATCAAAGGTTCGTTGTATTTCAACTGCGTGCCGATTTGATTGAGGGTAGACGTCTGTACAGACACGCAGAGAAATGATTGGCCGTACTTCATGCCAGTTGTTGGGTAGTCGTATGAAGTTGCATTCAGGCCGTGGATCACTGGAATAATAAATAATGGCCTTATAAAATATGTCAAAAGATACAATAACAGTGCTTAAACTATTGCCATCTCTTTTCTCTTCTTTTGAGTGAGAAAAGAGATGGCAATAGTTGGTAATGTAATGACAAACAGTGACAGGGTTTATTTTAAGCAATCATTAAATTTAAATTGTGTTTATAAGTATAGTTATTTTATGCCCTCAATTAATTATAAAACTATTTCCGCATAATTAGAATAATATTTTGCACAAACAGTTACCTAATAGAGATAGGAAGGAGGAAAACAATATAATTAATTATAATTTGCAATATGCCTAGGCGTTTGTTGTGATGCTTCAATGTCCCAATGAAATACTGTTTCTCTCAATTTCGTTCGCGTACAACACGCGAACACTTAATAATGTAAACTTTAAAACCCCGAAATATTAAATATTAAAACTATAGCGAAATACAATGGGCGGTCTTATTGCTATGAGCGATCTCTTCCAGACTACTTTTGGATGGACAGGATTTGATTGAATAACGAGAAAGCGGTGCCATACGGGCTTTTACACTATAATTATGGAGAAATTAGATACCCCCCCCCCCCTTCCGATCCTAAGGTCGTAGGTTCAAATCTAAAATTGTGCCGATGAGTTTTTCTGTAGAAAAATTAATGTGCACTATGAAAGCACTCTCAAGCGGTGAAGGTATACATCGTGAGGAAACCGGCATGTCGTAGAATCTTAAAAAGTTAGGAAGCATATGTCTAGTGCACGAAAGAAGCCTCTGGGCGCGCTTTAAATCCTGGGGCCTTATTCGCTATTACATTGGAGATTTCGTGCCCAAAACGTGTGACTTTACAACGTGATCAAAACGCAAACGCGCCTTGGTGTGGAATCGAAAAATGGTATTCTGTATGCCACAAGACTAGTTGTCTATGCCCCACGTTTGATGTTTTGGTTATTTCACATGATTCGTTCAAAATCCGACGATTGCTAAGCCGATGTCTTAACGTGTTCACGTAACACGCGTGGTTTGGTAATAGTGAATAACGGCCCTGATGGTTTGAAAGAACCGTTGACACGATAAGAAGAATTTTTCCAATAAGAACGATTCCGTCCTACGCTTTGTCTGCCCGTATTTTGATTAAGATTATTTATCATATTTTTATCTAATCACATAGACATACAAATAACTACAGAGGGATGACGATAAGCCTTACAAGTAGGTAGAGATCATCCAATCTTAAACTGCACGTCTCACTACTTCAGTCAGTCAAAGTAAATTGTTCTATAATACCTACACCACAAAGATCATTTTGAAGTACTTTGCTGTAAGCCAACATCAAGAAAACGTGGTGGAGGGGCGTGCATTTTTAGACTGGTTAAACTATAGTACTAAAGCGAAATCTATGTTTTGAATATAGTTAGAACTCTGTTTACCTTTATAACACGGAAAACAATAATCTGCGCATTCCGACGACATTTTTCCTCCCGACTAGTGATGTGACTCCTCTGCCGGTCCCAGTAGGGATGTCCTATTCCCAAAACTAGCTAATAGTAGGTACTTACAGTCAGGAATAGGCGGAAACCTCGGCACAGAATGTACGAGCCACAGCGATGTGAACTTGTCTCCCAGTATAACGCCTTTAGTATGTCCGCTTTCAACGCGTGTCTTCATGAACTTGGAATGCATTTTGCACATCTCGGCTAGATCGTAGTCGTCATAATACTTGTCACCTAGCTTGAACTTCTTGTATTTTTTCACTCCGCTCTGTTTCATTTGACCTGAAAAATAATTAAAAAATTTTAGAATTGGAAATGTTTTTTTTAGGATGATTCTCCATCTTATAAGCACTTTTTAAATTAACGCGATCGCTAGCTTAGTTATATGGAAGAAACGTGTAATTTATCTTACGGGGTTTTTAGGTACTCGCGATAAATACCCGTTTTCCATATAATTATAATTTAAGGTTCTCAAATTGATTTTATATAATTTGGTGTTATTAGCAAAAAAAACCCCAGAAACACTGACCAATCACATGACAGTGAAACCAATATGCCGGTTCAGTCAACCAATCAGAAACGAATTCTTTAAAACATAATGGTCGTATATTGGTTGCTGATAAGTTTGCTACCATCTCTTTTCGTTGGCATGTAAGTGACAGTGACAGATATACTTAGCCGCTATAAAATGACCGGGATTATGAGGGCTAAATATGTACTTACCTCGTTTGCTCTTGAAGTACATATCGGCGACGGATTGCAGTATATCTGGCTGATGCTCTGCGGAGGGTGGCTGATCGTTGTATATTAATGATAGTATGTTCTTATCCTGAAACAAAAAATTAATGGAAATAAATTAATTACTCTAAACTACTAAACCCGTTTTAGGACTCTGCATCGTAGGGACATTGCTGCCTTGATTTCGTGAATTTGATGGAAATTTGCTTTAAGCGACTGATTCACATTCTTTGTGAGTGGCTCGTCGGGGAAGTATAGTAGTTTTTTAATTTTTTTTTTCCTTACGGCAATGTCAGCTAATCATTTTTCTGGACAGCATTTCAAAT
The DNA here is from genome assembly GCA_939531255.2 of Thera britannica. NCBI lineage: Eukaryota > Metazoa > Arthropoda > Insecta > Lepidoptera > Geometridae > Thera > Thera britannica. The sequence continues at coordinate 7,117,337 of OW618050.2, read as the reverse complement.
CAAATGTTAAAATTCATGGTCTTCCTTTTATTTCTGACACTATGTTATTTAGCAAAAAATTATCCTTATGATGAATCCGTTCGATCGGTAAAGCTACAGGATGATTATTTTTCTCAAGTAACGGGTTCGATTCCCATGTAATTATTAAAATATCTACGAATGCAGTTTTTTGACGTGATAACGTCTTATAAATCGATGGAGCCGGCTGCACGCACGAAAAAACATGACTCATGCGTCGTTACGTCGTTTCGTCGTTCCATTTACCTGAGCCCGAGCCCGGGTCGGGTAATGGGTAAGGGTAAATGAGGGTAAGGGTAAATGAGGGTAAGGGTAAGGGTTCAGTCTGGGTCCGGGTCCGGATTTTCATTCAGTTTCATTCAGTTCCATTCAGTTTCATTCAGTTTCATTCAGTTTCATTCAGTATCATTCAGTTTCATTCACATTCAATTCAATTCAGTAAAACTAAAATTTTCTTTTGAAAAATGCAACCATTCCATCAGTATTTTCTTATGACGTTATCACGTTCAACTATCGTAAGTAAACCGACTTTACAGACAACCATTTTTTTTTTTTTATTCAATTAATGTCTTCTTTCAGTAAAATGTTTCATCTACAATATTAAAGGTGTTACTTTCTCACCATGTGGCATACCCGTGGGATGGGGCATCCCAGGGGTATATTTCAAATGTGAGTTTTATTACCTGATACAAAGGCGCTAAGGTCCGTCCAACCATGGACTTTGGATCGCTGATAGCTATATCAGACATGATCCAACCTCCCCTGAGCTTCGAAGGAGTGAGATGCATATATGCAACCCCGCGACGCACAAGCGGATTTAGATGATTCTTCTCTCGAGGCAGTTTGTACATGTAGAACCTGAAAAATGATAAATAATTGTTTTATACTATTGCACAAGGTGCGGGGTCGATCCCCGCTGTAATAAAAAATGTAATATTGGTCCCCGAAAATTCGACACAGACTGTGAATAGAACAGTTATTTCAGATAATAATGTCCCAAAAGTTAAGCCGAGTAGGATTTAAACCCGCCACCTTCCCCTTGGTACAGGGCTGCGCTGACCGCTGCGCCATCGTATCCTAATCACACTCGACGAATAACTCTTAGGGACTGTTAATACGGCACTACCGGCTCCTAACTTTGGGACATTATAAAAATCTTTGTAATTTCCTCAATTATAGTAAATACTATAAAATCAATAAAAAAATAGTTATTCTAGGTGTTCATGTATGAGTATTTATAAATAATACTGTATTTATTATCACTTGTTATATGACGTGCGCTGAAAAACTTGCGTGTATAAAAAAATACATAAGCATTTAAAATTAAATAAATAAATAAATATTGCGTGCAATCCACACAACACTATCTAGCCCCAAACTAAGCAGAGCTTGTATTATGGGAACCAGATTGCTGATATACCTATTACTTGAATACTTCATTACAATTGTTTATTACAAAGCGACCACTAAAGTTTTTATTTGTCAAAGACTACACACGTGGTATTTTAAAATACAAAAAATACTTACCAATCAACAGGTTCACCCTTTTCATTCCTACATTGCGGCGTCAAACCAGCACTCTCACTCACGAATAAAATCAACAAAAACAACATAATCGTCTGCTTTCCTTCACAGCCTTCACACGAGTAATTAGACACGCAGGAAGTCTATGTCGCTAGTTTATTTATGATGTCACGGAACACTCAAAACAACCGCTTCCAAATCAAACAAACGACTTATTTACACAACACTGCCGATTTTTATTTCCTTTGGGTGACCGCAACGGGATAGAACTACGTTATTTTGTTGTGACTCAACGCAGCACAAAGGATGTTGTTGCAATTTTATTGCGTTGTTGCCTGATCGATAATAACTCTTATTGCGTGGAGATAAGAGTTATAATGCTATTGAGGGCAGCAAAATGATTGTACTCGTGATCTCACAACACAAACGTGTTTAGGTCCTTTTGTAGATCATTGAATCATCTCGCGCCAAATTCGAATGAGTTTTGTTTATATGCATTCATTTCCCGATGCAAAGTTCGTTGTAATTAAAATGTGGTATAAATTAAAAAAAAATGGCGGACAATTTACATAACACTATCAAGCCCAATCTAAGCAGAGCTTATACGATGACCAGAACCAGATCGCTGATATAATACCTATATAATTTTTTTTTTGTAAATACATACTTAGAATACAATATAACACCCAGACAGAGAACAAACATCTATGTTCACCACACAAATATTTGTACTCGGTGGAGATCAAACCCACGCCCTCCAGCACAGAAGGCATAGCTACTGAGCTGTGAAGCTTGAAAATATCCAATAATATGAATTTATTATCCAGTGCTATCAGTTTTTTTTTGACTCTACAAATACGCACATTATTTCGACTAAATGAGTGACATGTTACTACTGGACGTACTTGTTTGAAATAAAGCAACATTATTACCGTTTTTCTGTTTTCGTAAAATCTCTCCATCCAAAGGTTGTCTGGAAGAGATCGCTTTTAGCGATAAGGCCGCCCATTGTACCTATATTTGTAATGTTTCTGTTATAATATGTTTCTTATGTGTACAATAAAGTATTAATCTATCTATCTATCTATCTATTATTATATGTACAGTTGGCTGAAAGAATAGGGTAGATGGGTACTTGGGTATACAAATACATGACCATTACATAATCAATAATTTATTTGAAACAACAAAGTAGATACTTTTACAAAAATAAAAGAAACCTGTATATTTAAAGCACGCCCATAGCGAAGCGAATGGAAGACATCTCACACTTTTCATAGAAAAATAAACACTATTTTCCTTAACCTTACAAATTAACTTATCAAAGGAATAAACACCCTATATCTTTAGGATAAGTTTCATTATGCCTTAAATATCACTTATTGTTGAGTGGGCATAGAAACAGATGCTTTTGTATGAGACACATCACTCTGCCTCCAGAAAGACACAACTGTTTTCAACTCCGTATAGAAATCAAGTCCCTGCTTACCGCAGAAATGATTAGTGCCCAAGAATGATCCCCTTGAACCGGAGAAAGAGAACATAGATAGTGGGACAGGGATGGGAACATTCACTCCTACTTGTCCTACATCGATTTCATTTGCGAATTTCCTTGCAGTCGCTCCATTGGTTGTGAAAACCGCTGTACCGTTGCCGTAGGGATTAGCATTGATCATTTGAATAGCTTCGTCCAGCGTGTTCACGAAAAGACAGACTAATACAGGTCCGAAGATTTCTTCTCTGTAGCATTCCATGGAAGGTGTGACGTCAGTGATGATGGTTGGTCCCACAAAGTTGCCCTTTTCGAAGCCGGAAACTTTGACGGCCCGTCCGTCGAGGACTAGTTTTGCTCCCTCTTTGACCCCTAAAATATAAATTACCCTTTAGACTCTTCTATATAAACTCTGCTTACATCTCGGTTCATTCTTACTGATATTATATCTTCGATTTCGTTTCCTTCGACATTTATTGAGTCCCATTCCCTGCATAAGCTTTTCCGACGAAATTTGACAATTTATTTCTTATTATTACGGTATTTCTAACATGGTAGTGCTATTGTATAATATTATATTTCGGTTTCATAGGGATCGCCCTATTTGTCTACCATTTGCTTGTGTGATTGTAAATATTTGAGAGTTCTCCTTTTTTGGCTTGTTCATTTTAAGTAGCATTAAAAGAACAAGCAAGGTTTGGAACTATTTATTTTCAGTTTGATCCTAATTCGTTCAGCGGTTTAGGTATAATTCAGTCACAAACTTCCAAACACTCAACTCGTAATTTTCGAAGGATAAGAAATTATAGAAGTAGGACTATCCAATCGGCTACAATATTTTTAATTTTTTATACACATTCCAACGCCATTTTTCTATAACACCGACAACTGATGTTTCGTTGCCTGTACTCAGTAGGGATGTCCTATTCCCAAAGCCGGCTAACAGATAGGACTAGCTTCTGCCGGCAGCTTAGCTCACGTTGTTATTACAACATGAATATTGAATAATAACTTACCAGATTCAACAAGCCTATGGATCCTCTCCTTAGCCTTGACAGAGATGACAGGTCCCACGTCAGTCCCGGGGACATGGCCGGCGTTCACTTTGAGGTCGCGAGCGCGGGCCACTAGATCCGGGATCCATTCTTTAGCTTCACCTAAAAGGAAAATCTTTGAGTTAAAGCTGAGTCAGGGACCATTTTGCAGCTCTTGGCTCCTTATGTCTCTTGTATGCGTGTACCTTTAATTGCAAAGCGTCTGCAAATAAATAGTTTTACTTTCTCTCTTTTTTTTTCTTTAAATAAATTGGGGGTTTTGATTTAAAAAAACAATTCAACATAAACAGTGGGAGATATAGCTATCGCATTCTCTTCTTAGTTGCCCCTTTTCATCCTCAAATGTGTGTCTCACCGTCTTTATCGCACACCACACCACTGAGCAAATGAGGCCTACCCCATTTTTGGGGAGTATTACCACGGCCAGATCAAAAAAAAGAAAATTTTAGTTTTTGATACAACGCCATCTAGGAATACTGAAACTATTACACGGGTATTTATCGCGTTAATTACCTTATTTTATTTTTAGTATGTGTTATGATCGCGAAAGTTTAAAAAGTACCATCTAGGAATATATTGGAAAGCTTTTTTTAGAATGATCCAGATATTTCAATAAATGTGCTGGTGTTTTAGATCCACCTGTCATATCTACGTTGTTTTGTATTGAGCCAAATGGTTTCAGCTCAGCACAAAATATTGAATATGGCTGGTACCGATTCAAAGCTGATTTTCAGCTGTCTACGTACCGACAAAGACAGCAGTGCTAAGCGCCATACAACGTTGTCCCGCGGCTCCGAACGCAGCGCCGGCGAGCTGGTTCAACGTGTGTTCCTTGTTAGCATCGGGCATTATCACGCCGTGGTTCTTAGCGCCCATGTTGCTTTGAACACGTTTGCCTGCAAATATAATTAGTTAGAATAGAATAGAAAATTATTTATTGCTCGCCTTAAAACTAACAATGGGAAAACAAGTAACAATAATTAGTAGATGGATTAGGTTAGTTAGATAGATGAGATGGTTAGTTAGTAGATGGATTGAGCTTGTTTAAGTGTTTACATTTTGAATTTGTTAAACAATTAGTATAGGATCCCGCTATAGAAAGACCTTCACCGAGCTGGTTATTTAATGAAACGTATTTTATATTTAATTAAACATGCCAATAAATATATTCTATATGGGTTGCCTATCAAATTTCAGTCCAGGATATGATTAATTAATAATAAAAAAAAAAAAATGTTTTTCTACTTTCCACCTGTTTGTTTATTAGACAAATTTTATACCAATCGAAAGTATAGACCCCATAGAATATGCAAACGTTAGGTTGCCTATTTTTTCCGGTCACAACTCTCGGGTAGCCAGGTATAAACAGGTAAATCGATACTACTCGTAGCATTTTGCACCGGTATGTTTATTGAATAAAAATACTGGGGTCTATACTTTCGATTGGTTTAGAATTTGTTTTATAAACAAACCAGTGGAAAGTTTTTTTTTATTATTAATCTATCATAATTATCCTGGACTGAAATTTGATAGGCAACCCTTATAGAATATATTTATTGGCATGTTTAATTAAATATTAAATACGTTTCATTAAATAACCAGCTCGGTGAAGGTCTTTCTATAGCGGGATCTTAGACTAAATGAAAACGAAGTTGTATAAGTGTGATAATGATTACCCGCAGCTGAGGCCCTGCTGTAGATGTGTTTTCCAGCACCGTCTCCGCCCACAAAAGAAACAGCTTTGATGTCTGGTTGATCGCAGATGAAGTTCACAGCGTCGTGGGTACCATGCACTACCTGCAATAGGATTACATATAAGATTTTTTTAACACAAGTACGCTTTGTATTTAAGACTTATGTAGAAAAAGTGTTTGGACATCTCCTACGACATGACGGCTACATAAAGAACATCATTGAATGAAAGGTTGAAGGAAAACGGGGAAGAGGAAGGCCAAGAATAAGTTACGAGAGAGAAAACTGCATCAACACCCGGACAAGAGCTAAGCTCTTAAATTTAAGAAGAATCTATGCGCTGCCTCGTAGGTCACGTACATTAGGAACGTGCCCAACAATGCACTAACATGCGTTCATTAGCTTGAGGCTAGGTATTATGCCTCATGTGTCTGTAATCTCACCGGCACACCCTTCAAACCGAAACACAGCAATGTTGTTTGGCAGCAGAAATAGGCATGGTGGACCACCATGCCTATTTCTTCGTCTGGGGAAGTACTACCACCATTGGTGGTAGTACTTCCCTAGACGAGCTCTTCACAAGATCTTTAATACTGCTAAAACTTTTTTTGCGGTCTTTCTAATAATCGTCGGTCAGTCTAACTGACTGGATTGTGTGAGAGATGATAATGTCCAAGAAAGAAGTGAGTACTGAGATGACGAATGATAGGGGAGAATGAAAGAAAAAAATATGTTGTGCCGACCCCACCTTGTCGGATAAGGGCAGAAAGAACAAGAAGAAGAAGAGTCTAAATGACTGGCTACTTGCATTAACAACGCCAGGAGGTGCACCGGCTTCCTCCAAGAGATCCATCATCATGAGCGTAGCACCAGGGTCTTGTTCCGATGGTTTGATGATGCAAGTGTTTCCGGTCACCAGTGCTGGCGGGAACATCCAAAGCGGGATCATCACGGGGAAGTTGAAGGCTGCCACACCTGGGTTTATGTAAAATAGTTAATAAGCTTCTTCTTCTTCCTGCCTTTATTCCACTTTATGTGGGGTCGGCACATTATGTTCTCTATCAGCCGTCATGTTTGCAACTTGATGGAAATTCGTATTTTGGAATTGCGTAACGCCGAAATGAACTTCAGTTGGATATTTTAGACAATACCAACATAATTCTGACTAGGTCGACCAGTGACAATCGGCTGATAATGGCTTTGGTCTGGCCTCTCAGCTCAGTTGGTAGTAGTTCTGCCTTCTGCGCTTTAGGTCGTGGGTTCGATCCCCACCGAGAACAAATATTTGTGGAGTGTTATATTGTATGCATTACACATATGCAAAAAATCAAAAGTATTTAAGTATCATATCAGCTATCTGGTTCCCATAGTACAAGCTCTGCATAGTGTGGGGTTAGATAGTGTTGTGATTTCAAGTTAGACAATAAAACTTCTGGCTCTTACCTCCGACAACACCTAACGGCACTTTGTAGCTATGCGTGTCCATATCTTTGGCGATGTTCTGGATGCTGTCACCTAATTGCAGACTGGTTATACTGCAGCAGTGTTCCACAGACTCTGAAGATAAATAAGTTAAATTAATGTTACATGTTGACTGCATTTACAGCTCAGTTGTTAGTGGCACAGAAGAAAGAAGTAGTCTAGTATGTAGTTTTAGTAGTAGTAAGATTTTTATAATGTCCCAAAAGTAACACCCCCTAAGACATGCAACACCTCCCCAACAACACACAACAGTCCCTAAGAGTTATTCGTTGAGTGTGATTAGGATCCGATGGCGCAGCGGTCAGCGCAGCCCGTACCAAGGGGAAGGTCACGGGTTCAAATCCTGCTCGGCTCTTAACTTTTAGGACATTATAAAAATCTTTGTGATTTCCTTAAGTGTAGTAAACACTATAAAATTAATAAAAAGTTGTGTAGTGTATGTACATATATGTAATAGTTGACCGCCCTACGACCCACTTCCCTGCGTCTATCAACTTGAGGCATACAGATATTCAGCTTCACGTGCCAGTAATTTCACCGGCAGCCACACCCTTCAAACCGAACGATACGATTTTTTCATAATGAAACTTACGTATTCCTCTGAGCACATCGCCTTCAGCGTCTGCGATGGTCTTGCCTTGCTCCTCTGTGATTTTGGCGGCAATCTTCGACTGGTTGTCTCTCAAAAGGCGCGCAAATCTATAGATGAATTCAGACATAGACAATCTTTTATTTGCTTCTTAGCACACAACTTAATACATTAAGGGGGTACGATTTCCATACAAACTTAATTTACACAACTATGGGCGAATAAAGTATTAATGTACACTGAAATAGCTGTAATAGGCTTTTACAGTGGTCCTTATTACCGGCCAGTTATATAAAGTTGGAGTGTCAGCCGTTGGTCGTGGCAGTCGAGGCTTCAGAAAAAGAACTAACAGACTTTTACGACTATTTTGAGACATATGTTTTAAGCTCATTCACGTATTCAATGCCGAGTACCCGTTAGAAAGAATGACGAAAAAAATTCTTTTTTGGTTTTTTATTAATATTTCTGTTATCCTACAGTTTTCTCCAACTTTATATAACTGGCCGGCAATAAAGACCACCTTCCGATGGGTAGAGTGACCGGGACATCGGGCCGCGCAGTTTTATTATTAACTTACTTGAACATAAGCTGCTGCCTGGTCATTATTGTAGATTGGCTCCATGTTTTGTATGCTCTCTTGGCGGACTCCAATGCAGACTTCAATTCGGCTGGTGTCGCTTCAGGCACTCTGAAAACATAGAAACAAAAAATTCTTTACTTATTGAAGTAATAGGTAACAATCAAGAAAGGATATTTTCTTAATTTAATTCTTTCATCAGCATCTACCCTTATCCCACGCTAAGTGTGTTTTTGTCTTAATTAAATAATTTATTCAATAAAAAAGAAGTACTTAGCATTGCTATAAATAACTAGCGGCCGCTCGTGGTTTCGCTCTCCATGTTCCCGTTTTTCAGGATAAAAAGTAACCTATGTCCGTATCCTATTTCTCAATAAATCACCTAATTAAAAATTACTGCAAAAATGTGGCAAAACATCTCATGACACTAGCATAATAGTAGTTTAAATTATTGTAAGTATATACAATTAACGTAATACACAAACACAAGTAAATAGATAGTAGTGAAAAACAATTTTAGATATCTTATCTATTATTATGATGCAGTGTCAGATTTGGCGTGGGTGTGATAAATTGATAAGACTAAAATGTTTGCAGGATCGGCCATATTGCTAAGCAAGATACTCATAGTTAAATATAGACAGCCCTCAGGCCTCGGCCTCGAATTTAGCGGGCAGCGGGCGGGCAGCGGGGCGGCGGCGGCGGCGGCTCTGCAGCTGGGCGAGGCGGGGGGGGGGGGTCCATTTGATTTTACGCATAAGAATCCTGCCGCTCCCGCACCGCCGCCGCTGCCGCGCCGCCCCGCTGCCCGCTAAATTCGGGGCCGAGGCCTCACAGCTTAGTTGGCAGGAGTTTAGTACAGTACATGGGTTAAATCCCCACCGAGAACAAATATAACTGTGTGATGAACCTCTCAAATATACATGCAGGTACAACATTTTTAGTCTTGTTCCCATAGCAGACAAGCTTGGCATAGTTTGGGGCTAGAAATTGTTGTGTGAATGTCCTTTAATATTTATTATACCTTCAATCTTATTGACTCAAAAGTACTCCAATCAGTAGGTATTTGTAATTGATAAGAAATAAGATATTAGTGTGACCTAAGTTGTGATCTCTTATCAATTTACAAACTTACATCATACTTTAACTTATGATTTTAAGTAGTAGGTAATTGTAAAATTACCACAATGAGGTAGGTAATGATTTATTTATGATACATTAAATGAATACAAATGTGTTTAAGCAGACAGGTTATTTCAATATTAGCATTTGTATTCAAGAAACAGGTTTTATACAAAAATATAATATACTTAAGGTATAGAATATTTAAAGTTATGACACAAAATTCAGAAAAATATTATTAAAAAACTTATCAGAGTGGCAGGTTAACTGCTTAACTTTCAGGTATTTTAACTGCCTCTTTTTTGCCAAGTTTATTGCTTATCAATCACATAATGAAACTATGAGCAAATCTTTTGTGGGTATATTATATACATATGCTACTGCACAATATGCACTACTGCGCTATTTTCTCAACAGGTACACTTCATTATTAGATAAAAGTATGAGCTTGAAAAACTTGAATTTGGTTATTACATAAATGTTAATTGTGTCCAGCATATTCTCCACTTGAGAAGGTTCAAATGTTCAGAAAATGAAGGAATGAGACCAACCTTCCAATAACTTCATTTGTTGCCGGGTTTGTGAGTTCAATCCAATTTGTCGTTTTTGAGTATACATGTTTTCCATCAATGTAAAGCTTTGTAGCTGGTGCTGAACTGCTGTAGTTCCTACGCAGAAATACTTGAGACTGAAACAAATAAATAAATGATTGAATATAGTGCATTATTCTTAATTCAAATAATATTGTTTTTATGATACAATGGGATATTTACAATGATTTCATTTTATAATCTTTTTATGATTATTTTTTTAATATCCCGTTGTTTCATAAAAATTGTGTTAAAAACCATGCTAGTTTCGAAAGTTATACAACTAATATTGGTTTGGTAGAAAGCATGAAGCGAATAATAAGTTGTATGTAGTAGGAATTAATGCCTGCATATGTGTTAGTAGTTCAATACAGATCACAAATTTGGAAAACTAGTTTTTCCTATAAATACCTACAAATTTACCCAATTTAGCAAAACCTGTTTCTCTAATACTTGGAATTGCGAGTTCACTTATAGTAAGGTACATAAGTAATCATCTAAATAGAATCGAAATAAAGAAATGATAGGAAACATGACAAACAAATTCAACTACGCAGCCGAACTGTCAAGAATCAGGTATGAATAATGTAAGGAGTTCAAAATTACAATATGTAGTGAATTAAACATAAAGCTTACTTGTTAGTATAGGAGATAAACGCTAAGAGACGAGAAAATTACATTTTATTTAGCGTAGTTTCTATAGTACCTACAAATAAAATAGGAAGTGACTATTTGTACGGGTGCTGGATGAATAAATTATATTCATTCGTACTTTATTATTATTCAAACTCGGGGCACCCCGACTTAAGTCACAAAAGTAACGGTAGGTTGTTAGGTTTTTTTTTTTTAAATACCTACTTAATTTCAAGAATGGTGCATGTCAGTGCAGAGAGGACAATTCTAATTCTAATTCTAATTGTGTTGGGGGAATAAGATCTGCACTGACGTCCCGCGATGGGGTGTATTGTGCATTGTCCCCCTGCTAACCCTTACCCCAGCCAGCCCAACTCCTTAAAATAGCGGAGAAGGACTTTGGGTTGGTGGCAGCAATGTTCTAGATGACCCAATGGTGACTCAGATGTGGATGTGGAAGGACAAGACTCAATCAGTTCCCTGAGCCCTGTCTTGCACCTCGCTTCTTCCGTTGCGGGGCAGTGCAGTACTACATGCTCCACAGTTTCTTTTTCCTGCAGGCAGCCGCGACATAAGTCGCTATCTGTTGCTCCAGTCTTCAGTAAGTGGTAGTTTAGGTCACAATGGCCCGTGATGATTCCTACCATCAATTTTAGATCTTCCCTTTTCATCCTAAGTAGGTTAGTTGTGATGTGCTTGTCCATCACTGGAAGCATCGTTTTTGTGTGTTTGCAGTCTGATCTGCGTTCCCATTGCTTTTGGTGCTCCTTCTGGGAGTGTATCTTCAGTCTGTTTCTTATTTCTGCCGATGGGGGCTTGCAGAGACCTAGGTCGTTCGTGGTAGGTGTCTGTTTCGCACCCGCTCTTGCTAGGGAGTCGGCTTCATTGTTTCCTGAACACGAGCCGTGACTCTTTGTCCATTTTATTTTGACCGTATGTATTTTTGCTAGTTCTTGAAGCGCAGTGTGGCATTGTGCGACTGATTCTGATCTTGTGTCAGATCTGCCCAGTGCGTTAATGAGTGCTGCGCTGTCTGTTGTGAAGATTAGTAGTGTCCTTGCGATTGCTGTATCCGCGCTCGTTTTAGACTCTAAGTATGAGAGCATCTCTGCTGCGGCCAGGAAGAGCCCGAGGGTTTCTGCCTGGAACGCAGTTGAGGACCCCTCCCCCGTCCCTCCTCCTCCCTAACAATACTAAAGCCAACCCAAATTTTAACTTTACTACGCCTTTTAAGCGACTGTAAAGTGTTTTAAAAATCCAGATTCAAACTCGGGGCACTCCGACTTAAGTCACAAAAGTAACAGTAGGTTGTTAGGTTTTTTTTTTTCCCTTCCCCCGCAGTACCCGTATTAATAATTATAAATTGTTCGTACGGTAACCTTATTAATAATTATAAATTGTTTGTACAGTACCTGTATTAATAGACTTGGTCAATAAAATAAATCTGTATAGCAACTGTTTAAATCAAGTCATAATGAACTTTTATAAATTGGTAAGTCTGCATTAACCTTCATTCAAATAGCTGTAAAGTGAGTGTAATTGAATATAATTTAAAATTATTCAAGTACTTACTTCCGATTTCAGAAGATTCAACATCGCAGATGCCATGGTTTTCTTCGTTGATTATTAAATAAATGTTTTAGATTGGATACCCGCCCGGCATGCGGCTGTGTTGGGTGGGAAGGAGGCAAAGCCAACTGAACTGATTACATTATAAAATCTTCTGACCTTGAATTGATAAAAATAAATTAATTTCCATTTGTCGCCCGATATTTACATACAACGCGCGCGTATTTGCGTGTTGGTATTTGACAGGACTAGCAAACCAAATAACGTCAATGTCAAAAAAACAATGACATTCACAGAACGTTCACAGCCACAACCGACTTAAAATTTTTTTGACTGTAATTTTTACTTGACAAAATAACTCTAGCAAGGTTGACAGTCGGAATGACGGACAAATATCACTTTGCGAAAAGACGACGATACCAGCGCCAGAAAAAATGTTGTCAAGAAAGAGTGAGCGAGAGAGCGAGACGAGCGAGCTTCGAGCAACCGAGAGCCAAGTCAGGAGCCAGCAGGAGCAGGAGCCAGCCCCTCCATAACTATACTCTTTGAGCCAGCCCAGCCAGCCAAACCTAGGAAGAACCAAAACAAAAAGAATGGACGAGCGTTTGTTCTTTGCTCGGAAAATAAATATGATCATTATGCATGATTTAGTACATATAGACTACCTGTAAAAAGCGCTAGCTAGATAGATTTACGTCTAGTCTGTCTAGGTCTGAGTTGGGAACTACTTACAAAATACAATAGATGGCGCTACCAGTTCCGATTAGTACTATTTTTAGTGGATTTGTTGATCAGTAGATATGTAAACGTAAATACCTATAACAATTATTCATATATTACTATGTATACAACTTATGTCAAAAATGAAATAATCATAAATTACGTACCTACCAAAAAGCGTGTTTGCTGCTCTGTGTCGATTATATTATCTAAATATATAAAACTCTTACGTTACTGACTGACTGACTGACAATCAACGCACAGCCTAAATCGTTAGTCCTAGAAGCATGAAACTTGGAAGGTATGTTCCTCTTATAACGTAGAGGTGCACTAAGAAAGGAAATTGGAAAATTCTTTCCCGAAGAGGAGAAAAAGGGGAAAAACTTTTAAAATAAAAATCAACGGGGCATAACGGCAAAGGGGCGAGCGAAGCCGCGGGCGTCCCCTAGTATCTATTATATATCTATCGATTTGTAACAAGGTTCTCAACTGCAAGTTGTTGAGGGAGAAAAAAAATACTTACTTACCTGCAACCTTCGACCACAATCGTCCTTAAATTTTTGTGTTCCTTCAGTTAGAATACACCACACCATACCTACACGCATTAAAATTTAGGCTCAAATAATAACGCGAAAAAGTAGTTAATTACCTATTTTTATAATCACTGCCGCCCCGCGCCGTTACAAATCCGGCGTAACTCCTCAACGAGAGGAAAGCGAAGAGCTGAATGAAGTGGTTGTTTTAGATCACGTTGACATTTTAGGGTTCTTAGCAAAGCTCGTTACACGGCGTCCGGTGGGATGGGGTTGCTGTCAAAGAACCCCGTTCATCGAACAACAACGGGCTGTGTTGATAAGCGACCACTTGATCAAACATCCACATAGTAACTTTACTGTGTAGGTAACCTACCTCATATATTATACGAGCCATTTGTGTACACATTTACCTATAGTTACCTATATTTTTTTAAATGCATCAAGTTATGTTTGCTGTTTCCCTTTTCCGCATTTTAGGCGCTCACATAGTGTGGTTGATGGTTTCTTGGGAGCTTATTTCGTCTAGAAGCTTTTTAGATTCCTGAATCATATTTGCCAAGAACTCCGTAAGTCAGTCCTCATTTGATATCCAAACTTCTTTCGTCTAGAAGCTTTATTCCTGAATCCTCAGAATCCTAGTTGCCAAGAACTCCGTTACAATAATTTAATATCCAATACTTCTCTTTTCTTGTTCCATTTAGGAATGTTATATTTAGTTCCAGTACCTAGCTAATCGTTCCTGACGAAAATATTTTGGACTCATCAGAATCTGAATCCAGTTTCTTTTTAATTTGCTTCTAATTTCTGACTGACAGGGAATCGATATCATTCACCCCCGTACTGGGGTTCTTGAGTAGAACACCTGATCCAAAATGGTTCTGTCATCACCATCAGCCATAAACAACCCCAATCCTAGATCGACGGAGGTTGGAGCCTGTCATTTGTGGCTGTAGGCGCCTGTCGTTTAATTGAGGCTTATCATAATGGCTGGTAACCATTCCACGGAAAAAGAGAACAGCGCGAATAAATTATGCTAGTCCTAGGATAGGTACTTGGCTACAGCTGATAAGAGGGTCAATAACCGGGCTATCGGTCATGCACACTGCGCCGCACGGTGATAGACAACGCAGCTCGTATCCTAGGCAGCACTACTCGAGGCAAGCTTGCATGGTCATTCCTATTTTCCTATGATCGAATGAAGCTAATGCAAATTGCGTGGCCCAAATAAATATTGTGGACAATCCACACAACACTATCTACCCCAAATTAGGCAGAGCTTGTACTATGGAAACCAGATAGCTAATACATATGCCTAAACATTTTCTTTCAAATCCATACCTATAATAACTAATAGCAAAGTCAATGCAGACATTCAGACGTCGTGCTATGCTAGGTACCTATAAGGTCTGCTACATGTATGGGTTTAGGTCAACTCCGATAAGATTTGAGTCTGGTTGCGTACTAAAGAACATCTAGATCGCGCGATTACATTCAGTAAAGAGTTGCCTTTTATGAAGTTTGCGCAAGATCTATGGGTACAATTCATAATTTTCAAAATGTTGTTCACGACTGGCAAATGCATTTGGCTTCTATCATCTCAGGCTGAGATGATAGAAGCGGGAAGTCGGCGGAAAGAGAGGGCTAAGATTCTCAGCCCTCTCTTTCCGCCGACTTCCCGCGATCTTGTGTTGGTCCATCAATTTCATGATCTTTATGTATTTATTTAATTACAATGCTGAGACGTTACCATGAATGTTACGAATTGAAAACATTCTGCATCCTTCAACGGTCTGTATCTCCCTACTATTGGCTCTTAGTTTTATAGTAGGTACTATGACCATACGATACGTTTCCATACCTATGCATACCTATCCATATCAGCACAATCAACGCAAAACATTTCTCATTTCAGTTCAACGGCCTCTGTATCGCTCATTTAGAGTCATAAACAAAGTTTATCGAACGCACAGTACAAAACAATAGCGCAGAACGGCATATACTCATACATGGCCACTGTTATGGCGTTTTGCTATTTTTCACAAATCAATGTTATAGCCTATTGGCTATAACATTGGGTATAACCTGTACGCTATTGCGTACAGGTTATACCGGGTGCAACAAAACCACTTCTGAAAACAGAAGGTGGATGCACAATAATAAGGGCATGCCATGCCACCTCTTACGCTTCTTCACTATATTCTAGTTGTAAAGAAAGGCTTTATTATATACATACTCTACTCTACAATAATTTCTAAAACGTAGCGTTCATTTACAGAGTCAACACGCAGGTGGTAAGACAAATACAGTACTTTACTTGTATAAATATCCGTATTGTCCTCATTAGTTTTTATATCGCATAAACACATGTTTGTTATCATAATCTTGAATTCTATCAGTTATCTGTTTCCCGGAGTACACTTTACAGTCTTGTTATGTAAAAGTTTACTTCTTTCTTCAAGAAATGTATGCCTACTTTATCTTTCTGCAGTTAACTGTACAAGTTTTTCATAGTTTGGGCACGTTTAGGGTTGGTAGGCTAGACTAGATGATGATGATTAATATATTATAATATTATCCCCCTCATTTATAATACCGGACACTCACATTCATTAATTTATTGCATACTTACATGAACACTTTTTATTGGTCTCTTGTCACTGTCACTTTCTTGTCAACAAATAGAGATGGCTACAGACTTATCAGTCGGATAATGCTAAATAAAATATTGAATTAAAGTTATTTATTTCAGGCACGGTTTGTAGGTACAATACACACCATAATCATACACACAAATCACATAAAATCCATTACGCAAAAAGAAAATCAAAAACAATACATCCCACAAAATATCACAAGTTGGCAAACCTTCCTTCCTTCAAAACCTCACTCATCACTTTTTATTAGGATCCATGAATATACCTACCCGTAGATTATTATACTACATACTCCACAAGATCGACGGCTACAATTCCAATGCTGCAGCATTTATGTTCATTCGTAAATATGTGTTCGTTCAACATTATGTATTCTGTTAAAAATGTGTCTAGTCAAACAGAGGAAATTTATGATGTGACACAGGTGCAATGCACTATTTAGTCAGTGCATGCCATTTCCTAATACCCGTGGACAAACACACGCTTTATTATGCCATCCTCGTGTTTACCTAAGCCTTTTGTGATTCCATAGGAATTTAAAACATAGCAGCATAAAAGAGTAAAAAAAGACTTAAAAATAAGCCCCATGAAACCTTATGCTTCTAAATGTTAGGTTTTGATAAATCATCATAATTATCAGCCTGAGGGCCTTGAAAATTTTTATTATATCTATTTATTTAAATACTTTAAATTTTTTGAATATTGATATGCTCACTAAAACATGTTGTTAGGTTAGCTAATTATGTAATAACTTAAGACAGAATAATAATAATGCTTTAATTATTTACGACCCTCAAGTAGGGACTGAAAAAATTAACCGACCATGCAGTATCTCACGGATCTCACTTTTTACGGTGGAAGAACTGAGTTGCTTTTTTTTTACCAAGTTATGTTTTTGTTGGCATTATAATTGTATAATTTATCTTAATATTTTTATCTAGAAGAATCTAGGATAGCATAAATCCCCATAGGCATGACCATGACAGACGACAGGACTCAAGTGGTTCTGTTTCTAAACATATTTTTAACGGCTAAAATGTATTCTCATCAAATTCAACGGAGTAGGTATAGGAAATATCTGATAAGGCCGTATGTAGGTTACCGCCGGACTCGATAAACTGCCAGACAACCGATAATACATCATATACATACTACTTAGTAATCTAAGCATTTCCAGAAAAAAGCGGCGGAAAACTAAAGTAAACTAATGAGCTTTTATATAATGCATCCGGTTGCAATGAATTAGCTTAATAATAATACTTCTAAAGTTATAACCCCCACTACTGGGGCTTAGTTAGTAAGACATGCAAACTTAACTATTTTGTGTTTAGAGCTTTGATTATATTGTGTAATCTTTATCTTCTATAATAAAATAGGTACTCGTAAAACATTACAAACTTTTTTATTAAAACTTATCGCTATTTCCGCAGATGGGTGTGTGGGTGTGTGTGGGGTGTGACATAATAAATATTTGTACATGTTAGGTATATCGCAACTTTAAGAATAGGTAAGTAGGTAGTTACCTAGGACTTACCTAGACTTACCTAGACTAGATAAATAAACTACAGTACATTCATCGACAAAAGTAGATTAACCATTTCATTTAATGTCTTCCGGAGTTCATCAAAATCAATGATAATTTTCAACTCTGACAGAAACATAATATTTTTGCAATTATAGAACAACAGCTTCAAGAAATGATTGAACCTTGGTTTAAAGTGACCTCTGACCTAAGATGATAGGACTATATAGGTACTACTACTATTATGCTTTGAAAAATAATGGGATTTAAGCTATGCTACGGCACATCTTTCTTGCACTTGGTCGAATTGCTTTTCAGGCTGACAGATCATGCCATGCTGACTGGCTTGAGGGTTGCGGTTAAAACAGCAGGGCTACCACGAGCTCTGTATGGTTATGGCTATGTCTGTCAAATTGTGTAGTTATAGATAGGCTGACCCACACATTCATTTTCTTCTTGGGTTTGAATGTGTTGACACTGTTGACACAATTTTGACAGCCATAACCATAACCATATGAAGCTCATGGTAGGCCAGCAGGTCTGCGCCCCATTAAAATATTGATGGCATTGGAACTTAAATAAAACTGTTTAAAAATAGTCTTTATTAGAATTTGTGATTAACCTGGGCTATATCTAATAAAGTTGTTATACAATATTATGTTCTCATACAAAGGATAATACCTAATGTAGCATTAAGTATGAGAAAACATGATTAATAAAAAATATTATGCAACCACTCTATAACTTAATAGAAGAAAAATTTAAAAGTTGTAGATAATACTTAAGTAGGTATGTACTTAACTTACATAAATCTACTTTATATTTTCTGTAAATTGTAATAGAACACCCAGACGGAGAACAAACAATATGGCTCTTAGATTCTCTATTCAAAATGAATATTCAGTTACAGAGATTATCTTGCTAAAAACGGCAACATTGTACAAACCATCATTATTATGTACTCGTACTAGTTACTGCATGTGTGTTATGTGTAATAATGTGTATAGATAATATCCCTAGCTATACCTACAATGCCTATAATACAGAGTGCATATTCTGATAACTCAACCAAGGACACGCTTATCACCGGTGATACCCTTCGTGTGTTTAGGGAGTGCAACGATAAAAGTTGTGTAACGAAAGGGAATAAAGTACTACATATTTATAACTTATCGCTATCGGAAGAACGAATAACTAAAGTAAATATTTACTCAAATTGGGCTCAGGCCCGAATTCAACCAATAAAAGTCTTTATCGGTTATCGGTTACCCACTATCTTAGTTTAAACGATTTTTTTATCTGAACATCGTATGCCGAGTGTGGTGATACATAACTGGATAGGTAACGTTACACACATTAATCGAAGTTTTAAGGTAGACAAGACGCCTAAATACCAGGGTATAGGAAGTATCTGGCTTAGAAAAATAAGTAGACAGAGATAGATAGAAAATACTTGATTGCTCACAAAACCATATAGAAACAGACAATGCAACATAAAAAACTGCTGCCGGTTTTGGTAGCGCATTCTCATAAAAATAGGATTATTTGTCTCCTAAGGCCGTGGGTTCAAATCCAGTCGCGTACCAATGAGTTTTTCTGCCAAAAATGTACGTAAACTATGCCAGCGCTCTCAAACGGTGAAGGAAAACATAGTGAGGAAACCGGCATTTAGCAGAACCTAAAAAGTTCGAAATGTGTCAAGTGCACGAAAGGAGCCTCGTTGAGGCGCACTTAAAATCCTTTCACCACACTTGGTTTGAAAGAATCAGTGACACGATTATAAGAAGATAATAATAGGACTTAAAAACCTTTGAATTGTTTTGTTGGTTTTCTAAAGGTTCACTTCAACACAAAAAAATGTTCTAGAAATAAAATAGGTAAGGTACGTAGTAGTACTCAAACCTAAGTAGTAGGTACTCATATTAGTACAATTACATTTTACCTTATCTAATAAGATTATGTTGAAAGTAGGGTCGTTGACTCTTTTTGAACATCGCCCGCTCGTGATAAATAGCTTTCTGTGAGGTACCTAATCTATAAAGGGTGCCTAAGTAGTCTAGATATGATGAACTCATTGCATTCAAAACGAATTTCCGATAATTTATATCGGTTAACAACCTCAAATCAGGACTAGCTGAGCTATACCTACAAATAGCCAAAATACTCTTCTTCTTGTTAACGTGTCACAAATTCATTTGAGTGCGCCTCAAAGAGGCCTCTTTCGTGCACTTGACACCATGCTTCTGAACGTTTTGGGTTCTACGACATGGTTGGTGGTTTCCCCACGATGTTTTCTTAACCGTTTGGTAGTACTGGCATAGTGCACATAAGTTATTTTTTGGACAGAAAAACTCATTCGTACACGACTGGAATTGAACCCACGACCTTAGAATCGAAAGACAGAGACGCTACCACTAGGTCACCAGTTCGAATACAGTGGTGCACCTATGGATTTTTCTGTTCGGAAAAGTAAGTACACAATGAAATTGTTAGTGCTCTCAAACGGTGAAGGAAAACATCGTGAGGAAGCCCATGACTTAGTCAGCTCTGCCCGTATTGACCATGCCTATCCTGTGGATAAGGGCGACTAAGTTGTCAGGATGGTATCTGTCCCAGGCACTATAGCGTCCCGCAAGTAGGTAGGTAGACTAGGTAGGTATGGCTTGTGTAATCACTAGTTGCCCCTGACGCTATTTATATCATCTTCAATGGATGCAAAGGCCTGTTTTTTTAGTTGGTCCAAGAACCGACAGTATAGAAATAATTAGTGTACCTAGGTTGTAGAACTTACTAATTAGTGCATACAACAAATCATTGTGCGTTGGTTTGCGTAAAACCAAGCGACACGATTGTTGTATATCTTTACGAGCCTTTGTCTCGGCTGCCAATCGCCCAGCACCCGTACTGCGACGGTACAATCACACACAACTACACTTACAAAGTTACTCATTATCATTACCCCTCCTATTAAGTATCCCTTTTACTTATCTTTACTTATCCTTGACCCTTTGCTCAGAGCAAGCCCTGTCACTGTTTGTCATTTCCCCAGTAGAAAACGATGGCAAACGTTAAATAAAACTGATTGACTTTTGAGAAACTGTTGTAAATTATGGGGTATTGTATAGGTTGCGGTTTGAACATTGCTTCCAATTTGTCCAATTACGTATCCATTGATTAGATGTTCAGTTCAGTTTAAGTTATGTTTATTTATACTACAGAAGAATGCTTCTTCTAAGTAGATTTTATAATTTCTCATAGACGTAAAGACGTTAATAATATAATATTCAATTTCCATCTTTGTAAATTGAATATTATATGATATTATTATTATTATTGAATATTATTATAGATCTTTCTAAACTTAATCGAATCTCTTGGATTATTATTTTTGCTTAACTTTATTATTTCTTCTAAACTTGACAGAAAAGGTGTACCTACTTATGACATTCGTTATATCAGTATCTAAGCCTTTCAGACACTAACTAATTTTTAGTTGTAGTAAGTACTTCCCCTACAACTAAAAATTAGTTGCGGTGCCCTAACACGGTTTATGTTTGAAACTAGTCTCTAACAGTGTAATACCTGTATCTAAAAACATAAGTGCGATTATATTATTTGAATTTAAATAACACTTTTGTCGTTACCAGTTCACGCAGAGCAAGTCCTGCTTCAGTAGTAAAAAGTATATTGTTACACTTACAACAGCATGAACCCTACCAGAGGTCACGTTGATAAGTTAACTTGGGTGAGTTGGTGCTAAATAAACATGTTAGTACTTACCTATAATTTTCTCCATAAAATTAATTACTTACCTAAATAATTCAAAGGCCACGGGACTCAAAAAGAACCACAAAAAAGTCACAAACGTGCCGCATTTTTTGAGTAGCTGACATTTCGGTCAAATTTTGCTGGGACACATTGTCCCAAATGACACTTTTGATTTTAAAATTATTTTTACTGACGTTTCGGACACCATTCAAAATAACTGCATTGTACAGTCAGGTAAAAAAACAGGTTTTTACCGAGACGCGGCGGTGCCGGTGGCGGCGTAGCAAGGTGACGAAATAGATTTTTATTTATTTATTTGTTTGTTTATTTATTTATTTATTTATTTATTTATTTATTTATTTATTTATTTATTTATTTATTTATTTATTTATTTATTTATTTATTTATTTATTTATTTATTTATTTATTTATTTATTCATTCATTCATTCATTCATTCATTCATTCATTCATTCATTCATTCATTCATTCATTCATTCATTCATTCATTCATTCATTCATTCATTCATTCATTCATTCATTCATTCATTCATTCATTCATTCATTCATTCATTCATTCATTCATTCATTCATTCATTCATTCATTCATTCATTCATTCATTCATTCATTCATTCATTCATTCATTCATTCATTCATTCAATCATTCATTCATTCATTCATTCATTCATTCATTTATTTTTTTATTTTTTTATTTATTTATTTATTTATTTATTTATTTATTTATTTATTTAAACAAACAATAAGTAATAATAAGTAATAATTTTAGGTTACTCGTAACTGTCTTAGAATAATTAAAAAACATCTTTGATATATTTTTATGAGATCACTAGCTGTCACCCGCGACTTCGTCCGCGTGGTTAGTATAAAGTCATAGTTTGAGTTCGTTTAAAAGAAACTATTTTATGGTGGAAAGCGGACAACTATTGATATGTTTTCACTGTTTTTTGCGTATTTTTTGAGAGTTATTTTTCGTGAATTTGCCTTAGTGGCTAAGTTGGGTTAGGTATGCGTTGGTTTTACATGACCAAGTGCTGGTTACCTTAGTTTTGAGTTTGCATTCAAAACTATATAAAGTGTGTTCGAAAGATGGTAAATGCTGTTGTAGCCGATTTTTTTCAGCTGTGTTTAGTTTTGGTATGATAGGTGCTTCCCGCGATTTTGTCTTAGTGGTTATCATGGGGTTTTTTGTAACAAACCTTTGTGTGTATTCAAACCTGGTGACAGATGCTGCGGTAGCTGAATTTTTTAAATGTTTTTTTGCGTATTTTGTAAAGCTTTTTTTCGTGATTTTGTTTTAGGGGCTAATTTGGGCTATCGTATTCGTTGGTGTATAATCGAATCTTGTTGTTTTAGTTTGACATGATCAAATGCAAGCAGAAATTTTTTTAACGTTTTTTTTGCGTATTTTGTAAAGCTATTTTTTGTGATTTTATGTTATTATTAGTGGCTAATTTTGGGTTTCGTATGCGTGTTGGTGTATAATCGAATATTTTTTTTTAATTTGACGTGACCAACTGCTGGTTACCATAGTTTTGAGCATGTACTTTAGAGTTTATTTGAATTTGAAGGCGAGTGCTGTTGTAGCCGATTTTTTTCAGCGGTGTTTAGCTTAAGTATGATAGATGATTCCCGCAATTTTGTCTAAGTGATTATCATTGTTTTTTTTGTGGTTTTTGATTTTTGGTTGGTGAAAATTTTTTAATGGTTTTTTTGCGTATTTTGTAAAGCAATTTTTTGTGATTTTATGTTGTATTAGTGGCTAATTTAGGGTTTCGTATGCGTGTTGGTGTATAATCGAATCAGATTTTTTTAATTTGACATAACCAGCTGGTTACCATAGTTTTGAGCATGTTCTTTAGCCATTTTTTGAAGCGGTGCGGTGTTTAGTTTTGGTATGATAGGTGTTTTTCGCGATTTTGTCTTAGTGGTTACGGTGGGGTTTATGTAAACTTTTGTGTGTATTCAAATTTGGTGACAGAAGCTGCGGTAGTAGATTTTTTTTTACTGTTTTTTTGCGTATTTTGTAAAGCAATTTTTTGTGATTTTTCTTTAAACTATTTTTCCTTTTTTTCT
Organism: Thera britannica; assembly: GCA_939531255.2. Taxonomy (NCBI): domain Eukaryota; kingdom Metazoa; phylum Arthropoda; class Insecta; order Lepidoptera; family Geometridae; genus Thera; species Thera britannica. The sequence goes on along the minus strand of OW618050.2, from coordinate 7,093,701 downwards.
TCTTTAAGGGAAATAATTTTCCTATTTTCTTTCTTAGTGCACCTTTGCTCTATAAGAGGAACACATCTTCCAAGTTTCATGCTTCTAGGACTAATGGTTTAGGCTGTGCGTTGATTTTTCTTTAAACCTTTTTTCCCCTTTTTCTCCTCTTCGGGAAAGAATTTTCCAATTTCCTTTCTTAGTACACCTCTACGCTATAAGAGGAACATACCCTCCAAGTTTCATGCTTCTAGGACTAACGGTTTAGGCTGTGCGTTGATTGTCAGTCAGTCAGTGAGTCAGTCAGTCAGTAACGAAAGAGTTTTATATATTTAGATACACAAGATACAGGTTTTTTTTTTTTGTTTATGACAAATATACGCTATGTGAATGAGACTTCTTGTTTTTTTTAACTTCTAAGTACTACACCACACGCTCGCAAAGCAATTTGATTAGCTTTATCACATTACATTATATTTTGCTTATAGTACATTATGATATAAGTGCGGTAAGTTGAAAATTACAGCCGAGGCGTTATTGCAAGCCCGAGCCGTAGGCGAGGGCTACAAGAAAGCAGAGGCTGTAATTATCAAAGCGCACGTATGTCATACGACGTTTTATAACACATTTGCGAGGAAACAAATAATACTCGGACTTTCGGACGAACTTACTTACTTGTAGAAATTACTTGCTTGTTAAAACAGTTGGAAAAATTTTAACAATTTGTAAAGTTGATTATTACGTTGCCACCACAATGAGCTTGACTTATATTTTTAAGAAAGTTCCATGAAATAGGCTAAAAACACACTTTCTGTGAAAATGAATTGGCATCTTTGCTTGTTTTCCACTAAGATGAAGTTTTGATACGCTTGTAAGTATCTATCGTTCGATTTTTCAGGCAAGAGGCTTAAAGTAGCCTTTTTCCCTGCCTCTGAGAATTTTGGCGGTTCGAATTAATGAATTCATCATTACTTGACGACATTTTCAAGCAAAAATAATACAGCGAAAAGAAAAAGCGCGCGGAATAACTTTTTACTTTTTCACAAATTAGCTAATTTTTTTTTTTAAGGCAAAGTCACAAAAACAGCCAGTATTACTAATAGAGTAAATTAATATTTTTTTGTTTTTGTTACAAATAAATGGTATTAATTTATTGTTAAAATTAATTAAATTAAAGAATAAATGTGTATTTTCTATATTTTATCTCCCAGAGTTAATTTTATTCATAAAATGTTTACCACAAAAAAATCTTAGCAAAGAGTTTTTATGTCAGTTTTCTGACATAAAAACTCTTTGCTAAGATTTAAAAAGGTACCGTTCGTGGATTGATAACCGTGCGTTTTACATTACGATAACGCACAAGTACGTAAAAACATACATAACGATATTGAAATCGGTGAAGTAGTAGACCCTTTAAGAGCAAATGTGTTATAAAACATATTTTACCTGACTGTACTCAAAAGTATTAATAATTTGATGGTGTCCGAAACGTCAGTAAAAATAATATTAAAATCAAAAGTGTCATTTGGGACACTTTGTCCCAGCGAAATTTGTCCGATACGTCAGCTACTCCATTTTTTAACTCAACTCTGACTTTGTTCGGTTCTTTCCTACACCTACTTATGTAACGAGTCTAGATAAAGATACAAACTACTTCGCTATTTGCTTCTTAATTACCAGCTGTGCCAGAGTGAAATCTTGCGCACATCTAAGCTATCTGCGGTAGTCAGTGAAACGCTGTCCAATATCGCAGTCATATTTGACAGCGTTTCACTAATCGCCGCCGCAGAACGTCAAATTGTGTCAGATCAGCTGACCCACACATTCATTTCTTCCTAGGTTTAAATGTGTGGCCTGTGGGTCATTTTTGACAGCCATAACGGCATGAAAGACAGATCAGCCATAAGCATAAAGTTTATTAGAAATTTTAAGCCTTTCTTATCATCTTTAATTTAAAGGTATCCAGAAAGAAATAGAATCTGGCTTACCTATTCATCTTACAACCTTTGTCCTGTACTAACTTCAAACCCTAATGGTACAAAGTTTATCATAAGAGCATTAACTGGTTAAGTAAATCCGGGCCTTTAACTTTTTTATCTAATCATCGCTGTACAAATATTAGATAATTCCTTATCGCGTTATACACCCAGCAGCAATTATTACTATCACTGAACTAACATCGACCTAAGTATTTACTTTCTTAGTTGATAGTGTTGAAAGTTGATAACCACGGAGGTTGAATTTCGGTTTGTTTGGGGAAACTCATAACTTAGGCCCGTACTCAAAAACACTGCTTAGAGCAAGCATGGGTTTTAGCATTTTCTGAAAGTTCTCCATTAGAAAATGTCAAAAATCTATGCTTGAGGCTCGACTCAGACCGAAGCAGTTTCGGAATACGGACATTACGAAATCTTCCGATACGTACCTACATGTTCTGCGTCGATATAAATATAAATACTTTAGAATTAAGTACTATACTTACGTAGGTAGTAAATCTAAATCCAGAATTATCCAGGCTTCATCTTCCTGCTTTATTGATCCATCGTTACTTCCCATCAGGGTCGTACCATATATATCGCTGATCAGGTGAAATTGAAGCCAAAAAATGGTATATCATTGTAACAAATACCTACTGCTAAGTAGGTGCAAGTCCCCATGAACTAAAACTTAACTGATTGTTATCTGTAGGTATCAACTTTTACATTCGGTTTACATCGTCCGGGATAAAAGTTAAAACTACTTACCTACACGTTTACTAGATGCCTACAATGCTCTCCAAAGCAAAGCTTTATCTTGGTGTCCAGTTGCAAAAGCCACCGACTCAGCTCAACGTTCAAACCGGACCACTGATAAATAAATAGCTTGTTCGAAAACTCGGGTCAGTTTACTTGCACTTCTACGAATCAGTGTTTTGACTCTTTCTTTTGCTTGAGTCAGCTCTGCTCGTGTTCTCTTATAGGGTTTTAGGTTACTCAATAACACAAGGCTAGTTTCCTGATACTAACTACGGTTAGCGACAAAAGTACAGTAGGATACAGCTCAAGTTACCTAAAAACGAAAAATTACGCTTACAACAAGGACAGCTAGGCTAGCGGTGTATAGTCTTTATGTAGCACACTTTTGTTCAATGGTTGGAACTTTATTTTTATATCCAGAGACTTGAAAGCCTTGCTCACGTCTAGGCGATGACGATGGCGATCTGTGAAACGCTGACAAAAATGACAGCGTTTCACTGATCGCCATCGTCTAGATGTGCGCAGGCCTTAAGCACAGACCATGTCATGTCGGCGATGTACTTGTCGCTCGCACATTTAGTCATGCTTATCATTGATCTAGCAAAAACTAAATAGTTACCTAGTCTACTTTTGTCGGTGGCTGGACTACCTACCTAAAAATGTAATTACTAAATCATTTAATACCTGCCTAGTCTATAACATCGACTTTGCAAATATTTTTAGATGAACTCGAACATACCTAATTAACACAAGGAACTTGACACATTTTAAAAGTCGGTAGACTTTTGAAATGTTTGAAAGTTCCTGTGCGTTTTAAGATATTTTTTTTATTAGTGGGTGTTCCATTGGAGAGCTAAAACTGACAAGCCTGCCAGCCAAAGGTCTAAAGCGCCAACAAAACGGTTTTGTTGGCGCTCCATTCACTTTAGATGTCAAAGTAAAGGCCTGCGCACATTTAGGCGATCAGCTGAAATGCTGTCAAATATCGCATTCATATTTGACAGCGTTTCAGCTGATCGACATCGCTTAGATGTGCGCAGGCATTTATAGTTTCGTACGTCCCTGATTCTATCTACAACCACAGAAGAAATAATAGTAGCATCCTACAACCTGCTTTGGGGCAACTGTCTGTTGTTTGTTTTTGTCTGCTCCCTCAAACATGATCTTTTAAAACTCTTAATTAAATGGAAATCTTTATTCGTCTGGTTTAGTGAACCACCTAGACCTAGGTACACCTACTTTAACAACTGTGTTGAATGAATGCCTCAGAATGTTAGGTTGTTATAAGGATTTTGTAACAGGAATAAAAAAAACAAAAGATTTTTAACATATTTTGACTATAATTCAAATAAAAAAAATGCAGATGGAAATAAGGAAAACTTACAAGAAAATGTCACAAGCTTGACGTATTTTTTGTCGATAAGAAATAGAACGAACGTAGTCAATATTTGGAAGTTTAACTTATACATTTATTGCAATTAAATTAAAAAAAATTAAATACTTAAATTACAAATGACGCAGGTAGTGTAGGTACTACGAAACGAACCTAAACTAACGTCTGTTATAATAAATGACTGATGTAAATTATAACTAAACATTAAGTTACAAGTACATAATCATAAATGTTTGTTTAAATACAAAAGAAATTAAATAAATCAGTTGAATGGTTTATGTTTCTTAATGAACTGATAATAAATAATATTCGTGAACTTAATGAAAAAATGCTTAAAACTAAAGTATTTTCCTTAACATTAGGTACAAAATTATTAACTTAAGTGGTCATCATGCAACGACTTGACGAAATGAAGAAAAACTGAAACTATTACTTAAAAACAAAACAAAATACCACTTCGTTCCTAAAGTCTATAATAAATAAACACAAAACCGGGCAATGGTAAACATGTCATTTAATAATAATTGAAAGTACGAAATCTGTAAGTATGTAAAGGAGTAATCTAACAAAGTTCAATATCTTTATTATACAATATGTCAAGAACTCAAGAGACGGAGGAACAGTCTCTTGCTAGTATGTAGTAAGAATAAAGGCGTACGATGGTTCATCTGAATTTCTCATAATCACTTACATTGGTCCCTTAATTAAAACTTTAAACCTTTTTTTATATAAATATTATAAAATATCACACTTTAAATTCAAGAAAAAACTATACTACGTCGAAACTAATACATTAGTTTTGTCAAAGTACAAAATTAATAACTGTGCCAATTTGAATATTTAATTCAAAGGAGACAATAAATAAACAAACAATCTATTTCGATAAACTAAAAATTAAATATAAATCGATTTACATATTATCGTAATTAGTATTAAAGTAGAAGGCACATTGTTTTTGTGTGCGCCGTCGCGGACCGTGGCGGCTGGAAGCGCGCAGAGAGAGTGCCACCAACAGCCTGCGCCGGCGCATCGGTTGGCGAGGGAACCGCCCGCTCGCCTTTAACCACCTTACGTTATTATATTATTTATGTTATATATCTTTCTATATGTTTAGCATATTGTACGAGACCTCGGGAGCTTGGCAGGCGTATTCTCAGGTTTCTGGCATTTCGCAAATGCAAGCATGGACGCGATCTCTTCGAGCGCTGCGGCGTACACTCAGATACATGGTTTGCCGCGAGGACGAAAAAAACAATCACCAAAACCCCAAACGGGTTTGGTTCGGCTGGCTCGTTTTCCCGCACGAAGCAAAACGAAAAAATCCTCCTCGCAGACGTGAGAGGGGCGCTCCGCGGTCGCGATTGCTCAGATGGGCCGCGGATAGAGACGCTAAGTGTTGTCTCGTAGACCAGGCAGGGCCAGTTTGTGCAGCGGCACAAATGAGCACGTAGGTAAACATACACACGCATTTACATCACCAGTATTGGATGATATAAATCCGTGTGAGTTGTAGTAGATGTTATGTTACAGGAAACATGAGAATATAGCCTTGAATAGAACGTTAGATAGAGAGTGCTGCCCAACGAGCTCCCAAGATGCGATGGCACGTCGACCGATACCGTCCGCAGAGAATGAGAAGTGAGATTAGTAGTGCGTTGGTTTGGTTGATGCGGATGGCCCCGGCCGCGTAGAGAGGACCTACAACGAGCCCCGTCCCGGCGACGCGGGCCTCGTCCGAATGCGGTGCGATATCGCAGCTGCTGGCTACAATATAATTATAGTTAAAGAGACTCGAAATAAATAATAAATTATTATCTTAAATCCTTAAAAATAGATCACGAGCGCCTTCTCGCGGTACGGTACCGAGCGCGGATAGGCAGTTACAAATAAATAAATGTTCTATAAGCTAACTTTACAAGACCACCGCTCGGCGGAGGATCGCATCGGGAAGACTTCCGCGAGCTACACGATAATAAATAGGTATCTAATAATATAAGGTGCCATTTACAAATGTGTGCCGACCACTACCATAATCACATTATTCACACCGCAAACTTTCGAGACGCCAGAGTACTTCGTTAACTTTATAAATTACAGGGCGAAGTAGTAAAAGAGCATCGACAAACTGGAGATCATTCGTTGAGCGAGTGCGGGCGAGGCGCGGCCGTCGTCGGGCGCGGCTGGAAGACGTCGAGTAGGCACTTCGGTGACGGAACATTCTTGCTTAGGACTAGGCGATGACGAGGTCACCGAACGCGCCGGCGAGTCGGTTGAACACCGGCAGCCGGTCCTCCTCGTCATCGGGCGAAGGCGACGGCGCGCGTCGGAACGCGAACGCGGTCTGCGCCACCGGGGAGACGGCGGCCGGCGAGTGCGGCGCGTGCGGCGAGTGCGGCGAGTGCGGCGAACGCGGCGAGCGCGAACCCTCGCTGCCATAGCCGAGCGAGCCGCCCGACGACGAGAGCGAGGCCACGGACCCACCCGGGGAGCCGGGCTCGCGGCGACGCGCCTCCTCAGCGTTGTGCACGAAGTGGCAGCGCGGCCCGTACGGACAGAAGCCCACCGAGTGGAAGGTGCGGCACAGCTCCGTCTTGTACTTGGGGTGGCGCTGCAGGTTGCGCAGCTCGCGCATGCCGTGCGCGAACTGACACTTGTCACCGTACTTGCAGACGCCGGCTTCCTCGAAGGGGCGGCAAAGCTCGGTCTTGTAGCGGCTGGTGGCAGGCGGCGGCGGCGCAGGCTCGCTGGTGGTGCGCTCGAGGCGGCGGTGGCTGAGTCGGTCCAGCAGACCGGCCAGCGCGCGGTGGGCCGGCACGGAAGCGGCGCGCTGCAGCACCTGATGCTGTTCCCAGTTGACGCCACCCGCGCCGGCGCCGGGTCCTCCGCCCGACGCGATGCCGTTGCTCAGGGGTCCACTCATCGTCTGCACTGGTCGTGTTTGGTTCTGGAATAAAGGAAAATATCACGTTAATATGATTTCGAGAATGCTAATCATAAGTTACAACTATTTTCGGCAATACAGACTTATTGTTAGGTTTCACACAACCATAGAGTCACAGAAGCTTTCTGTGACTCAACAGCTAGTTAAAACTAAACTAATGCGGTTGCCAGTACTAGTTGAAAAAAGTTAATTTTACAGTTAATTTAATACACATTATTTCCAGCGCAGCTTTATTGCCAACTAAATCGATTGGGCCTGATGAACAGGGCAATGGAATTCCTATGAATAAAATTACCGTTTTTAAGTTTAGGGTCATTAAAACAACAAGCCAGGATTTTCATGTCATTCGTAAAATTAAATTTCTTTTCTGCAAATTATGTTTGACTGATAATGGTAAAGATCGTAAACGGAACAGTGCCTTTAAAACTTAAACAATTCCGAGGCTTTCGTATAGAATTCAACCTTATTTGAAAGGAACCATAAAATTACTTAAGTGCGTATTTTTACCAGCTTATATTTGTGGAGTAGAAAAAACGTATACAATCTGGGGCGAAGGGTCGCTTTCAGGTACCTGCCCGCGCACAAAAACTGATCCCCGATGGAAGGTTTCCACGTCTACCTGCTCCGCTTCATCTCGTTTACACACTAATGGTCCTTACGTTTTGGAATGGTTAATATTACCAATTAAACGAGGCTTAAAGTGGTGCTTTTAGAGCTTCGGGGTGAGTCGAATTTAAATTTTAACTTTAACCAGAGATCGTCCGGTCTCCGATCATGAATTATTAATATGGTAAAATTCCTAGTTTCCATAAATACTCCCGTTCGGGTTCGTTTGCTGTCGCACCGTCTTCAAGAGATGCAAATGTTTTACGTCGCCTTTTGTTTTGTTAGTACATCGAACTTTGGTGGCGATGGCACTGCTTAACATCACCATAACAATAGGTGTGTTCACGCGAGAGGCAGTTGACACGGGCACCAGCATGGCATGGCAAACGGCTCGCCGTGAGCACAATCGCGGTGATTGTGCACTATTGTTCAGGCGTCGCATTGGTCGCATTGCCTGTCGCTGCGTCCGACTGACGGAGGAATAATTGTCGCCGGGTCATTTGACTACACTTCGCCTCTCTAGCTATGCGAGGGCAACGGTCGCCGCATGTCTTGTTAGGTAACAGTACTCCTATGATCTATTCATGATTCATTCGAAGCCTGCACTGCGCACTTCATTGGCAGCCACTCGCCTAGCCGTGTCGTTAGACCTTCATTGTTTTGCATACAGAAGGCTCATCGAACTGACCCAACTGCGATAGAAATAGAATAGGCATAAATCTTTATTTCGCAAATACAATGCTCGATTCACGCCGCCGTTTTGTAAGATTATGCCAAACACGGAGGTTTAGCGATTTTCTCTTAAGAAGTGAATACCGTGAAGGCCAGATTATACAGGAGCTCGATGCGGAACATGAGGTCTATTCACAATAATAAAGCAATATGCCTATCTGTATGTAACGTATCTTGCATGCGGCCTCAAACGATGTGAATGACACATCATTGTATATTCTATTCGCCTCCACCGCGTCCGAAGATCGTAAACACGCAAACACTTGTGTATTGAAATAAATACAATGAACGAATATACTTTTAAAACTATCAGATTTACCAGTCAACAACCAAGTACCTAACATACCTATCAAATTAACATAAAAACGTGTTGTTTGTTCAAGATTAATGTAACACATCTAGGATTTTCAATTTGTGTACTGTGTGGGGTTTCAGTATTAAACAAAAGCCTTCTATAAAAAGGCGAAAGTGTAGCAAACAAATGAGCGTAGCGGCGCAATCGCGGGTGAAATGTTCCAGTGAAAATCCAGGGGTTAAGTCGGTGTCGACGGAAAATAGCCAATGCGTAATTAGAGACTTATCAGAGCAGAACATTGGTTAAACGTTGCTTTCCATCGGACGTTGCTCGCGCAACCGAGCTCCAGGGAAAATTGTGCACTGTCGATTTCAAATGGCCGCGACCGCCACCGTTGCGAAGTGTTGCGGGAAATCAGCCACAACACCCACCGGTGCATCAAATACTCATACTTATTAGCAATGCACAAAATTGCTATACCGTCTTTCATATACGCCCAGTATTCGCCTTGAGAATCTCTAAAAGAGGAAGTTAATCAGAGACTTAAAATGTTGCTTGCACGGTGAATGGTATTCCACACGTTACAAGCCATGTCCCTCAGAAATCTGTTCTTATGTCAACAGTTTACCCTTCGGGGCAACAAACAAATCCATAACGTCGCAACAGGTGTTTGTTTGGTTTATTTTTGGGTAAAGAACGGTGTAACTAAAATTTCCAAAGAGCACAGGTTGTGTGTGTTGCGCTGCGTGTACTGTTTACAAGGCAGGTTAGCGCGCCCCGCGTTGACAACGAGACTATCACGTTGCCGCGGGGCTATTACCTAAGAAAGGCAATAGCACTAGCTCATTTTACTGAGTAGTGGTTTGTTACTAACCAAATTCCCTACAGGATCAATCAGCGGTCCAGTTGATTGGTCCCGTCTCCAGCTTTTTTGACAGCCCAAGAATTGACTAGCACTTAAACAACAAACAGCAACTTAGTTTACTCTCATTGCTATTGCTTGTTTTTGAGTAATAGCTTTGCAGGCTTGAGTCAATGCGCTTGTGCATTATACTCGTATATCTTACCTAGTAAGTTGTTTATTCAAATAAAAGTTATTTGAGTTTCAATAGAACCAATTTTCATCACATCATCATGGAAGATATAAATGGAAAGTTATTTTATGAGCTACGAGTTGGTCGAATCTTGTGTGATTTTACTAATTTAAGTGTTTGCCGACAAAAATAGTGATGACATAAGCATAAGATTGCACCTGGTAAATAAAGAAGTAAAGGTTATAGAAAGATGATGGGGGCATCGACTCAGGCAAATGAAAACAAGTGTGGCACCTCTGCGGTAGATACTTTCCGGTTTTAAGACTTGGAAATAAACAGACTGCTAAAATGAACATAAACAGTGCAGCGCTGGCCAACAATAATTGGAAAATGCGCTTTCCTTTGGTTTATTTCAGAGAAATCGAGTAATTTGAAAGATCATGAACTCTTACAAGGTTGTCGAACTCTTTAAGCAACACTCCAATGGTTCACCTCGTGGATGCTCGAATATTTGCGTTCATGATCAGTAAAAATTATCACCTTTACATTATTGCCGATGTTTTTCCAAAACATATTCTCGCTAAATATAATACTCACTAACTCCTACCAGGGTTACAGCCGATAACCTGGCAGGGCAACGGTACTTAATATTTTTTCTGCATACTTACTGTGCCGTTTTGAACAGTGATGCGTTTATGTTATGAACGTTTAAACCTTTGACTTTTCGGTAGGTATACTTTGCTCTACATTTTTACAAGTCAAATTGATTTCTTTGTCCAAAAAGTAGACGGTATTATAATATTGTATCTGGCGCGTAGTGTTGCTAGGCTTTGAACCAACAGTATTTATTTAGTGACAGACCTACATGAAGATACCTTATGAATATGAAAATAATTAACTGATCTAGTCATAAACGCCATTAATTCGTATTTTTATCATTGTACAAATTCATATCATTGAGATATACTGCCGCGACAATTGATGCAGTAACATAAACAAGAGAACTGCTTAATTGACCGTTAATTGGTTCTAATCAAATGCGTTCTAAATTTAAATGAACTTTTAATTATAAAAAGCAATGGCCGAAAGGCGCTGACATATCTGATTAATCGATAAATAATGCGAGATCTAGCAAGGAGTAGGTAAATGCAAATCAGTTGTCAGAGTCATTCATAGGTGGCTATTATAAGAATTGGTTCATTTCTCCGAGTAACCTAACCACGGAGGGCCTTGGTGATTGATCCTATCAGGTTTTATTGAATGATTGCGCGAAAACGTATGAAGATGCTGTGCTCCCCTCTGACGGGAGCACAACCTCTCAAGTAATACAGAGTAGTCATCAACCTTTCATTATTTTGTGTCGCCCCTTTGTTTCTGCTTGTTTACAACGGTTTGCAAACAGGGACGCATACGTTAAGATTGTCGCAGTTATACGGACTGCTCCACTTTTCCTGTTGTTATATTTAAAACAGTGCAGATTTCCATTAATTTATACGAATAAATTTAAAGAGCTTTGTTCGTAAAATCGCGAACAATGGACGTTATGTGAATCACTCCGACTAATTACTGTGTGTCTTGTAGTTATATTTATGTGACGCATAATGGGTTGGTAGTAATTTAAAATGGCGAAGTCTAGACTCTATCTCGTACTAATTAAGACTTAACGGACACAACAAATTGAACTCTATTCAATGCAATGCTCTCCCGCAAAGCGATAACCGTTGGCAACATGTGTTATAGATTATATCTTGAAATATCACGGATGATTTAATAAATTAATGTGTCCTATGTTTTTTCTATTTATTTATCTTTATGATCTTATCTATCGACCTAAATTATTTTGAACGTGGTTCTAACGTCTGTACGCTTTTAGAGGTTATAATAATAATAAAAAAAAACAAAACAACTCTCAGGTTTCGAATGAGATTGATGTGTTTTTGACATTATACAAAAACATATAACAATGCTAGTTAATTGCGGATATTATGAATTTATGAGGTATCGTTTAACGAATACTAATGTTTCAAATTATAATTAAATATCTTTAGCTTTCATATTTTTGTTGTTCAACAGGCATGTTAAAAAGATGATTTTACATAAAGTTTGTTCAGTACATCATAATATCTATACTTATTTCCTCATGGAATGGATCAGAGTCAAATCTTGTGTTTTGGTAGTAATTGCAGTACATTTCGAACCATATGACCGCGCTAATTAATAAGAAAAGGAGGGAGATACTTGTATGGCATTATTATAAACATGGTAATCGGTTGTCGTCGTCAATAGTTCACAAAGTTAGCGTCTGTTAGATGAGTAAGACCGGACGCGTGGCGTTCGCTCACGCATGCAGATGGCACCATAGAGTGATTGCGATGCGAGACCGGTCCCAGTATGGTATAAATGCCATCACATGTCCACCGACAGGCTTTATTTATATTACCAACGCCTACCAATTGTCTTTAAGTTATGATATACGAAACAATGGAAATATATATTCAGAGAGGTAAGTGGGTAAATCATTGCCATGGCGGAAAGGAAATCACGTAGCTCGCCGTGCGTTTCGAGAATTTTTCGTATTATCTATTAGTTTCCCGAGAAAAACGCGTTTTGTGGACATTGTTTCAGTTCAATGACATGCGAAAATAAATAATCTCTGGCGTACCGTATCGAAAGGGTGTCAGTAAAAACGAACCTTATTAATAAGTATGTTTGCCTGTCTGTCACAAAGGACGCTACGCTAGAAGCGGATTTTACGCTGTAATAAACAGCTTAAATAAGTAGCTAATAACTTTCCTAGTCTTCAACGGTTTTTGTTTCTGCGGTACGGAACCCTTAGTGAGCAAGCCCGACTCGTACTTAGCCGGATATTTTTATAATTGATTTAAGTGTTGCGGTAAAACACTAGCAGACAGAGTAACTCAAACAGTTGGTAACAGAAACAACATTACCGCGAGTATTTTGATGAGGTCACACAGCACAAGATGGTGCGCAGTTGTTCACCTTTGTTAGCATTCAGCTCGGGTCTGCGCCCGCGTCGGTGTCGGCTGGCACGTTTATTACGTGCACTATAAGCCCTCGAGGTGATGGGCCGAAGCCGTAAAGCAAATGTCAACAAAGACCCTCGTTCAAGCCGAGCGTGTTTACCCCCCGGCCGCTCAAAGCGAAGGAAGCACGTCCCCCGGCCGGAGCCGCTTTTAGCACCTCCTTATTTATAGACGTAGAATGCTGTTCTTAAGACGCATGCTGATTTGCAGAATCGCATTGTAAACAAAGTTGCTCACGATGCTTCATGCATTTCATGTTTTATTCAATGGCGAGCGGCTGTCTAGAATGTCGTATGGGATTATGACAGTCCCATGTTCATTACGGTCATTTAAATTGATAGGCAGTCAGCAAAGCTAGCGTTACGACAAACGAATCATTGTGCGCGGGCTATTAGTGCCACAAACTGGGCCCTGACGCGTTTTCTGGTCGGAGCAATTCCTTTGTCCATGCAATTTTTATTGTTGCGTCACGCTACCGGGGTATAGCCACTTTCCCCGTAAATGGTACATTTGTGTGACTCATATACGAAGATAATATAGTGGGAAAACGTTTTCAACGTGTAATGCCTCATTTGTAACTATTGTGTTATGCTTTGATAAGACGCGCATGTCGGGCTAAACTGCCCTTTGTGCTCTTAGAAAGTTATCAGGCAATTAGATATAAAGTGGCCATTGAATAGTTCCGGCCATCTAAGGATCAATCTACGAGTACACAGCTGGTAAGTATCATTTGAAATGAGTGCACATTATCGTAATGTTGTTGTTTATGTTGTAAGATCGCTGCGTTTTCATTAATTTATGTGGCTAATTAAACGTGTCTGTTTTGTTGTTTTAACAGTAGGCCATGTTGTAAATTCGATCCATCATTACTTTAGTTATAAAAAATCGATAGTAGTAAAGTCATTGTCAAACTTACGAGTAATTGTGTCACTTCATCGTCAGTTAGGTCATCTGGACTCACCTACGAAAGAAAGACAAAACTAAGTTAGTTCAATGCATAATAAGTAGGTAGGTAGGTATGTCGGTCGGTACTCGGGTAGGAAAGAGCGTCGTAAATAGCTATGATACCAACTACCGAAACCATTTATTGATAAAGATACCGACCGAAGTTCAAACGTTAATTTGTTATAATATTTGCATCATCAACACCTCAAAGCAACAACTCGAGTCCCAAGAACGTTTGAAACCTCCACTATTAGTTTTATAGCACTATGCTCAATAAATGCTGTAACTAGCGAGCCAGTCCCGACCGGTCTTGGTTGAAAGCGACAGTACTTCCTACATGAAAGTAAAACTATACTCCGATAGCCGTCCGGAAAACTTGTGGAGACTGAGCGCGATGGAACTGAACTGATAACATTACTTTGTTGCTCGGAGCTCTAGCAGATCTTTAGCTAGATTCTATGCTACAGTCATTTGTTAGTACGTATTTAATTTGGGATTACTGTGTAGTAACCAATGTACCCGTACTAATATACCGTACCAATGCACCCACGCAGTAGCTGTATAGCTTTCAGGCTAAACTCACGCAATTACGCTGGATGAAAGTTTTTTTATACAACTAGCTGATAGTATGACCAACCCGATGTTAAGTGGTAACCATCACCTAAACAAAGCATTGCCTCGATACCTAAATAAAATCTTATCTCAAAGTAAGTTTGCTCCTTAGTCCGGATACATAAAAAAAAAATCCAAAACTTTTATTTCATGATTTTTTTGAAGAAAAGTTTTAGAACTTTTAAACTCTCCGTCAAGAAACTTCTAGGGTTGATGTGCACACTGTAAATGAGTGAAGCTGCCGGCAAATGCGTGTTATGTTATACTCGGTGTAGCGTCGCAATTACATACCTACTGCCAACATCTTTACTGGTATTTTATGATGATTTTATTACACCCGACCATACTTACTCTACACTTCATGGCTATCATTATTATGAGTTATGCAAGTGTCTAATAAATCTATTATGAAACTGCTACTTACTATTTGTTGCGATATTGATTAATAAGATATTTAAGGGTACAAAAAAACGGTAGGAACCAAAGTCGTAGTTGGTTTCCAGTTCTTCTAGGCTTGGTCACGAGGAACTGGCACCTAACCTAGCTTTAAGACGTTTCGTAGTGATCCTTGTGATACAACTGAATAAAAAAAATAGTTTGAATAAATAAATATCATGAAATGAATGTACTCTAATAATTAATTTGAATAAGTAAGGGTTGTATGTTGTATCTAAGTCTATATTATGTTTGAATGTCTATATGTTTGAAATCCAGTGACCATACTGTTCGGCTTCTAATATCTTCAATGTTCGTTTATGATGTGCATTTAAGTTTATTTATAAACATAAACACATTAAAATAGGCATACTACACTTCATATACCTACGTTACTAGTAAGCAACTAGCTCACTGCACGGAAAACCAGTTAATTATTAATATCTATATATTTATTAAAATTGAAAAACTTAAATTACTCTTGTGTTGTGTGTTGTGTACCTTTACTTAAAGATTTGGGTTTTTACGTAGTATGCATTCTCGAAGGTGTTTTACTGTAAACAAGACCGGTCAAGTGCGAGTCGGCTGGCTCAATGAGGGTTCCGTAGCGAAAATTTAATTTACGATTCTTGTATTTACGTTTGCAATACAAAACTTTAGACCCAGTAAGATGTGCAACTACATATTCCTGACAAACTTGAATTACAAATTTAGGCTTCAGTACAGTAGTACTGAATACAGATTGAATTGAAAAATGTGTGTAAGAAAGAAGAAGCCATGCTAGCACCGCGTGATCTGAACAAGTGATCAATTTCAATCACGTTGATTGTTAGGAAAGAAATAGAACCTGATAAATATTCCCTACAGTTATTGGGCCAATGTTTAAGATCATGCCCATTTCAAATAAATACACAACTCATGGTCGTAGATTAAAATAAATAGGCTAAGGTGCTAAGTTGTATTTAAGTTAGTCTCCGAATCCCTCATGGTCTCCTCGGTCAGGAAATTTTCCAAAGTTATTTTACCCCTAGGTCATCTCATCATACCCATCATGGCTGAAAACAAAACCTATCTGTTTGAAAGCTGCTCATGGCAATAGCACGGTGCAAATGCCGTTGTGTAGTTTCAACATGTAATTTGCTAGTTTGTGCCCTTCACGCGTAGCGATACGCCGCGATAATGCCCACATTTTCCGACGCTAGTTAGCTACGAATAGGCAGTTATAGGCACAGAGTAGCCAGCAAGTAACGATGCAGCGTTCATTCCACACAATTAACTACCAAGTTACACTGTGGAAATGACTGACAACAATGCAGATATTACGCCACCGTGTTTAGACGTGCGATGTCACGACCCGCGCTTATAATAGGAGTCTACGTTTCTAGCGCAATCGAGTGATCTCTAATTGAACCCGGCAGCGCGCGAAGGTCTTGCGCGGATCACGAACACGGCAACGCAACCTTATTTACCAAAAGAGGACCACCACTTAGGTAAATTACATATAGACAATCCAAACCAACATAAAATATTACAGAATTTTAATTATTTTCGGTAAGAGGTACAAAATTATTTTACTACATTTTTAATAACTTGCCAACATACCTAATCTAAGCTAACTTTTTACGACCGTGCATCTAATTTAAATACCTGAATTAGTAGACAATTATGATTTAACCCTGAAGAATCACGAGGCATAAAGAATAAAAGTACCAAAACTGAGCTCTCAAAGACGACTTCAAAATGTGGTTAACGCATGGTAAATTGCTCAGTAAATCAAAAGCCTCGAAGCGTGTAGTATGTTGTAATGGTAGATAGGACGGCGCCTTAGATTCGCGACGATCGCAGCAACGCTCAACGAAGCAATCGGGGCCACTTGTGCTAATGAAACACTTCAATTGAATTGGGGACAATAATTCAGCAGCGTATCGCGCCACTGTTTACATTGATACAAAGAAAATACCTACACAAAGTTATGAATGTACCAGGAAAACTACTGAAGCATGATGCTTTGCTTATTCAGCTGTGTGCAGCGTGCATTGAAAATTAAAATTATGAGGTGAAAATATTTTATTTCACTAATATTATACAGAAATGCGAATACAATTTTTGAAACTATCATGGTTTTTAAAAATCACAAAATTTTGATCATGCTAAATATCCCGTTGTTCATAAAAATAAATGCAAATACGTTATGCTTGGTGCTCAATAACGCAACTGCAATCGATTTGAGTGAAACTTTGATTAATTAAGTTCGGGACATGCATGTAATATTAACCTTATACGAAGAGAGCTAGTTTTTTGTTAAAACAAATAAAACTGTGCCTAAAAGGCAAGTTAATTTTAACTATAAACGGGTATTGTATTGATCAAAAAAGAACACAAGACATGGATGGTGCGCGACGCAAACGTTTTATCTAGTAATCATTACTTTGTGTTACTGTGTTTTTTAAAACTAATGTTAAAATCCCATAGATGGGACTTAATTTATTAACTTCCGACCTACATTAGTGATTGTGTTGGATGTTATGACTACTACTTACTACTGGTATACTAAATATCGATTAATTAATTCGGCAGCAGTTATACTACATTTTAATAGGTATTTCAACTGCATTCAAGCTATTTGTACTGGCCATGTCTACACTGTTTGATTTAGACAACAAGCTCAATAGCATACAAGTTTGCCTTGAGGCAATGGTAGTATTGGTGGTGGTAACTAAAATTCCGTACTGAAATCTCAGAATTCTGAACGTCAGAGATAATTATATCTACTTTTAAATAAATTATTCTGATGTTTACATTAGACACATAACATGGCAATAAAGAGTTCACAAATAAACATGCTCGTTGAGAGTTTTTTTGTAATGCTAAGCGTCTACGGATCGTAATTCCTTGGATATACGTGATCTTGTTACCAACATAACCCAATGAGACGTAATAAACAATCCAACTGACGATAATCGTAGAATATTAAAACAGTTCGTAGCACCGTCATAACATTATTATCGAGTCTGGCCAGCCTCCTTCAAATGAGGTATCAAAAATATTCATTTAGAATCATCTCCATCGAATATGGAACATTGGCTAAGCGACCTTGATCGGAGCGACAATGAGTTCGCCGGCCAAATATTAATTAAATATTTATAACATAACTCGTTTGGCCAGTTCGTGGCTCGCGTGTTGACTCTTCTTATTCTTCACTCGACATTTTAAAAGCCGGTCTAATGTATTCAAAGTTTTCTGGATACGACGTTTTTGTGTACTTGCTATTACTTAGCTTTACGTAGATGCGTAGCACGCAAATGCAGCTTTCCTTGTCTTCTTGGTACGTTGAGTCATATCATAGACAAATATTAACTTGAACTTTACTGCGAGTGTCAGAAAACAACCAACAGATGAGTAGCTTTATTGACTGAAGTCGTAATCTGATATTTAAATAAGAACAAAGGGACTGTCCTCGGTACTTTGATGAGTAAACTAGACGCAAAGTTTAAATGTTGTGGCCTTTTGAGATGGTGTGAAGCTGTTATGCTGTTCGTCACAGATTCATCAAGTTGTGCGGATCTACGGTATGGTTGTTGCCGCGTGAGGCACGCAAGCATTGCAACCGGTCGGTGTTGCAATCATACGTTGCGATTGTCACGCGAACTGCACTAATCGATCTAATCATCCATGCTGAAGGTTCGATTCACTGTGTCAATTAAGAGTTCGCTCCACTTCAAATTTATGCGGAACGACATTAAGCAGCGAACTTATGTAGCCATCTTCGAACGAGAATTCGAAATGCCATTTGTTATTGGGTGTTCAAGCAAGATACAGTGGTTATAAATGGATCCCGGAAGCTTCGATTTGAAGGTCGAAGAGCGTCGAGACGGCCTTGCCGCTGGCTGTGTCACTTTCTCCATTACTGCTTGCAAGACCCACGTGCGTCTCTTGAAACAATGGCCGTTCCACAAGCTCGGTTACGCCGACGCACTCTGCGGAACAACTCACATAATCACCCAAAATTACACAGATTCCTTCCATAGACGAACTATCCGAGGGCAATCCAGACATCATTAGCAGTATATCTTCATCTTTGTATAACAAAGCCTTGGGACTGAGCTATGACGAGCCTTCTCTTTCTTTAATGATGATTTAACGTCGTTTCTTAATATGGTAACTGGCACATTCTGTTTATTATCTTCATGAAAGATACTTGAACTATATCCGCGTCAGAAACACATTAAACTAGTTGGTAGTACGAATAGACCACGTAGTACGATTTTATTATGATAATCTGGAACATTATGAGTTTAGTCGGCAAAAGCTTTAAGTTATATTCACGTTAGTACATTAAGGTGCGGAATAACGCTATTCGTTGAATAAAAAATGTCGTTTTTGGCGAGCCTAAATAAGAGATTACCTATATTTTTATCAGACGGATACATTTATCTGTAGATTGAATAATTAGCTCTTAGTGTACAACAACCGCATATGCATAACGCCGGTTGCCGTCTGAAACACGTAACTTGCACCACCGAATGCAAAACGAATTACGATGAGCCATAATGATATACAAGTAGATCTCGATTCATGTCAAGTAGATTATAAATCCGACATACGTAATGATCTTACATCTCAGTTTAGTATTCCCGATATAACTAATCAGGCAGTTCCCGTGTTGTATTGCAGACAACTGCAGTACCTACAGCCAAGCAAACGAGAGGAACTTGTAATGAATTTTACTGAGATGGCATATTTTTGATGGAGTTTCAATTAAATTAAAATAATCATAATAATATTAAATAACTAAACGCAATCACCAGAATGTTAACGCTATTGTGCAAGTACCGGTTACATCAAACCAAGTGTGAAACTGGCGCCATTATAGTGAAAATTGCGATTTACCTAAAATATTTGCGCTGTCGTCGGTCATTGTGACAGAAATTGGTTTTGACGAACAAACGCTACATTGTGTTATAATGGGAGAAATCGAAGGTCTATGAATGCAATGGTGGCAAACAGCATTGCGGTAGTGGGCGCCTGACAGCTTAAACTAGTGGTGTGCGTTGGGTAATACAAGTTTACACAATTCCGTGAAATATCTTGTTGATTAGTCGTCGCAAATCGCAATGCCCGGACAGCTGATACGCCCACTCACTACCCATTTTAATATTTATATAGGACAATTGAATACAGTTTTAAACAAGGTATTAAATTATTACTAAACAATGTTATCAGCAAGGGCATTTTATTATTCCAGTTAGTTTTAATTAGTAGATAATTTATTGTAACTTTAATTCCCTGTATCGTTTCCGTATGTTATGTTTTTGTCGATTATATTTCACTTACGCGTTTGAAGTCATCAAATTTTAGTGCTGGTAATCTTACCTTAAACAAGAAAGGAACAACAACATTAGAAACTGATTGCAACACAAAAGCTTTGTTAGTAATATCGTAAAATGGTGGTGGTGCATTAAAATGTCTTAGCAGTACGATGAAATCAATTCTATTGATCTTGTCCTTAACACGATTGGTTTTTTTATGGTCGACTATAAAATTAACGGCAACTTCATTCTTACTAAGACCATGATTATGGTCCAGCACAATTACGTTTTTTTTACAGTTAGCGGTCATCGTTTTTATTTTAAAAATACAAATTTAAAATAATTTAATTTTAACGGATTTTAACCAATGACGGTAAAAGTTGCAACCTGCTATACTTATTGTGTATTCTGTTGGTGAATTTTGTTTAGAACCTGACGACGGACGCACGGCTTTTGAAGTAAGGTAGGTAAGTAGATGTGTGAGCGGCTGACCTTCGTCGAAGAAGCAGGCGAATGGGCTCATCAACGCTCAACACGTTTCATAAACAGCTTTAATTAATTGTATTTTTATTATAACGCATCAAGCAGGAATAAAAGTCGACGAATATCTATTAAGTTTTTGAAACATTAGAATACCAGCAACCAGTTTAAAAATGTTGCCTCTAAATGTTAATTAATGTTAAGCTCGACGCACTCTGCTGGTCGCCAGTCGTTATTTTTGATCGTCCCTTGAATTGTCGTTCCTCAACCGTCAAGTCGTTCTTCAATTGTTCAATTGCCTTGTGAGATTGTGAGTGTACAATAATTGAGTTTATTGTAGGGGGTGCGTTTCCCTACAAGCGGGAGGGAGGAAAGGAAGCGAAGAAATGTGCGGGACACATTGTGCGAACTCGTATGAGATATTGCCGTCTCCGCTGGACGCCAGGCCTTCTTTCGCTAATTACTTGTTATTATGTCTCCAAGGCAACAGATGTGCCACATCCGTTCCCAGCCTGTTTTTTCGAGTGCCAATTAATAATTGCGAGTCGAACAGAGCTCTTTTATTCTATTTTGGGTCATCGAGTCTTCGGTTAAATATGAGACGACCGTCTACTCTAGGCAGTAACAAGTCATTCATCATAGTTTGAAGGTTGTGGTTGTTGGCTAAATTATACAGGCAATAATGGTAATAACACGTATCCAGTTAAATTACACTGTTCAGAACATTGCGTGAACCTTCTACCTTAGGAGATCATTAATTTAGACATGCTCGTACCTAGACCTACTAAGTACTCGTATGTAGGTACATAACGTTCGTTATAGTAGAGTTTGTAAGTGCATTTTACAAGCCTATTTTAATCTTCGATAAGAATTAAGGTTAGGACAAGTCAGGCCAACAGTTTTATCTTCAGCTTTGCCCTAAAAAAGGCCATTTTCGGTTACGCGGAAGTGAGTTTACAATGACGATTACCGGAGCTCTGTTAAAATTATATCATAACATATAGGAGTGATACAAACAGAAATTATAGAGAGCCCCCGAGCGATGAATTACTACTATTACGTCTAGTTTTCACTTTCATCGGGAACGCTCGGAAGAGTCGGTCGGTACGGTCAGTGCCGGGATACTACATTATAACTTTTTATGTTTTAATACTGTATTTCAAGTTGTCTAGTGTGAAATATTATAAGTTTTACTAACTTTTCAGTCTTTACAAAGGTACACCTTCAAAACAAAGTTATCTTTGGAGATATGGAAGTGGTAATGTCTCATAAAGAGCATGCTAATCTGCAATGCAATTAGTGTGAATACTCACATGACAAGTGCTATGCACATGCATAGGGCACCACTTGCAGCAATTCAAGAAAAGATCATGAGAGGCGGATGTGAGAGTTAAGGCGATTATTTTTAGACGTCGACAACAAATTGTAAATAAAGCAGAGTGACGATTCGTTGCAAGTTGAACAAACTGTCGCTCGTAAAACAGGCTCGAGGAAACGCTATCTTCGGCCGACCCTCACCGGGTCATCCTGATAGCGATAACTTTTGAACCGACGCGACTGTACTAGTTTTGGATAAGCTATCAACTTGCGTCACGAAATGATTTGAGTAAAGTATCACCTACCTTAAAATATGGTACATCTCTTAACAATAACACACAGCGTACTTGTCTAAAATGATCAGTAGTAGAAACTCGTTATTATTGCGTGAAACTTGGTTCGTTATCGTTTTCCACGGTGGTTGGTCATCGAAGCATGGCTTTCCACGTCATGGAATAGACCACCCCACCTGTCACGGTGATGACTTTTCCCCTACGTGAAGAGTGAGAGGGTATTCGCTCTAGCAGGTAATTTGCGCGTATTACGAAACGTTTACTGGCAATGTTTACGTTACGTTACAATCTGCAAATTGCATCGTCACGACAGCGAGCGTCTTTGTTTTCGTTGAACTCCGAGCGTGGTGCAACAATGATGGTAGGATCGGAGGTATTCATTTTAATAACTTTCAAGGAAGTCGTAAAAATTACCGCGTAGGGTGTATTCCTTCGTTGATGGTTCTTAATAGGCTGTCGTGAGTAGATTTCTGTGTGGTTATTTGGATGCTTTGTAATATTTCACGTGTGGTGCGCATTTCATGGGCCCTTGGGCACGCACGGGGCGTCACGGTTGTGGCGTGGCGGTGCGGTGTGGTGCCCAGGAGTCATCGATGCACGGACACCGATTTGATAATGCACTGCACATTATTGTTGCATACAAGCAATTATGTCAGTTGATGCGAGCTCCACCTGTTTGTTTGCAACCTGTTATTTGACCACAATCACTAGACTAAGCAGGTACCTAATTTAAACATTTTTATTTCCACAAGACGTACAAAAACAACAGCGAATACATTATTTTAATAGTCATTATGTAGATAGGTGTTTTGAAGAAGATACACTTTCTTCAAGGCCAAGTTTTTTAACTTGCATGAAATGAAACAGCACAAAATTCCAAACCTATCGTACGAGTACTCATTTATCATTATCAACCATTAGTTACATACCTATACCTACCTTCATATAAATTAAGTATAGTAACTATAATAAATTAAGTTTGAAGTTTTAGGTGAATAGTGTCAAAATTTACATTGTTTTACAGTGAAAGTCTTTTCGCGATTCATGCCCTGATTTCAGACAATTAACAATTGGAAGTCAAATGAATTCATTTATAGCAGTTTTAAAACAGAATAACGATTAGTCGAACTACATGATTTAAGTCACGTTGAGCTGCAATTCGCTTAAATAAATAAGGGTTAGTTTTAAGGTTTCTTAATATCAGCAACTCGTCGTAGGTTATAGACCGGCTTGTTGCTATAAGTACAGACTCATTACAAAGTCAGTCGGTACAAACATTACGTAGCTTAGTAACTAGGTTTTGTTCGATTTTTCTTCGATCAACGATGATTAAGTCATGCGGGTTCAAATAAATAGGCACTGTTTACAACGAGAACAAACTGCCTGACTGTGAAGTTATTCTTAGTGTTAGCAAAAGTATGACTGATTTAGACGAGTCTTAGCTTGGGTGGAAGTGTTATCATAACGTCCATTCAAAACGGTAGCCTAGCCTAAACTATAGCCTTAGTTACAGAAAGAATATTACAACACTAGTGATAGATAGCCTAGCTAGCACAATGTAAGGTTTTTTACTTATATTCAAACCAAATTTACTTTATTCGTTAAAAAGAATACCAATCTCCTTCTTCTTCTTACCGTGTTACTGGTTCTTTTAAACCAAGTGTGGTGGTGCGGCTCAAAGAGCTATCTGAAAGCAAATCACCCAAGTCTACTGTGAATTCAGCCTTAGAAGCGTGGTTTCGGATCAAGCTGAGCAGGAAGTAGCAAAGGCCTTGCGAAGTTCAACGCCTCTGTGACGAAGACACGCCACAAGATACTCAGTACCTCATGACATTTCACAAGGCACAAAACTTCCGCCATCAAGGGAAAATTGACCTACGAACTTTGCGTGCTGCAAATGCTGCAATAGACATTTGAGACGCCTCAGGCATTATGCAAGCCTGCATAGATGGTCAGTTACACAACTGTGTGAAATTTACGGACTGTAAAACAATGAATGACTAGCTTCGTCTACATTTTAATGAGCTGTGCGAACGATTTATCAAAAGATAGGGCATTACTCATCAATAACCAGGCAGTAATAACAGTAGGCGGCATAATCAGGTCCCAAATAATGTTTACGTCATAGATGACCGCATAAATTCGACAAGAAGAAATGTGGCACACAAAAACAAACAACGCAGTCAGCTGCCCCCGAAATGGGCATGATGCCTCACGATGGATGGTACGACATGGGTTATGTAAGTCTCGGACCGACAATGACCTACCGACGACGGCCGCCTGCGCCACTTTCATTATTGACACACAATCTTCGAGCGGGCTACCACCAGCGTTGAGCTCGGGACGTGATTGCAGTCGCAGAACCAAAATTTGAATTGGTAATGGATGACTCAATGGGATATAAGTACCTACCTACTACTTGAAATTGGTTGTCGATGTCTTAAAAAATACTAATGAGAGTTCATTACTATTCAACAGGAAGTTTGAATTTAACCTTGACTAGAAATAGGCGTTTTGTCATTAGGTAAGGTGTGTCTGTCCACGTACAGTCGACTGCACTATGTACCTATGTGTCGCAGCTAAACAGAAAAATCCGACGTGTAATGAACTACCTAGCCATTTCATTTAACGCAGCCATTTCACTAACTGCCTACTGCCTGAATGATGGCTAAACATTTAAACACTTGCCTAGTAAAGTCGCTAAAAAAAGCCTTTGCTTTTGCACTATAACTATCAAATGCAATGCTGCGGCACTAATAATGATTACTATTTTTGAAGTGAAAACTTCTTTAGCGGCGTTGAGCACTTTCTGTAATGGGTATAAAATCTTAAACTCGCGTCAGGATCACGTGACCTGATCGAAAAAGCGTAAGACGGATGGAGAGGACGTTGCCGTTCCGCTCGACTGACCGCGCCGTACCCGGTGTGCGACGTTGCCGCTTCGCTCGCCAGAATAGATAATAGTTAGTAGCAAGCATACCAAGGCGTTTTTCGTGACTGGTAGGTATAGGTACATACCTATTATAGATTTTATGAACTAGCGGCCGCCCGCGGCAGGTAGTAGTGGTCATTGGTACATGATTTTATAGATCTACTGTATTTATTTAGGTATTATGAATAAGGTAGGCAAGGCACTGATGCCAACGACGAGCTTCGGTAAATTCACCATCCACACTTGATGTGCGGGCTGGTTTCCGCAAGGCCTCTAGTGGGCCCTTTTTGCTCGAACTTAATAATCAAGTTTTCACTTCTGCCGGCACTCCCGGAGTGCAACCTGTCTTTTTTTTATCACACTCTAGTGCAGCCGACTGTTCCGAGCCAATGTGTGCAATTTAGTACCATTGACGCAAGGTAAATAAAGCGGTACCTAGACCTACCTACACCTATCTATGCTAAATAGCGTTTGGTAAATTTTAAAGAGTGCGTTTTCTTGACAAACTGATCTCGATCCGTGGGTGGTGCCACTTGAATTGAGATTGGGACATATTTGTGGCAATTACATGCGACGTAAGTCACATGCATAAATCTATAATTAGCATTTCGATTACTATGACCAATTTAATAGAGATAATCATGATAGCTAGGTTCAAGTTCTATAATTATAAATATAATTCGAGTTCGAAAAACTAGAAACTAAACAGACATTCGAAAATGCATGTAGCATTTCGATATTTGGCTTATTCAAATCGAACGTGAAGGAAACTAATGAAATACCTAGTAAAGGACAGTGCAACCCGGACACATACATTAACTTATAAAACAATACAATATTATTGGGTCGGTGACGCATCAAATACCTACAACCGCGAGGTCGACCGATAGCACTCCAATTGCGCAGCGAATGTTTGTGTGTCCAAATGCACTTAAAAGAAGTAGGTAAGTAATTACCTGAAACGTTTTTAATTAAAATATTTCCATAACTTGTTCGTTAGCCAAATAACAAAATGATTTCAACAAGTAGGTAGGTAGATGTAATAAGTAGGTAGGTAGATGAATAGGCTAGGTTGTTGACAAGATGATTGATAAGAGCACTAGGTTAGGTGTAGGCAGTTATGTTTATGTGTGGTGACTAGTGTAGATTAGGCATTAAGATCTACTACGACGACGCTAGACTGCAACGATGCTAATGAAAGTGAATGAGTTCGAAGGTTCACTTCCTGCAACGCAAGCGCATAAGATATCGCGGCACGCGCGGATTATAATCACGGTAATACCTACTTCTAAGTTTGTGCAACCGCTTATGCAAACTGCAATCGAGTGAAACATGTGCAATGTACGATATTACGATACATACTCTGCGAAGATTACCAGACGTTTCGACAGCGTTTTTCAATCTTAGGATTGTGTCACGCCTCTAAGTCAGCTTAGTTCCGCCCTGGAGGAACGAAATTGGGTTTCTTCCTCTCTTATAACCGTGACATGATAAAATATCTTAGTTACCAACAGCGGGCGGCACCAAAGATGGAAAATTAGTTCACAAAAAGAGCATGGGTGCTGAGGTGACGGTGTTTATCTAGCAGTCTCTTATCGTAACTGCTGGGTCGAAACAGTTTTCTTCGCTCAACCGTGACATTACGAAATAAGAAAGTTAAGTAACTACTGAAGTGTGATTTACCTCAAGGGATCAGATTATGAGGAAGCCGTGGGCGATAATATTGCTTTCAGGCCTGATAAGACGACCTGCTTAGGTGCTTAGTTATAAGCCAGATCGCGGACATCGCAAAGTTATCAATCAGTTCAGAGATTAACACAGTAACCGTTAGTACCTAACTGTAATTTGATTTGTTATCCAAACGATTGCCTAAAATTGTACGTTTTTGGCAGTATAACTTAATATTCGGGACAAGGCCCATGTCAGAAAAGTATCAAAACTTGTTAATCGTTTATGCATCTTCTTACCTTAAAATGCTTGAAGATTACATTTGTAAATCACAACCACGGTCAGTAAATAGTTTAAAACTTATTAAATAAACAATATAAATTCAATGTCAACACCATTAACAGCCGCCTAAAAAAGACTGAATTACCAATGCATTTATTTATCTGGACTAGACCGGTCACGATACTGACCCCCTTTGCACAACCAGAATATTATAAAATGTTGTTTTGGTATTGCGTAAGGTGTGTTCTTTACGGTCAATTATGTAAAGCGGTGGATCGGTTGAGTTGAAGCGCAAGTAGGCGAGAGACCGGCCCGAGCTCGCGCAACACCGAGTAATGGTAAAAGTGTTACGGTGTGCTCGATTCTGCAGCCGCTTCTGACGCAACTGCAGCTCGAATGTGTGCCAAAAGTGCAGCAGAACCTTCGGTGCAAACGCTCTCTTTAGAACCTAACCTCGCCCTCGTAGGCGTGGATTAACTCACAGTGAACTTTACGTTTATGTTAGTTGCATCCTCGGCCTACTTAACAGTATATTCAAATGAGTCTGTTGATCTCCACCTAACGACTAACATCCACAGCGTGAGGAAATGTTATATCTCAGCGTATTTTAAGCTAATCTACACGCACAAGGGATAGAGCAGTTGACAGCATTAAATACCTACGGAATGAATTTAATAGCCCAAGAGAAAACAACAGTTGTCGAGGAAAGGAAATTAGCAGCTAAGCTAGGTTATGCGTTGAATACTGAAATTAGCACGTTGTTTTTCACAACAATGCTAATAATGTTTTCAGCTGTTATCAGGCGGGTTGATAAGATAGAGTACAGTACAGTACCCCTTTTGTTTACGTAGTGCACTCCAACATAAGACCTTAGATAATGAATTATCTAAATAGGTACGGACAGGCATCTATGTAGTTTCACTTGCTTACTCATTCAATGTCTATTCTTTGTCTAACGAACTCAGGATGATAAAAAATCAATCAATTTAAGTTACTGGTAGGTAAACAAGTGGGTTCGTATTGTATTAAAACATTATGTAATCGTCGAATTGTATTACAAATTGCTATACTTGTATGTACGAGTGTCTGTGTACATATCGGTCGAACTCACAAGAAGCTGAGCTTAGTGTAAAGGTCAACGATCAGTCAAGGCAAGGACCAGCTAACAATTACCTAATGTCTATTCTCTAATAGGCAAATGAAGATTGAAGAATGATGGTGAGATGAATTGTTCAAATTATTTGGAGATATTTTGAATAATTCAGAACTAATTTTTAATGTCACACAATAAATCGGTTAGGTCAGGTACCCCAAACTACTTATCAGCGCAATCCGAAAGATACTCAATCGGACATTTTGCCTGGTTTTATTTTTGATACCTATCTACGGCAAATCAGATAATTTCCTAATAATAAATATCGTATCATTATTTTTATGTTAGCTACAATACCGTCGTGGGTCTAGCAGACCCAATTTTTTTTATTTTAATTTAACTAGCTTTTTTTCATTACAGACAACGTTAATGCTTTTATGTCGATTGGTATTGGTTATGCACACGTGACTAATTTGGTCCGAATTATTATATTCCCTAGATAGCTTGAGCAAGAAAGTAGATAATCGGTAAAAATTTCTTCATCGGTATAATAAGAGCGAGAATAATGAAAAGCGGATAAAAAACTATAATCTGTAAACAAAATCGGAGATCCACAAAATCTTTGTTACACCAACCATTTTCTCTTTATATTTTTCGATTCGTTGCGTAGTTTCTTCATTATTGTACACGCTTCAGGACTGTCCATGTTTAATTTTGTTTGCCTAGGTCATTGCCCTACTGAAGCTACTGAAAAGAAATAATAAAACATCGAAGAATTCATCGTTGTTGAGTAAAGTTTGAAATGGCTTTTCGTTCGTCATCTCGATGGCCGTGGGCGTGGACAATGCCGTTTGGCCGGCAATGAACCCTCACATTTACTCTGCCGAAACAATTAGCGACGCGCCGCGAATCTAACGAGACTATTTACACAGCCACCGCTCCTTGATGGCTTTACAGTACATTACATAGACAATTGCCTGCATCAAAGCAAAGCAAAGTTGGGATTTACACCATTCCACCTCGAGTTTCCATTCCAAGATTCGAAGAGACAAAACTAGACTAGAGCACATCATGCATAAGTCATTTTCTCAATTATAAAAAGTGTATTCATTTACTGTAAAAAAAGGCAATAATAAAATTACCTACATTTACTAGATTATAGCAGACAGGTAGGTCTAGGTACATACTACTGGAAACTTGTTATTTACGAGTACCTAGATAATAGGAACACACAACACATTTAAACAAAACCGGCTCAGTGTTAAATGAAACCGACAGTAATGTGTTAAAGCGTTGATATCGTAAACTGGTTTCGGAGCGATGAAGGCTTCTATATCTTGTAAGTCGAAATTAAATTACGATCTACGAGGAACAAATGACAAGATCTTTCTCATTTTATGAAGGAAGGCAGATATCCCGAATATATTGCGTGCCATGACCATTCTCACCATCTAAAAAGCAATGTCGTCAAGAGAACCGAGGAGTGTATCTCATTTCAGAGTCATGGTTGCGTGGGCGGCGGCAAGGCGATTGTCGTAATCACAGCGTTCTCTATGAGAGACAAAGCCGCGAAACCTGCATCGTTGCCTCAAATTAGTGCCTATATTCATATGCATCGTAGCATAATGGCATCTCCGTATTGAGCAAGCGTCTCCAAGGCGAACAACTTATTAAAAACCTCAAGTCTAAGCAATATTCACGTGTGGAAAGCGACACCTTGACGAGTTGACCATGCGTCTGCGGGGCGTTCTGCGAGGCCGTTGCGCTTCGAGGGAACAAAGGGTTGACTCACGTCCGGACTCCAGTCGGAGAAAGGAGCCGGGCTAAAAATAGTACAGTGGCGGTTACGAGTGGCGGGCCGTTGGACCTGGCCTACGCAGCTCGCCTGCCCTCTTGCCCTGCGCTGGCCAATCATCTCGACGCGTCCACTCTCGGCCTAATAAACCTTGGAGGGCTTTTTACAGTAGATTTATAACTGGGTAGAACGTCTGCAGGACTTGGAATACCAGCACTCTTCTCGCTATTTCTGTCAAGCAGTCAAACGAATAAAAAAACAACGTTCTTAATAGCCAACAGATTGAACCGAGTTTTTATCAGTAGGTATACAATTTAATATACATTATTGATAAACATTTCCGCCTAGATAGACGACGATTCAGGCGAGCGAGTAATAAGTCATAGTCATAATAGAATGAACCAACAAGTTGAAATAATCATCAACAGTGCATCTGGCAAGTCCTTAGTGGCATCACATTTCTGTAATAAAATAGGCATGAAGGGAAATAATGAGCAGGTTCGAATAAAGTTGTCGCACTAGACTAGCAGGCAACTTGGCAAGCTCCCACGATCGACACTTATTGTTTGCGCTGCACTCGAAGGTTTCTGCAACGCCTAGGTGTTGGGAAACTGAGGTGTTGGCTACGCGACTAGAACCGGCTGTTTGAGAAACCTTTCGGGTTTAGATTGCGAAAAGTGTGGAAAGCTTGTTTAAATAACTACATGCGTACAATTTATTTAGAGATTGGAAGTTATGCCGAACTAAATTCTTCACTGAAATATGTGGATTGTGCCAGGACAAGTTATCTGATGAATGAGGACTACAACTTGCCACTTGCTAAGACGCGCGACGTGACAGAATGTTCCACCCATCGATCTTTTTAGACGGTAGATGTTAAAACGACACATTTTGAAATGCTAACTAAACCTTTTTATGAATCCGGTTAAACACCGACAAGTTACATATTTGGTGGTACCTAGTACATGAGTGAACATGAATTATGTTGGTTTGGTACTGGTTTGATAGTTTGGATACCTTAGCCATGTGTAAGGTTTCAGCGGTTACAACTGGTATCCTTCTGAAATGAGTCAGGCGTTTGGTTACAACGAGCCTAACAACATCTTGGTTACGAGCTTAACAATATCAACACACGTGGAGAATGGAGTAGCAATCAAATTGATGCCGGCCGTGACTGTTGAGGCTCATTAGCGTAATTTTAAGTAGGTACCTACCAAAACAATAATATTTATTATTTTCCTTGTCAAAAAAATAATCCATACATATCCAAATGAAAATGTACATAGGTAGATGGCGAGTTATTTTAGTTAAACCTGTTTGTAATATGACAACAATTTGTAAGAACTAGAGGCATTGAGTAAGTTGCCATGTCACAGACGCTAAAGGCCTGTTTTTAGTATCTAACTCGTACCTTCCTGTATTCAATATTTTTACTCAGTCGTAAAACCTAAATATGCAAAGCCTGCCACTCCAATAACCTACCAAAAATATAGTTTAAAAATAATAATTCGAGAACCTTTTAAATCAGTTTTGGGACAAAGGAGATACGACACAAAAGCCTCTTTATCTGGGCAGAGAAGGAAAAAAAATAATGGCGAACGGTTGTATTTGTAAATAGGCAGCAGGTAGAAGGTTGTAGGTGTATTCAAGTCACCAAAACGTTTATAGGGGAGTAAAAAAAAATAAGTATAAAAATACAATAAACGGCCGAGCGATGCACCTTTCGAAATTCCCACACACCTATCCTATTTTGATTTTGGTGTGTCGTTTCAACGCATTTTACCTACCCTAGTTATATATTTATTATGTAGTACGCAAGTAACCTAGGTTTGATTTCATTTTGAAACTACACGCGACTTTGTTTCGTTGCTTGGCTACCCCAACCACAGATAATTTAACTAAACGTTATTTAACATAGCCAGTACCATTCAATTAAACCCCTCTAAGTATTTGACTAACGATGGCTTTCCGATTCTATAATTTGCGACTAAACCCACAACTATTTGTATAAGTTTGGTCATGTTTTAAGGAAAATGCAACGAAATTATGGAGCACAGAAACACTTGTTCAGTTGATAAAAAAACATTCACCCTCACCTCTGTCCTTGAACATAATCCTAAGAAAACGATCAACCCCAGCGTCCTACCTCCAACAAGTGTATTTCGAACGCAACAGAGAATAGACCACAAAAAAACTCAACGCAGCTGCGAAGGTAACGTGGTATAAACGCGTTATGCCGTTTTCAACCTAAATGAAAATGTGGGATCAACGCGTTATGCCACTTTCAACCTAAATTCACACTAACTGAAACGGTTTTACAATGACGTTGTTGAATATGGTGTAGGACCAGAAACAGGCTCTACTGGAAGATGGTTTCAATCCTTACTAGGTTCCTTTTAGCAGGTAGGATGTCTCCTCTTCTAGTGTTTTGTTTCGTGGAATTGAGGTAAATAGTTAGGTAAGGTACTAGGTAGGTATAGGTAGGTAAGCCATCGGTCAGGTTCAATCAACTTCAATGAGAAATACCTACCTACGTCCAAAATTTAAAAAATAAAATAACTTAGTCGGCTAAATGAAATATATTACCTAAGAAATAACCTAAATACCTACGTAATAATGGCTGCCTGTGTAACAATGGCAATTTTTTTTTTAAGTTTTATAGTTAGAGTGCCTAAGTGCCTATATTACATTAGGTACCATTTTTAGACACCTAGTCTAGGTTGGGAACCTAACCTACCTCTACCTAAGCGTCTTGGCTAAATAATAGTAAAATAGAGGCAATAAATTTTTTTTTTGTTTCATCAGGTTTTTTTGCATTAGCTATCTCAGACGGTGTAACATCGTGAGGAAACCGGCAGCGGCATGTCGTAGAATCTAAAAAGTTCCAAAATACGGACGTGCCAAGTGCACGAAAGAGGTTTCTTTGAGGTGCACTTAAATCCTTTAGCCACACTGGATCGAAAGAAATAGTAACACGACACGAGATGATATTTTTTTTGTTTTTTTTCTGTTGTGAATCTCTTTGGATTCACTAGAAATCCCTACGTATACTTAGTAAGGTCTACTAAAAATTTTAAGACTCGTGTTTTTATAGGTTAGGACATTTTTTGACATGTTGATGTAGGCTACCCATATGCCTCGGTACGGTAGGCAGGCAGGTAGTACCTACCTACTATTTAAATGCTAATAAAATCTCGTAAACATTCCTACCAATTTTTGGTAAGTAGGTACCTACATAAACTCATCAGTTGAAATACCTACCTATGATGTCGAGTTGTAATTTTGACTTTTGAGTAACACGCAAGAAGTTAGATTATCTAGAAATTATAGATTTAGCCAAATACATATCAAGCTAACCCTGGTGTACTCGCATAATTAACAAATACAATCTCCCGATCTAAAAAGCAACAGGTGGAATTTGACAAGTCTCAAAATACCTATGAAATATAAACTTACCTTCAAAAACAGATCACCAAAGTCGTACAGCGCAGTTTGATGCATGATGGCAGTAGACATCATGTGTAATTACGACACTCAATCCAGATTTTATGCTTTTCGCTTGAACTATGAGTAAACTGATGCACTGGAGCACGATTACTTTTTAGGTCGATGAACTCACTCCGATTTTGAAAAGAAATATCAAATCTGGGTAAGAATAACGAGAATTTTTAGGGAAACCTTCGTAAAGTTCTTGTAATTTTTAAATAGAAAGATCGTTGCTCTTTTGTTTTTCGCTTGATGACCACAGATAGTGTCCGGCCTAACTAGATGGCTATGAAAGGCAGTTTGATTTTTTAGGCCCTTCAAATTTTTGCCAAATCAGATTTTTGAACACAATTTCGCAAACGCTGCGAAAATGTACAAAACAGTCCTTTGTTTCGAATTGTCTCCCTCACTATATTTTCGCGTCTAAACGGAAAAATCACAATTTTGGTCAAATTCTGCGCGAACTGTCTCTATGTCAACTTTTACATTAAAAACTTTTTAGTTTTTATGGACTTTATACTCCAAAAAGTTTAAATTCTGGTCGTATAAATCGCAAGTTAAAACAAATCGTAGTCAATGTCCGCGCAAAACGCACCACACGTTCATCCCGAATCACGCTTGCTCGCGCACTGAACGAGCGAGCGAGCGGCTGAGTTGAACTGAAGAACGAACGAAATGAAGCGGGTTTGTTTGGTTGGTTGATTTGGTGGACGGACTTGACTCGACTTGCCTTGCCGGCCGGCTGCGTGCGCGGCGCGGGCCACGGACGGAGGGCGCGGCACGTCGCGACGACCGCGACGGGGCGCGGCGCGGGTTTTTGTTTTCAAATCAAACCAAACAGAACCGCACAATCACGTTTTGGAACGAGATTCGAAGCCAATCGGTTGACTGACTTGCGTTGCGTGCGAGTTGCGTTTATTTTATTTGGTTAGTTTTTGTAGGCTTTTGCTTGTAGGTAGGTAGACTAGTTTTAATACCTAGACAAGTAGTAGGATGGGGGGTAAATAATAACCTCGTGTAGGAAAGGAAGGTAGGTAATACCTAGGTAGGGTACCGAGGCAAGTAATCTTCACCTCGCTCACCACATCATTAATAAAATCTAGGTAAAACTAAGAACTAAGTAGGTAGATAGTTTATTTTCATTCGTAGACAGGTAGGTACTCTAGGAACTTTGGTAGGCAGTACCTACCTAAGCTACATACCTTCCTAAAATTAGTGGTCAGACGGGATCAGGGCTGGGAACAAAAACTTGCAATTTTTGAGCTGGGTCTACCAATCGAGCGAGAAAGGCTTCGCTCGCAGTCAGTGAAGTTAAGAGCATCAAGATACCTACGCGACTTATCTCAACTCAACAGCTCAAATGAGAAAAAAGATAGGTTCTTAAATAAGTAGCAGGTAAAAATGAAAAATAAAATCATGACCTATTAGGTACCTGGGTAACTTTTTTAACCAAAAAGATTTATGTAGGTTACTTACCTTTTTCGCTGTGCTGTTCGGTAGGTATATACCTCTTTGGAGCATACCTACTTACTTATCTATTTTCAGTAGTTTGTGAATAGCCTCTGCTGAGTGCTGACACAGAAATCAATATTCAACGAGAAAATAATTTGGTGCGGTGGTGTAGCACATGTAGCACGCAGAGTAGGTACTCTTCTATTAGCAACCACATCAATGCAGATTTTTAGGATGTTAATGAAAATTTGAATTAAAATGCTTCTTAGTTTTGGATGTGCCCATGCCTAGTGCCTACACAATTAGGCATCTTCATGGATAATTGGAGTAGGAACCAAGGGAGTTAGGTGATGGCTACCGTGTTTTAGGATTGCAGTTGGGTGTGAGTTTATTTCATTTATATATAAAAAATGTCTTCCCGGAAAATTAGTTGCGAGTCGATGCCGATGCCGTCCAGGCTAAAAAAATTACCTCATGAAAGAAATGAGTCGCTTTGGAACGTCTAAAATAGAAAAAACTGGCAAGAAACTTACAGATTACGGTCATCGATATTATATTAAGGTTTTTTCAAAGAGGTGGAACATTGAGTTTGAATTCGATTTATCCGCTGTATCAAAACTGCGAACGATCCTACTGGTGAAGCGTTGGCGTCCCTGGAACAACTTTTTATTATGGTAGGTATTAGTTCCTTGCAAACTCGTTTGACGGTTTTAGTGTAATGGTGCTGTGCAGACTACGCTTTTACGGGAATATAAAGCAAGATCTTGCAGCATACTTCTGTGTTCCGTAGTCGGATAATTTAGAATTACTTCAGTTATGTTACTTTCAATATTGTATGAACCTGATTAGAAGAACATCAGTAAACGTGAATGAAAATGACGAAAAACTAATGGCAGATGAAGGATGGAAGTGGAACTTTCTTGGCGTGATCTTGTTGTGCCCTTTTGTTAGGTTGAGATTATGCGGATGAAATAAACATAGATGTAGGTGTTCACAATAAAAACAATGTAAATAAGTAAAAGTATTATAATCAGTTATCTGGTTCCCATAGTAAACCATAGTAAACCATAGCAACTTTCCTTATTTTTTTGTTATTTTTTTTTAATTTGGTATGTTTTGGCTAGATTATAGGTACTATACAGCATACATTCCTTGAAATATCCAATTGAAACAAATTATAAATCGTAGTTTTACTTTGTTTGACGGTACGCAGTATTGAGGATTATCAACATCAATATAAAAACTTCTATAAAAGCGATGCAAACAAAACCGTTATAGTGAACTGTTGAGTAGGTAGCAACTTATCACAGGAAATAAGCGACGACATATTAACTAAGAGTTACTATGAAATGCAGTCCTAATCTACGGTTTTGCGTGACCTGCGGCCTAACTTCCTGTTGAGTCTAATTATTTTAATTAACAATATCTACAGGCTATTTTAATTTAAGACCGATAAGCTTGCATTGGAGCGAGCTTATTCATCCAATTTAAAATAAATAATATTTCAGTCAGTCAGTCTCATTGCCATGGGAAATATTGTGAAATGAGAGATGCTACATAATGAATATGAATAGTAACCAAACAGCAGTATTTTGCAGGGTTCCCGTGGCTAAATAAAATTTATCGTGTTAATAATGAAACCGATGAGCTGGTGACATGAGCAAGAAAGGGGTGAGGACAGAGATGACGAGTGATAGACGTGAGTGGAAGAAGAAAACCTGTTGTGCACCACACCCCACATAGCGTGGGATAAGGACGGGTAGATGATGATGATGATGACTGATAAAAGAAAATAATAACTTTTCAGAATTGTCAGTAGGTAGCAGATTATTAAGAAGTAAGTTAGGCAATTTTTAAAATGCTGAGGAAAAGGCTGGTTAAAGAACTCTGTGAGCCTTCTATACGTCTGTAGAAGTTTATAGATGCCCTTGAGATAAAGATCGGTTTTCAATTTTAGGTACGAGTAAATAAATAAGATGGTACGGAACCGCAGAAATACCTGGCTCTTCCATAACGCACGGCCATAAATGTTAAAAGAGTGGGTCAGTGTCAAGTGACAGTCACGTAATGCTTACTGCTAAACTTATGGCGCTTGGAAATACAATACATTGTGTGCCGAAGGTACACCTAAGCAATGCAAACTTTGCCGAGGCATATTGAATCCGATCCTTAGTCCGCATTTTACAATGTTTTTGCATATGCGCTATGTTATGTGATACTTATGTATACCCACCGAGGACATGGTGTACAAAGTCTAATGAATCAAGTGAAGTTTAAAACTTGAGAAATATACGTCATGGCCAAACTACCTGGACTATGGAACTACCTATGAAAAAAAAAAAAAAAAATATATAACCGAATTGAGGAGACCCTCCTCTTTTATTCAAAGTCGGTTCAAGCAATGGAGCATTTATAAAGTAAGGTGCTACAAAAAAATATGCGCAACTCTCAACGACAAAACGTGGTGAAGAAATCCGCGGTCTAGTTTTTTTTTATTCATAACCAAATCATACGTTTTTAGTTTAATATTGACCCTATAAACCTTGTGATGGTGTGTACTCACACTGGAATGTTAATGTTCACAGGTCATAGGTAAACGAGCACTTTCAATAGGTAGGTACTACACCAGAATATCACCATCCCACTCATCAGTCAGCCCTGCACATTTGTTTTGGAGGCTCTAGCTAGGCCGAGAGTATGGTATGGTATAGTATGGATAGTATGGTATGGACAAACCCTCATCAACCAAGGAACTCAACTTGGCCATCATACGAATAATATCCCAGACACTCCCGAAATAGTGACGTAAGCGCAACCACTAAAAACACGATAAATAATGTAAATCATCTACAAGTAGGTGTGTTTTTACTTTACTCATAACTCATATCTAATCTAAATAAATATAAACGAAGCCTTCTTGCAAGCTAGAAGCCGGTCGTTAAAGATATGCATATTTTACTAAAATAATAGCTGCCAAGCAAGAGCCATTCGTTTTTCAAGGTCCTCTTAAAATGACTTGCCTGATGAAGGTGTACCGCAGTCATTCAACATGGGCCAAAATGTTGCGAAATGTCCTTGGGCCGAGTTGTCGACAGGTGTTATCATCAGCTGGGTATAATAACAGCCCAGAACTTTAGACATTAAATTATTGAAAGCACCAGTTTTTATGGTACTAGTCCGGTCAAATTAGACCACAAAATAGGGGTGAAGTTACAATAATTCACGACCAGCTCAAAATTATGAAAAGTCCTAATCAATTTGATCGAAAAAAAAATACTTGGTCACAAAAACGAGATTTCACGATTTCAGCAAACCGGTAAGATTTTACGGCCCTTACCCCTGCGAACGGTTTTGAGTGTTTTCAGTTTTTGCATAATCGAGCGATGCGCGCCGCTGTGTCTCTTTCCCGCGGGGTTCCATTTTCAAGCGCAGCGCAAAGATTATGCTTTTCAATCGGACTGCAGAAAGGACATGGGCGTTGTAACAAAAATACTACTTTTTTGTTCACAGAACTCTTCCTGCCCTTATCCCACCTTATATCACAGAATAAAAATAGCGGTCGGGATCACAGTAGAACTACATATTATGCATAAACAGTAAAACTGGTACTAATCATGAATAAGCGATCCAAACTTATCATCTTTAGTTTTTCGTTAATAGGTAGATACTATTTATGTAGGAATTTTGTGAAAATAATGCGGGTGCAAGCGTTACCTACTTACAGAGTTTAATGTAATGTGTAACTGTCCTGGATATCAGATAACAGTTTTACTACTCCTACTTATGCAACGAGCCTAACACTGCATTTTAATAGCTTCCAGCTAAAGGATAACTTACTTTCTCTTGTCTTGTAGGTATATCTAGATTAGGAAATAAATATGCAATTTCCTACAGTTGCATAAACTGGATACCTCTACTTATATCAGTTTCTTGTCTGATCTTCTAGACTTGGTGGCATAAAACCATTGCTTTGGATCATATATTTTGAACTTTTATCTTGTGATTTTCAAATAAGTGTAATTTGACTTTAACTTTGACTACACCAAAATTTACCTTTAACGAGTTGGTACCTTAATATCTTTGGGTATGAGTTTCATTATCATCACAAGGTCACAAGCCACAGGCTGTAAAAAAACAGCTTTTAAAAAGCAATACTATTCTAATGTCTTAGTAATTGCACACACAACTGCTAGACTAGACCACACAATTTCATGACCGAACCTAGGTTTAGGAACGTCTCACTAGGAAGCTAGATTGGTCGACGATTCCTGATTAGGTTCACCAAGTGCCTATTGTAAAACGATATTATTACTCCACACGTGACGTGAACCATTACAGCCATTAAATCTGTTATCATTCTATCAGTTAACATTACACACACAAAGACGTGCCATTGTTAGTTTCACAAGTTGAAATTGCAAATAGGGTTGCCGGGCCGTGCCACCCACATGATTGCAGCTCTAAAACTAATTTGTTGAATTTTGTAATTTGCTGTCTGAAAGATAATGAGCTGTTTTGTAAACTTTTGAAATAGATAATCTATTCTACGCTGCTAGCTAACTTATTGATTCAGCTAGTTGCCTTGTGATTTGGTTCAAATTCAAACTGCTCTACTTTCTAATTAAACTCTTAATGAAAACGAGTTATATATACCTAGACTGAGGTCATTAATATCATCATTAGAACATGGAAATAAACCATCTGAAGACTACTTATCAGTTTTCTAGCAAAAACAATCGTATCGAAATCTGATCATTTAGTTACAGAGCTACGAGATAACAGAATTTGGTCCAATTATCTAACTTTATTTCTGTGTAACAGACGACCAACAACAGACAATTTATGGTATTTTCGGTTGGGAGTAAAAAATGCTCAAAGCATGAATCGAGAACGATTCAAATAGTCCCCGCAGTTTTTCTCTTTGTTTTCTGCGTAGCCCTAAGCCACTCCCTTTTATGGTTTCTAGTTATGTCTAAAGGGCAGTACACTTATTACCTCGAGACGACGCTGGTGACCTCCTGGCTGATCACTGCCGGGTTCCTATTCTCATCCATGGACCTTATCACAAGGCTGTAGAGCTCAATCTCGAAGCCTCCACTATTATGTGTGATTAACAGTACAAGACGAAAGGCCAAGTGCAACAGTATTACTTTCAATTGTACCTACCCAGTACCTTCGTATTTGGTCGATCGGGAAGTTACAAGTTTCCTGATCAATAACGTGCTCGTGCGTAGCGTACGATCTTATTTTTATCTCTTGTCGTGAGTATACAGGGTGTTACATCGAGACCGGTCCGATGTCGGAAACTATAAGATGTTTCCGTGTTGGGTATGAAAGTAATGAAAGTACTTGCTAAATTGACGTTGACATGGTTCTTTAGAACCTATACTGTCTTCCTCATTCTGATTAGTTTCGATGAAACATCCTGTGTATATAGGCTTGGTTTGTATTGTTTATGGGCGGTGATTATATATTTACTGTTTTTTTATGTACCCGGTCTTCAAATTAATATCTGTATAATAGGTATACCTATTAATTAGATTTGATTTATTGATATATGTACATATATTCGGGTAGGGTTGCCAAACCCACCGATATTCCTGCACTCACCTAAGTGCCAGTGCATCATGGAACCAATCGTCGTCTGACGAATGGCCCAACTCTGCATCGGCTGCATAGGCTGAGTCGTGGGGTCCCATTTAAGATTCTACCGCGACTCTGCCAGAATGTAAGACATCCTATATCAACTCGACATGAAAAAAAAACTATACCTTCGTTTAGTAATTATTATCCAAAAAACAATTAATTATAGTCTACAATAATAGTAGAACCTATGTAATTATTACGGCTTCATAATAATCTGTTCTATACGCCAATCACAGAGACAATGAAACTATAGTACTCGTAACTTTAATAGGCACATATGTACATACTTACCTACATAGTGTTGCGTGTCAATGTGTGGGGTAATATTGACCTAGGTTTGAGCACGTCTCATAGTATTGTTGGTGCTAAAGTGGGTTACCTAACTTTAATATTGTGCCCTACACTTATAGCTACACAATGTAGCTATAAGTGTAGGATAAAATAGCTCTCAGATACTAGGGTCCTATTGTGGATTGAAGGACATCTCGATTGTAATAAATATGTATGTTATTGTAGTTACTTTTTACGTGATTAGTACTACCTACGTCACAGTTTGTTATTACAGTAGTTAGTACAAAAAGGAGGAGGTTCTCAATTTGGTTGTATTTTTTTTTTATGTTTCATAACTTTGACATCTATGAGCTGATTTGTTTTTTTTTATCTGAAATCTTTTCATCTTTTTTATTACATTTCTATAAAGATATAAGTAGACCAGTCTATAAATATTTCTACATCAAAATCGGTTCAGCAGTTTGCCATGAAGTTGGTTTTCAAGTTTTTTAAATTTATCCGTGCTAAAGCTGAGCCAGTAGCATTATCTACACGGGAAGCAAGAGCAAATAGCTTTGCAACAATGTTGCCCGATAACCGCATTTTTTCTCAAAGTTATCAACAGTTCAGTGCATTAATAACATTTTGTTTTTGGATTCATTATTGAAAATACCTACCACTTTTGCTCATTTTTTCATAAATTTCACTTATAAATGTATTTTCACCGGGTCCTCAACGCGCATTTTTTTTTACATACATAATATTATGTCTTGCGTTTGACCGCATTTACATCAGATACTTATGCTTGTGCTACTTTTGCGTTATCTCTTTCTGACGCACACTACGCTCTATGAAGCCGAAATTAGCCGATGTGCAATATTTGTTGCCTACTACTTTAAGAAGGTAGTTATTTTAGTGAAATCAACGTTCAACATATCTACGTCTTTCAAGTAATCAAAATGAGTGTTACTAATTGCAGTTGTACTTACAAACCGCGTCACTACTAACTGTGCTTCTATCTGTGCAGTAACTAGGTAGCTGAATTGTGTAACAGTTGCTGGTGCGGTGCCACTTTGTACTACATTCGTGAACGAAATCGTGGATACACGCACATTGAAACCAGCAAAAAAAAAACACGGCATGTTTACGTGTTTTACTGCAATTACCACGCGATCGTAATCGTTTCGTCATGGAGCGAATCAACATTTGCTATTGGATAAGCTGGTCGACGAAATTGTGAATGATTTGTAAGACGAATTGCATAGGTTTCGAACCTTCGGTCATTTACATAGGTTACTAAAAAGTATGATTTAATAATAATAAATATTGTGGTCAATCCACACAACTCAAATTAAGCAGAGCCAGGTAGCTAACATAAGATTTATATGCAATTTTTATTTGTAAATACATACTTTGAATACAATAAAACACTCATACAGAGAACAAACACCTTTGTTCATCACACAAACATTATTCTCGACACAACTCGACAATTTTTTTAAGTTTTGTCGATGAGCGTTGGGGTGAATACGAACGAAACTCTCAAGGACTGCATAATGCCTGGTTAAGTCTATGAAGCGTAGGTAATTTTTATAGCACCTAAAATCATTACTTTATGCATAGAATCCCGATCCCCGAGTAATAGGGTCCAGTAAGTCC
The DNA here is from genome assembly GCA_939531255.2 of Thera britannica. NCBI lineage: Eukaryota > Metazoa > Arthropoda > Insecta > Lepidoptera > Geometridae > Thera > Thera britannica. The sequence goes on along the minus strand of OW618050.2, from coordinate 7,051,268 downwards.
AGTTTTCCTACTCGGAATTGCCTAGGAGTACACCGACACACCTGGCAAATTAACCGATTGAATATTCCAATAAACCAGCAGTCCAATTACTGATCCATAAACTCGTTTAGTAAGTACAGGAACGGTAGTGAGTGACGGTATTACTTAAGTGTTTTCCATTTAAAATCGATTAGTGCTCGAGGGCTTGATACAGTTAGTACAAAGAAACATATTTAAATACCTACGTACTTAATTCAAATAAACAGATGTTGGCTGAGATTTCCATACAGCCCCAAACCACCCCAAACTAGTTAAGCTGGTAATTTGGAAGCTGTAAATCTTCTTCTAAATATATAAAACTCTTACGTTACTGACTGACTGACTGACAATCAACGCACAGCCTAAACCTAGAAGCATGAAACTTGGAGGGAATGTTCCTTTTATAGCACAAAAGTGCACTAAGAAAGGAAATTGGAAAATTATTTCCCTAAGCGGAGAAAATGAGGAAAAACTTTTAAAAGAAAAATAAACGGGGCGAGCGAAACCGCGGGCGGCCGCTAGTCTATTATATGACGATGTTGATACAAAAATTAAAACATACGAGTACCTACGCAAGAAACAAACGTCATTACACAGTCATAAATGTTTGTTTGTATGAGGTGGGGATCGAGCCTACTCTTCTAATATAATACTGTAGCCACAAAAGGCACTATGTCTATAAATGAAGTTTATGCAACTTCATACTTCTATATCATGCTATGTGTTCTTAAGAAACTGCTACATAGAAGATTGAGATTCATAATTAATGGACTATTTAATCTATTCACTTGATTGTAGATAATCTTGGTAATAAATAGTAATTGCATGCCGAGAATCATATAAATAACTAACAGGTTAACTGGTCCCATTGTGCTTATGAAGGGAACCTTGACGAGCTTTGTTGATTGAAGATGGGCGTTTAAACGGCAAGCATTAACTAAGCAGACTTTTTACTAAACCAATTTTAAAAATTTAACTGAAAAATATGACCTAACCAAATCAAACGATGGGTATAGATAGATACCTAATATTGAAATTTTATTACGTTTTATTACGTTTTTTATTATGTTCGGATTATAAAATTATATCCTCATTTTTGCTTTAGAGGGGTACAAATTTGTTAAGCCTCACATGTCAGTTTTTTTACCAGCACCCACACCCTTCATCTGAAACACAGCAATGCTGCTTCACGGCAGAAAAAGGCATGGTGGTATAGTACTTCCCTGGACGAGCCCTTCACTAAAAGCTTTACTACTACTAAAATTGACGATTGATGGTTATGAAAACAAATGTTAAAAATAAAATTGTGAGCCAGTCCGGAACAAGTTACAACTAGGTATGTATATCTAACAGCGTACATTTTTAAACCAATCGTCGCGTTTTCCTCGTCAGAGTAAACAAGTGATTAACTCTTGCTACTTGTGACCTATATTGTCAATTATATATTTTTTATAATTAATAGCCGTGTCCACCTTATTACGGGCGGTTAATTTAACCATCCGTTATGATCACTATTGTAGAAAAAAATGTTTATAAACATTCGTTAGGTTTACACTAATCCGTGGAGTTGTAATTGTGTAAACATAATTTCGCACAATTATAATTAAATTATGGTTGGAGAACATGTGGTAGGCATTTTAAATAATTAGATCTCTAAAACGTGTATGTTTTCAATATGTTTCGTTCTGAAAGAAGGCCTATTTCTGTATTTTGAGTGTAAATGATTGCGTTATAAAAAACTATGGGTTACTTGCGACTTTTTTCGGACATAATTTTTTAGCTAACAGTAGTATAGAGAAACTCTCATAATATTTACTAAGCACCACAGTCATATTTAAAAAACATACTTCAATCTCGTACCCCTTAATTTGCGAGTTTTTAAAATTCCGTTTTTAGAGTAAGTATCCGTATAGGCAAGTAACACACACTCCAAATGTCAAGTCTCTGTGCTTGCGCATTGTAGGTATGTATAGTAATGACTGGCCTCTCAGCTCAGTTGATAAGAGCTCTGCCTTCTGTGCCGTATAGGTCGAACGTTCGATCTTCAACGAGAGCAAATATTTGTGACGTGAACGCATATTGTATTCTTAGGCCCGTATTCAGAAACAGTGCTCGAGCCTCAGGCTCAGGCATAGATTTTGTAATTTTTCAATGGAGGAGGGCTGTCAAAAAATCGAAAAAAGAAATTCAAAAAATTCGAAAAAAAAAATTGAGTCAAAAAATTTAATAGGGGCGTAAGTATGTACTTACAAAAACAAAATATAAATGTTAAGCATACCAGTTATCTGGTTCCTATAGTACAAGCTCTGCTTAATTTGGGGCTAGATAGGGTTGTGTTGATTGTCCGCAATATTTATTTGTAGTCAGTGAAGACTGAGAACTTTAATACTTATAATATTAAACAGGGATTTCAGTAAGTAATAACGTTATTTGTGTCACTATGAGACATTCGCTTTTGTGACTCATACGAGCAGCATAGCTAGCATCCACGCTAAAGTAGATCTACTGCTAGGTAGAATATATTATTACATGAACTTTGGTATGGCTTGCTGCGAACCTTTATGAAGCGCTCAGATACAATGTATGTTTTTAGAAATTTGCTCCGTATAGACCAGTGTGAATGATGACATGGATAAGAAAGAAGTGAATACCGAGAGATGACGGCTGATAGAAGAGAATGGAAGGGGAAAACACTCGTTGTGCCAACCCACTTATAGTGTGGTAAGGTCAGGAAGAAGAAGACCACTTGTTTTGGTGCATCAGGGATGTAGCTGGCTGAGACAAAGTGTGGGTGCAGCTAAACTTTTTGGTTTGAACTTTAAGGTATATTCCAAGTTTCCTTTAAATCAAATCTGTTCCATCGGTACCATGGACTAATTATATAAAATTAGTCCATGATCGGTACGGAGATAAGAACTCTAGGTACTCACTTCAATCATTATAACTTATGGTTTTTTTATACCCAGATGTTTTTAATACTTTTAAAATTCTATGTTTCTAATTATTGTGAGTTAAAGAGCACAAGCTTAACCCGTTTACAATACTATAGATACTTTAAAACTCGTATTACTTTAGGACGTTACATTATGCATTGATTGAAACAGTCGCCTGCGCAAGTCGCTAATAGTTCCAATAAGCTGATCGCTCTCGAGGAAGCTAGGAACCGGTTCTTGCCTTAAGTTTACAGCTTATTAAGATCAGCTGGGTTACTAACTCAGCTCAGTTGATACGGTGGGGTTGGGCAACAAACACATAAATGTCTCATTTGTCACTAATAATAGATACTTAGTTTATATTTTTTTCTGGTTTTGGATCCCGAAATAGTGATTTTTTTCTCTTGTAAACGTGGTAAGTAGTTAGTACTGTTTATGTCTACAATCCCTCTACACTTTGTCTACGTTGCATCTACGCTGCGTCTACGCTGCTTCTACGGTACGTCTACGCGACGTCTACGCAGCGTCTACGCTACCTCTACGCTACCTCTACTCACTATAGTAGCGCTCATTTAAATCGGCTTCGATTTACGCTTCATCTACGCTGCGTCTACGCTCGTTTGTCGTGCGTTTAGCGGTGAGGTTACCCACAGGCAATCGTATCACACTGTGACTTGATTAGATATTTTATATCGAGCCCCACTTTTACATGGTTGCGCTTAGTAGAAATTCTAACCACACCGAACTGGAAACACTGAACTAGCTGAGATCGAGTAAGCTGTGGCACGCCTCAGTGTCGCCAACGATACACACATGCCATTTATTATAATGCCTTCTTGCACTGACAGTTTACAACTAGGAAGTTGTGCCTGTATGTCGCGATCTTAAACCAGTTTATTATTACGGAAAGTTTCATGATTTAGAAATTATCTATGTAAATTGGGAGTATTACGAGCAGCGTTATGAGTTAGAATAAGTAGTTTCAGGTAAATGAACTATTAACCAAAAATCCAGTTTTAAAGTTTGTAAAATTGTAAGTTTTGCTTGTGATTCTATTAGGAACAAAGAAATGCAGTAATGAGAGTATATTATTATGTAGGTTCATTGTTTTTTTATTTATAAAAGAACTAGGCACACCTGAATTATAAATAATCAGTAAATGAAGTAAGTCCGTTCATTTTCTTCGGCACAGCAATGTCATAATCAATAATCATAGATTTGTTATACTGATAGCTGCATTCTAAATGAAGTAAGCCTGCAGCCTAATCGCAGTCCGAAAGGCTCGCCTCGAATTATTACAGCACGCACTAATTTGAATAATGAACAATGTTACCCTAATAACCGGTTTGATCACGCGATCGGCCTGCGCGAGCGCAACTTTACGATACACGACGAGGGATGCTGGCCTATAACCGAGCGCAATAAAATCAGATGCGTGTCACTTCAAATCAGCTTGCAATGAAAATTGAGCTCTGTGTTATGCATTTTAGATTCAAAGAGGTATGAAGGATTTCATAAAATTTTAGGTCTCCAAAATGTTATGCTCCGTAGTGTAGGCGTGGCACAGTTTTATGCTTACTAACGAATCCTTTGGTAGGTATATGTGGTGGTTGGTATTACGATGTATTCTGTGGTAATGCCTCTGGCAATCACTCGGATTGAACACAAATGTTTCAACCGCGAGTTATTGCGAAGGGCTTGACGGTCGAATGTATCACACATTTGGGCGCTACGATGCGATTTAAAGACTCGTTAAAACGAAATAACCAACCAGCGATCGGCCGTAGAAACTTTTTGCCGTTTCGTTCCTTCGAATACGTTACGTAATTTAAAACAAAAGGGTCTTCCAAAAAAACTAACACCCGTAGAGTTGGGTCACGAACAAAGCCAGCATTTGCAAAGTTATGTTTTTAGGTTCTGCCTAAAGTAGGCCTGGCCATTTAAACTGCCACATAAATCGTCAGCGAGTGGAAACAATGAGAGCAGCCATTATGTTTGTTTTTTTTGTCGGTGGAATAGAGTTCTAGCGGGATATTACATAAGGTCGCTTGGCATTTCGATACCATTTTGAAGCGACCGACTGACTCCATTCGATTGGCTTTCTGTCTCGGCATTGTTTTGAACCCTCTTGTTTGTCTGTGTTTTGATCTTCGTAGTTTTTTTATCTGCTTCTCCCCTTTGCTAAGTTTCATGTTGTTTCATTCCTATAAAGTTATGAAAGTTAATGATAGCTACTGAGCTGAAAAGTGAGTTTGCGTTAGACTTCCGTATGAAGATAAAAAAAAAACTAGGAAGTTTCTAAAAAAGTTATTCAATTTAAATTCAATTTAGTTTCAATAATAGTAGAGTATTTATAGTTTTTATTAATACAACTTAAATGTCGGTTGTACATTTGCGAATTCAGTGACATTTTCGATACCAATTCGATCATATTTCACTACGTTTTGCTTAATGATGATCGTCATACAATATTTGCATGTTTTATATCACGTCCGCATTTATTATTTTATATCAGTGACTTATCAGGAAACTGGTCACATCTTTAAAATAAACAAGTTTTATCTTACGCCGAAACTTAATAGGTATTATTGTTTTCACTTTTACACGTTGTAGGTAATATAATATAATAAATAATAGAGTGATTATTTGGCTTATCGCGACACCATTAATTAAATGTTGGTTATCAGTCGTAAGTGGGTTGCAGTTGGCCTGGCGAGAATTGGATACCTACATTACAGAGTAATAATGTAAGGCTTAACCAAAGATGGAACAAAAAACATAGGTCTCAAAGGACCAATAATGGTATTCCAACAGGGTTATTGTTTTATGCAAAATAGTAATAATTAAAAAAAAACCTTTTTATGCAAATGCGATACCAAGTTTTTATTAATTTACGGCAATACGCATTTCGATCTCCATCGAGAACAAATATTTGTGTGTTGATGAACCTAGATGTTTGTTTTCTGTCTGGGTTTTATATTGTATTCTAAGTTTGTATTCACAAAAAAACGTATTCAAGTATTATATTATTATAACACTTGAATACGTTTTTTTGTAAATCAGCTATCTGGTTCCCATCATACAAGCTCTGATTAGTTTTGGGCTTGATATTGTTGTGTGGATTGTCCATATTATTTATTTATTTATTTGATATAAAAAATCTTCATTTGTGTTCATGCAAGTCGAGGTTCATACATACACATGCTCGCATTGCAACTTTGTCTCTAACATGTCAGTCCACAACCTTTTAAACTCGTAAAAATGTTGGTGTGAGATTTTTTGTGAGTATTCATTAATTGACATTATTTATTTTTAATACCTAGACTACTAGTATAGTATTATCTTATCTGTGCCTAGACTCACCCAGTAGGAAGATATATAACGTAGGTATTACAAGTTTTATTAACATTATAAACCTGTCTTAGACCATTATTACTACCTAGTTCATTAATCAAACTAAAGTACCTATTTATTAATATCTAATAATTAAAATGTATTCACATGTCTCTATGTAGGAGGTTTTAGGACCTACAAGTTTTTTATTAACAGGAAGCAAGATTAGGAAATTAGTTTAACTGGCAAAAATGGGTGCCACATGTTGGTATAAATGAGTACTTCGAATAGGCTACCTATTTTTGACGAATTGAGGTCTCTTGGTGAGCAATTGTTACTCAACTGGTATGGTTCTTGTTTGAAGATCCACTAAAGATGAGACGATAAGAATGGTCAGAGGCATGTCCAAACATTTCATTTGGACATACGATTTTCAGTAGTTAGCTACCTAGTTGGTATTACCTATTAGACAAGTTGCAAGGCCATCACCGCTGTCAGAATGCTGACGATGATTTCCTCCACCGAATGCAGACGATGTCTTTTAACTTTAAACAAAGGCATCAGTGTATTTTCGGATTCGAAGACGTGGGTCGTTCCGAGTTCCTCCCTCAAACGCATTCAATCTTGCGTTTAAAACGAATAGAACTTAATAAAACGCAAAACTTTCCACACGGACAAAGAACTCATAAAACTATGTAGGTACCAACGTCACAAAGATCATAGGCGGATTTCAGTGCGCCCGATTGAATCGGGTACAATAATTTCATTAATAAATCGTATGTTTGGTTGAGTTGGGCCATCGCGAGGCCGCCCGATAGCCTCCTTATCGGCGAGCGCGACGACCCCACTGTACCCGGTATCGAATTAACTATTATAGAACTATATGGATCTACCCGCGGTTTTATATGCATTTGTTACTTTGTTTCCTCCTCGAGGAAATATAAATCAGGAATCGAAATAACTTTGAAAACATTAAACACATACTACTAAGAAGACGATCAAACATATAAAATGTTATGCGAAAAGAAGAAACTAAAATCGTTGAAGGAAAGGAGAATGTTGATGGACTAGTTCCCGAAGTACAAAAACTGAAGAGAGGGTGATAGTTTTAAAGATAGGAGGATGAGCGAAAAAATATTGAGAAAAATATATCAAGATAGTGAGAGATAGAGAGGAGTGAAAGAGCTTGGAAAGATATTAATTATGAAGAGTTACGAGTAAATTCACGGTTCAACTATGCATATACATACTTAACATATTGCGACAATAACATATACCTACGATAATGCGACAATTTAAAAGCCGATCAAAAACCTACAAGTGTGAATAAATCAACAGAGTGCAGATTGTGTCAAAAATTGGAGAAGAAGACTTGAGATGTAGAAAGATTCAGCGTTTTTCCAACAAACATTTGAAGGTACAGAGTACAGACAACCATAACCACGTTTTCACGCATCCATGTATTTTTTAATTGTATCAGTTTGTCTGATACCATGCATAGCTCAATGCGATACACTATCGAAGAGGCTTAGTTTAAGTAGAGCAATTTGGGTGGCAACATCGAATATCAAACATTTATCTCTACGGAAGTGGATTTTATGTCAACAGACCACACTCAATATTTCATTGAAATTAAAACATTTGCTAGATAACGATTTAAAAATTAGCCCAAGTGGCTGATGATAATACACATGGATAGAATTTGCAAAGTCAGAAGGTAAGTAGTAAAATAAGTACTTAACAGACGTTATAAAAACGAACGAAGTGGTTGAATTTAGAAGTTTTTTGTAATTTTTGATAGTAATTTTATGCAAACACTTACACGCAGGTCACTGAATACCTATCACACAGAATACCTACCTCTGATAGCTGCCTTACTAAAAGTACAAATGTTCATTAGGTAGGTACGAAGCTAAGACGCGGGTTTCCTCACGTTGTTTTCATTTCACTGTTAGAGACGGCTAACATTGTGCAAATTATTTATCACCAATACGTCATATACACTTTCGAACTAATGTGAACCCACAACCTTAGGATAGGACGATGGGGTCGCAACTTTTGCACCAAATTTATCTGACTAAGAATTTTATTTACTCTTCTATTTACACGCACTGCTTAAAATAAGGCCTATCGCTGACTGCCATAATTACCCATTAGTGGTTCCCAAAAGATGCCTCTAATGCAGCAATGCTTATCTTCTCATCGGTTTTATTACTAACACCATTAATTTGAAGCGATATTATTTAACAGGTTTTTAAACTCGAAGGCACTTCTTCAATAACTAAAATAGATTTGCTACCACCACCACCCACTTCACGATGTGGTTATCTTCAAGAGGTACTTACCCACTTGTTGTAATGACGTCACTAAACAGGTTTTAATAATCAAATCGATGAATTATTTATAGGTAAAGTAATGCATTAATACCTTAATGCTAAGCTTAAATCTTCGCGACATCATAAATTAATTGGTTACATCATTTGAAGGTCATATCATTTTGTATGGTAAGTTAGAACAGCTTCTCATATTTTTTTGTATTGGACCACATTCACAGTACACATCATAATAATATTAGCATTATTTTAAACAAGCGGTACAACATAGGCTTCCAGCATTTAGGAGAAATAACGATTCTAGGCCTTCTCCACCTACCGAATTCCCGCGGTCTTTACATTGTCGTCGATCCATCGGGTGGAAGGTCTTCTGGTTCGTCACTTGGAAATATTTATTCCGTTTAGAGACTGTTTCATACTGGACTGAGCTAATGGTAGACAGTCCTTTAAGATTAAAGTAGAAGAACCGTTTTGTCTACCGCACAGTGCGTTTCATCAGTTTAATTTTCTCATATTATTTGCTCATCTTTCTTGGTATAAACTTTCGATTAATATTAATGAAGCTTTCGATACAGTATTTTTGGATGTTTTGATCGTTGATATTCGAAAGCAAAGTTAAATAACAACTCCGATTCTAGATTCGCATATATTTTATTGAATAAACAATATTGGTAGATAATACCAATTTTACGTAAACGCATTTGGATGTTTACCATTCTTATTAGGGTTTCTTGGAAGGTTTTGTGTATGAATGGTTCAGGATTACTGAAATTGCGACGCAATAAATGCTAGTAATAGCATAGATACAAATGGAAGTGCGCTATAAATAATAAACTGTTAGGGCAACGACACAACTGGCCAGCCGGCTACAATTAGCGACCAATTGACCTCAGTTCGGATTTGAGACGCCACTCTACATAAAACTTATAACACGCACTGCATCCACATATCGTAGGGTTGTCTGCCAGGCGACCAGTTTATACTATCAGCCTTTCTATCTAGACCACACTAACCCTAACCCTTTATTTGATAACCCTTTATTGTAAATTGGTGACCCATTAAACCACTGAGCCTCTGAACCATACTTACCAAGAGCCAATGAGATAGAATACTTTTGGACAGCTCAGCTGCATTGGCGCTCGGGATAAAAACTGGAAATGCTCCATTCTAGATCTCTATTGTTCTCAGTGTTGTTATTACAGTTTCTTCTAAATTGGTGACCCCTCTAAAACATGATTGCCTCAAACAGAGGCCAATGCACCGAGCACGCCTGGTAAGTCTTCGCTGAAGATACTTGAGCGTCGTATTTTTTTTAATCAACTTCTCTTTTGGCTATTTTGATTGCAATTTTGTTTGGGTCTGCATACCTCATAATTTAATCTTTTGATGACCCTGTTTTCATAGTCCTTACTACAAGATGACATTCGTCCATCCCATGTTCCACGACCTTGGGATTGCCATCTTGTGATATCGTGATGATTCGTATTGACTGCCTCAATTAGATTGCTTTATTGGTGTATATTAAGATTAGAACCATCTGCATTTAGACTCATACACTGTGGACACTCTTCATTAATAACTTTGACCCTATTAGGGAACAAAATGTTAGATTGTTTTTGAATTTCTTCTGTTTTCTAACGCATTGTTCATATTCGCGTTTCAATATCTTTAGTTTGGTTTATTATTTGTTACAGAAATGATTGCTGTATTTTTATTCATTCTTTTCGCAAGTGGTTATATTAAACACATGCCGTTACATATTTTACTCCATGTATCACGTTGAAAACGCGCAAAAGATATTTCAGACAAGCAATTAATAAATGAGATTATGTAACTGACCAAAGAATCACCAATAAAGAAATGAGTAGGAGTTGTTTACGGTTTGTAACAATGAAATAAAGACTACCTAAGCTTAGACTCCATAAAGAATCAAAAGATGCAGGTGTGAAATGATTCTAGAAACAATCAAAGAGTAGGCTTTTAATGCCTACTTTGCCTTCTTATGATCTATTTCATTCGAGAATCTCTGAGAGAATTTTGAAGATGCCAACTCGTACACTCAATGAAGCGATGTGTTGTCTCATCTCGTCAAATCTTTAGGAAACCGGTAGCCATTGTAGACGGGTTCTCAAGAGACCAATCTCAAATTTGAGACGAACATGAGCAGCATTACAAGGAAAAAACTTATGATTCTCGAGAAACTGGACCGTCACTTGGTGGATGTAATAGTATAGTAAGGAAAACATTCGAAATTGACTTTATAGAAGCACAACATAAACATAGGCACACTTACGAAGTAAAAATAATTTGCTATCAAACTTCAAACTATATTTGGATTTTGTACTATAAAGATGCTTACTATTTTTGACATCTAAGGCTTAAACATCACGTCCACCGCTTTATTGCTTATGAACACGATCACTGATTCTTGAAAACCATAGCTTAGTACAGGTTGGTATGTTTTCATACATCCGTATTGTATTTGAACAAAGCCCTGGATGTTTAAAGACAAAATGTGAAGAAGCCTTACAAGATAGGGTATTGAAGGACAAATCTAGACAAAACCGTCTTGAATGCTTGTATGGGTTTCACTTGCTTTTATTAGGAGAGAGGTTTAGGTAGTACAAGTTTTTTACCTTTGAGCTGTTAATTACGTAGCGTAGACCGACTGATGTCGGTTGTCGAATGGCGTTTTCTTTTAAAATTTTCGTCTTTTCATTAGCGATATCGATTTTACGCTTTATAAATAAATCATTAGCATGATCAGTCCAAAGAAGTCCATACATTTCCTAGAATAAGGATTTTTATAGGTCACTCCATTCACCGACTTCCCGTAATAATATGCACCCGGCGATAATGTCGCTTCATCGTGTGGTGGGGTGACCTTTCGCTTTCCTGTTTTTTAAGAATTACTATATATACCGATAATAAGAGCCCAAACACACAAACTACCCACTATTACCTTACTTTTGATTTATTCGTTTTTTTAGCATGATTTACACTTATATTTAAGACCTAACTTTAAATTAAAGGCACACTACTAAAGATACTTAATTTAGCTTAGTTTTCTTTGTAAGATATATAAGAATTTTTAATTCAAACATAAATTTCAATCGTTGTCCTACTTGTCCTTATTGTGGTCGGTAAGCAGTTACTTAATTAAAGATGTTTGCTATCAATTAGAAATTCTATACACATCTGTTAATGGTCTCATTAAGCCTCCGTTATGAGAAGTTGTGTTCACCATCATCACACCAGCCATCATTTAATAGGAATTGGGTTCGTTGTTGATTGTTCCCAATTCGATCTCATTGAAAGTTCAATCTGTACAATCTCAATTTCTATCAATAGCGTTTTTGGTACGAACGACTAATACAACATTGTAATGATGAATATAGAATGACATCACAGAGTGAACAATTACAATAACTCTTGCTAATAATTGTTAATTTTCCTCCCCATGTTTTCACCTATACTGATAGGTAATACACTTGTATCAGATAGAAAACGTGGTGAGGAAAACGTCATGTCAAAGAACATAAAAAAAGTTAGAATACATGCGCCAAGTACACAAAAGAGTGTCTCAAAGAGGCTTCTTTGAGACGCACTTTAAACCCTTTCACCACTCTGATTCTGCCACAAGCACTGCAAAAACTGTATAGCATGTATATGTAGATAGATTTAAACTTCAAACTTTTACAACATCGTGTTCCAGCAAGCAATTCAGGGTCCATGGTGAAGCGTATTTGGTCACCATTGGAAATGGCTGCGTTTTAGTGAGTTTTATTTTAGATTTGACAAAAATGCTAACCTAATAACAATTCAAATCGTTTATTATTAAAGGACATGATCACCTTGCTAGGTATAATTAACTAGGAATATAATAGAGACGAGATGTTTGTGGGTAGGCTTTTCAATGTCAGATCAGTGAATGTTGGGTATAATTAGATAATAGGTAAGATACTAGTTGTCCTCTATCAAACCACGTGACTCAGCTGAACGCAGCATGCATTTTTCTGCCGCTAAGCAGCGTGGATGTGTTTTGGTTTGAAGAATGTGGGTGCTGGTGTATCTACTAGCACATCAGGCTTTAGTTTTTGAAAAGAATGGACATTTTACTATCTTACCTCAAACAAAGAAAAGCTGTAGGTACCTAGGTTACTTACAATGTGACCGAGACCAGAATCAGATAGCTGTTGATAAAGACTATGAATCAAGTTGATGGATGTTGTGTCGTAGGGCACGTTCCAAGCGTGCGTGACTTGCCAGGAAACGCAGGTTTTTTTTTTCCTTTTTGGGTTGCTTTTGTGGTTTATCAGTCAGCGATAAACTTTTATTCCAGTTACTATACTGTAATACTCGTACTTATAAGTAGGTATTACTTAGGTGTGATACACTGCTCAAATTCAAACATGTCACTTCGCCGGCCATCACGCGCAGCTTGTATGGGGGCCGCGAAAACGGAACGAAAGAGGATGTAAAGAATGTTTTTTTTTTATCTTGTCGTTTTGAATTCCTTTTTGGAAAGTACCTAATAATTGTGCAACAAACTCGGGAGGCGCTAATGGTGATTAAGAGCTGGTTCAGACACGGCGGAATCCACGCGGTTCCAAACCTCGCGGGTCGACCGCGCGGATCTTATTAGAGCCTATACATTCGTTCATACCTGTCCGGGCGGATTGACAATCAAATTTAGAACCGCGCGATTTGCATCAGCGCGGAATCCGCCATGTCTGAACCAGCTCTAAAGGATGTGTCGGGAGTCCCGACCGTGTGACCTTAGGGAGGTTAATATTATGCCTACTCGATAACCACATTCGTGCTGTCAATATGCCCGTTATTGGTTTGTATAGAACTACTTACTCATTCCTAGAAAAAATATATGCTACTTACCCACAAAAATAACTTAACTTAGTACACGCTTAATAGCGCTTGCGCAAAAAACTTATAAATAGCCAGTTAAGTGCACTGAACTGAAACATACATAAAAAGTTACAATTTAATTACTCACGCTTTTATAACTTACCTGCTTTTTTAAAACGCTTAATCACTCTGCTAAATAGGTGTCTGTCTATTCTATTAATGTTATCATGTGGCTTATTGGGTAAAGATGATGAAAACCGTGAAAAAACTTCTCACTCACACATTTTGACTTTTTGTAAGATATGAAAACACTAAAGATTATTATCGAGAATCGCGAGCAACTATTGGATCGCACTCAAGATTGCTAGCGATTTTTTTGATAAATAAACTCAATGGTTTTATATCTTTCCAAGGGTCAAAATGTGCGAACGAAAAGTATGTCGATGGCTGTCTTCGCCTTAATTTAGAATTATTTATAGCAAATCTTGCTGTAAAAGAATGATACTAGGCTGATATTATTAGAATCTTACTTGTGCTTTGCTTAACGTTATTCTGTCAATTATAAGTACATAATATGTATATTTAATGTACTATTTTTGAAAACTCAATTTTTAGTTATTTATGTATTTTTATGTTTTAACTTAATCATTTGTTTACACAGAAATACTAACAATTAAACAAATACTTATTAACAAAAACAGTTGAACTATCTGCAGACCGTTACAAACGATCTAGAGATAGCTCAATTGATGCAAATCAGTACCAGACGCGTCCCCGGTCCCCGTCCCCGGTGTTTGACTCCAAAGGATTAATGGATATCCAGTACAATAATTAATTACTACTTGTACGTAAACAACAATTACTATTATTTTGTCACTAATTATACGATCGAGGAAAATAAATACTAATTAGGTTAGATTACCTATCTACATAATTAAATAAAATACGCTTATAGGGAAAATTCAAACCTACCTTTGCATGCGTGTAAAAAATGGTAACTAAAAACAGCTTTATACTGAAAAGAACAAGTAATAAATTATAATGAAAAAAATGGTAAATTCGTATCCGTGCAATTTTTTTTCATATTTTTCGTCTGTGAGTAGATATGGGTCTCAAACAGTTTTATAAAAAGGGTTCCAAAGCGCTATATGTACCTAATCTAAAGTTTTTTCTAATTAATAGAGATAATATTCGTAACTTACTTCGGTAACTCTATCACCCCCACAAAAACATACCATATTTATAATATTCGTCACATGTTTGTCCTGGATAGGAATCGAACCCACAACTGCAAAATTACGTAAAGCTACTAAGCTGCGAAATTTGGCCGTATTCAAATGTATTACTGTAATAAATACCAAAAATAGACATAAACTGGCATAACCTGCAATAAATCGATCTAAAGAACATTTTCTTAATTTATAGTTCCGGTTTTAAATTAGGACTACTAGCGCTAGGACCACTTTTCGTGATAATACAATTATTCCAATAGTTTATATGTACTACACTTGCGAGCTTTTAACTGGAATCGCTTCATCAAGACAATTTTTTACAATTTCTGTCCAATGAACTTGGGATTGTGGTAAATCATTTGAAAGGTAATTTTGTTAGCTATGAAATCTGACCGTAGACGTCCAACCGCAACTCAGAGAAGTTCGCGGTAGGGCTGCGACTGGATAGCTATTTATCACTCGCTCATAGACGCAAAGACTCAAAGAAAAAAACAAGACCCCAAAAAGCCAGTCATGGGTCCTAAAGTAGCTTCTGCCCAACAAAGACCGGCTTCAATTTTAAAATTGAATTTTTCATACAACTTCATATTCAACTTTGACTCATTACAAAAAATCTTAAAAATTAGTTAGGAAAATTAATGAGTTTTAAATCTTCTTGAAAACACTTTCAAGTGTTTACTAATAAGAATACTTTTCAAATGATCTACCACAAATCATAGTGCACTGCATAGAAATTGTGTAAAAAAATAGTCCTGAACAATCCGCCATGAAGCGATTCCAGGTTAAAGCTCGCAAGTGTATAGTTAAATAATGTCAGGCCGATCGCACGCATTTTGCATACGTCATCATGCGTTTTACGCACAAGCTTTGAAGAAAGATAAATTCGTTCGTAAATAAATATGGAATCACTAATCAGTCATCAAATCCAACTCTAGTTGGTTTACCGATAAACCGTTTTTCATCATTGAATATATGTATGGTTATAGATGAAGGATTTCCCGGCACCAATTAACAAATAGCGTGAATTCAGGATATAAAGTTGCACAACAACTTTATATAATCTTATCAGGGTTCAAACTTCAAAATAACTGGTAATAAGCGAGTGCTTACTGCAGTGCAACTGGTACTTGCCTGTCAGCTCCAAAGTTACCTTGTCCAGTTTTGCAAACTGACTAGACAAGAAGTCGTAACATAATGACAATGCCGGTAAATCTTTAAATTTAATTAGAATAAAGCTACGCATTATCATTCTTTGGTATTTTCTGCCTACCTTAAGTAGAATTTTACGAGGGAAAGTTTAAATTTAATTGAAAGTAAAAATTGACAACATTTATTTTAGGCTTATCGTTGAATGTAAAATATTTGACTAATTCTCTTCTCTGTTTTGCCGCAGTCAGGTAAACACAACTTACCTTTTGGCCTACTTCAATCATTGTGTGTTCCGAAAGTCGGCCGTTAATTGGAATAACTTTAATTCTTAAAATAAATAAACCCTTGAATTTAAAAAAGGTATATGAATATGTATACCGTGCAAAAATCTCGATCAATTTGAAAAGATGGATTGCTATAAAATCGGAGTGTGTCTTTTGTAAGCAATTGGATTTTGTAGCAATTCACTTGTTTAGTAATAATATTTTGTGTAGTTATACTTATTTTATCGTCGTTTTTTCTTTTGCCTATTTTGAGTGAAGAATTAATTTATTTACATTTTTTATCTCAGCCCATCCATCTTTTCATTGGTCTACCATCTTAAACCTTCCATAATTATAGGACTGGTCTGACAGCGCAGTTGGTATGGTCGCCATGCTTTCTGTTCCGAGACTCGGGTTTCGACCCTCACCGAGAAATAAACATTTGTGTGATGTTCGTGGATTGTTCTGGGTGTTATAATGTAGGTTTTTATTTACAAAACAAGAAAGCTAAGCTATATTGGGGCTTGATAGCGCTGTATGAAAAAGGCAAAAAAATTGTCTGACATTTTTCTCAAATAGCACTCTATTCACTATTGATCGTTGGCTCCGATACTTGCTACAGCTGAAGCAAGCTCCGTACCTTTCACTTGCGGAAGCTCGGTTATGTCACCGCTCACTGGGCCATCGGCTGACCGTAATCGCGGCGGCACACTTACCACGATCCACGAAAACAAGAGTCGTTGCGTTGCGTCAACGGACAACACATTGCATAAGGAGCGCGTTTGGAAGTGAAGCAGGTTGCCGCAGGTTGACACCGGTTGATTTCTGCTGCCTGCGTGTCAAATACCTATTGCAAAGAATAAATATCTCCAACAGGACCTGCAAGGCAAGGCTATAGGTTGCTTGATACATCAGCAAGTCGTATGAAAAAACTGTGGAAGAAGACAGGTTTTAAAGTAATCAAGTACCTAAATAACTATAGTAAAATGAATGAGACGACGTTTTTGGTGGAGAGTCATGCACTGCAGATATAGTTTTTGTGTTCGATGCTTATTCAGAATTGTGTACCTGCTTAGTATTTGTAGCTCAATAATGGCTGGACCGATTCAAGTGAAGCTATTTTTAAATCTGGCTAACCAAATTTAAGTTATTTATGCTACAGGCTGACGTTATTCGAAAAATAAGCCTCCGAGCCAACCAACTTAATCGTAGCTATAGCAAAAACAAACACTGGCAACCTGCTTTCTACGAAAATTAAACTATCAGCAAAATTGTTGACGTGCTTATTTTATAGGAATTCGGTTTTTCCCACCACGTGACTTGATGTTGAAGCATTAAAGGTTTTGGATTTGTTAATTGATCGCTCGTGAGTACGTGTGAGATGTTTATGTGCGGTAGACATGCGATGGGTGCTCAAAACGCACAGATACAAGGTCAAATGCAGATTGAAATTCTACACCACTATCGTAACAAGTTAAGTTGCTCTTTTCCCAGCGTAATCATGCCTTTTAGATTGGAATTTTGAAACCAAACTGCTAACCCATTTATTGAAGTTCATATGGGATCAATTCGAAAGAAAAAAAAGATTATAAACTTATGAGAAACAAACTTAAGAGCGGGTCGTGCGAAAATTTGAGATTTGTTGTTAAAAAATTCATAACTAAATAACTAAGTGACATTTTAAAAATCGCAAAAGGACTAATTGTAGACTATACATTTGAGATTAATTCGAATTTAAGTGTGTTAAAAAAATATACTATTTAACATGACATTCTATTTAACGCTGACATACGATTTTCATTAGTTATGAATTTTTAAAAACAAATCTCAAATTTTCGCACGACCCCCTCTTAAAAAAATACAGCCAACTTGAAGACCTCCTTCTTTATTTGGTAGTCGGTTGATAGAGCTTCAAGTGATTCGAAGTGACATTAACACAAACACTCGTTTATTACTAATAGAATAAGCGTAATAAACCGAAAGGTTCTCCGAGCGCATAAAGCACTCTATTCAAATAAGCTGTATCCTTGACTTCAATTACTTCGAGAAATAGTCATAAGGAATAAATCACAGTACCTACCATTGACAGAGGTCTTATAAACCTTTGTTGGAAACTCGATTTTCAATGACTAACAAAATCAATAGAGCGTCAAATCGCAGTCATGGTGTACCTACTTACGTGAGTAATTTTTTGAGCATTGATTAGACGTTAAATTGATTTTTTAAATTCAAATAAGGTCTTCTTGATTTCTTCTTCTTGTCTTCTTGTCTTCTTGATTTCTTGATTTCAGTAAAATGTTCCAT
The DNA here is from genome assembly GCA_939531255.2 of Thera britannica. Taxonomy (NCBI): domain Eukaryota; kingdom Metazoa; phylum Arthropoda; class Insecta; order Lepidoptera; family Geometridae; genus Thera; species Thera britannica. The sequence goes on along the minus strand of OW618050.2, from coordinate 7,032,840 downwards.
CTACAATATTCAAGGTACTTTCCCTAAATTTGGCATATCCGTGGGACGTCCTGTATAAGCTGTCAGGTAAGCAAAAGGTAGTTAAGAATTTATTCCTGCGTTTATACTGGAGCAATCTTAGAGGTACTAAATGCTGCTTATCGCATTCTCATCTTACCTACTCACTCAACATTTTTTTGATTTTTTTCCTCCTCCATTACAAGGAGTAGGTATTTCCTACTTAACTTAACTACTGATGAAAAAACCCATCCATTCGGCCGTTCGGAGAATGCGTTCCTGACACGTCGCGATTGAACTGACGACGTAACTTTGTAATGGCGTTGCAGTTACGATAAAAATATTTTTGCTGGTTGTTTACCGTTTTAACAATTGATGAGCATTAAAACAACATTATTATATCAATAATCAATGAATTTTATAACTTTGTGCCAAAATGAGTGTCAAATAACTTATTATACAATATTTTTCTAAATCTATACTGCGCTATTACAAGGTTATGTCAGCGCTCTATATTTGTAGTGCTGTTCTAACTATGTGACTAACTGTGACTAACTGATCAAACCTGTCAAACGCATTCTCTGAACGGCCGAACTATAAATATTATTTTTGTGTCCGACAAAAATAATATTTTGGACTTACCAACCTATCCTCATTCAACATCTTCAATGATCTATGGAAATTTCTACCATTCCTGCGGAGAACGTTGTATCGTTTATTGCATTTGTTTTTAAATTACCTATATTTTTCCTTATTCAAAAAACACAAATAATTTAAGTATAGGTAAATGTGTGATTCAAACATGTTTTGTAATAAATGCATGCCCACTTTTAAAGCACATCTAGGTAAAACCAATAATAAAGAGTCTCATACAGTCGCTAAATGTCAGAATGCGATGCCAACATTGTGAGCCCGACATTTTAGAACGAGTTGATAAATAAAAGCTTTGAGAAACACGTAATTTTACAAAAAACACGCTTTTTCATCTATAGTAAAAACCTAATTATCTTGAATAGGTTGATAAGATTTTTCGAGACGCGATCAACCCACCTACTCTACCCACTGTTTGCCAAAAGACTCCCCCAATGACCTTCTATAAACTTAACTACCTACATAGATAAAAAAACTAAATCAAAATCTGGGTTCTTTACATAAACTTAGGACTCCTTGCTGCGCTGGGTGTCCAATCTCCTTGGTTCATATACACTATTGATTGACTAATGAACACTACTATCGGCCTCGGGTCTAGTCCGATATGATTTTTTCACTGCATTTTCATATCGAAACACGAAAAGCGCCAGTATAGCTTTCACCTAGAAAACTTCGCGTTGACCTAAAAATGCAAATACTATATGCATAACACGACGGCATTACACGAGTAGAACACACTCGTAGAAAACACTGATTTAGCCGCGTGGGTCGCGACATGTCGAACGTCCCAAGACCACCCAAAACCTGTAAAATCCATTGATCTGAGGTTTATCAGTTCTGTTTACCATCCTTTGATTAAAATAAGCAACATTTTATAAGGAAATTGAGTTACGATAGTACGATAACGTCGGCCGCATCGTAACTTATGACATAGATTGAGTAACACTTAGTATGTAACTTATGACAGAGTAACTAAGAGTTGCTAAGTATGTTATGGATCTTCGCAAACATTCTTCATTACATGGATGGATTATTACAACATCCGTTTATCAGAAAAAATGACTTAAAATATCAGACTTGGAAACACATTTTGGTACTGAGTTCAGTTCTTATCAAAGTCAATAGAATCACAAGCATCATTTTGAATCCTATTATAATAATGTGCACGAGAATTTACTCGTTTTAGCAGGTTTTTAAAAAAATAAATAAAAAATTATAAAAATTTAATGTTTGGTGAACCATTCATGAAAATTACTTTAAATAATTAGCTAAGCGGATATTTCATATAGCGCCATCAAGGCCCAATCTAGTAAAGCAAAAGCAAAAGGAACCAAATATGTAACTGATATATTTATGTCATCCATCATCGACAGCCTGACTTCACCCACTGCTGGGTATAGGCCTCTCTCTGTATGTGCCAATGTTGACGGTCTTGTGCTAATCTCATCCAGGTCTTGCCCGCGATGTTCGCCACATCGTCTAGCCATCTTGCCACAGGACGACCGCCGCTTCTATACCCAGTTCTTGGACGCCATTCAGTTAGCGCCTTACTCCACTATATATTTTAGTTTGAACCAACTTTAATATGCATTTCCAAAGGTAGCCCGGATCCGTATCTTCTTGTTCTAACATCAGTACTAAAAAAAACTATCAAGCAAAAAACCAGCATCTGAAAATAGCTGATCATTGGACCGCAACGACTCAAATTGGGTAGTGCGTGTCAATGCTCCACTCCAGTGCGCAGGAGTTGGCCAAGTCATCGTCTCCTCTGTGCCCCATTAAGATTGGGTGAAGGTTTTTAGGGACACGCCAGCCAGTCACTTTTTTAGGTGTTTTAAACCTTAATAAGAACTTGAAAACTGGTGTTTGAACAGTAACTAATAATCTACCGAGAACGACTGATGTTGTAAAGATCACGGAAAACCAGCAGTAAGAGCTCTTTGTGAAGGGCTCGTCCGGGTGCGTACTACCATGCTTATTTCTGCCGTGAAGCAGCATTGCTGTGTTTCGGTTTGAAGGGTGTGGATGCCAATGAAATTTCTGGCAAGGCTGAACATCTGTATGTCTCAAGTTAATGGACGCAGGGAAGTGTATCATAGGGCACGTTCCTGACGTGCGTGACCTATGACCTGTTTTTTTAACTAATGCAAACATATTCTTTGCCATTTTACACAGCTAAATATTAATTTTCAAACATAATGTACCTATAATCTACAGTCTACTAACCTACATAATTCGGAAGTTCACCGCGTTGAACTCTTTTGAACGAGATTATACGTACTAGATTACTTATTACATAAGCGACAACAAATATAAATATTATCTACCAACTAGGTTGTCTTACGAGATTATGCTTACAATAATAATTATAAGTAGTCCAATAAAAATGTTATAAGGTACGTTATGGAAGGTTTTGTTAATTAGAATCATACATTACTTATTAATGTGCGTTTCTGAATACGTAATTACTTATTAATGTGCGTTTCTGAATACGTATTGTGGACAATCCACACAACAGTCCCAATTTTTCTTATTTTGTGTAATAGCTGGCAGACGAGCACAACCTGATGGAGAGCAGTCACCGTCACCCATAGACACCTGCGTCACCAGAGCAAAATTAAGCAGAGCTTGTACTAAACTAAAACTTGTACTGAACTAAATAGCTGATATAATACTTATACGTATATTTTATTTTTTGTAAATACATTCTTAGAATACAATACATAACACCCATTGTGTCTGTGTTTTGTGTGATTCGCTACATGGTAATAATTATGTACTTTTTAACCGACTTCCAATCAAAAAGGAGGAGGTTCTCAATTCGATTTGAAAAAAATTTTTTTTATTTGAAAGGTACTGCTTCCACATTGGTCCCATTTTAATTTTATTAAATTCGGTGTTGCCATTTTTTCAAATATTTTTTTTTATGTTTGTAACTGCATGCCTCCGTCATTTATGAACCGATTTAGAAAATTATTTTTTTATTTGGAAGGTTATTCTTACGTCCAGATTGTCCAAAACAAATTTCATTAAAATCAGTTTAGCCGTTTGGCAATGAAGTCGGTTTCTCTAGTTTTTTAAACTGATAATTATTTCAAACACTTTCCATTACTGGTTTATTAGCAAATTGAGCTGGTTTAGTTATTCATGAGTATTTGTTATGCTGTTGCCATAGCAACGTTTGCAGTGAGAGTGGTACAGGCAGGCGCCAACGTCTTACGTCATCGCCGCACACACTCTCAACTTCACTGTCGGTATTATCTAATACACCAACACAACTGCAACGCCTTACTTACACACTTACACACAATAGGAAGCCGTTCTATTGCCTTGCTCGGATAATAGAGATATACAGCTGTTTTGAAGAATAACTATGTTTTATCATGACTTTAATGAGGACTACGAACGATGTAATGGATAGTAGTTACTAGTTATGTATTAAAATAGCATTTTTTACTTTCGACAGTACTTACCATCCATTTGTATTGTACTGTAATATGAATGGGATTTTTGGCTCTTATTTATATTCCCTCGCATATAATTAGCTCTCTTTAAAATATGTTTGTCACTGTCAGTGTCTTACAGACGAAATGAGATAGCAATAGACTTATGATCGTTTAGTCTATTGGAGCCCATGGACGATATGTAGTACGAGTAAGTATGTCTTTAAAATTGGCTAACAAAGGTGACTGTTAGAATGGTGTCTGGATATTTTGACTTTAAATTATCCATCACTTATTTTTTTACCGACTTCAAACAAAAAAAGGAAGAGGTTCTCAGCTGATTTTTTTTTATGTTTGTTATCCCATAACTACATTTATGAACCGATTTGTTTTTTTTTAATACATTTAGATAAGTACTCAAAGAAGCAATTAAACAAATATTTACAAAATGTATACAAGAAATAGTTGAGCTATCTGAAGACCGTTACAAACGATCTAGAGATAGCTTAACTGATCCAAATCAGTACCAGACGGAAGAGTTTCTAAGACGCTGGCGGCGTTGCCATGAATAGCAATGCTAATGCGTTTTTTTTGTATCTGAAAGGCAGATTGGTCCCATAGAAATTTAATCAAAATCTGTTAAGGGGGTACGATTTCCATACAAACTTAATTTACACAACTATGGGCGAATAAAGTATTAATGTACACTGAAATAGCTGTAATAGGCTTTTACAGTGAACCTTATTACCGGCCAGTTATATAAAGTTGGAGTGTCAGCCGTTGGTTGTGGCAGTCGGGGCTTCAGAAAAAGAACTAACAGACTTTTACGACTATTTTGAGACATATGTTTTAAGCTCATTCACGTATTCAATGCCGAGTACCCGTTAGAAAGAATGACGAAAAAAATTATTTTTTGGTTTTTTATTAATATTTCTGTTATCCTACAGTTTTCTCCAACTTTATATAACTGGCCGGCAATAAAGACCACTGTAAAATTCTATTACAGCTATTTCAGTGTACATTTATACTTTGTTTGCCCATAGTTGTGTAAATTCAGTTTGTATCGGAATCGAACCACCTTAAGCAGCTTGAGCATAGCAAAGTAGCAAAACGTGATTTTTATTTGAGAAAAACAATTTTATTAAAATTAATAGTAAAATATTTGTTAAAATAGATCTCTGTTCGGTATCTGCTGAAATTGTCGCAGACGCACATTAATGCATAAATCTGTGTTGCTTCTATATTTTTTCAGCAAAAAGATTTTTTATCATTTTATCAGAAAAGAGATTGTTTCACCAAGGAGGTTTGCATAGCTTGATACTGATACGTAATTAATAACATATATTATCAAGCATAGTGTGACGGTAAAGTAATTTAAAAATGCATGAAGTCGGTTTCTCAAGTTTTTTAAACTTCACTGAATACATTGAAGAATAGTGAACATACCTACAAATATTCACTATTCTTCAATGACGTAGATATATTCTAGATCTAGATCCATGAATGTGTAATGGAACACCACTGTCGGCGCATAAGTTTCGTTTTCATTTCCTAGTAATACAATGTAAACAAAGATATTTATTTATTTTATTCCTTTTTCCTGGAAAATTGTGATTTGTGTAACACAAGCTTTGTAGGTATGCTGCCTAATAAACAATGGTTGAGAATTTAATCTGTAACAAAAGTATTTAGCTTACCTAATGTATAGTGTATGAACTAAGCAAGCTTGTTTTTGTGAAAAATATTGTTAATTTGCTTGAAAATTTTGGGCTTCTTAATCAACAGCGGTTGGCAAACTAGATAATTTACTATATTGTGTTGTGAACTTTATAACAACAATGACTACAGATAATACACGGCAGATAAAAGCCTTGGGCACATCTAACCGTTCGGCGGCGGCGATCAGTGAAATGCTGTCAAATATCGCTGTCATATTTGACAGCTTTTCATTGATCGCCACCGCAGAACCCTTTGATATGCACAAGGCTAAAGGAATCCAAAGTATTGTCGTGATGCTATAAAATAATGACTCTTTTTTTTCTATTCTTAAAAAAAAGACACTCGAAAACCGTGAACGTGACGTAAGTGGACTTCTTCAGGCTGATAATGATGATGATAATAGCTATTACAAGCGGTGCTCCAATGGCAACTATTTCTTACATAATCTTCCTTCCCGCTTTGACCGGTCCAGTATTGCCTCAAGCGAATCTGATTTGAACTTTACTAATAACTCGTTATCCAATACACATAAAATAATGGTAACAATTGATGTCTGTACGAAGGTTTTAAATATGGCGTTGGAAGAGAAATAAAAGAAGAGAAACAACGTTCACTTAAAAAAAGCTTCCCTATCGATTCCTAGATGGCGTTAGCGTTAAATTGAATCGAAAGCCAGCTCTCGTTTGTTTTATCCGGCACAGACAATAAAAAAAAGTATTTGCTATGTTAATCAAACCAATCAGTCAACCAATGCTGCTGCTACCTAACTACGGCCACTACGACCATCAAGGATGCCATACCTACATATATTATTTTTATAGATTGTTCCACATTGTAGAAAAACAATAAGGCTAAGCTAGGCAAAAGTATAACTAATGTTTTTTTATGTAATTGCCTACAGTGTATGGTTTTTTTTAAGCCGAGATGAGAAAGGGTAGCGAAACAAATATTTTTGCGATATAGGTCACCTAAATTCGTATAAAACCCGCAACGCCAGAACTGTGGAAATATTCCATTTCAAAACAAAACTTTTTTATTTGGACTGAAATTGAAAGGCAAGAATTACTACTACTTTAAAACTGCTTTGGCATGTATAAGGACCTATATAATTACAAACAGCTGAAGTTTTTTATGAAAAGGCTTTGAATTTTAGCAATTAGGTAGATGGATATAACTAGGTTTAGCCTATGTAGCTATTAGTTACCTGGATCTAATAAAACGGAGCTTAAGGTACGCCCAGTCACCGGCAAAAGCTCGTCAATAGATTCATGCTGTAGGCTAGTAACACACTAATAATATTCGGCATATCCGCATGTGCAGAATGGCCTTGGTTTCACTAATTTTATTCTGTATACTTAGTGTTCCGTATCGTGATGAACAGTGTAGAGGCGTGCTTGGGTTACTAATGAAAATTTTGAATACATCGTCTTACTATTGGCACTTTTATGATACTACGAATTGATAGGAGAAGATTCTGATAGAGATTTTGTCAACAATTCTTAAACAGGTTTTTACAAGATTTTATGCCTCACTGTCCTAGGTATTTTTAGTATTTTATTATTTTTAGTTGTACCCAAAGGGTAAAACGTTGGTAAAACGAGACTCTATTACTAAGACGCCGCGTCGGTCGGTCTGTCTGTCTGTCTGTCTGTCACTAGGCTGTATTTCATGAAATGCTGCCGCTATGACAACCAATATTAAAAGTTTTTATAGATAATGGTATAATAGTACATTATGATATAAGTGCGGTAAGTTGAAAATTACAGCCGAGGCGTTATTGCAAGCCCGAGCCGTAGGCGAGGGCTACAAGAAAGCAGAGGCTGTAATTATCAAAGCGCACGTATGTCATACGACGTTTTATAACACATTTGCGAGGAAACAAATAATACTCGGACTTTCGGACGAACTTACTTACTTGTAGTAGGTAATTACTTACTTGTTAAAACAGTTGAAAAATTTGAACAATTTGTAAAGTTGATTATTACGTTGCCACCACAATGAGCTTGACTTATATTTTTAAGAAAGTTCCATGAAATAGGCTAAAAACACACTTTCTGTGAAAATGAATTGGCATCTTTGCTTGTTTTCCATAAGATGAAGTTTTGATACGCTTGTAAGTATCTATCGTTCGATTTTTCAGGCAAGAGGCTTAAAGTAGCCTTTTTCACTGCCTCTGAGAATTTTGGCGGTTCGAATTAATAAATTCATTATTACTTGACATTTTCAAACAAAAATAATACAGCGAAAAGAAAAAGCGCGCGGAATAACTTTTTACTTTTTCACAAATTAGCTAATTTTTTTTTTTGCACAAAAACAGCCAGTATTACTAATAGAGTAAATAAATATTTTTTTATTTTTGTTATAAATAAATGGTATTAATTTATTGTTAAAATTATTTAAATTAAAGAATAAATGTGTATTTTCTATATTTTATCTCCCAGAGTTAATTTTATTCATAAAATGTTTACCACAAAAAAATCTTAGCAAAGAGTTTTTATGTCAGTTTTCTGACATAAAAACTCTTTGCTAAGATTTAAAAAGGTACCGTTCGTGAATTGATAACCGTGCGTTTTACATTACGATAACGCACAAGTACGTAAAAACATACATAACGATATTGAAATCGGTGAAGTAGGAGACCCTTTATGAGCAAATGTGTTATAAATATAGCTTTACATAATGGTACGGAAGCCTTCGTGTGCGAATCTGACTCGCACTTGGCCGGGTTTATTTGGAAGATAGAGAATCTTTTTAGGGACAAAAAGATTCTCAATCTGTTTTGGATATTTTTAACCGACCAATATTTTAATTAGCTTTTGTAGGTTCTGAAGAATATTTTAATTGTTTAACCTGCAAGGCGTCTCTAGGCCCATTTGTTTCGTGATAGAGTAGTTCGATAATAAACTTACGCTGAAGTGAGTGGTTCCGTCAATACTTGGCGCAGAGTTCAACATCTCCTTACGCCTACTTTATGCTCGGAAACTTCCAAACTTAAGCTCTAAAAAACTAAATGTTTTATAAATTCATTAAAACATTTACATAACACGTCAGTGCTTCGTATTCTCAGACCTAGTTATTTAAAATTACACGCAGTTTTTTATCGCATTTAAACTTCAGTCACGAACACAGACAAAAACTTATAGCTTTAGGTAACCTTGGCGTTTTGTTACTCATAGATTTATCTAATTGGCGTCGAATCCATGTGGTACTAGTTAAAAATATAATAGGACTTGTGAAAACTATGGGTTACTGTGGTTATGATTAATAGAGGTTTGAAGGAGGGAGGCGAACACGTGTTTCAGTTATACCAATACGATGGTTGATTTGAATTGAATAAATTCTACATTCGTCGACAGAAGTTACATTGTGGTTTGATATACCACTTGGCAGGTGACAGCATCATTTCTTTGACTAAAGTTTAAATTCAAATGCTCACGGCTGCGGTTTAAAAAAAAACATCTATAGCATTATATTTAATGTATTATAAGTTTGTGGAAGTATGAAGATACGAGCTACCATTGGTTTTTTATCTCAACTTATTTATATCGAACTTAGAAACATCATAAATTTACATAAGCGTTGGCATTATCGTTGAATAATACAGCAGCTTCACCTGTGGTACCTACGTTACGTTTGAGTATATAAGTGTACCTACAAGTATGTACATATTATTATGTATATTTCCAGATCGTTACTTTGCTCGGGGCTTGGAGCACAGAAAAAATAATAGTAGTACCTATTTGGAGTACTTGGGTAAAATATTTCAGTTTCCAACCACGCATTGACACTTCTCGTGTTAAAATGTATAAATATCTATTTTTTTTTAAATTAACCTAATTTGTCCCACTGCTGGGCAAAGGTCTCCCCCAAAGACTTCCACTTATCTCTCTCTCGAGCCTCCTCCCGACATCTCCTCTCAAAGGTGTCGATATCGTCCCGCCAACGTTTTCTTGGGCGGCCCCGTGACCGCCGCCCGTCAGGGACCCAAGGTGTACTGATGGTTGCCCACCTATCGGGAGACATCTGGCTGACATGCCCTGCCCAATCCTACTTCAGCCGGGCAGCCTTAGCCCCTACATCGGCAATGCCCGTTAGTGAACGCAGCATGATGTTCCGTACTCGATCGACGCGCTTAAACCCGAGTATGATGCGTTCCATGGCTCTCTGGCAAATCTTGAGCTTAAGATATCTAATATGCATTCGATATTTAAACGTTTTTTGAATATGAGTACCTACCTACCTATCCTTATGTGCATAAGGATATGTGTAGTAGGTAAACATTTTGCAAACAGATTAGTGTTGGATCTCTACTCATTGGACTCATCATCAAAATTCTCCCGGCGTAATGCTAAAAGTCGAGTGCAAGTACGCACTTACAAATAATTGGCAACGATTGTACAATTTGTAAATTGGTTGGTGAGAGAAAGTGGACTGATTTACTTAGCGCGTGCTCATTTTGAATTGAAAATTGTGAAATTGGGATTCTGGATACGATTTCACTCGAATAATGCGAATTCCAAAACAGTCAAAGAGATTGATGTTCTGATTTCGAAATAACTCCTTCGGTTTTGTAATTCAGAAAATTTCCACTAGTTTCCTACGCAGAAAAAAAGGCTTCTCCCGTTGTGGTTATGTTTACGATGCGATTAAATATTTATCAGTTCTCGGGTACAAACAATAAGCGAATCAAGGTATCGATGTGTTAAGAGCTTATGAATATAAAGTGAATTTAGATGAGTTGCTTAAACATTCAACGATTCTTGTTTGCGTCCACTCGCGCTGGTTCCATCAAATCAATACGAGTAGGTGACGTGATTGGCTTGTTGGCTGCAAACAGGGTCGTTGGACGATAACCACATCACATTGAACATTTATCAACATCGTCCCTATCTGTAAGACAATGTAATCGGCACCTACCTAATTACTAAACAAACAAACTACTGATAGCTGGCCATTGACCTAAGGCACGGAGGATTAAACCTTTAGGGCTTCTAACCTATACACTTTTTTCGCTATCAAAAATATTATGCAGGACTTTCGTACCTGCATCTTCTCATAGTAAAATATTGATTGATATGTACCTACTGTATAAAGATTAATTTTAAAACGCGAAACAATAAAGCAGTTTTATTGCTTCCAAGGCTAACAAACAGGCCCGAGAAATGCCAAAGCAACACGACTCGTTTTATGGAGTCGGACGCGATAAAGAATTCTCATAACGCAAACCGCGGAGGAACGAATATAGTTGGGTGCATTCATGCTAAAAGCAGGAATCTGCAGCTTTACCTGCATGAAGGTATAATACCGGCACTATATACCATCACAAACCTGATGGACCACGACATTGTTAAGATCGCGGGACGTCGATGGATGGAAAGGGCTCAGAATCGTTCTTCAGGCGTTCAGGCTGATAATGATGAGGTTGATGATACCGTCACAAAACGGTATGAGTCAGCATCCTTGCGTATTTAAACTGCACGTTTCTGCAACGGTCATAATTATGGCAAAAGGGTTCTGCAATATTATTATCTGTCTGTAATATTAGTCTCTATTATATCATTTATCGCCGTATATACGGTCTATATTGCTGCTTTTGTTGAAGCATTTGTTATTAATAAGCGTAAATTATAAGTGAATCTTAAATTGTAAATTTAAAGTCTTGTGCACATCTAAAGCGGTCTGCGGTCGCGATCAGTGAAACGCTGTCAAATATCATCATATTCATCAGTCATTTGTTTTCTCTTTCTCTGTTTTTCACCTGTCAAGGTTGGCTGGTGGAAAATGCTGTCTAGCATTAAGCTCTTCTGTTGTACAAACTTGTTTTTGCAATAAAGAATTAAATAATATTTGACAGCGTTTCACTGATCGCCGCGCCAGAGTACAGTTTTCGTACGCAGTTGCTACGTGTTACAGGGAAGTGGTATGGTTGAGTCAGAGAAAGACCGCTTTTACAAGCAAATGCGTCTACAGTACGCCACCCCTTTTACAAAATGTACCCATCGTTTATTTGCGAATTGTTATAAAAAGCCCTTCGCCCTCTTATGCGGGTCGTGTGCCGGCGCGTGTCCCACATAATATCACGCAAAGGACACTATTCACGTATCATTTAATTTTGTAGGCAAAAAGTACCTACAACTTAAAATAATCGAAAGACGTGTTAAATAAATATAACTTTTTGTTATGACGGCAAAGCTGTATAACCATAACAAGAGTGGTTTTAAAGGTCAAACATTATTCAACTTTGTTGTTATTCATATGTATTTTGATTATTTTGTTATAATAAACATAAAATGTAAAATGAAATGTATTTTGATAAAACTCTAGAAATTGAATAGAACTATGATGTGAAGGGGTAGGAAGGTGCAAAAGATCAAGGCTCACTTGAGCACAAATAACATTATTTGCATAAATATGTAAACGCTACAGTTCATGCTAAGTATAATATACTTATAGTTGATACTAAAGCCCGGTTTTCTTAAAGAGCGTTAGCTTCATTTGGGGCTGGTTATTGATGTGTGGATTGTCCGCTCCACAGGAATACTGGATTATAATGACAGACCCTTCACAGTGCCTTCATTCAATAACGCTCGTAAAGAGATAGTCACTGTATCTTTGAAAACCAAGCCTTAAAGCTCTTAAGAGTTCACCGGTTGATATTTAAAAACCGGATTTCACAGCATGTCAATAACATAAGTTTGATTTAAAAAAATAGACCGAAACCATTATTGGAGATTGTGACGTTCCAATTATTAAAACCTATTATAACAAAAAAATATAACTTCATCCATTTAAATATGTTAATTACTTGTTTATGAAAGAAATATTTGAATATATTAAACAATAATACATGCAAATTTTGCATTAAGAAACACGTTATAATACTCAAAATAGTAATGATTAGCGATATAAAATTAAAGTATTTTCTATTTAGGTAGATTTTACCTTTTTTTAAAATAATTTCTGGTAGATACGGGTTTAATAACTCAGTTGTATATTGCGGGAAGTTAGTGGATGGAGGGGATTGGAAATTATTTATCCTGGACTCGGTATCTTCCCCTATATCCTGGTCATGATAATTATAAAAAAAAAGAAAAAAAAAACACTAAGCCCCGTATTCAGAAGCAGTACTTGAGTCTGAGTCGAGCTTCAAGCATTGGTTTTTGATATCTTTTTCAATGCAAAACAGTCAAAAAATCTATGCTTGAGGCTCGACTCAGACTCAAGCATTGTTTCGGAATATGAGCCATGTGATCCTTTGATTTTGACTTTGACCTCTCTTTAGAGCTCTACGTGTTGGAACGATTATATCTGGGGTTGGGGGAGTAAGGTCTGCAACGTCCCGCGATGGGTTTTGTCTAGGGTATCAGTACCCCGAGTCGGAGTTTTGTTACCACATTTTGTCTACCAAATGTTGTTTTCGTTTCGCTTATTTGTCTCTCTCTATTGTATGGAGAAAAGATGAGACAGCAAAAATACGTGTCGTAGAAACGATCGAAACGAGTTTTTGTTTCATCAATTCAATTATCCATACTAAAGAGAGAGACACGTGTTCACACGAAAACAACATTTGATAGACGAAATGTGGTAACAAAACTGGGACTCGGACTGGGACTCGTACTGAACTTAGTTAAAACAGTTATCGTTAATTTTGATGAACGTTGTAGGTGCAGCCCCCTACCGCAATTGAAATAAAAAAATCAACCGTTTCCATCAACCCCTATAGTTGAAGTGAACTTGATAAGTGAATACGTTAACCTTTGTCCCCCAACCCCGACGCGTCCGTTAACTAACCACCCCTAGCGATTTGTAACGAATAACTGCCCGTTTGCTCTTAGCATACAAACGGTGGTAATTATTAAATTAAACGTAGGTGTGATACAAAAAGCTAGACCTCTATGGCATAGTGAAAAGAGAAAAAACAAAAAAAAGCCGTCTAAAGAATGATAAAAGCCGTCTAAAGAATGGTGCAAACGGGCTGATGATGATGATGATGAAAGAATGATAGTGGCGTCAATTTCTTGTGCTTGTAAAAGTAATATTTGTCCCGATTCTGTTTTCAAGTTTAGATATGCCTGAATATATAGCTAATTGTATTTCAGTGATTTGTTACTAAACTTTTGTGATATAAGGTGAACTTCAAAAGCCTTTCACCACACTGATTCGAATAAAACTAGCGATACGGTAAGAGGACGAAGGATAAGTAATTTTTTTTTATAATACTAAACTCAATACATTTTTTAATGTCCCAAAAGCGCAGCGTAGCGTAGCGTAGCGGTCAGCGCAGCCCCGTACCAAGGGGAAGATCGCAGGTTCTAATCCCGCCCGGCTCATGAAACTTTGTGAATACATACTTATAGTTAATGAATAACTGTAGCTCACGCGGATATAATATTTCACAAGAACGATAAAATTGAAATGTATGACTTATTGCGTTATTGTTTTAAATGGCACGTCATATTCAGCGATTGGCAACACTTGACGTAATTAATGATATCACGAATGTGACGTAAATCAGGTATCGTCAGCGATATTAATCAATACACGATTGTCTCGATTTTATCATACAATTTTATTCAAGTTTTTTTCCATCATCCTCGAGACTAAAATTAAGAATGAAATGAACTTAATACACGTTAATGTAATCCTATGGTTAAAGATAGACATTTAAGATTTAGGATAAAAGAAGATATAAAGTTTATTAAACATAACATACACATAACGGCAACATTAGCAAACATAATACTGAGTTAGGACAAAAAAATATGTATACAAACACAAATAATAAAGTAAATACCTATTCTAGCTAAAAAAACAACTAACTTAGATTGTAAGTTTCTTTGTGTAAATAAATATAATAAGATGCTAACTTAGGTATAGCAACGTCCCGTGCCAAATGCTATGCCAAATAGGCCTTGACTCAGCTTTTACTGCTTAGCAAGGTATTATGGGTAAGTATAAGGGTAGTCACACGCACGTCCGAGTCTTTAATTGTTATTTACAACAGCAACAATAATATGTCCATCCATTTACCCACCATCAAATTTTTGATTACTTGTTATCTATTTTTATAATTCAAAAACTCACAAACGAAACTTGTAGTAAGTTTATTTATATCGCTGACTGTTTAATCTGTGTTGGAATCGCTAGAACTAACAACACACGCATTGGGTTCACGTAAGATTACTTCCGTAATGCGCAATTATTAATGCTTTGTCCACGTTATTCCAGCCGGTCTACTATGAATAACGATAAACGAAATTATTATGATGCAGCGTTTTGAAGTACACTGCGTGTTAACTTAGACTTTGACAACTCCTTGCTTCCTTTTCATCTTCTTATCGTGTCACTGGTTCTTTTGAGGCAAGTGTGGTGAAAGGATTTTAAGTGCCCCTCAAAGGCAAGGGCTCTTTTTGTGCACTTGATACATATTTTTGGACTTTTTAGGTTCTACGATGCCGGTTTCCTCACGATGTTTTCCTTTACAGTTTGAGAGCACTGGCATAGTGTACCTACATACATTTTTGGGTAGGAAAACTCATTGGTACACGACTGTTTATGTGTTCCTTGGTGCGCAGGAAAGACTGGGCGTAACGTAAAGGTTCCAGCAAGTGACAACTTCTCCATACATTTTTAGCGACACCACATATTAAAACAAGGCATACTAATGACATTTCCTCGCCATTGTCATGTGTTTTCAACCTCTGTCTCGTATACCCCGCAGTGTACCTCAAACGTGATTATGAAATGTTTATAAATTTTCATGGTAAAGCAACACCTTTAAATACGATAGCATTACACGTGTTAGAATTAGAAGGGGTTTGTTTGTTTGTAATTTGATAAACAGACAATGGAATGATGTCGGTTGGTTGGCAAGTATATTTGTGTAATTAGGAATCTCTAATACCTACTCTATCAATATTGTACCCCCATCGATGTTGTATTGACTGGCCTCTAGCTCAGTTGGTAGTAGCTCTGCCTTCTGCGCCGTAGGTCGTGGGTTCGATCCCCACCGAGAACAAATATTTGTGTGGTGAACGTAAATGTTTGTTCTCTGTCTGGGTGTTATATTGTATTCTAAGTATGTATTTACAAAAAAAATATGTATTCAAGTATTATAACAGCTATCTGGTTCCCATATTACAAGCTCTGCTTAGTTTGGGGCTGGTTAGTGTTGTGTGAATTGTCCACAATATTTATTTATATTTATTTATTTATTGTGGTTACCTTATATTCTTGTAATTGATCTATGGAACTTATGGTGAACTTTACATAATGCCTATAGCAATATAGTGGTCTGATCTTACTTACATTTAAAAAAAATATATAGTACCTACAACTATTGCTATCTCTTACCAATTAATAATGACAAACAGTGACAGGGCTAAATGTTTTTATGCAACTTTGTAGGTAAGTATAAGTAGGTATGGGCGTAAGAGAATAATTAATCTATTTAGAAAACTGGTTACATAAAATAAGACGTGGACTAGGGCAGGTCTACGAGTTTGTCACCGTTGGTAGTCATATTTTATTGTTGCTTATTATGACTTTTATAATTTGAAACGGACTTGTCCGGGTTTTGTATATAGCTTTGTAGATAAATGGTGGGTCTATCTTTATACGTTATTTTGTAATAGTCTTCTTCACCGTGTCGATGGTTCCCTTGAATCTATAAAAGGATGTTTTGTTTAAATGTGCTTTGCCCTCAAATGGGCCACCTCTATCGCATTTTCTGTGGCGTCTTGTGTGGTTTTTTAGCGCGCTTGAAGATGTTCGTGCACTCTTGTTTTTTAGAGTAAGCGTTTCCCCTAATCGGGCAAAGGACTTGACAAATGAGTAAACCTTACTGCTGAGTTGGTTCTTGCTTGGAGTTGAGGCTATAGGTTCAGTTTACTACGTAGGTACTACTGTTCATTATTAAGTGATCAAACTAACTTACCAAGTGACGTTCGATCATAATTGTTGCATCCTTGGCGAAGAGATTTAATATTTTCACTTGTAGTAGTCTCGCCTACGCTTCAACTCACTCGCACGTATTTCAGCTCCATAAGAAAGAAAGAGATAGCACACGCCATGCGGCCCCAGCTCCAAGCTTCATTTAGTTCAGAGAATAAGCACGTACAGGGTCTCCAACATTGCACATTGGGGTATCCTAAGGGATGGGAGGGACCTTAAATCTCTTCGCCAAGGATGCAACAATTATGATCGAACGTCACTTGGTAAGTTAGTTTGATCACTTAATTGTTGCATCCTTGGCTCAAGATTTAATATTTTCACTTGTAGGATGTTCAGAGAAAATGAAAAAATGTTGGAGAAAAAATAAATCAAATAAAATGTTACCGATTATAATTTTTTTTTAATCTAGTGTTGATACTAGAATATTAGAAATAATAAATCAATAAAATATTTCTTTCAAAAACAAAACAATTAATTATTTTTTTTGTAGGCAAAAATAAAATTAATCAAAGTAAATTTAGTTTGTAAAGCTGGAATCAAATTCATAATTAATGGTCTGATAGTGAAATGAGCAGTAGCAGTAGTTTTTTATAATAACATCTACTCGGGCGCCTTCTGTTCGTTGTGCAGCAGAAGTATTTGTGTAACGAGTATTATGCGCACTAAACACACTGATAGTGTCGATGAGGCATCGACTTGCTAGCATTTCTTTTATTCAACCGCCTAAAGTTTGTGATCAAGCAGGATTGTTGTATCTTGCTTGGAGGTTTTTTTTTTTTTTTTTTAACCGTCAATGTGGCCTGCATTGTTACTTGATCGATCGAAATCATAGCTATGCATAAAGGACACCAGTGTACTTGCAGAACGAATGCAAGGGCGCTATAGTTAAAGATCAGCTTCGGTTGAGTTTACCTAAACACTACGCATATACATACATTACAATTCATCCACTATCCTAATATGTTTCATTCTAGTCAATGATAATGGTTGGCATCTTTGACCAAACAAAACCACGGAACAGCCAACAGAACGACTAGGTTTTTCGTGAGTCAGGGAACTCAGGAGTTACAACAAGTTTGGGTCTAAGTTGGCCTGGTAATCAGCACATCACTTGTGCTACACGTGGAGTCATTGTCATGAAAGCTGGGTTTAATTTTGAAGGAACTCAATCATACGAAATATCCGCTATCTGGTTTCCATAATACTAGCTCTGCTTAATTTGGGGCAAGATAGTGTTGTGGGGCTATCCACAAAATCTATTATTACAATTGGGGAATTTTTTAACTACTCGGTGTCTGAAAAAAAAACAACGGTGTTAACTGAAGTACACAACCCTAAGCTCATGTCATAAGTGCAACTCATGGAGGATCCCAGTTAGCAGAATTTTTTGTCAATTCTGCACGTATTAAAAATTGCCGCCTTTTGTTTAGTAATAAGGCATATTTTTTTTATTTTTTATTTATGAGGTACATATTTTTTGGTAAATCTAAATGGGACAAGGATAGAAACAGCTGTTTTGAAATGACACCAGTTGACGAAAGGACTATTGGAATTACTGAAACTTTTTGCAAGCGCCACAAACGTTCGAACTCGTTCATGTTGTACTACTTTATTTTAGTAAATAAGGGATAAAGCGAAAAAATCATTATTTATCGAGCCATACGAAGATCTTTTCCGTAAAAACTGATAGGAAGTTAAGTAAGTCACAAGACCTTGATATAGTACCCTGATATGGTATGAACCTATACGCTAAGTACCACAGTACCCCCCATGGTTTAAAGCTAAAGGTATATTGAGACTTAGTAAGTACTATTGAACAAAGATGCAAGAATCGTAATCATTGCTGTATAGGGAATTGTTGTCTAGCCAAGGCTTGCTGGGTAACACCTTCGGCACCAGGGAAAAAACGTCGGTGAAGAGGGTAGAACATTATAGACAAGCGAAAAAAATAAAACCATCAGGCGGAATGAGATCAGATAAGAAGCATGAAGGAACAAGACTATTTCAGTAACCTGATTAGATAAAACATAATTATGTAACACCCTTAATTTTGCGTATACATGGAAAATGCATATATATAAAAAAATAAAAAATACAGGTCCCTTGACTGTAAATGCATACACGTTGTACACAGTAGGATCTCTTTTTCGAAAGATTACTATTACTACTGCCATAGTAATAAACGCAATTTTTAAATACTTGTAAATTAGCTATGTCACTGTTTGTCATCATTCATTTGTAAGATGGCAATAGTTAAGGCATTGTTTATCTTTTGACATATTTGAATATACATATTAAGGACTTTGTCTTTTACCCTCAAAGCGAATAGATCTATCTCTGATTTGTGTTTATTGTTATTAAAGCTTTTAATGCATTGCATTCAAAATCAAAATTTGTAGAAAAGTAACGAACAAATAAATGTTACGTAATCTTTCGAGTAATAATTTTATCACTAAGGCAAGGCAGCTGCTGTATTGCTGATATATGTATGCGCCAGCAACTGCAGTTGTAGTGCTGTTACAGCTGCCAGAAGTTCCAAATAGACGACAATATCTCGTATTAACTCATTTCATAAATAGCTATTGGTCAATATCTCGTATTGACTCGAAGCATTCAAAATTCTACGGTCTAATATCACGTATTAGATCTGAGAAAATACAATTCCGTTCAGGTTACAGCTGCCAGAAGTTCCAAATAGACGTGTTATAGATATTTGATAACGATTTTTTCTCTTTTACAAGTTGCGCCTTGGGCAATAGAATAAAATCGGTATATTTCAAGATCGAAATCGATAGGAATAGCAAAACTTATTTAATTTCTGTAAGAATAATCTGTTGTCAGAATAATATTTACCGACGACAAAAAATACCATCGTGTATATAAAATGGTAACGTTTATTTTTGAATCGTGATACTCAATACTCAATAATATTATATTTATTGCATACACATGGATTAGTTTAGTTTTGGTAATAAAGGTACGTAATAACGCAAAGCGCTACACAAACGCACTCCAAGGATGTTGTGTAAGCCCAGCCTTGACAACAGCAGAACAGTCTGCAGTTAAAATGCTCAAAATGGACAAAGTGTTTTTTTTTTTTTTTTACTCAGGAAGCTTAAAAAATTTAATTGCTGCTTTAAACATGCTTTGAGCAATCTTTGTAAGTATTACAAAAAACAATTTTCATCTTTAGGCATAAGATTTATAATAATACCTTATCGTAATACCATACACCGTAATAGCTTGTAGTAAAACCATAAGGCGCAGCTTAAGCCACCACCGTTACTTTTGGCCCCTTTGGCTCCCCAACGGTTTTCATAGGGATAGCCTAAAGTAGGTATTTAATAGAGCTATTACTTTTTAATTAAAATAATAAACATCATTTTTTGAAGACGAAGATCTCAGAATAAAATGTTAGAAATTTCTTAATATGAAATATTCTCATCAGATAATTATAAGTACTTCTAGAAAAAACTAGAAAATATTTCATGTGACTGCATGTACCTGTGAGGTTACTGCTTTTGCTTCGATATCCCCGACTGCTTGTACCGATGCGTCCAACGCACCAACGCCACCAACCACCAACGCTTGCTGCCCACGGGTGGATAAAGGCTGGTATGAAATCGGTCGGCGACAATACGGCACCAGGCGGGGCGCACCGCCCTGCCGCCGGCCGCCGTCACCGCGTGGTTCCAGTGTCATGAACCACGGTTACTCAATAATTGGCCGACAGGCGCTTTTGGAGTTTGAATTACTTGCAGAAGAAACTCAAAAATGTATATAAGTTTTAATATCTTCTGTTTACTACGCAGACTTAATGAGATAGCTCAGTTGGTCATCAATCAATGAAAACATGTTCCAACTTTTGTTGCATCGAAAAAGTATCAAAAGCATATTTTATCAAGCACAGCAAGCAGGCATAATAGCCAATTTTGCTTTATGAGAATTTTTGAGGCTCATAGGATTTTTGAGCAGACTCTTTAACATCAATCGTTAACATTGAGTTTATTTCTCGAAAGGCAGTTTTCGTGAAATAGGTATTCCTTGAATAAATGTTCTTTTACCTCTTTTTGAGTCCGTCCCGTCGAAGGTTCCCTCATAAGGTTCATCGTTTCTATGTTAGTAAGGACCCCACTCGTTTGTCTAGACCTCAAAGGTCTTGAAGGCAAGCGAAAGCTCTGACAAAGCAAAAGGCAAAGCATTAGCCTCTTAGGCTACTACCGTCACTGTATTTGTCGCACTGGGCGCTGGGCATCTGGTTGAACTAGACTTGTCACCACAGGTGGTGTTGTCGTGGCCAGACGGATCGTGTTTGGGCTTCCAAGGGAATGCACGTTGTTTTCATGACAGGTGCTAGCGATCGTGCCGGTGGTGACGGGAGCCAGGATAATAAAAAAAAGAAGGGTTAATATCCCGTATTAACTCATTTCATAAATAGCTATTGGTCAATATCTCGTATTAACTCATTTCATAAATAGCTATTGGTCAATATCTCGTATTGACTCGAAGCATTCAAAATTCTACGGTCTAATATCACGTATTAGATCTGAGAAAATAAAATTCCGTTCAGGCGGGTACATCTTGAGAAAATCCGTTGAATTCACTTAATTTCACATGTCACACCTTTTTACGACACCTTTCTTCTTTATCACTCACTGTATTCCATCTAGACATGACGATGAAAATTATAAGTAGATACGGAGTATATATATTTTTAGTCAAGTACTACGTGCGGTAGCCGTGCGCGCACGAAAACGAATGAAGCTTGGAGCTGGGGCCGCATGGCGTGTGCTATCTCTTTCTTTCTTATGGAGCTGAAATACGTGCGAGTGAGTTGAAGCGTAGGCGAGACTACTACAAGTGAAAATATTAAATCTTGAGCCAAGGATGCAACAATCATCTTCATAAAGAAGTCCACTGTTCGACGTACACCATCTGTATGCATTTCCAGGAAAAACGATTTTGTTGTTTGACATTTGTTCCCACAAAATATAATGGGCCACAAAGACAACCAAAAACCACTTGTTTTTGCTACTAACTTTATGGGCAAATTTTTGGACCACAGCGACAACGAAAATAATGCAAAATGGGCCACAGTGTCAATGGGCCGCAAACCTCGGGCCACAAAGACAACATTCCACTTCATGTCATTTTTACATTGACGTCATAGGTATATTAACTAGGTGCTGGTACATACACAATCGACGGTCATGGCTAGTCGCAAAACAAAAACTACAAAAGCCGGCAGTAAATCGATCATGGGATCCTAATAATTGTGGCGCTGAATTCCTCTTTAATAACTATTGAATAAAACAGAACTACAAAACAATGGATACATTTACTAAGAAAACTGGCGCAAAAAACATGAGCAAAATATGTTTATAATACGCAAAGTAAAAATAACTAAAGATCCTAAGAAGGGAAAAATAACAACAAAGGAGAACAGTCAGAAAAAATTGAGAAACTTCGCTAAAAGTCACTTGAGGGGGGGAGGGGATCAGTGGGGGGTAGTTGTTTCACTTCTGTCAGCATTCCGATTCTTATGTCCAGCCGGAATGGCACGATTTTTTTTTACACTTGTTTTTTACACTTGCGAGCTAACAATTTAATATAATACGGGTTTGTAAGTTTATCCTTAAGCTTTGGATTCGTACAGATAAGTCGGTAAGAAACAGCTTTCTATGTGAATGCTACCTAAAGACGTGAGTGAAATAAATTAAACGTGAACTTGATTACAATCTATTGCTTCCATTGATTATTTATTACTTCGCATGGTGTCTACTTGTAGCTACTCAGTGGTCAGATCAACAACAGGAATCGTAAGGCAGTCTCACGATTATCATAGAAAAACATGGTAAGAAGCGCTCATGATTACTTGATTTTTAGCCGATAGTTACTTATGCAACGTTCTGCACGTTCACGATTTTGGTTGCATTAGGCGCTGCGCAAACGTAGACACTTTTTGTTGCCAACATGGCACACCATCACAGGAAATCGTAGTTGCTATGTCCTGTAGCTGTGATCGGACACAGTTTAACGTATGCGCAGGGAGTGGCTCATTTCTTACTGGTTCTTTAGAAATCAAATATTCATCGGTAGCTTCATAGCTTGTGTCTCACACCAGACTCAAAAGTGTCCACGTTTGCGCCCTACCCTAACGCTTTGGTGTTTATAGGTACAAGCATATTATTGATATGCGTTTTTTCAGCTTTTGCCTGTAAGTATTTAAGTGTAGGTACTTTTACCATTAATTAGACTTTATTTATAGCTTAGTTGCTAAAGTAATTAAAGGAGAGCCTTATAAATGACTTAATTTAAATTTAAATTCATATTTACTGACGCATTCAATTTTATGATTAGGCAATTAGCGAACAATAACAAAAAGTTATTAAAATCCCACGTTTCGTTCCCATGGCATCAATCTTCCCTGTTTTGATTTCTCCATTAGTAGCAGATTGCCAAAATTTAATTCCGACCCTAACCATTCAAATACACCTTTTATCTATTTAAACATAAGGTTCATTTTACTGAATTGTATACAGGTGATCACAAAAAAATGTATAGTGATCCACGCTGGCACGCCCGCATCTTTTGCCTACCGAGAGTGTCCAGATTCAGTTCACACTGTGGGGTGGCTTGGCTACCCTTAGCTATAAATGGTGAAGTACCAGTAAAAGCATATGATGCACAAGTACCCCCTTAGGATTAATGTGTGAAAATATTGCATGGCAATAGTTTATTTATTTGTATTTGCCACCCCGCGACTTTGACTATGCCGTGGTTCCATCTTGCTGCAAGGCCCTACATTTCTGTAGCCGTTTCCTGGCCACCATTCGTTTGTTATCTCGACCTGACATGCCACTGCACTGCTTAAGACCTATTTATCTTTAAAAGTTTATCAAAGTTATGTTTATAATTTATGAACTCCCAAAAACATACGTTCTGCTACACAAAACTTATTTGAAGTGATAATCTCAAACAAGTATCATATATTTTATATTTTAAATATATAAAGGTTCAAAAAAATTTTAAATTGTTCATCGTACCTTATCGTGAATTCTGTCGAGCATAATTAACAAGTCAGTTTTAAACCATATAGACTATAGAAGTATATTAGCGGATCTGATTTTATCTCACAGTAATTTTATATGAACGCTATTCGTTCGAGTGCAAAGAATATTTAATTTAATTTAATTTTAATAAATAAACTTACCTAATGTCGACGTGAAATGTCCATTCTTTAACAAATTTGCTGTTGCTTTATTTTTAAACCCTTAAATATTCAAGAAAAAAAACAGCTCTCAGAAATAGCTTCAATGCGTTTTATGATAGTGTAAAAATACTTGAAAGAAGGCACTGGAAAGTAAAAACTTTGCTTCTAAGAAAATGCCTCGAGTTTTTTGTGTTTTAGTATTTTTTTCTAAATTATTATAAAATCACACGAGCACGCGTACTTTCATGCTACACTGTACAATCTAATAACACTCAAAATGAGGGGAGTTGCGGGAAAAACGAAGAACCCGCATCGTTATTAGCGGCACGCCAATTTAGGCGCACCCCCCTCGGCTATTTAAAACGATAGGGTGTCGAAAACACATCAACTACTTTGCTGTTTAAATTAAGCATTAGGGTAAATCGTGTACACACACTTAAGGCCTGCGCACATCAAGGCGATGGCGATGGCGATCATTGAAACGATGTAAAATATCGTTGTCATATTTGACAGCGTTTCACTGATCACCACCGCAGAACGCTTACATGTGCGCTAGGCTTTAACTGATGAGAGATTAAATTGGGCTTTCATCAATGTAATGTACTTTGAATTTAAAGTTCTATTAACGTTACGTGAACTACACTGCAAACATACAAAGTGTTATTTAATATGTACTTGCTTCAATATGTATTTACTTAGATATTAATTTCAAAGATAAACTGAAGCTTCTCGAGCTTTGTGATGTCCTCTATCTATACTCTAATATTTATTCGTCGTTGAGTATTAATAAAGTTGTTATTGAAGCTCGAGCTCATCGAGAAATACCTGCAACTATTTTTGCTCAAAGCTCTGGCCCGACCACAGATAAACAATATTTCTTTACAATTCAGCCCTTCAGATCTCGCGGTTTCTCGCCGTCATGTTATTATGGCTCGAAATATCTTCGGTGGAGTGGAAATGAACTATTTTAAGATAATTTGCGTGCACCTAAAACGCAAGTCACGTACAAAAACAAAAGAGAAGCGTCGACCACCGCCATGCTTTCTTGGAAGACTGGCGCACAAGGAGAATATCAGATTCGTTCGTACTCTGTATTTGCTAACATACTAAATAACTAACATGAGCATGAGCACCTTTCTGAAGACAAATCATACGTCCCTTTCTTTTGTTTGATGGAAAAAGTGACATCAATAGTCCTACTCTTCGTAGAAAAATCGAAGCTTGCTGATCAGACGCAAAAGGTAGGAAGGTTGGGTCCAGGCTGAAATTATGATGTGGAATAACTTTTTATGACTATAAATATTAGTACAGGCTCAGTTTTTGATGACTTAAGAATTTCTAGTGCGGGGTTAGAACATGTGGGGTTGCCGGTTGCTTAGGTTTTGTTATTTTTTATAGCAAAGGCATACCAACAGTCGCTGATGAATAAAGGTTCTAGAAAGGCCCCCACGAAAGGGAATTGGTAGCTGGAGAAGGCAAAAATCGTTTTCCTAAAAATATATAAAACCAATACTGGATATGCATTAATTCTTTCCTCCAGAGTGTGATTCAAATATGTAACTGTTTATAAACGACTAGTGGCCTGTCCCGGCTTCGCACGGGTGGACATTTATTTTTCAAACACATAAATATAGCCTATGTGAATCCACCTGTGGCCTGTGTGTGCCTATGTTATGTATACAGGGTGAATGTGGCTTTCCAATGGTGAAATAATTTTTGAAATCAGCACAGCAGTTTTTAAGTTTATTCATTACAAACATACAAATATATAAATTTTTCCTCCTTATAATATTAGTGTAGATAGTACATAATGCTATGAATCGATCCTTGACGGACCTCGCTTTATTTACTTGATATTTTAAGTCAGGCCTGTCCGTATGTTTGTGTAGGCAGGCAAGTGATATGATAACTTCATCATCGCATAGATCAAAGAAAATAAATGGTGTGGATGAGGTATCTAAATTCAAGTTCAAAATAATAAACCTAGACATAGAACATTTATTCAATTATGCAATGTTCAGTGTTAAAATAAAAATTTAATTATAATGCTTCTCAACGTTAATAATGTACCTAGCTCAATACGCTGTCTTATTTCCTATATTTATATTACTTAATTACTTAATGTACGAGATTATTCTCAAACTCAAACTCAAACTCAATAATTTTTTATTCATTACGATGCAAGAATCACTTTGAAACGTCTTATAGCTAGGTGAGTCTAGGTGCCAGTTCCACGCGACCAAGCGTAGAAGAACAGGCAACAAACTACGTCTCGGTTCCTACTGTTTTTTTATATGATCCTTTTACAAATCAAAAATAGTCTAAAATAATAGCAGTGAAGTTCCAGTGTGGTGCCACTTCACTTAGTCAGACGTATGCAATGCAATAATACAAAAGCAAAAGTTTCAAAGACAGCACACGCTACGCTTCAAAGTTATACTATAGTATCTACACAGCTTATATAAAAATAAGATACGAAATAGTAGGTACAGACATTGCAAATCGACATGTTAGCTTCCTATGGGTAGAGTGACCGGGACATTGGGCCACGCAGTTTTATCATTCATATAGCTATCTAGAGTATAGTACGCTTTCTTTATTAAATTATTCTTAACATAGGCTTTAAACTTCCGAATAGGAAGCTTAGTTGCATTTTCCGGAAGTTTATTATAAAAGCGTACAGTGTTCCCCATAAAAGACCCATTTACCTTCTGCAGGCGAAATTTGGGAATATAAAGTTTATTTTTATTTCTAGTGTTAATATTATGTGAATCACAATTTTTCTGAAAGCTACAGATGTGTTTGTGAGTGTACAATAAGTTTTCATATATATATTGTGAAATTACTGTGAGGATATTAATTTCCTTAAATCGCTCTCTCAATGAGTCTCGAGATTTCATTTTATATATGGCACGTATGGCCCTTTTTTGTAAAACAAATATAGTTTGAATATCAGCTGCTTTCCCCCAGAGAAGGATACCGTAAGACATAACACTATGGAAGTAGCTGAAATAAACTAGCCTAGCTGTAGCTTCATCAGTAAGCCATCTTATAGTCCGAACTGCATATGCAGCCGAACTTAGTCTAGCTGCAAGTGCTTTGATTTGTGGCCCCCACTGCAATTTTTTGTCAATATTAAGTCCTAAGAAAATAGTAGAATCTACAAGGTTAAGTGACTCTCCATTAAGTATAATATTAGTTGGCCGGAGAGTCACATTTGGTAAGATAAATTTAATACACTTGGTTTTCTTAGCATTCAGTAAAAGATTATTAACGTTAAACCAGTTAAGTATTTGCGACAGAGATGCGTTAACGTCATCGTAATTAGTCTTCAATCTATCGACTTTAAAAATTAATGAGGTATCGTCAGCAAATAGTACTATTTCACATAGTTTTTTAACCAAAAAAGGGAGGTCATTTACGTACACTAGAAACAAGAAAGGACCTAATATCGAACCTTGTGGCACCCCCATGTCAATAATAGACCCAGAAGATCTCTCACCGCCCACATCAACTTTAAGGACTCTATCAGTCAAGTATGATTGTATTAGGTCAATAGAGCGATTTAGAATGCCGTAATGTTTAAGTTTAGATATTAATGTAGCATGATTTACACAGTCAAAAGCTTTGGAAAGATCGCAGAATACCCCAATCGCGTCTTGCGAGTTTTCCCAGGCATCATATATCATATATTATCATGTAGAAAAAAACATTTCAGCACAAGGACAGTTCGATGTGTACAATTCTTAGCTCTAGTGGTATTAGCATTGCAGCATTGCAACGAACGCAATAATGGGGCATTAATTGTAACACAATATGTTTATACAAATAAATACTCGTTATGACCATGAAATCTGTTCATAAGTTGACTTATTTTTTAAACATTAACCCTGTAAACGTGCTATTACATGCATGGTGGTAGTATTTCCTCAGACAAGCCCTTCACAAATAGCTCTACTAAACCATTACTGCAGTAATAAGCTGAGATTATATTTACCACATCCACACATTCATCCCTCTCTGACTCATTGCATACAGTCGATATCATTGTATGCCAACAGGATAGGGGTACACAGAACTTCCAATTTTATCGTTCCATCAGGTCAACCTTTCTGCTCCAGCAATAAGGGTCATTTTAATTTGGCTTATGACTTAATTTCGGGCTGATATCGTAGTGAGAAGCAGGGGAAGAGGTCGAGGCTATTTCCTGATAAGCGAACCGATGAGTTTACTTGGTACGTTACGTTTGATACGTTGTATTTAACCCAAGGATGAACTGTTTATTCTATGACTTTATCCATTATACCGATGAGTAAGGCATAGGCCACACAGAAGAGATTTAAGGCGAAGTATTTCTCGATTGCACATTTTGACCCTTTGAAAAATAAAATTACTAAACTTATTTATCGAAAATTGCGACTAACAATTTATGTTGACTAACGATTGCACATAGTTGTGCAAATTGATCCTAACACGGTTTTCGTACTTGGGTACACGTTTTAGTAAGAAAACAGAGATTTTTAGCAGGTATTATAAAAAAAGAAAAAGAAATGTTTATTTTGAAAGTAAATACACAAGAAGCACTCCTTGATTATCTTTAGCGTCGTGACGCTTCTATATTTTTTTGTATGAAAGGGGCGTCGTTTATACACGTTATAATATTATTACTTACCAAACCTACTATTACATTGTAACGTTTAGAAGAGATGGCACTACAAAATAGACGCTTGTAAACTATTCTAAAGCTTGCATTTTATGGATCCGGGTCATCGTTGAATTCGCTTTTATTTTTGTGACAATTTACAAGCAGTTACTTGCAAGCACGACTTTGTCCGCGTGTGTTTGGTTTTTGTTTGTTTTCAATTCCTTTGATTTTGTTTTCTTGCGCAAAAAATACAATAGTTTTCGGCACGGATTACTATTCTAAAATCACTGGTTTATTCTATTACCTTCATATATCATTCAGTCAATCAAAACTTTGATCTTTATAGAAGTATATACATACCTATAAGATTATGAGATGGAAGCTTTGGTTTGACAGCTGATATGATGCAAGTACTACATTTTATGTAATAAGTTACGCTATTTCATTATAATCTTTTGAGACCCCAACCTCATAGGTAAATAACGAACTATTGTTAAAATCTCTTATCGAATCATTGCAATGGTTGATGTCAAATCATCAGTAGGGCTACCATGAGTTCTGTCTGGCTCTGTCTCTGGTTCTGGTTTTGAGTCTGTGTGAGTGTTAACTAAATAAATCCTACGTCAAAACGTCACACACACAGTATAATGCACTGATGAGCACTCACGCAGACTCAAAACCAGAGCCAGATAGAGTTTATGGTAGGCCTACAATTTAGAAGACATTATAGAAGATAAAGCTGATGACATCACAGCAAGCGACCCGGATTCATACTGAATAGCGATACTGCCATTGTGTATGCATGTTGGTTATAACATGCTAAAAAAATGCACACCCACAGTAGAGTAAGCTGAAGTTCACCCATGTTGAAGCTGGATGTTATGTTGTATTTTAAGTAAGTATGTATGTGTGTATATAGATCGCGGGAAGTCTGGATGGAAAGGGCTCAGAATCGTTCTTCCTGGAAATGTGTAGGGGAGGCCTATGACCAGCAGTGGACTTCTTCAGGCTGATGATGATGATGTATGTATTTAAAAAAATATATTTAAGTATTCAAAATCAAAATCAAAAGTGTATTTATTCAGTAGACCAATGCCTCTCAATTCAAATACCTAGTTAAATTAAAAGGGGACCTTAGGGTGTAGCACGGTTTGCAGTTAGTAAAAAAAAAACAAAGTCACGGGTTTGGCTGTGTTATGACAGCCAACCGCCTTCATGTCGTTTTCATGTTGGATAACTAGGGCTTAATGTAATAAACTATAAGACAGAGTAACGTTCACTTTTACTTTCGTTGCAACAGTACCACAGAGGAAATAATAGAACGCTACTCACTTCCCT
This sequence comes from Thera britannica, assembly GCA_939531255.2. NCBI lineage: Eukaryota > Metazoa > Arthropoda > Insecta > Lepidoptera > Geometridae > Thera > Thera britannica. The sequence goes on along the minus strand of OW618050.2, from coordinate 7,002,881 downwards.
CTTAAAAAGAGGAGGGATAACTCACTATGCGTCTCTTTCACTCGCAAGCTTAAGTAATAATTCTATCTTTTTCCAACTTCCCTTTAAGATCCTCGGCCATACCAGTTTGGAACGCGCTTAGTCATCCCAGAGATAGTGGTTTAAAATGTCATTATTTCTCGTCTACGTATTAATAACAACTTATACAGCATAATATTATCAGCTGAGTTCGACATTTAGTAGGTAGATTCCGCGCAAGATAACTTTGCGCTTGGCTAATGGCGGAAAATGTAAAAAAACTGACTTTTAATTTAATCCAAATATATTATATGAACTTGTAATAAATGCAATCCAAGTTCGATTTCCCCATTCATGTTTGTGATCGAAAGATACATTTCCAGTCAATTTAATTCATGTTTTTCGCCATCTGTCACGTGCAGACTTACCTTGTGCGGGGTCTAGAATATTCTATTGCAAGGGACCTTGAATGAAATTACATAAAGCTTGGCTTACATTGATGGAAATTTAGGGCCGTTTTGCAACCGCGATGGATTTGTCCTCGGCACGCAATGCTAATGAGTGGAAAAGATTTTGTGTAACATCAATAGAGTTGAATATCTTAATTCGATGTCTTCTTGGTCTTGTGAAAATGCACCTTATTTAACTTTGTTGCAAAATCTTGAATCAATTACTTCCTTCTTCTTTCTGCTCTTTTCCTACTTCATGCGGGGTCGGCACAACATGTCTTCCTCCTCCCTTCTGTTAGCCGTCATCTCCCTCATTTACTGATTGACTGGCCTCTCAGCTCAGTTGGTAATAGCTCTGCCTGCTGCGCCGTAGGTCGTGGGTTTGATCCCCAGCGAGAACAAATATTCGTCTAGTGAACGCAGATGTTTGTTCTATGTCTGGGTGTTATATTGTATTCTAAGTACTTATGTATTAACAACAAAAAAAAAATAGGGCTAGATAGTGTTGTGTGGTTGTCCACAATATTTATTTATTTATTATTTACTCCTCTCTTAGCCGTGTCATCTTTCACACAGTTTATCCTGCTTTCTTTGGTCAACGCTCACATAACAATCCAGATTAATTACTTCCATTGATGCAAAATCATCTGCATCTGAATATTTTCAACAATTTACTTAGCACATATCAAATGGCAAATAATAAAAATCGCGCCGAATCATATCTATTATGCCTATATATATTTTTTTTCTCTACGTAGGTAATTGAGGCCAGCCTGTATTAGTCCAACCGTTATTTAATGAGTCCGTGGCACACCAGAAGAATGATAAGGTTTGTATCAACATTGGGACTGCTCTAGAGTAGACATTATCTAATTAATTTCGTCATAAGTACGAACATGTTGGCTCATGTTGATAAAGAAACCCACCCACAATGACCTACCACATAGAATCCGTATGAACTAGGCATCTAATTAAAAAATCGAAACGTTGGGATTCATGGAACGTGAGTTCGATTCCTGAATTAACAAATAAACGTTTGTATTAGTTCCACGTCCAGATCTGCTGGACAATGGTGGGTATTCTAATTCGTAATTCGTGGTAGGGGGTACACCTGATACACTGTGATGAGAGAATCCAATTTTGTTATTCATTCAATAACAAGTATTCAATTATATCTTAAACCGCGCCATAACACACGGGTTGTCAATAGTCAAACTCAGTCAGTTCCATACATACAAGTAGATAAGTTTAATATAAGTAGTAGTAAAGCTCTTTGTAAAGGGCACGTCTAGGGAAGTACTATCACCATACCTATTTCTGCCGTGAAGCAGCACTGCTGTGTTTCGGTTTGAAGAAATTACAGGCACGTGAGGCTGAACATCTGTATACCTCAAGTTGATGGACGCCGATGGACGCAGGGAAGTATCGTAGGGCACGTTCCTGACGTGCGTGGCTTACGAGGCAATGCTTTGTTATAGGCGTTGATATAGGTTTACCAATTATGTTCAGGTGAGGCAGATGGAAGTGCCATCAGCTAGGAGCATAAAATAAATATTTAAACGTAGGTAATTCGGTGTGAAGAGCTTGGAAGAGCTTGGAGGAGGCCTTTGCCAAAAAAGGGCAAACAGATAGTGACAGTGTCGATGTCGTAGTGTAAAATAAAATTTAGTTATAAAAGTACATCTGTAATTAAGGCTTTAAATAAATAATAAATAAATAAATAAATTCGGTGTGAAAGAAGACGTAGTGATGAGAGTAGAGAAAGGTATGCTAAGATGGTTTGGACATGTAGAGAGAATGGATGAAAGGAGATTAACAAAACAATTGCATCAGGCGAGTGTGAATGGAACTGCTGGAAGGGGAAGACCTAGGCGCATGTATCTCGATCAGATCGCAGACGTTTTAGAGAAAGGCCAGGTTAGGAGTACCCTAAACCGACGAGCATGTATGAAGAATGGTATGAGAGTGAATGAAGCGAAAGAGGTGTGTCAGGATCGTAGCAAGTGGAAATCCGTGATCTCTGCCTACCCCCATGGGAATAAGGCGTGATTTTATGTATGTATGTATGTAATTCCCAAAACAAAACCTCTAGAGGTTTTGTTTGCCTAAGATGCTTGAAGGAACGTAGATGGATTCAGAGTACACAGCTTTTTATAAACTCTCATTCTGTGAAAAATCAACACGCAATCCCCTTCGCCCTTGAGAGAAAAAAATACTGAGATAAAACATGAAACCCGGACAAAATCTGAATATGAAAATTGACTTGGACGTGTATAAATGGCGATCGGCTGTTTACTGTGGCAATGTTCAGTAGCAACGCAATTGGTAACTGCTCTGAATTTTAGATTTATAGTGGCCATCATGGATTGCAAGAATATGACAAGGCAACTGGCATTTACTATGTTTTTTAGAGCTATTTTACTCATACGTTACTCTTATGTTTCTTTTATATGGTTTTGTTAATATTATGATGTGTTCTTTTTTTTTTTTCTTAATGTACATACTCGTAATAGTTCGTATTGTGTGTGCTGAAATAGCAAATATGTAAATGTCTATGTCTATACATATAAAAAGTGTCGATAACTTATTTATCTTTACAAACTCTTGCTTCACCGCAACGTCACCTTTGTCATAAATGAAGATTCTTTCGCCATTCATATGTGGTTGTTTCTCAAAACTATACAATATTTGAACAACTAATAATATTTGACGAGCTTCACTGATCGCCACCGCAAGAACGCTTAGATTTGCGTAAGCCTTAACCTACGTACCCTCATAGTTTAGAGGGGTTCTGTCAACAGATTAATCCCTAAACCTGGATTTTCCTTCACCAATCTAATCGATATAATTGAAACGGCTTGTTTACAAAAGCAAATAAGGTCACAGTTTTTCACAGAACTGTAAATTAATTTGGTATTATTTGCCTTATTTATTCAATTTTCAGTTATATTTCATTAATTGAGGATTATTTGGAATGAAACAGGAAGCCCAATTAGCGAGTGTTTGGCCACATTCACACTCAAAGCAGTTTTAGCGATCCTGTTTGGCATTGGAGCATTGGAAAAATAAGAACTCAATTCCTGACATTAAAATTTATATAAGTTACGTTGACATAGGTATAGCAATTTGGGTTCATTTCTGGTAGCATTTCGACCAACATTGCAAAGCGTGAATTGTTATAAAAGTGAACATAATGAAAATAATATTCTGATTTGACTAAAAACGCACGTATCCGTTACCATGATTGCTGACAGGGCTAGACCATAGTTTTAGTTTTTTAATTTACAAACCAATAAATCAGTAAGTTAAGTTCATCAATAGGTATAATAATGAAAGAGAACACTGAGTATAACCGCATGAACGTAAAAATCTGGTTTCTATCACAACACAGCCGTCATTCGTTTTGTGACCCGCTCTAATGAGATTCCTGCGAGCTTTATTGTAATACCTGAAATTCTTCATTTAATTTTCTCTTTCAAAAGCTTTTTAAGGATTCATTTAATTGACACAAATGAGTGTGGAAAATTGGTAGCTTTTTATGTTTTTTTTTTCGTTTATTATGATTGTGTTCATTTTTCACTTTCAGAGACGAACTCCTTAGCGATGATGTCTGCCTAACTTCATCATTGTTTTCCTGCAGTAGCCTCTTTGATTAATCACTTGAGTTTTGACCACGGGCTTCAACTCACCCAAATTATAGCTAACTGATCTAATAAACCCTGTCTAAATCCATTTTCAGCAGGATCTACGTACCTAGTACCTATACCTACACATTACAAGTTACGCCTGTCGTAATTCGCGTGTCCGAGCTTTGTAACACAAATAATTTGTAACATTGCGCAAGAGTTGTTCAGCTGTGTACTTTACTCGGTAACATGATCTACAACGGCGCAGTCAGCAGCATAATTTAAACGACACCAGTTGTTGGCCATTACAGTGCGACACAGTTTCACTATTTCAACTCTATAACGATACCAAACTTTGCTTGAGAGGGCTACACTATTAAAGGGCCTGTTTGAGGCCCACTTTAAATCCCTGTACCACACTGGATTGAAAGAATTAGTGACACCACAAGAAGAAGAAGAACCTAGACTATTAGTAGACATTAGCAGATGTGGCAACCATTGAACTTCACTGCTATTAGTATTATTTTTGATTTGTAAAAGGATCATAAAAAAAATGGTAGGAACAAAGCCGTAGTTCGTTGCCTGTTCTTCAAGGCTTGGTCGCGTGGAACTTGCACCTAGACTCACTTAGCTTTATGACGTTTCAAAGTGATCCTTCCAATTCTACTGAATAAATACACTTTTGATTTTGATTTTGCTACACTTTTTTCCTTCACAACATACTCACCAGTATTTCTTATGCAGTCCGATTCTATTTGATATGCGATTGCGTAGATCTGTTGCGCAGCTTCACATTCTACAAAAATGTCGTTCAATAATCAATGTGGCCTCAGTCGGCCCGTCCATTACTACTAACGTTCATGCTGATGACTATACCAAATTGCCAAATGTTCCACCAACTGTGGCGAACTATACTGGGCGAGCATTAGTAGGATTAGTAAGCATGCTGCGCTCAAGGTCAATTGCTCCACCGTAACCATCACTTCCTAGTTGGCAACCACTACTCGAGCGCTTAGGCAATGCCTCTCACTCGAACTAGGCTTCTGTTACAACACGCACCCGCAACGCAGGGATTGATGAATAAGTGGTACTTAGACTTACCTACCTATGATTCAATAGTGGGGCTAAGCATTGGTTTATAAACATAGGTGATGGTGACAACCGAAGTACTCGTAGCAAAGACGCGGTAAATGTTAAATTGCTTATAGTGGATTGTAATTCAAATATGCGGTCAGTAATTATAATATAAAATTAAAAAAAACATACCTAAGTACCTAAATCATGCAAGAACAGGTACGGTACCTAATTGGAGAAGTCAGCAGGCAACGTATACTTACTTAGTACGCTGGGGGTTTTAAGTCTACCCCATTGTTTGAACTAGCAATTGTCGGGTTTTATGCTGCACCATAATTTTAATACTTCAGTAATAGAATAAACACAAGGTTCGGTCAGTATTGGCTAAGTCTATACAAATTGAATGAAAATGACGCGAAATGAAACTAAAATTAAATATTATCTTCTTCGTTTCGACGCCTTCGGAGCAACTGGACAGATTCGTAGCTGGACAGATTCTCAGCTGGATAGATTATCAACTGGACAGAGTACAAAACCAGGGTTTTATTTTCTTATTTAGTTCGTTATTGACTCATGTACCTTACCCATCATTTGTGCAATTTATCACGTATTCGCGCTCGATTACAAAGTCAGTTATTAAAAAATATTTCTTCCTAGTCCTTATTGCTCATAATAACCATAGAACATGTGTTACATAGGTGCTCAAGATGCTATGTTTCCTTATTGCACCATAATTGTATTTAAACTACGTTATATACTTTATTATACATACATTAGATTAGACAGATATGACGTGAGATGAAATTAGACACGAACACGACCGGTCGCTCTATCTTTAGATCTCGCTTTAGCTTTTAAATGGAAAATCAACAACGCATTAATTTACATTATTTAGTGTCAACAACGATCAAACTCTCCTGAAAACGGAAGCTATATTCCTTTCAAAAATTATAAGTCCTTCACTCTGAACCTATGGCTCTATCAAACACATCATATGACTAATTTATCGAATGTAAGGTTTGAATTTGGATTCTTTTTGAACGGTCTTTCGAAGCTCTACCTGCTGCGCTGTAGGTTGTGGTTTTGATCCCCGTCTAAAACAAACACTGATGTGACGAGCGCCGATGTTAGTTCTGTTTTTATGAATACTAATTCCAAAAACGCATTGCTAGAAAAATAAAGAAAGAAAAGAGGGGAGAAGTATTCCGACGTGAAGTTAAAAATTTCAGCGTCGTCCGGCCACCGCTTTTAGGAGAGCGTGATGCTTGGGAAACCTATAGGTAATTTTCATTACATCGATAAAATATTTGATGTCCATTCTCATGATGGCATAAAGTTGTGCCTGTATCATGTTATTATTGGCGATTCCGAAATCAAAGGCCAGTTTATGATCCCGGAACAAAAGCAGAGGTCTAGTGCGAGACTATAGCGAGAAGCGTCTTTTATGCTTACCTACAAACATGGAAACAAGTGGTTCTATAAGTGTCAGCTAGGGGTACTTTTCATTTTTTGACGTGATAACGTCTTATAAATCGATGGAGCCGGCTGCACGCACGAAAAAACATGACTCATGCGTCGTTACGTCGTTTCGTCGTTCCATTTACCTGAGCCCCAGCCCGTAATGGGTAAGGGTAAATGAGGGTAAAGGTAAATGAGGGTAAGGGTAAGGGTTCAGTCTGGGTCCGGGTCCGGGTCCGGATTTTCATTCAGTTTCATTCAGTTCCATTCAGTTTCATTCAGTTTCATTCAGTTTCATTCAGTTTCATTCAGTATCATTCAGTTTCATTCACATTCAATTCAATTCAGTAAAACTAAAATTTTCTTTTGAAAAATGCAACCATTTCATCAGTATTTTCTTATGACGTTATCACGTTCAACTATCGTCAGTAAACCGACTTTACAGACAACCGATTTTTTTGTATCTCCCACGAAATGTTGTTTTTGTGGGAAAAGCACTTCTAGCCGACACATAAAGAACCACTTGTTTCCATGTTTCGAAGGGATCCTTGTTAACTACTGAATAAATATATATTTGATTTGATTTAATTTGATAAAACCTTGCAGACTTTGTCTAATCTGAGGTGGCGATCAGTGAAACGCTGTCAAATATCGCTGTCATATTTGACAGCGTTTCACTCATCGCCATTTCAGAACGGTTAAATGTGCGCAAGGCTTAAAAATGAGTGTACAGTACATACAACACCCCCTACAAAAAAAAATACGATCAACTCCTACTAAGCCCGCTGGACAGTTTATCGTGAGCACTACTCACTCATAACTTGTTCCAGACCCTGTAACTAAAGGTAGACTATAAGCGCATATACAATTATGTAGCAATGTGTATATGTTTACATTGCATATCCTTTGCAATTTAATGACTGTCCTGTCCTTTACACCTAGGAAATTATTAGTCAACAAGCGACTTTAAGCTTTAACAGCCGATGATGGAAAAATAATCAACTCACAGTTTGAACGAAAAGTTTTAGGAGGATAGATAGATAAACTCTTTATTGTACACAAGGAAATAAATACAGAAACTATTTCAAAAATAATGAGTACAATGGGCGACCTTATCGCTAAGAGCGATCTCTTCTAGACCACCTTTGAAGGTTTAATTAAATTAATCAATAGAGGTAAAGACAATTGAAACAATCCAATATGAGCGTGCTGCCATGCTGGAACGTAGTGTCAAAAGCCTATGAAATTTGACAGAAAGAGCTCGAACTTAGGCCCTTGTTCAGAAAGAGTGCTTGAGTCGAGCCTCAAGCGCTCTCACTCTCTTCTTTGATAGTTCTCTATTGAACTCCATTGATCTAGATGTTTTTACAGTTCTCCATTGAAAAGTGTCAAAAATCTGTGCTTGAGGCTCAACTCAGACTCAAGCACTGTTTCTTCAAGCCTTAGAGTCACAAACCTATGGACCACCGAAAAATACGGCACGCACGCATCCTATAGTCAAACAAATCACATTTCCTCTCCATTGCAATGAGTTTAACATTAAAAGTATCAACTAATTTCGGTGGCCAAGTTGGCCAACCGGGCTCACCAACAGTTTTATTCTAGTTGGTAATTAAAATAATCTTATTTTGAATAAATTATTCAAAATGAGAACAATTGTTTAGTCTAAGAGCCTGTCCAGATGGAGCGTTTTATGCGCGAGTGCCCTCGCGCGTTTCAATTTATATTGCGTCCAGATGCCGCGTTTTACGCGCGCTCCTACCAAATAGTTGCTCGCGTTTTACGCGCGATTGAGGAATCGCGCGTAAAACGCCCCATCTGGACAGGCTCTAAGACAAACTGGTTGAATTTTTGTTGATTCTTCTCACAATATTATCACGATTACGACGACGACGATTTTCGATACGATTGTACACGCAACGACGACGTTTCGATTTCCACAATTGTTTTTTGAAAATTTAATAATAATAACCCACTCTTTGTTTGCAAATGTACTTGTACAATATGAGTGATTGCATCAGCAGAAAATTAATACGTCTCCGAGTGTATGTAAATCTCATAATACAGTTTTACATAAACTCAGCAATGAAACATTAATGTATTTATCGCAGAGTGCGGCTGGCACAGAGTGTCAGTTGTCCAATACCATGATAAGCTAGCACAGACACGTAGTCAGAAGTTAAAATTTAAAACAAAAAGGTCTCTAAGAGAAGGGCAGAGAAGGGTTAAAGATTTATGAAACAATATTTTTTTTTTTAACGGCACCAAAATGATTCAGGGAGGAGGGAAATTCAGTGAGTACTTACTGAATTTCACACACGTATATTAGACAGAATTACTGTTTTATCTAACTGACTGGCCTGTGGTGAAATAATTTTTGAAATCGGCACAGTAGTTTTTGAGATTATTCATTACTTACAAAAATACACATTTTTCCTCTTTATAATATTAGTATAGATGGTTATAGTATATAGAAGTATAGATTTATGAGTTCATGTTTTAAAAAGACGCGACTTTCTTATTGTGCATATAAGTTAGTACGATAATGCCACTTCATCGTCCTTGATACGTCCGTCTAGGAAAATAATATGAAACAGTTCCCGCAGTTTTGAATTTATCGCTAGTAAGCATGTACTGAAATTAAATAAGCATTTTAATGCAACAAAGAGCGATTGCAGTCGCGATTGCGGCCTGAACATATTTATTAACAGAATTTGCTTTATTATTCGCATAGCTGTAATAATGTAATGGTGTAAAGTAAGATAAAGGACATTAAACCAATCAGCCTGTTAGCACCACGTGCACTGGTGTCTGATTCTTTATGATGTTTGTTTAACTAATATTTGCATTAAAGTAAACAGGTATCTGCATCTTTTGTATATGGTTATACAGGGTGGTTTTTTGAGAAAGGCGGTAATGGCCAAGTCCAATACCACCAGAGTAAAGGAAAAGTCATGAAAGGAGTCATGCCCTCGATTTACATGAAAAAAAAAACTCCTTTCATGACTTTCCCTAACTCTCGTGGCTTCGGATTTCGTTATCACCACCCTTCTCAGAAAACTACCCTGTAGTGTCAGGGACAAAATTACTCAAGCCCAACTTTTGGGACGCTAAAGTGCCTGGGACAGGATTTTAGATGGAATAGGCATGCCCAGCACCCATACTGATCAAATACGTGCAGTGCTCACTAAGCCTTATTTGCATACCGTGCTGCATAACGGTTCACATTATTGAGGAGATGAGTCTGCTGATCAAGCGAGCAAAGCGAGCGCACTTCTCAAAAACTAGGGCGGATGATTAGATAGTTCAATTCAGGACGCTTTGATTAACGACTAAAATATTGTTTTCAATATAAATAAATAAATAAATATGCGGACAATTCACACAAAACTATCTAGCCCCAAACTAAGTAGCGCTTGTACTATGGAAACCAGATGTTGATATAGTACTCGAATACATTATTTTTTTTGTAAATTATTAAATAACACCCAGACAGAGAACAAACATCTATGTTCACCACTTAAATATTTGTTCTCGGTGGGGATCGAACCCACGGCCTACGGCGCAAGCCTAGGGTTATTACCAACTGAGCCGCCTGTCAACCTGTGTTTTAATAATGCATAGAATCTAGAATTATTGAAGAATACTGACTACGCTTGCTTAACTCAATGCTTTAAGCCCCTATGCCATGTCCACAAGTCCAAACAGTGGCATTTAATTTTAAACAGCAGTTTAACAATGTGCACTTAATAAAACACGGTGTAGGGTGCCGGATGTTTGTTTAAAACAAACTTACACCGAAATAACTTTCAATTGTGCTCTTTGTAGTGCGGGTGGTTGCTTTTTGATGTCATATATGTACCTACCTACCTACACTACAAGCTTTGGCTTTTTATAGCACAAAGAAATTTCAGCTTATTATTATAACTCCAAAATAAATATTATTTTTTTTCTGGTGAATAAGACAACCCCAAGACGATAAGGGAAGAATTTGCCTATTTTTACTGCTGAGCAAAGGTTTCCCAGACCTCAAAAAAGTCCATAGATGAAAATGCAACTAATTTTGTGGGTGGGATGTGGGAATTATACCCGCACCTTCCTTAGCCATGTGTCATGCACTACAGAAGTCTACAAAATATAAAGTAGACTAGCAGCCGCCCGCGGCTTCACTCGCCCCGTTCGCGTTACCATCTGTTCTCCGTTAGTACAATATCTTTAAAAATAGCCTATGTGTTATTCATACTTATTATTGTTAAGTTTCATTAAAATCCATTCAGTAGTTTTAAGTGAAAGAGTAACAAACATCCATCCATCCATTTATACTTACAAACTTTCGCGTTTATAATATTAGTAGGGATTATAGTATTGTTTCAAAATGCGGGCCCCCATTAGCATTCAACAAGCTTTTCCACAATCGTTATCTATCTTAACCCAGTTCTAAGTATTACTACCAAGTACAAGTAGAGTTGATTAGAATGTCGCAATCGTGGTAATAAATATATCACAACATTAACTGATAAGTGCGTACCTACAGGAACTATAAAAAAGGCTGTGCCCAAGGGGCCCACTTTTTATTCCGTCGCCTGTAAAAAATATGTCAAAAGATAACCGATGCCTTTCTCCTTCTTATCATATCACTGGTTCTTTCAGACGGCTGTCGACACCAGCAAGACGGCTCGATTGAGTAGTTACTGTTGCTGAAACCGAGTTCTATTTTCAAATTTTTCAAACAAAAATTGACAACTCACATCGATTTACGCGATCGCTTGAGTTATTTGTGTAGTGTGGTCTGTAGTGTGGTGAAAGAATTATTAAGTACGCCTGCCAACTGAGCTGAGAGGTCAGTCTAATGATGATCTTCTGATTAAAGTCGTGCAATCAGAGCTATTGGGAGAAGTCCTTATAAATGATAGTGTATCAGAACAGTTAACGTAATAAAACAGGAAGTAGTAATCAAGTAGCTTAGCTCAACACGTTGAACGCGTATGCAATCGATGTTAGAATAGTATTACATACCTCTAGGGTTCCATTGGCAGATATGATAAGAGTTTTTCTGCTGATTATTCAGAACAAAATATAGGTTTAGGATTTTTTTTCATATGATGGGACGGTGGTCGCATCACCATCGCGCTATTACCGGAAACATAGCTTGTTTTGTGACGTAAAATAAATATTTTCAAGTTCTATTCTATTATTTTCTCTCATTGTAATAAAGTTGGTACCCACACTACCCACTTAGTTAGCAATTTGTTTTATATGCACAGATGTTGTTGCACGACTCCTGTTCCTTCTACTCCTTTAGGCGCGGCGAGCTTACTCCGCGGAAACTGATGATCGGATCTGAAATTCAACATGTCAAACGTAACATTAAGCAATGTGACTCATCAATCCTTCACCACCGGGGCCTCCAGTTCTTGCAGCACTGCACACGATTGAATGTTTAAACGAGGAGCATTCCATATAAACTCGTTATCTTTATACCATGTGACAGGTGCCTTAAAACCGGTAAAGCTGTTTATGCCTTGAATGGCATACGATTGATATGTCGATGGTTGGTAAAAAAATCCATTCGCATTCAGACTGTGTTAGTAAGCACGGTGCGCAACGCGCGCGGAGTCAAAGTAATACTTATTGTAATTCGGTCTCTGCCTCTGTCTGTCTGTCTGTTCCTATTTCCGCTAACGTCTCCTAAACCCCGCTAAGGATTTTGATCATCAGTTTGATAAATTTTCACAGATAGTTTAGATATAACTAGCGACCCGTCCCGGCTTGGAAACACGGGAGGAAAATTTCAAAGGCACATCAACATATTTTTTCTCATTTTTACCGCCTTTTTTCTAAATTACTCCCGTGCGAGGCTGATTTTTCACCATATTTTTTTAAATTAAAGCCCGTGCGAGGCTGGAGCAGGTCGCTAGTAGATTATTAAATAGTGTGCAGGGTGGAAAATTTGTTATATAGATTGTGTTTGTAAGGAGCTTTTCATCGCACTCGTTTCCCCATAATTAATCATAGATTTTAATTTTCATTCCAGAGCCACTATCTCAATCTTTTGATAGGATAAACATATTTGTTTTCAGCAATAAGACCGCCCATGATTGCACTCTTATATCTAAAAAGTGCAATTAAGAATTGTCTTTAAGTACTGGTGGGATTCATAAGAAAGATAAGGTACCATAATGATTTTTAATTCAAAGTTTTTTTTAAAGCATGCGGTAACTCCCATTTTGTTCTATAGGACCATGCTGACAAATTGGGCCTAAGGATATAGTTTACAAATAAAAATAAAATACGAGCCACGCAATAAACATAACCCTCGGCAGTCGTGTAAAAAGAAATTAGCCCATAAAGAGTGTCGGGTCTATGGCATTTAAACTTTATTTTACTACTCAATAACAACTTTATGATCTTAATTTCATCTTATGTTCAAGAACTTTTTGTTCTGTAGTTTTGTTACTTGCAGGTGACTACCACTAAATAGCCTGAGGAGAATCCAGACACAAAATATTTTCTAGATGCAGCGTAATTAATTCAATACTAAAAATTATATCTTATACCTTTAAACGAGAAAATCTTGTATATATATATATATATATATATATATATATATATTTAGGATCTCGGAAACTGAGCCAACAATTTTCACGAAATTTACTATACAAGGGTTTTCGGGGGCGATAAATCGATCTAGCTAGGATTCATTTTTAGAAAATGACGAGAAGTTGGTGTTTTGCAATAATCAAACATAAACTCAATACCTATACGACTGTTCCTGCCATCTATTGGCGATTGTGAGCAACTAACTGCAAGCTAGAAGGCGTTGTTAATTAAAAATAAGCCAAAGCCTGACATCTATTGGCAAATAACAATACTATTTTTTTTTAAACCCGAGCGAAGCTCGGTCATACCGGCTCGTTAATACATAATACGAACAATTCATTTTTTTTTTTAAAGATACGTAGAGTAACTTACCTCAAAAAGTTCATTTTTTTTTGTCAAAAGCTTATAGTTGCCAGCCCAAATTTGCTGACACCCTGTATGATTATATCAAAACCAAATTATTCACCTCGTTGTTAAAGAACAAAGCATTTTAAGCATTCAAGGTCAGACATGCTAAGCTGATAATGACAACGGTGGTAACACAATTCCGCCACAATTATTTTAGACAATAGTTAGATGTTTAGCATAATCATTGATTACATCTACTGACGGGTTGATCACTGGTTAGGATTGATGGATGCTTGTTCTTAATTACTTTGTTATTACGTGCGAGGTTGGTGGGAGGGATAGTCAATTTTACAAGACCTAGGTAGGTGTTAGTGGGTCATTCACTAACCTTTTTACCTATAAATCACTCCTCTTTTCCTATAGAAGAAGGCAGAGTCGCACGGACTTCAGAATCTTGAACGTGAAGAAAAGGATGAGATTTTTCTTGTTATTATTGAGGTAAATCTTGTCACGGAATTTATATGTATGACAAAACAAAAAAACGAGTGTGTAGTTTTTACTTACGTCTGGGAATAGATCAGCGTACAGAAACTTTAGTTTAACACATACAATAATAATTTCCCACCTACAAAACTGAGTTTTGTGATAGCCGTCTAGATTTTTTCACAAGTTATTTTTACAATGGTTAGTAATTTGCACTATCAGAAACTTCATTATTAAACTCTCATAAAAAGAAATTGATAGTACCACTAGTGATAGGGCATGCTAGCCTCGGGTGGGTAAGGAATAATAGGGGTCCCGACTCGACGCATGTTGCGAATCGCGTGAGTCCATTCAATTATACTCGAACGTTGTACAAATTGACTAAGTTAGAAATTACAGTTGAATTCAAATTCAATTCTTTTCTTAAGGTTGTTCGATTCCGATACAAACTGAAATTACACAACTATGGGCAAACAAAGTATAAATGTACACTGAAATAGCCGTAATAGAATTTTACAGTGGTCTTTATTGCCAGTTATTTAAAGTTGGAGAAAACTGTAGGATAACAGAAATATTAATAAAAAACCAAAAAAGTAATTTTTTCGTCATTCTTTCTAACGGGTACTAGCTTTTAGCATAGAGTCAATTTTGTACATCACTGTTTCAAAATAGACGTAAAAGTCTGTTAGTTCTTTTTCTGAAGCCCCGACTGCCACGACCAACGGCTGACACTCCAACTTTATATAACTGGCCGGTAATAAGGACCACTGTAAAAGCCTATTACAGCTATTTCAGTACTAATACTTTATTCGCCCATAGTTGTGTAAATTAAGTTTGTATGGAAATCGTACCCCCTTAAGGCCTGCGCACACCTAAGTTGCTGGCATCGGCGATCAGTGAAACGCTGTCAAATTTGACAGCGATATTTGACAGCGTTTCACTGATCGCCGATGCCAGCGACTTATAGGTGTGCGCAGGCCTTTACCTACGAGGTACTTAACATGAAAAAGGTAAGCCATGTTTGAATGCTCTGTCCCTATAAATAATAAATAAATAATGTCGTCAATCCACTCAACACTATCTAGCCCCAAATTAAGCAGAGCTTGTACTAGGTATGGGAACCAGATAGCTAATATAATGCTTAAATATTTCTTTTTGTAAATGCTTTCTTAGAATACAATATAACACCCAAGCAGAGAACAAACATCAGTGTTCAACACACAATTTGTTCTCGGTGGGGATCGAACCCACGACCTACGGCGCATAAGGAATAGCTAGTACCAACTGAGCTGAGAGGCCAGTCAAAATTATTATGATTATGAAGGATCTTCCGAGCCTATAAAACCAAGGAAGATATTGAGGGCTATCTACTATTAAGCCGCAGACCATACAAGTACACGGAACAACGCCATAATATCCTTCCTCTTCTTCTTTTTTTCTCCGCTAGAGACGTAACTTCTTGCTTGATCCGAATAGAGATGTCCTATTCCCAAAACTGGTTAACACTACAGACGTTGTTTTATTCAAAATCAACATGAAATTTTACTGCTCCAACGTATTCAGGCAAAAACGAAAACAGGTCGCTTGTTTCGTCCGCTTTTTTGTTACCTTTTGCTGTCGCTTAAACCAACAACATCGTCCGTAAATTCAAAACAGATGATGTTCTAAGTTTCTACGCCTACGTGATATTGTCACACATTTTGCTACACTTAAACAATATTAGCCAAGCATGAATATAATTTAGACCAGGATACATCTCGTCTCGCGAATCATGACCCAGAAAGAGCCGTTTTGGTGGTCTCGAGCTGTTTTTTGTTGAATAAGTGAAAAAAGGTGCGATCTAATCATTATAATATGCGCATCCTTGAAACGTACACTACCTTATATGAATACATAATTTTTGCTACTCCACACTTCCTGGTTTTTTACAAGATGAGCAAAATACTCAAGAGTCCAAACTATTCTTTGGTGGATCGATCTCCGGGTCGACTCATTTTGCAGTGAGAAAAACTTATTCCTTTTTTTGCGAGATAAGGAAATATCATATCGGGATTAACTGATTATCTTGCTATTGTGTTATTAAATTGTATTGTGTGCTTGGTGGTTTTTGCGCTTAGGTTCAAATTATCACGATTACTACACGTTATGTTCAGTTTCTTCATCTTACTTACCATGAGTAGGTATTTAAAAAAATGTGTGAATTAGTCACCCTATTCTATTGGTAGATTTGCTTTTATCCAATGAGCTTCACTTATTTTTGTAGGTTTACAAAATTATTAAAAAGCATTTTACTTGACTTGTCTGCATTCACAGCTCAGTTGGTAGTACCTCTGCCTTCTGCGCTGGAGGGCGTGGGTTCAATCCCCACCAAGAACAAATATTTGTGTGATGAACATGGATGTTTGCTCTCTGTCTGGGTGTTATATTGTATTCTATGTAAGTATGTATTTACAAAAAAAATATAAATATAGTAAGTATTTTATCAGCTATCTGGTGTCCATTGTACAAGCTCTGCTTAGTTTGGGGCTAGGTATGGATTGTCTGAATTATTTATTTATCTTAGTTAAAAAAATAAATAAATAAATATTGTGGACAATTCACACAACATTATCAAGCCCCAAATTAAGCAGAGCTTGTACTATGGGAACTAGATAGCTGATATAATACGTAAATAATTTTTTTTTGTAAATACATACTTAGAATACAATACAACACCCAGACAGAGAACAAACATCTGCATTCACCACACAAATATTTGCTCTCAGTGGGGATCGAACCCACGACCTGCGGCGCAGAAGGCAGAGCTACTACCAACTGCGCTGACAGGCCAGTCAACCGTTGCTACCTGTAGTTGGACTTAGGCCCGTATTCTGAAACAGTGCTTAGGTCTGAGTCGAGCCTCAAGCACAGATTTTTGACACTTTTCAATGGAGAACTGTCATAAAATCTATGCTTGAGGCTCGACTCAGACTCAAGCGCTGTTTCAGAATACGGGCCTTAGAGTGTGTTCGAATTGCATCATTGTCGGATTACAGCCTAGGTTTTAGTTTACATAAAGAACAGTCAGCGGCAAAAGTAATTAATTACACTAACGCTCTACCATTTATTAATTCATAAACTATTTAAGCCGACAACAGCTTAGAAATAAAAGTTCTCTAATGACGACCATGAACCGGAAAACAAAGCGTTGCCCCTACTCGATAGACCGAAAATTATTGTAAAGATCGTGGCAAGACGAACATGGAAAAGTATTAAATTATGATTCCTGGAAATATATGGCTTGGTGGATTTCTTCAGGCTATGTCTTATTTGTCTTTAAGCCTCCTTGGATACGAAATTATTTCTCGGGAACTTCAGAAAAATATTGGGAAAACAGATGTTGTTAAAAGTGTTGTCGTTTGACGTTGTCACGTCAAAAAGGATGATCTTTTTGTTGGTGACTATTAGGAATAAAAAAATAAAAACAAACTGTGAAGCTGACTGTTTCGTCAACACAAACATTGCACATGACTGAGTTAAGTATCCTATGACATTATAACATTTCGCTTACTTTCATGTGAAACTATTTCTAATTACTAAGCTGAAATTTAAAACTGATTTGTTAAAAAAAAACCTTTGGTAGCGATACCAAAGGTTTTTTTTTAACAAATCAGTTTACAATACCTAGAAATCATTATACATGCAGCTATGATAGTAAATAGGTTTAATTTTGATTAATTACAGTTGGGATCGCTAAGGTGCGTACGAAACCTTCACAAAGAATATCGAAGCCACTTATCGAAGGCAATTATGGAAGAACAGCCACAGAATATACATAGTACTACTCTAGGGCTTTAAAAAACCCATCTGACTCAAGCACCGCCATACAAAGTACCTACGAGACGAGTTGAGTGGCCCCTACTATAAAGTTCTTAGATCATAGTCGATCGCTACAGTAAACCACAGTAACCTTTTTTCAGCAGTGCTGATTGAAAGAACTTGTGGAGGAAAAGTGAAAGTGAATTGGATTGAAGGCGAAATTTGAATTCAAAACACCTTCGCTCAGCAACAGATCCTTCCGTGAGCGATGCCATCCATATCGCGGAAGACAGAACCCGAGGAGAAACATTGTGCAGAATAGGGTCCTGCTAGCGTTATTCTAACACGTCTTGCTTAGGTACGAAAACCAACTTTTGATGCTTTATTGATACGGAAAGGTACATAATTATGAGCTTTATTCATATTTTTTAAAGAACTCAAAAGGAGCAAGTGGTAAACTCACTCGCATCGAATTAAAGAACTGGTTGCATGTCCGCAACGCCCGCCAGTCTGCCTCGCCCAAACAAAGCTGTAGCAAAAAAGCATCGATAAAAAGTTAAAATATCAATGACTACTAGTTACCTACTTAAAAGTGCTTATAAATGTTGAAACTATGAAAAAACATTGCTGAATTGATTTGTGTGGGCATGTTTTTATAAGCGGTAGGTAAGGTTACCTATTATAATTACTTAATTTTAGACTTAAGGCCTGCGCACACCTAGGCCGCTGGCATCTGCGATCAGTGAAACGCTGTCAAATATCGCTGTCGAATTTAAAAGCGTTTCACTGATCGCCAACGCCAGCGGCCTAGGTGTGCGCCGGCCTTTAGTAGTAGATACTTTAGATAGTTCTTCTAGTATTGATATATGTATACAATTTTTTATTAATTATTCATTGACATTTGCTACTTATAGAGGCAATCAATCAAAGCAAATAACAAAGTCTTTATAAGTAACTTTATATTATTTTTATTATGTTTGAAGTACCTACCGATCTTTAATTTTGGCGAGACCGATCTAATATACTCATCCAAGCCTACAAATGGTATATACAGTTATCCTTTGTTACCAGCACTTATGTCTTCTCTTGACTGTCATAATCATTGGCCTGTAACATCTATTGCAGATGATTTAGGTGGCGTCAGTTAGATAATTGCACATGGACTAGAAGTGGAACACTTCCAAAACCGATACGGGATTGGCAGGCACGGCCGCATTTACCGCAAATAAAAGAACCCGGGGATGTTTCAGGGTCTGCGGTGCGTTGGAGACGTTTTTCTCTTTTAAGTTTTTCTCTTGACTAAAGCTACTGAAATACACCTAAACGCTTCGGTTTCTCCTATACAGATAAAACCTTACAAACCTTTATACCTATACTTAACTCAGATCTCTCTAAATGTAATACAAAACTAATTATTGAAATGGCTTTCAAGAAACAGATAAAATGATTCATGGAAACGTGATAGAAGGTGTGGTTTACTTGGATAAACTAACTGAATAATACAATGTATGGAATTGTCTACCGGTGTTGTGTAACTAGGTAAACCACAATACTAAGGTACCTAGTTCATAAATAAGGAAAAATTGCTGTTGCTGATATTTTAATATTGAACTGCGCAACTTTTTTTTTCTAATAGACTATCTTTTGGCTGCGACGATGTAGAAGGACAGTGTAGGAGACACCTATTCACTTTAGCTCTAAAGAGGCCCAGATTGTATTGGTCAGGTAAAACAGACGACGGCAGTGAGTTCCACTCCTTGGATGTTCGCATGATAAAAGTGGAGCCAAAACGCTTGGTGCGAATGGGTGGTATACTCACCTGGTATGGGTGGTACCATTACACACGGTCCATACCGTGCGTTTGCTAGTCCTATGGTGGAAAAAGTAGCCTGGTCATATCCAAGTATCTAATAATCTAAATTTAAAATCTACTGACTTCATGGAACCCTTCATCCTCAAAAATCCACCATCTCTGCGGAAATGTCTAGTAATGTCTCCCGTTCATGAGGATTACAGCCGCGGCTGTAAACCCATATATTATGTTTTTAAATTAATATGTCTTATTATTTTTTTCTTTACATCGTAAAGTTCGCCAGGAAACTGGCAGAAAATGAAGGAGGCCTATACCCAGCTGTGGGTGATACCGTGAGATGTTGATGATGAATATATTTTATCATACATACATCATATATACTCTTCTTACCTAACCAATTTACATGATTTGTACAAATATTCTTTGGCGAAAAACAGCTCAATGGTCTAAAGTTACCTAAACTGAAAATTCAATAGCAGTTTTATTTTTAAATTGCTAGGGCATTAATAGTACATTGTTACCTGAGTGTTGAAAGTCACGTTTTTTGAGTCCCGAGACGGGTTTGGCGCCAGAGCGTTAGCGAGGGCGCCAATGGAGCTTGAGGGACTCAAAAGACTTTCACCCGAGGTAAACACTGTGCTTTTCATTACGAATACAAGGAAAGTAAAAATAAAAACATGAAAAAAAAATTAGTGAAAATGAAGATTGAATTGCCGCCTTCCCGGTTTTTTTTTTCTTTTTCTCTGGCGGGCCTTCGGCTTCGGCTCGCCAGCATTATTCAGCAATTATTTTCATTTTCATAATTTAAATCTATGTTATTTTAAATAAATATTTGAAGCTATACACTAATCAAGTAATTTAGAAGGTATATTATTTATTTAATACTATCTTTATGTTATTTAAATTTAAATATTACATTGCGCTCTAATTAGACTTTTTAAACTTCTTACCGTTGTAATGGGTTTCCAACCTACTTGCTGAATAAAAAGTTGGAATTTGGTTGAACAACCTCCTTGCAGTTAGAAAGACTTTAGAAAGTTGGAACATGGTTGAATAAAATAGAACTTGTTTTTTTTTATAATTTGACAGCTGTCAGTAGAAAGCGATTCTCCCTAGGGCTGAAAGTTTTACTTTCAATTAGGCCCCTCAGGCAACTTCATACCTACTTTCAGAGTATGAGTAATGAAAAAGTCTGTAATAGTACATTGTTACCTGAGTGTTGAATGTCACGTTTTTTGAGTCCCGAGACGGGTTTGGCCAGAGCGTAGCGAGGGCGCCAATGGAGCTTGAGGGACTTAAAAGACTTTCACCCGAGGTAAACACTGTGCTTTTCATTACGAATACAAGTAAAGTAAAAATAAAAACATGAAAGAAAAATTAGTGAAAATGAAGATTGAATTGCCGCCTTCCCGGATTTTTTTTCTTTTTCTCTGGCGGGCCTTCGGCTTCGGCTCGCCAGCATTATTCAGCCATTATTTTCATTCTCATAATTTAAAAAAAGGGTAAATTGTTTGCTCAAATCTATGTTATTTTAAATAAATAGTTGAAGCTATATATTAATCAAGTAATTTAGAAGATCTTTATGTTATTTAAATTTAAATTTTACATTGCGCTCTAATTAGACTTTATAAACTTCTTATTGTTGTAATGGGTTTCCAACCTACTTGCTGAATAAAAAGTTGGAATTTGGTTCAACGACCTCCTTGCAGTTAGAAAGAATTTAGAAAGTTGGAACATGGTTGAATAAAATAGAACTAGTTTTTTTTTATAATTTGACAGCTGTCAGTAGAAAGCGATTCTCCCTAGGGCTGAAAGTTTTACTTTCTATTAGGCCCCTCAGGCAACTTCAGACCTACTTTCAGAGTATGAGTAATGAAAAATATATTTGTAGGCCTACATACCTAGGAACAGGCAGTAAGGTTAAAGCCTTGCCAAACCGACTGCGGTATGGGCCAGCTGTGTCTGCGGTTTGGACGCCCGACAGCACAGACGGAGTGGCGGTGCTTTTAGTTAACCAGGACTATTCTGTTATTTGGACTTTTTTCCCGTTTTTATTGTCGATCAGAATGAAAACTCAAGATTTTGAAAAGGTATACTATGAACAGGGGGCTAATTCTCGAGCCGATCTCGATCATTTTGCAATTTCATTTTATTGCTTCTTTTCGAAGAGAGAATGGCAGATTTCCTTGAGTAATTTATCAACGACCTCTTCGTAAAAGCCTCGACAGCTACGATATACGGAAAACGTAGTAAAAGTGCGGGGTTGTGAAAAGAAGCAATAAAAGAAAATTGCAAAATGATCGAGATCAGCGCGAGAATTAGCCCCCAGTACCTTCTTATCACGATGCATAAAGTTATTTCTTCATTGTCGTCTCGAGCAAAGTTCTAAATAATAAATGGTGACAGCGAGTTAACGAAGAGCGAGCTTCTCGGCATAGCCTATACCGGGTGTAGCGAGTTTGAAACCATACTGACTTATTTATACCCGTGGTTTTACTCGCACGGTACCTTACTGTAAAGTAGCCTAAATGTATGGATACACAAT
Organism: Thera britannica; assembly: GCA_939531255.2. NCBI lineage: Eukaryota > Metazoa > Arthropoda > Insecta > Lepidoptera > Geometridae > Thera > Thera britannica. The sequence goes on along the minus strand of OW618050.2, from coordinate 6,980,690 downwards.
ATACACATCAAGAAATATGCATGTTCTATTTTTTTTATCGGTTCCGCTGAAGTCAGCGGTCAGTCATCAGTCCGCTCAAGATCAGTGAAACGCTGTCAAATATCGCTGTCAAATCTCAAATGTGACAGCGTTTCACTGATCGCTACCGCCAGCGAACTAGGTGTGCACAGGCCTTGATAAGGTGAAATTGAGTCAAACACATTTTAAACATCCTAAAATTCTCATTTTTATTAAAATACTACATTCATAAAATCACACCTCTTACCCATAGGCATAGACAAAGACCCCGTATTTCCACTTGCTACGATCGACATACCTCTTTGTGTTTACATCCCTCTATTTTATGAAAAAACCTATGTAGAATGATTACAAAAAGGTTATGCAAGAACAAGAATGGGTACCGTACGATTTCGGGGCTGCTGCTGTGTGGGGGGAACTACTAGCACAAAATGATGTAAGCTGGTTAGTTATGTAAAACTAGTTTTATCTTTTTTCTAAGGGAAAATAAAGCAAAGTGAGTAAAGTAAAGAAACACCCGGTATGAAAGTTGTTAGTCCCCAGCACTCCTGGGGCAACTTGAGTGTTTAGGGAGTCCGCCGCGCTATTAATTATGTGAAAAATGGTCGAGTGCAAAATTAGTTCGCCAACTTTCCTTTGTAATGAAAAATGGCACGTTCAGGGGAACGAACTTTCGCAGTTACAAAGTGGTTTTCATAAGCTATTTGGTTTTTTTTTTCTGGAAATGAAATTGCTTTGGGACAATCTTATCTTATTTTCACAGATCATGGGATAGTAAGTTTATTTAGAGAATAAAAATACTTTCAGTGTAATCTTCTTCCCAAAAAATATCTCAAGAAAATCAGAATAGTAAGTATTACATAACGATATATCTTCGTCGTGTGTGACACCCTCACGAGGCGAACGACAGACGTGCTCAAAAACTAAACAAAGCACTCAACAGTAAGGTAACAATCACCTGACTACTAAATCAGTCAGTCGCGAGTGAAATTCATGAACCTTGACTTTGCAAAGGTAGGCATTTTTATTACATCACCGTAATAATATGTAACACTGTAGTACAGTCACTGTCAAAAGTACAGCAACGTTCCCCATTTGTAAAACTTAAATAATTGGAACCAATTTTAGTTTTGTTTCTAGATGCCCTACTTTCTGCTGATTTAACTTGGTTGTTGTAATTTCTAAAGACGGTCGCGTCAAAGGATAGTAATATACCAAGCGCGCTTCAAAACAAGTTAGTTGTTTGGGCAATTCTAGGAATTCATTCACGCAAATGGTTCGTAAACGAGACGGCTAAACCAGTACAGCTAGAAATCACAAATAAATCAGATTCCAAAGCATCAGTCTGATCAGGTTTTTCAAAAGTCTGCTAATTTTCTATAACATTTTTTTTAGCCTATTAGAATAAATCAATATGTAGAGTTAACTCGTAACTATTCAAAATAATAGACATTTAAAAACTATTTACGACAAACCAGTTGGCACGTCTAATTCACGCCTCTTAGAAGCAAAATATTCCAACGATAATACTTAGAGAATTAGCAGCTAGGCTAATTTAACGACCATTTTAATAGGCAGGTATTCGTCATTATGTCTCTCACCCTTCATGTATCATCTTACCATTTCTTTTTAATGGACTGATTTTTCCATCTACGGAAGAATGCTATTCTGTAATGAAATAAAGGTAAACCCCTAATAACACATATTTTTGCCTCACGACCAAGATTCAATTTCCCGTGTTATCCACTGAAAAAGTGAAGTTTAGACAACTTTAAACTTCACTTGTTTAGACAGAGAGTTTTTCAAATCGACTCATAATAACTGACGGAAGTTATGAGATCAGTGGCGTAGCGTGCCTTGGCGGGGCCCCGTATAAAATTTTTTTGGGGGCTCTTATGAAGGGTAAAGAATTGTCTCACAAAAGAAAAAAAAAAGCTTGCATAAAATTATAAGAAATATTTATTAATCTATGTCACTTTTCCAAAAAGTTTACAAACAATTCAAATTGAATATACACTCTCCTTGCCTCTGTTTCGGCAAACTGATTTATTACATTATTTAATTTATCAAAAGACTTTAGTTTTTCTAAATTTCTGCCTCTATGGACAATAGTGACAGATCTGTTAGGCGTTCATGCGCCATCTAAGCTCTTAGGTATTTGTTTTAAAGTTTTAAGAAATTGGGATTTTTTTAATTTTGCTTACGAACGTTCGGGGGCCCCGTAGGCCGGGGGCCCCGTATAATTGATACGGCAGATACGGCGGTAGCTACGCCCCTGTATGAGATAACAAACACAATTGAGAACCTGCTTTTTTTGATTTGAAGTCAGTTAACAAAATAGCTAGAGCTCAAGTTTAAAAACGCTTCAGTTCAACCGAACGAAATGTCGGTAAGTCTTGAAAGGTGCTAATTATAAGTATAGCAAAAAAAGGTCTGTCGGTGGTCTAATATCAACCTTCGATGGCTCATATTATAAAGTTTAAGGAAGAGGAAGTTTTGCTATTTTGAGTGGCTTTAGATTATACATGGGCACGCCCAGTCCGGTTTTGTTCTACAATGGTTTATATGGTTATAAATCGTGTTAGAAATACACTGAAGCTCTTCTTTACATGTTGAAGGAGACTATACGATATGGGCTGGTGGTCAAATAAGTTACACATTTTTCTCTAAACGCTTGAATGGTTTTAGTAATTTTATTTTGAACTTTTATGCAACGAAATAATGGTTACGCGTAAATGGGCTCACAGTCTGAATGATATTACATCAGTTGGCAAGTTTGTTTACAAATGTCCGCGTCAGCGTAAATTATGAATTAAAAATATTATTTTCTAACTTTTTATTGATTATCTCGCTAAGCTTTACATTACAAGATTGAATTGTATGCAATTCCATTAGATTTCAACGCGTTCTTTTGCTAAAGCTCGAACACAACATCCATAGCTAGATTGAAAAATGAAAGAGAATAATGGTTCAAAAGCGATCATAAAGTTATTGCAAAATACATGTGATAAATCTCCACCCACTCAGTAAATCGCTATTGGCAAATAAGTTCCAACATGTTTAACGAATTTTAAAGAATCTTTATTGCAGAGTAGGTACATCACTGTTAAGTACTATGCCAACATCTGGGGACCGGTCTCACTCGTTCTGCCAGACCCACGCAACTTCTGCCCTCTACGCGCGTCGAATCGACTTTACATTTTACCATTACACAGTGTCCACTGGATGTTTAACATTAAGAATAAAAGAGGTTTGGCTCATCGACGAGCAATGTATCAGGAACTTCTTGATTTTATAGCCCATGCTGGTCGTAAAACATAGTTTTATAAAAGCGCAGGTTCTCGAGACACCTAATAACTGCAAGTTAGTAAGCAAACTATTTGCATCCGACGGTATTTTTCCTTGAAACGCCCAGCCCTACCTTATATTTCACTTGCTTTACCAGAAAAGTTAACGGTTGCTCAGGTCTTGTCTATAAATTAATGTTGAAATCGCTGTTGCTTATCCACTTCGTGATGTATGGGTACGTAACAGCGATAAACTGAAAACACATTCTCAGGAAGTTCGGTTCCTGACGACAAAAGCGTGAAGATATGCAACGATTAAAAATAAATGGAGATAATTCCACTTTACGGCGTTTTCCGCAATGAAGAGACGTATCAATCCGGAAGGCGTAGGCAGGACGGGTTTTTGTGTGGACTTAATTAATTTGATCATCATCTGGAAGCACACAGTAGAGTAGGGTATGAAGTAAGGCCGGTCGGAAGTGACGCCTTGTCTGCGTCTGCATACTTCCGCTCGGAAGCGGTGCCGACCAGCTTCCTGACTATCCATGGTCAAGTGACGTTCCGCTTTTTAAAGACAACGATGATGATTTATGTGACTCTTTGTCTTCAGGTCAGAAACCAGCTTTCGTTGATCAGTAGTTTCAAGATTGGAGCGGGTAGAGGAAGAAAATTCATATTTAAAGCATTACAATAAAATTTTGAAGAACTGGGTCTTCCGAAATTTGTATTTTATATTAAAAGAAGACCTTGATAGAATAATGCAACTTTGGATGCGAGTCATTTTTATCGGGTAATAAAAATCTATGTCAATTATGCCATTTTACATTATGTGGTTTTAATGATGCTAATAAATCGAAGTATTATACAAATAGCTGAGGTTTCCTCCAAAACTGAGTTGCGTTGATAATGCTTTCGAAATATTATATCTTTGGAAATATTTATATGTCACACATTTCCAGAATGTATGTTACAAAGTTAAATTTTAAAATTTCTATGGTGTGCAACTCTCAGTGTAAAGTAATCCAGCATGTTTTGGGTAAACGTATAATGAGGCTTCATTACTACTACTAGAGGGTAATGACGTCAATTATACGGGTATAGGTACTGTCAGTTACTGGCACTTATCGAAATCTTAAACATAAATCTAGATAAAATATTTAGTATTAATCCGCTAATCTAGTCTATGTACCTAAGTTAACTTTATGTAGACTTGTGCACTACGCAACACCCTCAAATCCTGATGCATAGTGAAATAAGGTACACAACAAAAATACCACAAAAATAAAGACTTAACATTCGACACGTGTTTCACCTCTTCATAAAGAAGTTTTTTTTTTTTTTTTTTTTTTTTTTTTTTTATGTAAGTCGCTGATGGAACAAGCATATGGCCCACCTGATGTTAAGTGGTAACCATCGCCTATAACAAAGCACTGCCTCGTAGGTCACGCACGTCAGGAACGTGCCCTACGATGCACTGTCCTGCGTCCATCAACTGGAGGCATACAGATATTCAGCCTCACGTGCCAATAATTACACCGGCACCCATACCCTTCAAACCGAAACACAGCAATGCTGCTTCACGGCAGAAATAGGCATGGTGGTAGTACTTCCCCGGACGAGCCCTTCACAAAGAGCTCTACTACTACTAAAAGTAACATAGAGGTAGATTAGATCAGCGGATTAACACTAAATATTTTTTCTAGTTTTATGTTTTATGGAATTCCGCAAAGTCACGCCTGAATCAATTAATTATAGAAATCTTGTTATAAGTAGTTCTCTGATACTTGAGCGTCAGCATTCAAGTCAATTCTGTAGAACGATGCTGAAAACAAGTTCTCTTCTGAATATAATAAAAATGTACCACCTCGTGTTTTATGCAGTATTTATAGTTGAGTTTAGATGTTTTTGCAAAATCGAGGTAAGTTTAAGAATTTTTAAATGGGGTTTGAAGGAAAGATTAAATTTAAATGGAATAAAAGTTTTTGGTTAAACATTTAATAAAATGTTGTTTATGCATGCTCATACTGCAATACTTTTATAGGATACTTTTGAATAAAACATCTCATAAAAATCTGTATTTTGGACAACAACTACCTAATTTGGTTGACATTCAGGCACGATTTGTAAAATAATTGTTGACACAACACAATTTAGCCCCAAATTAAGCAGACCTTGTACTATGGGAGCCAGATAGCTGATATAAGTACTACTTACACTATTTTTTATGGAACAAACATCTGCGTTCGCCTTACAAATATTTGTTCTCGGTGGGGATCGAACTCACGACCTAAGTACGACGCAGAAGGCAGAATTTAGCTGAGAGGAATTACAAGAAACCGACAGTCTGAATACATTTTAAAACTGCGTCATCCTAGTGCGTATGAGCATCCGCGATCTACACAAATATTTATAGTGTTTTCTGGCATATGCCGCGACGCAATAGTGGTGCAATTTTTATGGGTTCGTTGAACTTCATAGTTTTTATAATAAAGGTTATCCTCATGCGTAATTTATTTATACCCGCAAGTGTACGTGACATTGAAACGTAAATTGCTGATTTATGAATGAATGGAAATTGCTTTGTATCGTCAGTATTTGTTGTGCTTATTTGACATAATTCAGTGATTGCTACGTTGCCCTTTATGTATGAATATATATTATAAGAATGTATATATAAAATACATATAAGAATAATGCTTTTCTATACTTATCCCAAAGTCGTTCACTACTGATCGTATTAAGATTTAGTTACACCAGGTGTAAAAGAGATAGAAGAATACGTTCAGAGCATGCTTCTTGATCGAAAAGCTATCAATAAAAAAACAGTTTAATCAATTTCATGACTAATTCCTAAATAAAAGTAGATTTATCAGGTATAGATAGTTAGAAAATAAAATTGCATACTTAGTAAATAGGCGAACGTTAACCTTTAGGGATCATAATTTTATTTATATATTTTGAGATTAGGGTTATCTTTAGTATTCAATTTCGGTCGTTAAACACCATGTATACATAATCCATTGTATTCAGGGTGTAAAAAGACCGCTACTGAGCAGTCTTGCCTGCAGCGTACTTCTCAAAAAGCATACTGAAGCATTACGTATGAAAACTGATATTTCCAAAACAACATTGCCACTAACGTCCACGCAGAGAAATATTATACCTTGATTAAACCAATGTTGTTTACCAATTCCACATTGCAAACCTCGCGCCAGCTAGTTGAACTAAGTACTTAAAGTCCATTGCAATTGTACCTGTATATCAAATTACAGCTGTATTTAAACAGGAAATGATTATATCAATGATTTGTTTCAACTGACTCTGCGAAACATTTCTTTTGCAACGAATGCAGTACGTGCCATTGCTAATCAAAGTGTTTGATGTCATCGATACTTGTATATAGATATACAATAGTAGTTATACAGTAGTAGTAGAACTTTTTGTAAAGGGCTCGTCCGGGGAAAGACTACCACCATGCCTATTTCTGCAGCATTGCTGTGTATAGGGTCAAGATAGTGTGGGTGCCGGTGAAATTTCTGGCCCGGGAGGCTGAACATCAGTAAGGCCTCAAGTTTACGCAGGGCAGTGCATCGTAGGGCACGTTCCTGAATTGCGTAACCTACTAGGTAGTGCTTTGTTATAGGCTATATGGTTACCATATGCATGTGGGGGCCATATGCTTGTTCCATCAACTAAGTATTAAAAAAAATAACAAAGTTATAATTTTTTTGGCAACATCGATTATTAAATGCGGTGTGCGTTGCGTTCACAACAAAGCCTCTCCATGAATGGAACATCACGATGATAACAATATTCTTAAAACACTAATGATTGACATGACGTATCATTCATACAGGTCTTCATTGAATTGGAGTGATCGCAAGTACATACGCCTATTGCGGCAATTTATGTTGAAGTCTACTAGCAGTTCAAACGGTCAGATAAGACACCCATTCGCTACATCCTTATTCCAAGGACAGTGTTGCCGGCGACGAATCGCGAACGAAATGCTAATTCGTACGCTACAGTGAATACCTTATGCGATCTTAAAAAAACTACCATACCTACCTCCGTGCTTGGAGACTGCTGTAAATGCGAGTAGCTGACGTTTCGGACAAATTTTGCTGGGACACATTGTCCCAAATGACACTTTTGATTTTAATATTATTTTTACTGACGTTTCGGACACCATTCAAAATAACTGCATTGTACAGTCAGGTAAAAAAACAGGTTTTTACCGAGACGCGGCGGTGCCGGTGGCGGCATAGCAAATTTATTTATTTATTTATTTATTTATTTATTTATTTATTTATTTATTTATTTATTTATTTATTTATTTATTTATTTATTTATTTATTTATTTATTTATTTATTTATTTATTTATTTATTTATTTATTTATTTATTTATTTATTTATTTATTTATTTATTTATTTATTTATTTATTTATTTATTTATTTATTTTGGGGGTAAAAAAAAAACTAAGTCCACGATTGATTTCAATGAATACCTCAATATTACTTTGACTGAATTTGAAGCAAGGACAAATAAATATTGAATTATGCATAGAACGCCTTGCTATATAAAAATAAAAAAAACCAAAGACAAAAAAGTTTTATTTAAAAAGATAATATAGAAAATAGATGATTTTAAAGTGTTTATTTGGTAAAATATTAGAAGAATATAAGAAAATTGATAATTTTAAAGTTTTTATTAGGTAAAATACTATGTCAAATGCTGTGTAAATTACTGTGATTGTTCTAGGTTAATGTTTTTATTTATCTTGTTACGCTCGCAAAGCAATTTGATTAGCTTTATCACATTACGTTATATTTAGCTTAAACATATTTTACCTGACTGTACTCAAACGTATTAATAATTTGATGGTGTCCGAAACGTCAGTAAAAATAATATTAAAATCAAAAGTGTCATTTGGGACACTTTGTCCCAGCGAAATTTGTCCGAAACGTCAGCTACTCGTAAATGCCCAAGTTAAATACCCGCTGTAACTAAGTTAGGTACTTATAAAAAATTCTTTACATAAGTTACATAAAAATACATCCAAAAACTGGCAATTATTTTGGCTTATATTATTGAGTTTATTAATTTAGCAGCGTAATAGGCAACCGTATTATAATTTATAGAAAGCCTACGAGGGTCACCCAGCAAGTCCTCAGGATATAGACATTTTCATTTCTTTCACAAGAAGATAGTACAATTCGGCCAGTCTCTATTTCTGGTTTATGAATGACGTTAATTTAAACACCAGATACTATGTTTACTACGTTCAAACCCATTAATACCACCTCGGAGAACATCGCCGGAGAAAGATAAACACACCGCTCCGAAAGCGGATCGCTGGCAACAACAGACAGCGGCATCCGCCAAAAATAAAGTCCTTGACCTTCCTGAAGTTTATCTCATCTTATTTAAAAATAAAAGTAGCCATGAACTTCAAAATGCGAGTGCGAGCACTAACGCATGTAGGAAACCCGTCGTCGTGCCCGTTGGCCTTCGGTGGTTCACGAACAAGGATCCTTTGTGTCAACCGTACGAGCCGAGACCGTCTCAGCCTGTACTTTTGCACACTGCCACTGTATATTCTCATGCTGAGAATACACTGCAGTTTGTTATACCCGATCGACTCATAGAAGGAGTAACTCAATAACGCGATGGCCCGACTGATCGATAGGTTCAAGACCGTGCCACTGAATAATAAATGAATCACAAGATAATTGGGTAGAAACAATTCATACTAAGAAATAAGAAATCTTTGACATTTGAATTGTTTTGTGCGACGCTAGTGACCTATGGGTTATGTCTTGACAACTTTATGCACATACCTACCTAACTACTGGTTACCGTAGTTTTTTATTAGCTTTTCCGCTTGTAGGCATGCATCCGTTCCGTGGGTATTTACATTGTTTAAAGATGAAACTTACCTACGTTATTTTATTCAACCTTTCCAATTTTTATTTTTATTCCATGTTTCAATTTGTTCGGTCACGTGGAAATAAATTTTAAATTATCTTAGGGTTTAAACGTTTCAAAGCCAAGATTTAATTTAAATCTTTTTAAGTTTTAATTTTCTATTTTTCAGTCTGCGTTTTCCGACATAGGTTAAAGATGAAACTTACCTACGTTATTTTATTCAACCTTTCCAATTTTTATTTTTATTCCATGTTTCAATTTGTTCGGTCACGTGGAAATAAATTTTAAATTATCTTAGGTTTTAAACGTTTCAAAGCCAAGATTTAATTTAAATCTTTTTAGGTTTTATTTTTCTATTTTTCAGTCTGCGTTTTCCGACATAGGTATATGACGACGACGATACGAGAAGGTAATTATTATGAATATGAGAAGCTAGAAACGATAACGAAATAAAAGAGCTTAATACATACAAAAAATGCGTTAAAAACGTTAGTAAACATTCATTTCTACAGTTCAAACGAACCGCGTTATCAATTCTCTAAAATTATTAAGAGTTTTGAGAACCATTGTTGAAAGACGTCGTTCTCAGTAACCAGGCTTGGCCCCACCAATTAACTCCAAACAGCCACTCTTTGTTTCTTGCGATAATTTGGCACGTTTCGGCTATTTATGCTGATCAGATAATTCCGCAGACTCTGCTCGAATTTGCCTAAAATAGGCCGAAAATACCGCAAGCATCATGGTTTATGACTCAAGTTACTGCGGATAAAAGAACACTATTTGTGGTCTGACTTTATGAAGACTATGGTTGAGATCAAAGTAGTAGAAATGTGTGGGATCCATACCCTTTGCAGACTATATAGAATGTTGTAACATTCATTTGATCTATTTCTAAAACAACACAAAAATGCTGAACAAAATCGATAATAGCTTGCAGTATTTTTCTCCTGGCATCGTATTGCAATATTGTAGTTAGTACCTAGGTAAATAATAGAGTTGTACACGGCATGACGGGCTTGTCTGTATGTAGGCCAACGGGCTCTGCTATACTATCAATATGTTATTTTTTAAATCGATAACTCTACAATAGCTCACCATTATAGGTAAAACAAATTGGTAAGTATCACTTTTCGCTTCATTCATTGGTATACAAACTAAACCAAAACTCTTTACAAAATTATAATATAGAGATCTGAAATCTTTATGAAACTAAAGAAACGTTATTAGTTTAGACTCAACACATCGCACGCGTCATATTAAAACTTGTAAGTATAAACAAACCAAACGAACGAACATTGGGTAAGTATAGCTTACCAAGAAATAGCCAGTGACACAAACAGCAATCAAATGTTGTTACTAACAAATAAATGATATAAACAAGGAACAGCGATCACATATCTTGTTGCCATCAATTTCGACCCCTATCTATCTGTTGCCATGCTAGTTTTACAAAGCGTTCCTATTCGCTATCTCATGTTTATTACGTCAACATTCAGTCTTGTTGTTGTTCCTTGTCAAATATAAGTCTCGTTTCAATTCGTTTTTAATTTCAATCGAGGCTCAAAATAATGTCAAAACTGACAGAAGCGACTAGGTTTTGAATGCAACAAAATACACGCAATCACCCCACAGATCTAACATAACAAACTGTTTAACATAAGTACGTGTATTTTCAGCTACAATAAAAAGGCGACAAAACTGATTAAAGCAAATGGAAGTCGCGCTTTTCAAGCGTGCACGGCCAGAGCCCTCAAAGGCAGCCGCAAGTGGAACGACCAGTTTTTAGATCCACGGTTTGAATAACATCGCCTCAGGCTACAGACGCTACCAACTAGGTATTTTAAGAGATGAGTTTTACGCATCCACTTTTGAAAATTACCTTCGAAGTTTAGTTTTACACATCATTTTGTGCACACGTTGCATAATTCATCGTATGCCCAAAGTTGCATCAAATATTTTGATGAGACTGACAATTAGTGCGTTTTTACGGCAGCTTCTGAAAATATTGTGATACAAATTGGTGCTTTGTTTCATGACAAAGGATAATACATTTTCAGTTTTATTGCTGTGCTGAAACTCAACAGCATTAGGTATGTACTTACCTATTTTAGAAGCCACCATCAAAGGTCATTATTATGTCCGCACAAGACAAGTCATGTAGGAAATAAAACGAGAGCGTTTTGTCTTCCTCGTCCGGACTGCAACGAGGTCGTCTAATCTTCCTGAATAATAAATTAACTATACCATAAGCATGTATTTCCTATCCATGACGTCGTCCACCATTTCGTGTTATCTATACTACCGATCTGAATTTTGCTTTTGTTATCTGCAACAGACAGACTCAGGCTCTCGACCCAAATAATCGTTCAGTACCTACAGCAACGCTTTGAGATGGTTATTTGCTATGTTATAAGACAGATAGAGAACAACATAAATAAAGATAAAACGATGTTTTTAAAAGTAAGAAATGATTGATGATACGCACCAATTATTCACAAAACTTTTAAGATGAGATTGCTAAAATATTGCTTTTCCAAAATGAAGTTAAGGATTTCCGTTCTTCCCTCAGTAAACAATAAACAGAGTAAATAAGCTTAAGATCCGCAACCAGACAGTGAAAAATGAATCACAGCAAGCAGATAAGATCTTACATTAACAATATTAATTTAGAGATGTGAATCGGTCCTTTGGTCAGGACATTTTTTGTGATTTTCTTTAAGGTGTATACTCAAGTTGGATGACTTTGCATGTTTATGAATGTTCGTGGCTTCATCAATTTCATTCTATATCAGCATGATATAAAATAAAAATAATTTCTTGTATTGATGTTGAAATCCTTGGGTTTATGGACCTTCTATGCAATGTAAAAGTCAACCAAGAAGTGTAATTGACCGGAGCTGGCTACTTGGGTAGCCGCTGCATTCCCTTGCATTTTAATTATCCTTTTACGGCTTTGTATTAATGTAAAAAGTTTAAACACGTCGTGTTTTCGATATTCCGTAACGTCGTTCGCGGGACAATACGACCGGGACGCCTTTAGGGAAGTGCGTGATCTGCCTTTTAACTTGCGGTCGTTGGGACGTGCTAAACATTGTTTTACAAGGCATTTTTATCGATAGATTCTGTATATTGTCACTACATCTTCGTCTGTAAACTTGCTTCGTTATCTTCACAATTATGTTAGTTAAAAGAATTATATTCATTAATCATTAATCTAGCGGAGATCTATCGGAGTTTACAATTAAGTAAGTTAGAGTTGTAAAAGTTATTTACTTTTGTTATTGTAAAGTTGATTCTCTGAAGGCTTTGGGTAAATGTGTTTGACGTACGGTAAAATAATCACAACAGGATTGCATACTGATGTACAGTATGCAATCCTGTTGTGATTATTTTACCGGAGAACGGCACAAACATTTAGGTACATTGCATATTAACAAACATAAATATGTATATAGCATACTAAAGTAAAATAAACACAAAATTGCTAATATAACAAAAATACAAACTAAAAGAAGATGAATCCAGGGGATAATCATATCTTTGTGTTCTTTTTTTCAACCACTTCCGCGAACGGAGAGCGTTCTTCGAAACTAGCTGTCTCCAAGCTTTTTTGTTTAAAAATATTTACCATCGCGTTTTATTTCTCGATGTCGATATAAATAAATAGTAGACATCACTATTGCGGTGAAGCGTCTCGCTGCTGCCATACCTACCTGCTATAAAAGTGCATTGTAAGCCTCTTGGAAATAATTCTACGTCATCTGAGTGCATTTACATGCGAAGCTTTGGTTCTTAGTTTATTGCACGAATTATATGAATAAAAAGTAATGGCTCTACCACCCTAGGATATTGAATAATCACTCTAAATATGGGCCAGCACCAACTTTTTCTCATAGTATTAGATTAAGTAAGACGAGTACCTATCATTTAGTTAGTAAGTTACTTAGATTACACGATCAGCATCGATAATTGGAACGCTGGAATATAAAATTGTATTTATTGGTCAATAGTTTTTTTTCTTGGTCAAGAATGAGCTGAACATTATACTTATCTCAAAAACCAAAAGAAAAATTATACAAATAAATTAAAAAAGAAATTTATTATTCTTATGGAAGGTTTTACTTAATTGGCAATGACGGATTTATGTTACCTTAAAACTGTTATAAAAATAAGAGATGCAAAAATTCTGTCGTAGGTAAATGCGCAGTCGACTACCTGAAGATTTATTGGAAGCCAAAATTACTAATGCTATAAATAAATATTAAAAGCAAACATTTTGCAATTTTTCATAAAAGTGAACTTTCAAGATTCTATAAAGTTTTAGACAGTATCATACTGTTTTGTTTATTTAAGCCATTGTTCGTAGGTCTATATAGTGCATGGTTGAATATAATCTATTATTCGAAATCTTAAATTCAGCGCTCGCACATTCGACTGTTTCTCAGAAATAAAACAAAGGTAACCTACGTTCTTAAAATCACAGGTTAGACCAGAGATTAACCCCCGAATACTGAAACGCAACTCAGATGAAAATCTGTCAAATATTCGTCGCTTGAGACGTGCTTAAATCTGAGTTGCGTTTCAGTATTCGGGGGTTAGACTTAAACGCATAATTATATTATACTCTTCTCTTGAATATAGCTTCGATGACAAGCTCGTTCTAAGTCACAATATTACAACACTCATTAGATAAAATTAAGTGGATGTAAGTGAGTTCAAATGTCGTCATCAGTTGAACTTTTAGGCCGTTACCTTCAAATGCTCGTGCCCATTGCAACATTATATTTACATACATTTTAAAGGTGTGTACATCAAAATAAGCATGTTTATGTTATAAATGTGACGTTAGTTTACCGACGTTCAGAAATATGTAGATTCAAGTTCTGCTAACTGTTTACCTAGTTATCGGTCGGTACTACGAAAGAGTTGGTGCATTAAGGAGCAGTTTTTATAATTTTCAACTAACTACGGATAAAAAAGTTTCATCAACGATTAAAATTAAAATGGGCGAAAACTATGAAAGAAAGATTATAAGAAAGCAACTTTAAAGATCCCAAAAAGTGTTGCGTTTCACATGGCGACAGCTAATTGTGGAAACGAATCCCAAACTAATAACATAAACACGTATGGCATTAACTTGAACACTTTTGAAATCATGATAATAAACAACAGAGCTTTGTGTTTGTAATAAAAACATCGAGATGATAAATAAAAGTCACTGCGGAGATTTTCTTTCTTTTGAGCCGCTTCATTGAAATATTACTGCCAAGCGCTTTATTGCCGATTAACTTGGTGCATTTTATTTGGAAAGCAAATCAAACCAAACCACGTACGGATGTAATCAAGCCAGATCCGCAAAATTACGTGACCGCCTTTTACAAGAGTATCCTTACCCGAGTATGAGTACTTGATTTGTAGAGATTTGGTCGAAATCTTTGTAATAGGCATTGAGATATTATAACGTAGTTATAATTACTAGACCGAATTCAAGCTTCAACCAAAGCTGGATGATCCTCAAAATTGGATAAAGTTTATCACACAGAATAAGTGTTTGCATTAATATTTATGTACCGCCAGTTTTCAATGATTCTTCAATTCAATTCATACGAAATCAGTTTGCGCCCAAAAGGTTTATTTACAAACGTTATCTGCAACTGTTTTTATTTAAAATTTGAGAGCAGGATTTAATCTAATATAGTAAAAACAATTTGAACGTCAAGTGGTTATTTATTATCAAGCCACAACATATTTATGACCCACAACCGCCATCTTTGAGTGCAAGATTCAATACAAAGTTCTCTCAAAAGCAGTTCTAAGATGGAGCGTACAAATTATTCCGCTGTCACCGTTGTGAACCCGTATTTTTTGTAGCACCAGTCTACCCCACTTACTTTAGAAACAAAACATTATAGGGGTGCATGTGAGTGAAACGACTAATATAATATCGATAAAAATTACATATCTTAAGGACGAGATAAAAATCACGGCACTTATCGCTTGACCGTTTTTTATATCTAAAATTAAACATTTTAAATCCATTAGCACGCCATTGTTTTTCTTTTACAGCTAGAGGACAACGATTAGTACAATTTATGCAAAACTTGGTTGTTTGTTTTATCAATTCACTAGTTACGATACCAGCTGATTACCATACCGTCGTCGCAGGTCATAAAGCAAGTCCTTTTGCATTTTAACAAAATGTTAGATACGTAAGGCCAGCTAATAATTTAAATATAAGTCACCTCTAAACATCATTAATTATGCTTTCCGAGCTAAGCCAAGACAGGCATTCAACATTGGTATTTTGGCTTCTGTAAAAGAGAACCTCTAAACAAATTAGTTGTTGGATAATAATAAATAGTTATGTCAGAAGTTTATATACAAAAAATTACCGCCAGGCTATTTGATTGCTCTACGACGACGCGACGCCCCGACGCGACGGTGCAATCTTCTGTAGCTGACATGGTTCGATGGGCATGAGTGTGGTGTGACACATGTGACACAGTGAGCACTTAGATCATTTCCGTCGATATCGATAAAATCTGTCAGTCGTCACGTCACTAGTTCCTCGCTCCGGGAGACAAGTGCAGGGTTGGGTTAGGTCAGGTGCCACACTTCGGTGCACACATGTATGGCTCGGATATACCACACAAACAATAAGACCTGTGTTTGACGAGTTTTTTGCTGTGGGTGCTGGTTTGAATAGAGCAAAGTAACGAGAACCGTTCTTGGTGAGGTAGTTCTTTTGTAGTTATGAATTTCTGTTTATTCTTTTTCAATATTTAGAATAACTAGAACCTATTTATTAGTGAAGTGTTACATCAAGTACGTACTCAAAGACACTCGTAAAAGTTATCAATATAAATATCAACACAGACTAAGTAATAGTACGTGCGTAGTATAGGCACGTATAGGTAAATTAATCTTATAAAGCAGGTGCAATAATAATCTGGACAAGGAAGCCATAAAAATAAGCACCCAGTGATTTTGAATGAGTTCGCCATCTGCAAATCTATTGGTTAGGGGATGCATGCTTCAAGCGTCTGGTTATATCATATTGCATTTGCGTGTTACGTCGTGCTAGATGACTTATTTTATATCCTGCATAATCACATGCTCGCAAGTTTTATTAATACTGCAGATTAGGTAGCTTCAATCTTTTATTATGGCCCCTGATTTGAAGACTTTGAGATTCATTTTATATCCTTTAAATTGCACATTTGATAATACAACTAATTAATGCTAAAATGCTTAATGGATTTTAAAGATAGGTGAGTACTCTTTTTATTTTTATACCACTACTCAGTATCAGTGGTGGAGTATCAATATCAGTGGTTCAACAAATTTTATAGAAACAGAATCTGTACGTATACTTTACATAGATGAGTTTTTACCACGTACCTACCACTACCAACCCATAAATTAGGTACTATACAAAATGGGATACGGGATAACCTAACGAATTCAGTTTTTAACGATCGCGGATGTCAACACCGACAAAAGGCAATGCGCATTAGCCAACTCCTTATTTCATTAGTCAATTACCCGTCGATCAATTATCGTCGGAGCGTCACTCCTGAAACCATAGGCGTGAACATGCGACATGAAAAGCCGGGAGGTAAAAAATCCTCCAACTAAACTAGGACTGTGAGATATAGTGGTGTTGTACCGAAATGTTCAGGAAAGATGGGTCATGCGAAAGCGGTCGAAGCCACATGTATCGCAGAGGGGGTGGAGGGCGACTAAGCGAGGCGACGGGCGTGGGAACACAGGCGCACATATGGACCGCAGCTTTATCATACTATACGCGACGCGGATAATAAATAAAAACGTTTAGTTAAACACAATCTACACAGTAATGACCGAGCTTGCACATTTAGATTGAGTTATAAACAGTCGTTAGCGCTCATGTTTAACCGACGATATGATAGGCTCGCCTTGAATGGTTACATTAGGGTTAATGATACAAAAATTATAGGTTATGTCGAATTAAAATGGGTTTCTTGGTAGAACCATAATTTATCCTTTGGCACTTTGAATGAATCAACGTGCAAGTACTTTTATTTGATTGCAAATTATCTTTATTGAGTGTTAGATAGATCAAGATAAGTATAGGTATGTACAATAATCATCAAGCCTTTAAATAGTAAATAAAAGAACAGTGAAGTTTTTTTAGCAGATTGTTTACTAAGTATTACTCAATTGTTTGTTCTGTTCTGAATGTTATAAAGTTGAACAAAGTTTTAACACTTGAAATAATAGAAAAAGTAAATCAATTTTCGTCCCATTTTTTTGTAGAGATGATGAGATATGTAACCGTCAATTACCTTTGTGTGTCAGGTTGAAGTAAAATTAAAAGTTTAACTGACAGGTTGGCTCGTACCTGATGAGAAAACGGTACCCTGCCAAGATGTCATTGAACACAGTCAAGACCAAGGTGAGTTATTTTGATTGATTACATTACAACTGGCTCTTATCCAGAATCGTCCAGAAACTAAACGAATTTAACAAACTTTTCTCCTGAGGGTTTTTAGAGCGAGCCTCAATTTTCATTGAATTAATACTTTATCGAGAGTAGTATAAACGCCTTGGCACAGAGCCTAAACTTATCATGGCAAACCCACTCAGTTCCATTGACGAAAGGCTTTTATTCGACCTTCGCACAAAGAGCTTCATCGATGGATAGATAAAATGTAACTTATTATCTGCAGTAGGCTGTGTAACTGTGCTCGATCTAACTAAGATCCATATTTGGGAGAGTTATAGAAGAGGCTCTTTTTTTCAAAGCGATGTATTATGGGATGTTTTCTTTAATTGTAAATCTGAAGATCCCAACATTGGATCTTAAACTAATGAAATAATATATAAATTAATAAATATAGTGGACAACCTACACAACACTATCCAAATTAAGCAGGGCTTGTACTATGGGAAACAGATAGCTGATTTAATACATATTTTTTTGTAAATACATAAGTACTTATGTTTACAAATAAATATTAGATACAGACAGAGAACAAACATCTGCGTTCACCACACAAATATTTGTTCTAGGTCGGGATCAAACCCACGACCTACGGCGCAGAAGGATTACTACATACTGAGCCAGTCAGATCAAACTGTTGTTGAAATTCCGAAAACAAGACAATCTATCGACGTAGTAAAGCAAACTTTTAGGGAAGGAAATCAAAGTGCAACGACACTTGTCATGCGAATAGCTAATCTGTTTCAAAATAGACTAAAAGCAGTCTAATGTTTATAGTTGCAAGATCGGACGATGCACTTGCACTTTTGTCTCGTGAATCCGTTCTGTCGTAGGTACGTGCATGGTTCAACGTCCGAAACCTATGCCAATGCCAGGTTGCCTGCCAATAACACCCAGCTTAATTGTTTGCATCTACAGACGAAAAGAAAAGCTGATCAACAAGTAACATTTTAGAAAAGTTCGAAAAGAATTAAATTGTTGAAAGTATTCTGATTGTTTATGTTGTTTTTTTGTTTGAATACTTCATAAAGATAAAAATCGCAGTTTCTCATTGAAACATTTGTTTACGTCTTTGTTGTAAGACAAAATGAACACTACAAATCAAAATAGACAACGATTACACAACAGCGGGTGTGGTTATAAATCAATCATCGATATTCATAGAAATCATAACAACATTTAATTTTATGAATGTGACCTATTGATTCTGATTGTGAAACACGTCCCATACATGGCTCCTTGAAATTGCTGCTATGAACGTTGTGGAATCTGCGGTGACGCAGAGCTTATGCAAACGGTCGTTAATTTGATAGTAACTTTTATTTGTGAAAGTTTATTTTCTCACTTTGCTAACTAATTATAAACCTAGTAGATAAACAAAGTAATTCGCTGCAAATCACGTAATGTTTTCGGATTTCAAAGAACTATAACTTAGATTCATATACACTCAATGTTTTTCTAGGAGGTAAAATGCCTGAGATATTTTTATAATGCACAATAAATAAGCCAAGCCGGCGTTGTAAACAAACCCGCACCGTGCCAGTCATCGTGATAGATGGCTTCGTCATGTTCATTGTAGGTAATAATTATAAGCATGCCTATATCTACTGATCTGATCGATTTTATACAAAACAGACTCATAGTTGCGAATTTTAATTTAAGCTCCAAAATAATGATTTGTAAAGTTTTCGCAGAAGGATGATTTGCCAACGATGCGGAAGAGTGTGGAGTCTGGCTAGATGCCCGGAGCCAGCAGATATATCGTGGCATTGGGCCAGCCAGGGTCAGGAGCGGGCGATGATCTCGCCACCGTCACGCAGCCCATCAACAACTGATACCTACTGATTGGCATGCAGCATAACGAACCCGAAGACCCGAAGGCATTATGACGTTTTATTAAATTCATAAACCCAAGTTGAAACCTTATCTCGCGCGCTTACTTAGTCTTCGGATAAGATAAGCGAGACGAGTTATCTAAAGTCCCGAAGGATTGGGGCGAAGCAATATTTAGAAAGCGCTGGCATAAAAAACCTCCAGTAATAAAAACCTTTCGTAGGTACCTTTTACAGCACAGCAGGTAGTAAAGCAACGTAGTTTCTCTGTTAAATTGTTCTGTAAGTGGATGAAAGAACAATATTCTTGTGGCAATAAATAAGTTTTTATGATTGTAGGCTCGCTGGTGCACTGTTGGCCGACAGATTGCCAACATTAGCGACCAAACACGTGTTCGAAAATGTTTATTTAGGCAATCCTCGTAAAGCTCGCTGACAGGATGTGCTCTGAACCCTCAAGGTTGTTTAGGTTATTTTAAATAACTCGTTGCCTATGTGTGTGATTCAAAAATGTATTATTTAGACGTAGTGGCTACATTGTGCCACATGAGCGTATCTAGTTGTTGAAATTCAGAGTAGCAGTGCATAACCATATATATTATGTAAGTACATAAAGATGTAGGTACTTCGGAACTTACGTAAGAATCAACCATGCCGTAAAACAGACCCGCGTCGTCATCAGTTTTCATAAAAAGGCTTATAAATGAATGATGTGTGAAATCTCAGTACCTACTTCGAAATCTTGAATGCAAACGAATTTATTTTTCAAAATAAATTCGTTACTATCAACTCAGCATAGAAGTTGATGGGGCTGATGGTTCTTTAGGTACCTGTTAAATTTACCACTCTCATTTTTAAACTTTGAAGGGGTCGTTCTCTTACTACTTACATATAAAACAATGAGCAAGCACACTTAAGGGCCCCTTCTTTCGAAGATTTAGGTATTTAACTCACCCAGTCGACTTGCATCCGCGTTACGCGGGAGCCGACTTGATATGAACTCCGGTGACCCTTTGACGGCGGGCGAGAACGCCACAGTATAACATAATGCAGTAGGCAAAGTAAGTTTAATATTATTGACTATATTCTTTTAGTATAGGTATTGAAATGAAAGTTTATTAGACTTAAATAGGTATTAACTGTTAATATATACTCTAAAAGTCTAAACTATTTGAATTAGTGAGGTGATAATGATATGATGATTATAGGAGAGTTTGTGGTACCTACCTAAAAATACAAACAACAAATGAAAACAAACATAATTGTTATGTACAATATTTATTCTCATTTATTATACTTACAGGTTGATTTAATATGATGTACAGAATGCTTATTTTGATTAAAACTCATTATAATTTGTTGTTGTGACGTGCTTTTTCCTGTAATTGACTAAACAAGTAGTTGATGTCAATGATGCGTCTCCCTGAAGCTGGTTGAAACTCGTGTTCTTGATTTTCAGACTCTACGAGAAAAGGGTCATCTTGACTAGATTTTCTGCAACAATAAGTGATTTTTGATATTTGGTAAAAAATTTTAAAATTCTTAATATGGAAAATAGCAATGGTTTTAAGCTATAAATTATATTTTATTTCCATAAACTAACAAAATTATAAAATGATGAAGAATTATTAGTAGAAAATATTTTTCCATATCATTGCAGTAAAATGTAAAAAAAAATGTATCTACTCCTGGTTTGTCCTGGTACTCCTGGAGCTCAATTCTAGACTTTTAGAGATTTACGCTCGAAATAGAGATTTGAAATGTCGCGAAAGCAGTGTCATATCACCAAATTTGTCGAAGATAATATCGAACCGCGATAAAATGCGTATTCTAGCCACCGTTAGACTTTTACGTTAGACTTTTACAATAGAGATGTCAGAAAGAAGGTTCATTCCTAAAACTTCCACAGACTATCCCGTTGTTGTTTATATTTATCTACGTTCCGTTTCTATCGATAGAATAGTTCGATAGCACTAACTTTATTATTGTCTTCAAATAAACACATTTCCTATTAAACGGCGTTTATAATGCGTTCTTGTTGTTGTTTATAGTACATTCATTTTCATTAGATAGTAATCAATGGACTTTTCGCACAAAATGTTAGTTACAATAATTAATTCCGGAAACACACGGAACGTTATTATGTACCATAAAACTGTAAACTTTGTTGTTTGTAATCTATGGTCAGTTGTCTATGAAGTGTTGTAGATGTGTCATTGTCAGGATCATTATTAGGATATGTTATTGTCAGGATCATTATACTCAAGAGAAGGACTCCGATGACTTGAGTTTTTAATTCAAAGGTTAACAACTAGATGGCCATTCCATGCAAAAAGAATATTTCTCTCGAAGCTTGAACCCCGGATACAAGTATAGACGTTGACTGTCTGATTGACTGCTCTTCTAACTGCGCCATTGAATAATTACTAAGTACGAGCTAAATTCAATCACTCCTCACTTATTGTAGGTTTATGAGAAAGCATTATTCGCGTTCTCGCTCCCAACTTGTATCCCCTACAAACAAGTAAACATCATTGACTTTTTATCAAAAAGTAAGACTAGGTGGTATGGTCTTGGTACTCTAGTCTGCTCCAAGGACCGAAAGAAAAAAAAGCCCAAAGTCACCCAAAGTATATTAGAGATGTCAATGTCGACTACTACTCACCACTCGACACATATCTAACGGCCTTCGCTCGATAAATGTCTATAGTGATATTGCTGGAATACGATATCTATTGAAAATGTCATGTCTATTTAAATTTGACAGTTCTTGTGATATTTATCTACCGTGACAAAAAAGTCACTGGTCTAGAATTGCCCCCCTGGTTTGTTATACTGTCATAACAGTGACATATCATGTCATTTTTTTGTTTACAAAAATAATCTCCAATTCTGAATCAGACTATCCATACTAATATTATAAATGCGTTTGTAACTCTGTCTGTCTGTCTGTCTGTGTGGCTTTCACGCCAAAACTACTAAACCTATTGAAATGAAATTTGGTACACAGATAGTTCAGGGCCTGAGGAAGGACATAGGCTACTTTTTATTGTGAAAAAGGGTTTTAGGGTTGTAAGGGGTTGAAAATAAGGGTTGAAAGTTGTATGGAAGCATCGTCATTTTTAGAGCTAGAAACTTAAAACTTATTTTTTAAGTCTGTTGATTTGATATAAAAAAATATGACATTCAAAGTTTGTGCTGGGGGGGTAGAGGGAGGGGAGTACAGGGGGGAGTGTGGAGGGGAGGTGCGAGAAGTGATGCGGGGGAGTGTGGGGGGAGGTGCGGGGGGAGTGTGGAAGGGAATACAGGGGGAGTGTGGAGGGGAGGTGGGGGGGGAGTGTGGAGGGGAGTACAGGAGGAGTGTGGAGGGGAGGTGCGGGGGGAGTGTTGAGGGGAGTTAGGGGGGAGGGAGTAAGGGGGGAGTGTGGAAGGGAGGTGCGGGGGGAGTGTAGAGGGGAGTACAGAGGGAGTGTGGAGGGGAGGTGCGGGAAGAGTGTGGAGGGGAGTACAGGGGGAGTGTGGAGGGTAGCACAGGGGGGAGTGTGGAGGGGAGGTGCGGGGGGAGTGTGGAGGGGAGTACTGGGGGAGTGTGGAGGGGAGGTGTGGGGGGAGGGAGTACAGGGGGGAGTGTGGAGGGAAGTATAGGGGGGAGTGTGGAGGGGAGGTGCGAGGGGGGATGCGGGGGGGGGTGTGGAGGGGAGTGTGGAGAAGAGTGCGGGAGGAGCTTAGTGGGGAGTGCAAAGAGGGAGTAAAGGTGGATTGTGGAGGGGAGCCTGGGGGGAGTGTGGGGGGAATGTGGGGGGGTTTTGAGGAGAGTGGGGGGAGTTCGGAGAGGAATGCGGGGGGGATGAAAGTGTGGCGTTGTACGACGCCATATGTCTAAGTTTAGTAAGAGGGCAGACGACTGTGTCACGTGCACGCGAATATGACGTTGTTATTTAATTACTGTTTTCTTCCGCTGCAAATTAAAAATGCTACCCATAGACACTATACCACGCGGACGAAGTCGCGGGCACAGCTAATAGTTAATATTTCATATTTCTTTCCGTACTTATACTGCTTTAACTATACTGTGGCAAAGAGTTGGTACCTACATACTAAGTATATTCTCAGCTATTTATGGAACAAAGTAGGTAAGTAACGTAAGGAGTAAAGTAGGTAATATTTAAATAGAACAATATAGGTTCCTACATAATAAATAAACACGTACGTGCAAGTAATGTACTTACTTAACATTTCTTTGTAATGCATTCGTCCTGTTGCGTTTGTTAGCCATGGTGACGACTTAGCGAGATCAATTTTAGTTAATTTTCGTAAAACCACTGCACGTCACAAGTCGCGCGTCGGGCGGGAAGAGCACTGGCACAGGTCCGTCGTCGGTAAGCGCTACCGCGCGACTGACTTAGCCCACGGCGTCGCGCCGCTCGTGTGTTTGTAGGTAAATAATTCATTATAAATAGGAAAATAACATTACAACATCCAACTCAGCGATTTGTACTAGAAAAGTGATTTATCTAAAGATTGGTGTAAAAATAAAGTCAATATTTTGTTTATTTTAGGCACAGTATTGAATTTGTTTTTTAAAAATAGGCAACTTTGGTATTTTTTTCTATCGAACGAAATTCATCTGATTGTGTAACTGTAAGCGAATTGCACTCTGTAAGATCCTCAACTAAAACATATATTTTTTTCAGAATTTTACGTTAATTTTTGACTGATTCATATTGATTCTACAACAGCATTTGCGGCATAAGCAGCTCTTAACAACTAGTGAGCGCACTCTTAACAACTTATGTGTGATCACCTCTCAAAATCACTTACCTACTGTTAACGAGTTGGGTTTTGTATGAAGCAACCATTAGATCTCGCAAACCCGATACATCATTTCTCCTTATAAAACCCTGACTCGTTAACAATTAGTGGTTTTGCGAGGTGATACCCAACCCCCAAGTTGTTAAGAGTGCGAATATACCTAACCTTCTACATACAGTTACTATTTCATAATAATTTATTTTAATAATTTCACAAAATATCCGTAACTGCGATTATCCGTCCAACCCAAATCCACGGTAATATTTTGCCACTCACTTCCTACCGCAAGGTATTACTGAAGTTGTTGAAATCGCACCAAAGGGGGAGCGTGCATTTGTCATATGCGTTTATTTACACGAAGCCCTGTCGAGCTGGCCGTGTTCCAAACGAAAATAGCAGCTCTGCCGATGTCATTGTACTAGAGCAAACAGCCCTGCAGGGTCCTCCAGGCTTGTAGCAAGGATTCATTTTTCGAAATAGCTGTTTTTAGGGTTCCGTAGCCAAATCAAATCAAAATAGTCTTTAATCAGTTCAATTACAAGAATAACTTTGAAACGTCTTAAAGCTAGGTGAGTCTAGGTGCCACTTTTTTCTGAAACTGTAAGTGTTATCCTTATGAAACTTGGTAAGTATTCTGTGAACCGCATTAAGATTTTTACACAAAAATAGAAAAAGAACAAAAATGTGTGTGTCCCCACCCCATAACCCTGGGTCTAAATTCTACAACCCGGGCTCAGCTTTTAGTGGAAACGCTAAAGGAGTAAACAATAAATCGTGTAAGAGTATTATGCGACGCTCACGTACCTATACCCAAGTTCCTGCTGCATTAACTTTTATAACGTATTCTTATTCATCTGTAATGTATGTGTACAGTCTGCACTATACTTTTAAAAGTTATTGTTAACTAGGTAGGTACCTACCACTTAAAAGGCTGTAGCTTTACCGCTACGTAAACTACTTATTTTATACTTCCAATCGTCGAAGTATAGTACCTACGTAACTTACCTGCCTAAAATGAGGTAAATATTAACAAAATAGTAAGTACCTTAATAGTATTTTGAGATACTTTTAATGTTTAATGCTTGCATTGATGTTTTGTTGTTGTTCAATAAACTAGCCCAGAACAAATACTTAATTATTAATAAGTACACGAAGCCAAATAAAATATAATTAAGACAGCTCAAACAATTATTTTAAATGGGTATATACATATTTTATCCATTTAGAATACAATAAATAGCAAATAGAAAAGAAGCAATATAACGTTGCAAAACTCGAAACATAAATCAGTCTATCAGTGATTTAGATAGAGATAACACTTTATTGTACGCAAGAGCTTATAAAAAAACTAGGCGCCAAAAGTAAAGTACAATAGGCGGTTTTATCGCTTTTGAGACATTTATTCCAGGCAACCTTAGCATCGCAAGTAATTTAATAGAGCGTAACGGACGACTGTGCACAGTAAAATATTCTAATTTAAGCTGTAGGAACCCAGGTACTATATACTTTTACAGAATATTATATCTAAATATATAAAACTCTTTCGTTACTGACTGACTGACTGACTGACTGACTGACAATCAACGCACAGCCTAAACCGTTAGTCCTAGAAGCATGAAACTTGGAGGGTATGTTCCCCTTATAACGTAGAGGTGTACTAAGAAAGGAAATTGGAAAATTATTTCCCGAAGAGGAGAAAAAGGGGAAAAATGGTTTAAAGAAAAATCAACGCACAGCCTAAACCATTAGTCCTAGAAGCATGAAACTTGGAGGGTATGTTCCTCTTATAACGTAGAGGTGTACTAAGAAAGGAAATTGGAAAAATATTTCCCGAAGAGGAGAAAAAGGGGAAAAATGGTTTAAAGAAAAATCAACACACAGCCTAAACCATTAGTCCTAGAAGCATGAAACTTGGAAGATGTGTTGCTCTTATAGAGCAAAGGTGCATTAAGAAAGAAAATCGGAAAATTATTTCCCTAAAAGAAGAAAAAAAAGGAAAAATTTTCATGAAAATTCACAAAAAAATTGCTTTACAAAATACACAAAAAAACAGTAAAAAAAATTCTGCTACCGCAGCATCTGTCACCAAATTTGAATACACACAAAAGTTTACATAAACCCCACCCGAACCACTAAGACAAAATCGCGGAAAACACCTATCATACCGAAACTAAACACCGCACAGCTTCAAAAAACGGCTAAAGTACATGCTCAAAACTATGGTAACCAGCTGGTCATGTCAAATTAAAAAAATCTGATTCGATTATACACCAACACGCAGACGAAACCCTAAATTAGCCACTAATATAACATAAAATCACAAGAAATTGCTTTACAAAATACGCAAAAAAAACCATTAAAAAAATTTCAGCTACCGCAGCATCTGTCACCAGGTTTGAATACACACAAAGGTTTACAAAAAAACCAATGATAACCACTTAGTCAAAATTGCGGGAATCATCTATCATACTTAAACTAAACACCGCTGAAAAAAATCGGCTACAACAGCACCTGCCTTCAAATTCAAATACACTCTAAAGTACATGCTCAAAACTATGGTAAGCTGGTCATGTCAAATTAAAAAAATCTGATTCGATTATACACCAACACGCATACGAAACCCTAAATTAGCCACTAATACAACATAAAATCACAATAAATTGCTTTACAAAATACGCAAAAAAACCATTAAAAATTTTTCAGCTACCGCAGCATCTGTCACCTGGTTTGAATACACACAAAGGTTTACAAAAAAACCAATGATAACCACTTAGACAAAATTGCGGGAATCATCTATCATACTTAAACTAAACACCGCTGAAAAAAATCGGCTACAACAGCACCTGCCTTCAAATTCAAATACACTCTAAAGTACATGCTCAAAACTATGGTAAGCTGGTCATGTCAAATGAAAAAAATCTGATTCGATTATACACCAACACGCATACGAAACCCTAAATTAGCCACTAATACAAAATAAAATCACAAAAAATTGCTTTACAAAATACGCAAAAAAACCATTAAAAATTTTTCAGCTACCGCAGCATCTGTCACCTGGTTTGAATACACACAAAGGTTTACAAAAAAACCAATGATAACCACTTAGACAAAATTGCGGGAATCATCTATCATACTTAAACTAAACACCGCTGAAAAAAATCGGCTACAACAGCACTCGCCTTCAAATTCAAATACACTCTAAAGTACATGCTCAAAACTATGGTAACCAGCAGGTGGTCACGTCAAACTAAAAAATTTGATTCGATTATACACCAACACTTATACGAAATCCCAAATTAGCCACTAATATAACATAAAAACACAAAAAATTGCTTAACAAAATACGCAAAAAAAAAACATTAAAAAAATTTCAGCTACCGCAGCATTTGTCACAAGGTTTTAATACACACAAATATTTACAAAAAAACCAATGATAACCACTTAGACAAAATTGCGGGAATCATCTATCATACTTAAACAAAACACTGCTGAAAAAAAACGGCTACAACAGAACTCGCCTCCAAATTCAAATACACTCTAAAGTACAAGCTCAAAAGGATGGTAACTTGCATTTGATCATGTCAAACTAAAAAAACCAGATTCGATCATACACCGACGAATACGATAGCCCAAATTAGCCACTAAAACAAATCACGAAAACGAGCTTTACAAAATACGCAGAAAAAACCATTAAAAAAATTCAGCTACCGCAGCATCTGTCACCAGGTTTGAATACACACAAAGGTTTACAAAAAAACCAATGATAACCACTTAGACAAAATTGCGGGAATCATCTATCATACTTAAACTAAACACCTCTGAAAGAAATCGGCTACAACAGCACTCGCCTTCAAATTCAAATACACTCTAAAGTACATGCTCAAAAGGATGGTAACTTGCATTTGATCATGTCAAACTAAAAAAACAAGATTCGATTATACACCAACAAATACGATAGCCCAAATTAGCCACTAAAACAAAATCACGAAAAAGAGCTTTACAAAATACGCAAAAAACATTTAAAAAAAATCAGCTTCCGCAGCATCTGTCACCAGGTTTGAATACACACAAAGGTTTACAAAAAACCCCATGATAACCACTAAGACAAAATCGCGGGAAGCACCTATCATATCAAAACTAAACACAGCTGAAAAAAATCGGCTACAACTGCATTTACCATCTTTCGAACACACTTTATATAGTTTTGAATGCAAACTCAAAACTAAGGTAACCAGAGCTTGGTCATGTAAAACCAACGCATACATAACCCAACTTAGCCACTAAGGCAAATTCACGAAAAATAACTCTCAAAAATTACACAAAAAACAGTGAAAACATATCAATAGTTGTCCGCTTTCCACCATAAAATAGTTTCTTTTAAACGAACTCAAACTATGACTTTATACTAACCACGCGGACGAAGTCGCGGGTGACAGCTAGTACTTAAATAAAAACAAAACATACCTACCTACTACCATTAGATTTAACTTCACATTATTCGATAATAGAGTGGGGATAACAATGCTGTTGAAAACCTTCGTATAATTAATAGGTCTGTATAAGTTCTCAGCTCCTAAAAAATATATACATGGCAGCTTGCTCTCAAATTACGGTTATACATTAGTAGATGTACGCCAAGATCTTAGAATCCCACACTTTTGTTTATCTCGCTCACAAAATTGGAGTAGAAAAGATGAGCGTCGAGCAAAAAAGTCGACGATTCGTCGGGCCAACCCTTTTACTTGTCGGCCGTTCTCTTTTTACTTTTATTTTAAAAATATTGCATTCACAAACCAATTTGGAAAGGAAACGTGAGGCTGGCCAAGGTCAGGAGTATTAGTATTCCCGCGGAGTGTTCGCTGTTTGACCGGCACGGCCCGACTCGTCCGCAAAAACATGCTAATGTGTCTACTTTGCAGACGTTTTTCTAAGCTTCATTAGAACTGGCTCGGAGTTTGTAATTATGTCGAATCGCCTGCATAGCTTTAGGGCGCAAGAGCTTTAAGACCAAGACTCTCAGAATCGACCTATTTTAGATTCAACATTAAACAATCAAATATTATTTGTTTTGATCTGATAAAAATATATGTTGTAGTTTAATAAATAATCTTGATTATTCTATGGTTCAAAACACGATATTGTCAACTTTGCTCGATCAAAAAAAATCGCGAAAACTCCCAATTTCGCGAATTTTTGATCGTTTTTTTAAGTCGTACTTGAAGTAGACCCAACGTTTACTCCCGAAAAACATGTCAAAAAATAGGCAATGAAATTACGAAGAATATTCTACGGTTCATTTTTCTCAAAACAGTTTTTTATTGTTTTATCAAGATATTATATAATAATGCGGCCCGCGCGCTTCGTTTCAGTAGCCGGCCAGGCGTCTTTGAGGTAGGACCTGTGTCGCTGTTGCTAGCTCGCTACGTTCCCCGCAAAATATACGATAAATTATTATTGTTGTTTGCCGTCACAGTATAAAATTGTAACAGTAAGTACAATTAACTTTGTTTTACGGAAATATAAGTAAGCAACACAATTTATTTTATTATTTTTCTTTTTTTTTTTTGGGTCATGTAGGGAAGGTGAGATTATTTTGAAAGCAAAATAATTTTTTCCCCCCTCCCCCCTTTAGACCCCTTTATTATTTAAAAAACCTAAAAATGGCCTATTTTTGACCTTTTATTTTCGTGTGGAGCATTGCGGCGAGCGAAGCGAGCCGCCATGCGACCACGGGGAACAACGCGACGAGCGAAGCGAGCCGTGCTGTGAACCCTCCGAAATTTGCCCCCCCGGAACTCCCCCCCTTAGGGTGGCTCTGCAACGGAGAGGTCCTGCATAATTTTTTAATGGGCAACGTAAAGAGGGTCTAGAGTGATTTTGATTGTACAAAAAAATTTGCCCCTCTTGCCCCCCAGGACCCCCCCTTTTGAGAGTGCTACCGGATGCCGTCGAGATAGGAAGGTTTCGATTGGGGTTTCGTATAGAGGGTTTCTTCCTGAATTGAAAGAACAAAAAAAATTTCCCCCCTCCTACCCCTTTTTTTTCCCCCCCTTTCGTATCTTCCAAGCGGAGTGACTTGCGAGACTTTTTTTTTTTGGGTCATGTAGGGAAGTTGAGATTGTTTTGAAAGCAAAATAAATTTTGCCCCCCTCCCCCCTTTAGACCCCTTTATTATTTAAAAAACCTAAAAATGGCCTATTTTTGACCTTTTATTTTCGTGTGGAGCATTGCGGCGAGCGAAGCGAGCCGCCATGCGACCATGGGGAACAGCGTGGCAAGCAAAGCGAGCCGTGCTGTAACCCCTCCGGAATTTGCCCCCCCGGAACTCCCCCCCTCAGGGGAGCTCTGCAACGGAGAGGGCCTGCATAATTTTTTAATGGGCAACGTAAAGAGGGTCTAAAGTGATTTTGATTGTACAAAAAAATTTGCCCCCCTTGCCCCCCAGGACCCCCCCTTTTGAGAGTGCTACCGGATGCCGTCAAGATAGGAAGGTTTCGATTGGGGTTTCGTATAGAGGGTTTCTTCCTGAATTGAAAGAACAAAAAAAATTTCCCCCGTCCTACCCCTTTTTTTTCCCCCCCTTTCGTATCTTCCAAGCGGAGTGACTTGCGAGACTTTTTTTTTTTGGGTCATGTAGGGAAGTTGAGATTGTTTTGAAAGCAAAATAAATTTTGCCCCCCTCCCCCCTTTAGACCCCTTTATTATTTAAAAAACCTAAAAATGGCCTATTTTTGACCTTTTATTTTCGTGTGGAGCATTGCGGCGAGCGAAGCGAGCCGCCATGCGACCATGGGGAACAGCGTGGCAAGCAAAGCGAGCCGTGCTGTAACCCCTCCGGAATTTGCCCCCCCGGAACTCCCCCCCTCAGGGGAGCTCTGCAACGGAGAGGGCCTGCATAATTTTTTAATGGGCAACGTAAAGAGGGTCTAAAGTGATTTTGATTGTACAAAAAATTTTGCCCCCCTTGCCCCCCAGGACCCCCCCTTTTGAGAGTGCTACCGGATGCCGTCAAGATAGGAAGGTTTCGATTGGGGTTTCGTATAGAGGGTTTCTTCCTGAATTGAAAGAACAAAAAAAATTTCCCCCGTCCTACCCCTTTTTTTTCCCCCCCTTTCGTATCTTCCAAGCGGAGTGACTTGCGAGACTTTTTTTTTTTGGGTCATGTAGGGAAGTTGAGATTGTTTTGAAAGCAAAATAAATTTTGCCCCCCTCCCCCCTTTAGACCCCTTTATTATTTAAAAAACCTAAAAATGGCCTATTTTTGACCTTTTATTTTCGTGTGGAGCATTGCGGCGAGCGAAGCGAGCCGCCATGCGACCATGGGGAACAGCGTGGCAAGCAAAGCGAGCCGTGCTGTAACCCCTCCAGAATTTGCCCCCCCGGAACTCCCCCCCTCAGGGGAGCTCTGCAACGGAGAAGGCCTTCATAATTTTTTAATGGGCAACGTAAAGAGGGTCTAAAGTGATTTTGATTGTACAAAAAATTTTGCCCCCCTTGCCCCCCAGGACCCCCCCTTTTGAGAGTGCTACCGGATACCGTCGAGATAGGAGGGTTTCGATTCGGGTTTCGTATAGAGGGTTTCTTCCTGAATTGAGAGAACAAAATAACTTCCCCCCTCCTACCCCTTTTTTCCCCCCCCTTTCGTATCTTCCAAGCGGAGTGACTTTTAAGACTTTTTTTTTTTGGGTCATGTAGGGAAGTTGAGATTATTTTGAAAGCAAAATAAATTTTGCCCCCCTCCCCCCTTTAGACCCCTTTATTATTAAAAAAACCTAAAAATGCCCTTTTTTGACCCTATTTTTTCGAGTGGAACAGCGCGGCGAGCGAAGCGAGCCGTGCTGTGACCCCCCCCAAGCCCCCCAGAACCCCCTCCTCCTGAACCCGGGGGAAGAGTCGCAGCGAGCGAAGCGAGCTGCCACGCGACCACGGGGAACAGCGCGGCGAGCGAAGCGAGCCGTGCTGTGACCTTCCTACGCCCCCCAGAATTAGTGTTACAAAGGGATTGCAGTGAGTGGATGGAAATTAGAAAAAGCCTTATAACGGCCTCAAATTTTGGCGCAATCTGTAAAAGGAAATTGTCCAAAAGCACAGCGAATACAGTAAAAAATTTACTGTATAAAAAAAATATAGGCCACGTAATGTCAGTAGCTCATGGTGTAGAAAATGAAAAGCAAGCGCTACAACAAATGGAGAGACAAGAAAACATTGTCATCGAACCATGTGGACTTTTCATAGATAAACAATACCCATTTATTGGGGCTACACCCGACGGTTTAGTTGACCACGATAAAATTATAGAAGTAAAGTGTCTAATAACGGCATTTAAGACCGGAATAGAAACTGCTATAAAAGAAAACAAAATACAAATATATAAATATGACAAAAAAAACAGTACGCGAATCATTAATAAAAGAAGCAATTGGTATTACCAAGTGCAGGGTCAACTCCATGTTACCGAGAGAAACCAATGCATTTTTGGAATTTGGTCCGGCGAAAATCATCCACTCATAATCGAATACATTCCTAGAGATGACGAATTTTGGAAGGTGGAAATAGAAAAAAAAGTTATTGATTTTTACATGAAATGCCTTTTGCCAGAGATTGTAGACCCGCGACAAATTCGCGGTATGCCAATACGTGATATAATTTTAAAAGAAAATGACGAAAATAATGACGTACCTATGCAGCCAGGTCCAAGTAAGCAATTGGATATAATTCAAAGTCCAATCCAACCTCGTGGTCAGTTTGGTCCATGCAAACCTAGGCAGCTACAATTTGATGAATTTTAGTAGGTAGGTATACCTACCTACCTACTAAAATTCATCAAATTGTAGAAATGTACAATTTCGTAAACTCATCAAAACGATGCACAAAGATTACGAAATTGTATATTATTCACGTTGCTGAATAAAATAGTACATTGTTACCTGAGGATAGAAAGTCACATTTTTGAGTCCCGAGACTTCTGGCGGGCCTTCGCTGGCCAGCATTATTCAACCATTATTTTAATTTTCATAATTAAAAAAATGGTTATTTTTTTTCGCAAATCTATGTTATTTAAATAAAGAAATAGTTGAAGCTAAATAATAATAAAGTCATTTAGAAAATATATTCTTTATTTAATACCCACTATCTTTATGTTATTTAAATTTAAATTTTACATCGCGGACTAATTAGACTTTTTAAACTTCTAATCGTTGTAATGGGTTTCCAACCTCCTTGCTGAATAAAACGTTAGAATTTAGTTCAATTACCTCCTTGCAGTTAGAAATAGCTTTAGAAAGTTGGAACATGGTTGAATAAAATAGAACTTGTTTTTTTATAATTTGACAGCTGTCAGTAGAAAGCGATTCTCTCTAGGGCTGAAAGTATTACTTTCAATTAGGCCCCTCAGGCAACTTCAGACCTACTTTCCGAGTATGTGCAATGAAAAAGTGATATGTGCCATACGAAATAAAAATATTTTTTATATAATATAGTATAAAAATAACATTTTCAAAATTTACGTATTGTAGGCAGAAGTATGTGTCGTTTTACAAAATAAATATAATTTTTACTTGTACTAGTTGTATTTTTTACCTCTATGTTCTCGTTGCTGGATCGAATAGTTGTATGTGCCACACGAAACCAAAGTACTTTTTAGTTGGACTAATTCTAATTTTTTTTATTACTTAGCTTTGTGACTGTACCTATATCTACACACAATATGTAACAAAAATACTGGTAATATGTTATCAATACTATCTACAATACTACCTAACTGAAGTTAGTAAGTAAATATCATACCTAACTACTGCTTGGTTTTCTATACTGTGGCACTAAGTTATCGTACGCGGTTAGTGGCGCACGGCCTGCCGGGCGCGTAAATAATTACGTCGCGCGCTTATCATGGCGGGGGCTGAGGTAGCGCTAAATGCCTACTGCGCTCGAATATCCTGGCCTTAATTGGTAATATCATATAAAAAAAAAACAATCTATCATAGGAACCTTACCTTGGTTATACTTACTGCATGATGATTGTGGAGCTTGCCCAAAATAATTGGGAATTGTGGTGTCATAACTAAAGAAAAATTACTTATCATTCAACGGTAGGTACTCCATTTTTTGCTTACATCATAAATTATCTGAAATTACATTCGATCGATCAAAAGATTAAACGAAACGGGTTGCATTTTACGGAAATCGTGAGTCATACCTACGTAGTTATCATTTTGATGATTGTATACATTCTTGATCGCACTCAAACACGTTTTAAAAACCAGTTCAGGGAGTATTTTGAGTACCTACCTACCTCCCTTTAAACGCCTGGAGAAGGAAAAGGATTCGTACCAAGTTTAAAATTAGACCCTGCTGAGGTTATATCTTGGTTGGATCAAAAAATAAAGTTTCGCATGGTCTAAGTCTAAGTCATTAAAAAAAATCTCAAGTGCCAACCTACCTAACAAGCTTGGTATATTAATTCCTGACTTCCTTTAAGGAGCGAGATGTTAATGGGCTTGTCATGTTATTGTTACCTATGGTGGAGCGTCGGCTAAGCCAAGTCATATAACCTCAAAAGCTCGAGGGCGATGAGTCGTCGCTCGTCGGTGTCGGCTTTCGGGACCGGGCGGGAGACAGGGTAGCAGCACCCGCTCGATGTTGTCGCGCATGCGCTCAGCGCTCGCCAACCAACACCGGCCACAAGACGCAGCACAAAGCGCGAGTGGCCGCGATGTCTCGCATCGACTGTCTACATTGATGACTCACTGAACCGAACCGATCTTGTCCGTACTGAAACGCGAGTAGGTATGTGATAAAACCCGTGAAAGCAAATCGTAGTGTTTCCTTTTGTGATAAATTAGCGGCCGAATCATGTACAAGACGGTGAGACATGGCGAGAACAGTCTGCAATACACTATCCTTCCGCAAACGGAAGAGGTGTTGAACAACAGCGGAATGAGAGGCAAGGGGCGAGACTACAGCCCTTCGATTCACGTGCGGAGGTCGAACAGATACAGTGTGAAGGATATCACTATCATCATATGCACATTGTCATTGGTGATCACCACAGCGCTGATGGGAGTATACGTCCTGAATCAGAAGCTACTTGACCCATGGTTTCAAAAGGGTCGACGCGATATCATGTCATCTGTTCTGAAGTACAGAGGGCAAAACAATCTGGAATTATCATCCTCACAAGCGATCAAACTCGATACGACTTCGACTACTTCTACCACGACTTATGCAACTACGACAGTCACCGTGCCTACCGTTGTTACGATTTTAGAGCATTCCACTACTCCACCCTGGATAATGCCTGCTTTGAGATCATGGAAAAGCTCGTCTACTATTCAAACTATTCCTACGGAAGGTAACGACATACCTTCCGCAAAACCTAAAAGCAAAGAACTAACAGCGGTTGACAATATGTCCATTAAACCCTGGGAAAAAGACACTATTATCCGACCTACCGCAACACCCGAATCGATAACGCTAAATAGTATAATCAAATACTACTCGCGCGGGTTTGTTCCTTCGGAAAAGCCCATCGTAGCGACGACGAAAGTGTTCGACGACGTATTAATAACTACAAAGAATACTCCCGTGACGGAAACGACGGAGAACACAAAGCTAAGTGATTTGAAAGATGCAATGCTATCTGTCGACGACGACGATGATTTTAAGGAGTCTTTGGAAGTAGACGAAGTTTTCTCGCTGCCGCCATTGAAGCCGGAACCGGAGAGCCCTTACTTCGACGCGGACGTAACCATGTCGAAGCCTGCTGTCGCTTGGTACGGCTCCCGATGGCCTTTCGTTGACACCTCATCATACTTTCAATGGAGTGTGAGTATCGCGATTCTCTATGCAACACCTTTACGTAATATTTGCAATCTATATTTACCTGATCGCAACGCACTACCTGCGTGATAGTAATACTCAAACATAACGATTACTTCGGTAACAACTAGTTATCTGAATTATGAAATCGGATATTGAAAAAGTTATTTATGAAACGATTGCGACTCCAGTCCTTATGTAATGTGATTACTAGGTACTATGTGTTACCTGTTCCGCCGACACTACGGAACACGAGTGCGGTAATATTATAGTTTTATATGCAACTAGGTAACTGAAAGTGATAGTGGTATGGTATGGGGGAAATACTACCTGTTCTCGTACTTGCAGTTGTGAATGTGACTGTGCACGATCCTCCTTTCATTATTTTACAATACCCAGAGAATCATACTTTAGCCACTCGTGCCATAAACCTGGTAGACGAATATGAATGGTTATAAGTAAGACTACTCATTACAAAGGATTGCATTATCCATAATCACGGTTAGGTAACCAAAACAATATTCATAAGTTGTCTTGTTTGGTAACAATGCAATCATATCTGCACAAAATATTTGTTTATACCTAACCTACCTAGCCATTAAGCTTGGAATGTATGTAAGTATAAGAAAATCTACTTCCAATAAAAAAAATAAGTACCAGTAGTACCTACTCAAAGTTGCACTTCGGGTTTTGATCGCATCTGGAAATGATTCTCAAATGAATTCAAACTATGTACTCATAATTAATTAATCATTGATTTCTGATTCATTGACACAGCGTCAGGGTGCCGGATTCTATGTAATTTCTTGAATGATTGCATATAAAAATCATAGCCAAGCTTAGGTTAGGCAACTCACCATAAACGCAATCTTGGCATTCTAGGTAGTAACCATACCTACTTACCAATCAGATTTTAATGTAGCGTTGATTATAAGCCAAGTTTTTTTATACTAAAACACAGTTCGTCCATCCTCAGTATACTTACTCATTACCCAGATCGTTGGTGCAAGCAACTACTTTAGATTGTAGGTACAGCTCTACTATTCTGGAAATTTCCTTTACTTGTTAGAATCTGAAAGAGGAACTCTGAGAAGGGATATGAAATCTGCTATTTTATCGTCATCAAAATTTGAACAAGGCAGAAATTTATGTCGCAAAGTTTCCCCTTTTCAAATTAAACATTGCTAAGGCTAATAATGATCCTCGTAATTTGCGTTTCCTACAGCCATTTAACAGGAACCAAACAACTTTGCTCTTTGTGAAATGGGGAATGATTTATTTCTATAATGTTATTCCAAGACGGGTAGTTTCTAAAGCGTCTTTT
Organism: Thera britannica; assembly: GCA_939531255.2. Taxonomy (NCBI): domain Eukaryota; kingdom Metazoa; phylum Arthropoda; class Insecta; order Lepidoptera; family Geometridae; genus Thera; species Thera britannica. The sequence continues at coordinate 6,943,185 of OW618050.2, read as the reverse complement.
CTTCCAGGGCTACTCCCGCGGTGACAACCTGCTCCTGCCTTTATTGATCGGAGCCCTGTCATCGATCGCACTGGTCTGCCTTCTCGTTGTGGCTGCTAAACGTCGCATGCGCAAACAATCAGCCTCTGCATCAAGTGGAGTAAGTATTTGATTTGACAAGTAATTTCCTCATCTCTAGTTTTAAAGTTATTATGGCTATTCCAAGGATAGAGTGGCGTAAGATGAGGTTTACATCGAACCAAAACTCGGATAATCTAACTACCTACTAGTGTCAGGGTAGAGTTCACAGTGTTTTTAGGTTCCACCAGGCACTCGCTTAGGTCCATCATCGTTTCTTATTGTAATCCACAACACAAATCACTAATTTCAAGACTCATATTTTATCTTTTCGCTGAAGATACGCATAGTCGTGGCCTGCCGGCGGTCGTATCGGCGGGTTTGTCGACGTTTGCGGCGCAGATACCGTCGCTGGATGCGTCGTATGGACCGTACTCTAAACACCCCTGTCCTATTGCAAAGAGCAATGAGACACCACGATTCTTGCCGCAAAGCCCGCACAACCCGGCGAGCAAACCGCTGCGTACGACGTGGCGCCGCAAGTTTCTTTAGCGTACTTAATGGAACACCAGAATTGAAGAGATCATTCGTTGGTTGATTCATGAATATTTTATTGTGATGCACTCTAGAAACACTAGCAAGGGCCGTATTCGTAAACTACTTAAGAGCAAAGGTGCTAGTCATTGTCAGAAAACACGTTGCAAATGTTTTATGGTAAGAGTATAATAAATTAACCTGAATGGCGTTGTTTGGGGATACTGCCCCGAAAATAACCACAGCGTGAGTTTCGTCTTCATGCTACACGTTGCTTTGTGACTGTTGTAGGTATATGTATCCACTGTACCCACACTGTTCCGTGCTGTATAAGCGAGCTCTAGCTGTGTATGTTTCAATGTCTAGGTGTTGGCTAAATGTATACGTTTGGCGGAAAAGATAACAAAACCGAAGGCAGATGATTTCGACAGTCGTCAGACGGATTCATTTAACATTTCATCGCCTGTTTTGATGCAGTTTTAGTTCTTGTGTTGTGCTCCTGTGTTGATGATATCCTTCGTTTCACAGCACACCACCGAGCTAGCAGTCGACGACAACACAAACCTTTTGACTGCCGAGAACGGAGAGGACGCCGAGGAGTGAAAACTTCTTTCAACGCTTTTAGCTTGTTCAATCCCTCGGAGTGCTGCGTGTACAATTTAGGTGCATATCGTAGAACACATAGCTTGGATGTATGTGATTATACTTTTATTGGACTTTTTTAAAAATTATAGAGTAAGGATCCGATTTGTATGTTCAATTAATAGCTCAGTTTATAAATTGCTTGGTGTTAAGAGGTGTGAATCAGGACCAATGCAGTCTTACTCTGGATATATAATTGAAATATTGATTTTTATGAAAGAATATTTCAATTATTTATTCAAATAGCACTTGCTATTATTCTTAGTTATCAGCGTAACTAGAATGTTTCGTAACCAAAATTAAGATTCTTCAGATATACGACTCAACATGTAAATTATTTCTAACATTGTTTTGAGCATTATGTCCTTTTGTTACCTAGATTGTATGTTAGGCATTCCACACATCTTGATAATTATTTAGCTGCAATAGTATTTAAAAAACTCGCACAACATTCCTAAAAAACAATCACAATTTTCAGTGCCTATTGTTTTTAACGTGAATGAATGTTGCTTGGAGGTGAATCCACGTTCAGAGATACGATATAATGTAGGATATTATATTTTGTAACACATTAGAGTTAAGTACGTTTTCGAATGCCAAAGTTGCTAAGATATTTTTGTTACAAAATTAATCTACAAGGTATTTATTGATGTCACTCGCCTTTGTAATGGGACATTTTAGATCAACAATGAGCTTGCTAGTGACTGTATTTTTGGAAGTGTAGAACATTGTATGCGTTCATTGAAATTGCAGATTTTTGTTTTCCAAGTCATGCACAATATTCTAGCTCTATCACTTATAGGCCGTATTTACAGAACAAAGTTTTAGGTAATAGCCGTTCGATACCTAACATATAGAGTAGTAGACAGATTGAAAATATAAATAATATTATAAACAGTTATAGATATATCATATCTCTGAAATTTCTTATAAAATGCCTCGTCAGTATTAATTAAACCTGTGGTATTATTATATGCCATAAGCATACATATATAGTTGTGTACCTAGTCGATTAGGTTAAGAAAGATCAAATATCATTCTTGATGTACCTAACCAAAAATGTTATATTTATGTTCTCTGCTATTTGTGTATTTTCAATAAACTTATTTGGTATTTCGATTGATATATTTTAAAACATAGTTATAAGACTGATGGTAGGATTGAGTTTTATAGAAATAGAATATATTTATTGTAATGCTTTTGTAAACGGTACCTACTATATTGCTTTCTGAAATCGAGAATTGCCAGTTAAATAACGCGTTATTATTAGCTAACGTTTTTAGTTAGCACGTTTACATTTTAAAACAATATAAATTAGCAGTCTGTGGGCAGCATCAAAGATTTTCCCTTCTATCTTAATCTTTATATTTGTGTGTATAAATAATCATATTTCAATATTCGGTGTTAGTATATAACTGTATAGCATTTGGACGCGGTGGGGTGGTTGGGGTAGTTAGAAATTAAAATGTGATACTTCCTAGTATCTTTGTATTGTTCCCCCGTAGAAGGAATTGAGGTCACTTTTGCAAGACCCGGTGATATTGCGCGTGTAAAACCTGCCTATGTTTCAACAGTTTTAATAAAATACCTAGTCAGGTAAACGTATGTCAAAGTATAGCACAGTACAGTATAAAAATTAGTTATGTTTAGCTTTGTATCAAGCCGGGTTTACACTACTGTAAATGCAGTGGGATTGTACTAAACTCGCTACCGTATTATGGAAGTGTAAACCAGGCACTAAGTTAGTCCCGTGGACGCTATGCGCAGTGTGAGTGATAGCTAATACCCATTCCATGTATATGTACATAAAATTGAAATAAACTATGTTTTCCCACCCATACCGTGACTTATTTTTTTTAACACCTATGTATACAAAGTTTAAATAAAATCAAATTGAACGGATGTTGTGAAATTTAATATTATTATACAAATTATTTAAAAAATAACGGGCATACGACATAACTGTGTACATAAATTAAATACAACTGAATGTATTAGTGCGAGTTATAATTTCATATACTTCAAGTATTTGTAAAATAGGTAGTCTGGACAATCCACACAACACTATCTAGCCCCAAACCCCTCTCTTAGATTACCTAAGAGAATTGTATCAAAGTTACAAAAGCTATTGCGTATTTAATCCTATTTTAGATTACTCCTTATTGGGTTGGTCAAGATTAAGGTACAACCAGTATCTTGTTTTGGAACATTTAATAACTCAAAAAAAGGTCAGGCAATTCTGTACATTCATATAATTACTTCCATACTATTACTGTCTAAGTTTACCTATAACATAATATATTTGAAATAACTCTCTGAGACATTTGATTGTTTAAACTAAAGTTTAATCTGATATACAATGCAAAATACTGACTTTTTACATTATTACCTTTGAAAGGAAGTAAATTTAACAAAATATTCTTATAATCAAATAAATGTAGGTGTGGCCAAATTTTCCTAAAAATAATAATAATAGACATTGATATCTAAAATACTTGTCGTATTTGGTCGTTTACGGCAAAAATTAAAATGCTTAGGTCAAATAAATAGTAAAGTATACTAATAAAGAAAAAGTACCATTGCGTACATTGTACACATACCTTTCATAATCTGTATAAAAGATTATCATTGTTTCTAAGCTTGCTTTTTAAAAGAAGTAACTTGGAAAAAATAACACCCCAATATTTTACTAGTGCTTCTACCTCTTCAGAAAACTAGACAATTATGGAAACTATTTTAGTACTTCAGACTTATTGGATCTTCACATAAACCACTCCACCGTACTGCATTTCATACAAGGCTCTGAACATCGATTTTCCTAACAATTCAAACAGTTATCCGCACAAGGGCTGTTATTCTGTCCACTGTATAACTAACACAAACGAAGTATTAATTTCTAGATATTAAAAGATCTTTGAGATTGGATCAAAACAGCCCTTATCTCATTAATGTCATAATACCTTCATATCTTTTGGATATTCATTCACGTGCCATTCGATTGCAATACCCAATAGGAACTAAATATAACAATTAAAAAAAGTACCTTAAACTAATATGTATCACTGGGGAGGAGGGTGGTTTGGTCTTAGTATTCTAGCTAGGACGTGGCGCCCTGAAACGAGCTTTAATTGCGTTCCATCCATTACCACGCTTCGAACACCAGTGGACGTCGGCGTTGTGGGGGCCGATGAAGACTGGAAAAGAAAAGACATTTTAGTAAGAGAAAAATAAGAGAAGTAAATTCATGTTATAAAGCTTTGTAACATGCCACTAAAGATGAGACCTGACAGATCACGTGGTTTGACTTGCGCAGAACGGTTCAAGGGTCTGTTTAGCGGTATGAGGTCTGAGGCAGGAAAGAGAGAAAAAAGAACGGGGAAGAGCGCCAAGTCTCAACTTTCATGGCACTATCTGTACGCCCCGTAACTCCGTATTTTGAGATCATGCAGAAAATTACTGCATTTTTTTTCAGTAAAGCAAGCCTAATAGGTGTTCGCAGCGCTGATCTTTGATACGTAAGTATTTAATATACAAGGTGTATCTAAATATGTGTACTATGCGAAGGTGGGGGGTTTCAGACCACAATGGTGATCAGTTGTGGGTGGGAGAAAATTAAAAATTCCTATTTTCAGTTTCCCATACAAAAATATTTAATTTCATAATGCCTAAATAAATTGACAACCCTATCCTTGTAACCTCTTGACCCCTTGACCTACTACCTCTGTAGGTCTACTACTACTACCTACTACCTCTGTAGCTGAGTTTAGGGTTGTCACTTTGTATAAAGTCAGCTGTTCATGTTGAAACTTCGTTGCAGTTTTTTTCAGAGATACCAATCGAAGTTTGAAAAGTCGTTGAACAAAAGTTGTTCCCCGGGGGGTGGAAATTCACCCCTCTTCAGGATAGTACACATATTTTGATACACGTTGTATATGGCCTGGGCCTACCAAGTCTACCAAAGATGTAAAAAAGAATGTGGTGACATTTTCGCCCTGATTGATATCCCATGATGTGATCTTTTTTTATGATCAAATGCTAAGCGAGAAAAAAATAATATGATGCGGTGATGATGTCGATGATAAATAAAATAACATCCTTTAAGCCTCAATTTTTCTTTGTGTTAGTGTTGCAGTGTTTGATAAAAATATGGGGACTTATTTTAGTGGCATCTGTACTCTGTGAATGCTGCAGTTGTAGTTGTTCGCGATTTTCCATAAATAAGTTCTGTGATTTTTTATCTTTCAAAGGGCTAAAATGAGCGAACGAGAAGTACATCAACGGTGGTCTTCGCTTTAAAGTGTTTTATTTTTAATTATTTTCGAAGCAATGGCATACCATGCATGCAAATCCCTCCATGCAAATTATTTAGTTTTAAAAGTTTTGAAAACAAGTCAAGTGCACGAAAGAGGCTCCCTCTTTGAGATGCACTGAAAATCCTTTCACGACTTTTCGAAAGACCCAGTGTGTGACACGCACGCCAAGAAGAAGAAGAAGCGTTAAAAGATAGTTCGATCTGAAACCAGCATGCGACTTCATTAATTCACCTGCTGTATTTTTATTCCCTGCGCGAGTTTTACTTGTTGAATCGGATTTACCTATAAAATTATGAAAACATAAAAAATATGAACAAAGTGAAATGAAATATAAACGTGGCATGATAATGTCCCTCATTTGGGTGTGCGCTTAATAATTAATAATTTTAACGTTATCAAATCAAATATGTATTTATTCAATAGTATCACAAGGATCACTTTGAAACGTCTTATAGCTAGGTGAGTCTAGGTACCAGTTCCACGCGACAAAGCCTAGAAGAACAGGCAAAAAACTACGGGTTGGTTCCTACTTTCCTACCGTTTTTATAACGCTTTTATTAGCTTCACCTGTATGTATGTATGTATGTATGTATGTATGTATGTATGTAACCGACCCCTTTGAGCTCGATTTTGTCCTACTTTGAACGATCAGATTTGATTCAAACTTTGCACACCTGTCAAAGGTCGATGACAATGCAATAATATGAAAAAAAAAATAAAAAAAAATGAAAAGAAATAAAAAAAATAAAAAAAAACCACACTTTGAACAATCAGATTTGATTCAAACTTTGCACACCTGTCAAAGGTCGTTGACAATGCAATAATATGAAAAAAAAAAATAAAAAAAATGAAAAGAAATAAAAAAAAAACCTTCTTTGAACGATCAGATTTGATTCAAACTTTGCACACCTGTCAAAGGTCGATGACAATGCAATAATATGAAAAAAAATATATGAAAAAAAATATGAAAAAAAAATAAAAAAACTAAAAAGTTAAAAATAAATTATAGTTTAAAAAACTAAAAAAAAACGCTTTTATAACAAATTGAACTAAAAAGTTAAAAATAAAACTGTAATAATCAATTGAAAATTTATATTATTGTACAAAAAGCGTGGGGGCGGGCTTTATTTTGATTGTTGTAAATATTTTATCAATAGTTTATTATATCTGAAGTTATTATAAAAAGCACCCCACGCTTTTTGTAAATAATATAAATTTTCAATTGATTATTACAGTTTTATTTTTAACTTTTTAGTTCAATTTGTTATAAAAGCGTTTTTTTTTAGTTTTTTAAACTATAATTTATTTTGTATGATCCTTTTACAAAACAAAAATAACAATAATAGCAGTGAAGTTCCAGTGTACTTCAGTGTGGTTATGTAATGTTATTACTTTTTAATTTACGTGTGGATCTACTGGGTAAAAAATAAATACAACTAGCTTATGGTCCACCTAATGTTAAGTAATAACCATCGCCTGCAACAAAGAATTGCCTATTAGGTCACGCACGTCAGGAACGTGCCCTACGATACACTGCCATGCGTCTATCAGCTTGAGGCATAGGTGCCTCATGTGCCTGTAATTTCACCCGCACACAACGCAGCTTGGTGGGAGAAATAGACATGGTGGTAGTACTTCCCCGGACGAGCTTTCCACAAAGAGATCTACTTCTACTGAAACCAGTAATTACTTACCACCTATCTAATACGTGATATGGCATCTAATACGTGATCGCAAATTGACAGTTATTTCAATAAGATTTTGATTGAAACCATGGCAACAAAAGTTACATGATCGGCCTGCTGGTCCAGATAACCACTATTATTTGTAATTTGGAAATGATGTGTAGCCATCTGAATATCGGTGACTGTACCTTGTGTTGGTAAAACTATTTACCTGTTGCAATTTGAGTACTGGAGTAGTCGTGGTAGGGGTAGTGATGGTTTGAGCCGCTGAAAAATACAATATTCAATTAGTAGTAAGTTAACGGTTGTCGAAGAACCGACAAACACTGGGGAATAAAGGTTCTCGAATACCACGAACCGGAAGACGAAACGTAGGGCACCCGACGACTAGACGGCATTGTTAAGATCGCAAGATGGAAATGATGGAAGTCAGTGGATGGAACGGGCTCAGAATCGTTCGTCCTGAAAATGTGTAGGGGAGGCCTATGTCCAGCTGTGGACTTCTTCAGGCTGATGATTATGATGATGAGTAGAGTTAAGCTCGTACAGAAGTGGCGGAGGATTTGGCTCTTCACAAATGATAACTTACCCATGTTACTTATAACTATAGTTTGCGATGTGCTAGCACCACCTGTCGATGTGACCCGAACTGCACTTCCATCGCTCTGCAAGGAAATAATCCCACTAATAATATAAATGCAAAAGTTTGGACGTATGGATGGATGTTTGCTACTCAATAACGCCAGAACAACTGAACGGATCTGGATGAAATTTGGCAGAGATAGATTATGGTCTGGAATAGCAAATATGCCTTTTAATCGCGGTAAAATGTATGGTTTCCGTGGGATGGATTTACATTATTTTTTCATAGAGGAAAGGATCGACATAATATTTTGCTTAAGTAGTTGTAGTTTAGGGGTCAGAAAATGACAGGCTAATTTTTATCCCGAAACAATGCAATGGGATAGCATAAAAAAACCGTATGTTTTACAGGACTTTTTCCCAGTTGCTACAGAGGATGATAGTAGTAGTAATAGTAGTAGTAGTAATAGTAGTAGTAGTGGTGGTGGTAGTAGTAGTAGTGGTGGTCGTAGTAGTAGTTTGTTGATTTACCAAACTAACCTGTAAAATAATGTTATGTAGAGGTTTTGCCGTCGACAGTAACAGTGGCCTCGTGAGCCTTGTGGTTGGGGATAGAACACGTATTTGCGGCCGCGGCCTGATTCCAGACACTATCCTTCCCCCACCAACCATTCCCTCTAAAGACACCATCTGTCCCTGAAAATGTTCGCACACTGTTGAATAATTGTTATTTTTACTGCTATGCTTAGCTGTTTCAATTTACTTATTACTATGCAGCTGAGATTTAAAGTCCTGTATGCAAAAACAATGCTTGAGACTGAGTCTAGTCTCAAGCATAGATTTTTTGACAGTTCCCATTGAAAAGTGACAAAAATCTATGCTTGTGGCTCGACGCAGACTTATACACTGTTACTGCATACACCTTAGAATGACGAGACATTAGCAGAAACTCCCTGAAGGCGATTGCAATAACTGTGACATATTATACGAGATGAGGAAACGCTCAAGTGTGATAAATCATTAGTAGCAGCTACGAGTTTAAAACTAATTTGGTCCTCATTACATGCCTTCCCAAAAACGCTCTGATAAAAAATCTGTCACCAATCCCAATAGAGAAATTTGATCTGTTAGGCCAAGCAATGAGTGATCCAAATAAAAATAGGTAAACTTACTTGAGCATTAGTGAGCAGCTTGGCCATAATCGGTTGATTATTCATCTTCTCTCCCTGACTTTGGCTTCTGACAATTTGGGGCATCACTTTAGTTTGATTCCCTAGCTGCACTCCTCCAGCCAACTGCAACGTTTGCCCACTAGGCAGCTGTAGCGTTTGCCCACTAGGCAGCTGGACTGTTTGGCTCCCAGCTAATTGAACAGTTTGACTATTCGCTATCTGAACAGTTTGACCAGCCACCTGCACAGTCTGCGAGCCTAATGCACTAGATATTTGCACATTTTGTCCGCCCATTTGAACAGATTGCATACTCCCCCCGGCCAGTTGAAACGTCTGCCCCGATAGCTGCACACTCGATGGTAAAACGTTTGGACTGGCGATTTGCACGCTCTGACCGCTCGGTAGCTTGACCGTGTGACCGGTCAGTTGGACGCTCTGACCGGCTAACTGGACGGTTTGGTTTCCGAATTGCACCGTTTGGCCCGCGAGCTGGACCGATGATACGGGTATCACTTGATTCGGTTGGAGTGTTTTTAAGGTGGGGGTGGTTTGGACGCGCGGGCTTTGGTTTTTGGTTGCTTTGAGGGTTTGCATGACTTGCGGGGTGGCTAAGGGGACGGTTTGTCCGCTCGGTAACCGTACACTATGCGTCGTATGCTGCATTTGAAGCGAGGGTAGCTGTAACGAGGATAGTTGGAGAGCGTGCCCGGGGCTTAGTTGAACTGCCTGGCCGCCCGGGAAGTGGACGGTTTGGTTGGCGGATAGCTGAAGCGTTCTACCGCCTGCTAGCTGAACCGTGCGCATAGGAACTGATGTCGATACTGCGGTTGGAACACTGCTGACTACTGCTGTACCACTGACCGGACTCTGTGAATGATAATAATTAAATAAGTGGATGTTTGTCACGGAATCGATATGTTTTAGCAACACTCGCTACTAAAACATTTATGCGGAGTAGCGGCCAATTTTTGTGACTATTCTATGTATTATGTCTTGAATTACACGTTATTCCGAATGGATGACAACATACCTGAGCCAGAGTTGTAATAGGCGGTGTAGTCGATATACTCGTTCGCTTTTTGGTTGTTGCGGTATCTGCAAACCGATTATTATTTAATTTACTTAACTCACTATGGAATTGAGAGAGAATACTAAAGATATGAGCGGATTAAGTGAGGCCCATACCTTGTAATAAAGAACGCGGCGATATCAAAGATTTTCCCGACGTCTGGTTCGCTGGGCTCAACACCCTTACCATGCCTCTTTTGGTTCCAGTAGCCTGTAAAAAATAAGTTATTATTTTATCATCTATTTGGTTTCCATAGCTTAGTTTAGTCTTGGGCTACATGGTTATTAGCTAGTAATAAACAGTAGCTTCCTTGGTGTGAATGGATAATATAAACATACCTGAATGGTAGGTGTAATAGAAGTAGTAGCAGAGCTTTGCAAACTGGGCGGCCTTATCAACAACGATCTAGTGGCACCTGGCGTGAGCTATTAAAAAGAAAAATAAATTAAGGTCTGATCTACAAATATAATATTTGAAACTGTTGTAATTTAATACTATATTGTTACCTTTTGATAAGGAGAATTTAAGACAGGATTTATCACAGTTTGTGCCATTGATACTTGATTCGCTAACACGTTTGCTTTCACCAACTACAAAAACAAAACATTTTAATACCCTCGTATAATTTTGCAATAGAAACGCATAAAAATATTGTTATGCTTACACTCGCTTGTACGGCATCGGTTTTTATTGATGTTCTCTGCTTGATAAGAGGTGGTTTGTGCGGCGGCGTTGCGGGAATTGACGGAAGGCTTGACGACCTTGATAAAGTTGCAGGGGCCTGACTGAACATCGGCTTAGACACTTGCTGAGGGGAAATAGTCTTCATACTGGATGACGTAGATACAACTGACTTCGTCAATATAGCTGGTTTGGATGACTCCGGGTGTTTTATTATTAGAGGTAACTGTTTTCCCGCTTTCGAAAATTGTTTTCCCAATTGAGATAAATGCTTAGTCTGTGATAACTGTTTAGCGGCATGCAACGGCGAAAGTTGCATAGGAGATTGGGGTGGTGGCATAGGTGATTTAGGAGGAGGCATGGACGACTTCGGAGGTAGCATGGGCGATTTAGGAGGTGGCATGGATAATTGAGGCGGTGCCATTGTCGTTTGAGAGGATAGTATGGGAGACGCTGGAGGTGGCATTGTTGATTGAGAAGATTGAAAATTATTAATGGGCGAATGAGGCTTTAAAAATACCGTTTGCGATGGTTTGATTTCTATTTGAGCAGGCTGTTTGGCTGCTAGTAATTCTTTTCCAGATAACGAAAACTCTTCCTTGGATAGATATACTGGGGAAAACGGTTTTTCAGAAATCGATTGTTTAGGAGACCCTTGCAGTTGTTTACCAGAGAGGAGAGGCTGCTTAGCTGACGCGACGGGTTTGCAGGCCGTTAACTTTGAAGCTATCTTAGGCGATGGGGGTTGTAGAGGGGATTGCGGTCTGGGTGATGGAGATTGTTTAGGGGACGGGGGAGGTTTTGGTGACGCTGGCATTTGTTTTGGTGACGGGGGAGGTTGCATTGGGGATGTGGGCGGTTGCATGGGTGATGATGGCGTTTGTTTGCCCGATGCCGGTTTGGGGGACTGCGGGGCTTTAGGAGAATGACTTGGCAGCTTCACAGTTTTAGGAAAGCTCTTCAGTGTTGCTTTGCCTTGTAAAGCCGCTTGCAAAGATGTAGACGCTTTGGATAGAAGCGCTGCTTGTTTAGCAATGTTCCTCGCTGCAGCCAGGTTAGCTTTGCTCTGAGCGGTTGCGCTAGCTTGCTTTACCGCTTCAGCTAATATCCTCGCTTGTCTTACAGATTGGTTCATCAAAGCTGCTTGCTTGCTCTGTTTGGTAAGACTTGATTGCTTCGATGGGATCGGCCGTTTTAGTGGTGGAGTGTAGGTGGATTTCTTGGGTTTGGGAGTTGGGGTTATCTTGGCCTGGCCTAATGTGACTTGCATGAGAAGTTGGGCCGATGAGAGCTGAGGCGCTGATGTAGGTACGCTGGTATCATCGACGTCAACGTCGCTATCAGACGCTTCAATCAGTTCTTCCGTACCTGTTGAGTCCACTTCCATCTGTTTTGGGAATAAAAATAAAGATCTATTTAAGGACGTATCAAATGCTTGCCTAAAAGCAAGACTCAAAACAAGACCTAAGGTTTGGGTTTGCATGTAAATGCTATTAAAACAGCTATAAAAAAAAATCAGGATTACTCACATTTTCAGCTGCATTATCTTTGATCGGCGCTGACGTTTTAACCAACGGTGGTGGGGAATTAATACTAGGTTGAAGTCCAACCCTCGTAATGGTGGCAGGTTTGGCCGCGATTGGCAGGCGAGGAACAAGAGCTGGAGGAGGGGAAGTGGGGGAAAGAGTAGGGGGGAAGGTCACAGCTGTCGCTTTGGCTCCTCGACTCCGTCCCGAGGTTGTTTTCGTCCAATCATCTTCGGTTCTGAAAAACAATGTGAATTTGATGAAAAGCTATCATGAATAATAGACAGTATAAAAGTAAATAAAGGTTGCCTGGTAGAGATCGCTGTTAGGGATAAGGCCGCCTATTGTTTTACAGTGAATTTTTATTTTTAAGCTAAATACTGCATATTATATGTGTTATAGTAATCAATAGAGTTATCTATCTATCTATCTAAAGGAGTGGCCCAGTGGCGTATTTTAAAGCGAATTGACTGATCTGGTTCTGATAAGTTTGCGCTCTATAAACAAATGGGTGAAAAATTTACATAGGTAAAAAGAAAACCTAGCTAACCTGTTCCTGTGTAAATACATCCATACAGCCGTCCGTTGATCAAACTTCACGACAGGATCTCTCTTGGCTGTGTGGAATCTCTCGAGAACCGCTGATACCGCCCCGAGTAAAGCCTGCTCGCTGCATTGAGCTATGTACTGAGACATTCTGTGGACATTTAGGAGCTACATTAGAACGGTACCATTTGACTTGAAAGCAGCTCCTTTTCTTATTGTGTCACTCGTTCTTTTGAAGTAAGTTTGGTGAACAAATTTTAAGTGAAAGTGAAAGCAGGTGAATTAATTACACTGCAGTTAATATTTTGATATTACGTATGTATTTTGTAAATACAATTAAAAAACTTTAGGTAAATCAAGTTATAAGTTATTTTTAATAACATCGTCTTATTACATTCGATTGACTTCCAAAATAAAAGCTTTTTATGCAATAAAATATTAATTGACACTTTAAAAAGACGAATCTAAGTGCAAGTTTCACGCAACAAATCTAAATATAAACTCACTGGAGCAGCGTCATAACATCATGCCTCGTGCCTTCTCCATTAGGCAGTCGCGCCAAGGCGTCTCGCACCAGCGACGTGAATGTGGCGTGTCGCGGCCGGTCGGGGACCAACATGGACGTGCCCGCGCAACCGGACGATATCCACGCGCGCGCACATGGACCCACCACGGACCGGTACCTGTTGTATTACAACATAGAGATTATTACTAGGGTAAACCATACTATTCTTGGCACCCCCCCAATGATTGGCACTCTAGCATAAAAACCCAAGAAATAAGAGTTTCAAGCAATTTTTTTTTCAATAATTTATTTTGGTAGTATATTTAATTTTCTTAAAGGTAACATTCATTTTATGCTTAGGATGTCCGCCATCCAAACTTTCCACCCAATCCTAACTTTTTTTATAACTTTTTACTCAGTTGTCTCATCCTTGCTATACACATGTTTGGAAACAGCTGTGAAAGGAATATGGCGGACATTCTAAGCATAAAATGAATGTTACCTTTAAGAAAATTAAATAAACTACCAAAATAAATTATTGTCACTTAAAAAAAATTGCTCGAAACTCTTATTTCATGGGTTTTTATGCTAGAGTGCCAATCATTGGGGGGGTGCCAAGAATAGTATGGCTTACCCTACATCACAGAACATAAAACTGACTGATAAAAGAAGTAAGTGTGCATGCAGCGGAAATGCGAATGTTGAGATGGATGTGTGGAGTGACGAAAATGGATAAGATAAGGAATGAGTATATAATGGGCAGTTTGAAAGTGGCGCCAGTGACTGAAAAGGTGACAACATGGTATGGGCATGTCATGCGAAGGGAAGAATGTCATGTAACGAGAAGAGTGCTAAATATGAATGTGGGTGGTTATAGAAGTAGAGGTAGGCCAAAGAAAAGATGGATGGATTGTGTGAGGGATGCTATGGGTAAGAAAGGAGTGACTGTTGAAATGACGGCTAATAGAGGAGAGTGGAGAACGAAAACCTGTTGTGCCGACACTACATAAAGTGGGACAAGGAAAAGAGAATGATGAGAACATAAAAACGAATACTATTTTTTTCCGATGGGAAAATGAATGCATGTCTCCCGGCCTGAGGAGAGCCGGAGGGGCCTGTCGGGCTCATCACCAAACTGGTGGCATAGAAAAAAACCATCGATTATCCGTCAATGAGCAGTCTCACAAATTCCGTGCCTTAAGATCTCTATGAATGGCGTCTTACTCAAAAAGTCTATCTCCTCTCGTTGATGACGTAAGAGGTAATGGGAAGCTCAGTCATCTCATATCAAATAAAAAAACTCGGCTACCATAAGTCAAAATCACATATCGTAAAGTAGATAAATGGCAGCTACATACCCATGTTGAATGTATGTAAAAGGCTTGGAAGCAGTTGTGAATCGTCGTCTCTCTTGTACTCGGAACTCCGATATGTCTGCACTAGTCGGCGGCCGCACTGTCCAAGATGTGGGGTATCTGAAAGCAAAAGAATAGTAGCAAATTCTATAACCCGCACTTGGTGAGCGGACTAGTTTGCGCAAGTAGGAGTTCCTGTCAAAAGTGCACATACAATTTTGACAGGAATAACTCATTGGTCGGAAGGCGGGGCCGCTACCACTACACAAAAAAAACATTTCCCTAAATTTATCTCCGATGAATATTTTTTTGGAAATATTGTTTTAATTCATGAATGTGTCTTTTTTGTTATCACTTTTCTGAAAATAGGCAAGATTTTATTGTAAACTACTAACTTGGGCGGTGGTGGGTTTCTAAGGCCGGTAGTTAGACGCGGCGACATAGCTCGTAGCCATCTATCGCATAGCCGGTCCAATATCGTGTCGCAATCCCTTCCAGCGCCGATCCACTGGTACGTCTGTGGAAAACACTTCTGTAACATGTTTAGTATTTTAGGAAAAGGCAAGGCAAGGGTTATAAATAATAAACAACTATCATTTCATTTTAATATTAAATCTTAGGT
Source organism: Thera britannica (assembly GCA_939531255.2). Lineage (NCBI taxonomy): Eukaryota > Metazoa > Arthropoda > Insecta > Lepidoptera > Geometridae > Thera > Thera britannica. Next base: position 6,927,896 of record OW618050.2, on the reverse strand, counting down.
CTTGTAGAAACGGGCTCGCACGGCACGGACGAAAGTGCGTGCAACTCAATACAACTATTAGAACCGTGTGCAGAAACAATACTCGAGGCTGAGTCGAGGTTCAAGCATAGATTTTAGGCACTGTTCAATGGAGATCTGTCAAATAAATCCTTGAGGTTTGACACAGATTCAACCATTGTTTCTGCATACGGGTCTTTTAATAATACTGTTTATAAATGTATTTATTTACCTGTGTTTTAGGTATATACTGCAAGTAAGGCACAAAGTCCTCAGGGTGTGATCCTCTTTCACCAGCCAGAAATTCCAAAGCCGAATCTAGCTCAGCACACCAGTCATCGGACACTAGAAATAAAAAAGTACACTGAATATTTTTTCCACAATTCTTTTTGTTTAATTTTGTGGAATAATATCTTTTTTGCTAATGTGTTGTGTGTAAAATTTATTCTTTACCGCCTTTAATAACAGTAAAAATTTGACTGTCCCCAAAGTACAGTTCCTGGGCTCAATTCCCACCCAAGAAAAACCTTTGCGTGATGAAAATATGGGTGTTTGTTCTGTACTTGGGTATTGAAAGATGTTCGTATGGATAAGTCACTATTTCCCATATTTTATTACTAGATGGCGTTGTGTGCAATTTACAACACAGCCGGTGGATCTTGGCGTGTCTGAAGTTAGCCGTTTGGCGAATCTTCCAACAGTAATTCCACAGTTTTGCACAAATGGCTCACAGTGTAGGGAACACTTAACGAATATAACAAGAGAGTGCAAATGTTATTCATTTACTTACAAGGATACCAAGTATTGAGCGGTGCTATGGGCGACTTCATGACCGCTCCACAGCGCGCGTGCAACTGCTGCTTCGTCGCTCTGTGGGCATCTCGCGCCGGGAACAATGCTCGGACCATAGACAAGAAGTTAGCGTGAGTCGTCTCCGTCAGAGACTCGTCTACTTCCACCACTTTCTCGTCTTGTAACTCCTGGAGCGCGTCTGCGGATGCATCCACTTCGATCACTTCGCCGTCTTCGTCTGCGAGTTGAACTGGGAGGGCCATCATGTCTGTAAGGTCAACAATTGTTGATTAGCTTTTTGATTGAATTCCGAAAAAATGCCTTCTGATCAGAAGGTCTAAGTAGCTAAATGTCCAACAGAGCAAAAGTTCTAATGAGCAGTAAGTCTAATTAGCAAGACGTTCTGCTATGCAGACCATCTGATAGTTGGACGTTTTGCTACATGGACATTTTGCTAATTAGACTTACTACTGCTCATTAGACCTTTTGCTCAGTTGGACATTTAGCTACTTAGACTTCTGATCAGGAGGCGAGAAAATCACCCCCCTACTCCTCTACATTCGATATTGGAAAGGTCGCGGGAAGATGGTGGATGAAAAGAGCTTGAAATCGTTCTCTCTGGAAATGTGTAGGGGAAGCTTATGTCTAGTTTACTTTTACAGGCTCATGAAACATTTCCCGGTTACCAAACCATTTCGAGAGAAAACATTCAGATGTTCATCCATTACACATACTAGCTCCACGTCTTTTTATCCACATATCCATAACCTTAGTCTCTCAGTTAATTTCTTTTCTAATGGTGCCGGCAGATAGCGATTATAAGATCGCGTTTTTTTTTAGTAGCTTGTTTGGTCGTGATCGATCACTAGCCGCGTCTTAGTAGCACTACCAAGTGAGCGACGAGGTTTTTAGATGTGATTTAAAATAATAGTTACCAATTCCATCCAAATCCTCCAGTTTGATAGGTAGATGGACAGCCCCAGAAGCAGATGCATAGACATCTGGTGGCTCTTCCTTTATAACAGTGTCTTGTGGATGGTTGTTTTCTCTGTGGACAATTAGATGTATTGTCACTAAGCACTGGGTAACTGGTGGCATTTGCATGATCTGTGTTTGTTCTAAGTACAGGAGTTGTAGTACCATAGCACTTTTAATTTCTGTTCTCAGTTTAGTCAGAAATATGACATTAAAAAGAATTCATAGTAAAGTATGGTTGTAAGCAAAAAATATTCCACATCGGCTTTTCGACTTCATAGAGCGCTATCTCTTTCTGACGTACACGCTCTATGATGCCGAAATTAGCCGATGTGCAATATTTGTTGCCTACTGTTATATGTGAAATAGTAAAAATATATTATTTTCAGTGTCAAAAATTTGTTCAGTGTAAAATTACTAACATTGAGTTGACCGGGTTGTTTTCAGTATCAGCCTCTTCAATAACTTCTTGCTTGATTTCAATTGGTTCTAAAGATGTAGATGCTTTAGGACTTGTCATGGGGTCAACAAACGAAGAACTCTCTGAATCAGACTCGTTTTCATATTTAACTTCTGCAAGGGTACCATCAATGTCATTCTCTTCTTTTATCTTTTTCATAGTTTTTCCTTCACCCACTTTGCCTTTGGAAATTAAATCTCTCTTCAATCCCCTTTTTAATTTTGAAACATTTGATTCAGTTTTAAGACCACCAAACAGATATCTTTTGCCACCAATTGTAGCTCTTTCTTCAATATCATCTAAAGTTATGCCATTTATATTGAGGTCTGGGTGAATCTGAAATGTACATCATTTATTTTAATCCAGAAACTAGCGATCCGCCTCATGTTCGCATGTGTGACAAAACTTCACATTTTTCACCTTTATTTTTTGTCTAGTAGTTTTTGAGTTTATTTTTACAAACAATAATACAAATGTTTCCTTTTTATATCATTAGTAAAGATAATATTACTAGGTGGGAATGGGCTCAGAATAGAGAGAACCAGAATCCTCTGGACCTCTGCCCATTCGAACAATATGGGCTAGAAAAAAATAAATAATAATACTAGGATTAATACCAAGTAGAAAACTAGCATAGTAGAACCTACTTTTATCTTAAGACTATGTTTTGTAATATGGCTATAATTGTGATTAGAGCAGCAGCCAAATAAACTTTTTAAAGTACCTCTCTTTGCATCCTTCTAATTCTGTGAGCAATTAGCATATCCTTTATATTCAGTTCTGGATTTGGATCTGGTTGACTGGAGCCTGACAAAGTTCCATAGACACGAAAATCTTCCTCCTAAAAATAAATGTATTGCACATTATGTTAAAGCAGTTATTTATTATATTAGTTACTATAATATGTTGTAAGTAAGGCTGAACAGTGTGAATGATGACATGGATAAGAAAGAAGTGAATACAGAGATGATGGCTTATAGAGGAGAATGGAAGCGATCATATTGTGTCGACCCCACATAAGGTGGGATAAGGGCAAGAAGAAGGAGAGACATGTTAAAGCAGTTCATCATAATATGCGTAAGTGAAACTAACTAACATACACATGCTATCATGCATGGACAAATGAGGTAGCTGAGGCAATAAATAGGTTGAGGATGCTATAGTTTTACAAGATTAGTTCACAAAAGTTTGAGTGAGTCTTGAATACTTAAAAAATATGGTTAAAGTAAGATTTGGTTAGTTGATTAGATTAGTTTGATCAAGGCATTCAAAAAAATATTTTCATAAGATTTTCACTGAGATATGTTTGTGCTTTAGTCTTAATTCAGATTTAAGCATTAGGTATGCCAGAAGGTATCAGTATTTTTTCTAACTTAGGCATTACAAGTATTATCTCTGATAGAAGGTTTACTATAGGTTTACCTTATCTTCATTTACCTGATGCATGACAAAAGTACTTACAGGAAGATCACCAGGAGATGCTGGTCGTTTGAGTTCCTGATCAGGTCCTTCAGGGTACATTTGATCATCAGAAGAGTCACCTCCAACTTCACTCTTTACTGCATTTAACTCCTCAAAATACCTTCGCTTTGCCCTTTGATAAAGAGACCTATGACCTGGTATTAAGATAGGTCTTGCTGGTAATCGTGGTAGGAAAGGCACAGGGCCTGGTGGGGCCCCTCGTACAGTAGCCAATAGCCTCTCACGAGCTATCAGCATACTGGGAAGTAATTTAGCATAGTATTCTCTCATCTGCAAGAAAAAATTTTTGGAATAAAAAATATGAATGAAATTTAATAAATGTAGGTATTTTATAAATTAGACTTTAAGTGTACCCTTTGTCTTTGCTGTTTTTTTCGCGCTTTCGCTAGCAATTTCCTCATTTTAGCCAAATCTGGCCGAAAGTTTCCCAGCTTAAGATCATTGTAAAAATCACTGAGCGGTGAAGTAAATTTAAAAGGTTCATAGTTGAACAACATCTTTAGAGTGGTTTCCTTTTCTTCCTCATCGTTTTCTTTGAATTGCGGCAGGAACGTCCTGAGATGCTCCTTCTGTTTATCTTCAAGAGATTCCCAAGTTTTCATGGAGAACACCTCTTTGAAGAGGGAGTAGTCTTCACACAGATCTTGCGGCAACTCGAAGTTGCATCCCAGGACGCGAACCTTCTCCATCGTGTCATCGTCGCCGTCGGTACTACCGCTGCTGGAACTATCAGACGAGCTGCTACTGCTGTCCCCACTCAAACTTCGATCACTATCCATCTTCTCCGCCATTGGGGACCGGCTGTGATACTACTTTTAGATCGCCGTGATGCAATGCCTAGTTTTCTAAGGGCTCCGACGGAGATTTTCCATTAACTACATTGATATTTCACAGTGTTTTGTTAGTGTTGTTTACGAAAAACCCGAGTAATGTTTTACGAACTTGAACAATGAGCCGTGAAGTTTTTTTAAACAGCCGTCAAGTCTTGTCTAAAATAAAATAGAACGCACACGCCAAACCGCGCCGTTTCATACATACTATGCGCCGGAACGGAACATTACGATGAGAAAATAACTTGACAATCAAGAACGGCGACATTTTACTAGCAAAATGGAATTTTAAAAGTAAAACTTGACTTGTCTATTGCTTGCTCTACATTGTCTATTGAATGAATGATACCATAGACAAACATAGTTCGACTCGTTCAACTCCTTGGACAAAGAATTTGAATTGAGAATCACTCCACAGAGCATTTTATAGAGTTCGGCAGACTGAACTTTCCCAAAACATATGGGCAAGTAAATTCTATTCTTTTACTGGCTGAATGAAAGGTTATTCGATTACCTCACATTTCTTTGACTGCTCACAGTGGTAAAAGCATATTTCTGTTTTTATTTGCCTATCTTATTGATTCTAGCGTAGAACGTATAACGGAACGGTCGTTAGTCTATGAAAAAGAAAAACCAACAACAAGCATCAGCAGTGGTTGTGTGTGTCTGTCTGTGAATTTTTTGACGTAAAATAATCGTGTAGTAAATATGGCTGACGAACTCAATGTTGACAGTCTAATTCACAGACTTTTAGAAGGTATTTATTCATTTTCTTAATTTAACAACACGTATTCCAATTCTACAACTCACAAACTATAGCATCGTTTAATTGGATCCTAGCTCAATAAGCTCGTATTGCGTAATTATCACTTACTATGTAGGTATAGAAACGTCAAACTCCTAAATAAATCGATTATCCTCAATTCTTATCTAATTCTTCTTTGGATGTTAGATATTTTAGAAGAGCAGCAGATAATCACTTTTATCGTAGAGATACACCATTTATATAATGCTAGAAGACATCACAAGAATAGTAATTCCAATAGGATGTCAGAAATCATAGCATGGAGCACCTTCAATAGGCCTATTATTACGCTTTAGTCGCATTATGTATACTTTACTTGATTTAAACATGTTTATTTTACTTTATTATGCTGCTTATTGACGGGTTACTACAGTATACAGACTGCAACAGGAAACTGCAAGGAGAAAAGGGAAATTCAAAGACATCTTTTCTGGAGAATGTATGGTTTAACCCAGTGTTATTGCCAAAGTACCAGCTAGAATTTTTTTCTTCATTCTTTAGTGTTCTGCTGAAGCTCCTAATGAATCATAAAATGTATTGTAGGTATTATTATTATGTGTTTAAGTTCGCATCTGCCTATAAATAGCCAAGATTTGCTGTACACTATTGGGGCCAAGTGCCATATAAGTGTTATAAAATTTCCCTGTAAACTAATGATGAACATGTTCCATAAGTTTAAAGATGCACTGTAAATGTGCTTCTGTATTTACAATAAACTTGTCCGTTCAAAACTATATAAAATTAAGCATGTTGTAATCAGTTATATGTAAAGTGTTTTTGTCTGTGATTGTGATGTTGATTGAGGCCTGCTATATTGTTGAAAAAGATTATTAGAACTGTGAATGATGAACCGACAGCATGCAACTAATTGACAATGAAAGAATACCACTTAAAACACATTATATCATCAGATTCTGCTTCATTGTCCATTCTGCTTGGGATTAAATAGTACTTGTTTACATTCCGTTTTAGATAAAATTATGTTTACTAGTCTTGACCAGTATGTGCTTTTAGAATTTACTTTTCTAGAATTAGGTTTCCTGGAATGTAACTGTGATGTCTGGTTCCATACTTATTTTTGAAGTCTTTCGATAGAGTGTTATTAAAATTGTGTTTTCTCCCAGTTCGAGGATGCAGACCTGGGAAGACGGTTCAGATGTCAGAGTCAGAGGTCCGCGGCCTCTGCACCAAGTCCCGGGAGATTTTCCTACAGCAGCCAATTCTACTGGAGTTGGAGGCACCACTCAAAATTTGTGGTAACTAGTGCTACTGATTGTGTGAATATTTTATCTGCTCTAATCTTGTCGCTCATACTTTTAGGTACTTGATGGGAAAACTAGTTTCCGTAACTAGGTATCTGAGTATTGTTGTAAACCATGGTTATGTGCCAAAATTGAACTTTTAATCATTTGTGGGAATCAAACTCAAAAGCTGTAGCACAAATATATGGTTGAGCTACTATCAACTGGGTTGTAAGGCCATCTGATCAGTGTATATGCCTATATTGTAACCAGACTCAATTTGATGCAAGAGCATAGCTGTGGATTTGAATCACTAGATTTGAGCCAAGTTTGTCTTGCCAAGCCCATTTTTAATGGTAATCCTATAAATTCAATTTATAACAAACCATTGTATAGAGCAAAATACCCTTGACACTTTATTGTTTTAAACCACAGAGGATTACAAGCATCGATTGACAATTAGCTTTGCACCAGTGAACACTTTATGCACTGCTTAACTCCTACCTCTAGTTATTTACGGGGGAGGGACATCGGTGATACAGTATAATAGTGGATTAGGTTGTTCATTGGATAATAATTTATTTTTCATATACTCGTAGGTTACACAAATGTTCTACTGTGTTTAGTACAGATTCTTGACAAAGTAAACGAGAGGTTGAACAGAACACTCATTATACACAGATTTTAGTATCTATAAAATATGTATTAGCATCTTTGTTTATATTTAGCTGAATTCGTAACCTCGAACCTGTTCTGGAAACTAGCACTTATTAATTACTATCGGCCGCCCGCGGCTTTGCTCTCTCTGTTCCCGTTACTTTTTCGGGATCAAAAGTATTCTAGGTCCGACACAGTAGTTGGACTAAGAATGCTTTTTATTACCAATTTTTGGGGGAGGCACCAGGTAGGTACGTACTACGTACCTACTTGGTAACCACTAGGGCGTTTAGTGTACCTGCCTACACACATAAACAAAAAAAATATTTCCTTAAATACGTAATCTACTCTGAAGTACTTTAGGATGGGTAAATACTATCTCTGAACCGATAGTGACTGACACACATTTATTCTGATAACTATTTATTTCAGGTGATATACACGGCCAGTACACAGACCTGCTGCGTCTTTTTGAATACGGCGGCTTCCCACCCGAAGCGAACTATCTGTTTCTCGGCGATTATGTCGACCGCGGCAAGCAATCCTTGGAGACAATATGCCTTCTCCTTGCCTACAAAATCAAGTATCCAGAGAACTTCTTCCTTCTCAGAGGCAACCACGAGTGTGCAAGCATAAACCGCATCTATGGTACTAACTTTTATACTTTTTTATTTAGCCTTTGTCTTATGCTTTTTTATTTACGACACAAAAGGGGTCTTGGTAAACCATAGACCAACAGCCCGGTGTGTAGATGCCAAATTTGCTGTACAAGACTGATGCAAAAGGCCCAAAACTGTCTAAGAGTGGCGTCTGCTCGAGGAGGCTTATGTCCAGCAGTGGGTTAGTATGAGCTTGCATATGATGACGATGATGACAACTACGCTTGGAAGAGGCCTGTGTCCAGCAATGGACTTTTCAAGACTCATGATGATGAGGAGATAAACGACATATTGATCTCCGAGAATGCATAGAAAGTAACATAGACGAGTTTGAGGAAACGTAATTATCTACATGATTAAATAATATTTATTTACACAAAGAAACTTATGATTAAACAAATATTTACAAAATGTACAAAAAAATGGCAAATGTGTGGATTGGATGCTGAAGTATTAAAATCTTATCGCAACTGAGTTTTCTAGATAGCCGATAGTTAGGTACAATGACTTTTAACTAGACGCTCGCCGCGGCTGCCTAGTTCAAAATACGATAGCAATCGCCAAGTACTTAGCATGTTTATAATTCACATTTTAAACATACGATATACAATCTTACGCGATCGACCTTATTATAAATATAACCCGATTGCATGCAAAAAATCCTAAAGAACATTTTAGTTTTAGAGCAATCGTATCGCAACGAAGAACGATGTAACAAATTCCTAAAATAAACTTTATAGTAATTAGCCTCAGTTGCCATCGAACATGAGCACTTATGTGTTTGCGATTGGAGTATTGCCAATCAGAATACCTTAAATAAATTAGCGACACAACTATTTGTACGATTCCCTTCCATTGGTAATTGTATTAAAGAGAATTAGCGTATTTTTATTAGCGTTCCTGACCTTCACTAATTGAAGGTAGCCTTATCAAGGTTCTCAATTGAAGTCTATAGCATATTGTGACTAATCCAGTATTACCAAGAACTTGTGTGTAATTCGTTGGCTATTTTCCTACCAGAATCATTTATTTGGGCCCTCTCAGCTGAGTAGCTTTGCCTTCTGCGCCGTAGATCGTGGGTTCGATCTCCACTGAGAACAAAATATACTTGTGTGGTGAACACAGATGTTTGTTCTCTATCTGGGTGTTATATTGTATTCTAAGTATGTATTCACAAAAAATATAGCTATCTGGTTCCCATAGTACAAGCTCTTCTTAATTTGGAGCCTCATTGTTTTGTGTGGATTGTCGCAAATCTTAATTTATCTATTTTTCAAACATTAGCTTCTAGAAGTTATGAAGAAGTTATTTTGTGACAAATCACCATTTTCTGTGTATTTCTTTCCAATAAAACAGTCGCATTTTAACCCAATGTGGCAAACCGGCATGTCGTAGAATCTAAAAACGAAAAAAGATCTTCTCTGAGGCGCTCTTAAAATCCTTACACCACTGTTTTTTTTAAACCAGTGAACCTTGTTCAAAATTATACTCTTCTTCTTATAGTAATAAGAAGAAGAGTATAATTTTGAACAAGGTGACAGATTACAGACGTGAACATCTATTATATTTAAGCCATCTATTTTATTTGCAGGTTTCTACGACGAGTGCAAACGCCGATACAACATAAAGCTGTGGAAGACATTCACAGACTGCTTCAATTGCTTGCCGATCGCCGCGATCATCGACGAGAAGATATTCTGCTGCCACGGTGGTCTCTCGCCGGATCTCCAGGGAATGGAGCAGATCAGACGGATAATGCGACCCACTGATGTGCCCGACACAGGTAAGGCTTGTCACATAAAGTTACAAAAAGCTGCAGCCTCTTTACTATTTACCTACAGAAGGCTCATGCTATATAAGCAAAGGTCTCGCTAAAAGCAGGTCGTCTCATAAATCCTCTAAATTACAGCTATAGCTATATAACGCGTAGGTTATATGGCAAATATATTTTCTACCTTGGTGCAGTCGGTAGAATTCTGCAAGATTCTTCTTATTGTGTCACTGATTCGAACCAAGTGTGGTGTAAGGATTTTGAGTGCGCCTCAACGAGGCTCCTTTCGTGCAAGATAAAAAATGTTTTGCATCAAAAGTAAATAAAAACATGTCAGGCAGGGCTAAGGTGGTGGTTGATTCGGTGCGCTCTTGAAGATCAGACCTAGTCACTGTTTGTCTAAAATCTTTTCCAGGTGATAATTTACTTGTGCGTAAACACTTATTCCAACTAGATTTAAAATGTAATAAATTGGGTGAAATCTCTAGGCAAACACTTAACTAATTTTTTTAAGATTCCTTATTGCAAAATATGTTGGAAATTGTCTGTAAGTGCAGGATGAGCATTGATAAACGGCATCCTGTGCGCAATAGATAGCTTTTGTGACATTGCATTCGCCCTGAGATTTGCGTATCCGTTTCTGCTTGGACAAAAAGCAATACTTCGTGAAAGTAACAGATCACATATCTTAATGTGTCAAACGTCTGTCGAAATCACAATACAGAATCTATCTTACTGGGATCTCTATAGGTTAAAGAGACAATGCCCTGATTTACTTTATTATCTGAAAGAGATCACACACAGCGATAAGACAGACCATTGCACATCAGTAACTCGTACATGTTATTTGGTAAAAGTCCTTGTGGTATGCAATATAGATATTTTCTGTATATAGGGACCAGTGTGATGAAAGGATTTTAAGTGTGTGTCAAAGTGGCTCCTTTCGTGCTCTTAACACATGTTTTTGAACTTTTTAAGTCGTATGACATGCCGGTTTCCTCACGATGTTTTTCTTCATCGTTTGCGAGTACTGACATAGTGCACATACATTTTTGATCAGAAAAACTCATTGGTACCCGACTAGATTTGAGCCCTCGACCTTAGGAACGGAAGGCGGGGCCGCTACTACTAGGCCACTAGTATGACCAGACTGAGAGATACTTGCAGGGTGAATAAAAAATATCTACATTCTACTTAATTATGCTTTTAACATTGTGATTGAAGGATACATCTACCTGAATCACGATGATCGCGCAAGATACAGAAGTGGGCATTAGCTATTTGCGGATAAATTCTAAAGAGGTGTATTCTTGGAAGTTTGCGTAAGGCATGATTCATAATCATTTGCGCTATGAGCTCTACTGGTAGCGCCCCGCTTTCCGATCATGAAATCGTGTGCGTGGGTTCGAATCTTGTCAAGTGAGAAATAAAAATAAAAAATGACTACTTGGATTTCCATGTTTTGAAGATATCGCGTGGAACTGGCACCTAGACTCACCTAGCTTTAAGACGTTTCAAAGTGATCCTTGCGATTCTACTGAATAAATACTCTTTTGATTTTGATTATCGTATAGCCAATTCCATGATATTCAAATTTTAATTAACAAGCATTATAGCCCACCTGATATTAATTTGTAACTATCGCCATAATAAAGCATTGCCTCATAGGTCAAGCACGTTAAAAACGTGTCCTACGATGCACTAGTGCCATGAGTCAATCAACTTAAGTCATACTGGTGTTCAGCCTCATATGCCTGTAATTTAACCGGCACCCATAGGCAAAGAGAGTTCATCCTCACACCTTGGAGCCTGGGTGGTCGAGCACCGATCAGTTTCAGAGGAACCTCCTCCGTGGACACTCAGGCTGTGGAATGATCTCCCTGCTGAGGTTTTCCCTAAGAACTATAGTATGGGGTTCTTCAAAAAGGGCGTTTTAAAGGGTCAGAAACGCGCTGGCGATGCCTCTGTTATTGCAGGCGTCCATAGGTTACGGTGACCGCTTCCCATCAGGTGGGCCGTATGCTTGTTTGTCTGTTATGTAAAAAAACCTACACCCTTAAAACCGAAAACATAAACTTGGCGGCAGAAATAGGCATGGTGGTAATAACTCACTGGACGAGCCCATCACAAAAAAAAACCTACAACAATTGCCCTGTTTCCTTATCCCAGTCGATATTTCCAGGACTGCTATGCGACTTGCTGTGGTCGGATCCAGATAAGGATGTGCAGGGTTGGGGTGAGAACGACCGCGGCGTATCATTCACATTCGGGCCGGACGTCGTCAGCAAATTCCTCAACAGACACGACTTGGACTTGATCTGTCGGGCTCATCAGGTAATCATTATTAAAATAGTTTTTTAGAATTAATAAGATATAGTATTTTCATCGCAAAGTCAGTCAATAGACAAGTCGGTAGACGTCGGCTTCGAAAAATATTGTCTCATATTTTCTCCATACAATAGAGAGAGACAAATAGGCGAAACGAAAACAACATTTGGTAACGAAATGTGGTAGCAAAACTTCGACTTCGGGTACAGAAATCAAAATAACACCAGAAAAACAATTAAAATGAAGAAGCTTTGTGACTTCCCAAAATGACAGAAAACGAATCCTAATGCCACACTTTTTAGCGGCTCGTTTAAAGACTCGTGTCTCTGTCATTTTCAAGTCAACAAATAGAGCCGGCAACAGACTTAGCGGCATGCTTAATGCTAAGATGATTGCTATAGGACCATTATGAATATGAGCAATGACGAGCGTGCGAAATAATTGTAAAGGAATGAATACCAGACAATTTATAGTTTTTTTAGCTCTGGATTATAGCTATTATAGATTTTATTTTATGACTAGTCAGATTATGTTTACGATTTATATCAAAGTTTATATTCTTCTTTTGATGATTTATTTGTTTGGTATTAGGTGGTAGAAGATGGTTATGAGTTCTTTGCGAAGCGGCAACTGGTAACTCTGTTCTCCGCGCCCAACTACTGCGGCGAATTCGACAACGCAGGCGGCATGATGTCCGTGGACGAGACGCTTATGTGCTCTTTCCAGGTACTAAAAACTAACATTTATAGTCTAGAATCTCAGTCACTAGAATTTTTAATATGTATACTTTCAAAGTAGTGGGGCAGCATTGCAATAGACCAGGGGTGCTCAAACGGTTGATCGCGAAAGCATTTCGAGTCGATCACCAGCAATATGCTTAATATGGGCATGGGCACCTGCAGTAGAAGTTCTGGAAATACGTGGATAATAATGTAGTGGCATGCATGATCATCTAGAGATAGCTTAACTGATCCAAATCAGTGCCAGACGAAGCGTCCCCAAGACGCTGGCGGCATTGCCACGCTGAATAGCATTGCTGATGGCCTACCTACATAATAATAGTTCAGTCGATCCCTTGCTTTAAAAATATTATCTGGTTGATCGCCAACACTATAAGTGTGAGCACCCGTACAATAGACGTTCACAGGGCAAAAACTCATAAATAATAATATTAGATGGAAAGTTCACTTAGTTTTTTAGCGATTGCCCGACTGAGAGCACAGGTGGCCTAGAGTTATCGGCCCCGCCTTCAGATCCTAAGATCGTGGGTTCAAATCCAGTCGTATACCAATGAGTTTTCCTGACCCCTCATGTGTATGTAGAAGAATAAAAAGCGTTCTAGTGCTTGCACCAGCACCGAGGTGCTGTGGGCTGGATTCACAACAAAAAACTTTCGTGTGATGGACAAAAAAATATATATTTTATTGGATGATTTAAATGCGAATTGTTGTGTGCAGATATTGAAACCATCTGAGAAGAAGGCGAAATACCAGTACAACGGCATCAACAGCGGCAGACCGGCCACGCCCCAGCGGTCGCCGCCCAAGAAGAAATAACTCTTGCGCTCCACCCAGTGCTCATCACAGTGAGAGGATGCTACAAATCATTAATTATATCTTGTATTATAATTATTATGTTAGTGTGGTCATCGGACATAGCCGAATAATATGTCACCCTTGTGTAATGTTAAAAATTATTTATCGATTTGCTTGTGCCTTCTTATTTTTAATTTTTATTATTAATGTAAGTGATATTAATTTATGAATTAGTTCTACAGACTTGCGAGTCGGAAGGACATAATCTATTCGGCGATGCCTCTTTGACTGTCTGCTTGTTCGATCCCTTATCCCGGCAGCTTGCGATGTTGTACCGTACCGTTGTTGTGTTACACACAGTGTTGATGTTGTAGAACTTTAAATTGTTTCGTTGAGTTTGAAGTGGCAAAGCTATCTTAAAGATGCGGGTGTTGGAGACGAGGCGTGATTACATAATTTATTCAGTTGTAGTGGATCGAAAGCACATTTACTTTGTTTTCAGTAACTAATGTGCCTATAAATGTAAATTATTGGATAGGTCTCGTATAGGTGACGATTGTTGATTGATTTAAAAATTACGGTTTCAACTGGAATGTGTTGATTGTATATTCTCTTTGTCTTTGTTGAAATTGTTTATTTGAGTTATAGATTGTATTGGTAGATCCTTCCGTGGAGCTGGCCTAAGAGCATGATATTACGAACCCTTCACCTTGTCATAGTGTAAGTGTTATTATTTCTGTTCTTGGACTTCATTGCTGTCTCTGTGCTTAGGGCTCGACACAACAAATCCAGTGAAATTAGTTTTATTATGCCCTCAGTATTACCCTTATGAATTAAGTAGATTTTTCCAAAATTAAAGATTGGCATGATCTCCCATCTGAGGCTTTCTGTACACCTAGCTGCAGTACATAAGTCTCACTATTGTATGAATTGATGTCGTAGATAGAAGCAGTGTAGTCCTCGCAACAATAGTGCAATCGCTACATTATATAATAATAAAATTATATGCAGGTTTTGCATTGTACAATTTTATTTTTTTAGTTATGTTAACAATGTCAAATATGTTCATTAATAAATATTATTATTTGAACTAAGAGGTTTATTTTGTTTCACTTTTCGGTTTGCATTTACGACTAAGATTGTATTTCAAACATTTTTATCTAATTTACGATTTACGTCTATTACTAATGGACTCATAGTTATGTATTCATAGTTTTCTTCTACACTTGTATGTATGCTTTATTAAATGTATGTTCTGATTTTGTAAAATTCTACTGTTTACATTAGCTGGTATTGAATAGCAGCAGTATAGAGAGTTTACATTATTTACTATTAATACTTTTATCTAAATACACTAAAGTTTATCTCTATTTTCATCTACACTTAGTTAATGATAAGTTACTGGAGAAGTTTAGTTTCAAGTTATCAATTATAAAATTTTGTTGTACTTTTCTCTAGTGTGTACAATTTTCAGAAATATAAATTTTATTCAAATAAAATGCAGAAATTAGTTTGTTTCGTTTATTTCCATATCTTTGTCAGCCCATGCAACTGCATCAATATCAACAATATCAGGTACGATTATTTTTACTAAACTATTATGATTTTTTAACTTGTCATTTACTTTAACTTTTAGGTCTTCATTCTTCTTCTGGTATTTTTGTATGTCCATTTGTAATGCTTTTAGATAGCCTCTTTTGGCAGATATAATTTTTTTCAGTTTATTTACTTTTACTTCATACTCTTTAGCAAGAGATTCCAGTAGAGATTTTTGTTTTCGCAAATTAGCTGCATCACTCGCTCTTAGTTGAATCCTTACTTCACCAAGCTGAGGCCTCCTGGAAAAAGGATACATTATTTAGCCAAACTAAATTATAGTTTAAAAAACTAAAAAAAAACGCTTTTATAACTGATTGAACTAAAAAGTTAAAAATAAAACTGTAATAATCGATTGAAAAATTTATATTATTGTTAATAACTTCAGATATAATAAACTATTGATAAATTATTTACAACAATCACCCCACGCTTTTTGTACAAATTTTTCAATTGATTATTAGTTTTATTTTTAACTCTTTAGTTCAATTAGTTATAAAAGCGTTTTTTTTTTGTTTTTTAAACTATAATTTATTTTTTACTTTGTTTTTTTCATATTATTGCATTGTCATCGACCTTTGATCGTGCAAAGTTTGAATCAAATCTGATCGTTCAAAGTAGGACAAAATCGAGCTCAAAGAGGATGGTTACATACATACAGGTGAAGCTAATAAAAGCGTTATAAAAACAGTTAAATATCTCTTTTGCATGCTGAAACCCTTACATACTACTTCACTTACCATAATTTTAGGTCTTCGTTTACATCTTCAAACTTTTCTTTTTGTTTTTCGAGTGTCTCAAATTTCTCCGGCATGTTCTCATATTCCCACATAGAGCTTACCTCTTCTACCATCTCATCAAATATGCCTTGTTTTAAGCAATTGAACATTGGTACCCATTTTACTCTCCTCAATTTACCTTTGGGAACAGTTTCCAGAAAGTCTTCATTGCTGGAAAAATTGTTAATACAATACTTAGATATTTTAGCAGGATTATAAATTATGAGCTGCTTAATCTCAACCTTTCTATTTTATGTAATACCAATTTGAAAATGCACTGAAACAAACTTACTTGACCAAATTTATGATATTTCCAAATTCCTTCAAAATGATGAGATTATCAAATGTTGTTTCTGCATTACTCATGTCCACATTAACAATATCATCAACTCCTTCAGACATTATGAATTATAAACACAATTTCCTTCTCAAGTTGAAAAGTAAACTTTATTTATTTTGAAATGAACACAACATTCACACCACCAACCAGTATCCACATATTCAAAATTCAACTGTCAGTTCAGTTGGAACAAAAAGCGGCCAAGTGCAAGTCGGACTCGCCCATGAAGAGTTCCGAAGCAACAAGTAACATAATACAAAAGTTCTTGTAGTTCGTCGAAAGGTTCTAAGTGGTTTACGATTTATGACGTATAAAAAAAAACTTACTAGATCTCGGTCAAACTTTGGTGGAAGTTTGCTTAGTAAAACATCATATATTTTTTTTCTATCATTTTTTTTATAAACTATTCAGTTTATAAAAAAATGATATTAGAAACCTCAACATTATTTTTGAAGACCTATCCATAGAAAACACGTACGGGTTTGATAAAAAAATGTTTTTTCGAGTTATAGTATCGAGGTATTCTAAGCATGGGGACCCCCAAAATTTATGTTTTTTTCTCTATTTTTATGTGATAAACTTAATGCGGTTCAAAGAATACATCTACTTACCATGATTCATCAGTTAGCTCTTATAGTTTCGGAAAAAAGTGGCTGTGACATACGGACGGACAGACAGACGGACATGTATATGACGAATCTACAGGTTCCGTTTTTGTCATTTGGCTACGGAACCCAAAAAAACTACGACGCAGTCAGTTGTTTCAACCAGAGACAAGCTAAATCTTTCTTGCTTTGGATACTAAACCTTTTGCCAAGTCCAATTTTTTTACCAGCACACGCAAGGAACAAGCTGGAAACCTTGGAAGAATAATCATTCTAATTTTTTTACCAGCACACGCAAGGAACAAGCTGGAAACCTTGGAAGAATAATCATTCTACCTTCTACGCGAATTCACAGAAGTCTTGGTTAGTTTATTTTATTGTAAAAAATCATAAGAAACATTGGTAAATCCGTTGTCCCGAAAATGCAATGCAAAGATACTTTAGTTTTTAGCTCTGATTAATAAAAAAGCGTGTTAAAATGGACAGAATAGTTAAATTTTTCATTGTATTTCTTGTTCAGCGCCATCTAGGAAAGCATTTTGGAATCAAAATGTTTCCATGAAGCATCCTAGATGGCAGTAGTTGGCATCTTCAAACTTCCTATCTACGATTAATAATTATAATGTGTTTTGTGGCAGCTACGGCGTAGGCCTGCACTACGAGCCGCCATAGATGCCGATGATGCCAAGAGTTATTAGTACCAAAATATTATTACTATTAGCCCGAATCATCCCATTGTTGGGCAAAGGCCTCCCCCCGATCCCGCCACTCTGCACGATCTTGTACCTACTTATTCCATAATACTTAGGTAGGTCTAAAAGTACCTATTACAATTTAGGTACTGTGTCTTCGGGGACGCGGCATCGACTGGGTCACTGATGTTGGTGAAGGGGAAAGCACGGTCCTTCAGTACAGACCTTCCCCCTTTTTTGAGGGAAATAGTTCTCCAATAAAAAATCGCCAGCGACAAAAAGTGGGATCCGTAAATGGAAAACTCTTCTTACAAAGTATGTAACTTTTATACGTTTCATATTTGGATACAAATACGAAACACGCAAGTAGCTATCAACCAATAAACCAATTTTGTTAGTTGTTTATGCAGAGATTCTTTACAAACTCCTCTCGCTCGGTCAATAACAAGAAGATAATACTGCCCATTCCCATGTGTGATTTCTTATCTGCCTCTTACGACACGTGGCATCTCACGAGGTTTCTATTTTACTATACTTACCGTGACCCCTACAGTTTAAATTTCATGATGACCTTTGTTTTTATTCATGCGTGAAAATTCCTCGTTTCTGATAAACTTACTGCTTGCATTGTAGAACCATTCTGATAAACTTACTGTTTGCATTGCTTGCCTAGAACCTATTGGCAAGTTTAACTAGAAGGTCTGGTATAGCACACAGTATGTTGCACCCACCTAGTACCTACGCAAATATTATATTATTTTGTATTACAGACGTTTCTTTTTACCCCTATTCCCTAGCTCTGCTATTATTATTGATCGCGTCCAGATAAATCTAGGTCACTTTGTGTAGGCTTTCTAACCCTACGCCTTTTTGTTATACGTATTTAACCCAGTCCCAGTGTAGTTCAGTATAGGTATCTATTAAGGAAGGAAAAACAACACACAAAAAATATGAAACTATTTCTTGTTTTAAGGTTTTCGATATTTTATTTATTTTTTTTAATTTTCGTAGTTAATAAAAAATAATCAGGTAGTAAAAACAAAACGTGTAACAATTTTATATTGGTGGCAGTGACTATGTTTTTGCAGTCTTTGAGATCTTGCGACACATTCTTATAAATCTGAAGTTACGATGTATAATTATATAATTTTAATTAACTTGATATGAAATTTAATATCATAACATTAACATAGTCATAGATGAACAGGAAAGTTTAAAAATAAGTAGATACGTAAATGTGTATATCAAAGTGATACGTTTAAATACGTTTTGGTGTAGAACTTAAAATAACTTGGACTCGATCAATCGCCCCTTAGTAAGCAGCAGCTGAAAATAAGAAATTTTAATTAGTGACTGTCTTTTTGCGTTTCTACCTGCATATTAGGTATGTATTTACTTACACTAGTTCGTAGACTTACAGCAGCACTCAGGATCGATACTTTTTGAACATTGCCTAGTTACTGTCTTTACTCATTATTATTATATAAGTATGGCAATTTCTATATGTATTGTTTATATTATAGCAGATCCTTCTGAGGACAGCTGTTTGTCTACGGACTTACAAAAGGTTGAATAATCAAGTGATAAATAGTTGGTGTCTACGGCGTAGGCCTCTACGCACCTGCTACGCTACGTAACAAAAACAAGTATACAATAAAAAATGTATTTTCGTAGAGGTGGCTATTATTCAATTACTTAGCTCTATAAGGGGATAAGAAATATCTGTTTTCTTGTTACACATCATGGTATTTCAACTATTTAATTTCAATGAAAGTGAATACATCTTGCGAAAAAGTGCTTACTTTGGCGATGCGTCCTGGCCTAGGTGCGTAAATTCTAGATACAACTAATATACCACGACTTTTCGTCTGAATTATTATATTATTGCTAGTACGATAAAGGTGATAGGTATTTACAACATCGGTTTAGTAACTGTCTATGGTTGGTTACTTAAACATAATTATGTACTTAGGTACTTAATAATTAATAGATTCGATTTTTATGTAGATGAAAATTATTGTGGTGTTGAATGAAGTGTCAATATGAAGGTACCCAAATAAAAAACTTACACATGAAACAGACATAAGTACAAAATGAAAAATGTGGATGAAACGGAACTCATCATGATACACAAATAAACGAGGATGACTACGAAGAAAGACATACACACTATACCAACGTCATTGATATATTGCTTCAAACTGTTGAAGAAGAAAATATGAGAAAAATGAATTGTATTCGGTAAGAGATATTATGAACACTGGAGGTAAAAGGGGGTCAACTCGACTTCTACAAGATGCACAGGAAATCACGAAGAACGGACTCTACAACACAATAGAACGCAACTTAAGATCCAGATACCTGCTTATGTTCTCATATTATAGGCTACGTAAGTATGGTAAAGTTCTGCTTATACCATCCACGGTGAGGTCATCCATCATTAAATCTGTCGTAACCAGAGAAACTATTAACATTTCATAAATCGAAAATGACAAAATAAAATATTGCATTATTAGTTTTGATTGTGGATGAAAGGCCAATTTGTACAGCTGATCGTCAATTGAAGCTCGTCAGGCATATTTACAGCGAGCCACTAACCTAAGGGCCTGATCGGGTGCTTGTCCCAGAGGAAGGTGCGTTTGACGGGCGACAGGTAGGAGTCGCGGATGTAAGACGGGCTGCGGTCCCATCGCGCCAGGGGCTTCAGCTCCGGCCAGTCGTACCAGAAGGGGTCCCGAGTGATCGCCGAGATCGGTAGAGAGTGGCTCGGGTTGAAAATGTCAGCCCAAGGTCTGCGTCGGAGTCCGCCAGCGCTGTACAGCGGCGCACCTATATGCCACAATTGTTTAGTTTCGGGAAAACAGAATCACCAATTCTGTACTTCGTCATTGCCCACACAGTAAGCTAAGCATCCAACGCAGCCAGGATGAAACCTCAGCATGCAAGTAAGTCTTAAGTCTCACAAAATCGTTGATATGGCGACATGCTCATGATCAAACTTTGTAGACACCATGCATGTTCCAGATTTTTGTATCACTATTTTATTCATTAAAATCTGATCATTTATTAGATAATGTGCTGATGAAACATGCTTAAATGCAGTGGCATTTTATGAAGAAGAACACATACACTCGACCGTAGTCAGTCACAAATTACATCACCAACAACTAAATACGAAGGTAAGAACACAAAAAGGTGCCGTGAATTAAGATGTCTCGTGGTCTCATTCACTATAGATAGCTACATGTACGTTTGGGAATAGAGTTGACAGCGTCTAAACTACGAAGTACGTTACTTTCACACAAGACGGTGCGCTACATTGAACGGAAGGATTATTGAGAGCCTGGTTCACTCGGTACGTTAAAGAGGGCCGTGACGAAGATACAGGGTTTGAGGGTTCTGTTGCCCTTACCGTCGGCATCGTATGCGACCTCAGAGTCGCGCGGCGGGCTAATCCTCGGCTTGACTGGCGTGGGCGACCTTCCCCGGAGAGAGCGGTCAAACCCAGCCCACTTATCAGCTTCAGCGAAAAATGGGTCCTTTTTGAACGCGTCCGACGCCCATCCTTCATCGCAAGTCTTATTATCAATACCAAGCTCAAACAATAACAAAGATAATTGGAACAGAATCCACGACGAAACTCGACAATCGGGAAATTCTCTACACTGAGATCAATTTGTAGAGTGTTGTGTTCTTGCGACGGTGATATCGAGTGTGTGATGAACAAGTGAACATTCGTGTGACTGTTGCTTGCATATATTTACAATGCAGCACATGCACAGTTCGTACAAAGTACCATCGATTATTATACATCGGCAGCAGTGAGTCACTTAGATATACATAGATTACATTGAGTATAATACAAGGTGTAAAAACACTACTCCGAAAACTTATCCTCTTCGAACCTTCAGACCATGCTGGCGAAAAAGTGAAAATTTAAATGAGTCTAATACAAAAATGTAGTGTATAGCATCATTTTTAGGGTTCCGTAGCCAAATGGCAAAAACGGAACCCTTATAGATTCGTCATGTCTGTCTGTCTGTCTGTCTGTCTGTCTGTCTGTCTGTCCGTCCGTATGTCACAGCCATTTTTCTCCGAAACCGTAAAAGCTAGACTGATGAAACTTGGCAAGAAGATGTATTCTGTGAACCGCATTAAGATTTTTACACAAAAATAGAAAAAAAACTATAAATTTTGGGAGTCCCCATACTTGAAACTAAAACTCAAAAATTTTTTTTTCATCAAACCCATACGTGTGGTATCTATGAATAGGTCTTCAAAAATGATGTTGAGGTTTCTAATATTGTTTTTTTCTAAACTGAATAGTTTGCGAGAGAGACACTTCCAAAGTGGAAAAAAGTTGGTCCCCCCCCTCTAACTTCTAAAATAAGTGACTGATAAAGCTAAAAAAAATATATGTTGTACATTACTATGGAAACTTCCAACGATATTTGGTTTGAACGAGATCTAGTCAGTAGTTTTTTTTTTATACGTCATAAATCGTAAACCGCAATTTACCTTTCGACGAACTACTAGAACTTCTAGAACTCTATGTTATATTACTTACTGCTACGGAACCCTTCATGGGCGAGTCCGACTCGCACTTGGCTGCTTTTTTTTTTAATGCCGGTTTCGTGAATGAAGTTAATGTTTTTTTATTTGAAACTCTATTTATCAGAAACTTATACAAAACCGAAACTTATACAAAACAAACTCATAGAACAATATTTCGAACAGCAGGACCCATTTTGAATCTGTCCTACTCTCGCTAATAAGACATTTTACCTTGAGAATAGTTTCTGGGAATGTTTTTTTACACTCTGTATAATAACACTTATTTGACGGAAAAGGGTGCTAATCTACTAAATCAAAACACGAATAGGTCTTTTATATTTTAATACAAAATAGTTCAATGTGTTAGTTTTAACTAAACTTTGTACTGTTCAACAAACTCTCGGGTAAATAATTACAAGATCTACAATAATTACATTTGATCAGAATTTTAATAATAATCCGTGTATAATATATATTACGGACTCTACAATATCGTTACGAAAGGCTTTATTGTACATAATGTACAGACTAGTTACACTAATATTTAATTGATTAATTTAGTTACTTACAAAAAAGAATTTAGATGACAAACTTAAGAAAAATTAAACAAATATAGGTGTAGGGTCTTAATTAGGCATCAAATAAATCTTATTCATTCATAAAGTTAAATAAAAATGATGGTAGGTACTTGTGTATCGAAATTCTTGGACGGTGTCAAGTCACACAAATCAGATTCCAACTAGCATCGAATCTAACAGGTAAATGATGTCCTAGGTACTGTACAATAGCCTGAATCCAGGTGATAGCTTTGTCGATAATCGTACTACGGTTCTGAACAATCGATCATTTCGTACTTAGCCTATGACATGGATACAGACACACCACTTTCCCTCTGCGCGTCTCTCACGAGTACAATCAGTCTGTCCGAGACACTAAAGAAGACTATAGTGCTTGCTTGTGTGGGAGCACGACAAAGGGAATGCGGAGAGGCTTAACCTACTTAGTCTAGTAGCAAGTTAGTATTTACCTGATCCCCAGTGCGGCTTGTTGTCAGGCTCGTACTCGACGCCCTTGAGGCTCCTGGAAGGGTACTTGAAAGTGTCAAGAGGAGTACTGAGGTCGGTGATGGGGTAAGCACGGTCCTTAAGGTAGAGACCGTAGCGAGAGGGGTACAGACGGTCGATAGCGGCCAGCCTGTCGAGATGGTCCTGCCACGCCTTGTGGGCATCGAAGGGGTCTACGCCTCGTCGGACGCGCCTCGGTACGTGATAAACTACAAGACAAATACACACATTAGAATATAAATATGTACATTTTTTTAGGAAAAACTCACTCATTTATTTTATCTATCGTTTATGTTGATTCAAATTATTTTGCACATCTCACACAAGATTTGTCAATAAATCTTATAGGTAACTTAAGATTCAATTTTAAACGGATCCTTTTAGTAGGATTTTTATTTATAAAAAAACATACTAGTTGTAATAGACAATACAGAAGTCGTTGAAGAAAAGAAGAAACAATACATCAAGATTAATAATAAAAAATAAGTAACTAAGTTATTGTTAGTAATCTTTGGCTATTAGTAAGCAAAGCTAAAATACAATGAAAATGGTACAAGTGGTAGGTACTTGTGCACATTGTAGAGGTGGCAAAGGGTACAAAAATACACGAAAACCTAAATGTATATAGAACTCACCTCTTCAAAACATTCCTGGGGAAGCTTGGAAAGAATGACAGTTGAATTTAAATTGTAATGTTCAGGGGTTTAAATAAAACGTATTACCTGGCAGATGCTAGTAGATCGAAAGAATACGATGATATCGATGTAACATTCATGGATTTACAAGTGTGAAGTGATGTTATGTAGGTAATCAGAGGTGATTTCTATGATGTAGTTATACAAGTGGTACATGCGACTATTAGTATAAAGTTGAGACTTGCACAAGCAATAACTAAACATCTAATGCAGGCAGCACGTGATGCCGGATAGAGTCTGAAAGCATTTCATAAATGGTATAATACCATATTTGAACGAAAACATGTCGTAAGATTCGATGTGTGTGCAGATGGATTAAGACAAAAATACATTTGTAAACAAGAACACTGTCGATAGACACAACAACTGTCTCGATGATTGCCTGTGATCGTGTGACTCCATGTAATGTCAAATCGATTCAACGATTTCAATCTCCTAGCTTTAGACAGGCTCTACTTCTTACAGCTGATTTTAATTTATTTATTCATATAAAATTCTTAATACAAATAAATAGAAAACATAGAGCAGTTAGCCTACCAATACTAAAAGTTTTTTCTTTTTCATTTGAATGAAAAAGGTTTTGGATACAATTATGTGCTATCGAAAATTGTTGATAGATAAAAGATGAATATAGAAATCAAGACAAAATATTCGTATCAAAAGATGTTGTGAATGTTAATTTACACTGCACCGTAGCTCTTTCTTTGCGCTGAAACAATTGAAATTCTTATTGATTTGGGATTGATTTTAGTAAACGTGACCATGTTTTGTAGTTCTTGAAACTTGGGTGTTATAATATTTAGTGAAAACAAAGCACCAAACTGCGTCACAATCTTTGTACAAATGATGTTAATCTAATGCTAAAGTGTCAGTGACTCTATATTTACAGTATCTACAAAAATCTCCAACAAATAAGAGAATGCACTCCTCTTTTTTCTTGGAGCATTTAATCTCAAATGGTCAAAGGTTACTGTGTTGATTGCCAAACTACAGTCGTTGCGAGCTACTTGCCAATCAATAACAGACTTGCTCTTCCATGCAATCTGTCAGCAGATCGATCTATTTTAGTTTAGTTAATTGTCGTGTGCCGAGAGATAGTTGGGTACCGATTGGCAAACTGAGTTAGTGTAGCATGTGCGTGTGAGGATATAATCACAGCTGCATGAGACAGGAAATAAAGTTTTGCAAGCACCTTTAAGTTAAGAAATACAATTGCTTCCCCAAGTTTGATTCCGGCAGCATGCAGTGCGATTCCATCCTAGTGTGTTTGTTGTGGTTTTTGTGACTTACTTGGCCTGTACCGGTCGAGGGAGCTGGGGTAGTTGTGTGCGTAGATGGGGCGGGGTGAGTAGCCGTAAGTCTCACGGTGCACCGGCAGGTAGCGGTAGCCGGGTACGGAGATCCTGTCAGCGGCGCCGATGGGGTCGTCGTAGATGGATTTGCTGTAGGGATATGTGGACAGGAGCTCGGGAAACACGCTGCGGCGGGATGGCCTGTACCTTTCCTCGGCCCTCAGGTCATCCGATCCTGTCATTTACCATACGTTATTAACTGCTTCCAACTTAGACTATGTTCAGGGTAGAGCAAATGTTAAGTTACCTTTTAGAGAACGGACGAAGGATTGCCAGAATCTGGCTTTCTTCGATGCCGTCTCGTTTCTGCCGATCATCTCTAAGTGATTTTTAAACATTTTGACGGCTTATGTCGTGCTCGTTTTCTGCAACAAACATCACAAATTAACAATCACGTGATTCAACATATTGTAGCCTTGGCTGTCGATGCATCTTAACATTAACCTTGAGGATAAAGACCAGTGTGTTGCGAACATAGATCCAGGTGACAGAATTGAGTACAATAGCATGCCCGTTCCTCGTAAATAGACCAATGACGTATGACGAGTTAGCAGCAGGGCTGCAAATAGCTGGTCGGCGGCTGGCGTAGTGTCGAGTGGCCGCGGAGTTGGAGCGCGGCCAGCGCACAACATGTCGGGAAACTTGAAAACGCTTTTCACAAATCTATGTTCATTGCTCAGCTATTTTCGAGTTTTCGTCGACCTTGTTGCCAGCTTCGTAGATAAGTCAGCGGCCTGCCACAATTTCTAATTACGTAAGCCTCGGCGACGCAACTGTTATTAAATATATGATGTGGCTGGAGAATGCGAAGACAACTAACGAGGGCTTACGAGGCGTGAAGACAAACTTACGGAGGCTTACAGAATAGCCTGAGGACATTAACGGAGAACTGCTTTACCTACGCGGCTACAGATAAATTGAAAACTAGTTTCGGATCCGGCAATATACGAGTAGAATAATTCACGTTACTTATATCCACTTAGCTTTCAGATTTCAAAGAGTGTGTAATGGGCTCCTTATCATGAAACAGAAGGGGTAAGAAAAAATTGTAAGAAACTATGATTTCGTACGTCTGGAAAATGGTTCTATGACCATCATATTTCATGTAACTGTCGATGTTTCCCTACATGTTTCCGTAATGTAAGGCCATTCAAACTACTTCCAGTACACAAGTACCGGTGTCATGAGTCATTTTAGTTAAATACAGCGCCATTCACAATCTTGAAGAAGCGTTTATATGTACCGTGCTACAACCTTCTATATAATAAATTACTGTGATAAAGTGCCTATTCAACTGCTGTTAAGAGTTTCTGCAGTAATCGGAGAAAAAAGTAAAAAAAAATTGCTGCGGTAATGCGTAGGTTCCATCTTCGTTTTCAGTACGCTTGTGATTCGAGTCGATTGGTTGGGTGTCATTAGTGATGACTGTGATGAGGCATGCCAAGGTAGCCGACGCCACTTTAAACTGTTTGAAATTGAAAATCAAGCAATTAACCTTTTTTAAAAAGCTATAGTTCCAATATTGTTTTTCAATAGTTTTTTTAGCTGAATTTATTGAATTAATGAAATTATTTTCATTTGTTATGAGTATTCTTGCAATCTTATTGACTTTATGAAGCCTTAATAATTATGGGAGAGTAGTAATGGATTGTTACTTTTTATTTGAATTTACTATTATTCGATTCTACTTATAAGCGTAGGTGTGACAACCTGGGGCTTAATTCTCGGGCCGATCGCGATCATTTAGCAATTTTATTTTATTGCTTTTTTTCCAAAAAGGGAGAATGGCAGATTTCCTTAAATAATTCATCAACGACCTCATCGTAGAAGTCTCGACAGCTACGATATACGGAAAACGTAGAAAAAGTACGGGGTTGTGCATTGCCAATGTGTATTTAAGGGACATTGAAAATCACGGCTCGAGAATTCGGCCCCTGCTCAAAGTTGTTTCTGTTTGTCAATATTCAGTGGTATGAGATTGCAATTACTTAAACACTGATTATCTTTTGACAATGCTTGTAAGTAAGGGAGATTTCGTTTAAATTTGTAGAAATATAAAGAAGTCTATCATCCATTAGGCGTTTTTTCCGAACTCAATATTGAAACAGCCTCACTGCCAGAAAATTAATCTGCGTATCGATCACAGCTCACATTAGGTACATGCATTGACATCGACTGCAATTAATTACAGATAGTTAATTGATAAGACAACCTTTGTTTACAAATTAGGCCAAGATTCGAGGCCAATGTCAATTATGTTTTGGATGTATAAAAATATTATGGCAGAAGTCTGCGTCTCTGGAATGGTCTGTTCTACTTCCAAGTCGAAGGTTAGGATAGACTTCTAGCGGATAGAAAAATGCTGGTCGATTGTGAAACTGTTACAAAAATACTTGAAGGCGCGTCGATTTGGCGGGATTGCAAATTTGGCGCGGGATGAGTGTAGCCAGAAATAGGACGCGCCTCGGATCGGATTCACAGCATTCCCGGATCTCGGGCGCATTGTCGCGCGCAGGTGGAACCTCTCGGCGACCCCTGCCCTGCCCTGCCCTGCCACCATCACACACCTATGATAACCCTTACTACTTGCTACACGCTATCATTAAAAACAATCATTATGTGCATGGTTTTTACAAAAAAAAAAGAATATATATTAAAAAAAAATATGAAAATATTTATGAATGAACCAAAAAAAATTGCAGCAAGCTTTTGTCTTTTATGTAAGTTTAAAATTTCATGAAACCCATGTAATACTCTGCATAATATAACAGAGTTTACAGTGCTTCTCAATTTCACATTGCTTTTTAAGCAGCCTAGTAAATTAATAGAAATGATATTACTTTTGGAACAATTAGATAATATTCAATGCATTAGCATAAGTCTTTGATATTTTTTCCGGCCAAAAGGGTCTAGGTATATTAAAAAGAAAATTAAGTAAGTATCTTGTCATAAAATGTTTATACACATGATTTGATAATAATGTTTAGTTTGACTTACGTGCTGCTGTACCAATGTTACCCGATAGTGATCACCGATTATCTGAACAATCACTCACGAGAGTGCAAGAACGATCGTAGACGAAAACCGAGCGAGACGGCGATACAATTGCGCAACTTTAGAGCGGGACGGCTACACTTGGACGTGTCACTAGAACTCACGGGGTGAAAACGCTGTGACACTAAGTTGACCCTTGCAACTCTTTTGTTGGTTTTTGGGAACACTGCATGGCCGATATCTTACCGATTAAATAATGGTCGAATATATTAGCAGTGTGGTTTCGTTGACGAGCCGACGTCGAGTGTCGGACCTGGGCGGGCGCGCACTGGTCGCGGGCGGGTTCCGCCGTGCTAGCCGCCCGC
Organism: Thera britannica; assembly: GCA_939531255.2. Taxonomy (NCBI): domain Eukaryota; kingdom Metazoa; phylum Arthropoda; class Insecta; order Lepidoptera; family Geometridae; genus Thera; species Thera britannica. The sequence goes on along the minus strand of OW618050.2, from coordinate 6,899,328 downwards.
CTTCCCCGCGCCCGGCGCCCGGCGCCCGCCCGCCCAAACCATTTCATAAACATTTATATTATTATGTTCATGTTTCTACTAGTTTACGTGCTTTTGTTAAACCCGAATTTAAATTATACTATAGGTTTAATAGACACCACGCCGTTATTATCTAGTAAAAGCTACAATTTAGCTAAAAAAAAATTCTTTATACAAGTGGGTGGAATATATCGTAGAGTTTTAAATTCCGTAGCAGAATTGTACCTACCTGAGAACATTTAATTCTTCACGGTACTGAAATAAACTGTTATACTCAATTCGTGAGCTCTACCTGAAGGTTTCAAGTTCGTAGCTGACTCAAGTGCAGATTCTTGGATCGTGACTCAATTTTTATTTATATTCAAATCATTTCACGTAGGTAGGTTAAAACTTCTGTGCTTTCCTGTATTTTTAGTTTTATTTTAGCTTCTTTTATTGGGTGTTTCATAAACTGGCACTGGTTGCGTCTGAAGGTCAGAGATGCTAGTGGAACTTCAGGGTTAAGATAATTTGGAAGACCTTTCTAGTTGCTGACAGGATTGCCACAGAAGAAATAATACAATATAACAGCCGGGCACCTCATATATGACCATTCCTATATCTGGAGATGTATTGCATATTATTGTTATGGATATATACTACTGTAAAAGTTTCATAATAATACACGACAGGGCAGACTCTTTTTTAGGGTTCCGTAGCCAAATGGCAAAACCGAAACCCTTATAGATTCGTCATGTCTGTCTGTCTGTCTGACCAGTGTCCGTCCGTGTCACAACTACTTTTCTCCAAAACTATAAGAGCTACTCTGATGAAACTTGGTAAGTAGATGTATTTTGTGAACCGCATTAAGATTTTCTCACAAACATAAGAAAAAAAACAATAAATTTTAGAACTGAAGTTCAAAAAACTTTTTTTCATCAAACCCATACGCGTATGAATGACTAGGTCTTCAAAAATGATGTTGAGGTTTCTTATATCGTTTTGTTCTAAACTAAATAGTTTGCGCGAGAGACACTTCCAAAGTGGAAAAAAGTTGGTCCCCCCCTCTAACTTCTAAAATAAGAGAATGATAAAACAAAAAAATATATATGTTGTACAATACTATGCAAACTTTCAACGATATTTGGTTTGAACGAGATCTAGTCAGTAGTTTTTTTTTATGCGTCATAAATCGTAAACCGCAATTTACCTTTCGACAAACTACAAGAACCTTTATATTATGTTACGTGCTACGGAACCCTTCATGGGCGAGTCCGACTCGCACTTGGCCCCTTTTTTATGTAGAAACCATCAAAGACACTGTAGCAAATATTTGAATATTGATGATAGGATAGTGTTTTGAAAATTTGGCAGAAATTAGAAGTCGTAAAACTTTATTATCATCATTAATTTGAATAAAAGTTTTTGCCACAGATTTTGCCTAGGATTTAGCCCAACGGGCGGCAGCGTGAAAACAGAGGGAATTTATTTAGTTATAAAACTAGTATAAATTGGTGATATGACATACTGTGCCGTGCATTCGGCTTTGTTCATCCCACCTTTGTCGGATACGTGACGTAGATCATCATCTCATCTTGCCAATGAAGGGCATCTTAAACTTGGTCATAAAAAAACATGTCTTCGTAGAGCGTGTAATAGACACTCAATCAGTTTTTATATAAAGTTTTGATTAATGTTGTTGTGGCATAAAATGTATATTTTGGGACATTCAGTTTTCAGTACATTTAATTTACAGCTTTCAGCGTTTTACTTTGATTTATATTTATTTTTAGGAGACGTCTGATCGGCGCCGTCTCTTTCGCGTATTTTTGTACTTTGCTTTCTTTACCAATATGAAGACTTGTAACGAACTCAGAAAAATATAGGTATTTTTGGTTTAAAATTTAGTCAAATCATCAGTACTGGATCTTTAGCATAAATAGCTACTATGTCAAATTTACCATTCGAATCACAATTACGAATTCCTCATAACTTACGCTGGCGACGATTTGGTATTTTATTACGGAAGTAAGTAGTTTTTGCTTCTGTTCATTAGAACGGGGACAAATGGCGAAATGGTTATCTTATAAACTGCGCCGAGAATTATACTTTTCTTCTTCTTCCTGCCCTTATCCCACTAGGTGGGGTCGGCACAACAAGTATTTTTCTTCCATTCTCCTCTTTCACTCGTCATGTCAATCACTTCTTTCTTATACATACATGATCTTCTTTTTTTTTTTTTCTTTTCATCACAACGACATTCTTCTCTCTTGATAACATGTCTATACCACGCTAGCCTCACTTCTCATTTTTTCCGTTACTGTAGACTTCCTCTGATATACTCGTTTCGTATTTCATTCATTCGTGTTACCCCGCACATCCATCTCAACATTTGCATTTCTGTCACATGCACTCTTCTTTCATCCGTCACCTTGGATAATTATACTTTTATTGCAATCAAATTATATTTACTATTCCCCTCACATTTCAGGCTATCATTTAATTTATGTGTTTTTTTTAATATCACACCAATAAACCATACCAATAAGGAATAGGAAGAAGCCGGTGAGTACAGCAAATAATTGACATTTAAAATTAATTGAACAACACACTCCTTCAGTCTCGCAAAATCCATGTACAGTTTCATAAATACTACTTCACAATTCAAGAAGCAATCTTGAATTGTGAATTTACAAAACAGAGATAAATTCCTTGTGTTGCAGATCCAGTGACGTGCGCACTTGAATGAGCGCATCTCAGACGCTTTTAGGTAATACGTGCGTAATACCATAGTAAACTGAAAACCAGCGTAACCTGCACCTTATACATTTATATTGGTATTCTAACAGTCATTTAGATCAGCAGGCCCCTAGATCTGTTGCCATCTCTATTTGTGGACATGAAACTGACAGTGACAAGAGACTTTTAAAAAAAGTGCAGACTTAAAAGTGTAGGCACACTTTTTAGCGGCTTGCTAAGAGTCTGAGTCTGATGAGGGGGTTACGGTCTTCTTCTATTTGATCGCTGAATGCTCCATTAGCTCAAATTAATATTCGATACGTCTATGGATGTATACAAGTAAACTTTAAAAATACTTTGTTAGCAAAACAAAATGGGATAAATACTCAAAAAAACTTGTAGAGTAGACTTGCGTAGAACTGTGCTTGCTGTCTACACCAGTTTCTGTGATACTGTTATATCACCATAGGTACTGTACTAATGATACTGACTTAATTTATCAGAATATTTTGGTATAATTCTCGTTTATTATCTAGTTTGGCTAAAATGTTTGTGCATACACATATAAAAAAATATGTTTTTTTCTCCTTATGGGGCCAGCGGAGGGCGGATTTTCATACAAACGTAATACCAAAATTATTACTAGTTTAGGCAGATTTTCACTATATTATTGTAATAACTGTATTCGTATGGTATTTATCTAGGTTCCTGAACAGTTTTCATTTTAAATTACTTACCTCAAATGAAATAAGCACCAATCGTATTTTACACCTTTTTTTCATTGCAAAATGTGATGGGCGTCAATTTAATTTGTGGTAAGCAGTTTAAAATAAAAACTGTTCAGGAACCTTGATAAGTACTATACAAATACAATTATTACAATAATATAGTGAAAATCTGCTTAAATTAGTAATCATTTTGGTATTACGTTTATATGAAAATTCGCTCTCCGCTGGCCCCTTAATGTAGAAGTCGGGAAGTCGTTGAATGTCGGTGAAAAATGTATAGGGAAGGCATGAGCAGTGAACTTCTGCAGGGTGATGATGATGTAGAAGTGGAACGCTGCATGAAGTATACTGTGGCATCTCTTAAATAGGTATTTGTGTTGTCTGGTCGTCTCGTCATCCATCCCACGTGTTTCACCCTGAAAAATCACGTTTTATCGAAGTTTGGCGCGCTCTCAACTAACTCAAAATAGCTCAACTGCTTTAAACAGATGGAGAGATAAGACTTGGAATCAACTTCCGACGACGATGCTTGTTTCCTTTGTTATTAGCGCGTAGGTATGCTTAGGTAATTTTTCTGTAATGTATAGATCAATAAAGGGTGCATAAAGACATCTTTCGAACTCACTCCAAACATGAAATAAACCCAAAATAATGCTTTTAATAAAGAACCTATCAACCTGAAATAGGGACTTACTACGACTGCCTTTATGTTTTTCAAACGCTGATCTTATTAGGTACACAATTTTTTGTTTTGAGTTGTTTGTTGATTGATTTAGTAGCATATTGTGTGTAGTTTCATATTTGGGAGAATTATTTAACACTGTGCAACCAAATAATGATGCTTATAAGAATCATTCTAATACATGCTAACAAGAATGCTAAGAAGAAAAACTATCAAACCCACGTTTAAATTTTAACAGAACGGTTCAATTCGTACCTACCCTAGTGATGAATTCAAGCTAGCTAGATACGGCTTTATTCCTAATCCCCGATAGTTTTTAGCGGCTCGCTGAACGTCATCAGTATCACTTTCTTGTCAAAAAATAGAGATGGCAAGAGACTTTATCGGCCTGCTAAGCTAAATGACCGTTATAAGACCATTATGATATGAAGGTGTAGTCTAGCGGCTATATTAGACTCTCATTACTCACTGTGGTTCGTATTACTCTTAATTAAGCTCGTCATTAGTTCACACGCCTGAACTACAGCGTAACTAAATTAATGTTTGACATTGGCTTATTGTATTTACGTCGCAATGTCTAATTGCAAATATTTTTCGTATTTTTGTAGACACTACGTCGATAATCTTTGGGCTCATGAAATAATTACACATTTTTTGGATGCTACGAACCTATGAAAAATCTATTAATTCCGCAGAGTTCATATCTAAAAATCTGCAGCAGCGATGGCGATATCAGTACCGATATAAAAATCGAGCGTCCCTTTGGAAAAATCTATATCACCGCTACCGCTATTGAAGTCTCATCGTGACTCATTTAGCTTGTAAAATAGAAGGACAGAATTTAAATACTATGACAGAACATGTATGACAAGTTATGATGACAATAATCACAATATGCCTTATGCCATAAAGGCAAATGGGTCTGTAGCTCAGCATATACCACCCACTATTCGGAGCTCACTATTGATAGACTAAAACAATTGCTATTAGTTCAGAGTTGTGTGGGAAGTTTTCCAAGATAACATTACTCGTAATTAAATAGGAAATTGTGAACAGTTTTATGCCATTGCGTACTTGAGAGTCTAAAAACAACAGTGTGCTAACATCTTTACAGAAATCATAAACTTTACTGTTGTCTACAGAATACTGACTCAGAATACTGACTGCCTTTTCCTTCGCATCTAATTATTTTGTTTCTTAGATGCTTAGTGGTATCCACTTTTAGAATTCCCAATTACAATTGAAAACAAATTTTAATAAAAAAGCCATTTGCAATTTGGTCTTTGGAATCGATTTTGACTCGGGCTAGTTGTTTCATGTATGAATTCTATGTCTCAGTCTCAAGAAAATACTCTTTAGACCCTCAATCTTCTACCACTCAATCTATAAAAATACTCCAACCTTGAGGTGGGCCTCTGAACTAAGCCTGGCAAGTTGAATCTCGATCATGTAGATAAAACGTTCTTATTTTCATGTACCACCTGCAAAGAGTGATAAATCTGGGACAAGCGGACCGACGAAATAAATGGAAGGAATAAGGGGAAGCCTTTTCCCAGCAGTGGGATATAACATTCTGAATTGTAAAAGGTTACTTTAATTTTTTTTTATAAAATGCGCAAAGTGGCTTAGGCCAATTTTTACTTTTGATTTGAACACTGCAAATTGAGTGTATTTTTTTAATTAAAAAATTCTAATCAAAGGTACGAATCGATCTGAGCCACTGTGCACATTTTACAAAGAGCCCTTAAAATATTCTAATAAGAATACCAGTAAGTACAACATAGTATGTAGTACTTACAACTATGTATGTATGGTATGTTTATTAGAATATTTCAGTTTATCATAAGTGTCAGTAGCTAAGTGGTTTCTCATTGAAAACATTGATAACATAATCATTGCTTTTAGACGTGTTTAATATGCCTTTGTTTCGATACTCATTCTGAATATTTCCACAAAAGAGGATTTTTCCACTTTGGGTGATATTTAAATAGATACTGGTATTCATTTCACACTGCACCATCTAGCTCCAAATTAAGCAGCGCTAGTACGATGGGTACAAGATGACTATTATCCATAGGTCGCTGGTTCAGATCCGGCTCGAAGGACCATGTAAGAAATCGCGCTAGCTATTTCTGGGATGCTAGATCAATACAACCGAGTTCACTTTAACTGTAGTAGTTTATTAGGTAAACTCAGAGTAAATGCTAATAATGAGTGCGATTGGTGTGGATGCTGCTGGTGCACTGGCTTACGTGGATCGCCCGGCCGCGCTCGCGACACGAGCGACCTACTAAAGCCAAACTGCTGATGATGCTCATGAAATGTGTTCGATGTATCGAACAAACTACTTATAAGTACGATTTCGTATTAAATCAAATCAAATACTTAGTATTTATTTCAAACATTATAATCATTGGTTTTGTTTGTAATAATTTAACTTAAAAATGAGTGTTAGCGACATTAAAACTATGTTAAGCTTTATGAGAAATCATGTTTCCAAATATAGATAATCAAAACGAAAACCAAAGTTTTGGCACCGAGCGTACGCTTTCTGCGAACAACTATTATTTACGGAAATAAATCTAAATATAAGTAGAGGAATCGTATTCAGCTGAGTGATAGTAACAGCCGTTTATTTATCGTTCTACATTACCTATTTTAAGAGAGGAATCCTTTGAAATCCTTTGAAAAATGGCTTATTTAAAGATTCACTTTAAAAATTTGTGAAAAACAAATTATCAATCAGTAATGCTGCGTAAACTTATAAACTTACCTGAACTCACTTTCAAATATTTTTTCAGGGGTATTTTTCGCTTATTCCTTCCAGATAACTAGCGTCAGATAACCAGGGGGCTAATTCTCGGACCGATCTCGATCATTTTGAAATTTTATTTTATTACTTCTTTTCGAAGGGGGAATGGATAATTTCTTTGAGTAATTCATAAACGACCTCTTCGTAAAATCCTCGACAGCTACGATATACGGAAAACGTAGAAAAAGTGCAGGGTTGTGAAAAGAAGCAATAAAATAAAATTGCAAAATGACCGAGATCGGCCCGAGAATTAGCCCCCTGATAACTGTGATTTTTTTTTTCTCTGCCGCAACTAGTTATTTCACTGGTTTGTTCTTAGCAGATAAGCATCACAAATGTCTGTGAAAAAAAATATTTTCCAGTTACCTCTGAGGATAAAAATTATTCGCATGTAACTGGTTATTTGATGCCAGCTATCTGCAAGGAATTAGCGGAATTTTTGATGTAGATTCAACAAATACAGGAAGTTTATGTAATACTCTCGGCTGCCAACTTTGTATGTGGTTTCTAAAATCTGCAGATAAACACTTTAATAGCATACTACAAGATAACCACAACTACTGGTAAGTTTCTGTAGAATCAATAAACATCTCCCGAGAAGTATCTTTTGCGTGAATATAACAAAATAACGGGGAACTATTGCATAGGTTTAAACGAGTATATACAAATATGCTGTGTTTACTTTGTAACGGAGACTGCCAATCAAACTTAGTTAGGAGGCACTCGCGCTAATTTCAAAGAATAAGGACCAGGCCAAACCTCTATCAATAACAATACTTTGGGTAGTTCGATAAAATACTCCACTAAAATAAGTGGTTCAGCTAAAGGGACTGGAGTCAACTTATTATTGCCTAGCGGCCTGTCCCGGCTTCGCACGGGTGGACATTTATTTTATAAACATATAAATATAACCTGTGCTACTCAGGGTGAATGTAGCTTTCCAATAGTGAAAGAATTTTTGAAATCGGCACAGTAGTTTTTGAGTTTTATTCATTACAAACATACAAAAATACAAATCTTTCCTCTTTACAATATTATTAGTATAGATTAGTATATAGTATATTTTATACCGTAAAACAAATTCAATTGTATGCTGCATAGATTTCTTTATTTATACCTATCTGTTGTTTCAACATAATCACCTTGCTGCTAAGAACTAAAACAAAATGAGTTAGTGAGTGTCCCTCTGCTACGTAATATCCATTCCTCACCATGACGCGAGGTCGTATTTTCGGATATCAGTTTACTAACATTCGTTTCATCACAAGTATTCCTCGTGCATTGGTAACGACATACTTTGTGTCTTGGCATCGATAGTATTACGCGTCTATTGGAATAGCGATGACTGAACACCATAAAGGAAAAACACCACCATACATGTACGCGCTTTAGGACACAGGAACACGACAGGACTCTAGTGAGCGACTAGAACTATGAGTTGTTTGTCATAGTCAACTGTTTTTGCCCTTACTATCAGAAATAATCTAAAATGTGAATGTTTAAAATAAAAACTTTAGATGTAGCTTCAGAACATCATGAGACTTGTTCAATCTCAGTCAGATTTTTCACTTTGGTCTTTGGTCACTCTCACTCACGATAACAACGACTTTTATTGCGCTAAACATATATCATGATAATAGTTTTCAGGAAGTAAAATTACTGTTGTTCGTTCTATTTTTAAAGTTTTAGTGTGTTCTATTCTAATATTTCTACTCTAGCAGAACTGCATAGAGTGATGTCAATCGTCTTGTGACTTTCACGATCGGATTTGTGGTCAAGCCAAGTCAATGACTATTAATTATCGCGACAGTATTATTAGAGATTTTCTCATAACAGTAAATCACTACACATTTGAAATGTTTTCCGTAGTCATATTTAAGTGGGCAAGTAGCTTTCATAATTATAGAAGCAATAGGTTTATTGTGAGACACAAAGTTGAGAAAAGAAGGTCTCACTTCTTTTGCGTGACTATGCTAAACTGGTACCTAGATGGAGTAGAAGTTGACTAGCAAAGCTACCTAGCTGACCGCAGTCAGTGTTCTAAAGTTTTCAAGGCGTTCACACTCTCGGTTCAAACAATGAGTTAGATAATGTCTCTGGACACCATTAACACAAAGAAAAGAAAACAGTGTTTGATGTAAGCAATAAAATAACGCGAAATGCCGACAGGCAGCAGCGTCTGTTTATCCCTTGAGGATGACGCGGGTGTCGATAGCGTGGGTCGACACACACATCCATGGCGATTCCATTCACGACCAATATTAATAGAACTTCTACTCCCCCGAGCAGTTAGCACCAGCTGCAAGGTAGCGGGGGGAGAAGAAGAAATGAGAAAGGTCAGGTAGTGCTGGTTGTAACGGTGTAATATAATATCGCCTGACCTTGCTGCGAATAGTGGCCGCCCACGGTTGCCCGAAGACACGTCTGCTCCGCTGTACGGTTACTGATTGGTATTCCAATATTTTTTACGGATACCTACGTACGATACGGATACGTCAATAACATGCCACCAATTTGTTTTCAAGATCTAAATCACTATGGCAGTATGCCACCTACCAAGCAAACCAACTACGGTGTATTAAATTAAATAATAAAAATATGTGTTTTTTTTTTATTAAAAATAAATTTATTTTTTATGAGTAGGTACTTGCTTATGTTTTTTTGCATGATGGCACAAGAGGTTTCGGCCAAATGCATCAATGACTTTTGTTTTTTGTTTGAAGTTCAGTTTCCACAAACGCTTTACGAAAAATTCGTGTAGCCTACGTAGACCCTCTACATGTCTACGAGATTAAAGAGATGCTTGCGAGTATTGTTATAAAGCCGATGGAATAAACAAGCTTGGTAGAAATGCATTAGTTGCACTCATTCAGCTCTTAGATGTAGTGTTAGTCGTAATAGTCCGGTAGAGAACTTCTTTAGGCTGATTATGATGATGACGATGACTCAACACCACAACATAACCTTGTCAAAATAATTAAACCATTCCACGACACATCCAAATTATATCATTAGCCTTGGTCCAGTAATAGTGTTCTTCAACAGAAACTGAAATTAATTAATCAGGGAATACTCCTGAGATATGAATATTATTTTAAATGATGCGTTGTGAATTGGGTCGCGGCTACTCAGTGCGACCCTGGCCGCCTGACCAGCTCGAGTGCTTAGCTGCCGATATTATCCGACAGATAAAACTTGTTAACCTATATTACAACAGAATCCATTATTGTTTTTGCAATTGAGATCAATTATTGTTGCAAGGAAAAGGAAATGAATAATGCGGACTCAATGAACCGCAAGCGGAATGCGGACTTGTTTTTCAAAAGCTAATAAATCTCTCCCAGAATGAATAATAAAACGACCCTCAAGGAAACTCGAAGACGGCCCCTCACTGGTGACAGCTCGAGACTTTTTGAAGAGAAGCCGGAAGCGCGTCAGTAGTTCGGACAGTTGCCGATGGGACCACAAAAGGAAAGTTGCGCCATCTCCGTGGATCGCGGCCGCTCTTTGCTTCCGGCGGGAGGTTTTCGCATACAAATGGCAACATTACACATTGTTACACAAACTTTTCTAGCGTAATGTCCTCAGTGAGCGTACTGTACTTCACCCAGTAATTCTCGAAGCGCTTCCTCTCACTAGTTGTACGATAAACAGAAACGCTGGCGAGTTTATTTTCAATTTAATGTGTTTCATCGTGTTCTATATCGGTAAATTAAATTACCTATTTACCAACCTAACTCGTTAGTTACATACAGTTATACCTACATTTCGAGGAAAGCTCTAATTTTTCCTATTCCTGATCTGGGTTCTACAAACACATTATACGTTGGCAATTTGACAACATTATAAAATTTTACCTATAATCCGTGATTTGATTTTGTTTTTTTTGGCATGAATATTTTAAAAAGTAAGCTATCAACTGAGTTACTTAGTTCTCGTGAGCTGTAGGTAGTGTAACTCGGTAACAAATAGCGAGTGCACACAAAGGGAGTGGCTGCAAATGTTTGCCTGACAGGCCACCATCGCCTCTGTTGGCATACGATCGACATTCTCACATCGATGTTTACACTATTTGTTACGGTAATGGACGGTTTAATTGCTTCCCGAAAGGTCAGATATTGTTTGACTTTGACGAGCATCTACCTACTTACTGCTATTTCTAATATTCGATACATCCATTTATATTTAGAAATGTATGTGATAACTATACCTAATTGCAACGACACTCTCATTCTATAAAGGCCTACTCTCACAGTACCTACTAGGTACTTACGGAACACATTGACATACCTACCTATTATAATTTAATTGAACATCTTTTCGGCACGTAGGTATTTCAAGCAATAAATATACTCTGACTCTGACTCACATCTAGGCGATGACGATGGCGATCAGCTGAGACGCTGTCAAATGATGACAACGATATTTGACAGCGTTTCAGCTGATAGCCGTCGCCATCGCCTAAATGTGCACAGGCCTTAACTTGTTGATGGCATGGTTTAAATTACGCAATTTTACCTAAGTATATACTTCATTAAAAATAATAACGACTGCGTAGACTGGTATGATAAGAAAGATAGTCAAACGAAGGCGAGGAATAGAGATATATACCTAGGACCTATCTTACCTAACTTACGTTTGCGTGCACGCATAAATTACGTGAATGATAACGTCTTTTACTGATGGACCCTTTGTCTTCAAATTACAGTAATTTTAAAATCAACGGACGTCAAAAAGGTATTCTTCACACGAAACCACGTTCCAAATAATTATTAAACAACATTAACGCAACAGATAAAACAATCAAACTTTTCCCGAATAAACTAAAAACGTTGCACAACCCTATCTGCTCTATAACTGATTCCAACCGTATAAAGGTTAGCATAACGCTGAATTTCGATAATTTAGGTAGAATGTTTTTTTTGTTACATCAATTGCCGTTTGTTTGCAGGGTGATTCGGTAGATGGCGACACGTGTCGCGCGCGTGCGAAGCGTCGCCGGAAGCGCGGGAATCCGCCCTCGCGCGCGAAACAATACCTTTACGTAAATTGAAATAAATTGACGCACTTATTTGTTTTATAATACAAAGCCACGGGTCATCCTCAAACAAAAAAAAACAAATATTAAGTAAATATAAATTACAAAAGTTACGTGCTATGTACAACTAACACTGTTAAATTAAACCTAATTTATTTTAAGTGCCACCACCTCTTTATGTAACGCTATCTGTCACCTATACTTCATGTATAAATGGTGCCATCTTTGTTTTTGACGGATCCTACTCTTAAGTAGAGAAAGAAATATTTTTATCTGACGGATACATTTTTTTTTATACAACTAGCTGATGGAACAGGCATAATGCCCTACCACTCAGCGACTCATCATCATCATCTACCTGCCCTTATCCCACGCCCGGCGCAACAGGTTTTCTTCTTCCACTCACCTCTATCATTCGTCATCTCAGTACTCAGTCCTTTCTTATATACTCATGTCATCCTAGACGCAGTCCATCCATCTTTTCTCTGGTCTACCTCTTCTTCTATAACCACCATCCATCTCAGCGACTGTGAGTTTAGATATTTTTTATTTTTGTAAGTAACCCAAGTACCTTGAATTCCATACATACCTATACCTGAGCGTTCTGATCTAAAGTGGATGGCTTCCATGGATCAGAATTGCAGTACCTAGGTTATAGCAAGACTATTTTCACATACAGAACTTTATTAGGTTCCTTTTGTACCGTAGTTGCAGGTACAAAAAACTCCTCAAAATTTTGACTTCAAAACATGTAATTTGACCGCCAAAGTGTGACATTAAGCAAACATTAGTAATTAAATGTCCCACGGTGTTAAAAAACAACAGCTCCTGTGAGGGTGTATCGTTCCCGCGCCCTCTGGGGACAATTTGTGCCCTCTGTTTCTACAGTGTATTCTGTGTGATGTGCCCTCACTGGCTCGTCGTGCTAATTACGCAATCAGTTCTCACAATTACCGTCGCTACCACCCCACCTTTGCTAATGTTAAGTTAGATTTGTTTGATTGTGCGCGATAGACGATACAATTAACTTTTTGATTTTGTACTTTGGTTTTTAATTTTATTTGACGAATAAATGAAGCACACAATATGTAAGGTAATGCTATTTTCTAGTTGCACATCATTTCGCGGTCGTTTTATGAGATGATTAGGTAAAGTCATGACTTATCTCATTCCTAGAGCATTTTTGAAGAAATACCATAAGCTCACTACACAAGCATTGAACCCTTGTACTAGCGAGCATTGTCAAAAAGTAATTCAAAATGCCGTAACCAAACAGATAACTATAATAGAATTCGGATGCTTTTTATCCAAAGTGTTGTTTTGGAAACAATACTTTTTTTAAACCATACACACCACTTTCTTCAAAACAAAAGTAAACAAAAAGTTTCTAACAATAAATTAGGTAGATAATAGACGTGGCTCATTAAGCATAACCTCAAAGTGCTCTTTGCGAGGATGGCTGGCTGGATAAGGGTGAACCCTCGGAGAAAGTTAATCATCACAGAGAAGAGAACGCAGTCGGTAACGATGTGTTTGCTTCCAACCCGATTAAAACAGTTATACTAATCGAGAACAAGAAAACTATAGAGCTAACTAGGTATTATTTCCTTGGAATTTATAAGTTATTTGTACTCGTATTTGTCACAGAACTAAAAACAAATAAATTTGAATTATTAAAATAAAATTGAAAAGTTCCCGCTTATGTTAGTTTTTATACCAACATCAGTACATATACCAACGTTTTGTTGTTTATCTTTGCAAACGAGACCATCAATCCAAGTTGTTTTATTTTCAGAAATATTTCTAATTGGTAAGAATTATTATTACTTTTATTAATTCATTTATTTCAGATTTATCAATCCATACTTAACTAACTTTACATTACATTACATTAACATAAATTCCTATAAATAATTACGACTCCACAGTTGTTTTGTGATTTGGAGATGACAAATAAGCATCGGAAGCGATCCATTTCAGCGGGAAACAGCACACCGGAAGTCGATTCGAAGACCGCGAATGTTGTTGGCGCCACTGTTGCAGGGTTACCACTTAATTTTATTTTCTTAAACATGCGCGGAAATATTGTCATTACTTTTGAATAGAGAACACGCGAAGCATCATATTTACGTAGACTGAAAAACCAAAATCACTTCCCGGCGCGTTCTCGCTCCGGCAATGTTGTATGAAACGGTGTGCTGTTTGAATTTAGAACTCTTTCATCTATCGTACACATTGCGTTCTCGTGGCTGTATAGTATAGCCACAGATGCTTTTACCTCTAGGCACAAACACAAACTGTAAAATAAAAAAAAAATGGCGGTAAAGCGGAGTTCGTTGTTATTTGGTTAATCAAAATTAAATGTATTATGTAAAAAACCCATTTTATTTCCTTGCATTTTTTTAAGAAAAGCACTATATATGCCTCGGCCGAAATGGCAATTGCCTGTCTCGTATCATTGAAGATGATAAGAAACTCATACTCGACCTGCAATTGCCTATTTCGCTGCCTTTGCAATAATGTACTATTTCCCCATTTCCACTGACGAAAACGTAAACAGGTACTGCAAAAGGTACTTCCTACTACCTAGAACCATTTCAATTGAAGAAAACGATTCCTGGTGCCTTTCAGTTTATGAACAATTTCGTTTTCAGTTGTAAAATAATTATAAAATATAACACAAATAATTAGTTATTACAAAGTCCTCTAGTACATTTGAATGAAACTAAATGATTCTCTTAAACTGATGAACAGAGCTCAATAACATCAAAATACATAAACCACAAGGAGGGGAGCAAAACATCTGCCATCGTTCAACCCGCCTCTCTTGCATCTGCGAATGTTTAAAGAACTACTTAAATAACATTTTGAAGATCACATAATATAAATTAAACAATCATATTGACAAAAGTGGGTGCGTTGCGAATTCAGCCAAAGAATTCTCTATACGAACTATGATGGGTATAGTTTAGGGTCGCGTGTGGAACCAGGTGCTCATAGGAAGTCATTCTTCGATGACAAATTATCATTGTGTTTTCTAAAGAACCGAAATTTTATGACAATAGCTATAAAAACGATGACACTTTTTATTGTAACCTTATTTGACTTTTGTGTAGAGCATAGCATAAAAACACTTGAATCTAGTTTATAGCTTGGATTTATTATAAGTTTAGGTATAAAGCTTTGCAGTGATTTTGATTAAAATGTTCATCAACGAAGCGTGATTTACGAGTATAATGCTGTCAAAATTACCCAGTAAATGTTGCCTACAACAAAAAGTTGGTTTACGTAAGATTAACCAAAAGGTAAATTATTTAAAAATCTAACAAAAGGATCTAAGGAAGTCAGTATGTTAAATGAAATTACACGATATCTCAAGCATCACTGCTTCGACTATAGTTGGTATACCTCAACGGCATAAGTAGACTTGACAGCAAGCATTTAGCAAGTTACTTACAAACAATTAGCTCGTATATCGTCTTGCGGTGTTTCCAACTGCGATGCCTTCATTTGTGTGAAGTTAATATTCATAGTTCAGTCAGCCATCATTATTTCTTTGCGTAGGTACAACCACCTATTAAATTCTAGCTTTTCAATTTGCATGCCTGCTTTGAAGGAATGATCTTCCGTTTTCACCGCTGTTTAACAAATAGCAAATGATTACTTTATTAGAGTTAGGGCCGGTTTAACGGATTGCAAATATTAAACAGTAGTTTATCTCGAATTTTTAAAGCAAAAACTTGAGTTAAACAGTTGCCAAATATTTAATTAGTCGGTATCAATACAAAAAATAAAATAAATTAAATTAAATATTTTCATTTCATACTTATAAAATATATGTTATTACAGAGTCCATAGTACACAAGAAAACACACACACATTAAAAATAAATAAAAAATAAAATAAAACTTAAGCTTTAGCTCTCGGTACATACTAGCCAAGAGAAGAAAGAGTACATGCGCTCTTGCCCAGTACTCCATGAAGAGACATTGGTGTCCAGCTTCTCCGCAATGAGGTGTTGCTAGCTGTTGGAGCTATCGCGTACCCACCGCATCAGGGACGCAGATCTTTTGCAGTTTAAAATGGTGCTATGGGATATTTTCAAAAAGATTTATTTATAATCCATCGTATTTTAATAAAAAAGAAAAGGTTTAAATAACACTTAAAGTTTTGAAACTATTATGGTTTTGAACACTATTTTTATGAAACAACGGAATAAAAGGCAACAAAGTAAGACTTGGTTCCTATATATATAACTGGTTATAACTCTCTTTCTGAAAAAATAAAAAATATTGCAGAATAAATTCTACACTAATCTTAGAATTTAGTATTCGGCAAGCAATTAAGTAAAGTAATAAGAAGAATGCTACCCAAACGAAATTAAGCAAGAATTTGAAGTTATCTTTTTTCAGAAGAGCTGCAAACGTTGAGTTGAGTTTTGACGCTTGTCGGTTCTTTGAAAAGCTTTTTTTTTTTTTTTTTAATTTATTTAAAGGGCTTTGTCGCAATGCGATTTGAAAAGCTTTTTCGTTGGCAGCCGTTTTGCGGTGGTGCCCAACACGAATTGTGGTTGGGATTTTGACGTAGAATGCTTTTGAAAATCGAATGTAATTTAAAAAGTTTTAAATCTTGTTTATTTAGAAGAGTTATCCTACAACTGAGATACTCGTAGCATGAAATATTTATGTAGGTGATTCTATTTGACTTTCAACATTAATCAGCTGATTCAGCAAGTCATGTTTTTCCGATGCAACGACTACGCAACAGTAGTATCTCAGTGAGCAGTATTCATTGTGTCGGGCTCTTTGTGAGTATACTAATCGAATATAAATTATACACTTCCTTCCTCTGACCTGAGATAAACTATTGTCAGTACGGGATGGAGAGGCGGACTCTTGTAACTTTGCCGACAGCGTTATTGTATACAGCTACCAGTCTTGTTACCAATTCTTAGTTGGATATAGTAAATGCTTTAGGCACTTTTAATTCCAACGGACAGACAGTAGGATCTACAAAAAAAGCAGGAAAAGCTTCACGACTTTGATCTTCAGGCACGGTAAATATCCACTCAGATCTCTTAAGTGTTTCCGAGTAGTAATAATAATAATAATAAAAGCCTTTTATTCAGATACTTATAAACTAGTTAAAACAAAAGTTTTACTTAATACTATTTTAATCGACAACAGTATCTGTTTGCCCAAGTTTAACAAAGGCCTCTTCCAACAACTTCCACTCTTCTCTTGCTCTTGCAGTTCTAGACCAAGTGTTTCCTGCGACCGCTTTTATGTCATCTACCCATCTTTTAAATTGTCTTCCACGTTTTCTTTTCCTGTTTAGTGGGTACCAGCTTGTGATATTTTTGCTCCATTTGTCGGATCCACGTTGTGTGTGTCCTGCCCATCTCCATTTGTTGTTTCCGAGTAGTACCTATTACCAATTCAAAATTCTTACATGATGTCCATGATGTCAAGTCAGAGGTAGGTTAGGTACGTCCAAATATCACATTTGGCTCATAAACACATTTTGCAGTTGTTGGTAAGTATTCTGTGACAGGAACTAGTTTGTGAATATTCGTAAAATAGCTATTATTGCTTAACCTATTTACGTTACATAGGTACCGGAAACCAGCCCCAGTCTGACTCATAACATTGACTTACTGGCAAGCGGAAAATCAATTGTATCTCGACGTGCCCATCGCATTGTTGCAATGACCAAAGTGATGCTTTTGTCTGTGACCCCGACATGCAATGAGGGTACTTTTTATACCGTCGCTAATGTATTTCAAGCTAAACATCGCGGGTTTTACGAACAAAACTTAAACGTGTCGTGCGCAAAACCAGCAATGGTTTCGAAAAGCTTTAGTAGAGTCGGTTTTGTAGGTTGTAATTCGGTGTTGTAGAAGAGGGATAGTTTCCGATTGTCCGCTAATTACACGGTGTGCTACGATCGTCGTTACGATTTGCGATAACAGTAAAAGTCCTATAATGGCTCCAGTCACACAGACTGTGTCAACTTGCTCGCGCTTTCTTAATGACCCAATCTACGAGATTGATAGCTCTGTTGTAAATTTTATTGGGACTTGGAAGGTTTGTTAATGGTTAATTTTAGTTTGGAGATAGATCATAAAACCCTATATAAGACCCTTTTCTTTCGTACCGTTTTGTGAACAAGTATTTTCCACTTATTATTATAAAAAAAGTACGCAATAAACGCAACTGAGAAGTAGCTTCACCTGTGTGTACAAAATCAAGCTCACAACCAATTGTTTTTTTTATGACGTAGTAAACTACAAGTGCCTCAAAAGCTCCGAAGTTCGTACAGTCATTTCCGAATCCGATTGTCCGCAATGACCGATGAGGTAGTACCGCCGAGTTGTGGGTGGAAACATCCCCTTGCGACAAATGATCGCTCTTTGTGTCGCAATCGCAAGCATTGCGTAAAAAACTCACGCGACATTATTGTCGGCAAGACGACGCGAATCGCATCCGCTCTTCCGACTTTTGTCGGCACCGGCACATCCTATTGTCATGTCCGATATTTTTGATGAAATTACGTCACACAATGAGACGAACGCTCAATGGCTTGTTGTTCGATTGTTGTAACCTCATTGAACGAATGATGTACGACTCTGGGGTCCATTCTGCCGTACCGTTCCTTCCGATCTCATTTGGATTCGAAATGTTATTGCACAATGCATTGCCATATTTACAGAGCATTACTATCTTTCGTAAAGTTTAATTGCTATCGTTCTGAAGTTTACCTAAGGCATGTTTGAAGAACATTCATCCGAACAATATGAGGGTAATTTATTTCATTTGGGAAAATATACAAATGTAACAAAATGTCACAATATTTTAGCGTTCCGTTCTCAGTAACCCTTTCGACAGGCTGTAACAGTACTTTGTCAGAATTAATAATGCGTGAAGCGGGCGCGGCCGCCGCCGGGTCCCAGCACACCGCTGCAACTTTTCTGATTTCGGGATTGTTTTCCGCATTATTAACTTGGCAATTCAATTACATGAATAACATCAAAGATGATTATCATTCCTCCGTTTTTTGTTACGGTATTCGTGAAAACATAAATATTAACTTTCCATGACGTCGTAATCGACCGTCAACATTATGCATCCTATCATAAACATGAGATAAAGCCGAGTGATTATATGCTTTTGCATAGCTTGAACCTACTGTTCAAATCCGTTTTAATGAAACATTGTGTACAATGGGGTATCAATCGTGGTAGGGTGGGACGATATAAAACGATGAATGCTAAAACAACTGGCAGTTAGTAGGGTGTGAAGGCGGGGATGATTAGGCAATATCCTGAACCCTCGGCCTCACCCGACCCTTTACATCTTACTTAATGTGCCCGAGCTATTTTGATCGGACATCAGATTTCAGAAGACTATGCGATATTGGCTTTCCATGTTGCGGTTATCTGATACAATATCTTGATGTCTACTTTACATGAATATACTTTGTAGAATTGTAGCCTGTACTTTAGCACTTACACTAAGTGATGAAAAGCTTAAATTATTGCTGCATATGGCTCAGCTAATATAAGATGTAAGCGGATACTTTACTATTTGAAATCATCGCAAAGTTACAGTCTACTAAATAAAGTTCAATTTTCTACTGAACTTAATATTTTAATTTAGCTCTAAGCCCATTACCATTGACACGAAGACGTCGCGACGACAATCTAAGCTGAATAGGAGGTATCAGAGCACGATATTAAACTGATCCATCACACAGCTTTGCGGTGTCAGCCTGTCACCCCTTACTCGCTTAATTAGACAGTCATTGTCGGCCTGTTTGAGGGTTGAATTGTGTTTAGTTTTTTAATTAGTTGTGGAAACTTTAAATCTTGTTACAATGAATAAACATGCGCTAACATTTTTTACCGGCTGTCATGATGTGCCTATACTATACATAATATAGTTTCAAACCAATGAGAAAAATAAGTAAAATAAAAAGGATTTTGCAACTTTTCATCGGCAGTCAGGTAAAAACTTTATTCGGTAGAAAATCGATTTCCGTAGGTACATAGATAAGCTAACAATTTTACAATATTCGACTTTATCATGAAACAACAAGCCTAGCCTCATAATAAGGTACTTTAGTATTTTTAAGGGTTGATTGCCTCTTTGAGGTTCACTTAAAATCCTTTCACCACACTGGCTTGAAAGAACCAGTGACATGATAAGAAGACTGGGAATTTTAATTGGGAACATTTATTATTTCAATACCTACATACTAATTGTGATTGATACATTTTGTATCATTTTAATAAAGTTAACTCAGTCTCAGTCGAGTTTATGCTATCAAAGAGCAGTAGACAAAGCTGGGATTAGCTGCAAATCCGTGCATGGGCTCGCATGCTGCGAGGGTGCTAGTGTTTATATGTATGGGACAAGCCAAAAGAAAACTGAACGTTTCTTCATATAACAGACTTGTATTTTTCTATATCTTTGTCTCCTTCGCAAACCCACTGGTCGGTCTGACTTTTATGCTGTATTCAATAAAATTGCTTACGTTATCTGACAGCCAGCGTTTCGTTGGAAATTCATTAGTTTTGTTGAAAGTTAATTCAATTTTTCAATAAGTTTTGTTGAAGGTTTCTTCAATTTTTCAATAAAGATAAATATTCAATAAAATAAAGATAGTAAAGATAATTTTGCAATAAATATTGGGAGTCAAACCTCCCGGAAAAAAAACAGTGATGGTAAATATTCCGTTGTTCATAAAAATAAGATACTTTTATTCTTTTGCAACCTATATTTATTGCCTATGTTTTGTTGGGGTAACGTTTCTTGCTATACGTATATTATTTCTAGACCTAGAACGCTTTCGCGTTTTACTTGCACCCAGCCCTAAAATAGTTGGGGTAGCACACAATAATCAAATGTACTGGTGGTTTTAATATTGTCGTCGATTTATAAGGATAAGTCAGTGCGAGTAAATATTAAATTTGTTAGCGATACTTCGAGATTAAGTGGGAGGGACCGAGGATTGGCCCCTGGGGCTTATAGAGGTAGAACGAATGGTTTATTGGCGTGAAAACTGTTGATGTGATATATAAAATAATATTCATAGCATAAGCGTAGTCGGCAAATCTGAGGTTAACAAACCTCAGATTTGCCGATGATATTGTGCTTTTTTCATCATCAGCTCCAGAACTTGAAATGATGCTAAACAACCTTAACACGGCAAGCCTCGAAGTGGGTCTTAGCATGAACAGATCAAAGACCAAGCTGATGACAAACAGCACACAACACAAGCTTAAGATTGGGAATGGGGAGGTGGAATACGTCGATGACTACTTGTACCTAGGCCAACTAGTATCGTTCCAGGGACGACAAGACCTTGAAATCACTAGACGCACAGAGAACGCCTGGAAAGGATACTGGGCAATGAAACACCTAATGAAAGGTACACTCCCACTGTCACTGAAAAGGAGGCTCATGGACGTATGTATTCTCCCCATTCTCACCTACGGCGCGCAGACCTGGTCTTTGACTAATCATCAAAAGTCTAGACTCGGGGTTTGTCAGCGAGCTATGGAGCGCAGTATTTTGGGAGTTAAACTCACAGACCGCGTGCGCAACAGTTTACTGCGCTCCAAGACACAAATCGCGGATGTCGGCAAGCACGCGGGAAAGTTGAAATGGGATTGGGCAGGCCACGTCTGCCGCATGTCGGATTCGTTATGGGCTAAATCTTTAACAGATTGGACGCCTAAAAACGCAAAACGACCTCGCGGCAGACCAAGGCGAAGATGGAGGGACGAAATAGAGGCTTACATTAAGGATTGGTCCACCGTAGCCCAAACAAGAGAGGAATGGAGAGAAGGAAGGGAGGCCTTTGCCCTGCAGTGGGACACAACAGGCTTTTAATAATAATAATAATAATAATAAAGCGTAGTCGATGACTAAAGTGATATTTTTTGCAATCAAATTGAATAAAAGTTTATAAAGTGACACACAAACAGATTTTGGCCGTGAATGCTATTTTTTGTTAGAAAATGACAACAATTAAAAACTCTAGTGTACCTAGTGATTGTCAATCATTTTGTCACAATTTATAGACTGAAACCGGCAAGACGACACCTACAAATTTGCATGCCAGGATAATATATGGAGAATGAGTGTGACTTATTTTTAATAATACTATCTTATCCATCTTTTGTACACAATGCCATTGATGCTTATGATTGGATAAAAAGAGATTTTTTTTACTCGATAATGACAAAGTTCATCTTGTAGAAAACAATGGCTGAAAGTTGAAAAGGGTTGAGGGGGCCATCCTTCTTTCAGTTTATAGTCAATAGCCACCCTGAAAGAATACTTAACTAAATTCAAAACAAGACCCGGTATCAGCGCAATAAACGGCTTCATCAATCCTCATTAGTCCAGACGCCCCACCGGCATAGGCACCGTCTTGGCTGTCTCATTTGCACGTGATCAGCACCGCATCACGGCTTTATTGAATCTTTACTCATTGCCTGTTTATTTAACGTAAAAAACACAATAAAGCATTTTCACGTCAAAAAATTTGTTTTAGGTACTTCTTGAGGTAATCATGAAATCTGTTTAGATCTAAATTTTTCTTTTCGCTGTTATTGTACGTTTGTACCTATTTTTACGTAGGTACCTAATGCAATATTTTCATGAAAATTTGGACGCCATTGTGCGTTGGAGCGAGACAGCAATACTCATACAGGCACTTACACCCTAACAAGAACAAAAGATTGTCGTCTATATTAGCTACCTCACGAATCCCGCTGCGCGCGGTATAGTATAGTAAAGAAAGAAAGTCAAGTTACCTGAATTAAAGTATTATCAAACAAAAATATAAGTATTATATCAGCTATCTAGTTCCCATAGTACAAGCTCTGCATATATTTACATTTTCCCATTTGTACGAATAATATGAATTATAATGGTTGATGGAGAGGTTTTCATCCGCCAAAGAGTAAAAATTAAAATTGAAAGAGTAACTTACTTCTTTGATAATCCGTTAAAAAAGCTCTTAACATGGTAAGAAACTTTGAAGATGAAGGTTTTCTGGCAATATTTGTGCCCTTCACTTGTATTTGTTACGTCGTTTTCCTTCTGGCTTCAATCTTCTACTATGCTAAACAATCTTACAAAGCCCTGAAAATCCGTCTCGAGTAAATTGAAATTGGAAAGAGACAGAACAGGTGTACAGCGTTGGGTTTCAGCGTGGGTTAGAGAAGGACGAAGACACCAAGAGTGAGAGCTCATAACGAGGCATCCAAGGGTTGGCTGTTTCTCTTACAGGCCTGGATACTCCGGGAGAAGCAATATGTGAAGATTTATGTACCTCCCGCCTTACGGGGAACGCTTAGGAAGTCTTATGACGCAACTTATTTCCATTGTTTTAGCTCGTAACGTTTTCGCAGCACGCTCATATTGAGTTGAAGTAACTCAAAGTGTAACAGGCTAGAATAAAAATTATGCGATGTTTTGACTTCAGGATATATGTATGCTTTTAACTAACGAGCTCAGGGGGAGTGGGGAACGGGGCAGTTTTTATTTAATTTAATTCATGAATACCTACATTTTTACAAAACTTTTCAGAGGTTTTCATTCCACGTGACATCCGCTTACAATCAGAATCAAATGTTGGTTATTTTTACAGAGTTTTGAGAAAGTGAAATGATTTGAAACAGAACACAAAAACAGCGAGTTTTCATTCAAAAACTTCAATATCAGTCCAATCATCGTTTACTTTTGATGTTGGCCTACCTACCTACCTACAGAAACTACCTATACCTACATAAATAAGACTGACCAGTTCTGTGTCCTTAACATTGTTCACCTGTTCGAGGTCACCTGCCGTATTAATAAACAGCAAGACTAAAAGCGAATGGTGTTAGTCACAAAGGTATTTTCTGCCCGTCCCTTCATGCAGACTATTTACACAGTTACAGTGTTAACACGGCTAAGAATATTAGTCACATATAGAAGGAGCAATCTGACTAAACCCTTCGTTTGTTTTTTGTATTCTTGTCTTGTTTTTTTGTGACTTAGGTGTACAATAAAGTTATTCTATTCAACAGTACTAGTAGAGCTCACTTAACAGCAGGTGAGATTGCGGTCAAGGGCAAGCCTTAAATTGTAAAAAAAAAGCTCTTTGTGAAGGTTTTGTCCGGGGAAGTACAACCAACATGCCTATTTCTGCCGTGAATCAGCATTGCTGTATTTCTGTTTGAAGGATGAGTGTGCTGGTGAAATGACTGGCACGTGAGGCTGAACATCAGTGTGCCTCAAGTTGATGGACGGAGAGCAGTGCATTCTAGAGCACGTTCCTGACGTGCGCGACCTACGAGGCATTGCTTTGGTATAGGCGATGGTTACCACTTCAACACGATATGAACCTAGTGTATAAAAAAACTATTCCATATTTTTTTCATTTCATGAGGTTTTATTTTGCTTATGAGTTTCATATCATAGCTAGGCTAACGGCATGTCATACAAACTTATGACGTGCATGTCTATTTTTAGATCTTATGCAACAGTACACGCCCGTCATTAATCAGTGGACAAGAATAGCTGCGGTTTTATTTGCAACAGATTTTATCAATGCCCGTTTCTGTGGGCGGGAGACGTCTTCCAGAAGTGGGTGTGATCTTCTTTAGCGGTTACCGCTTATTGTGTCTGACAAACACCTAGATAGTAAGATGTAGAGATATCACTGCACCTGGTTGGACCTACTGTCTCGATCTTTGAAATACTTTGCAAGAGCTTTGAAAACAGCTGCTTATGTGCTTAGTGAAAAGTACTGATAACTGATGGACTGAGTTAAAACATTGCTGTCATTTTTTTACCTATGAATTGCATAAACGTCCAACAGAGTGAGTTGCGCGGGTTCGTAGCGAACCCGTAGCGTTTCGTAGCACCCGTAGACCTCAAAACTAAGTAAATTCTAAAATTATGAATGAAGTTCTGTAATGTATATGGATGTAGTAGGCAGAAGAACTTACTAAAATATTAGGTAAAGTTCATATTTTCTAACATAAATACTTTTGTCGGAATGCGAGTACGCGCCGAGTGTGCGGTCGTCCATTCAAAAGCATCCCTTATTGTCCTATTGTGCCTCTGTCAGTGGCGGCCCAAACATGTATTCTCTCAGGCGATAGAAAAAATCTGTGTTTACCTTTACACTCGAGCACATATTTTTATACAAAGTGTGGTTTTATAATGAGAAGCGCTTACAGAATAACGCTTGTCCACAATAGCTAAATGTGGGCAGATATTAAAGCTCCATGATAAATGGACACAAATAACTATCGGGTACGGCGGCGGTGGCGTGCTAAAGTATCGAGGCAATGTTTGAATTGAAACTAGAATGCGAGGAATGCCAATTTTTTGCAAAAGTAATTTGGGGCACCAGTCGTCTCCATTGTTTTGGCAACTTGCTAATGTAAATTATCAAATAATTTGTCGCAACTTTTCCATTTCGACACAGCAAACGAGCACAAATTCATAGCACACATAATGTATAAATAAGTTTGACCGTCAAAGATTTGGAACAATGTTGTAAAACAAAGGTCGAAAAAATTGGCACGGAACACCGACATTGAATGTTACGGAGACCAGTCAATTAAAGTAAAAATATGTTTTCCGTACAAATGCAAAGATGCGTGTATTTTCAGCACTTACACAGATAGGACTATGTCATAAATTAGGCGTAGACGACTTGTTCTAAAAAATACCGAGGTTACACGCATTACATCCTCTCTCTATTTCTTCGATACTTTCGTAGAGCTGTGCAGGCTAGAGTGGCTACTCAACACAACACTCAATGGGTGGTCGAATCTCATTCATTCATCAGCTCTGCGGCCACAATCTGTGTAAACAAAACAGCCAGCAGACTGGCGGGCTCGGACACTTCCGGACGGATGTACTATTACTATTAGAAACTCACTACAATGAAGTAAATAACAAAATATGAATTGCTCTTCTCTTGCATTATGAATATGACTGAACTGCTGAAATGGAATGTATTCAAAATTATAATACCCTTCAGCTCAAAGTCTTTTTTTTACCAAGAAAGTGTTTTTAGCATAGGCATCACACTTGTATTGTGAAAGTATTTCTAGAATATAATGAAAAGGAATAAGTAGATTAAACAAAGATACACTGTCTTGAACTCCATGACAAGATCAACCACAACGAACGTTTTTAAACAAAACAAAATGTAAAACATCCACATCTGTTACCCAAATTGCAGATCCTCAAGTCAATACACGTGGCGCTTTGTTCTTCATCGCCCAGGCAAGGCTTCAGAACAAAAGGGAAAGGACACTAAAACGAAACAAACCAAGTGCCGAAATTGTCACTTCATAAAGCATTGTAATATGTAACTGTCCAGCCGTGGGAACATGGACCAAGCAGCATTCGCATCCGGAGTACTACCTGATTTTTTGCCGGACACTGTAAAACACTTGCCAGTTCTAATGGGTGTCTATTCAAAATTACTCTTTGAAATACGTTTGAAGAGTCTGCTTCAAATGAGCATGCTATAACACTTGCAGAAGGCTCAATGATACTTGTTGAAACAAGTCTTCTGTTTCATTGCAGCAATAATTAAAATTCATGCATTTAACGCAGTGGGAGCTAAATTTATTACGGAAGTTATTAACTGATCGAAGTGTTACTTACTTCAAGTAAATACTTTTTATTGACTAACTAAAGTGGTATCTCTAATAATCGCTTTGAATTTGGTGATTCTGTGGACTTTTTCAGGAGTGGTAAAATACTTGTAGGTAAGTCATGGTAAGTATAAATGGCATACTGAAGCATTAGTGGTGTTGTAACATTAACTTGCTGTAGTTACTAGATAATCTATATATTTCATTCAGAAAACATAAACTATGAATTGCCAAATTCATTCATAAACTTCCGTCTACCTGCGACTACGGCCGTAGTGCGTAAGTTGTATTTTTTCTGCACGCAGTCCATTCATGAATGAAGATAATCACAGATAGAGCCGATGCCTTCCGCCTTCCCAATACACGACACCCGAATCAATTTTACGCTTCTGCACCGTTGCATAAAACCAAATTCAAACACAAACATACCCGTGAAACGTTCTTCTCTATCAATAGTTGAATTCGCCATTGGTGTGCGATTTACGAGAAATAACGAATTTTATGAATGAACGCCTCCAGAGAATAGGGAATCAAACCACGGCTGCAATCGCTCAGTCTATTTAACTGAATAAACTGTCAATATCTACCAGTTTACTTGCATTGTAGTCGTATCCCCAACATGTAATAAGGCCATATTAGTTTCTATTGAAGCTGACATACCTACAGGGTAAGTAGGTAGCACCCTTTTTAATCAAAGCATTATATCTATTACCAATAACTGCGATATATTATCAATACAAATAGCTAAAGACATTAAATTACCTTTATCATTATTGTCTTTTATCTTTAGGTGTTATTAAAGAAGGTACTTCAATAATAAAGATAAAATCAGTGTATATTTCTTATCGCAAACACAATTGTTTCAATAACAATAAATGAAAAAGATACGATCATCAGTAGATAAGCAAAACGCAATTAAATAACCTACGAGGCTGACTGAGTTATTTAAAATGGCTGAAGTAAAATAATTTATAATCCAGAGACCTCCTGCAAATGCAAAAAACAAAATAGTACTTCGAATGTTTCTCCGATGGCGACACAGTGTCTGTCGTGGTGAATGCCATTATATCGCCACATAAATATCCTCACTTCATTTTTGCCATCACAAATCCTTTCAAAGGCGAGATACTGTGACGTGGGTCGTCTTTCCGGTCTCGCCTCGAATAAAGCGACCAATTATAAGAATTAACAACGCATAGCCTCTCAAAAGGCCCTCCAGTCCAGCTTCCGAATTTCAAAGAAACGGCGAGTAAAAGGATAAGGATTAGCGTAATTTAGTTTATACCATACCCCCTCTAAAAAGCTTATTTTATTCACTGGAAACAGTGAATAAAAAGCTCTTTTAATCACTGTTTTGGTGTTTGAATTTGGAACACACGAATAAGGTCAACGTCCATCTTACCTTACAACCTCCTTGCGTCATAAATACTCTCGATTTGATTGGTCGAAATTTTTGACAAGGAGTTTAGCATTGGATTAAAAACTGTTTTGTGTTCTTTGTTGTCATTGACATACATATGTAAATTGGCGCTATTTTGAATACTGTTCTTAGTAAGTTATGCAGCAAAAAGTTCGATAATAGTAAATCGATTGAAAATGCATTCTAGGAATGAAAAAGATGTGCTGAATTGTTTGTTGTTCAATTGAGTTGTTGAGTTCATGAAAGAGAAGTAGGTATAGTAGAAAACTTGCATTAATTTATCCTTCTTTATTTACAAATCAAATCAAAATCTAAAATTATTTGTTTTATGTCATATAAGAATAGTATAAACAAAGTTCATAGTTTTTAATCCTTTTTCGCTTAAATCTTTCTTTTTCTCGAAGTCATGGTATAAAGTATAGTATGCAACTCTTGAATAAAACGGATTTATATCGAGGGCCATGAATCACTCGCGTCGTTTAGGATTCTAACACTTGAATCACTCGCTACGCTCGTGATTCAATCATCATGAATCACTTCCTACGGTCGTGATTCAGTCGTTAGATTCCTGCACTTGCTCGTGATTCATCTTTGGTCCTCGATTTAAATCCGTCTTTTATTCACTAGTTGCATAATATACTATTATTCAAACGTTCAAAAGTCGATCTTGTGTCGGCATCTACCGCGCAGCGTGAAGTATTTCATAATTTATCATTAAGATTAAAAATACCTACTTGAAAAAAAATATGCCATAAAAAACCTACGGACGGTGCCTGGGTAAAGAGATGATGAAATAAAGACATTAGCTTCTTCAGCAATAGTTTTAGTGTAGAATTTCCGCCCCGGTGCACCTGTGAAGTACTACGACAATAATACTACGACAGCATTTACCATCGTAAATAGCACCAGTTGAATTAAACTGCAAAAAACCTAAATAAACATAAATGCATCGACTTAAAAATCCTTCTTTTTTAGGGTTCCGTAGCCAAATGGCAAAAATGGAACCCTTATAGATTCGTCATGTCTGTCTGTCTGTCTGTCTGTCTGTCCGGCCGTGTCACAGCCATTTTTCTCCGAAACTATAAGAGCTAGACTGATGAAACTTGGTGAGTAGATATATTCTGTGAACCGCATTAAGGTTTTTACACAAAAATAGAAAAAAAACTATAAATTTTGGGGGTCCCCCCCCATACTTGAAACTGAAACTCAAAAATTTTTTTTTCATCGAACCCATACGTGTGAAGTATCTATGGATAGGTCTTCAAAAATGATGTTGAGGTTTCTAACATCGTTTTTTTCTAAACTTAATAGTTTGCGCGAGAGACACTTCCAAAGAGGAAAAAAGTTGCCCCCCCCTCTAACTTCTAAAATAAGAGAATGAATAAACTAAAAAAAAAATATGTTGTACAGTACTATGCAAACTTCCAACGATATTAGGTTTGAACGAGATCTAGTCAGTAGTTTTTTTTTTATACGTCATAAATCGTAAACCGCAATTTACCTTTCGAATTTCGACGAACTACAAAAACCTTTATATTATGTTATTTGATGCTACGGAACCCTTCATGGGCGAGTCCGACTCGCACTTGGCTGCTTTTTATTTAGAAGTTGAATTCCTAAAAATGGTGCACAGTCTGTAAATAAATAAAATAGTTTGTCTTGACAATCAATTTACGAAACAGCGAAGTTTTTGTTGCGTTGTCCAGCGTATGCTTTTGTCAGCGGGCGAGACCCCCCGGGGTAATCCAATTTCCCTCTAATATAACCGGTCCACAATATATTTTTTCCCATTTTAATATATCTTCTTAAGAGTAAATCTGTACGGTAGCAAACCAGCAACCCATTAACATAACGATCAGCTTGATGCTCATTTGATCAATTTCAATAGAGAGTCATTAGAGCGATAGGTGTCGAAACATTTTGTGTTCAAAATTTCAAATGCGATCGAACGAGCTCCACTTTGCAACTCATAAAATGGAAGGTGGCAAATGCATTTCTAACTCTCATAGCTTATAGTGCTTGTTTCATAATCTGGGAATTAGATAAGATAGCATTTCCTATTTCACAAACAAACAACTTTTATTATGTGACTCACACTCATAATCATCACCATTCTCGTACTCTAGGGCGGGCGATTTGATTTTTTTCCGTGCTTACTTTTTACCTGCTTTAGTACTCACCACAGAATCTATTGATCCCGTGGTAAGTATTGATGATGATGATGATGTCCTAGCCGCTTTTTGGCTACGATGACTGTAAATGGACATATTATTGTTTATTGTTTGGGGGTTCGTTTTTCTGCCCTCTGATGTGACCTAGCCGGTGCATTTACCCATATTTTTTGTGTGTGGTTAGTATGAAAAAGTTGAAAGTATTATTGTTGTTTTACTTACAGTAAGGATACATAGCTTCTAGGCCTCCCCCAGTTATTTCCAGTGATTGCCGCTTTAGTTCATATTTTTTCCTATCTGTGATCGTCTTATATCTGTAAGTCAATCCTATTTAGTTACTGGTTTTCTGAGTTTTTTTTATAATATAAATATTTGAAACTGCATAAATACCACATCAAACTTTACCACTCGGAGTGACCATAACCTCTCATCATTGAGCCATCAGGTCGCTAGGCACCTCCGAACCTGCGATAAGGATAATTAATCATCTCCCAAACCGACTGACCATTAGCCAGGAGCTGACTCATGCTGCGATGGTGGTCGCGGCTTTCAGAGATAAACACTTCTAATCTGTTCGGTACTCGTTTGGCTTTATGAAGACCCTCGATAGCATAGGGACCAGTGACATAACAGTGCCGCATCAAATGACTATGACTTCAATGGCTGACTATCATTTCTGAAAAAGTATTCCTACGACGCATATAGTTAAGATAGTTACCAGCAGGCCTACCATGAGCTCTGTATGGCTCTGCATGGTTTTGAGTCTGAGTAAGTGCTCACCAGTGCAATATACTGTGTGTGTGACGTTTTGTCGTAGGATTTATTTAGTCAACACTCACACAGACTCAAAACCAGAACCAGCTCATGGTAGGCCTACAATATAGGTTTTAAATTGAATGATGGATGACCAATAAGCCATGCCAACTATCCACAATGATATAAGTTATTCTGTGCTCCTAGTGGCGATTGATAAAAGTTTGCTAATTGTTGAAGGTCGACGGCGCCGTGTCACGCTGTGATGATGTGAGGTGTGTCAGCTGTTACTTTTTCAGACGCCACGTGTCCTTCAACTTTCCTCTAGAGTGTGTGGTCGTGCCTCGTGTGGTCAAGGGTGGCCAGTTTATGGGCTAGAATAACAAATCTGTGGCTCATTAATCGATGAGTTTGACAGCTCTTTCACAACAATCAGCGGGGCGCCATTTTATGACAGCCTCCGGAAGGACGTATTGACGACTCAATCTTGGACTTCCGGTGTCTGCGGGGGATGTTGTGTGCTGCGTAATTAGATCAATGCTCCTTTGAAATGTCTATCTAATAGCAACTAATTTTATTTGAAAAAATCTTTGTATTTTGGCCACACGCATTTTCATTTGTTAGATTTGAGAGTTTGATGGAAAATATGAATATATTTTATTGCAAACTTTGCACTTATAAAAATAACTGTTTTGTACGATGAAAGATCTTACCCATACACAGTGATTCCTAACAGACGACTTATGGACAGATATACATGACATACACAAATGTATTCCTATGAGTACGCAGTACGCTCAGTAGGTACACACAATAATAAAAACAAAGTTTGGATTAGTATTTTAACATTTACTTATTACATCCAATAACATTTTGTCCAACTGTATTAAAGTAAAAACAAGTAAAGTTTTCCAATATTGGAAGAAGAAAGTGGAAAGTTTCAAACGAACGGACAGGCGGCGGCGGCGGCGGCAGCCGGCGGCGCGGCGCAGTGCGAGCGGCATCGATTTTCTGATTTAGCCTCCCCCAGTAGATAACAGGTAATAACAGCCCACCTTCGTCTATGTAAATAAGTATATTTATAACTTTACGACTATGAAAAATCATGAAAATATATTTTATAAGTATTTTTACATTTGGATTATCCCTGATGTTATTCATATTACAAAGTTATCTATAGTCATCAAAAGACACACATAAATGAATGAGGAGAAAGGTGTAGTTATTTAAAACATAATAAACTAGAAATAAACAAATCAGTTGTTTTATATTCTTTGTCATCCTAAACTACCGACAATTAATCCTGAATGTGCAACAACAATACCGATAAAAAAGCTCCAATAAAATAGAGTAGCATTAATAAAGATATACGGTGGAGTCTTCTTTGATTGGACTCCGATTTATTGAGCGGAAATCGTAATATTTCCGCCCCAGACCATTCATTTTCCCTTTTTTACCGAAAAAAGGGCGCGATATGTCTTAATCGGAGCGTCTATCCAAGGGCTGTCCTATACAGCGAACACAGTAAAAACATTCTAAAGCAAAATATTTTAGCAATGACCACCACGTTTTTACAAATGATTTATTATTCAGTAACTGTCGGGAATATTATACAACCAGTTTATAAGACTATGATCGTAAAAAAGACCCGAATTTTGCATCTGTTTTAGATAAATGTGTGTTTTAAACTCAAATAATAAACATACATAATTTGGCAGTGAAGTAAAAATCTGACATCACCAAACATATTTATTATATTACAGCCATGATTTTATCCGCTCCTAGTTAGGCGTGCGTCAAAATTGGCTTCGCAAATAAGAAAATAGCTAGTTAGCAGTCGATAAGACAGATGATCGGCCTCTCCCTCGGATAACCCAAAACGGTCGCTTCCGAGCGATGATCTATGCGAGGGTACATCCTGACACCGGCCAGTAGCTACTTGATTTAGCGGAAAGTCAGATAAAACCTAATGCGCACAACAAAAAATATATCACAATACCCCATAAATATGACGGCCTGTCGTAAACCTTTATGTCTGTGCGTTGTTGCTGGCACGTGAAAAATGGCCTTAGCGATACACGAGAAAACTAACATTTTTGTATATAAATACCGAGACATTTGCGATGTAACTCTTGGATCATAAACCACTAGCAATAAAGCTGGCTTGATCTATGTTTCAACGCATTTTGCATAATATTTGGATTTAATAAGTGTGGTTTGAGGCGGGGCTTACATATTAAAATATTAATTAGAGATGACAATATTTTTAAAACGGATAATGTTACCCTGCGTTGATAAAATCGCCCAAGCAGAGAACTTCAAAACTCTTTCTAAAAATGCCTTCAGCTCCGTATTCTGCGGC
Organism: Thera britannica; assembly: GCA_939531255.2. Taxonomy (NCBI): domain Eukaryota; kingdom Metazoa; phylum Arthropoda; class Insecta; order Lepidoptera; family Geometridae; genus Thera; species Thera britannica. Next base: position 6,865,946 of record OW618050.2, on the reverse strand, counting down.
TTAGTTTGGAGCCCATAACACAAACCAATGAAGCTAATAAAAGCGTATTAAAAATCTATAAAACATTATTCACACCAATACGCAGTGTGAAATAGCCTGTTTCAATAAAAAAAAACATTATTTAAACGTATTCAAGATTTTTAAATATTCACAGCATAAGCTTTCTAAGCCCAAAACGACGTGACGACAGCCAATAACACAAAATGAAAGTCATCGGGCTATAGGATGTCAGTTATTAATTTTGGTTAGGTTACAACATAACGTGTTTATTAGAGCACGCTCTATAAATCCACTTGGCTTTGTGGGACATAGCCTAAATGAAAAAGCTTGTTGACTTTTGAATGGTCAAACGCTAGTCATGTTTGTCCCCCGGTTTTTGTATGATAAACTCTGTTGCAAGACCCACGCGCCTACTTATTTGGAATCAGGCGAATTAAATATACATATTTTTTTGATTCTTTTCATAAGATTTTGGTTTCTCGCCTGCGGTTCCACGTGTTTTATTAAATAAAATCATCAATACGATATTCCTTGGTTATTAGAGCATGTCATTAGGTTTTAGTGTACTTTTCATACTCAGCGGCGGCGTTGAGGCAATGTGTTGGCTGTTCTTTCTTGAGCTATATAGCTTGGGTTTGTTGTGTTACATGGAAAGTTCGCGAGGGTGTAGTCTTCCCGCAAAATGGCTCTGGCGCGTGCTAGCTGAGCTCTAACGATGTTCTTCAAAGCCTATGACAATATTTGGCTGACTTTGATTTACTTATTAGATTAGGTGGTGCTAATAAATGTTGTGCGTGAATTATGATGTGGGGAAGCTTTGATGTTATATAGCGAGTTTTCAATGATAATGTCAAGGCCACGGTTGCATTTAGTTTCCATAGCAAAGGCGTTTATAGAAACTGCTTTATTTTTTGAAAAAATAATTTTCAAATTATTTTACTGATGCGGGCTCAAATTTTTTTGATATTATTTTTTTTTGCAAAAATGGAATAAAAACATCAACAATTCTAAGTTCTTTTAAAAACAGATAGGGTTGTAGGATAAAGACAGACTAATATTTCATTTTTAAAACAAAGCAAGCTGGATTTTTGTGAACTAAAATCCAGCTTGCTTTGTTTTACGTACAGTTTTGTACAAAAGTGAGTTTCTCTTGCCAGGTGCACTGCTAGATGCCCCCTTCGCTATCAGTTTTCGAGGTGACTGCGCGCTGACCGACGTCGTCCATCATATCATAACGATATTGTGCTTACGTCGACAATATTGTGTTTCATATTCTCTCTTCTTAACCCCTCTTGCAACCTATAAAAAGCCCTCACTCAAGGATACAGGGTTGAAAGTTGAGTGCTACGAAGAAAATCGATATGCCCAAAAATCACAGGGTTGAATAAAGGAGCGCTATTTAATGAAAGCATTGTTAGAAAATCTGAATATGTTTTGAGCGTAATGTTTTAATGCTCACATAATGGGCAGTGAAAAGAGCTTTGATACGTAATCTAGACTCTGAAACGAGTAAACCTGTAGAAGAACCAAGGTGACCGACATGACCGGCTGATGATGATGTAGAAGTATTTTAATATTAGACGACAAAAAAAGAGGAATAATGACAAAGGAGAATCTTAGAACTCAATATTGACGTAGATCCCGAGTAGACCAATTTACAACGTTTAACACATTCTTCAATTGATTCTTCCACGAAGAAAAACAAACTGTCCCACGTGTGTCACCGAAAGCCAGTACATATTTCTTGTATATCGATAATCGGCTTAACCGCCCTTTTCTAACATGCCTCTATTTAACGATAGAATCGAAGGCGTTTCGAGAATTGATAGAAACTAATTCCCATTTTGTTTGGGCATTGTCGACTACCGTACCGACGTATGCTTTGTTGGAGTGTTATTGTTTATTTAATAAACGGTGAGGTCTCTTTGTCGAAGTGTTTTCAATCTATGGATAGAATGGGTTCAATGTGAGTTGACATCTTATGACAAACGCACATATAGGGTAGACAACTTCTGAAAACTTATACATGCACAGCATTGCACAGATGAGGTTCAAAGCATAAAGAACAAAACTACATTATTCTGAAGGTTGTCCAGTTTAAAGCACTAATAAGTTATGAACGTAAAGGATAGCTTTTACAACTTTTAAAGGTGACACAACAAGCAACATAACCAACAAAAAATACTAATTGTAAAATAAATAGGTTTTGCTGCTCTTATGCATATTGAGACAAACTTTTTCCCAACCCTGTCAAGTGATCAGAAGCAGCACACACCCTGTATTCAAGTGAATAAATCATAGAAGGAAACTCCTTGCTGTTTCTAACCTCCTTGGAAGTACCTACATAAGGTGAAAAAACTAATATTTGTTTTAATTTTTAGAATTCTATGTCTTATTGGCATACTAATTTTTATTTTTGATCTTAAAGGATTTAAAATCTTCACACAGCTTAACGTGGACATAAGTATAAAATATTTACAAATGTTCAACTTTTACTTATTTGGGAAAATATTAATTGAATTGTCAATTAGACAATTCAATTAATCTTTCTACGTAATAACGTAGACAGTCGAACGAATTATGTAACCTCTCTGACAAAGTAACCTAAATTTTCTTAGTCATTTAACATTTTCAAATCCTCAAGTCTCGGTGCACATAATGTGTCATCTCACCAAGTTTGCAATAAATAGAACAGGTGGAGAGAAAACAGTATTGCCACAGGTATTTCAGTAATCGGGTCGCCGACTATCTCTGTTGGCAGGCGATTAGATAACCACAGGGACTGGTAAATATTAACGGACAAACAATCGGACCGAACTGTTTGTTAGTGAGCGTTGACACGTCAATATACAACGAATCATTGCAAAATTCGTACTAGCTAAAGCAAACAGAATCAACGTTTTAGCCCATAAATACAGAAATTCAATGGATACAGGAGAGAGGGCTCAAAATCATTGTTCCAGGATATATAAAAGGGAGACACGTCCAGCAATAGGCATAGGTATTCAGACTGATGATTATGACCAAGGAATATAATAGGTACTCTCTACGAGAGATTATGACCTAATATGTATGGATTTACTACCTTCACATAAAGAGATTCTATAAAGAGGTGGTTTGTAAAGTTTTGTCCGTAGCAAAAACTAGTTAGGCAAGTACTTTTCAGAATTTTGAAGATTTCTACCATTAGCTAAACTTAGAACAACTTATTTCAACATTTTAAAATTCGGGGCTTAGAGCCGATTTCACAGATGACTGATTGTCCAATTAAATATATGACAGTTGTTTAACTCAAAAACATAAAATGAACAGATGAAATACAGTTTATTTTTCAGTTTTCCTTGAATCGACTATGAGAAACCCTTTGAACCCACTAAATCTTTTTCTTTAGTTGCTTCCTCGGTTAATCTTATTATAAGTGCCTAAGCAGGTTGTGGGTAAATAATACGACAAATAAGTAAAAGGGTAAGTTTTTTGTAATATAGTATTTTAATAATAATTTATAGATAGTGTAAACACATTTTTACAATCTTATTAATAAGGAATGTCAGGTAAAACCATGAAGGTAGGTATTCGATTAAGTACATTTTATACGCGATTGCATACGTTGGTTAACTAGGTATATAATTGCAGAGCACATTCTGAAATAGCCGTAGCTTAATTATGTAAATCTACTAGTAAATATACCTACAGAAACTTCAGTTGCAAAGCAACTGGCCGCGTTGGCTACTCGGTATATATGTACAACATTATACAATCACTTTAAATCTAAAACTACTAATAACTAAGCATAGGTTTTTTATATAAAACTTTGGAATATATCTTTAAATAATAATTATTCGACTATGATAATACTGAATCTTAATCTAGATATTGCATTCTGATAAAATCTGGTCATTTCTCATAAAAATATGATACCTAAGTAGCTAAATCTTCTTGAACTTTTTACACAAATTTACAAACACCAAATAAGATGGAATGCATCTAGTGATCTCCAAGGTTACGAACTCTACAATCTACATTGATGCAAACAATCAAACCACCAGTAGACCGATTAATATTAGAATAATAATATAGTACAAATAAGTAGGAACTCCTGATACCTTAACTTTCGAAAATACCGATGTGGTATTCAAATTTTAATATTCGAGTTAATTCTGATTCAACCAAAATTAAAACTTAAACGCAATGGAATTCACATTCCAATACTTAATTTAGATAAATGACGCGGAAGTGTAACTTTCTTTAGGAAGAAATGGTGTAAGACACCACCGCGCGGACTAGCAAACCACTAAAATCGTCGCAACCTCGCGGTTCTCACCACCAGCACCCGTTGGGTTGCGGGCCGTGTCCCGCCACAGATGGCTGATGATGCATCGCTTGGTGGTAAGGAGGCAGCATGCCCAGCGGAGGCAGTCCGTCTGGCTTCCCCAAGCAAGGCCTCCCGTCTTTCACCAAGACGGGCACGGCTACGCGCCGTGGAGAGTTCAACCCACCGACACTCATCTCGTGAGCCCCTTTCTCCTGCACCGCTCGCTTCGTCTTGTACCTGTGGTTCTGGAACCAGATCTTTACCTGTGTCGGCGTGAGGCGGATCAGACTCGCTAGGTGTTCCCTCTCAGGTGCGGATAGGTACCGCTGCTGACGGAACCGCCTTTCCAACTCGTACGTCTGAGCTTTTGAAAAGAGAACGCGTCGTTTGCGCTTTTTGTGAGACATGTTCGGGTCAGTGGACATGTTAGAAGGCTGGTCATGTTCTATGTCATCGTCGTGATCCATGTCCGCATCATCGTTTTCAGGGTCGATGTCATCGTGGCGAGGGTCTTGAATCGGGGGCGAGCCGGCCGACGGGCCCACGTATGAAAGCTCGGACGCGCGAGAAGTGCTATCTGGACTCGCTTGTTGACCAACCACACCTACGACAAAACAAATATAACTTAGTTAAGTTATTCAAACTAAACTACTTTCAAAATGTGAGAAAATACTCAAGTATTCAATTGTAACCCTCACTAAGCTGGATGGAAACCAAAACAAAACTGTTCGCACTCACATCCAAATCTCCACTTAATCCCTAAGGGATAGCGCTCTATTTAACTCTAGTTGAGTTAGTAGAAATAAATAATGGGTCGTGTAAAAATCATGGCATGTAACATTGTTCATTTCACCCTTGGAATAGTGTTTCACACGGATATGGTAATGCCGACGGGCGGCGCGCTGGGCGTGGTGAGCGAGGGGGTAGAAGGTGGGGGGTGGGGGTGCCACTCCTACCCCCCGGCAGCTGCTCTCCCGCTCACCTCCATAAGCGCATCCAGGAAATTTAATAAAAGTATCGCGTCATGACACGGGTTCCCTTTATCTTGGCGCTTAGTGCTATTGTGTTAGACGACCGGGGGATTCTCAATACCTGAGCTTTCAAATTGATGTTAAGGCTCATTAAAACTTTTGATGGGGTATCTTATAATATCAACAGTCGTCCGCCTCTAAATTAATGTTCATTATTTATGAGAAAAGTGAAGAAAAAGCCGATGGACGTGGTGAAAATATAAAAAATACTAGTTCATTTCAGTTTTCATAGAAGTCGATTGCCTACAATTTGAGTTCAAAAAGATAAGTACCTACCTAACTAGCCTTTAGTATTATTTAGGTAGTCATAGTAGGTATGTTATTTAGAACTATCCAAATCGCACCCATCAAAAGTCACACACAATAAAATCTCTAACTGTCATCGAATAATGAACAAATAGCGTCCCTAACAGCCGCAAACATGTAATTGATAGCAGACAGCTGCTGGGTAGTTCCATTGGTGACAAATTCGCTCGCACCCCACGGGTTAAACAATGGACTGTTTGCTAGTTACCCCAAATTGGCCGAGGGGCGTGATCCGCAAGGGCAGATTTGATTTTGAAAGGTCTTTTGATTTTGAGCTTGACGCCATTGCTGCTTTATAATAAACGATTTGAAATAAACATGAAAGAGATAGGAATTATTTGTATCTTGCTGCAATTTAAATTTAGTGCTTCATCTTGAAGCACCTCCAAACTGTAACTCCAAAATCGATCATGATAGTACGATTGATGTTGTAAAAGCAATTCAGCGCAAGTAGAATGGTCACCAAAAGTGCTCGATAAGCGATAAAAATAATTAATGACAACAGCAGATTAGCCGACGAAGGCACTCCACTGGAGGAGCATTTCAAAAAATAATCTCGGCTCTCCAACAAACTACCGAATACACATTACTTTCGAGTGGGTCAACTTATTTGTGTATGATAATTCAACAACTTTGACAACAGGCGATAAAAATGTTTGATTTGATTTCAATAGGCTGATCGTCTGATTGGTGGTGGCTCTACAAAATACTACGAGTAGGCTCGGCGATAGGCTCCATGAACACAGAAAAACAACAAGACGTCCAAAGCAATGGACCAACTAGCTCTTGACCGAACATTACACATGTTTATCGCAAAGTATAAACTATTTTTTCCGAATGTCCTACCAAAAGAACATGTTGGTATGACGACAAAAATGTGTCAATTTTATCATTTATCTCGGATACAGATGTTGATAAAAGAACCGATAGACTAAGAAATGATAATCTTAGATGCTGTAACGGCGTCGTCACTAAATCTCTGAAAATAATGTACTGAAGCACAGAATAGGAATAAGCAAGCAGAAGTTAAGTTAAGGCTTTGATCATAGGAATTTTTATTGGACAAGGCTAGAGAGAACAATAAAACTCGTGACCTGTAGATATCAGCCTATACTACTTTTATCGGATGCAATTCAATTAACACCGCGGACGGCAGCTTTAGCATCAAAATAAAGTAATATTTACCGTTGCCTTCATGATGGTCCAATGTCAGCCAAGGCTGGTGATGCCTGAGCAGCTCGTGGGAGTATGGATGATGAGGAGGATACGGAGGCATGTCCAGTGAGCAGCCCAGCGTAGAATGCGACGGGGTGCTCTCTAATCCTTTGCTTTCGTTCAGGCCCAGGATGTCGGAGATTTGAAACCCTGGCCGCTGGCCGGGCATCTTCATGCTGTCCAGTAATCTGGAAACAAAATAACTAAATTAACAATGGATTTTCCTTTAATAAAACAATTGGTTCAATACAACAGTTATAGAGTTTTAAATTGAAAGAAAAAATAGTTTTCAATTTTGAGTAGGTAAGGGTTGTTAGATAGAGATAAAAATAGTGGTCAGCAACATTTAATAGTTAAATGTAATATTTTAATCGATATAGCATTGAATGTATGTTATTATGTATGTTTTGTATCCGTGAAAACCTTTAATTGGCTCTCTCGTTTCTATACTATGAATGTAACTTGTTATTTCTTGCTGTTGGTTTTCCAATAAATAAATAAATAAATAAATAAATATAAAATCCTCAATTATTATTTTAACTGATATGTGAAAATACAAGGATAACCACAATAAGTTTTGAAAATTATACAACTTTTGAAACTGTACCTAATGGTTTTTACCACTATTTTTATGAACAACGGGATATTAATCATAATTTTGATTTTGTAATAAATGAGTGTCAAAGAGGGTAGATCATAGAGAAATACTACGGGGGTAGATCAATTTGTCTGCCAATAACATTTCTTTCAGTCGTGGACGTCAGTTCAACCCGTGATCATGGTGCATGCAACTGTGCCGAAATATCGAGAGTCACTCGCAAATGAAATCATGATAAATATTTTGTCAATTAGTTTGGATTACACTAAGAAAAGACTTAAACGCACTCCAAAATGCCTATAGCACAATTTGACGAAATCGTTCCAAATCATTATAAATAAGAGTGTAAAAACCCTTATTTTGATTAAAATCTATTCTAGCTATCACTATAATAAATAGTCGTCATCATTCACAGCTGTAGCAATTTAAACTTCTAATTTCAAAGCTCGATCTCTATCATTCATTCTTATCCCTATTCAAAACTTCGCAACAACTTAAGAAGTAACAAGCGCGTCTCGGTGGCGTATAATTGTAAGAAAACATTCGGAATACCTTTGGCTATTATTGCTAGAGGACCTCTCGAAGAAACGTGACCCGTATAAAAGAACTGTTCCAAAAAACACAGTTGGAACCTTCGGATGTCTATTAATACATCAGTGTTATTACAGATAGGTAGACGTTCCCGCGATTCCCGTACGTGACTTTATGAATGGGCGGCTTTTAAAGAGGCTAGCAGGTTGTAAACACGGCATTAACAAGCTCTCACGAGAGGTGCAAAAACTGTCACATGATTTGTCACGTTTGGATATTAGATTAGACCTGGATAAGTACTTCAGAGACAGTTTATGTGCATCACGACGAATACCTCTCACGGAGCAAGTCTGATCTCATTCATTTTATACCAACTCCTGGTTTTTAATTTGATGGTTATAATTTTATGATGAATGTGTAATTGTAAATAAACCAAGGGATTTTAGGAGGATATTTTTTAATGCCTATAGTTTCTTCAAAACCACCCCAGCTACTCTACTCAGAACTTTACCCAAGATTCTGATGATATTAACGCAGTCACTCAAATCACGCATTATTAGTTGGCAGGGATTTTTAGCTCACCCTGGGAAAGCAGATCGGAAAGCCGCCGGGTAGAGCGCCGGCAGAAAGGCCGGCCCCCATGGCGGCAGAAGGATGGGGCTCCACGCCAGCAGCGACGCTGGCGGCAGCAACGGCGGAGGCGACCGCGCGCTCTCGCCTTCCTCGCACTTCATCTCCCGACCGGGAGAGCTCGCTTTCGGAATAATCTTGACAGCTATCGAACCACCCGCGTAACACGTGCTGCGCCCTTCGACGCTGCGTTCGCACTAAACAACCCTCGAGTGGTGCTCGGGGTGAAGCACACCCCGCGCCGCCCTCGTGCCTCGACAGCCTACTCAGCCCCGGACTAGCGTCGAGGGTGCTCGATCCGAGCGCCAATGACGCGGCGCCGCGCGCTGGGCGGGACTGGCGGGAGCCAATCGAAGCACACCCGAAGCCTTCCCAGAGAAAAAAACTGGAGTATACACTTTGAATAGAGGAGCTTTTCGACGTAGCGCGTTATGTTACGTCGCTTTTTGTAATGAGTGAGCATTAAGCCCATTGTTGAGGCCGGGTTCGTTATGGACGCCGCCGCTCCAAATGCCCGGGTAACGATTTTCATTTAGAGTGTTTTAAACCCATGTAAGCCCATGTTTGTGGAATGTTTGCTTTTTAGTCTACGAATTGTTATACTGGAGGATGGCTGTTTTTTTTTATGCGGTAGTTGGTTCTACTCATTATCTCACGCTTAGATTTTTACATTGTCATAAGTACTTGATTTTTACAATTCACATTTCACTAAGTACTTACCTGTGGAAGGGGTGATTGTTTGCTACGGAACAACGCTATTCGCACAATAAAAATGTTAGTTCTTGCTTTTAATAAGCCTTTATAAGAGATGGATATATTTTTACGGATAAATTTATCTGTAGATTGAAAAATTCGCCCTAAGCAAAAGTAACTTTACAAGAAACTAACACAGAAATAACAAAATCTCTAATTGCAATGCCAAAACAATAAACTTTTTGTGATCCATTTCAAATCGCTCTAAGGGGCCCAAATCTCTTGCACATGTTCGAGTGCTTAGCATAGTCAAGCATTGGAAAACAATACAAATTATTGTAAAACTTCCCAGAACAGGTAGAAAGGCCACAGGAACAAGTTTATGGCTTGCACGTGTGCTGCTGCATTGTCTTCGCGCATTCAATTCAATGAACTCATTGAAGGCACTTAACGGCGCTTAGGTTTAGATGAGATCTTAGACCGGAGGCCGTACAAAGGCTTTATATCCTTCTAGCGACGTATATTTTTGTAAACTACTTTGCACGTTTGTAGCTGTTTGTGAATATAACAGCCCTAAATAAAGTTGGAAATAATGAAAGTTACATAACCAAAGTACCTACTGATCAAAAACAGACCACTATTATCATAATAATATGATAAGTATACTTATAGAGCCAAGAAATCAACTATTTTGCCGTTGAAAAGTTCTCATACCCCAATACCAGGTCAATCATCCACATCGGCTCGCTGCATGATCAAAAACTTTAAATTGACTGAACCATCAATTGGTTTGAACTGGAATCACAGAACTGTACATTAAATTATATGCATACTTACTACTGTACTGTATAATATAATAGAGGCACTACAAAGAAAACATTCGAAAATTACAAATTCAAAAGTTTCTGAAGAACTCCTCAATATCAATAATATTTTTACCGTACCCTTTGCTGATCGGTTCGCAGGCTAGTTTTTTGAATAGTGATTAATTTTACAACTTGCAGGTGTGCAACGCAAGATTAACTCAAAACAAAAGCTTTTGACAAATCCATAGAAAGATCAAGCTACCGCGCTATCCTCATGGAAAACTTATTCACACGCTCTTTTATTAGTAGGTTCTTATAGATAAAATGCTCCTATATTTTTTTGAATAAACTGTTGGATTACTAGGAAACACCGGAATAATTATTTTATATTTTTTTTTAGTAAAACCACGAGAATATTAATTGAAAACTGAGAAGTTTCTTCGTACTCATGAAAAGTTCATAATATTTTCTTTGGATATGTTTTTTAACTCCACGTCTTTAGAATAAAATTCGTCGTCGATCACTGGACTTATCTTAGATAAGTTATTGTTTTTGAACCGGCACCGATTGGTTAGTTTTATTTTATGATATGCAGGTGTGCAATCGGATTAACAAAAAAACAATAGATTAAAAATGCACTCAGGTAATTTCCTAAAAAAAATCTGTGCGAAATGAAAAAATCTAGAAAAAAATATTGATGACAATCCACTATGTAGGCCCAAACTAAGAAGAGTTTGTACGATGGGAACCAGATAGCTGATATAATTCTTCTAAACATTTTTTTTTATAAATGGATACTATCCTGAACACCCAGACAGAGAACAAATATCTGTGTTCACCGCACAAATATTTGTTCTCAGTGGTTACCAACGAGCCGTAACGCCTGTCAAACGAGAAAAACAATGTAAAGCTCTATTCTACGATTGAAATCTGAATTTATGTTATTTTATTAAATTACATAAATTCCTTTGATTTTAGTGAATCTTGAGATCCAGTAGGTACTCTATTTTGATAATCAAATCACAAGAATAACTTTCAAACTTCGTTTTAATATTCGTAAGAAAGCTTATAACCAAAAAAAATGTGCAAACCAACAGTTGATGAATAAAGGCAAGTCAAAGACAAGAATAGATAGCATAGGTTGATATTATTAAATTTTATTCTAGTGGCGGCATGGTTTTGTGGACTGTAACGCTTCGTTCACACGGCATTGTCCTGCACGTTTTTTTGCAGTATACGTCTTAACGTATAAATAGTGACCATACAACGTACATATATCCATTCACACGTCGATTGTACTGTACAAAAAAACGTGTACCGCTTATACGTTTAAACGCATACTCAACGGACTTGTCAAGCAAATCGAATGAACTTTAACGCGTGGATCCATCAGTGACGTCTACTCGCTGTGACAACTGTGTGAAGACTGCGGCTATTCGTCTTTTACACGAATGATAATTTACCGTGTGAAGACCCGGATGATTGTACGTTAAAAAAACGAATACGAAAAAAACGTGCAGGACAATGCCGTGTGAACGAAGCCTTACTTGAGTATTTGTGCTTGTTGTGGAGTAGCGACTCATTTGTTTTTCAAAATCCGTGGCAGTGAGTAGAAAAAAAGCGTGGCATCGTTGGTGGGAGTAACCATTCGAAGCATTCAATAACATAAGAGCATGTAATAAAATAAGACGAACATCCTTGAAAGGTTTTAGAAAAAAGATAAATCTATGCTAATGACTAATGAGTTTCAAACGACCAAGCCAAACCTTCAACAGTATTGACGGTTTCTTGCATCTTAACAGTAGGCCTACCACAAGCTCTGTCTGGCTCTGTCTCTGGCTCTGGTTCCTAGTCTGTGTGAGTGCTGTCTAACTAAATCCTCACACACACTGTATAATACACTGGCGAGCACTCACACAAACTCAAGGCCAGAGCCCGAGACAGAGCCAGACAGAGCTTGTGGTAGGTCTACAGGTAAATGTAGGTAGAGGTAGGTAAACCAGCACAATTTACGTATTAAAAAGCATCGCATACAACAGGCATGCATCATATCGTAAAGGGCAATAACAAAGGGCAATTATTTATATTGGAGCCACCCTAAGTGGCGTGTAGCGATCACGAAATGTTTAATTGACTTATTGAGAATGAATTTTTAAAATATCTGTCGGTACAATCGGCTGCGTGCTCATCGCTTTGTGATGTAGTATAATGTAAAACGGTAACAATGATATGCATCGCTTGAAGATATCATTTAAACATTAATAACCTCAAGGTTGGTTTGTTCGAAGATTCTACTTCTATTTTTCTATACTTATAATAATAATCAATAATAATAATCAATAATCATTTATTTGGTAAGCATATTACAAGTCAGAAAGAATTTGGTATAGGTATTGCCTAATACACATTATACAACGTGTATCAAAATATGTGTACTATCCCGAAGGGGGGTGAATTTCCACCCCCCGGGGAACAACTTTTGTTCAACGACTTTTCGAACTTCGATTGGTATCTCTGAAAAAAACTGCAACGAAGTTTCAACATGAACAGCTGACTTTATACGAAGTGACATCCCTAAACTCAGCTACAGAGGTAGTAGGTAGTAGTAGTAGACCTACAGAGGTAGTAGGTCAAGGGGTCAAGGGGTTACAAGGATAGGGTTGTCAATTTATTTAGGCATTATGAAATTAAATATTTTTGTATGGGAAACTGAAAATAGGAATTTTTAATTTTCTCCCCCCCACAACTGATCACCATTGTGGTCTGAAACCCCCCACCTTTGCATAGTACACATATTTAGATACACCTTGTATACCTAGTACATACAAAAATAATAATAATAATAGTTATAATACAAATAGTCATAGTTCAATTCAATCATACAATAATAATATTAAATTAATTAAATAAAAATAAGGAAAAAAAAATACATCATCGGGTACATTATGTACCTATGTACAATTCAAAGTTAAGTCTTTTCGATGAATTCCTCGTAACTATAGAAGGTGTTACTTATGAGCCAGCGTTTCAGTCTATGTTTGAAGGAACCAATACTAGCAGCTTCAGTAATTGTAGTCGGTAATCTATTGTATACTGTCGGCCCCATTATGTGTGTGAGCTTGGCTGATTTAGCTAGAGTGCGAGATACAATAGCGAGTCTATTAGCTCTTCGGGTATTAAATAGATGCCTATCTTTATTCCTCGCGAACATCCCCGGATTGCTATGGACATATACGGCTACCTGAAAAATGACGATGCATGGGAGTGTCAATATTTCCAGTTCTTGGAAATACGGCCTCGCGGAGGTATCTTGCGGTATCTTCACCATCGCTCGTACGGCTCGCTTCTGCATGCGGAAGGCCCGTCAGCAGCACGCCCCCACAGCTCAGCTCCGTATTGTAGGAGCGAATGGACAGTGGCGAAGTAGCAAGAGCGAACCACGTGACCCGGCAAAAATCTGGACAGTCGACCAAGCGCATAGCATGCACCACCTAGCTTTCCACACACTTTATCATTGTGGGACTCCCAGGTGAGCACTCTGTCAAGTTCGAAGCCGAGAAACGAGGACGAGTATAATTATGGTAGAGCTTTGGTAAGTTGTTTTGGGCTGCCTCGGTAGGTACGAGTAAATCACTCCTTTGTTTGTTGCACAAGCACAAAGTGTTATGTTAGAGACCCGCATTTTTTTATGTTTTTCAAAAATACCATAACTGTTCATCTTGGAAGTAAATTAAAATTAAAAGATTCGCAAAATGAACTATTGTTGATATTGAATTTTATAATTTTCGTCTTCTACGTTTTTTCAATAGTATGGTTTGAAATACATAAAGTTGGCCGTTATAAAATACTGTCTAGCATGAAGCTCTCCTTTTGTACAAACTTGTTTTGGTGAATAAAGAATTGAATAGTAAAGTTGTTTCTAAAATGTTTGCTTATACTGCGGGAGGTAAAGCTGTGAGGGCCAGATTTGTGGGGCGGGCGGCAGGTGCGATCGCCCTCCGTTACACGGGTCACTAGTCATTGCGTCGATACATTATGCCCCGCTCCGATAAACAATATGGATTCATCACCAACTCAGTAACCTTACAGTAGATAACCTCACCTAAAATAACATATTTGCGAATATGATCCAGGGCAGACGGGCAGGAGGTCATCTAGGAAATTACACAGATAGAAAAACTCGTAATTGTTGTTTTGTATTCAAATATTATGAAGAAAATATTCTTAGATGCCACAAATTACAGGTAGGTAACTAGTAGTTACCTAGTAGGGTGCACCCTACTTCAATTGAATAAAAAGAATACTTAACAATGAGAGGAACCGGTTCACCAGATGTTTCTTGAGCCTAACATGAATCAGAGGGTGGTTTGTTTGGTTAATTGTTGTTGATGTTCAATTAAGGTGCCAGGCATATCCATCGATAACCATCGTAACTATAAATAACCAATAGGTAATCAAACTGTTTAATTCAACCGTAAAAAACTGTAATTAGACGCTGAACCTAAATTGACGACGGTCCCATATTTGCATCGACTAATGATAAAATAATGGGGGCTGATAGCGAACACGATAGAAATGTAATTTGTGTAAAAGTAGAATATTGTATTGAGGTACCACCGCCGGAGCCGCTCGTACCACCCGCCGGTGGCATCGCAAGAAAAAACTACCCGCGACCGAACTTAGCAGAGCCATTACCCCGAAGGCACTGTTCCTGTCAAATTAGATGCCAACTTTTTGCATAACGTCTAGATTTATGATCTGAGAAATATACAACTGAAATTAGAATCGAAACTTCGCAAATAAAACCGCAGCCGGCGCGGTAGCAGACATAAAAATTATGGAGAACCGCACAGAAATCGTGACCTGGAAATAAAAAGTGGGACAATTAACAGCAACGGCATATACGGCAGTCAGCACCTGTGGTGCTTAGAGGAAATTTACGACTGAAGGAACTACTTTACACAAGTTCCCCGAGAGAACTCGATGGCTTCACGAATATTTCGTTATCGCAATCTGGTTAGGCGCAGCGGGCCTAAATGGGCGAAGGCACGCCAACCTGCGAAGAGAGCTTCCGAACCAATTAAGGGCTCCACGAAGGCATGGGAGAGTGCGCAGCTGGTGGATTACGAGCTCGATGGTACTCACTGTCGATTCATCGGGACTGGAGTGCAGCACGCGACATTACCTGTCCGTATCCATCCAACCGTTACCTAGCTATAATGTTACGCATAGGTACGATAAATGCGGAAGAATATTTCGAACTAGCAGACACTTAAATTCGGCGATTGTTTCCTAAAAATGTTCAGTGCCTTACCAGTCAATTCGGTGCCTACATTTAATTGTATAGGTATTAGGTATTCGGTAAAGTATTTACGCAAGTTCTCCTCAACAACGCCTTGTTTCACAAGGCGTTGTTGATATTAAGGGAATAATTGAGGAGCAACAGGCTTTCGTGGTATGGGCATGTCATGAGGAAGGATGAAAGTGATGAGTATGAATGTGGATGGATATTTGGCTAGAGGAAATAATAATAATAATAATAAATTTATTTAGCAATAAGCACACATAAATATTACAATTTGATACATACGACATAACATAGGTAATCATAATTAAAAAGCCAAAGAAAAGATGGATGAATAGTGTGAAGGATGACATGGATAAGAAAGAAGTGAATACAGAGATGATGGCTGATAGAGGAGAATGGAAGTAGAGAACATGTTGTGCCGACCCCATTTAAAGTGGGATAAGGGCAGGAAGAAGAAGATTCCACAAGACGTTTTTATAACCTTTTTATTTTTGACTTGACGTGCGATACCCGAAGTATAACTTCCTAGATACACGTATTTTATTATTATTAATATAAAATACATAGATATTATTATTAAAGCGCAGAGTAAGAGTAAGATAAATAAATAAGATACGTAAATTGAAAATGTTCAGCTTCTACGTTACAATACAAGTGACTGAGAATGAGTCACCAAATCTCCTTCTAAATGAGCTATCAAGGATTAAACAGTAGTCTATTGCGGTGAGTAGTTGCAATATTTTCTTGGAACTAAGTGTAGCTAATAACTCATTATATAATTTAGTACTATATCGTAAATATTTCTCTTATACCTACTAATGACGAAGTACTAAATTCTCATTTTCAATATTGGCCATTTTGCTGTTACTTATAGATAAATCCATTTAAAAAAGAAACTTAACGGAAGCCAGCAGTAATGAACTGCCATAACACGCCACAGTCAATTCTATTGCACTCAGCTAAATTCGCGAATTGCACCACCAAACATTTTTCAACGACAATCGCGTGCCCCATAGTGCATAGTGCACTCCGCTTTGATACTTTATGGAAATTATTATACGGCTCTCTATTTTAGTTACAATGCAAAGTGAAGCAACATAAAACAATGCGACTTTTATGTTTATGGCACAACGATTTAGCTCAGTTGCACTTTGCGAGTTTATTTGATTAGTATTTTATTATTTGGCGTGCCTGGGATTATAGTTGCAATTGTTAATTTACTTATTCTGTATAGCGGAATCATCGCTTTGGATTAGTTCTCCTCGTTTGTATAATTTAGAGCCATTTTTAAAAATCATAGAGCACAAAATGAACAAGAGTAGATAGGGACCCATGTGATGGGTCTCTTTCACAGAATAAACAAATTACATTTTGTATTTTGTGGTCGCTCTGGTTTGGTTGTAACTGCGGCGGCGACCATCAGCCGACGATAGCTCTACAGCTCGTTCTGCCTGCTTCACTTAGTTTTCAACAGCCGACGGCAAAGGCAAAGACAATTTTTTTATTTTTAAAATAATCTTAGATCTATTGAATATAACTACTACTACCAAATAATAAAAATAACTCTACCTACTCTCCCTATATGTATGTATAGTATAGGTGTATTTCATGTTTTTTTTTTCATTTAAATCTGTTTGCGAGAATCTTTTATGAAACTTTATTGATAAGAGGTTTTAAATTGATTCTTGTATTATACCTATAAAAAAATACTTGATTACACAGACTTTTAATAATTTTCCCTTTTTTTTAATGTGTTCTATACTTGAAAACCACATTGATTACGTAAGTTAAAAAATACTCACGCATATGAATTATATCTGTAGTCTTCCTCGATTTGCGGTTGCCGAGCTTGATAGGGATCGGCTCCGTAGTCCGGTGGCATCATAGACCAGTTGTTCTCATAGTTGTAGTAATCGTACCCCATCTCCTCTCCCATCATTCGCATCATACACTTCACACACTGCACTCAGTAACGTTATTTCTGATTAAATCGCGTATTGCCTGAAATCTGCGTAGATAAAAAGCTTAATTGGTTGAAACGCGTTGTTAGCAAGACTGCGTCCGATCGTATCGACTGATCGATGCCTCAACTGCTCTTATCAATAAAATTGTATCGTTATCATATCTACCAGCTTTCCCTCGATAGGGACTTTTATACGAGCGGCGATGCAAACGTCAATATTGTAGATAGGGTTGCCTACATCTGAGTCAGATGTAGGCAACGTGCCATTGTCAACGGTTGTAATGATATACCTAGGTAGAATCCTGGAATGCAGGTGAGGGATTCGATAAACTACTAACGAAATTATCGAAAGTATGTTTCTTAAATGGCAGATAAGTACCTCAGAAATTGGAAGAAAACATAGGACGTCACCCACCTGATGGTCTGACTGCCTCGTAAAGATTGAAGGTAGTCAATAGATGGAGAAGGCTCAACATCAATGTTTATGGGGGAAGCCTATGTCCAACACTTCACTTAAACTGCTTCAGCCTGGTGATACAGGATGCGGGCCTCACTTAAACATACCTTCAGACAAATGCAGAAGAAAATATACTACACGGCCTATACATATACTCAGAATAGATCCTGCCTCCTGCTAGTGTTGATGATGATGATTTGACAAACGAATAAAAAATATACATACGACTCAACAGTATTCTGCGTCTATAGACCTCAGCTGCTCAGTCCTAGTCTTAGGCCCGTATTCTGAAACAGTGCTTAGGTCTGAGTGGAGCCTCAAGCACAGATTTTTGACACTTTTCAATGGAGAACTGTCATAAAATCTATGCTTGAAGCTCGACTCAGACTCAAGCGGTGTTTCGGAATACGGGCCTTAGAGTATCAGAGTGATACTATATATTATACATCAAAAACAATGACTGCATAAAAGCTCTATACCTGCTCGTAATAAATCCATGCGTGCAATCAGTAGTATTAGATAGATAGTATTATTGCAATTCATCGTAAGGTATTCTCGTACTTCGATAACATTACCTATATAATATACCTAGCGTGTCATATATCGAAAATTAATAACGAATTAACGACGATACCAAAGGCATGAAATATGGATGAGGTCATTGTAAAAACAAATGTTGATACCTGTTCAATTCAAGCAAATAATAGCTCTGCTAAATGTACTTTCTGTAAATAACATTTTAGTTTAATTAGGGGCAGATTTTTCCGTTTCCGGTATAGAGCGTCGAATAAAAAATGGCTGTCCTTGTTTTTGAAAAGCTTAAAAAAGTGATGGATATATTTTTATCTGAAGGATTAATTTATCTGTACATTGCAAAATTTGGCCTAGAAATATACTATTATGTAAACAGGAGAAAATTAAATACTAGAGCAAAAAAAGAAACTACCAACTAACTAGTGGATTACTTTTTAGTAAAATTATTCAAACATATTTTTTGACAAATCGAACAAAAGTCACGAAACGTTTGTATTTCCAAACGTAGAAACATTCAGAAATAATAAACAAAAAAAAATAAGAAAAACAAAAAATAACATCTCTACCACTTCGAACTTCGTTTCCGCCAGCCCTAGCCGCCTATCAATAATTTTAAATTATACCTCCTCAATTAAAACTCATCCTGCATGCATTTCAAAAAGGTTTGTGTTTACCTCTGGTGGGACTCGAACCCACAATCCTCGGCTTAGGAGGCCGATGCCTTATCCATTGGGCCACAGAGGCTGTGGGCGAGCGGCGCGAACAAGCCGACACATGCTGAGCGAGTTACGTCACCGTGACGACACTAACAGATAGTGGGTGGCCTTAGTGCTAATTAATTTATGTTATTTTAGTCAAACGCTGATAGCTGTTAGCAGCCAGTAGTATTTTAGTAGAAATATTTCTTTTGAACCTGCTATTTTTGGCGCTACTTTGTTGTCGATCGCAGACGACAACTGAGTCGCTCTATTATCATTATTTTAAACAAATCAATGCCAATTTTATTACCATTGAATAAAACTGGTTGAACATTATTTGATAGAATTTTGTCAAGTTGTTTTATTACAAGACCGTAAATGAACACGACTCCGTTTCTGCTCTACCTAGTGTTGCTAAGCCGAAAAAATAATATTAATTTATTTTAATTGAGCTTCGTAGAGCCCCACAAAATTAAAAAAAATATGTGTATGCGCAAATAATATATTGCCCATGACCCTCTTGTTGTCACACTAGTAAGGAATTTTGTATGAGCTGTTGGCAAACTGTGACAAAGTATTTAGGCCGCTCGAAGACAACTGTCATGGATAAATGACTGATAAAGTGGTGGGGTTACATGGACTATGGACTATGGCCATGGGGTAAGTTGAAGCCATGGGACATGTCATAGCCATAAGGTATTTATAACGTGTTATGCCAGTTACCTAAGAAGAAACTGAGGTAAGGCGATCGGTGTAATTACTTGCGATTTTGCATCCATACCAGGTATGCAGTATTTCGCACTTTGTAGGTTACTACTGGCAAGAGTATTTTGTTATAATGAAATTAGGGCTCTAGAAATACAGGGCGTAAGCCGGCTGCCGAAAATTTAAAGCAGACTTTCATAAAGCGCTTCTTGACTATTTGCTACAAGAAATAGTAAAGAATTACTATAATTATATCAGCTATCTGGCTCCTGTATTACATGAGCTGCTTAGTTTGGGGCTAGATTGTTGCGTTGGATGTCCACAATATTTATTTATTTAATTTTTAAAATAGCGTTTTGGAACCAATTTTTATTTTATTTCCGATTATCCGAAATATTTCCGGATATTTTAGCCCTGCGGAATATTAACACTCTAAATGGGAAGACTCAATTGCATTCACTCACGCATTGATTGAATCAGGTTACGTAGCTAGTATGCTACACCCTGTATTAAGCCAAAGGTAACAGAAATAAAAATATTTTGTTATATGAAATTGCTATATTTCATTGATTGTTTACATAGTTGAATAAATACAGTATATTAGGACAGGTGACTATAATTACAAGCTTGATTATATTATACAAAATATTCCTATATTATGGACATAGTATAATTATATACACATAATAATCTACTGTGGTAAATAAAAGAGGGACATTTTTTATAACCAAGCACAATTTATGAGTTTTGATTTACGGTTTCGAACCTCGTTTCTGAATAAAGTTGATTGTGTACATCACTTACAAACTTGCAGAAGACCTCTGATGAATAAATACATTTAAAAATTTACATTTTCACCTACAAATAATTAACACTAATATTCACAGGTAACCAACACTTTCAATTATATATTTTATATTTTTGTCCTCATCCTTGCAGCTGAGGAATTAAAACTTTGTTGTTTTCCTTTATATTTGCTCCATAAAGGACTTGTAATTTTTATTTATTTTCCTACACACAGCCTATTATATACATATGCTGCAGACAAGACAACCAGCGTCTATTCAGTTCGAAGTATGTTTTTTTTTAATCAAATAAAGATGTACAAATGGAACAAGCTTATGGCCTGATGTTAAGTGGTAAGGCATTGCCTCGTAAGTCACGTGCGTCAGGAACGTGCCCTACGATGCGCTGCCCTGCGTCCATCAACTCGAGGCATACAGATATTAACCTAACGTGCCAGTAGGTAATTTCAGCGGCACCTGTGGGTGCCGGTGAAATAGGTAATCAGCATTGCTGTGTTTCGGTTTGAAGGGCGTCAAGCAGCAATGCTGCTTCACGGCAGAAATAGGCATAAGGAATTTTAAGTTTAATTAATTGCGTCTCAGCTCAGCCCAAAATCATTCGATCGCATCGATTTAAAATCGATGAACTAAATAAAGTATAATTATATAGAACAAACGGGTATTAATCGCTGTTGTAACACGGTCGGAACGTCGGGAAATAATAAAGGTAATCGCGATAAATACCCGTTTGTTCCATATGCATAAAGATCCCGTTAATTTAAAAAGTGCTAAAAAAAGTTTTTTGACAAACAGAAAGCGACAGCGATAAAGGTGACTTCAATCAACAAGAAACGACTCATTTGTACAATCGTTACTGCTTGTTTTAGGCAATGACTACAAGTTGTATTTTGCTATACAAGATACAAGATCACAAAAATTTACAAGTTAGTTTTTTGGTTATCACATCCCCATATCAAAGGGCTATCGTGGGTACAAATCCCACTCGGCTCATAACTTTTGAGACAATATAAAATCTTTGTGAATTTATAAACAAAACGCCAGTGCGATAACGCACCTACTACAAGTGATAATAACAAAAAAGCTGTGCTTAGTTTGGGCCAGATATTGTTGTGTGGATTGTCCACAATATTTACTTAAACTAGTGAAGTCTATTTATCAAGTCTACAGGAGTAATGCACGATTTCACCGTTGGGATATCTGACGAACGCGCTCTGATTGTTGAACCGCTTCTTGCAGACCGGGCACAAGTCGTATTCGTTGATGACAACGCTTTTCGATTCGTGGTACTGTTTCATTTCTTGTACCTGAAAAAAGTGAAAACAAAGTGTCATACAACATCAGTGTTCAGCCAGGAGAGAAGTCTATGACCTAAACCCCGCATCCAAAACGTAGTTTTTACATAATTTAATGTAACGTTTGTTTTTTTTCTCTTTACTACTATTTTTCCAGACATAGTTTCTGTAAAAATAAGGGAGAAGCCACTGGTTCCTGAAACACAGTTTTCACTAGCTCGGGAACCTAAGGATTCAATAAGATGTACTGACTACTCACAGGTAAGATTTTAACAAGCTATAAGATGAGTCAAAGTGATTCTTGTGATACAACTGAATAAACGGTCTTTGACTTTTTTGTATTATGTGTTACTTACTTGCACATGTTCAGCATACAACAGTCCTTTAGCCATCTGCATTTGTCGTTTTAAAGTCAGCTGTCCGTCGAGTGCGCTCTCCAGGAAATGCTTCAGTCGACCGAGGGCCACAGAATCAGGTAATACGGATAACGCCTGGGGAATAACGATCAGGTTTTATGGGATAAACCCCTCATTCATAATGCCTGACACTTTAAAGCGGCTCGCTAAAAGTCTCTTGTCACAATTAATTATCTGGAACAAACGGGTATTTAACGCGATTACCCGCCGTGGTCGCGGGCAGACCCGAGACCACGGCTGTTGTAACACGGTCGAAACGTCGGGAATTAAAAAAGGTAATCGCGATTAATACCCGTTTGTTCCATATAATAATGCATAACGATCGCGTTAATTTAAAAAGCTCTCTTGTCACTGTCACTTTCAGTCAGCCAGTGGTGTGATCGCGTATTTTTTGATGCAATCAAAACCTTGTCGCATCTGTCAGTATTGACATTATTTTGAGCTCCGAAGGGCTAGTCGTAGTTTTACTCGATTAGTTCGAACAATTCGTTTCGCCTACGCGTCTCTCTCTTTTGCAAGAAGAAAAGATGAGACAACAACAATACCTTACGTAGGAACCAGAGGAAAAACGATCGAAACGAGTTGTCTCATGATTTCTCCATACAATAGAAAGAGACACGTAGGCAAAATGAATTATTCAAACTGATTGAGTAAAACTCAGACTACCCCCAGAAACCCTCCCGGCGTAGAAACTATAGTGTAACGAAGATTCACTGCGCCAAAGAAAATAAAATTTTAAAATGTACCTTCATTGGCGATATTTTATCAGCATGTTTCTCCAGTATACTAAGAGCTGTCTCCAGATCAGGCACTGAGGTCTTCGGGTGTCTCGGTACGTTGGCCAGCGGGCCGACCAGTGCTGCCCCCTGTTCTGGATTGAGCAGAATTCTCATAAGCGTGACGTAGACGTCTTGATTCTTGTTATTGGGTGTTGAGCATACATTCTCGCAGTACCGAATTCCTCTTTCGACATCACCTGAAATTATCATAAAATATAATAGTGCCAATCTTATAAAATTTCTGGAAAATCTAAAATCACCTTCATTTCAATTTCAATATTATGAAATCATTTATATTGTCTACCATGACTGTGATTAAGGACGTTGGTCCTTAATCACAGGCATGGTAGACATCCCATCGATATTTCGATATTTTTGGGTATGTTGATACCCATAATTTACAGTGGCTATAAAATACTAATGCAGAATTTATTCAATTTACACAAACCAAATGCCAGTTGGTGTGAGCAGACAGCCAGTGTATTTGCCGTATTTGAAGGGAGTAACAGACAGAGTAGGAAACGTGTTGAATAAGTATTCCATCAAGGTCATTTTTACTCCCCTCACGAAGATGGCGAAGCTGCTGCGGACACCAAAGGACAGCATACCGTTGCAAATACCTGGTGTGTATAAGGTGGACTGCAGTTGTGGCCGTGCCTACATTGGCCAAACTAAGCGCACAATAGCAGAGCGGGTAAAAGAACACGTTGCTGCAGTTAAAAACCGCCAGGTAACAAAATCAGCTATAGCAGAGCACCTTGTGGATTCAGGCCCTAATCACTGGATTGAACTACATGATCCCAAGGTGCTAGCCAATGAACGGCACTACCATAAAAGGCTGGTACGTGAAGCGATTGAAATCAGTAAGTATCCTAATTTCAATCGTGAAGATGGTTACAGACTTTCACAATCGTGGAATCCCGTCATTGGTAGGTGTGTGCGTCGCGATACCTTACCACAGTGCGTAGATACTATTAGTGTTGTGTGTCGTAGTGCGTGCACGGACATTACGAAAAAAGAAGATCAAGTGAGGGTAGTTAGTGATACTGCCTCCACTTCTCAGCCACGGTAGCACTCATGTCAATGCTCCAGTCAGCCCGCGACCACGGTTATTGCAACATAGCCGAAACGTCGGGAAAATAAATAAAATAAGGTAATTAACGCGATAAATACCCGTGTAATAGTTTCAGTAATTTACACAAAATTTATTCAATTTTTTTTTTCTTATAAATTTCGCCTAAATTATTTATATGAACAACGGGATATTTACCATGATTAAATTTTGCGAGTTTTGACTCTTAAAAATAGTGTTGGCTTCAAAAGTTATTTCGCCTACATTTTTAATTGATTGAAAATGTAGACTAATGATAACTTTATTATGAATAAACGAATTACCTAGAATAAGTATGTAGATAGCTAATGCCTGTTCATGTCTGCCCAATTTCCCCAACACAATAGCTCTCTCTTCAAACAGGCTATCATTAGGAAAATGTAACAAGACCCTCTCGGGCGTATAATGCGTAGACTTATCCAGAAAAGCTATCAATTTCGACTTCGTATGCTGTGATTCCTCTTCAGTTATCTTTCCCTTTGCTGTGATTTTCTCTCTATAGATATTAATCAAAGCGTCATGGAATAACGAGTTGCAATCGTTCCACGTATGTATTACATGTTCGACGTAAGGTATTACTAAAGCTTCGTGTTCTCTTAGCAAATGATCTAGAACTTTCGCTCGGGGTAGATTCTCAACTTCGACGATATCTTCTGTGAATATTTTAAGTCCTTCCTCGGGATGCTCTTTTAGTATCCAATCGGAGAATTTGAAGATTAGATTTATGTGTTCCGCGCCTGAAATGAAATGAAATTAGCATGAGGTATGGTAAATGGTGGTCTTAGGCCCGTATTCAGATACAGTGCTTGAGTCTGAGTCGAGCTTCAAGCATACATTTTATGACAGTTCTCCATTGAAACTCAAGCACTAATTCTGAGCTTTGTGCTTGAGGTTCTGCACGAGTTCTTCCTGGCACAGATTGTCCGTCAAGCACAGATTTTTGACACTTTTCAATAGAAAACTGTCATAAAATCTATGCTCGAGGCTGGACTCAGACTATTGTTTACAATAAGCTACTCTTACCAAGTTGTTGTAAATAATTCTTCGTTCCCCGATACCCTTCGAGACTAGAGTCCGGTTGCTTCGCCTGATCTCTCAGCAGTTGTAGCGCTTTAGTGTGTTGTCCTTTAGTTTGATAGAGAATGATGAGTTCGCTGTGTTTCCCGTGCTGCAGCAATGTCTTTTCCGCTTCTTCTAGCCGGCAGTTGTTCAACCGAAGCAGAGGGGCTACGAATGCGTCGTTTGTCTGAAAAGGTTTTATCAAATTGTATTTAATTGTTTTTTGGATAAGGTACAATTTACTTTGACTATTTTTTATTGGGTGTTATATTGTATTCTAAGTATGTATTTACAAAAAATAATTATGCAAGTATTATATCAACTATGTGGTTCCCATAGTACAAGCTCTGCTTAGTTTGGGGCTAGATAGTGTTGTGTCAATTGTCTACAATATTTATTTATTTGATGCAGGTTCGCTAGTCCTAACTTTAGAGCTACAAATATCTGTCGTGACTACTTATTTATCCAGATCTACTTATTTAGTGTCGCTAGTTCTTTAGAACCACCGTGGTGAAAAGAGTTTAAGTGCACCTCAAAGAGGCTCTTGTAAGTACCTGTAAATAGCACTTTAGCAACGTCGTGTCGATCAGTTCCAGTTGCTGGGTTACGTTTCTCTGACTACCTGCGTTCTCTTGACTAGTTGTCTCCGCCGCAGGAATCCCGATCTTAGACCGAAGCTCCACCAGATACTCTATCAAAGCATTTAATGCTTCTTCTAGATCCTTCCCTTTTAATTTACTAGTTTCGTCTGTCTTGCCCGATAGTTCAGGAAACAGTTTGAGCACGTCTACGGGGTCCGTGTTCAGTTTTATGAATTCCTTCATGGATAAGGCATATTTCTTGGAGTCGAAAAGTTCTAGCGCGTGGAGTGTCTGGATGGAATGTATTCTCTGTCTTCTTTCTTCTTCAGAACCGTCTGCCAACCCCTGTTATATAAAAAAATAAAGGTTGCATGAGTAATCCAGACTACGTTTTTGTTTATCAATAACTAAGAATACCATGGTAGGACACAAGCTAGGAACAAATCTTTAGAGGCCAAGTAGAAATTTTGTCTTACTGCTGGATTCCGCACCTTGTCCGTCTTACCTGGTTAACCTGCGCCACAAAAATTGCCAAGAAACGTTTTTTTCGAAGAAATCTTTGATAAAATATGGTGATATTTTTCAAAATAACAACATTACCAATATGTATTACATGAATACTTACTATCGCAAGGAGTGCAATGGTATCCCTACGATCTTGTTTCTTTAGCGTAAAGGGCATTTTTATTTATTCCACAAACTCCTACTATTGTGTTGATTATGTTAATATATCATCATAGAAATATCAGCCTTTGTTTAAAACTAAATTGTTACTCTATTGTTTTATTGAATAACAGTGTGTCTGGAAAATATAACATCTTTTTACTACTACTCACTTCCATAAGAGCCATAATTTGAAGAACATTCTTGCTAGGCTTAGTGCGGAAACTACGGAACATTCTAAATGAAATCAACAAAGTGTTTTACAAGCAAAATACAAACACAGATTGATTTTCTAAAATATTTGTATAAGCTTTATCGACTGGTCACGGTGATAACGTTTATATGTTTTTACATCATTAGCCATGATTAATTAAAATATATGTAGGTCAAGTTCTAGTGCACAATATTTGAAACTGACGTGCTAATAGGTATACGTATATATAGTAAAAAGAATCAGTTGCCACTACTAGAAACACAGGATTCCATTTATACCTGGCTGGCCTCTCAGCTCAGTTGGTAGTAGCTCTGTCTTCTGCGCCGTAGGTTGTGGGTTCGATCCCCACCGAGAACAAATATTTGCGTGGTGAACGCAGATGTTTGTTATTTATTTTCTGTCTGGGTATACTACGTTTGTATTTACCAAAAAATGTATATAACCATTATAATCAGCTATCTGGTGAATACAAAGTAGGTGAGTAGTACAAAGATGTTATATTTTTCACAATTTCTATTATTGCCGTGAATTTGTATTGTATTTAAAAACATGTAATAAAAAAATATATTATTAGGTATAATTAATATTATTTAGCCCTTTTTATCCCACTGCAGCGCAAAGGCCTATTTAATAAAAAAAATATTATGTTACTTAACAGTTTCACAGATTGGTTACAGATCGATTCAGGCTGATATTTCTACAGTAACTATAAACGACGGAATTCACTCAGCACACTGTAACTTTATAGAAGCAACTGATCTTAATTTCCTGTTATTTTGATAGTGTAATAAAGGATAAATAATGTTTCACAAATTACGCAACTTTTAACAATAACGCGTGTGGTTTTATTAATCATAATAAGGATGACATACTGTGCAATCTATTTATAGGAAATTTTTAACCAACATTCATTGAATAACTACGAAAAATAAGCTACAAATATTGCGTGTGACTGTCTAACGAATCACAAATATTGATAGTATTTTTTTTAGGCCTGATAGACAGTCATCTATGATCTAAGGCCCGTATTCCGAAACGCCTCAGACTCAAGCACTGTTTCGGAATACGGGCCTAAGTATGTTAAAAACTTTACCTATGGTCATAATTAATTTTAATTATACCTAAATTGACATTATCATTGGATAAAATCTCGAATTTCGGATACTTAATTCAATAGGATAGTCTCGGCAAAGTCTTTCTAAAAGCCCCAGTTTAGATATCTTACCGTCAAATCGATTGCTATTTGGAACTGTTTATCCTTTAACAGCTGCGTCATTTGTTTGGTGACATCCACTAAGCTCAGACACCAAACCTGGCCCATCGACGCCACGTATATCAAACCTCGCTTACATCTGGAATACAATGAATTGGAATAATGTCATATATTGAATATTTACTAGCTGGGCGATTGTCTAATTCTGCTGAAGTCAAAAGTTTGACACTAACAAGGAAAAGCGAACTAAATTCAAGTAGAATACATTGGACCTTTATATTTTACCATCTTTTTCAACATGTATTCCATGCAATAAATTCTTTGACAAGACTTGATCACATATCTTGTTGCCATCGTTTTTGGACCACTCTCTATCCGTTACCATCCTAGTTTTACAAGGCGAAGTTCCTATTCGGTATCTCATGTTTATGATGTCAACATTCAGTCTTGTTGCAATCATTCCTTGTCAAAGTTATGTTTATGTCCTATAATTATAAGTTTAAAAAACTTGAGAAACCGACTTCATTGCCAAACGGCTAAACCGATTTTAATGAAATTTGTTTGGGACAATCTGGACATAAGAATAACCTTCCAAATAAAAAAATAATTTTCTAAATCGGTTCATAAATGACGAAGTTATGCGGTAACAAACATTTAAAAAAAAAAAAAAAAAACCTCCTCCTTTTTGATTGGAAGTCGGTTAAAAAGTTAAGAGCGGAGCGGGATTTAAGCCCACGACCTTCCCCTTGGTACGGGCATGAGCTCTTTGTGATTTTATTAAGTGTAGTAAACACTATAAAATCAATAAAAATAAAGATGAGTTATGTTACAATTTGGGTTTTTTTGCAACCAAAGCTACAAAAATTGTGAGGCCAGTCAAACAAAAATACACCAAAACGGTATGAAATAATCATATTATGCATAAAATTCACGTACCTATACATCAGTCTTGCTCTATTGGGTTCAGTCAGCGTTTGTATAAATCGTTCGGGCTCTACCGTTTGCACAATCACTTTGTCTTGCAACAGTCCTAGGATGTATGGCTCGTCCCAGACTGAAATAAATAAATGTAATAAGCATGATTTACACAGGTTGAACATCTGTATGCCGCAAGTTAATGGACGCAGGGCAGTGCATCGTAGGGGACGTTCCTAACGTGCGTGACATATGCTTTGTTAAAGGCGAAGGTTACCACTTAACATCAGGTGGGCCATTTGCTTATTCCATCAGCTAGTTGAATAAAAATATATTTTTGAGTACTAATACGTAATACGTATGAAGGTCGTCTTTTGAGGGATTATTCTGACGTTCCACATCATATTGTCGTTAGCATAACGCAGGATGACATATAGTTGTCATTAGCCCTGATTTCGTATGGAGTAACGATGAGCGCCCCTGGGCGGGATTGCGAGAACTAATGTTTTCTCGAGCATTGATATTTTCTCTCCATTGAAGTGTCAAAAATCTATGCTTGAGACTCGACTCAGGCAAGTTTATCTTGCGCACTTGATGTGCGGGCAGGTTTTTCCGCAAGTAGGCCGCTGGTGGGCCCTTTTTGCGTGACACGTGTTGCTTGAACTTTTTTAGGTTTTTTAGGTTTTCTCACGATGTTTTCCTTCACCGTTTTGAGAGTACTGGCATAGTGCACATACATTTTTCGACAGAAAAACTCAAGCAGTGTTTCTAAATACGGCCCATATTATCCGATTACCCCACAGATGATGATTCATAGGCCACTAAATAAATACTAACCAACGCATGTAGGTGCTTCCTTCCACTTGATAGTCTGCTTTATTTGTATTTTACCATCCTTGGCCTCTTCCACGAATACTGAATTTTGTTCACGGCCAAGCAGGAATGAAGTCTCCGAGTACTTAGCTATGGTGGGCTCGAGAGATTTTGAACTACTTATTGGGAATAACTCTTTTGGGTTTCCTGAAGAGAGCTGAAATGTAGATGTTACATAGATTACAGGAAACCTCTGAACGATTATGCACTCACATAATAAATACTTTTTTTTTGTTGTTTTCTCTAACTTGCCCTGTATCCAATTTAGCCATATAGCAGTAAATCCTACATAAATTAGAAATGCGAAAGTTATGTTTGTATGTTTGTAGCTCAATCACGTCCTAGCACTACTGAAACGATTGAGATTAAATAAGGAACAAATAAGTAATAAATAAGTAACAAATAGTAACCTGGTTTAACAAATCGGCTACTTTATACAAAAACATTACACAAGAAGCTGTGGAGGACCCTTAGTTCTATTAGACAGTAAAATAACTTGATACTTACATCATACAGAACATATTCAGCCTTAAATCCAACGCACAGGAACTGTTGACCCCACGCCATTACCTTAGGCACATCAGGTATGGTGAAGTCGAACAAGTGTTGCTTGAACTCTCCATTCTTTCCATAGAAGAGTTGCAGCTTTCTTCGTACAGCTACACATAGACGAAGAACTGAGCTTGATTCTCCAGTCATTGATGTAGCAGGCTGAAACATTTTAAATTGTGTAAACAAATATGTTAGCTAATGAACAGTTTTTGATTAGATAAGCAAACTGGTATAAATCATAAGCTATCCTATTTTTTTTAGGCGTAACTAATAGGATGGCCATACCGCGGCGAACAGTTGCCAACTTCGATGGCAAAACTGATCGTGCGAACCAACCATGTGGCGCCATAATGGGGACAGTGATGATGGCAGATCATCCCGGACGCAGCTTATCACCGAGGTGATTTCGGGTGCTGTGCACACATGGTTTGTAAGATCAGTTCCCCATCGCAGTTCGCAGCGGTTCGCCGTGAGGTGGCCAATCCTCTAGTAATCATCTTAGATCTAATTATCACTTTGATAACCAGTTGAAGTAAAATTTTAGTTAGTACCTAGTGTCAAGCTTTAGATTCGGTCCGGAAAGAAACTGAAAGATTATGTTTTTATAACGCATTTATTAGCTTCACCTGTATGTATGTTTGTAAGCTTGTAAGCTTGTAAGTTTGTAACCAACCCCTTTGAGCTCGTATTTGTCCTACTTGGAACGATCAGATTTGATTCAAACTTTGCACACCTGTCAAAGGTCGATGACAATGCAATAATATGAAAAAATAAATAAATAAAAATAAAAAAAAACCTACTTTGAACGATCAGATTTGATTCAAACTTTGCACGCACCTGTCAAAGGTCGATGACAATGCAATAATATGAAAAAAAAAAAAGAAAAAAAAAAAACTAAAAAGTGAAAAATAAATTATAGTTTAAAAAACTAAAAAAAAACGCTTTTATAACTAATTGAACTAAAAAGTTAAAAATAAAACTGTAATAATCAATTGAAAAATTTATATTATTGTACAAAAAGCGTGGGGGGCTTGATTTTGATTGTTGTAAATATTTTATCAATAGTCTATTATATCTGAAGTTATTATAAAAGCACCCCACGCTTTTTTATACAATAACATAAATTTTTCAATTGATTATTACAGTTTTATTTTTAACTTTTTAGTTCAATTAGTTATAAAAACGTTTTTTTTAGTTTTTTAAACTATAATTTATTTTAAATGTTTGATTTGATACTGACTGTTTGACATAGACACATCAGTGAAAGCTGCTTGTCTATAAATAAATAATAATGTACTTATTTAGTTTTTTGTACTCACTTTATTATCTAATGCAAATGATGATGCACCTTTAGTTTGTTCAAATGTTTTGATAAGAGGAAAATTGCTTCCATTTAGACTGTGCGTTGATAGTACTGAATCTGTGAGACATAGAAGTAGATTGTCCTCTGTAAATAAAAATAAATGTGTCAGTGCTTCATCATAGCTTCATAATGAACTAATAATCTATATTAACGCTTG
The DNA here is from genome assembly GCA_939531255.2 of Thera britannica. Lineage (NCBI taxonomy): Eukaryota > Metazoa > Arthropoda > Insecta > Lepidoptera > Geometridae > Thera > Thera britannica. The sequence continues at coordinate 6,834,165 of OW618050.2, read as the reverse complement.
TTCTGACTGAATTATACTGGACAAGTTTTTTCAATCACCCTCTGCGGGCAAGAACCTTACGGCTATAGATAAGGAATTATTTTATGTGCTTGATTTCATAAAAATAGATAATTATATAAAATTCTAAACCAATTAAAAGAATACAATAAAAAAAACCCATTTAATAAACTGCAGACCAATTTGCAGTTTATTGTTTTTATTATAGCTTTTTATTTTCAATTAATCAAACTTTTTGTAAAGATTAAAAACTTTTTTCTTATCCTGAGTATTAGTTTGGGGTGTGGATTCCTTGCTGGTAAACGTCTCTTACCAATTGCTCCATGTAATTCTATTATGTGCGGTGATCATTCACCTTCATTTAGCAATTTACAGTTAGTAGATTGTGGAATAATCTAATGTCAGATTGTTTGCTTACCAGGTATGACTTCAATTTGCTGTATAGGTTTCTTACTTATTGTTTTACAATAGTGGAGTATTTGAACTTCATACTTCTGGTTGTTGCCATTGCCCGAAGTCAATGAATACATCAACAAATGGCCTTGTCGGGTTCCCAATAACAAGTTATTATCTGGAAAAAATTCATTACAGTCAAAAATCTGAAAAAAATTAAACACAAAGGTTTGTTTATTTGTCATACTTTATTTCAACTAAGCAGTACGTTATAACAATAACAATATAAACATTAAATAAATTTAGCATAGGGGGTGAAAATCTGGTATCCTTAAATAATGTTCCGGCGAGTAATTCAAATGTATGACTTACCAAAGGCAGCAATAGACTCGATTTGTACAGCAGCATTGGTGAATACATGGGACACTTCGTAAGCTTCGTGCATTTTCAGTGTGTCTAAAGAACATGTAAATAATCCATAAAATTTTCACATCAGTTGGTAGTCACTGCACTTAGAACTTTTTCTTTTTTAATGAGGAACTTCTGCTGATGCTGAGTAATAAAACAGAAAACGTACACTCGAAATAGTGGTTTATGAGGACCAGACAAAACCCCAGAAAGAAATCTACAAAATTCCAAATGAATAGAATCCAGGGTTAGAAATAAACAAATTACACCTCTCATCTGCGGATTTTTGCTTTCTTTCTTCTTCTTTTTCTCTCCATCACCTGCTGGTCCGTCATTTCAGCAAGCAGCGCTGTGTATGCCAAAGTCAAATGAAAAAAAATATGAAATAATGTCAAGCCGGTCCATCCATAGACAAGTTGGCAGAAAATGGTGGTGATTTCAAACGCAGAGATGAACTTATTGTTTTTATGTGATGAACTTAGAAATGCAGCCGCTTCGCTTGTGAAGAGCTGTGTTGCGAGAGCACATGAGTACGAGCACGAGCACTTGCGAATAACTCTTATGGTGTATGATACCAACAGACAGTGGGAGTTTTCATAATTTTCCTTGAGAACAGTTCTCAGTATTTGTTGTAACCTGTATAGTATTTAGATAACATAAACTCTGCTGGGTGTATAATCATAATTTGATAAAACAATTGAATAACTTAATGGTAGTTTATCATCATCATCACTCACAGCCTAACTTAACTCACTGCTGCCGAGCACAGAAATCTCTTACTTTTAAACATTTTTCTTTCACTTTTAATACACGGTGCTGGATTACTACAGGAAACAAATCGTGCTAAAAAATGAATCAAAGGCGAAACGATCGTCTTCCCTTGCCCTCACTGACTTTGTGTGGCCGACACGCTCGTCTTTATCCGTAGCTTTGGTTAATTTGGTCTGCATCTGCTTAAAAATAAGATTTGAAGAAATAAAAAGCCATGACACTATTCATTTAATATTTACTTTTATAATTATGTTATCTTTCATTCATAACCATAACTAACAACGATATGGGTGTTACGACGTTCTCAAATTCGGTAAAACAATATTTAAAAAAATCACTCACTATTAAATTTTATTATTACAGAAATAGTAATAAGAAAACTCCTTTTATTTTTAAATAATTTATATAAGTCATAACTCCATTTTCAAACTATGCATTTTATACGGAAAAATTCTCATGTAAATGTGCACGTAAATCGTGGAAGTGACAATTTAGTGGGATAAAGACGTTCACTACCATCGCTTCAAACGTTCAGGTCACTAGTGTCTTATTTTTTACACAGAGGGTTCTTTAGAAGCAACGTCGATTACAAAATTCATATTAGATAGACTTAATAAAAATATATGCGTAACTAAACTAGTGGGCGCGGCGAGTGAGCCGACGCGACGAGCCGGCAGAGGGTACACCGCCCCGCAACCCCCGCCCCTGCCAGGACCGGCCCACCCGCCGACATGCCGAACTAACTTTATATATTTACACGAACTATAGAGGTGTTCAGCAAACCGATAGCCTTACGACGACAACTAAGCTCCACTATGTGTGATTTGAAAAATACGCCGAGCGCCGCTCTTAAAATACAATAATTTAAAACAATTTGATTAGTACATCGGTACCCAATAATTCAGTTATTCTATTTTATGGTCGAGGCCCTGGCTTTCACGAGGCATTTCTAGTCTTGAGTGACACTTGGGTTATCCGATTTTGACTGCAAAGGCTACTAAAACATTAATATTATTTAGTAAAATGACTTAAATACGCTATCATAATAATAATAATATTAGTTTTATAAATTTGTTTAACTATTCTGCCCCTTAGATAAATGGCATTGAAAACGAAAAATTACAAAGTCATGGTTATGCAATTGACATAATACTATGCATTTGACACTCATTCATCCATTCCCATACACAGGCTTAGTGCTTTGTCGTTTCCGAATGCCATTTGTCTATAGATCGAGTTAATTATTATGCAAAGCTAGATAAGTGGCTGTGGTGAGTTGGTCCAGTAAAAGTAATGTTTGTATGTTGACACAGGAATGCCTTCCAGCTGCCTACCATGAAACCATCCATTTCTCACACGAAACTGGCGCAAGAGGTGATCCACTAACCCTGATAAGGTTTAAGCTAGTTCTACACCATGAATAAAAGATTTAGTAAATCTACACTTAAAGGTTTAATACCTTTGCCTAATTTGTAACTGTATGCCAAAAGTGCAGAACGAAATAACTCCAATAGTATGTACTTAAAACTATAACAATGAAATTTATTTATAGCATTACTTTTACATAGTCTCCATAAATGACTACTAATTATATTCATAGTGTTCTCAATGACAAATTTTATAATATAGAAATATCATTTATTGAATATAGAATACAATATTATCGAAAAACTATGTCGTTACATAGGACACCGACAGTGCTAAATAGACATTAGATTTATCCAGCATTGGATAAGACAAGGTACATAGCAAAAACTAACATACAAGTTGCCCAAAACAAATATCTATAATATTTAGCATATCTAAAAATTTATATTCTGAATTGTTTATACAAATACACAATTATTGAGATATAATTAATAAAAATTACCTTGAGAGATCAGTTTACGCTAGTTATAAAAAAAGTACAAGAATGCATTCTATTTTGCCACAATGTTTCATCTGCTAAGTTTCGTCGTTTATTTAACACTAGGCATACGTTTTATTAGTAAGAGGTACGCTTCAACAATAAATACGCTAGTGCACTTCTACAGAATATGTTTCCCCTAACGATTACACGGCGGAAGCAAAATGACGAGGCTTACTTAATATCATGCGGCTATCTCTCAATAGTGATTCAAGTGTGACGAACAAACGCGTGACTACAATCTCTATGCGGAAACAACTCACATCGATCCAAAACGCTCACAACAAAGCGAAATCATTTCAAGGGTTATAGATAGACTCACATAATAACAGATGAAATAAAACAAGACGATTTATCCAGATGATAATCTGTCGTTTACCAAATAAACATTTAAAATCCAGCATTTAAGGTATGTACATAAGAGACAATTTGAGCTTACAAAAGTACAAAGTAATCACATCGCGACGGTTCAGAATCTACAGCGGATTTACCCTTCTCACCGACTACGACAGCTGAAGCTTTATCGACAATTACACTAGGGTATCACACGATCACTCGCGAGGAGCGGTCCCGGCGAGGTCGCGGGCGCGACTCGTGTCGTGTCGGCTCATGACGCGCCGGCGCCGACCGCGAGTCGGCTTATGACGCGCCGGCGCCGGCGCCTGCGCCCGCGCTGCCGCTGCTCGCTGCCGCGCTCTCGCCTAAAACACACAACTAATGTTTAACAAGTCACATTCAAAAAGTACAAAGATTGATGGCCAAGCTGTTAGTTAGGAAAGGGCAAGTATATGTATACTATTAGGCAACAAATATTGCAGATCGGCTAATTTCGGATTCATAGAGCGTAGTGTGCATCAGAAAGAGATAACGCTCTACGAAAGCAGAAATGCCGATGCGCAATATTTATTGGCTACAACCGTATGTATAGTGTTGGTTGGATAGATACCCTGTGCGTCGTGATGATCGGCTGCGTGCGAGGCGGCGGCGGCGTCGGCGGCGGGCGCGCCGGCCGCGGCGGGTGGCGTGCGCGGCTTCAGAAACTCGTTCAGCGAGGGCTGGATGCCGAGCTCGTACCTGATTATACAATTATATAGTTAATCACAAAGTCGACACACGACTATATTTAAATCGACATCTAGCAAATCCTAAAGTGTCAATCTTCGGTATGTAGTATCCGAAATAAATGAGTGGGTTTGAGAATCCGCATAGACATCTGAATCATGCAAATAAATTATGCGTGAAATGCAAGTGTTCATATGGGTGTACTCCAGCAGGCGGGACACCAGGGATATTGTACCAGGGGGAGGTAGTGCACTCACTCGGTGAAGTTGAAGAGCGGCGGCAGCGCCCGTCCGTTGGGCAGCCGCGCGGTGGGCTCGCGCAGCTCGTCGAAGAAGCTGTGAGCACACGCTTGAAGCGGCGACAGGCGCGCGCCCGGCGTGTACTCCAGCAGGCGGGACACCAGGGATATTGCGTCGGGAGGCGTGCACGCGCGGAATACCTGCAACACACAATGATATCGTTACTCCTGAATATTTTTTACTAGAGGCCGCCCGGGGCTTCGCTCGCCCCGTTCCCGTTACTTTTTTGGAATAAAAAATATCCTATGTCCGCCTTCTGGTGCTAAGCTACATCCCAACCAATTTTCTGCCAAATTGGTTCAGCAAGTAATGATGGATATGAAAAGGGAGGTCCAGCAAAGGATTTTTAGACTGATAGTGACAAAACCTTAAAACAATTTTCTAAATGTAATGTTTCCTTTCGTCCAATTGATCCAGCACAGATAACATCAAATGCAGTTATGGTCACCAAACTCACTACTCAGCAACCAATTTTAAAATTACTAGCACCAAATAATGGCAGTGGGTACCATACCTAAATCCAGTATAACTGAAGCGAAGTCTGATGTAATAATGACCTGTGAACCTACCTAAGTTTCAGTAGAAAAATATATTTGCATTGAATACAACACAATTTGTAACGTTGAAATAATGTAAGTATATGTAATGGACAGGAAGCTATCAATGAAGCAGTTTTTTTTTTCAGAATAAGATGTATTTAGATCACACAGATGGAATTCTGTGGTTATATTAAAACTTATCATATCGGAAAGTCGTATGGTATCGTTTGAAACGCTACTTTTGCAAGATTAAAGAATGTTGCAACCTTGCCTTGAGCTACTTTTAGCCACAAACAATGTAAGCAATGAAAATTGTGAAAATTACTCATAACAATATCAACATTAAATTAATGAAGAAATGACTTAGTATTGTTCGATGATGTGCACGATAGATGACGATGTTCAAAGGTCGTGATATTAGAAAACTGCACACGTTTCGACTTCACGAATGCACACTGAACACCAAACAGATTGTAGTAAGAAACAGCACCGACTGATTAGTTTGTAGGCTTTATTCAAGCATGTCTGCCTCATTCAATAAACGCCCATCAAAAACGTAAAACAAATAGAAAGCGCTACACGTATTCAAATGACGTAAGTGTCAGTTAAGATTAGTCTATAACCAATAATGTCCAGATTCATGACGTTGCTTGACCAATTAGTGTTACTTACAGCTAATCTAAATGTTTTTAATCTCAATTTACAACAAAGTCTAGCAACTAAAGTGTATCGCAAGTCTAGGTCAGATCAGATAACAAGTTCAAAGATCGAATTATCCAATTATCACCGATTTCAGCTATTATGTTGTTAATTTTCCCCGAATGTCAAAGTCAAGGCATGAATTGAACTATTTGTTGAAACTGTACATCATTTTTATACAAATACAGAACGCTTTCGTTTCCGATGGCATTTTATCTAAAGAGAATAGACAATGCAGTTACTTGCGCAGATGCCATCATCAGTGTTATAGATGATAGAGAACTGAAATGGATTGGGAAGCATGATGGCATCTAGGCCATAGCGGTGTCTTACTCGAATTCGCTGGTGGTCAGTGGCAGACAGTGGCATTGACATACGCTCCAACATTAACTGCAATGAGTCGCGATGTTTTCAATCTAGTCTCAATTATGGCGGCCAGCGGTCGAATGCAACGTAAAACCAACGTAAAACCTTACATGTGCTGTGATGGATTTGACTAACTAGATTATACTAATTCCACCTTCATTCGGAATCGTGCATAGCCGAAGCTGCGCTAAAACTATCTATTAAAACTGACCGTCAACCTCTCGTTTTGGCAAGGATCCATCCAAAAACGATAATCTATTCTGGAATCTCGACATTTTAAGGTGAAAGGAGGTTACCTTGATGTTTTTGTTATTTGGTCAATAACAGTAATAGTTTTAACGCAGCCTTTGAATAATACGATACGATATAAATACATAGAGGTTTGAGAGATAATTGGATATACCTTCGCCCAGGGGTGACTCTTGATTTGTGGAAATTTGAATTCTGTGTAGTTTGGATTCATCTCTCTAATTTGTTCTCGTGTCGGTGTGCCTAAAACCTGAAAAAACAATACAATGCAATGAATTTTAAGGAACTTTGTTCCGAATGTATTATGCTTCGGTTCAAGTAACTCTACTTTGTGCGTAAATACCTAACTTTTGCTTATGGCCTTGACTTTAAAATTGTTTTAACATAACTAGATACAAGCGGTCACTATTAAAATATGCTGTCAGGGTTTTCCTGTGTCTTGAAGAAAAAATATTAGTTTAGCGTCACATCATAGAAATCTTTAATATTTGGACGAATAAACGATCTAGTAATTGCCACAGGAGCAAAGGAGCTCTGTAGAGTTGGGAGTTGATTTTTAGTAACCCTTCAAAGTTACTGCTTAGGTGCAGCCACATAACTCATATTTCTTTGAATGTATAATTTAAATCCTTTCCGCTAGGATCTATGTATATGGGTCAAGAACCAAACAGAGTTATTCAAGTTGAACGGACAAAAAACAACACAGTCCAAGAAAAAACGTACGTAGCTGAAATTTTTACCTACACAATTCGCTCGATGTCCTACGTAACAGTAAAACCACAGACCCCAAAGAACATAATAATATACTGCAGTGACAACGTGAAATCCTACTAACCTTGATTATCTCAACCAACTGATCCACGCCTGAATCGCCCGGGAATATCGGTTGTCCCAAAAGGAGTTCCGCTACTACGCAGCCCGCACTCCAAACATCTGTGAAAAACAATACATTTTAATACATGCAGTATTAAATTCATCCACGACTTGATGAAATAGGAAGATGAACAAGTTGACCCCTTGAATGCGAAGTGAGAAAATAGCGATAGAACCTTGAAAAATAAGACACATGTAAATAATCCCGACTAAAAAAGTTTCTTCACTTCAATCGGCAGTCAAGCTCGATTGCACTTCAAATTGGTCGATAGGCTTTACGACAGAAGTAAGAAGTAAGTACGACAGAAGTACTTATATCGGTCGGTACCCAAAAGATTAGGTTTTATTTTTTTTGTCCCGGTTCAGTTTCCGAAATTCAACCTCCAGAAATAGGGGTTAAAGTATTTCAATAAATAACTCCGAACGAACGGCTACTACAAGTTATAAATGCTTTATTTACCTAAAGGTCAACATCCTAAGGGCAGTTTAAAAGTAGGTCACAGTACTTTTATTTTAGGTTGTGGTTATCGATCCGCTATGCGCCATTCCCAGAATTAGATGAAAAGTTCAAGTTATGTAGAAGATTATTTTAGTAAACATACAAACAAATCGATGAAACGATAGACAAATCAAAAGGTTAGATACCTTTTGTTTTGTATAAAAATAAACTAACATGACAAACTCTAATCTAACTAAACAAAAAAAAAACTGACTATATTTGTACCAGCAATCGACTTGCAAACAAATTGAAGTAGGGGATTACAGTGATATCAGCTATCATACTAACGCGGGCGCACAGTGGGAAACAGTAACGTAAAATAATAATTTCTTTCAGACGTGCAATTTTCGATTTTTGCACTGAAATTGTAATTTACTGTTATCTTTACCACCACTGAATACAGAAGAAAAGCGATCATGCACCGTTTGTATGGGAGCCTATGTGTTTTATATAAAACCGAACGAACTAAAAGGGTTCTAAGGAAAAAGAAGGAAGAAGGAGATCAAGAAAGTATTTTTTTGTTTTAACTTGTCGCTTGACTTCTTATTTGTAATAAGAAATAATTATTGTGGAACAAGGCATTTTTTATTATAAGACTTTTGGCCAATTTGTATGGAGAAAAGAGCATGAGGCCGTTCAACTATGCTCTGTGATTACCACTTACCAATTATTGCGGCACAAGGCATTTTTCACTATAAGACTCCCGAAAAAACTGCCGATATTGTATAGAGAAAGGAGCATGTCTGGCCACATGGCCGTTTTACTATGTGCTGTGGTTACCACTTACCAATTTTCGTGGTATAATCGATGGCGCCGAAAATGAGTTCAGGAGCGCGGTAATATCGCGAGCAGATGTACGAGACGTTTGGTTCTCCGCGCACCAGATGTTTCGCAGAACCGAAGTCGCACAGTTTCAGAACGCCGGTCTTCGGGTCAAGAAGAAGGTTCTGTGGCTTGATATCCCGGTGGCAGATCCCGAGCGAATGAATGTAGGCGAGGCTTCTGAACAGCTGATACATGTATAGCTGGGAACAGATTATAATTCTAATAAGTTCAGCGGAATGATGATTTAGCAGCTGAATTTTTTCAAAGTGTATTTGCTTAGTATAGTGTGACGATCAATATTGTTATCTAAATTGGACACGATTATATTTCGCGATGCGCAGTTCTTATTTTGGTGTATTTGCATAACGCGATGTTAGATAGTTTTATCGTAGTATTAGAATAATTTTTGTATTGAAAATATACAGGATATTAGATTATTGTTCATCAAAGGTTATAGATTTTTAAATGAAATGATTAAATGTTTCCATTATTTAGTTTATAAAGCCTAAAATTATTAACATTAAAGAATTTACAATTAAGTTTTCATATATATTTTTAACGAAAGTGTAATTTGAATCAACGTTAGGTTTAATAACACTCTTATTCAAAAACATCAAGTGTGCTGTGTACCCAGTATAGTTGTGAAGGATGTTTGTAAAATCCAAACGTAATTGAAAATATTATATAGAACTTGTTCCGTGTGTTAGTTACATTGACTTACCTAATCCTCAAGTCAAGCGAAAAGTTTTGAGATATATGTTTAATTTGAATACCTTTATAAAACTAATTGGTATGGTTTGTTCATCTTTGGAGTAGTGACGTGCGACTTTATAGACAGTCTCCGGTATATACTCCAGCACCAGATTCAGGTACACTTCGTCCTTCTGCAACCATAAACAACACATTATTATATCTTCATACAAACAGACAATAATAAAAATAAGTGCGCTAGTATTTAAACGGTACTGAGTATAGTCAAGGAGAGTTTTCCACTGGCATAATGCAGGATGTATTTCATGAGGTATTTATTTTCTACTTGATAACTTATCGAGAGTAATAAATGTAAAGTCAGTTTATCAAAATATATAAAACATGTTATGAGGAAAATATAAGCAGAAACCCTGAATCACATGTTCCACTCGAACCAATATCAATGCCAAAACCAGATATGAAAACTAAAATGCAATATTTAAAAATGTCGAAAACCAAACTCCTTTCGCAAAAACTCACAAATAAATTAAACGAAAGAATAGGTTTCAAAGTTGGCCGATATCCAAAGGCTCTTTGGCTAAGTGTTTATAGAATCACGATAACTAGACCCATTTATTTGATGGTCAGACCAGTGGCACACATTAAAAATGCAACTTCAATTTCAGCACGTGCTTTTGACTGTTCATTAGTTACACAAATATACTGTTATTGAAGACAGAAACGAAGCCATAAAGGTTTTATTTTGAGATAAACGATTTAATCTTAATTGGCCTTGACTCTTGCGACCAATGTTCGGTGTGTACGACTAGCTATTGTTGAATTAGCAAGGTCAGCAAGGAAGATCTGTAGGTAATATTCAAAATATCGCTACACAATCGGCTTGTTCGTAATAAAACTATTTTTCACTATTCCTATTCATTTTTAGTGTGTGCATAACTTTTCTAACAAGTGAGTGTGTACTTTATTATATGAGTGCAAGTAAACCATGAAAATGGCAATGAACTTCAAAGCAGCCTTCATAACAATAAAACAAAACAAAAGTAAACAAGCGAGCAATAGTTAGAGACTAATAACACAACTGGATGACTCGATAAGGAATAAACTGACATGTAGATGATGATGACAGTGAAAGAAGATCATGTATGGGCTCTCGTATCAGATGTAAAGCACATGGCTGAAGGATTACTGCTTATGACGTGATTAGACTTGCGCTCAATTATGCACACAACTGTTTGACTGGCAAATTAGATCACCAATCAATACTTTAATCGATACTTTCGTTTGAATAATAAATGTGAATGAGGTTAAGTGTTGTTTGGTAATCTATGCCTTATTTGGTAACGTATAATTGTGCGTTAGCTAGCACACTAGCGCAACAATCTGATTGGTTCGTAAACATACTGCGACATCAAGTGACTGCATTGCGTTTAACATTGAGCTCACGGCTGCGGGCACTGCCGCCTTCCCCCAAATAAAACACACAAATAATACACCCTTAATAAAACGTACATAATTTAGATAAAAGACAGGAAACAACCGATCAAAGACAAAGTGCGAATAAATCGATAAAAACGAGATACCTCATTCAATCAATTACACATCGACAGCATATATTACTCGATACATATAATATTAATATCTTAAGAATGATATAAAATAAAAAAGGCAAATAATATATAGCTACTGCTTAGCCAAATATAAATGTGATGCAATGCTCACCTTTTCCCCGCTGGAGTAAAAGAAGTATTTCAATTTGACAATGTTACAGTGCTCCAGTCGCCGCATTATTTGTAGCTCTCGATTCTGAAATATGCAAGTTTATCCATTTACAAGCGTTTACCCACCCAGATGTTTTTCTAAATGCAAAGAAAACGGAAAACGGTTTCCTACAATCGTAAAGATACATTTATATTCGCTTTAACAGAACTCCGATAACAATAACAGACAAGTTGTTCAATAAAATAATGGTAAATTTGAATTTATGATATTACAGTGTTCAAGGAGAATAACCGTACTAATAGAGTCTCGTCTACTTTGCCAATGAAATTCAAAACAAATCGCCATAATACTGTGGATATTACTACAGGGCTATACGAAACTTAGGTAGACCATGAAAGACTCACTGAGCAGGTAAAGGAAGCTCCAGCTAGAGACTAAATTGCGAATATGTACGTGCAGTCTTGCAGAAAGGGTATTTGAGTTTGCTCACCTTAAACCGTTTGTCCTGGAGCACCTTCTTGATGGCAATGAGCTCGCCGGTGTCGCATAGCTTGGCCTGGTAGACGACGCCGAAGCTGCCGTTACCGATGAGCTTCATGTCGGCATAGCTCACCTCTTGCGGCCTGTCGGGGCCTTGCCCCGGCGTCGCTACCACAGTCGTCACCTTTGAGCCGTCCTTGCCTGTAATAGTACAAATTTAACTGTTATTTAATGATTCTCGATTGTAGTTGCTTTTTTGTAGTGAACCAAATAGTTCAGAACCAAGAACTCGCTTCATAAGTTGACCTAATAAAGGCCTGCGCACACCTAGTTCGCTGGCGGTAGCGATCAGTGAAACGCTGTCAAATATCGCTGTCAGATTTGAGATTTGACAGCGATATTTGGCAGCGTTTCACTGATCGCTACCGCCAGCGAACTAGGTGTGCACAGGCCTTATGCTATTGTCTTGACAGTTTATTACGATTAAAAACTAACTTTGGCATCCAAGACTGGCGTGTGCGAAAGTTCTGGTTTCATTCATGAAACATGAAGCTCTAAAACCTGTAGCAGCTTGCATTAGTACTTATTGTAGTTAGTCGACTAACTTCCTATTGCGATTGCCAAGAAATGCATGTTATGTTTAAAATGTCTATATGGAGGTAACTATTCTGCAACTTTATTTATCCTGCCACAAAGACGATCAAGTATTATTATCAGCATTATTGAAAAAAAAAAAAAAAATTTTCGTCATAAGATCAGTCTTGCATTTTACAAATCATCATCATTAACCAATTCACTGTTTGACATAAGCCTTTCCTAAGACTCGCCACTGAGCGAGCCCGGTCTTCGGCTCTCCTCCAGTGCTTGCCAGCTACATTTCCATTTAGCTACACTTTATACAGCTCTGGTTTACTTGAACATCGCTATTATAGAACTTTGCCTGCACCTACATGGCATTTGATAATTATTGTGATAACAATCTTATACGCAAATGAGATAATACGTCCGCAAGCACGTAGTTTCTGCTAAGATAACCGGGTTATCTCCGGGTTTCATCGCTAGTTCATAAGTCAGTTAGCATAGAAATGGATAAAAACCACAGTACACAGCAGTTTGAACAGCCTTTGATGCAATTGAGCAATGACGTAAGTACCTACATAAATCCATTTTACTGCTGTCATCTACAACGATCATACAACTTTAGGCCTTTCTTTCCCCGGTCTGTAGATAATCATAGCTATTTTGTGTAATTTTGTATCTACCTTGAATTAGTTATATTTTTCTTTAAATAAATACATTCGACACACCTAAATATATCTTTAGATAAATACCTACATACATTACGGCAGTTATACCTTTTATTGGTAGTAGTAGGTTAGGTACATAGTAAAACAGCATTCCAATTTCCAATCGGATAAGCCGTTTAGTAGATAAATGTTAGACATGCGAACACGAAGGTACACAGGCTTTGGAGATAAGTCTGGTTTACTTTTAACATCTTGTATGTGAGTTTTACCACGAGACAAAACCTGGCCTTCGTGTAGTAATATGAGTTATAACCATACATACATCAAATCATGTCTGTTGCCCATAAGGGTAGGCAGAGACCACGGATTTCTATTCCACTAACAAATTATCTCGACATACTTATTTTGCTTCATCCTTTTGGGTTTATAGATATTACATATAACTAGCACCGAACTAAAAAAAAATATTGATTTATTTCAACTAACCTGTCGCCGTGTCTCTAATTTTAAAAGGTTGTGTCGTTCCAGCAGATTTACATTTCCTCTCCATCAACTAAAATTTCATCTTAAACCATAACTAGATTTAATTTCAAGCAAGCACTAACACTTTTAATAAAAATACTATAAAAATTTCAACATTTTCATCGTATCTTGGCCATCTGGATTATGCACGTTGAGAATTCTCAATGCACAATAATTGTCAAACAATATTTGTAGAGGCAGATGCCTGGTTACTACAGAAACTAACAGCAAGCTGCATTGTGTACATTTGTTGCCTAAGAATAACCTTTTTAATCTCTTACTGAATTTAGGCCAACATAAGGTTTAAATTAATAAATTACCTAGAATTTCACGAGAAGGTTAGTCCAACAAAAATCGCTAACTAAACTCTACGCCTTGAAAACATGTAGCATCATCGAAATCAATAGCCAAACCACGCTACCAACCACGCAACCCCAAAATTCATTCCGTGAATTTATAGTGACTACTGTAACTAGGTAAGCGTATGGGGTAGCATAGTTTTTAACCAATTTCAAAAAAAAAGGTGGACCCCTTCCCATTTTTAGGGTTCCGTAGCCAAATGGCAAAAACGGAACCCTTATAGATTCGTCATATCTGTCTGTCTGTCTGTCTGTCTGTCCGACCGTGTCACAGCCATTTTTCTCCGAAACCATAAGAGCTACACTGATGAAACTTGGTGAGTAGATGTATTCTGTAAACCGCATTAAGATTTTTACACAAATATAGAAAAAAAACTATAAATTTTGGGGGTCCCCATACTTCAAACTGCAACTCAAAAAAATTTTTTTCGTCGAACCCATACGTGTGGGGTATCTATGAATAGGTCTTCAAAAATGATGTTGAGGTTTCTAATATCGTTTTTTTCTAAACTGAATAGTTTGCGCGAGAGACACTTCCAAAGTTGAAAAAAGTTGGTCCCCCCCCCTCTAACTTCTAAAATAAGGGAATGATAAAACTAAAAAAAATATATGTTGTACATTACTATGCAAACTATCAACGATATTTGGTTTGAACGAGATCGAGCCAGTAGTTTTTAGGGTTCCGTAGCCAAATGGCAAAAACGGAACCCTTATAGATTCGTCATGTCTGTCTGTCTGTCTGTCTGTCTGTCTGTCTGTCTGTCTGTCTGTCTGTCCGACCGTGTCACAGCCATTTTTCTCCGAAACTATAAGAGCTACACTGATGAAACTTGGCGAGTAGATGAATTCTGTAAACCGCATTAAGATTTTTACACAAAAATAGAAAAAAAACTATAAATTTTGGGGGTCCCCATACTTCAAACTGCAACTCAAAAAATTTTTTTTCGTCGAGCCCATACGTGTGGGGTATCTATGAATAGGTCTTCAAAAATGATGTTGAGGTTTCTAATATCGTTTTTTTCTAAAATGAATAGTTTGCGCGAGAGACACTTCCAAAGTTGAAAAAAGTTGGTCCCCCCCCCTCTAACTTCTAAAATAAGGGAATGATAAAACTAAAAAAAATATATGTTGTACATTATTATGCAAACTTTCAACGATATTTGGTTTGAACGAGATCTAGCCAGTAGTTTTTTTTTTATACGTCATAAATCGTAAACCGCAATTTACCTTTCGACGAACTACAAGAACCTGTTTCCTGTTTATTTTCTGTATATTATGTTACTTGATGCTACGGAACCCTTCATGGGCGAGTCCGACTCGCACTTGGCTGCTTTTTTTTTTATACGTCATAAATCGTAAACCGCAATTTACCTTTCGACGAACTACAAGAACCTGTTTCCTGTTTATTTTCTGTATATTATGTTACTTGATGCTACGGAACCCTTCATGGGCGAGTCCGACTCGCACTTGGCTGCTTTTTTCTTTTTTTTTATTACATAGTTACGTCTATGAATAACTAACCGCTGGTTAACAAGCTGGTTATGGCACGATGCCTAGCCGTACGCAAGCCGCATTTTCACGGTTGGGAGCCACACTTCAAACGGGGTAATTTCAGGGAATAAGGTTAGTAACGCCCAGGTTACGAAGAATAAACAAATTGTAGACTCAAATGTGTGGCCTAGTCTGAAACTACTGCTACGGAACCAGAATTTCTGCTATTGTACTTGAACGCTATTGTACTGGTTGACATAATAATGAATACGTTTTGAGGACAAAGGGCAGATATGTAACATTCGTGTGCTTAGCACACGTGCTAAGCACACGTTATGTGGATATAGCTAAGAACGTGTGACGCATATAGATACAATTAAAAAGGTGAAAAGAATATACATGCGTGAAATATTTTGATGAACACACAGACATATTTCGACAGCTATAACTTCAGCTGCAGTTTTAAGATTCTTAATTTTTTTTAGTATATTTGTGATTTGAGTTATATCAACGACATCGACAATTTCAATTTTGTGTAGTTTTTTGTGAGCTCGAAATTTAATGCTAGTCATTTGCATAATGGCCACCCACTCGAGCCAAAGCAATTATGAAGTTAATTATCTTTAAAAAAATAAACCTGACTGAGCATTTAACACAATAATTACAAAAAAGACATACAAAGTGTGGCAAGCCTAGTATTACCATATTTAGTTATTAGGTATTGCAGAATTTTAGGTATTTTATCATACGACATACACACCTACCATGTAAAATAACCACGAGGTAACTTTTTAAAGAAAGTTGTATTAGAAAGTTAATCCTAATCGATATTGTAAGCCCCAGTATGTTACAAGTACCAAGCAAGAGTTGGATGTCAGTATTATGTTAAAACCGTATTTCATGTATTGAAATCATAACAAGGAATAGTATGTGCACTTGTAACGCATACTACGTCCCAAAGTGTTATTATTATAGTAACACACCACCTTTGTACCTTACCTACACCTACGTCAACAAAAGATTGGTCAACACTCCACTATTCAGTCCATTAGAGAATTGTTACCTTTCCTGTTCAGAACCTATAGACTCACGTAGTTAATCTTATTCACCATCATGGCCAACTCGACTACAGCCTAATAGGAAGCCGAAAAAAGGTTTGCAAAAACTGTTCAGGGTCAAGGAGTTCTTTTGTCAGTGATTTGTTTTACCAATAGTCTATGATTGCCAGAATAAATATCTAGCGTGGATTAAGTTTAGATGTATATGCTACATTTTGCACTTGCATGTTAAGCTAACGTAATACACGATTTTCTTTCCGACATTTCTAACCTTTAACGTCATTGGCTAATTTGTAAATAATTGCAACAATAAAAACAACTAGGGAGTGGAATACTCATAAAGCCTGTGTACCGTGAAAGAGCTCAGGCTATGCTGGCGCTGCGCTGTCCCGCCATCGCCACACCCTTAGCAACCCTTATTGACGCAAGCCTTAGCGCACTCCACCTTTGTTTATCAGCTTTCTATCCGAGTACTCATTTCAATTTGTATTATGATTGTGTGGCCGCCACCGTCTTGTCGTTCCGTTAGTATGGCACATAGCATGCCATCTATTTTTGAAAAGACAATCGTCATAGATCGCCAATTTTTTTATAAGATTATCTTTGATAAGATATGATATCGATCTTGAATGTTACAGTATATTAATTAAATAATGTTAAGCTTAACCCAATTCTATTGGGTGAATTTTCATCTCAAAGTATGGTTTTTCAGTAGCTGAAATTTAGATATAAAGCGAGTAAAAGAATAAGCGCTAAAAATAATGTTTCCTTTACCCATTACGTTCGTTGTTATTAGTATTCGTTGTGCAATACCAAATACCTTAAAATGTGACGAGTGCATGTATGTACACCAGCAATACATTTCATCAACAAGCTAACTCATTTAAGATCATTTTTAAATGAATCTGTTTAAAGTATAATAGGCTAAATAATATTTAAAAATAGGATGTCATGCAAACAGAAATAGATGCAGAAAAAATCTACAAGCTAAACCAAAGAAAATTTGCAAAAAAAGTCAAACATGTCGAGAAAGCACAATGTGGCTGATACGACGAATGACCCTAAAAAAGCTTTAATCGAAGCCAAATGGTTTAATTATGTATCTTCCATTTCAATCAGTGTTCCCAATAGAACCTGCTGCAGTAAAATTGTTTTACAAAGCAGACCTCTCCGGATGTACTTTCAGTGAAACTAATAGGACAAATTAATTCCACCGCAAGCGAACGTAGAGAAAACTGCTTGTGGACAGATTTCAGATAATACAAAGATGCGGGTATGTGGTATGTAACTTAAAGAACTTGGATGTCAGACTATTTTATAAAAGCGTCATAAATAAACCAAAAACACTGAATAACATAGTAATGACATTGAAATATAACATTAAAAGGGAGCATTTGCTAAAGCTGTTACAAAAATAAGGTGTGATATGCAACGCGATAGAAGCATGATAAATTAGAAATGTGGCAGAAATAAAGCCCAGAGATTTATTAGAAAATATAAAGTACACCGAAAAATAAATAAACCCAAAAAAAAATCTACGACTACACTACGATACACGTACCAATACCAGGAAAAACACACACGAAAGACAGACACAATATCGATACGATACTATGAAATGCGATGTCAGAACGTCACTGTGATTGTGCTACGATAATCCTCCAACCAACAGTTCATTGATTATTAACTATAAGAGATCATGATCTCTTTATAAATTATAGTATAGATTTCAATTACAGGATTGTCGCATATCTACAAGAACGTGATGATTCCGTGAACAGAAAGAATCCACATACAGCCGAGCATGTCGTGCGGTGCGTCACATCTAGCACTTACGATGTGAGGAAGCAGCCTTCTTTTCCGGAGCCGCCGGCTCGGTCTTTTTAGGAGTTTCCACTTCGCCTGCGTGATGCAGCAAAACACAAAAGCAGCATTAGAACATGATGGTGAAAAGAACAATAAAATGTGTGATAAAAACACGAAATATGTGATCCGTCTCTGGTGTAGGATACGAGTTATCAGTAGGTTACTTATTCAGACACTCACTAATGGTACGCCGAAGTTTTTTACAAAATGAAGAAAGTCTGTCGCGTGCGCGGCTAATCTGGCCACTTTTATCATTGTCAAGTAAACGGAGCAAAGAGGGTTCGGATTGCGCGACCACTTCTCCGACCGGGCGGATTGCGGTAGCCGACCCGTCGGAAACACCGTGCTTGTCGAAGCATACTGGCCCTGCTGAGCACTCCAGCTTGGCAGAGGATCGCACTCGAGCGCGCGTTTTGGTAGACTGCCGGCCGGAATCGTGGTAGTCGCCGTCGCCGCCCCGCGCTGTACCTCAGCCCTCGCGACATGGGTGCTAATTCAGACTTCGCGACAACAGTCATCATAGAATCATACTACTGTCTTCTCAATACGTAAGTGATAAAGTTAAATAAACACATCATTATTCATAACAAAAACAACGACATACTGCGTAACACTAACGAAAATTTACGTTTACTTTATCAATATTTTAAACAGAACGGAAAATGTAGTCTGGAAGAAAAAATAGGTACCTTCAACAATTTTTTTTTACCCTACCTTCTTACTTAAATTTTAAATACTATTTTGAGGTGTAATGCCTCTAGTATCAATAAAGTCGCTATACGTACTAGTACTGACGTACGACCAAAATGGTTTTATTTTTCTGTTACACTTAAAGCTATATTACCGAACTACCAGATTTTTGGCCTAGGTGTGGACGCCCCTTTAGATCCACCATCAATATTGGATTGCAAGCACGCGTGTCTGCCTTTTTATACTGCCGGTGATAATTTATTGTGACGTAACTATGTGCGAATAATTTTTAACTTTAAATAATTCTGTACACTAACTGACAGTACCTACCTATGCAACTAGTACAATCTGCAAAATATCCCACTTTGAGATAAAGCGCTTAATCATAAACAAGAAAAGGTGTTGCGCTGCTTGATATTCGTAGTTCACGCATCGATCGTTAACAAAAATATCACGTAAAGTAACACTAGAAGTCTTGTTTGTATGTATATATTTAGGCGATAATCGTAATACAAATGCGGCATAATCAAATTTAATGAAAAGCTTACTATTTTAAACCCAATCAAGGATAGCTCCACGACGTATTTGCTTCAAAAGCATTATAAATGCGATTATGACGAGTAAGCACCAGGATTTACTGCTAACTATAGCAAAACAGAATGTTTAATTGAATTACTCTGTTTTCATGGTCTCGACTCTAGAAAATTGGATTAGAAGTTTTGGCAGAGTTCGTTGGGTTCTCGTCACGCGAGAAGGCCCGACGCCACAGACGCCACGCACCGATATTCGATTCGCTTTCACTTGTGTACATCATAGCCGCACAGTTTGTTACCGATACCGATCGACACGATATGCTATTTGATTATGGTCTAATATTTATACCGTATATTTTTTATGCAGATGCAATTCGCATGTCTGCAGCAGTGCGGCAATGTTATGTTTATTCCAAATAACATTGATGGGGAACAAAAAGTAGTTTTTAGACGATAGATAGGACGAATAAAGACCATTGTCCTCGTAGAAGTTAGCATGTTTTGGAAACGTGAGAGTATAATAAAGCAATGACGCTGTTTAAAAGATAAACAAAGCAAAAATACAGGATAACGCTGATTTAACTTCCGTCATGCAGTTATATTTACGTTGAAATGAAATTTGCTTTGTATAAGTGCCAAAAGTGCGACATTGTAGGTACATTTACTCTCTAAAAACTATATTATACTGTCCTGCAATGTGCAAACTTCCGTGATAAGTTTTTTTTTCTTTTTGACAAATTCTACCAAAAAACCTATTTGTCATTGACATGCTCTATTAAGCAGTAACAACGAATGTTACATAATACTCCCTTGTCCGAACCAAGATTTAATATAAACGTCTAAGTAAAAAGTTACTATTTTGTTATTTTTTAATTCAGGTAACTCTGAGCTAAACGTTTTACGACAGAAAAAAAAAACAAAAAATATAAAAATAGATGAACCGTAGTATTCAATTTAATTACTCCTGAATGGCTGATTTGATTCCAATGGGGGGGGCTTGAAGAGAAGGATCGGAAAAGTTTAAAGGGTTTTCATGTTTTTTTCTATGACTTATTGATATAATTTTATATCTAGTTTCTAGAGTATAAATGTTATGAAGTTATATAATAACTTCATAACATTTATACTCTAGAAAAGCTGTTGGTTTTCCAATAAATCAATAAATAAATATAATACCTAATGGTGACAAAACATAATGGACAAAGAGTTAAAAAAAATCTTTCAACTCTTGACTTATGCAAAGTCTGTAAAGTATTCAGTGAGCAGTTTCATTGTTGTCTGAAAGCGACACCGTGCATGCTGTGTACGGTTGATGAGCACACTCACGCCTTTGAATTCGACCTAGGCCCTATTGTCGTAGGAGACTAACCGCGGATAATAGAGGGAAACCGGTCCCGCCAGCATCAACGAGATGACGCATCGCTCACCTTAGGAAAACTGCCTTCGTGTTGCTAAGCTCGAGTATCATGTTGACGTTCAATGCAATTTGCATTTTCTTAGATGGTGGAAAATGTAGTGGAAAAAAGGGCATTGCGCTTTAACATGAATCTACAATGCGAATATTTTGATCGACAAAGAGCGAATTAATACTCGAAATTCGAAACATACAAGAGTATGAATTGCGGTTATGTATACGGGTATGTAATACAATGAAACAGCGCAAATAATAAAAATAATTGAGCTGAATACCTACAATTTTTAGAAAGTGAAAGGTAGGTGAAATGAATAGCTACTTAGTAAATTACTCTGGTAACGTACTCATACCTACTCACTGTTTAAAATGCCTTGCATTTTATACAATAGGCGAGCACTTCCAACGAAATAGCTACTAATTTACAAGCGAAATCCGGGAGATTAATAAAAAGTTTCGATAAAAAGTATATTTTGTCCATAACGTGACACTTACAGCTAATTATAGTATGTGATTTACGAGCTGAGTATTACATAAATAATTCTGGGCGTATTTCCAAGGCAGGCCATGGATGTGACGCTTGGCGATACATTTTGCGCGTTTATATACCTAGGTCCGGACGTCCGTTTGTTTTGTCACGTCTCTGATGATATAAAACATACGTAGTCAAATCTATATACTAGTAGAGAATGTAAAAAAACTGACTTCTAATAACCTCCCTAACACAAATATGAACACAAACCAAGTTCGTTTTCCCCATTTATGTTTGTGATGGGAAAATAAATATATTTCAAGTCCATATTTTTATGTTTGCCGCCATCTGTCACGCGCAGAGTTAACTTGGCGGACTCTATCGCTCTATCTTTCGTCACGTGTATTTGCTACTGTGTTCCTATATGCAACGTGTCAAGAAAAATTGCCCGTTCCGTCCGATGCAACAAAAACACGTTATATACCAGAACCTTAACCAGAAACGTGGAATAATCTTCGCCATTATTTTACCATACCATACCTAGGAAATTAATAAGTGATAAAACTAAAGGCGAATTTCGTCAACGATTACTCTACAAATTGCTTACTTTGGGGTTATTTGAAATCCCAAAGACTCAACCTTACAAGAAAACATCAAAATAATAGAAATAAAGCTCAAATTAGCAATCAATATACTTTTAAAGATACCTATAACCTGCCTACAGACCTAAATATATTTGGGACGAAATTTCATAGCGTAGGTATAAATAAATAAATAAATTGGTGTGTACATATATAAATTAAGCTAAAATATGAATTGTCACCCCGACCCGAACTAAAATCTAAGGTTCTCGAGTCAACATAATCTTATCGTGTCATTTTAAATGACGCGCTATTATTTTATTGTAGCTATAAATCTTAACCTTTGATAAATTTATCACATACCTAGTGAAATAATGCTTTATCGACCACTGCAAGCAAATTTAAAATCTACGTTTTTCTACCAAAGTTTATTTATCTAGCTAAGGTGTATAATTATTATAATATTTGATGGAGTAAAATTAAACATTCGATATAACCTTATACGTATTTAGAAAACATACAGCTCTATGAAATAAACGAAAAAAGTTGCTATCGTGTCGATATCGACTGAATAACCTAAGTACCCTAAACAAACCAGTTTTCAAAAATTAAACCTATTTTGGGCACATAGTAGTGTAGTGACTAATATTATCAACAATATTAATTTATGTACAATATAAATTTGGTTCTTTTTTACGAATCGAAATTTAGGAAGGTCCACCCGCTGCTGTCCGCTTATCGTTGAATTTTCGGACACGTTACCTACCTACAATAATGCAATCTTGAACAAAACAATGTCAACTGGTTTTTCCGTGATTATTTTAAGTGCCTGCACAATCTTAACTTGAAACACACTAAGAAAAGGATTTCAAAGAGTGCGAGAAACCTTTGGGTGATAAATAAATATGCGATTTAACATACCGGTCTTCGTAACGGTAAAGGAAGCGCTCTCCGTGGACTTCGGTCTACTGTACCGGTTATCCGGATCAGCGTTAACCGTGTAAGTACCGCGACGTCGCAACATTCTGACAGTCCAGCTGTTCTCCACAAGAGATAACCACTGAACAGCAAAACAACCTCATATCTATTCACACTTCATAAAACCACATCGCCGATTCACTTCTCACAGTGGATCAAACCGCACAGTATTTTGGCAAAATGAACGTGTAACTATGCAGAACGGTAGATTGTTTTCAAATTGCTCGCTCACCGGATAGCAGCCGCGGCGACGCGATATAGAACTGAGGAAGTGGGTTAACGAACCAATAAGTTATTTTGCAACATGCACCGGCTTCGACGACCACGGGCAAGTCATGCGACTGTGACACGGGCACGAGCGAAAGGCAACTTGAAAACCGAGAGTGCGTTGGCACGGCTCTTCCGCGAATGACAGGATGGTGCGGTCACGCCGCATCGCGAGATAGCGAGATCGACAACACTCACTGATAACGTTTGGAGATAACGTTGGACTATTGACTAACGCTTTGAAATATCTACCTACCTAGGTACCTTTAATAGGCACTTATTGCATTGACTCTACCTTTGTAGAGTGCGAGCAACTATAGGTAGAGCGAAAGGCAACTTGAAAACCGAGAGTGCGTTGGCACGGCTCTTCCGCGAATGACAGGATGGTGCGGTCACGCCGCATCGCGAGATAGCGAGATCGACAACACTCACTGATAACGTTTGGAGATAACGTTGGACTATTGACTAACGCTTTGAAATATCTACCTACCTAGGTACCTTTAATAGGCACTTATTGCATTGACTCTACCTTTGTAGAGTGCGAGCAACTATAGGTACCTCCACGCAATTGAAATGAGACTTCATTCTTTAATCTGTACTAGGAGTTTATCTAACGTAGCCATCACAAAGCATCTTATGAAAGATGTTTCGTGACAGTTAGCTACCTATTTGTCACGTTTTTATCAGTTACATTTTACTCGCATCAATCAAGTAAAGACTGTGGGGTATCGGTCACGAGTCGTTGGAAACAAACCTGCGCAAGACTTTACCTAACGTTTTTACACATTCTAATTCATTGAACTTTAATGAATTCAATGAATTTGTGTCTTCAATGATTGAAGTATGAAGTGGCTTGCCCCGAACTAAGATATCGTGATATCTGCAATCTATCTATCTAATATTTCCAGTCTTACCTGACCTACCCACCTAGTTTCAAAGTACCATGTACTTGAAACTCTTAACAAACTAGTGTTCATGGTTTACCCAATTTTACTATAACGTTAGTAAAAGGATAACTTATGTCACGATGAACGGATGATTGCGCTTCTATCTATTCATGTTATCTCAGTTCCAACAAAGACGTTTGAAGAAATAATAAATTATGATAATCGAGTGTGTTCCTCACGAAAGTGTATCAAGTATCAACAATCTCATTAGTAAGTCACGCATGCGGTGCCAAGGCTGTGTTGCTCTTCTATTAAAAATGCAGAGCTCGCGGTCGTGAGGTGTTTAACCGTGGAGTGAAGAGTTTTGTGAATGTTTTACAGTTTGACTCGTCAGCTCAATTCGCTAACTGAACTGTTTATTACGAAACTACCTTCGCTAATTTTCAGACTAGCTATGATGGCAGCACCACAGGAAAGAATCTGATGTTTGCGAAATACCTAGGTATTTCATTTAGGTACCAGGTGTTAGATGTAGGTATGACGTTAGGTAAGTAAGTAAGTTTCACACAGTTTTGTGCCATAACCATGTACTTAGAATTCAAGTAAATGGACCCATTACTTGGGGGTGGGGACCCAGTAACTTAGAATAGATAAGAATAAAATCTATAAGATGAATAAATAAATACATTTATTTGACACTAGCGGCCGCCCGCGGCTTCACTCGCCCCCGTTGGCGTTACGCCCCGTTGATTTTTCTTTTAAAATTTTTTCCTATTTTTCTCCGCTTAGGGAAAACATTTTCCAATTTCCTTTCTTAGTGCACCCTTATGCTATAAAACAAACATACCCTCCAAGTTTCATGCTTCTAAGACTTACGGTTTAGGCTGTGCGTTGATTGTCAGTCAGTCAGTCAGTCAGTAACGTAAGAGTTTTATATATTTAGATACATACAAAGGCGTAGACATAGTATGGTATAAAAATATGCCAAAAAGGCCCCAACTTAGCTTTTTGCTGCCTGACAAGGCATATCTACCATGCCAAGCAGCCCTCGTTTTCAAGCTTCAAATTCATTGTTAAAAATAATTTATTCATTTGAATCGCAAGAATCACTTTGAAACGTTTTAAGGCTAGGTGAGTCTAGCACTCTCTAACACCTATACTACACATTAGACTATACTATACACTGCTCGCTCTTGTCTTCGGAGTAAGCGACATTTTACTTTGTCTTTACGTAATCAAAGCTGTATCCTTGTGAACCTACACTAGGTGTAGCACAATTTAAATATTAACCGAGAATGAACTTGTGAGAAGACCAAAATGTAAACGAGGTAAGAGATAGCTTTTCTCGTCGTTGTTGGTACGCGAATTTGGGACGGTTTAGAAATGTGGGCTGGACGTATGTCCCTGCGGGGAGGCGTGACATCGACGGCCTATTTTATCGCAGGGCCATATTTATTTATGGCGCTGACATTGCGCCGTCTTCGCCTCTTCTTTAGTACCTACCTAACGATTAATGAAATGGATAAAGGTAGGTTCATAGTATGCTTGCATATTACTGAGTCAATATACGGAACTATACGAAAATATACGGACTTAAAATACGAAGGAGGGCGTTGATGTCTGCGACACAGTTTTTTAACTTCTGCAGACGTCATCGTTTTTCCGCAAACTTATGATGTACAAACTGGTTCTTTGTTCATAATAAAGCATTATTATTATTAATATGAAATGATAAATAAGAGGATCACTAGGAGCATTTTTTTATTTTAATATTTGGTAGATAGATACTCTCATTCATGTTATGTTATTCAGACAAAATTGGGTAATCTATTACATAATTCTAGGCACACTGGTGCTATCTGTTATTTAGAGTGGCAATCACACAATCAACACAAAGTTAATCCTAACGAGGTATGATTTCATTGATAAATATTTCAAATTAATGACATCCGCCAATCAGCTAAGTTATGCTGCTGTGATGGGTAAGAACCTTATTTACCTGTATACAGTATATTCATGACAATTAGAATTTATGAGACAATATTATGATGACTTTTTTCTGGAAGTTATAAAATATGGGTACATGGAAACCTAGACATAATGGAAGTTTAATGTTATCTTGGTGTACTATCCTATTTATAACCCTTGACATAAAATAAAGGGTTTTAAAAGTTTGAGGCCTTAGTGTGTGTATCTGTGGCTTCATAGCTTTGAAACAAATGCACCAATTAGGAAATAGGACGTGGTTATTGCTATGTTCTAAGAGAGCACTGGTGGTCCAGTGGTAGCGGCTCTTCCTTCAGATCCTAAGGTTGCGGGTTCAAATCCAGTCATGCACCAATGAGTTTTTGTCTCAAAATTTGTGTGCACAATGCCGGTACTCTTTATAGGTGATGGAAACATTGTGAAGAAACTGGTATGACGTAGAAGCTGGAAAGTTCGAAAACATTTCCCAAGAGTCATGCAAAAAAGGCCCGACAGCACACTAATTGCGGACAAATAATTTGCAGAATTTTCTATGATCTCAGAATAACCACCAACTCCATGAAGGTTTTTATGTTTTTTGTAAAATTACCTTTTCAATAAATAAATACATGTTCCTGGATGCAATTGTTTGGAAACAAGGGCTGATGCGGTGAAATTTTCTAGTTTGTTTGAATCAAAGTGAGCTCTCAATTCAGTGTTTATCATGAATTTAATACATTGATGACTGCAGCATGGCTAGTCTGGTTTAATGGGGTAACAATGATGCTTAATAGATGATCTTAGGAATATGAAAAAGATTATATGTATGTGAGAAATACTTAAAAAATGCATTGCATTTAGGATCTGTAGCAACATTTTATCAGATTCCAGGGCAAATCTTGCCATCTCTACCCACCTTGTTTGTAGAGTCTTATATGTTTATTTTGTCACAGAACAGAATTCACTAGAAAGTCTCAAGGTGGGCTGGAGTAAGTCCAGCAGTAATATGGTGCAAAAGAACTTATTTCTTATTTAATTCTGTGCCACTTATTGGTATTCTTTAATGCAAGTAACAGTATTGTGTCCTTTTCTGTATGTAGTCAACTCATTGAATAATAACACCTAATAGGTACGGGTAATATTTTTTCTTGGGTGTAAAATATAAATCTTTAGCAGCCAGTCTTGAAAGTACTCTCATCTAGAAATGGCTAACCACAAGATCAGATTGCGACTGGTGTTTTGTTCACCTAAAGATTCTAGGGTTTCTACACCCTAGAATGGTTCTAGGGTGTAGATTCTAGTAGAATCTTTATATGAACAAAAAATTATACACACTATACCCTAAAATCTATTTATGTGAACCTGAGATCTGAGAGGATAATCTAGGTAGGCCTGAGGATTTTAGTTGTGAGCATATTTCATTGGATATTTTTATGGGATCAAAATGTTTTCTACCAGGCCTGCCATATCGTTTTTGTGAGCTATTAAGATGATGGTGACATACAGATGATTTAGTGGTGGAGTCCCCCCGTTAATTACGTCATTGCTAGTAACCTCAACTACGTAGCAACCTAAAACACTAAGTTACTAGGTAATAGGTAGTTTTACAAACGATTGCACTCAGATTCTAACCATGCAGGGAAGAAGTACCTATCCTTTCGTGTTAGAAATTCACGAAAATGTAGTAGGTAATTTGACGCGAGGTCAGTAATATCTATTGCAATTCGTAAAAAAAGAAAACGACGCATTTTCATAGAATTATGTTTTTGACATGATTTAGCTGTCACACGCCAGGCCTATGTGGCAGGCCAGGCATGCACACCTCTTCTGGCTGTGGCCATTTTCCGAATACTGCGGACATGAAATGACTGCGTATTGATTTATTCACCAGGCGTATGCAATAATTTACGGGTAAACGAGTTAATTTCTGGCAGTTTGCAGCCATTTTTAAAATTGTCAGAAAGAAGATACGTCACAGGCACAAGAAATCACGATGGCCGACAAAAGAATGGTTAGGTGGAAGGTACTTACTGCTGATTTTTACGCCTCCCAGAGGTGGTTTCGGTGGTTGATTTTCGAATGTCCTTCGAACGGATTTGCTGCCCTCGGCGAATGACGTGGTCCTAGGGCGTCCGCTCATTATTAGAGGTATAAAATTAACGGCCTAAGAATCCTGAACTTCATAGATACTTCACATTTCTCGTTACCACCCTTGCACTCGCACTAACTCACTACGCCGCCGACGATGTACAAAAAAGGCAGAACAGTCAAATAATATCACTAGTTACAATGGAAATCAAATTAAGACTATTCTAACAGGGTTTTACAATAACATTTTGTTAATTTTCAAAATTTACATCACTAAAAAGTACGACAGATTTCATTTAGTTTCTTCAGTCAGACTTGACTTGCCCAATCGGATACTTTCGGAACTCACTCGGTCTAGGACCGTCGATCATTGACGGAACGAAGGTGACGTCACAAAGCTACATCAACGCCATCTAGGCCTTTGACATAGCAGCTAATGAGTAACATTGTTGATAAAGCAGTTTACCATAAACACTATTATTCAAAATGTAGATGCCATTCTCGATATGTACACCGAACGATGACACTTTTGATTAGGTTGTGCCACAGAGTATAGAATCTAAAAGTGGAATATCACTAATCCTTTCTTCTCGGATTATTGGACTTACACGCACGAACAACCGAATTTATTTACCGTGCTAAGTAGACTTTACCCCACCCAACCCAAGTTTAACTTCGCTAATTTCATTCTGATCATTGTCTGATCAAGCTAAGGATCAAGCGGTAGATGTAGGTACCTACTTCAGGTATATTTACTTACACGAACTAATCTATAGATATATTATGTCAGTGCCTATACCTATATACCTACCACTACCAAGTAAACACGCAATTCCTAGGTATAGAGGTACTAAAATATTTTTTTAACTCCTACATTACTACCCCCAGTTTGAGCAACGTCATAATTTTGCTAGCTATGTTAGATTCTTGTATTTATTATACTTCGGGTTCTTTGTTTGGCCGCTCCTCTTGATAAGATAATAAAATAGGTAGGTAAGTAAATACCTAGATTAACAATCGGAGCAAGAGTACCTACCTCATCATCATTATCAGCCTGAAGAAGTCCACTGCTGGACATTATGCCTCTCCTATTATATTTTTTATCACCTTTTTCTAATAACCCAATAAAGACCGACTAGTATGTTGACTGACTTGACTAAAAAGTAAAAACTATTTTATTTAGGTATACTTACTTAAATTATATCCTCACCTGACATTGGCAAAATAATTTTGGACTAATAATTGTCGGAATGGATAGATTTCCTTGGGATAGATAGATAGATGCCATTAATTTTACGTGGCCCCGCCGCATTTCTTCCGTGGTGGCGCTAGTTGCCTTGTTTCCGTGCCGGGGTTTCCATAGCAGTGTAGCCGTCCATCGCTATTATCGCAGCGTCAAATAGGTACTCATTAATCGCAATTTTAAAAGAAAATAGTAAGTATCAAAAGATCAAAGCTGATTGTATTTTTACTCAGAATTAAAGATTTCATAGAGCAAAAACAAAATAATCTTGTAGTAGTGGCCCCTTGAGTGGCCATAATGCGCTGTCAGCTGCGAAAATGGCGCCCACGTTTTTGTGCTTTGTGATTTTTCGGATGCTCGCGGATATTTACACATGGGATCTGTAGGTATTTATTTGTCGTAGCTGGTCCATGCATGATGCATGCATCAGTTCGTTTCATTCATACACGCCGAAGACTAAATCGCACCATGATAACAGAGGCAGTGATTATGAGCCACAGGATCCAAGCGGACATCAACACATGAATAAGAACCTGCAATGTCCAACAAATATCGGACGTCGTTGCTTGCTATACATATATGCTGCAACAGTTTATACACAATCACTGTCTCAAGATTTGGTGGAGTGTCCACAGCATCTTTGGAAACTTTCATAGCTGCAGTAGAAGAGTAGGTACATACAAGCCTTGCCTGAGAATAACAGATGACGAATACCCTTCGAGAGATCAGCATGCTTCTCAATTAGAAAGCTGCAGTATGGTGTCATGGTATACAAGTCTCCATCAATACCTACGTGAAATGAGGCGCTGTTAAAGTTGAGATACGTCGACCACCATTCTGGATGTATCAGGACTTCTTTGCTCTGCCTAAAGGAGACGAGGTCACAGATTCGTTTATTTCCAAAGTGAGCATCTCTTAGGAAAAATACCAAGAGTTAGTGGCATGGTAATATGTTTAAAGATATTCCCCCGCTCCTCTACTATGTACTAAAAAACGACAACCAAGGTACCTAGGTATAAAGTTGAAGGTTTGCACTAGTCTATGAGTTAAGGTTATTTTATAGCTGATGGAACAAGCATAGGTATATGGTCCGCCTGATGTTAAGTGATAACCATCGCCTATAGCAAAGCATTGTCTCGTATTTCACACACGTAAGGAAGTTGCCCTACGATGCACTGCCTTATGTCCATCATAACTTGAGTCTTCTTGCGTCCACACAGATGTTTAGCCTCACGTGCCAGTAGTATTATTTCACTGGCACCCATACTCTTCAAACCGAAACACAGCAATGCTACTTCACGGCAGAAATAGGCATGGTGTTATTACGTCCCCGGACGAGCCCTTCACAAAGAGCTCTACTATTACTAAAGGTCTAAGTAATAGCATCAATACTAAGGTCCAAGCGCCTAGGTCTAGAGCTCAAACTAGTCGCATTGCTAAAACAGCAGAGGGCTGAAAGATAAATTATAGCGTATATATTATGTATAATTGTATCACATCGAGACAGGCGCACCGCAGCAGGCCAACTACTTAATTTGATAGTGGGACGACGACGAGATCAAGTTAACCGAGACCGAGTCAGTCAGTTGCGCGTGCGTCGCGTGCGAAGCGGGCGGATCGCTCGCTGATCGTTAGACCACGGTTCAATCTACTATAATGTGATTTACTAACGTTCATAAATCATAACCAGTCACAAAAATGGAGTGCTATACATCAGACAGCTGTGACAGCGACAGCAGAGACCAGAAAACCTTGGATCTATCAAGCCAGTTACTGGAATCAGGCAGCCTGGCATCCGAACTGAGAAGCATTGTTGACGAAAAGGACTGCGCACAAAACTACGAGATAATATTGCTCTACAATAACAGAATAGCTAAGTTACCGGACACGATAAGCAACTTTACAAACTTGAAGAATTTGGATATCAGCAGTAACAGGCTTACCACCTTGCCCGATATATTCAAGAATTGCCCCCTGACATCGTTGATAGCGAAACACAATCAGCTAACTAACGAATCGCTTCCGAAATCGTTTTTCACTGCTAAGAACTCCCTGAGGGAGCTGAATCTAAGTGGGAATCAGCTGAACTTCTTCCCGGAACAAGTTCTGGAGCTGGCTAATCTCAGATACCTATTCCTAGGAGGAAATAGTATAGTCAATATACCAAAAGATATTTGGAAATTAAGCAGGTAAACCAATATTTTGTTCTATGCATGATTGTTAGTTGTGGTTTGGTGCTAGTAATTAAATTAGGTTAACTACCTAGCTTGGTAGGTTATACACTCTGTCTCACAACACAAAGTGAGAATAAATGTATTTGTTTTGTTATCAGAGCATTATGTCTATTTGATTTCTTTAAATTGCTCGTTCATATTGCAAGCGTCTCCCTATGGGTTGGTAGTAAACACTTATCTATAACTGCTTTGATTATTTCATAAATCAAAGTAAGTGTACCTAGTTGTTATCAAAAAGTACTAAATATTCCTAATGAATGAAGAACATGGTATCTACCTAGGTAGGTACATATTTATATTATATTAATTATATTGCACGTAAGTAGTAGACACGAGTCGTTACAATACCTACACAAATTCATTGTCTTTGAAGTTGTTGAATAAAAATCGAGCAATAATAAACCTATAACAATGATGATGAGACATTGTTATACAAAGAAAATAATATAAAATATGCTTACGTAGGTACAGAATAACAAAATGCACATAAAAAATTATAGTTTACAAGAATTATGCATTACTATTTACGTATTAGATATGTCTAGTGGTGGGCTAAAACGTATTTAAGTTTAAAGCTCGAAGAAGTACCTATGTACTTAGTTGGACTAAGCTAGGTCGTTCAAGCTTCTGAAGTCAAAAATGATAATGTATGCTTGTATGCAGAAACAATGCTTGAGTCCTTGGAGGAATCCTCCAAGCTTGAGTCTGAATCGCCTCAAGCTTATATTTTTTTACTTCATTGAAAAATGACAAAAATTGCATGCTTGAGGCTAGAATCAGACTAGTCTACGAAACCCCTGTTTGGATTGTACAATGTGTGTTATTTTGCAATAATTACGCCGATGAGCAAGGTCATGTAAGTTGCGAGTCGCGTGGCTATGGCTACTAAAAACACTTACGTAAAAAAATTAAGGCTAGACCTACCTAGAATCAACTAAGTTTAGACAATTAAAACGAAATCTAGGTATTTTAAATATTTATGCGACGCAACATGGCAGTAACTTAACAAATTTATTTTGATTAAGTATAAGCTAAGGCTACGGGTTATTGACCCATCGCCATAAGTAGGTCGACTCTCATTTAGAGTCTAATTGACTTTAAGGAGATAGTAAAATTTGACTTTTAATTTAGACCAATTGATTGGGATAAGTAGGTAAGTATTAAGTAACCCTAGTTTACCTACTAAAGTAGGTAACTATAAGCTATGTAGTACTTCGGTACCTTAATAATTATATTTTATTTAACTTGTTATTATGTTATACACCTTTTTAAGTTTAGTATGTTGTTTAGTTGTTATGAATACGGTATTATGTATTAAGCACACCTGAATAAATAAGCTGTTAATAAACCTATTATGTAATCAGATTCAAAAATACACTAGTAAAAAACAATTGAAATCAATGAAATAATAAAGGTACCCTAGGTACTAGTACCTAGGTTACCTTTATTATTTCATACCTTTATACCTACCTTTTTTTGTTCAAGCTTTGCAGATAAAAATGTCCTTATACATATTATGAGCTAAGGCCAATTTTCTAAATGCAAATCAACTTCCGCTGCCGACAAGACAAGTACCTACCTAACTATTACTTGTAAAGTGAGGTGTACCCGTGTACATTAACGCTACAGAATTTTTCAGTTTACAACATCTTCAATTGGGGGGCAATCATATATCTGAGGTCCCTGAGACGGTGGGCCGCCTGACTGGACTACAAGCCTTGTTTCTGAGCGACAACAACATCGAGTATCTACCAGCTAGCATCGCGAATCTAAACCAGCTTCGATCTCTACACATTCACAAAAATCGGCTCAAGACGCTGCCGACCCAGATAATCAAGTTGAGATGTCTGACAGAGGTAGGTACGATAGCATTAAATCCTAGGATGATTAATTTATCAGTTTATCACTGATAAATTGTTCATGCTTTTAGGACGTGCCAATAATGCATGTTGTTATAAATAACGTTGCCTACCTAGTCACCTATTTTGTCTAGGTAGGTAAGCAACACATTGCATAAAAGACCTAGATCCTAGATAGAAAACATCGCTGGTATTAACTGATGTCCTTGTATTAGGTATTTGAATAATGAAGAGTAACGTGACGCAATTGCCACTAAGAACGTGCTTGAGATTTTAAAGCGATCAAAAGTGACCGTACCTACGTCGATTTATGATCGGTTCCAAAATGTAGGATATCTAAATGTTTTACAAGATATCGTCTGGATGACTTTTCAAGAGCACAATCAAATAATGGAGTTTTAAAATAATCATGTAGCGTTAACTTTTTTTTTGTTTCAGTTGAGTCTCCGCGACAATCCACTAGTGGTAAGATTTGTACGAGACATGACGCTGCAACCGCCCTCTTTGTTAGAACTCGCAGGACGCACTATCAAACTGCACGAAATACCAATCAGAGAGGGAGAGGTTCCCTACACGCTGATGAAGTATCTTTGTGCAGCTCAGTGCTGCGTCAATCCAAAGTGTAAAGGTTTGTATTTTTAATACTTATTGTAATGATTTTTCTCAATGCATCTTGAGTGGTGCGTGTATAACCGGCCTTAATTTAGTAGTACCTAGCTAAATGGTTCTTCGATCCGGATCAATGTTTCATGTAGCCAGCAAGTCAAATTTGACCCTTTGAGGGTGTTGTGAGGAGAGAAGTGAATTAAATTGGTGACGTATTTACATAGTCCTTCTGGTCCTACCTTTGTCTATGTACTTAACTACTTCACTTTTGATGTAAGATAGAAAATGGATGTCTGCCATCGGTACGTTATTCAATCTTCTTCACATTTTTACATTTCATATTCAAAATCAAGTAAAACCTAAGGCTCTTGAAACCACAACGCCTATAAAATATGTCTCTGGTGACAGCTTCCTCAAAACTTGATCTTTCTCTTCTCATTAAGCAAGTCAGCACTTTAGTTTGATGATAGCATTTTCCGATAGGTCAATGTAGCTTATCTACCTACCTACATACCACTTCCACTATGTACCTTCTTGGTAGGTAGGTAAGTAATACATACTGAGAATTGACATGAGAAAACAAAGTTTTTCAGATTGGCCCTAACTGGCTGAACGATTTTTCCTTGTTTTGTTAGTGGTTTTTACTAAGCATAATAAACACGATCGATGATGCATAATTTACTCAAACAACAAAGATTAGAAAGGCAGATAATGAATTCTGAAAATATCCATGCTGTAGGTGCGGTGGTGTTCCTTCATAATACACTTTTTATGAGCCATTTAAGATAAAAAACAAAAAGAAGTGCAAGTAAATTTTGTCTCTTTTTTTTCAGGTGTGTTCTTTGATAACAGAGTCGAGCACATAAAATTCGTAGACTTTTGTGGCAAATATCGCATCCCACTACTGCAATACCTATGCAGTTCCAAATGCATCACAGGTAGTTGGGAAAGTCGCGAAGAAAACAATAATCCCCACCCGCATATGATGAGGAAGGTGCTTCTTGGTTGATTTTGAAGACGGATAGATTAAATCAATGTAATTATTACTAGCGGCACGTAAGTCTAGCGCTGAGCGATACGCAGAGAGGTACTGTGGTACATGTGTACTGTCGCCGCACGCAATACAATTATAACTATAAGTAATTATTAGCTAAATAACGATAACTACATTATTTTAATGTAAGTAATGTCAAATAGTAAGATGTCATAAGATTTAAGTACTAAGACATAATTTTTAACAAGGGGGAGGTAGTAGAAAAAGAAAAACATAATTTGTCATTAACAATACAATTGAGAACGCGAACTGTACACTGGACGTGCGTAACTGGACGTGCGGAGAGAATTCAATCGGCGCTCACCCTTCATCCCGCGAGTCCCCCTCAGGTACCTTATTTTAGACTTCTGCGCAATAACGGTCAACGCTAAAGTTACGTGCCGCTACCTTTACTACCCTACCAATAGACTGCCAACATAATTATTATCTACAAGCCTCTACTAGGCTCCATAATATAAGTACTGAGGTAAAATAATAGCATCTATCAAAAAAATATATGCTGAAGCAGGTATTTGTAAACTGATATATCTTTAAGAAAACCAATATTTAGGTATTGAACCAAAGCATTGTAATATTTTTGTTATTTTAATGTGTACACTCATTACTTTATTAAAGTGTTATAAAATTATCTTAAATAATTATGTAATGGGACCTTTACTAGCATTGGCATATTATGTTAACTAATGTATATTCGTAATTATATAAATATGTA
Organism: Thera britannica; assembly: GCA_939531255.2. Taxonomy (NCBI): domain Eukaryota; kingdom Metazoa; phylum Arthropoda; class Insecta; order Lepidoptera; family Geometridae; genus Thera; species Thera britannica. The sequence continues at coordinate 6,798,246 of OW618050.2, read as the reverse complement.
CATAAATAAAACTACATGTTTAAACACCTACCTATTTTAATTTCATTTAGAATCTATTCAGAATTTTCATGTAAAAACTTTAACCTAGCTTCTTTACCTCTAAGGATAGCTGTTTTAAATAATTTACAGTAAAGTTTGATTGCAACAGGTGAATCATCATTACCAGGAATAGGGTATGTTATGAGATTGGGATTGCAATTGCTGTCAACAATACCAATTGTAGGTATGAGCATTTTAGCACTGTCTCGTACAGCTGTATGTTGATTTAAGATATTGTTTTGAGTGTTTAAAAAGATACACAAGTCTGGCAACCTTGTGACTGCGCCAAATTGGTGATTTGCATTTGTGAATATACCTCCTCTCCAAAATCTAGTGTGGGCATACTCGCCTGCTTCCATTGCTGTTTTCTCTACTTCATGAGCATTCAAAGCATTTCTGTTAAATAAGCAAATAATACCGCCACGATAGGCTACATGTGCTGTAAAATTGAGAGCTTTCCGTAAATGCTCTGCAGTAATATCTAGGTCAAATATCAAATGGCCAAGCCTGGAGCCGTATATATAAGGCCTCATATAGTCATTGAGGGAACCTTCTTTGTGGCCATAGTGAACTCTGCCCTCAAATAAATCTTTTACAGTGAATATGTTGTGTACTTGAAAGAAGTCTGGGTGGTGAAGTGGATTTTTCGTCAGGACACCATCTGAAAGTGTCATGAAGTTGTTAAGAATAAAAATAAACATGAACATTATAAAGTGTGGGCAAAGATAGCCACCAATTGGCATCCTGACTTAGTAAGAAGGCAATGGGACAGACCAAAGCAGAGATGGCCAAACAAGCTTGATTGGCCATCTCCTGATGTTTCCTGACAGACGGGACAAGCATAGCCCAGGATCTGGATGTCTGGAGGGAAAGCGGGGAGGGACACCTTTGCCCAATAGTGGGGTACCAGGAGGACATAATAAAAACATGTATTATGTATTTTATGCAGGTAGGTATGTAGATACCTTCTCAACATTATTTATATGAACAAGGTATTTAATTTATTGATTTATGAGAATCAAATTATGAACCTATTTATATTTAATTTTAATACCTACTCTCTCTTATATCTCTTTTTGAAGCCATCGTTGGTTAAATTTAATATTGTCGACTTTCCACACAACACAAACAACTTAGGTACCTACTGTCACGTAATTACGTACCTTCTGATGAAACTTGAGTTGCAACTTGAGGTGCTGTGGAGTTTCTTCGTAACAATGCTCTTACTCCATGTTTGAGAACAGGATTTCCTATAATTGAAGAATTTAAACGATCAACAAATGAAACAAATGCACGAATCCAGTAGGTACTCATTTGACAATGTTTTACTATTTATGTAAACGTTCAAATCTAATTAGGTTACTTACTAGTTGTAGAAGAAAGCATTGCAAACGCTTGTAGGCTTTAAATGGTTCATAAATCAATACAAATAAAATTACAACGGGAATTCTATTTTGTAACGCAAATTACAGGCTACGGGGTTATGTTTAGGGTTGCCAATGCTCATTTGGTAAAATACTAGAGGTGGTCGTTTTAAAAAAAACGTTTTTGATCAACGGTGCCAGTAAATGGTGCCGGCACCAGTTGCCAATATGTTGAAAAACGGATGCTCTCAGCACCGGTATGTGAGAAAGAGAAACGCGACGCGAGCAACTGAGTGTCATCGGCAACGGCGGCGCCAACGCACCGAGCGCAAGCCGACTTAAAGCCGAGTGAAGCCGAGGCAAGCCGCGCCAGCACCGTTGCGCGGCACCACCTGAAACTACCGAACAGCACTCTCGCTCGCTCTCTCTCGACTAAGCCCGGTGGATGTGCGACCGAGATGGATGAGCAACCGATAAGTTGGCGATGCGCGCGAGTGCTTACAGAATTATCATTTCTAGAAACGACATTAAAATTTGTTATATATCTAGCGGTACGTACTACTACAATTAATTAAAATAGATCGGTACTTATCTACAAAGTTACATAATAATATGCTATCATTCTGGCACCGTCCGCTGAACGTTGCGTTGCGCGAACCTCTGCTTGCGTTAAGCTTAACAAGTCTGTAGTCGGCCGGCACCGATGCCGAAAGCAACGGTGCTGGCAACCGTTGACGTTTAAGCGGCAACGGTGCGCACCGATGACAAAAAATAACGACAACGACCACCTCTATAAAATACCCAAAAGATGCCCACGAAGCCCACACGTCACAACAATTCAACAAACCACAGCAAAAAATCCACATTTGGGAAACCGGGATTACCCACAAGTTTTCTTTAAAAAAATGATTTAATGAATTTTATATGTAGGTACTGTAGTTAGCCCCTTCACACACAGTGCCACACGTGGAATTTTTAATTTTATTTTTATATCAAAATTATAACTATTGACAAAATCCTTGAATAATGAGAAAATATAAATAACTTCCCCCATATTCCCAACACAGATATACCCCAAAGTGAGGGGAATTTAAAACGATTGTTTTAAATTCCCCGCACTTTGGGGAATTTCTCACAAGCTGGCAGCACTGGTTATGTTTTTATTTTTTTATTCTGGCGCTGGAAACAGTTAGTTTTGAGTAAGTCTTATTAGTTTGGCTATGAAAATCAGAAACAGTGCTCGAGTCTGAGTCGTCGAGCCTCAAGCTATGAGTTCTCCATTGAAAAGTGTCAAAAACAAAAATCTATGCTTGAGGCTCGACTCAGACTCAAGCATGGCCTTTATGGGCCCTCTGCCATTGCCATCCTATGCCAGCCACTGCCAAGTCAACTAACCACTAGCTAAACATTGTTAGAGCTGTCCGTCAATATGACAGAAAGGTCCATGCAATGCCAACTTCAGTGACAGATTTTATGTCAGAATTGTCAGGTCAGTCAGAATCCGAGAACGAGAATTATATTTTTCGTTTGTTGATTTAGGAAATTTATTTTTCGAGCGTCTAGTTACGAAAATTATTAGGTCCGTGTACATATACTACACAACATGGCAAAGACAAAGAAGAATATTGATGAACTAGACTTGTATGCGATACTAGGTTTACAAATCAGCGCTACAGAAACTGAGGTAACCCTGTAACTAAATTACACTTTTCTTTCCATTAAAAACGTTCATACGCGGCTGTAAACCTTATTTATTTACAGATAAAGAAAGCTTATCGCAAGAAAGCACTACAATGCCATCCAGATAAAAACCCGGACGACCCAAAGGCTGCAGAGGCATTCCATGAACTTTCCCAGGCTCTTGAAATTCTAACCGATGCATCGGCAAGACTTGCGTATGACAGAGTCCTAAGAGCCAAAGAAGCAGCTAAGTTACGACACCAAGAGCTAGACAGTAAACGCCAGAAACTAAAGGAGGATCTAGAAAGGCGGGAAAGAGATGCTGCTTTAGGAACCAGTAACAACCTGACAGATGAACAAAAATTAGCAGCCGAAATAGCCAGACTACAGAAAGAAGGAAGTAGCCTCCTTCTACAAGAACAAAAAAGAATGAAGGAAGAAATACAAAAAACTATGGGGCTTATCAATGAACCAGTGTGGGACTCATCTCTAAACAGAATCAAAATAAAATGGAAGGCTGATAAAAGTGACCCCAATAATGGTGGTTACAATGAAACAAACCTAAGGAGGTTCTTGAAAAAGTATGGTAATATTGTGGCACTAATTATGTCCCCTAAGAAAAATGGAAGCGCTTTGGTAGAATTCACAAATAAAGAAGCATCAGAAATGGCTGTTGAATTAGAAAAGGGGCTACCAGAAAATCCACTACATTTAAATTGGTTAAACGAAAGGCAAGTATTAACAACAAAGAAAACAGTAGATGGACCCACATTAATATCAGACAAAGATTATGAATCATTAGTTTTAACAAAAATGAGGCAAGCAGCAGAAAGACAGAAGTTGATAGAAGAGATGATGAAAGAAGACCAGGTTTAATAAAAATATTTGTTCAATTTAACACTGATCATAGGAACTAAGAAAATAACAAGTATAATGTCTAAAGAACAATTTTTTATTCTTCACAGCTTTGTATTTATTATTGGTATTTATACCCTTCCTTATTTTATACTAACATGATCATTGTTGTACTGAGTTCAGCAATAAAGAAACATATTTCAGTATTTTTGACTCTGATTAGGATCAAAAGGTTTCCACTCTTTCACAAAGTCCATAACTTTCTTCCGTTGAACATCTCCATACTCCTTTTTAGTATTTTTCCAGAGTTTGTGATCCAGATCTAGTATGCCAGCTATGACTTCCTGCAAAAACAACAAGGGAAATTATTTTTGTATGCAAATGCTTTGCTATAAATGAAGCAATTTGAAATAGTGATTCAATTACAGGTGCATGAAACCTAACACTTTTAAGTCTTAGAGTGATATAGATAGTGCAATTCACGAAGACGCGCCCCTCGCGGGGTGCGGGGAGTTTGCTCCGAGCGGCAGTCGCAAACCGTAGTCTATTCATTGTAGTGTGCGTGTGCACTCTTATGTAATTAGTGTGTACCGATAACACTCAAACATTGGAAGCTTGCACACATATACTATAAACGGTTAGGAGGAATAGTGGGGCGCGCCTTCGTGGATTGCACTATCTATAAGTGCAATGTAATGCCACATTGTCTAGGTTGCCTGGAAGCCACCAATTGTACTTTATTTTTCTACACCTAGGTATTATAATGTATCCGTGTGAACTGCCCAGCATCAGGTGACCCCATGCACTTAGTTTTCGCATAAAAAAAGAATAAATATCTTAAGTCTATGTACAACAGCATGTCCTACCCCTAAGGAAAACAGGCATGATTTTTTATGTATCTATATTTTACCTCTGCAAATGTCTTGGGAAACAGCTGTTGGTCTTCTATCACATGAGCAAATCCAGGGTCCATCCCAAAATCAACCCAAAAGTATGGCAGGCCTTTTGGAACACCTTTTCTTATATTCTTTCCTTTTAGATCCACAACTTTCTTATTCATAGACCATTCCGCTTCACATTCTAACAGTGCTTTCTTGAAATATATTGCTGCCATATCACCAACATCTCTGGGCATTGGTATACAGTTGATCACCATGTGTGGAAATTTGTGAAGCTTTGTGACTGTCTCAAAGAAGACTACATCTTTGTTTTGTGAGTTGTAGAACTGGGTAAGAGCTTTTCTATAATTCTGTAAGTAAGAAAAGTTTTATAATTGACATTGAAGTTATTTGCCTCAGCCTCTGGCCATTGGCAAATTATATCATCCACACTTTTTGGGTGACCCTTGATACGTGTTGTTCGAACTTTTTTAGGTTCTACGACACGCCGGTTTCCTCACGATGTTTTCCTTCACCGTTTTGAGAGTACTGGCATAGTGCACATAAATTTTTCTACAGATAAACTTATTGGTACATGACTGGATTTGAACCCTACGGTCTAGCTAGACCACCAGCCTCTCACTATGCAGATGATGCATAAGAGAAAATAAAAAATATTGACCGACTTACCATTACTTCCTCCCAGACATCTTCATCCAAAGCAGTGACACAAGGACTATGTTGTATAGTAGCTATCAAACAATGGCCTTTAACGAGGGATGTTCTAGCTGGCACTGCTACATACACCTTATTGCCACAGCTTACCATTAGATGTTTCAACATGTTTTTAGAATCTAGGCAGTATTCACAGCCTTCTAAAGACTTTTCCATCTTAGCATGTTGATCAATTGCTCTCTGTTTATCTGCCTCCTTCTCCTTGGCTTCATTCTTGTTCTTAGATATTTCATCAATGAATATGTCTGCAAGATCATCATTTGGATTTTTGCTTTTGCTTGCAATCCGTGCAAGTTCAGCGTCATCATCATAGTTGTTGCCATATTTTTCATTTTCAAACTGTAAAATTACAAATGTAAGGACAAGTATTTCATGCAACAATTAAATAAATATACAACGTAATAGCAGCGGCTTACTTACCATCTGTGCTAATGTATACTTGTCATCATTTCCAAAGTATTTGGCTCGCTCTCCCGAGATGTGAGTTTCAGCTTTTCGTTTCCCACCTTTGCTTCTAGCGTCTCCTGTAGTTGTATTGGTTAAAGGTCTGCTGTTCCCGGAGCTACTTGTTGAAATTAACATGACTCTATCATCTATTTCTTTGCCAGCATCAGGATTCTGTTTTCTATACTCTTTGGCTGCTTCCAGCTTTGCTTTGAGCTTACCAACAAGTTTTATATCACCCAATATCTCAGCCTTTACTATTTTTGCTCCTAGTTTGTTCATTTGTTCATCACTTAGAAATAGACTGCTTGGTTCATTGGGTTTATCAAGTTTTATATTTGGAGCTGTGATATCTTTTTCAGAATATTTGCCACTTTTTGTTGGTTCTTCATCATTCCTGCTACTTTTTTCTAGTAGTTCAGATCTTTTTGTTTCTCCCTCATTTCTCTGACTTCTATTACTGCTGGTATGCTCATTGTTTTTCCAGTTGTATCTTCTATCACTTTGATAGTTACTACTGCCTTGACTGGTATAATCATTGCTTCTATCACTTTTCCTACTATAATAATCATCGTTGATTCTATCAGCGTTCTTGCTGAGATCATAAGTTCTGTGGTTCTTATATGTTTTACTGTATTTACTGGATGTTTTTGTATAGTAGTTATCATCATCACTTGGTTTGAGAAATTGTCGGCTTTTCTTAAAATTCTCAGGAGTTTGTGGTAAACCTGCACCTCCATCTTTCCAATATGGATTGAGCTCTCGACTACTAGTAGCAGGATTGTATGAGTCAATATGCTTTTTCTCTTTTTCCTCTTTGTTTGGCCGGATGTCGTCTTTAGTGTATGTTTTCAACATACCAGTCATTGCCATCCAATCTTCTCTCTCCGGAGCCAGCTTTTGGGTCGATTCTTTCTCCACCCATTCATCTGATTCTGAACTTGAAGACTGAAAACCAGTAAAATTTTGGTAAATACATACGTTGTGCTTGTGTCTTTATAATTATTCAGTCTAAAAAAGGTACAACTTTGAATTAAACCAAACACCAAACCTACGCTGCAGTTTCTTTTTTCATGTTTCTTTTTCTTCGACTTTTTGTGTGATTTGTGTTTGTCTCTATGTTTCTCCTTCATCCCTCAATTCAAATTCCTCAATCAAATCGAACAAACGAAACAAAACGCCACAATCACATTCGTAGGCGTCTTATTCGTAGGCTGAGTGAATACTCAGGGAAGATTAAAACATCCTTGCATTCACTTCAAACAATGAAATATTAAAATCTATCGCTAATCGATACTCGATAGATTAATAGTTAGATTTTCTAAAAGAAACTTCCAGCTTCCAGCACTCCAGCAGTGCTGCCAGCGGAGCTTTGTCAAACTCGCCCGAATGAATTAGTAAAACATGTAGAATTTAATTTTTCAGTTTCTTTTTTCGGGATTTTTTCTATCAAACAATAAGGTTTAAATCTATTATTATTGGGAGCAATAAACTTGAGATATAATTATGTCAGATTACGGGTACTAAGCATAGTAAACCAGCCAATAAAATGTGTTACAAATTGATGAATTTGAGTATAGGGGTAAAACACTCCCGAATTTGAAGCGAAGCCTTCCATCTGGCATCACTGCTATAGAACGAAGCCAAAAACTCAATAATCAGCGCAAGTTTCGAAAAAAAAACAAAGTCTTCCAAACATTTGCTTTCTGGTCCTTAGCTAAATCGGTTGAATCAAACTTCTGCAAGTCCTCACTGCCTCCAATGCTAAAACCTGATGGTTCACTAGCCCACACCGCTGAAGATAAAGCAAACTTATTTGCTCATCTCTTTGCGGATTCTTCACGTCTGGATGCTGGTAGTGCAATACCTTCAACCCACCCGAATGGATGTCAGACATTTATGCCAGACATTCGTATCCGACAGTTGGAGGTCCGCAGAACGCTACACAATCTAGACGTGAACAAAGCTAGTGGCCCTGACGGTATCCCAGCTATACTTCTGAGGACTTGTGCGCCTGAATTGTCTCCTGTATTGACACGCCTCTTTCGTCTCTCTATGAAGACGGGTCTTGTGCCAAAATCCTGGAAGCTTGCCAATGTACAGCCTGTACCTAAAAAAGGTAGTCGTGCTGACCCTGTCAACTACCGTCCCATCTCAGTAACGTCCATTATGTGCAAGAGTATGGAACGAGTGCTGAACAACAGACTCCTGGCATACCTAGAAGGCAATGACCTCCTTAGTGACCGACAATACGGATTTCGCCGAAATCGGTCAACAGGAGACCTTCTGGCGTATGTCACTCACTTATGGAGTGAAGCCATCGAGGGAAACGGAGAAGCTTTGGCAGTTTCTTTGGATATCTCGAAGGCTTTTGACCGGGTGTGGCATGACAGCCTATTAAGCAAGCTTCCTACTTATGGCATATCCGCTGGCTTATGTGTTTGGGTATCAGACTTTCTGAGGGACCGATCAATTCGAGTGGTCGTTGACGGCTGCACGTCTGATCAAATGGCAATTAATGCCGGGGTTCCTCAGGGGTCAGTTCTCTCTGCAACACTTTTCCTGCTGCACATAAATGATCTGCTTAGGCCCGGCATCATTGGGTACGCAGACGACAGCACCGTTGTAGAGAGATACATACCTGAAGCACGATCCAGTGGATCTCAGATCCAGTCTCATAGAGAGGCCATGGTTGAACGCTTGAACCTTACACTGAAGGCAGTCGCAGAGTGGGGCGACGCAAATTTGGTAAAGTTCAATGCTTCAAAAACACAGGCGTGTCTATTCTCCGCTAAGAGGAGTCAATTCGACCTGACTCCCACTTTCCGAGATGTGTCTTTACCGATCTCCAACCAGCTTGAGCTTTTAGGGTTCACGCTTACCCCTAAGTTGAACTTTGGCTCGTTTATTGAGTCGAAGGCCAAAACAGCTGCGAAAAAGCTAGAAGTGCTATCAAAGGTGAGACGGTATTTCACACCGGGACAGCTTCTGAATCTGTACCAAGCACAAGTCCGGTCGTGTATGGAATACTGTTCTCATCTTTGGGATGGCTCGGCTAAATACCAGCTGGAGGCCCTGGACTCGATAGAACGGCGAGCGAAAAGGCTCATAGGCGACGATGCATTGGTGGAGTCTAAACTCCTTAGTCTCGAGCATCGTCGTAAAGTAGCTGCCTTATCGGTCTTCTACAGGATACATTTCGGCGAGTGTGCCCAGGAACTTTTCAACTTGGTTCCCCCATCCCCATTCCATCACCGGACCAGTAGACGTACGGAGACGAGGCATCCATTCATGGTTGACACACCTTCTTCCCGCACTAAGCGCTTTGCTTCCACTTTTATATTGCGGACAGCCAAAGTGTGGAACTCGTTGCCGGCGTCTATTTTTCCGAATACCTATAATTTGGGAGTTTTCAAAAAAAGAGTGAATAGGTATCTTCTAGGTGAGCGCGCTACACCGTCGATCGCATCATCACTTAACATCAGGTGAGATTGCGGTCAAGCGCTACCCTATAAATTGTAAAAAAAAAAAAAAAAAAAAAAAACATGACATTGCCAAATAATCTGTCGAAATGACAGACAGATCTGCATGACGGAGCAGAGAAAAAGAAGTATTTTTTAGTCTATGGGTTTACCTTGCGTGCGTGCGGAAGTTCGGTCCCCGTTTTTCCTGAAAAATAAATAAAAACTGCTAAAAATATGCAACTGTTCAAGCTTTCATTTCAGTAGGCCGATCAATAAAAACTGTATGGAAGCATGTATGAAAAGTTATCGTCTAATAACATTAGGCTAATTCAATTTGTGGAGTAGATGATCGCGTAGGAATGTCGGAATGCTTTCGATTTAGTATTCAGTTTGTGTTTCGTTCCAGTACTTGGAACTTTGAGTACAAACGACTGTTCAAATAATCTTTTATTGTTATTGTTCTACTTAGTGAAGGGAAACGCCTAATTTCGAAGCAAATCGATTTATCAATGTTGATACGCCTTTGCGTAGAAAGTGTCGCTGGGTAAGTTAGCGCTTTCTTTTCTCTAGTTTTTGTTTCCTCGTTGATCCGTTTCTCAATCTATGTCCTAAACGATGATACATGAACAATATATAAATGTTTCTTGCAGCAAGTGAGTGAAAATGTTTTCCAAGAAGAAGAAAAAGCCTGAAATCTCCAACCCGATAAACTTTCAACATAGATTACACACTGATTTTGATAAGCGAGAAGGAAAGTTTGTTGGCCTCCCGCCACAATGGGCTTCACTTGTGGGCAACAATCAGGTACCTACCTACTTTATTTTAATTTAATGTTTATATAAAGTAACTTGGATGGGCGACTTAATAGTGGCATTTACATTTGGGCTTTCATGCTACAGAGAGGCTGTAGTGGTTTTTAAACCACAACAGGTGCCTCAAAGTGGTCTAAAATCTCACTAGAATCTAAAATTTACAATCTTAAATCCATCCTAAAATATCTTCTTCTATAACTTTGTATACTTATCCAATTAAATTTAGATGTTCTAAAGTGAGTTTAGTAGATAAAATAATTTCGATCTACAGGTTGTAATAAGTTTTTCTCCTTCTCAGATACTAAAATCAACAAACAGGCCTATACCACTTGTAGATCCATCAGAAATCACTCCCACGGAAATCCTTGACCTGAAAACCATTGTCAGAGGAGACCACCGACTAATGCCTGTTTCATCAATAGTGCCTCGTCCACTACCATCTCATGTACCACAGCCCCAAACTACCCAAAACGGAGTTATCTTGCCAAAGACATCAAATGTTGCAAGATCAAATTCTTTGAGAAGTTCTAGCCCACCAAATATAAGACGAGACTTGCGGAATCAAGCTAAAGTGCCCCCAGCTGTGCCAGAAGAGTCTCCTCCAGTCCCTCCTGCGCCTCAACAGTTCCCGAGTCTCAGACGTGACCATAGTAATTATGCTCTGAACAAGCCTATCCCTGAATCACCAGTTGACTGGAATCAACATGGGCATGATCCCAGTGTCCGATCCATGGATATGAATGACAACCAGCAAACACTTACATACCAAAACATACAGAATGCCAATGTGCCTTATCAACATAATCATCCGCCTCAAACTATGCCTCATGGAGCTCAGCATGGTCATAATGGAAATAATGTCAATATGGGTAAGTTTTTACGTTCTGCCCTTATTTACCTTAGAGAAGCATAAAAAAGTCACTCAGTTTTCAATTAGACAGATTACTATGCAATGCAATGCAGTGCACTGGTGGCCTAGTTGTAGCGACTCCGCCTTCCGATCCTGAGGTCGTGGGTTCAAATCCAGTTGTGTACCAATGAGTTTTTCTGTCGAAAAATTTATGTGCACTATGTCAGTACCTACTCTCAAACGGTGAAGAAAATCATCGTGAGGAAACCGGCATGTTTAAGAACCTAAAATGTTCGAAAACATGTGTCAAGTGCACGAGAAGAGCCTTTCTGAGGCGCATTTAAAATCCTTTCACCACACTGGTTCGAAATAATTAGTGACACGATAAGAAGAAGAAGTTATCAACTGACTGATAAAAAATTCTATGAAAAATGTTATGTAAGTATGTTGTTTAGTAAACTGATAAAATTCATCACACATCTTCTTAGATTAGAAATAGACATGTTGATTTTCTATTCATGATTCAATGTTTCCTAAATTAATAAAAAATTCTGACTAATGTGTCATACAATCAAGCATCATCTAATAAACTTCAACCTTAATTGAAAATGTTATAAAAAACTGTATCTATTTCTGGTATAATTATGTTTAATAAGAATCGGCAATATATTATAGACATTACAGTAGTCATAATAGATCTTGGCTGTGGTGATCCCGGCATATAATTCAACCCATCACCTCTTGTGGAGGTGTGCGGACTGATTTCCGCAAGTAGGCCGCTGGTGGGCCCATCTTGCGTGACCCTTGACACGTGTTGTTCGAACTTTTGTAGGTTCTACAACGCGTCGGTTTCCTCACGATGTTTTCCTTCACCGCTACCACTAGACCACCAGTGCTCTCCTCTTGTGGAGGCAACAAGAGATGATTACGGGAACGCAGTAAAGACTGTTTTCAGAGCTACAAAGATCAGAGTACCTACAACAAAATGTTCGCATTACGTGTTATATGTTTGTAACATCTTTAAGCGATAGAGAGACTCAGCATGAATATCTACCATGTCTTGGATTTTTTTTTGTGCGGTTTCACTAGTTCTTTCGAACCAGTGTACTTAAAGTTTAAGTGCCCTCAAAGAAACTCCTTGCCTGAACTCGTTTTATAGGCTTCAGTGTATTTTATTGTGATTGGTTTCAGGCGAGTCATATCCCCGCCACCAGCATGCCATGCCCGCTGTCCCAGGGTCGCAGACTCACCTGCCTCTTGCCGCCTCGAAACATGAACTGCGACTGACGCATGAACAGGTAAGTCTATAGGAACTGTTTCTTGTAGAATTACGCTAGATTGCTTGAGTCCAAATATAAAAACGGTAGTCCATATACAGGGTGGTAGACAAGCACAATGGTATCTGTACCATCTGAAAATCCTTGTCTAACACTGAGGTCTGCAGGAACACGTAGCATGGCATGGTTTCTTAGGATTCTCTTAATATTAATCATTCCATTTCCATGCAGTATTATTTGAATCTTTCTCCTCTATTTAGCCCTCACCTTATGCCAGTGATCTGGACGCTCACTCCCATACTCAAGTTCTATTTATTTGTCGAAAATTATTCCGTCAAAGTTTTGTTAAGTCAGCCGAGAACCAGGCCAACTTTTAGATGTTTCCCCCTCGAGCATGACCGACAATTCGCGCATGAACAGGTAGGTATCGCGTTACCTAACTTGCTCGACAATTAGTATCGTGTTGCGGTGTAAATTAGACACTGCCGGGTTTGGGAACTGTTAATTTGTTGTGACACAATTTGTTAACAAAACTATTGTTACAAATGTTCAGGTCACTGGTTCTTCTGCGTGGATTGATAAAGCAGTGTCTAATTCAAATGTCTGGCGATAGCTATAAACCAGCGCATCTCAAGCTAATTTAGTAGACTTCAGTAGTTTTTGAATATAATTCGCGCAGCAGGTTTTTCTACACAGTTCAAAAGTTTAAATAAGTAGTAGCTTCGTTCAGTGTTGTACCTAAGCATAAAATGCGTAATGATAAAAAAACATTCAATTCTTTGTTGGCTATATCTATTTGCACCGACATGGTAGCAAAAATGTAGTGTCGATAAAATTAGGTGCTGTTCGAGTTGTCGACTGATATATTCTGTTTACTTTTATGATGTCGCTAATCCAATTAATCCGGATGAAACCTTAGATCTGCTCAATCTAAAACCGTTTTAAATTATTTTTTCTATGCATATAGACTGATTCATTTATCGATCTGAATAGTCTTCTATTTACGTCAATGGATTATGTTCGCGTTATTAAAAAGATAAATAAAAGATCACATATTTTTGAGAGATTTATTGAAATGAATATGAATAATTCCGAGTTTGAGTCGAGCCTCAAGCATTGTTATTTGAACAGTTCATTGAGAAGACTCAAGATCTTAGACTCAAGCATTATTTCTGCATACGGCTGTTACATCTGGAGGCAAGTCAGTATGTACAAGTGCTATTTATTTTTCAGTTCCGTGCAGCACTTCGTCTAGTGGTTAGCGATGGGGACCCCCGAGCTACGCTCAGCGGGTTCAGTAAGATTGGCGAAGGCAGTACAGGCGTGGTCTGCGCCGCCACTGACACGCAGACACGCCGCCGGGTAGCCGTCAAGATGATGAACCTACGCAAGCAGCAACGGAGGGAACTGCTCTTCAATGAAGTGGTAAGGATGTGTACAGTTCACTCTTACTCCCGAATAAAGTGATACGAGTTGCCAACGCATGAAAAACTCAACTAAATCGATTCACTCACTAATCCCTTCCACTACGTGCGCGCGGTAAATTCGTCCGAAACAGTGTACCTGAGGTGTAGCTACTCAAGATTGTACTATGTAAATAGGCGTTTAGCCCCGGTAATATCGGCATAGTTAGCGTACGTTAAATCGTCGAATTTGAACCCTTGGCGACTCCAATCGTCCCGCCAATGCTTTCTCGACCGACCACGAAAAGAGTAGGCTTAGGATAGTGAGAACAGAAAATCTTTAGGGGAAGCCATTTCTTTAGGGGAGTCCGTGGCAGCCCGAACACCATCGTGAAGGTACTTTCCGAAAGGTGGGACTGTCCCCTTAACAACTTTTGGATGCAGCAGCACACTCTGCTCAATAAATAGTCTTACTTAGCTCGTAATGTCACTAACATATTTTGTTTCTAAGTTACTTTATTACTAACAAATTATGGATTTATGTCTGAAATAAATATATGAATATGAATATTTCCCAACAGTGGGACGACACAGGGGGAAATAAATCGTATTATATTTCACAGGTGATAATGCGAGACTACCCTCACCCGAACATAGTGGAAATGCACGCTTCTTACCTCGTTGGAGACGAGCTATGGGTAGTCATGGAATACATGGCCGGTGGCGCGCTCACCGATATCGTCACTCGAGCGAGGATGGACCCCGAACAAATCGCTACCGTCTGCAAGCAATGCCTCAAGGTTAGTTCTTTTACTAGTGATAGAAAACCTAATAGTTGGGTTATATTTATTTTTCGACTGTCTTGAATATCGTCAGTTTTTTGTCTAATTCCTTGGACGAAGTTTACTCTAGTCAACACTAGACGTGACTTTCTAGACGCACTAGACGTAGCTTGCTTGGTAAGCAAAAGATTAACTAAGTTTAGCAACAGTTTGCGACCTTTTTTTTTTTTTTTTTTTTGGGCTGGGGAAATGCGTTATGCATCCCCTTCCAATGGAGGGTGGTATTAATATTATCTAGCATAGTAAACTAGTTTCTATATTTTATGTTCTATGAAAGCTGTAACTCTATCGACATTGTAAAGGAAAATAGTAAGAAAAATAAATGCCTTATTAGATAAAATTACATGGTACGCGCAAAGTGAAAGTAGGGTACCATACCGACGATCAAGTGACTTTATGAGTACTTACCTGTTTCCTTTCAACATAACATGTAATTGTACCTTTAGAAAGTTGATAGATGTTTGTACGTCCAATGGCGACAGAGCGTCGTGTACAGTTCCAAATTTAATTATTTCAATAACATAAAAATCTGTGTTTTATCTCGTTCTTGGTTTTTCCAGGCACTGGCATTTCTCCACAGTCAAGGCGTTATTCACAGAGATATCAAATCGGACTCCATACTTATGACTGCCGACGGACGGGTCAAGCTTTCTGACTTTGGATTCTGTGCTCAGGTGTCCCAGGTATAGTTGAGCCTTTTTTATGCTTCCATAATTCAATCTGGTGACTTGCTCCATGTGAACTGAATCAACGCACCTGAAATTCTGAAGACCGTCTAAAATACGTGTCTTTCCGAAAAAAAAATATTGAGGAGGTAGCTGATATAATATTATTTTTTGCTAATACATACTCAGAATGCAATATAACACCCAGACAGAGAACAAACATCTGCGTTCACTACACAAATGTTCCGGGACGGGATCGAACCCACGACTTACGGCGCAGAAAGCAGAGCTACTGACTGAGCTGAGAGGCCAGTCAAAATCATAAAGCCTCAACTAATGCAACTTCTCCCCAGGAACTGCCGAAACGTAAATCGTTAGTTGGCACGCCGTATTGGATGTCTCCTGAAGTAATATCTCGGTTGCCGTACGGGCCAGAGGTCGACGTGTGGTCGTTGGGAATCATGCTCGTCGAAATGGTAGACGGGGAACCGCCTTTCTTTAATGAACCACCATTGCAGGTATGAATCGTTTCTTAAATTTTATCAAGAGCACAGATAGGAAAATACTATTGTAAAAAAAAACAGGACTCAAGTCCGAAGTTGGAGGGTAGACGAGGTATAAGACGATGATTTTAATTTTTTTACCAAAAAATATTTGGGTTAGGAAAATGTCTTGTCGACGCGTCGCCAGGTCTCAGTAGGGATGTCCTATTCACAAAACCGGCTAGCAACAATGATGACGGCTGGTAAAGAAGAATGGAAGAGAACTGTTATAGGCATACCCCATATTGGGGCAGGAAGAAAATTCCGTGCTTTGAAATGTGCGTTTGAATACTTGTATGACGTCACTTGTGCAGGCAATGCGTCGCATCCGCGACATGCCGCCTCCCCGTCCGCGCGGCGCGTCCCGCTGCCCCGCCGACCTGATCGCGTTTGTGGAGTGCGCGCTGGTGCGAGACCCGGCACAGAGGCACTCGGCGCAGAGGCTGCTGCACCATCCCTTCTTGAGGCGAGCCGGCCCGCCCGCGCTGCTTGTGCCGCTAATGCCGCATCCGCACCAGAACGCACCGTCTCACCAGCCCGCGCAACATACACCCACTCCGCAGGTATAGTAGTACAACTTTTGAAACTATCATGGTTTTTAACACTATTTTTATGTGATCATGGTGCATGCAACTGTGCCGAAATATCGGAAGTCAAAACTCGCGAAATTTAATCATGATCATACAAAAAAACGGTAGGAACCAAGCCGTAGTTTGTTGCCAGTTCTTCTAAGCTTGGTCGCGTGGAACTGACACTAGGCCCATATTCCGAAACAGTGCTGAGTCTGCGTCGAGTCTCAAGCATATTTTTATGACATTTCTCCATTGAAAAATGTCAAAAGTCTATGCTTGAGGCTCGACTCAAACTCAAGCACTGTTTCGGAATACGGGCCCTAGACCTACCTAAATTTTAGACGTTTCAAAGTGATCCTTTATACATTTTTGGATTTGAATTTCCATAATCTTACCAATCATCAGATTCAAATCTTTTCGGCAAGGCTTGCAGCAGGCAATCAGCAAAAAGATTTGAATCTGATTACTTGGGAACCGAAGTTGTCTATGCCATATTTGGTGAAGTTCACCAACCAAAGACAACTTCTAATTCGCATATCTATCTGTTCCGCGATCCTTGCCGAACAGCTAATTAATTGGAATCCGATGTCTATGCTCTTGGCGATAAGGTGATAAGGTATATTCATCTAATAAAAAGCGCACTATTCTGCACTGAGACCTCAGTGCAGAATGAACCTCAGGAACTTAAGCATCTCGCTACGGGGTTGAAAACTACTCCTCCTCGAGGGATATAGCCACCTCTAAGATCAACAACCTACAAGGAGTGCCCTAGCGCTAGAGTTCCTAAAATGAAATTAAGAAATGTTTTTCTCACATCGTCAGTCGGTCGTATTTCTGAATATTTTTAGAACTTATGCGGACAGTATCGATATCAGTAACTTATTTCCATCAAATAACGCTTTTGTTGTTTTTATCTGACTAAGATTGGTGCTTTCATAGTTAGTCTATAATAAAATTGTTACAATTGTTTCAGGCAAACCAGCAGTACGATTATTCGTAACTTCCACTGGCGCTCAAGTGTCCAATCGGTGCAGCGTTTGCTTGATCAAATCAAATCTTATTGGAACATGACTTGCTAGCTGCTTAGGACGACTAGCTTCACCTATCTTATCATGACCGACCTAGTTTCATAAGTCGAACATTGCCATGTTGATAAAACTTATTATAATAACTATTTATTCCACTTTTTTGAGTATTTCCAGTGAAATCATTCCATTTATTCTACTCTAAGACTTGACTGTGTTGCTATTTCTGATGTGATATGAATCGCATTCCTTGACATTTTCTATGAATATGAATTCGACCTTAAATCGCCTAGTGTGAGCCATTGCTACTTAATATTTTAAGTACTTACATAGATGTTGTTGTCGTTTATATTTTCTTATCTAGTTGGTTAAAACATGACTAATGTTATATTATCTAACTTATGGTATTGTATTTAAAAGGTAGTTGAATAATTTTAATGTAAAGTGATAAACTCTTGAAATTTCCACCCCGTCCAGATCCAATGTGTTCAATATGACATTACATTGTAAAATAATATTTACATAATCGTAGTTGAACTTGGATGGCCGAATCTTTTAGGGTTGGCTATAATACGTTATTACGAGTACTTAGTGTACCATTTATCCTAAAAAAAATGTCGTCTTTTAAAACGCCCAAAACATAAATGTTATGGGTTATCGATATGAAAATATTTGTTTTTAATAATCAATTTTGTTTTCGGTTTTAAAACTATGAAGTTATACCTACTTTTTTGAAATCAGTATTAATCAAGCTATATTGTGTACTTAATACATTATTTACTTACATATTCTCTTCGATCATTAATATTGGTCGAAGCATATTCAGCTAAATCATTATTATAGCACTTGTATGCATGAAAATTTGTTGTACATTCCTTTTGAAATTATGTGTCCAGACAAAAGTCACAAATAATTTACCTAAGATACATGACCCTGGCCTTTAAACTAACTGTGATCCCAAAAAACTGATGCCTTTATTATAATATTAGTTTGACATGCTACTTGATTTTTATATACGAGTAGAATGATATTGGATTAGATTAAACATTTCAAAATGGCCTTTTTAATAAAGTTAGTTTTGTCTGTTAAATTATGTAAGTAAACAAAGTGTAGATTGTTTGTAGGTTCATATGCGCAGCTATAATGTTATTTGACTATAAAACGATTATAATAGTTTTCAGAGAGCCTTAATTAGAATTAGTGCCTTTTAATATAGATTAGTTATAAACTTAATATAAATGCACTAGGTTTTATTTTTGTAAACTACTGTTTTCAATTATTTGTATTGAAGATCCGTAAAACAAAAAAGCCGAAGTGTAACGATTTAAAAATAGTTATGGACTTTCCCCATTAGCGGTAGCGATCAGTGAAACGCTGTCAAATATCGCTGTCGAATCTCAAATCTGACAGCGATATTTGACAGCGTTTCATTGATCGCGTTCGCCAGCGAACTAGGTGTGCGCAGGCCTTTACAAGCGTTTTTCAAAAGATAATCAGTGTCTAAGCAACTGTCATCTCTTATCATCCGGTAATGTCAAACAGTGACAGGGCGAACTTTAACAAATTCGTCACACTTGTAACGCTTAGAAGTAAGGCCATTTATGGTTAAATGCTTAGACAATTTAGATCAGGACCTGCCTTGCATGGATCTTCCCCTCTGCCAAAAGGTACAAGACTAATGAATCTGACATATCTAGCACGTTTATAAAAACCACTTCGTAATCGATCTTTATCAGTGTCAATATCGGTATCGCGGTGAAAGGAGCTCTTCTAAAAATGCCAACATGTGCAGTTGCAGTGTGTACTAAGAAGTCCAACACATCAAGCTTGTAAAAGGATGGTGTAACATTTCATATGTATTTTTTTTTTGCATAGTTAATGCTTTTTTCTATTAAAATAATGTAAAATTGTTGTGCGGCGTTTAGCTCTAGAACATCGATTCAGTATACGATTATACGAAAAAGATCGAATCGCCTCGAGTTTCCTGCCGTCAATTATCCGCATTTAATTTTCAACCTTATCACAAAATGAAATAGACTATAATTGCGAAATAATCTCTAATTGCCAAGCAATTTTAGTCACTAGCAAAAATTTAAAATGGTACCGAGACTACCTATGACGTACCTATGAACTCCCCACGAGATAGTTGGCATTTCAAAAATGAATTTTTGACCTTACAGATTTAGATATTAAGTCGATTTGGCTTTGAATTTTTCCAGACCTGACTGGCCCGAGACATCAAAACCCCGCCCTCCGGTAGCGAGACTAGTGATAGAGGTGGATAAATGTTTACACACAGTTTTTTATCGATATTGATAAAAGCACGGGTGTTCTAGCGAGTAGATTTGTCTTAGCTTTCTGATTGGTTGTGGGTTCAAATCCAGTCGTGCACCAACGGATTGTGTTGAAGTTGTAACTTGTAACGTGTTATTTTATACATAACATTACGTAGCCTACATGTTTTATTAGCTAATAGTAGCTATTGAACAATTTAGGAACTTAAAAAACTTTTAACTTTATACCTTGTGGAAAAACCAGCCCGCACATCAAGTGCGGATGATAAAATTTGCCAATTTGCGTATTCGGACATCCAAAAGCATAGCATTTGACACAAATTTAGTTTCAAACATTTATTCATCCCACCTTTTATAAGATGGATAGTTTTTGTGACCTTTTACCTTGAAAAACTAACGTAGTCATCATAGAATTTCATTTTATTTTTGAAAGAACTTTTAGAACACCTTTAAGACGGTGTATACGAGTTTCCAGCTTTTTCTCTCTTATTCTGAGGTTGACCTCATATTGGTTCTAAAATGATAAGTTTATTTAGGCCAAATAAAAACATCGATATCTTTGATTTTAAGCTCAGAAAATTTATCAATCTCTATGAAAGTGTCAGTTTTGAGTAGTAATGCTGCCAACTTAATCAAGATGTAGTTTGTCGAGATTTGGGGTAAAAATAGGTTCCTAATGCAAGTAATGAGTAACATACAATAAAGGATTTGCCCTCATGGCATCCTAGAGAGCTGGCTGTAGTTTTAGTGTTGTCCAGTCCAGATCAATTGAACGAAATGAACTAGTCTGCCTGTGATATCTAAAGTTTTTGAAAAATTTATCAGAGATATCTGATAAATTTTTCAAAAACTTTAGAAACAATAGGTAGCAACGAGATAGGCCTATAATTTTTATATTGTTTGTCTTGAACATAAATACCCGACGACCATTAGTGCCATGAAATCTAAAATAATATTCAGAATTAATATTTAATAAATAAATCTTACTGACTTCGGAAGCCTTACATTCTTTCATACTTAGCATAGGGAAAATAAAATGATGATACGGCATCACTGTTGTGGTTCTCTGTATTTTGAATGTGTGTCACCTGTATATACAGTAAACTTGAACTAGTGTTAAAGATTTGTATTTGTGTGCGTTCATAACAACACAAATAATTGTTGTGTGTGTTACGATCGTTTGAATGTGTGTCGCTTTCGTTTCAGTGTGTGCTTTCCTCGTCCCCCTCAAAATATGGCAGAAAAATTTGTTAGGCTGAATAGATGCAAGGCAAGTCCTTAGGTTAAATTGTCTAAGGTTAAATGGGTTTAATACAAATAAATGAATAGTCAGTTTAATTTTATCTGTTAATGTTTAATTGGCGTGAGCTTGTTATTATTTGCACTCGATCTTTGCGTCTTTGTTTGGTTTTTATGACTAGGCTATATTTTTCGGATCTGTTCAAACCAAAACTTAAAATGCTGACAACCATTATAATTTAAATGCAGAAAAAGTATTCCTTCAAAAAATGTACTAGTATAAAAGTAATTTTGTTTAGATCAAAATTATATTTTGCCTGAACTTTTGTAATATTCATTTGTCGGCGACTTTTCATAAATACATTCAGTATCTTTAAATATTGAGATGTCCGAGCGTGAAGTGTTTTGACGGTTGTCAGCATCATAACCTTTCGTAAGGCATCGAAATTAAATGTTTTTTTACAATGCTCATCTCATCACAAATTGTACGATGCGAGGGGCAGAATAGTCTGTTGTTTCAATCAGTTCAATTTACACAATTTTTAAGGTTTATGCCAAATATATCGTATTTGTATTTAATAGCATTGTTAAAAAAACTGTTATGGAAATATAGATTTTGAAATAAATGTGTTCATTTTTTTTTTCAACTACACACGCTTATTTTCTTTATCAGAGGGTTTTCATTTAAAGGCCGAAATTGAAAAAACAGTTAAATATAATTTTTAGGACAATTTATTGAGTTAGCATAATTACACAAATTGGATTAGAATACTAGAAGTAGAGTGAGTGCCTAAATGTTTATTTGTAGAATTCGTATTCGCTCTCGTCTTTCTTGATATTATTCTTGTATCCTTTTTCGAAGTCTTTAGGGAGTACAATGTACCTGAAACAAAATTGAAAGTCATGATAGTGATGATAATAGAAGATAATAAACTGTTAACTCCGACCTTCACCTTGTAAGAGCTTCACTCTAACCTTTGCTTAAACGTTCCCATTTCGCATAGCACCATCTAGCTACAAACTAAGCAAAATAGAATAGAATAGAATTAATTGCAAGTTTTTAAATGACAAAGTGTAACCATTTCTTTGCAGACATTTGCACTATGAGCACGGCTTGCTAATTTAAAAAGTAGTTAATTTTTAGTATCACTCAGACATAGGCCAGCGCGCCACATTGCACAGAAATTCTGTCACCCAAAAATTTACTAGCATCATATTAATTAAGAAAACTTGGTTAGATCAAAATTATTGCCCAGGTTCGTCAGAGAATTCTACAGACGAACCTAGTAGGCAGCACAAAGCCTACTGATAATCTAGTACAGAATAGAAAAAGACAACAATAGCTTACCTGTTCTCTCTCACAGCTTGCATACCAGCCTCCTGGCAAATAGCATTGATGTCAGCTCCGGACACACGGTCGGGCCGCGCTACAAACTCTTCAAGATCCACTTCTTCAGATAGGTTCATTTTCGTCGTGATTGTCGAGAAGATCAGACGTTTCTGACGCCTGGAATAGAAAGTTCGTATAATTATGGTTGTATCTTTTATTTGGTCTCCCTTATGGAGTTTTATTTATCGCGTTGCCCAGACAATTCAGTCAAGATAGCTTCATGGCTGGTTCATTTTTCTGCACTAATTAGAACCTTGAAGATGTCTACCATGCACTTTATTATGATTATTATAAGGATTCTATCACACAGAGACACATCCCTAGGGCAGAAAAAAAGAAGAAGGATAAGATGGCGTCATGATGCGTAGTTGTATTGTTTGCCGTGTAATAAAGTAAAACAAAGTTGTAGCTATAATCAAGGAAGAGTTTTCTCTCTTAATACATAAAAGTAATTTTAAAAGGTTACCGGTCAGGTAGTGGAAACTCAATCTTCCTGTCCAAGCGCCCAGGCCTCAGCAAAGCAGGGTCCAGGGTGTCAGCGCGGTTAGTTGCCATGATGACTTTCACATTGGTAGTCTGATCGAAACCATCCATCTGATTCAGCAACTCAAGCAGAATTCTCTGGACCTCTCTGTCTGCACCCGTTTGGGCGTCGAATCTGAAATATAATGGAAATATTGTCATCATCTTTAGGGCGCGTTCACATATAACGTATGTATTATTGGCGTATGTAGTTGTATGAGCGAGTTCACACAGAATACAGTATTCCGGATCCAGTAAAAAATATCGATCCGCTAAAATAATCAACAATCCGTTTTACAGGTCCGTTTAAACGTATGTGTTATTAGCGTATGTAGTTGTATGAGCCAGTTCACACCATAATACAGTATTCCGGATCCAGTATACTGATCCGTTTATCGGATCGAAACCGCGCGAGGCTTGGCACGCGGGGGTGCGCGGGGTGTGGGGTGCTGCACACAGCCGCCATTTGCGGCCATTTAATGGATGTATCCAATAACGCCGGGGCTTCCTCAAACGCAGGCGACGATAGTACCAATACAACACAACTCCAGTAGCGACGGATCCGTTAAAAAAGATCCTGTAAATGCTGTGTGAATACTATCTCCAGTAGCGACGGATCCGTTAAAAAAGATCCTGTAAATGCTGTGTGAATACTATCTCCAGTAGCGACGGATCCGTTAAAAAGGATCCTGTAAAAACGGACATTATATGTGAACGCGCCCTTACTGAGTGAAAGAAAGATCCAATTCTCACTCATGCATCTACAACTTTGGATATTAGGTCTACACATTTCGGTAATAGATGTCTTACATGTAATGATTTAGTACTATTTTCAAAATGATTCAAGATTTTAGAAAAGAGTGTATCATAAATTTCTGACTCTTCACCTGCCTCACTTCAGAGGTTAAAACAATCATATTGTTAGGATTCCATTCAGTATGGTTTGGTAAACCGAAAAAAAGTCAAGCATTGGTATTCTGAGTTGTAGTACTTTTGTCTTTTTATAATTATGTATTTTTTTATTATACTCGCCTTTTAGTAGCTATAGCGTCGATTTCATCAATGAAGATGATAGCAGGACTGTTCTCCTTAGCTAGACGAAACACATCGCGCACCATACGCGGCCCTTCGCCCAAGTACTTCTGCACGAACTCTGAGCCGACCACACGGATGAACGCCGCTGTGAAACGAAAACAATTTACAAATAAAAAAAACTATTTGGTTTGTCATTTAGAAAAAGGAAGTTGGAGAAAATTCATATGGTTTCAAAAGTACACCTACTACCATTACTTGAAATTTTGTATCAGGTTTAGTCTAGTAAATGTAACATAGATCAATACAAAATTAACAACATAATTTGAAAATGATGAAGTGTGTTTATTATATTGCAAATGATGTCAACTGATTTTGGATCAGCTACTGCCTGTTTACCATAACGCATAAACAGTGGTCCTACACTAAGTTACTGTCATGTTATATTGTTTGAAATAAAGATTGAGTCATCATCATCATCATCAGCCTGAAGAAGTCCACTGCTGGATTGGACTGCTGGACTGCAATAGGCTTCCCCTGCACATTTCCAGGAAGAACGATTCTGAGCCCTCTCCATCCACAAACTTTACACTACGTATTTTATTGTCACAGATGTACTTACCAGTAGTATGATGAGCCACAGCCTTGGCCAACATTGTCTTTCCACATCCAGGTGGGCCGTACATAAGCACACCCCGTGGGGGTTCAATACCAATCTGTCGGTACAGTTCTACATGTGTTAAGGGCAACTCGACTGCTTCACGAATCTCCTGCTTTTGTGTGTCCATGCCTCCAATATCTGAATACTGGACATCTGGCTTCTCATCTGTGGGATAGATATAACAATATTTAGGAAGTATAGTGCAGTTTGAAAGAGTTGAGGAAGTAGAGTCCTATTTTATAATCCAAATAAAGCAACTCTAATAAAAACTAAAACTGAGATGGTGGGACGAACTTGACTCCCACCTTAAATTGTCGTCTGTATTGAGTCACGAAGAGTGGAAAAAAGGAAGGGACAAAAACCCCAAAATAATAATAAATAATTGGTTTTAAACTTTAGTGCTATTTCCAGTAAAATAACTCAACTGTTTCGCCAGTAATGTATCTCTTCTAGTTTTACAAAAAAAAAGAACAGAAAAAGAACCAGTTTTCAAATCATTAATGTTAGAAAAGTCATATCCTTACCAGCTTGTAGCATTGAGATGGAGCTATCTGCTTCAGGCGGCAGAACATCTACAAGTGCATTTGAGTGCTTATGCAGAGCCACGGAGGCAGAAGGCTTCAGTAGTTCCCGATCTATTGTAGATAAGATCCTGACATAGTAGTTGGACCCTGTAGTGCTGCCCACTGAAATACAAGATTATTTTGTCAATAAGAAGTTATTTTATGACATCTTTTAGAAAATAGAATGTAAGACTAAAGTTATGGTATACATTAAATTCAATGATTGTTCTTAAAGTTATGTCAGTTTAGTGGCCACTAGTGGGCCGCTAATAGCCCATTTTTTGATCAATAATCATGCAACACGAAGAAAAATTCTACTCACATATATTAATATTACTTCTTCTGCAAGTTATTATAAAGCTGTTTACTTACCAATTCCGGTGTTCTGGTCAACAGCTTCAAGAAACTGGCCAATAACCAAGGGTACAGACTGGATTCTTTTCACCTCTTCCTGTGCATGTAGGTACTCCTTCTTGAGGTTTCTTTGTTCATCTTTTATGTATTCCTCCTGGACTTCCAAGAACTCTAACATTCTTTGAAGTTTCTGAAATGGTTAAATTCTTTGTTTGGTATGTACTGTAATGAGGCTTATTTAACTATAGATTTTGTATTTATTACGAGAAGGTACCTTATATTTAGTGAATAAATCTTCGGCTTCCAGATCTTCGAAAGACTGCGGGCCGACGTAAGCCAGCCCTTTGACATCGGTGGTTTGGTCATCCTGGAAAACATACGAGTTGAAAATACTGAGGACACATTATATACTCTTTGATAATAATCCAGAGAATATTTCTTACTTTTTCAGGTAAAACAATCCCAATATCTTCCATTTTTTATGTAAAGCACAATTATTTGTTTAAAATTAGCAGATAGAAAAACTACACAATCATTGACGACGAACGAAATTGAACGAATTAGTCGAAATTGCGATTTTTTATGTAAAAAGACGAGAATGAATGATCGAACAGAACAAAATTAGTTTTTCACAACTTTTAGCTTAGAAGTGAGTAAAGAAAAGTATGCAACTTATCCAAGTAAAACAAGGACAACAAATAAAACTACAGCTATTTCATGCCAAGTATTGCAACTTTGAATGAATAAAATTACGATGTTTCTTTACCATTGCCTCCCAAAATGCCAAAAAATGCAGTTGTTAATGTCATTGAGTTATTTGAGTTATTTGAAACGAATGTCAACATCAACGTTTGTATTGTCAAGTCAAAACTCCATCAAAAGGCAGGTCATTCATTGGTCGGTATTTGATCGATTGTTCTTGATTGGTTCTTGATTTTCGAATGAATGAAGATAGGAAAATAACCTCAATTTCTTTGAAAATTTGATCTTGTGTTGAAAATTTTCAATTATTATTGAATTAAAAACTTCATACAGCGGCCTACAGAAGTGTCTTTCCTATCCCGTGTTTATTAAAATTCATAGTAAAAATGGCAACGCCTGAATTAATGAATGAAGCTGAACAAATCAAAACGGTAAATAAAACCTAAATCTTTTCTATTTCTTGCCTTATTTTAATGCATGAGCAGCCGTACCTATTCATTTTAGCATTGAAAAACTAGGCTAGACTCTAGGTAGTTGACTAAATTTATTATGACCACCTAGGTCATATGTTTTTTAAAGATAGTTATTAAAATTTATATCATATTTCAGTTCAAAGACTTCCTCGTCCAGTACAACAAACTATCGGAGCTGTGCTTCAATGACTGTGTACATGACTTCACTTCAAGAACTCTCAGATCTACAGAAGTAAGTATACCTATCAATTTAATTTATTAGAATCTATGAAAAATACGGAGTCTCGTCTTCTCCATATTTCTTTACGGTGCAGAAACATGGACTCTGAAAGCGCATGATCGCAGACGCGTGGACGCGTTTGAGATGTGGTGTTGGAGGAGGATGCTCCGTATCCCGTGGACAGCGCGTAGGACCAATGTATCAATACTCAAGGAACTCAAAGTGACCACTAGGCTATCAACCACCTGCCTCCAGCGAGTCCTTGAGTATTTCCCGAAGCCCGATATGTTGGTCCGACCGAATCCGATCCACTATCGACGTGAAGGTCCATAAAGCCATTCAGGTTGCTGGTGACAGATCCAGGTGGCGAAAAATTGTCAGGGACAAATTGATCCATGGAGGGGGTCACGACCCTCAGCAGTGAGGAGCACGACGCGAGGAGGAGGATGAAAAATACAACACCCTTTTTTTAAATCAAGTCCTGTACAATTTTTGACAGGTTTCATTTATACTTTACAGGAAAAATGCACAGCAAACTGCATGGAAAAATACCTTCGGGCAAATCAGCGAGTATCACAACGGTTCCACGAGTTCCAAATGATAGCCAATGAGAACATGCTTGCATTAGCACAGAAATCTGGCAACCCCAGCTAAGTGCATTTACTTTTTAGTATAAATTATTTTGTTGTTATTTTTATTAGTTGTTTTGCCAAATTGGCAAATAAAATATTATTGAGATATCCATGAATTTCAATGGCTCACTTATCTATCTATGGCCTTACTTATAAAAATATGTCAAAAGGTAAACAGTGCTTAAACTATTGCCATCTCATAGTACTGGGTAATGACAAACAGTGACAGGGCTAACTTTAAGCAATGATTAAATTTAAATTGCGTTTATAAGTATGGCTGCTAGTAATTAATTGATATGTTAAGCATAACAATATAATATTAGAAATTCGCATGTCACATGGGGCAAGGGGCGTTATTAATTATAGAATAGAAGAACAAGTTGTCTTCATTAAAATAAAAAAAAATAACTAAAATTTTTAATATTCCATTTTTATTCCAATGTGTTAGTCAGTCTGCTTTGTAAAATCTTTTACTTCAGCCAGTTTTGAAAGCAATAATACAGACTGATTCTATTCAGTGTCACTTACTTAGCCCGCAAGCTGTTTTCACCTTGTCTAATACTCTACCTAGGGCAGGGTTTATAGCATTTCTGTTCCGGAGGCGAGAAGTCCAGGACGAAAGAAGTCTGTGAGCTTGTGTAGTCAAAGTGATAGTCATTGAATTTAGCTTCCACACTGTACTTTGTGTTGGGATCAGGTGGATCGTCGTCAGTGTTTAGCACGTATTTCAGCGGGTAGGGTCCTGAAGGAGCGTTGGACATGTTGGATGGCTTCGTGCAGATGCTGTACTGGCCTCCGTGCCGGATGATTCTGATGAGCGGTTGGCCGCAGACGGGGGGCTTGCAGCACGACGGGGAAGAGGGGCAGACTGAGATGCATTTGGGCGGCCCGCCACCGCAGGGCTTGGAGCAAGGAGGACGGGCGCAGGCAGACGTGCAGGGGTTGCATTCACCAGCTTTCATGCAGTTGTGCTGCTCGATCTTTCTGAGCACTGGACAGGCGATGTGGCCGGGCCGCCAGCCGCAACGTAACTGCAAAGCAAAACATTTTTATCATTCAGCCTGCTTCGTATAATACATGCTACTAAAGATGAGACCTGACAAATCACGTGGTTTGACTTGCACAGCAAACGATTCAAGGGTCTCTTTAACGGTGGGGCCAGGCGTCATCGGGTGGCGGAAAGAGTTTGGGAAAAAAAAAGGAAAATGAAAGAGAAAAAAAAGGAAAGAGCTCGCCAAGTCTCAATTTTCATGGCACTATCTGTACATAGTATTGTCATTGCATCTATTGTAGATGATTTATATAGCGTCAGGGGAAACTGTTTTCTCATGCCCTTACAACATAGAACATACCTACCTGAAATTCAGGAGCATCTTTTGCAGTGTACAGCCATCCCATGTGCCTCGGCACGGGTCCAGGCTTAACGTCTTCCTTCTCCAGGCATCTGTGTTTAGGCAAGTCGCAGCGACCTAAGCAACTCGCTGAAGCTTTGGCGGCTGAAACATTATGGAACCAAACCAAACATAAGGCCGGGTAGTGGTCTGAAGTCTTCGCTTGAAGTAGACGCGTATTGAGATGATATAAGATGCAAAAATACTATGATAGAATAGGGGTAGGTACAATACCTTACCCGTCCAGCATGTCTATGTGCGAAAAATTTTCACAACGAACATACTCGTACTTTTAAACAGTGGTGGTAGTATCTTTTAAAATGAACTATTTGAGGTTACTACATGTAATCATATCAGCGGTCAGTGCAGTTTGCGTTTGGGATACTTACATTTCCCTGGTTGACAGCAACATGCCATTTTTAATGATGACTCTGATGATTTATTCTGTAAAAAAAAAAATATTCCATATTAAGTGTTTCCTAGGATCACATCAGGCAATCATAATGGTATAGGAATTATTTATTCGTAGTAGTAACGTAGAAAACCTTAAATTCGTATGCTGACTGAGCTAAGCCTGAGCAGACGAAGACTGGAGGAGCTTTTAGGCCGCCTCGAAAGCTTAACTGAAAGGAAGGTGTAGGTATGTACCTTGATATGTTGTGTTATGAAAAGCCCATTTTAAACTGTTATCGTCCTCAGACGTCTGTAAGTGTGAACAGAATCATCTCTGCTGGTTTTGAATAAGTATTGTATTTAGAAAAACACTTTTAGATTTTAGTTCTGGTTGGTTTTATTTTATTACATGGCTACGGTGCGGAATGATTGGTTTGACAGGATGACTTGTTTTTGTTCTTCAAATGTCTTGCTCTATTTTTCTATTAAATAATGAAATGCCAAAAAGGCCGGTAGTTCTTCTAAAAGGTTGTGCTACAAAAAGTATCTGCAATAATTTTAATACATATTAATGAATAGAAACATGAATAAATTGTAAAGCTTATTTTGATCCTAAATGTGTCTATCAAACCCGCTTCTTTGAAGAATGATCGTTTAATGGGATACCTGATGCAGACAAACAAAGCAAATATTGCTATTTCGATAGAATTGTTACGCGTTTTTATAATAACGCTGCTGTACCCTCACTGGCTGGCTACCTCAGTAACCTCCAAACACAGTCGCTACAACACGTGTTTAGCGCAGTTGTTCCGAGCGGTAGTTATTAAATAGGCTTGTCTTAAACTCGAGGTCATTTATTATGAAAGCTACTGCATTCATTATTATTCTCTCTATATTTGCTCCACTCAGTTGTGTTAGCTACAAAATACTTGCCGTATTTCCATACAATGGACGCAGCCATCACATCCTCTTCTCTGCTTTGGTAGAAGAGCTTGCATCAAGAAACCATGACGTCACTGTCATCAACTATTTCCCGGTCAAGAAAATGGCTAATTTGCGACAAATATCCATCCAGGATGAGACCGGTGCACATTGTGATATCAACATGGATGAGAATCTAAAGAGTATTCCTGCATCTCCGTTCGTGGATTTCTTTAGAGCTTATGACATGGCTTCGGCATTCAAGTATATGGCCAATGACAACTGTAACAGGGTTATGAGTAACGATGCCATAAGAAAGTTAATAACTTCTAGAGAAAAATACGATTTGGTAATAGTTGAGCAGTTCGTGACCGACTGTGGTCTAGCTATTGCTTATAAGTTGAATGCGCCGACGGTCGGCATAACGGCACACATTCTGATGCCATGGACTTACTCAAGGCTAGGTGCGCCTAACAACCCGTCATTTGTGCCTAATCATTTATTCGCAACCGGATCGAAGCCGAGTGTTTTAAAAAAGATACAAAGCACGATTATTAATCTTGCTATTAACGCATACTACTCTTATATCATCCAAAAAAGTGACCAGGAGGTTGTGAATAAGATTTATCCCGATGTGCCTGACTTGGAGAGTCTAGGACGTAACATTTCCTTGGTGATGATAAATCAGTATTTTCCTCTGACTGGCTCACGATTGTACGGTGCTAACGTTATTGAAGTCGGTGGAATGCATATCAAACAAGATAACCAGATTGTTGATAAGGTCTGAATCTAATCTTCTTGAAGTTTTCACTTTAGCCAAAGATGATTATATTTTTATTTACTAAGCTCTAGCTTATTCACATTTTTTCAACCATGAATGATTTATTTTCTTTTCAGGAACTAAAAAGTTTTCTAGACAATGCGAAAAATGGCGTAGTTTATATTAGTTTCGGTACCGTTGCTTCTAATTTGCCATCAGAGACACTAGCGGAAATCATTGCATTTATACAAAACAGCAATTTGAATTTTGTTTGGAAAGTAGATAAAATATCAGATAATGCAGCAAATAATTTACTTGCCAGGAAATGGCTGCCGCAGTCAGCAATTTTGTGTAAGTAAACTTAAGATTTCTAAGATATGCATACTTAGCTATATAAATCTAATAATGTTTTCGTTTTAGGTCATCCAAATGTGGTAGCTTTTGTAACTCACTCGGGCATGCTAAGCACCTCAGAAGCTATGCATTGTGGAGTGCCAATCGTTGGGGTGCCTTTGTTTGGTGATCAGTTTTCGAATGCGGACTCCGCAATGGAAAACGGATTGGGCGTTGTTGTTGATATCTATACTTTAAATAGGAAGGTGCTCGAAGAATCTTTGCAGACTGTTCTTCAAGCCAGGTGCGTATAGTTGTACCTATAATGTAAGAGGAGTTGGGAATCTTGTTTAAAAGTTCAGACTACGTTTCGTAGTTTCTCGGACAATGAACCTTGTCATTTTGTTAGTTAGATACCTAACATTCCTCAGCTGTTTCATTCCTGCATTTCAGGTTTTAGCGTGGCTTTTGGTTAGCTCTCCAGATGGTCTTGGATATTCTTTTAAAATTAAATGAAATAAATGTTTTAGGTACCAAATGAGAGCTAAGGAGTTATCTAAGCTCTGGAAGGATAGACCTATATCTGCAATGGATACAGCTGTGTTCTGGATAGAATATGCTGCGCGGCACCATGGCCGTACCAACATGAAACCGGCTGCAGTAAATATCAACATCTTCGAGTATTTACTGCTTGATGTGCTATTGATCTTCGCGCTGGTTGTAATGATCACATATCTTGCGATGAACTGTGTGATAAAATTATTTTTTAGCCTATACAAGCCAAAACAAGGAAAGAAAGGATCTGCCAAAAAAAATAATTAGGTTGTTCCTCCATGACTTCTACTAGTTGTACCTTGAAACTCCTTGTTCATGTAATATTTATATTCTCATTGGTTAATTACCTCAGGAAGAAACAATATTTGAATCCCACACAATATTCTTAAATTATTTACACCAATAATACTACTTTTATATTATTCTACTGAGTTTTTTTGATCAAAGCTGGATTCTTACTCCGCATGATAAGATTAAATAATACAAACTTCAACATGAACAGTCCAATAGCTGAAGATACGATGGAAATAACTGTAAAAATAAATATAATATCTAGTTTCCAAAACTGGTATAGCGGGGTGTCGGCTGCAGCAGTCCTGAAGGTAAAATTGGCGTTCCTTGCTGCGTATTCAGTCCAGTATATAGCTGTATCCAAGGGGGTCATCGGCCGATCGTGCCATGCTTTAGAAACTTTTAACGCATGGTCGCGAAACCTGAAAAATAAAACCAAGACATCAACCAAGGTGACGAAACAGTGTCTTACATCAAGGGTGCAGTTTTTTTAAAGAACACAATGAGAATGAATGAAGGGCGCAATATTCAATCCCGATTACCGACCTACTTTGCAATTAATATTTATGAACTTACTCTGGATTCATAACTTTTTTGAAAGCTTCCACAAGAGTTGCCTTAGTTAAAGAGTTGAAGTCTAATAAGACTCCAAATCCACTCTCATCGATTGCAGCAGCATTCGATGGTTGGTCTCCGAAAATTGGTACAGCAACCATTGGGACTCCGTAATGTATTGATTCTGTTGTTCCTCCCATGCCAGCATGCGACATGAAAGCTAAGGTCTTGGGATGCGCTGGAAAACAAAAATGTTTTATCAATTTACAAGTAGGTACAACTAAATAACACACATCGAAATACAGTAAACGAAAATCACAAAACATACCTAATATATCAACTTGAGGAAGCCAGTTTGAGGTGTAAAGTTTATTCTTATCAAATTTATTATCTTTAATGGTTTGGTCCTCCCATTTCCAAATGAATCTTTGCGGAAATTCTTTAATTGCATCTAAAATTGCTTGCTTCTTAGAATTTGACAAAGTAGTGCTTTTTATCATACTCCCAAAACTGATACATATCACTCCCAGTTCTGCTTCATCCACGAACTTTTTGAGATCCTGTAAATACAACTAATTTAACAAGGGCATTTTGAGGAGAAGAATGTAAAGATATATTTTTTAAAGCTCATCAACTAACCCCAGTCAATGGTTTAGCTTTTGGGACATGATATCCACCCACTTCTATAACGTTAGCAGGTAACAATCTAGATCCCGTCAAAATGTGATTCTGGTATAGCAGTAAAAACTTGATGTCTCTACCTAGTTGTTCTAAAGGCGGGATGTTGTCATAGTGTTTTGCAAGCGTCCTTTGGTCAGTCCACTGCTCGAACGAGTACAGAATATTGAACATAATATCAAAAACATTCCTTTCCAATCTTTGAAACAAGGAGGGTTTCGTTCCTCCTTCCAGGAAATGGAACGGTACATAAGCCGGGTTGCTAGGAATGCCGAAACGACTATAATGAAACGGCATCAATACATGAGATGTCATTCCTACAACCGGAGCACCTAACATGTGAGCAATTCCCAGAGCGCAGTCACTGTTGAACTGTTCCACAATCACTACATCAAACTTTGGCTTCCGTCTCACTAGATCTTGAACTTGCGGGCTTGCAGATAAAGCTTCACAATTTTCAATCCCTAAATACGTTAGCAATACAATTGTACTCAGTAATGTCACATATGATTTCTGCACAGGTATTTCA
Organism: Thera britannica; assembly: GCA_939531255.2. Taxonomy (NCBI): domain Eukaryota; kingdom Metazoa; phylum Arthropoda; class Insecta; order Lepidoptera; family Geometridae; genus Thera; species Thera britannica. The sequence goes on along the minus strand of OW618050.2, from coordinate 6,764,311 downwards.
TCTTCCAAAATCTTAACTTCCCCTATGTGCACATCGTTGTAATTCGGCGGTGGATTTTTGTCAGGGAAATAAGAAACCACTGTAACGTTGTGGCCTCTGTTTGCTAATTCTCGTAAAAAAACTTTGAACTGGAAGAAGTGGCTTTTCCCTTGATATGGGAATATTCCGAGTATGTTTAATGCACTGGTTTGGGTTACGCAGAAGAGAAGTGGTATTAAGATTGAAAGTTTCATGATGATGCGCTGAGATTGCGAAACAAGCAGGCTAGCGGCCGGCCGCTCCACGTCAGAAACCGGACTGGCAAGACAAGTTTGGTGCTTAGTTGGCTCACAAACTTAACCTCGCCAGAGTCGCCGAACTATACTTTTTGGTCGCCGGCAAACTGCGCCTGTTATCTAAGTAGTGTCAGTATAGTACCTGTTAATAGTTTTTGTGATATTGTAGTATAATACGTCTAGTAACTCTGTACACAATACTACTTTAATTCACCGTCTACGGCGGGATTATTTAAACTTCAATGTGACTAACAATAATGACTTGCTCATTCATAATGTTTATCATCGTCAGCATGGGTTAATTCTTATCTTACCAGAAATAACCAGTGAATACAGTATAATATAAGTTTTTTTGTAGATGATTTATATGTATAGCGTCAGGGGCATCTGGTGATTACTCAAGCCCTACTTGTGGGACGCCATAGTGCCATGAGATAAGCTGCTGTTAAATATTTATTAAGTCGATTAAGAATCCGCGAAATAGGCCCTAATGAAGGAACTGAAGGAAAAGAAACGAAGAATGGGCACGAAGTGCCTTTTTTTTCGGAGGTAAATAAAAAAGGTAAAAGTGTAATATTCTATTAATACTGTCTGATATCAAATAACTTTATTGGCATGCTAGGCTATTAGACTACCTACTTAGTTAATATTCAATGAACCTAATTCAATTTCTTTTTACTCTGCTTTCTAGTATGGTTCGGTAAAAGCGACTTTACTAAAAATACTATAGAAATTAGTACAATTAAAAATATCAGCATTATATCTAAGCCCATGATTTGGTACAGCGGAGTCTCTGCAGCAGCAGATTTAAAGGTGATGTTCTTGTAGTTCGCTGCGTATTCCGTCCAGTAGATGGCGCTGTCCATAGGTGACTGGGGACGATCGTGCCATGCTTTGGAGAGTTCCTTCACTCTGTTCGTAAAACTGTAACAAAAAATTGTTTATATATATTTGTAGACTACACAAAAGCGACTCAACTTGGGGAGAGCTTGGAAGAGCAAGGGATGGACGTCAACTACATTACGTAGGTAAATTAGAAACTAAATAAAATTGTAATTCAAATCATATTATTTTGATTTGACCAAACATAATTTGCTTATGTATAACTACGAGTATATAGATACGTAAACGATAGCCAGCCGCCTGATAAAAAATGCAATCACTTACATAGATAAGAAAAGTTTATAGAGGCGCTTGTGTTTGGAAATGAAGAAGCCGAATATAATCTTGCTCTCTATGTAACAAATATAAAAGTGCGCTTAACTTACGAAGTACCTACCTAACACTATCTAATCTGTGTCTGTGACCTATCTTTTTAATCATTATTATTGAAGATATTCTACACATCACCTTATACAATAGGTACCTATAGTTTATAATATAGGACATTATTCGCGTTTTATATGACTCGCCTCTTCTTCCTAACAACATGGTCTCCTCTTCCATTCTCCTCTATCAGCCGTCATCTCTGTATTCACTTCTTTCTTATCCATATCGTCTTTCACACTGTTGATCCATCTTTTCTATGACCTACCTCAACCCAAATATCCATCTACATTCATACTCATCACTCTCGTAGTCACGTGACTTTCATCCCTCTTCATGACATGCCCGTACCACGCCAGCCAGTTGCTCCTCAATTTTTATATGACTAGTTTAGTTTATTATAATTATGTATTAGTTATCTTCTATTACCTTGGATTCAAAACAGTTCTAAATTTTTCCAGGAGTAACTCCTTTGTCAGTTCCTTGACATGTATCTGAACTCCTAGTCCACTCTCTTCAATAAGAGCTGCGTTTCCGGGCTGATCTCCGAATATTGGCATACCGACCATCGGTACTCCGTAGTGCATCGCTTCTGTGGTCCCGAGCATACCGCAGTGAGAGTAGAATGCAAGTACTTTTGGATGCGCTGAAAGTTCAATTATATAGTTGTATATAATGGATCCTCAAAAATGCTTTACGGAAATACGATGCTGGTAGAACAGTTATATAAAATCGGTAGTAGGTATCGGAGCAAGCGCCGCTTATTTGTACTCTCCTCGCTCGATTAAAGTTTCGCTCCAAGAGATCTTGGCAATAGTCGTTCATTATAAATCGCATCGGTAACCAATTTCGCTTGCTATTGTACTTGCAAGTAGTACAATCAGCCCATGACTAGTAAAAGTAGGTACCTACATAGCAGATATTGTAGATAAGTATTGTGTAAGATTCAGGGCGATGAAATATTTTTTTTCTTTTATAACACTTTCCAAACTACATTTTGCTAGACACGTGTGCTGTGCGTGCAAGCATACCTACCTAAGTTTTCGTAAATTATTATGGATTTTTTCTTTACATAATGTAATAGAGTTGGGAGAGTGTGCAAAATATTTATCTCGAGTTCAGACAAAAAAATGAAAAGTTTCCGCATTAGCAGTATTGAACGTACGGTGCCTAACTATACCTTCTAAGTATATTATGACGTGAGTAGGTACCTAACTACATACTTCCTACTCAAATGTCTCTTGTCCAACCACATTGGTCGGTTATGTACAGTACATTCTAGTTGTTTAATAAACAATATCATTACAAAATATGGTATGGCCTTGGCTTACCTAAGATATCATTTTGCGGAAGCCAATCAGACAGATATACGTCTTTAGGGTTCCCTGGTAGGGTGTCCGATTCCCATTTCCAGATGATCCTCTGTGGAAGTTCTGATATGGCTCCAATAATGGCGTGTAGTTTCTCTTTCGGAATAGTACCGGGCTTCAACATGGATCCAAAGCTGATGTAAATCACGCCGTTTTCAGATTCCTCTATGAATTTCTTCAGATTCTGAAATATATTTTAAAATGGGTTAACAGGGTTAACGAGCTATAATTCAATTACAATATTGTTTCACAAAAACTAAACGATTATAATTAGCAGTTAGTAGTAAGTAGTAGAAGTTTTTTTAGCATGACCTAGGTATTGAATAGACACGCAATAAATCTGGTTTCTAGAGTATCAGAACCTTATACAGATATAGATTAGAAAATAATATGAGTTACTTACAGGAGGCAGTTCTTTTGGCTTAGCCACATGATAACCACCCACTTGCTTTATATTTTCCGGGAAAAGATTAGAGCCAGTGAGCACAGCATTCTGGTACAGTAGCATAAACTTTATTCCTCGACCCAATTCTTCCAACGATGGCACGTCATCGAATTTCTTCGCCAAAGTGTTTTCATCCACTCGCTGGCAAAAATACTTGTAGAGAATATTTAAATAAGAATCTAAAACAAGTCTTTCCACTCTCTGAAATAATGTTGGTTTCGTTCCACCTTCCATGAACATGAATGGCATATATGAGGGGTTGTACCGGAGTCCGAATCGGTTGTAATGCCACGGCATGAGCATGTGTGACGTCAGTGCCACCACTGGAGCTCCCAATCTGTGCGCGAGTCCAAGGGGGCAATCACTATTGAACTGCTCCACAAGCACTACATCAAACTTGGAATCTGACTTCCACAACTCTTGGACAGTCTCATCTTCCAGCAGTAACTTGCAATTATCTGTACCGTATTTCACTAAAAACAAACTTATCTGTATCAGGGTCCAGTAGGACCTCTCGAGTGGGATCACTCCTTCCAAAATCGTTGATTTTCCTGCTAAGCTGATGTCGTGGTAGTTTTCAATTGTATTTTTTTGTGGAAAGTGGGAGATTACAGTCAGATTATGTCCTCTTTTGGCCAGCTCCTGTAGTAGCGGTTGGAACACAAAAAAATGACTTCTTCCCTCATAAGGAAACACTCCCAAAATGTTCAAAGAGTTGACTCTACTATAGCACACACAAATAGCAATGAGCAATAAATAGCGCGCGGATAATCGCATTGTATAACGGAGTGTAGTTTCTGCTCCGCGACTGTTTAGTGACTGGACAATGATAAAAGCTACCATTGTAAGTGGTATCTACTTAGGTAATTTCTATAGATACGCACGGTACATAGTTAAAGCGATTCATAAATCTTAATTCTTTATTGCACACAGAGACATTTACAATAAGTGATAACACAGGACATGCACATAGGCGAGCTTAACCCTATAAGAGTTTTCTTCCAGCAAACCTTTGGGGCTAAGAGAGCTAAAAGTAAAATGGTAGTAATGTGTACCAACTTGAAGTTATATACGGAACAAGAGAAACTCATCTACAGCGATGATCTGAAAGCAAAGATTATTAATAACTTATCTCACATATTGTCTGCTAGACTAGTTAAGATATGTAGCTCATAATATTACAACCTATATACCTACATATAAAATATATTCCACAGTAGTGTATACAGCATGTATACGCAATACAGAGTGTTTCATCTAGACCAGTCAACTCTGTGAGCTTAGCAGGACTTAATCCCACGATTATATGACAGTGTATGGTGTGATGGTGGTTTATGGTACACGCAGTTTTTGGATGGAAATACGAAAAAAGTCGAAAAGAGAACAATCTAAATCGGGTGGGTCGAGTTAGGTCACGTAATTGTGATTTTATATAAACGAAATAAAAAGAAAGTGAGTAATAAATCAATCTTTAAATTTACTTTGGGGGTGAGTCTCTTAATCTTTTCACAAACTATAACCTAAGGTATTATATTTGGGTAAACATACGTAGGTGGTTTAAAAAACCCAGTAAGGACAGATAATTTTCATGGAATAAGCATATAGGCACGCAAGTTACCCATTTTAACAATGATAAAATATAACAATACGAGAATCATAACAATATTTCAATATTTTGTCCTTAATTATTGAAAATAATAAAAATAGCTCATAATAACAGTCAAAATAATCTATACCTACCTATATCTATGCTTGAGACGGTTGGTGGAAACAGGCCTTTGCATCTATTGTAGATGATTTATATAGCGTCAGGGGCAACTGGTGATTACTCATGCCCCTACTTACGGGACGCTTTAGTGCCTGGGACAGGATTTTAAATTGAATAGGCTTGCCTAGCACCTATACCATCCAGTCATCATTATATAACATGGACTCTTTTCACTAACACATATATTACTCGAACTTCACTCGTTTACTAGATCTTTCTTCACTAATAACATCTTGCGACTCGTGTCGACAGCAACAGCAGCATATTACCGACAATATCTTATAGGTAGCATAGGTTAAGATGAGGAGTACCAGAAGTACGAACGCCAGGACATCTATCTGCGATTGCTGGTACCAAGGTAGACTCGGCAGCTTGGACTGGAGGTTTGGAGCCCCTTGGTATCGAGCTACGTACTCGGTCCAGTAGATGGCAGTTTCTAGAGGAGACATAGGGCGGTCGTGCCACAGTCTAGACACATGCTGGGCACGCTGTTGAACTCTGTAAAAATAAATAAATATACATATAATTAAACTTAAACGAATTTGCTGTAAACTCTGTGGCAACAGCTTAAATTCTAACTATAGAACTTGCAGGAATAATATCATTAAATGACGGAAATGACCTTAGCCTGTAAAATAGCCAGGTAATGTTCGATCAAATTTAGAATAAGGTAGAACAAGGAAGGGTTAGGAAGGATATTCACCTAATTATATTCATTATGTATTTTCATGTTCATTGTTTATTCAAAGTGGCCTTTTTAGACGTAGCTTCCTGTTTAAGTTTGATATAAATACAACTATAGCAAATTTATAGACTTTTTACTTATAATAATCTCATGATCATTATGATAAAGAGAATCTTTAAAATATTTCAGAGTCGAGTTTGTAAATTTAGCTTTGTTTAGTCGGTCTCAATCGGCAGGTAGATATTAGTTAGGTTAGGTACTTCATCTAGTCAAAACTTACAGAGGATCCAACACTTCATTGATAGCGTCCAAAAGATACTGCTTCTTGAAGTCTTGGTAGGATACTATAGTAGCTATCCCTGCATCCTGCAACGCAGCTGCATTTCCATATTGCTCTCCAAAGAGAGGTATCGCTATCACTGGGACACCCGCATCTATAGCTTCAATGGTGCTTAGTATCCCCGCATGGGATACAAACGCCTTTACGTTTTGATGTTCTGAAAATAACAAAATCAAAGACAACTCTTAGCACTTTTTCTTGCGTGGAATAATTTCATCAAAAGGCTCTACAAGCTCGTAGAGGCACGTACAGTACAATAATTTATATTTCCTCTGTAGTAGAAATGCTAGACATTGGTATAAAAATAAAACGCGTCAGAATTAATTAAGGTTTTACAAATTCCAATTTTATTATCGAGAAAACCCTCAAAAGTTTTGTTGTGAAGAGGTTAAAAAAATATAGGTATCTACGCTGACACTTTTTTCATGACTTATTTTAAACCGGTCTGCTGGCAGATGTCCAAAGCTTTTTTTGTTTTAATAAGAATTTTTGATTCTAATAGTTTTGTGTCCCAATCACAGCACGAGGCTTCGAATGATTTGAATTACAATTTAAATTAATTGATCCAGGAAACACATAGCTAGTTGCAATTGCAACGCACTTAAATCCGGGCGGAAGCTAGGATGCTGAAATGTTGATCTAGCATTTCCATAATATTTATCTTTCAATTCAATACGAAAATTCACAACATGCATTGCAAAATAGGCTTATTCATCAAAGTTATTTTCTATTATATACTCACTTAAAATATCGTATTGTGGGAACCATTTCATAGTCATTACATTCCTGGGTAAGTCCACATTGCCTCCGTCCCATTTCCACAGAATCCGAATAGGCAGTTCCCTAAACGTCCCTAATAGCTCCTTCAATTTGTCCAAGGCCATTGTAGAATCTTTCACAGTAGAACCAAGGTTAACGTAAATAACTCCGTACTCTGCTTCATTTATAAACCTCTCGATTTCCTGAAAAAAACAGTTTTTTTTATATATTTTTTTAAACTATTTTCTCCTTTTCAAAAAAGATTTTGGAAATCTTTTTTTTGTGTAAGTATTACCTAGATATCTCAGAGTTTTTGTTCTATGTCCTCTAACTTACCGTAGGTATTATTTTCGGAGGTCTGATATGAATGCCGCCTATATCAATAACATTATCGGGCCTGGCAACACCACCGAATACCGACTGATGAGTATTTACAAACAACAAACTAGCGTTAGAGGCAATGCTTTCTAATGACGGCAAGTCGTCGCCTAGATATTTATAGAGGTACACGTGGTCAGTCACTTGTGAAGCTACATAGTATACCCAGTTAGCAACATGGTGCAAAACATAGCTCTTCAAACGATCGAAGAACCAAGGCTCTCTGCCGTAAGGTAACCCAGAATGACTGACATACGCAGAATTGAAAGTGATACCCAATCTGTTGTTTTGCCACGGTTGAATTGGTTGAGTATTGAATGCAATGTACGGTGCACTCAGATTAGCTGCCAATGCTAAGCCACAGTCACTGTTATATGACTCCACTAATATGACATCGTATCGAGGTTGGGACCTTATCATGTGTAGCACTTGGTGGTTGTTCATGAGTGTCTTGCAGTCGTCGTTGCCGGCTTTAGTCGCAACCAGCGTTTCAAACGGCACTCGCGATATTTCGTTTACTATCACTGACTCGAACGATAGGCCTTTGTAAACTTGTTGATCACTTAAAAGAATGTCTTTGTGCGTCGCTGGAGCGTTTGCCATTTGGAAATGGCTGATCAGGGTCACGTCATGGTTCCGATTGGCCAACTCTCGAACCAGGCCGCGGTACGTGAGGTAGTTGTTCCGGTTCAACGATGGAAATATGCCGAGGATCTTGTAACTATTCGTTGCTATGATGGTTGCGGCGAAAAACAATACAAAAATTGTGAGCTTGGACATTTTCATCACGGACGCGTTCGTATTGCCGCACAGTTTGTTTGTAACTACGTAGGTAGGTAGATGGAAACTGATTTGCTTGGTTATCTAATAATAGGTAAGGTTATGAGGTAATCGTTGATGATGACGGCACGGTGCTTTCGTAAGAATCAGAAATATTTTGTGAGTAACCGAGACGTCTCGATGCCCGTGACCTTGATTTACATCGCGAGGCGTGCCTCTGCCCTGGCAATGCGATGTCGACTGAATCACACCTTGACTTGACGAAACATAATGTTTCTGGTTTCGGTTAGAAACTAGAGAAAGCTTAATGTTATTGTTCACATGCAATCAGTCTGTCAGACAGAGTGCGATGCATGTGTGTGCATGCATTGTTGACCCGTCATTATCAGCGTGTACTGTGTACCGTGGTGGTATAAAGCAGAATGGTTAGGTAAATTTTTTTTTTTTTTTAATATTGTGGACAATTCACACAATACTACCCAGCCCCAAACTAAGCAGAGCTTGTAATATGTATATAATATGTAATATTACATATTTTCTGCTAAGTATATACTGGTACGTCATTTTTCGATACCTAAGGCTCAGAGGTCTGATAAGTTTTAGACAACTCATGATCAATGAATTAATGGATTGGGCAACAGGGTGTTATTCAACTAGTAGTTTCACTGATAGTTTGGAACTCAGATGTTTACTTTTACCTATTCTCTTATCTGTGGTACAAACCTACTACCTAAAGATGATAAATTCGTAGACAGATAGTACCGTGACAACTTAGCTCTTCCTAAATCTTAGTACCTACCTAGTTAGGGCGATCAAGCCTCGATTATTCAGTTTAAATGGGTAACTACTTCAATAAGAACGTTGACTTGTTTGAAACAAATCAATCATTGAAGTCAAGGAAGCGAGTGTTCAAATCGGATAACCAAAGTACCAAAAAACCGGAAAACCAGCTGATTTAAAAACCGAATAAAATTCGGATAGGGAGTTGGTTATGGATATTTACTGAAAGGAAACTTTAAAAGGAATTTATTTTATTTTATTTAAATAAAAATATTTCATAAACACCCAGACTTAAAACTAACATAATAATATGTTTAATTACTACAAAACGAATGCACAACCTGCAGAGCAAAAAGTAAAAACTGAAAATAACACACTCTCCAGTTTTTAGGGTTCCGTAGCCAAATGGCAAAAACGGAACCCTTATAGATTCGTCATGTCTGTCTGTCTGTCTGTCCGTCCGTATGTCACAGCCATTTTTCTCCGAAACCATAAGAGCTAGACTGATGAAACTTGGCGAGTAGATGTATTCTGTGAACCGCATTAAGATTTTTACACCAAAATAGAAAAAAAACTATAAATTTTGGGGGTCCCCATACTTGAAACTGAAACTCAAAAATTTTTTTTTCATCGAACCCATACGTGTGGGGCTATCTATGAATAGGTCTTCAAAAATGATGTTGAGGTTTCTAATATCGTTTTTTTCTAAACTGAATAGTTTGCGTGAGAGACACTTCCAAAGTGGAAAAAAGTTGGTCCCCCCCCTCTAACTTCGAAAATAGGAGAACGATAAAACTAAAAAAAATATATGTTGTTATTATTTACTACATTACTATGTAAACTTCCAACGATATTTGGTTTGAACGAGATCTAGGCAGTAGTTTTTTTTTATACGTCATAAATCGTAAACCGCAATTTACCTTTCGACGAACACAAGAACCTTTATATTATGTTACTTTATGCTACACTACGGAACCCTTCATGGGCGAGTCCGACTCGCACTTGGCCGCTTTTTTTAACCGACTTCCAATCAAAAAGGAGGAGGTTTTCAATTCGGTTGTATGCTTTTTTTTTTTTTTTTTTTTTTTTTTTTTAATGTTTGTTACCGCATAACTTCGTCATTTGTGAGCCGATTTGAAAAATTATTTTTTTATCTGAAAGGTACTGCTTCCAGATTGGTCCCATTTTAATTTTATTAAAATCGGTGTTGCCATTTTTTTTTAAATAATTTTTTTAATGTTTGTAACTGCATGCCTGCAATCGGCTTAGCCGTTTGGCAATGAAGTCGGTTTCTCAAGTTTTTTTTTTTTTTTTTTTTTTTTTTTTTTTTTTTTTATACAACTAAGTTGACAAACAAGCATACGGCCCACCTGATGGGAAGCGGTTACCGTAGCCTATGGACACCTGCAATACCAGAGGCATCACAAGCGCGTTGCCGACCCTTTAAAACTTTCAAAACGCCTTTTTTGAAGAACCCCATGCTATAGTCCTTAGGGAAAACCTCAGCAGGGAGATCATTCCATAGCCTGAGTGTTCGCGGGAGGAAGTTCCTCTGTAACCGAACGGTGCGCGACCAACCAGGCTCTAAGGTGTGAGGATGAACTCTCTGCCTATGGCGAGCAGTGCGATGATAGAATGTAGCTGTTGGCATGATGTCAAACAGTTCTTCAGAGCATACCCCATTATACAAGCGGTAGAACACGCTTAAAGTTTTTTAAACTTATAATTATTTAAATAGAGAACACGAAAGTACCGGATATTTTAACCTAACCGGTTTTTGCATGCCCTTCCAGATAGAATATAGGGCAACACTCCGAACCAATTTTGTTGTCCAATCATGTTCCGCGCGGTAATTTTATTCGGCTGTATAATTTCACTATCTCTCTGTTTATTAGTGCGTGCATTTAATTAAACTAAACTAATTTGGTTACAATGGTGGCTAAGTACCTACCTTTAACTACGAAATACGTTTAAATGTGGTCGAACGAACTTGAGAGAGACTATTCTCGAGCTGCAATGCATTATCGTGCCCACCACAGAGCTATACCTGTCTGTTTATGTACCTGTTACCAATCAATTTGTACTTATACCTGCCTAGCCTAGGTATTATTTGGTATGTTCAATCAAGCTTTGGGAGTACGGTAGGCATAATGGAGCTTGACTAACAAGGGTTTTAAAACGTGACTGGTTTTTGGTAGGTGATATTATACTAGTTTTATTATTTAATACAGTTCCTATTTCTTACTAACATAAGGACAGGGTTTTAGATAGAATGGACATGGTAAATAACATAAGAAATGGCGCACATTTTTCAGAACAAAAAATTCATGGATACACGACTGGGGTCGAAGTCGCGACCTTAGGATCGAACGTTGGGTTTGCGACCACTAGATCACTAGCGCTTTCATGTAACCGTAATTGCGTCTAAAAAGAAAAACTGACGAAGGCTAATTCTATTTAGGTTTATGTTTAGTAATCTAGCCGCTCAAAATATTGTGCATGGCAGTGGCAGTCAAATATAACATGAGACAGCTAAAAACGTAAAATTTTCACGAGAAAAGTAACATTACCAAAAATTATGTAGAAAACGATACACTACTTTATTAGGCCATTTTACTATACAAAAATAAAAACATTCTTTGATACCTTCCGTTTCTCGATATTTTTTTATGTTTGCTAGGAAATATTTTTAAATTTTATTTACATAAAAAAACATTATGGCAACGCTGAAAAGGAATCAAATAAAAGCAAAGCCAGTTACGTAGGTGGATAGTGGGTGCCGCGTGACATACTCGTAGGTGATCTCGCTTTGTCGCCGACACGACTAGACTAGACACCATCGTAAGGCTTCACAATAGGGCTGCCGAACCTTTGTTATGTTGTGTGAGACTTTTCATTGCAGAAAATATATAATGAGTAAGTACCTACCTAGTTTTTTCACAAGAAGTTTCAATGTAAATCAGAAGTTGATTTTCGCGTTTAGATCTGTTTGACCTCGCAATATTTTGATAAAAATAGCTTGAAACGAAATTAATTACCTAGGTACCTACAGTCAATGTCTAGAATATTGAGCCTCGCCTTCTAAGGCGCACTTAAAATCCTTTTACCACACTAGTTCGAAAGAACTAATGACACGACAAAAGAAAAGAGGTTCAGCTATTAAGTTTTCTAGTGAATCTATTGAACTCTACTACCTACTACAAATTTATTTTTGTAGTAGTAGAGCTCTTTGTGAAGGGCTCGTCCGGGGAAGTACTAACCACCATGCCTATTTCTGCTGTGAAGCAGCATTGCTAAAGTCGGTTTGAAGGGTGTGGGTGCCGGTGAAATTACTGGCACGTGAGGCTGAACATCTGTATGCCTCAAGTTGATAGACGCAGGGAAGTGCATCGCAGGGCACGTTCCTGACGTGCGTGACCAACTAGGCAATGCTTTGTTATACACTGAAAAAGTATAGTTGTTGAATTTACTAAACTCGCATGGTTTGAGCTTACAAGCAAAAAATTAACCAAATTCTTCGTTGTTTTTACAAAATACAATTATTAATTTTACCAAACCAGTAAAGGTTGACAGTTGCAATTTTGTGCTTAGTAGAATTTACGAAATCAATGTATTGGTTCCACTAAAGTATGATTTGTAGGTAAGTGCCATAAGCTGGCGCCTGCATCGCTACTAAAGTCATTTACATATTCAACAATCCTCAATGTTGGTTTTACTAAACCTAATACTATAACTACGGTTTAGTATATTCAACAGTAATCCTTTGTAGAATTTTCACATGAACGTCGATGTAATCAACAACGAGCTTTCGTAGAAACAACGTTCTAGTTTTGTAAAATAGTTCACGTAAGAACCGTCTGATGACGCATGCATCGCTACTAAAGTCATTTGCATATTCAACAATCCTCAATGCTGGTTTTACTAAACCTAATACTGCAACTGTGGTTTAGTATATTCAACAGCGATAATTTGTACAATTTACACATGAACGTCGATGTAATCAACAACGAGCTTTCGTAGAAACAACGTTCTATTTTTGTAAGATAGTTCCCGTAAGAACCGTCTGATGGCGCATGCATCGCTACTAAAGTCATTTGCATATTCAACAATCCTCAATGTTGGTTTTATTAAACCTAATACTACAACTACAGTTTGGTATTTCAACAGTAATACTTTGTAGAATTTACACATGAACGTTGATGTAATCAACAATGAGCTTTCGTAGAAACAACGTTTTAGTTTTGTAAGATAATTCCCGTGAGAACCATTTGATGGCTCATGCATCGTTACTACAGTTATTTGTAAAATGATCAATCCTGGTTATACAACTAGGCAGATTAAATAAGTCAAGTGAAAGGTAAATAAGGTTTTTTTCTGACAGGTGTAATGAAAGTTTACTGACGTTCTGTAAACTTTCATTACACCGGCCCAGCGTCGTCATCGTCACTGCCTTTAAAAGTCCACTGTTGGATGAGGCCTCCAGCATCTATTGCAATGGAGGGCTTTGCCATAATCACTACTCTTAGCAGACGGATTAGTGATCGCAGTATTGGTGTTGAGTACTCAGGTGGATGCTACCTACTGTACTGCTGTTTTACCTACTGTAAAAGCGTACCAGAAACAACTTTTGTTCTCGATGGCATTGATTTAAATGCTTGTAATAGGTATATATGTCTATGCTCGGTGGCTAATCAGCATCTACCACATTTTCTACAAACAAAACAACAGCCAGCTGCCAGCTGATGGTAGTTCCTGAAGGTTGCCATGAAGTTTGCAATATTTCATTGCCATTTAAGTTTTGTATTCACTGATGTTTGAAAATTCATACAAATTAATCGATAATAGTAGGCAGGTCGCATCGCTATGAGTATGATGCTTACAGATGTAAAATGTGACCTATTAAAATGGCTCTACTTTATGGCCTAATACTATAACACTCTGTTAGCGTATGAGGATAAAATGTTACCTATGTCGATGCAAGTAACTGTCTCTATAAGGTAGTTTACCTAACTACCTTATAGAGACAGTTACTTGCTAGTAACCTACCTACTAGTTAGTAACCTACTATCCTTAATTGTATTCAGCGTCCGATTATAAAACGAGAAGTACCTACCTAGCAAAGAAACTTACTTTAGGTTTAAGATCTTTATTATTAATTCTCTTAAGATTAAAAATCGCTTACGAGAACTAAAACAATGTTATACAAATGGGTGTTCGATTCGGGCTAAACAAAACAGATGTGGGTAGATTTGAAAAAATATTGTGGACGAAATAATGTTTAAATGGGGCCGGTTCACACTAGGTGATTTTGTTACTCTAATTTCGACAAAAAAGTATCACTCATCGGTACAGTCTTTTAAAATGTGGCGTTTAAGTAGTAATTTAAAGTGGGGTAATGTTTTTGATTCCTTAATGATTTTAGGTAAAGCGTTATACAACTGTGCCCCCTCAAACATAACATTCTTCTTGCCATAATTAGTTCTAGCTTTTTGTAGATGAATATTTTGGGCACGTCTCAGGTTACGCTTGTGTACGTTTTTGTTTATTTTAAAAGTTATTTGCGTTTGTATGTTGCTATTTAAAATTTTTCGTATTAGTATACAAGTGGTATAGTGATAAATTTGTGATATTTTCATGATTCTAGTATCTCTATAGATCGTCTTTGTCGGAGTGAGGTAATTATAGTGGAATAGTACTTTAACTAATTTATTTTGGGTTGTTTGCAGTCTCTGGAGGTTTGTCTTAGCTGCTGTACCCCATACTTCAATTAAGTAATCGAGATGAGGCTTTACAAGGGAGTTATAAATAGTGTACCTTACGTTTAGTGGTAGACATCTTGATATACCTCGCAGGCACCCCAGAAGAGAAGAGAGTTTTTTTAAGACTTTTTCCAGGTGTGGCTTCCATGATAATTTACCATCCAATAGAAGTCCGAGATATTTTTCTCTATCAACTTTATTGATAACAGCACCGTTTATAGTGAGAGGTTCGAAATCCGAGAGTTTTTTATTTTTGGCGGCAAATATTATGTAATTTGTTTTTGATGTATTGATGGTAAGTAAGTTGCATGAAAACCACGTCTGGAGTAAGCTCAGATCATTTTGGGCTTCAGTAATGGCTTCTTTTATGGTTTGACCAAAGTAAAATAGGCAGGTGTCATCTGCATAAACAGTGACATGGCCTTTCAGGCCAATGTTGTGTATATTGTTAATATATATTAAAAACAACAAGGGGCCCAATATAGAACCTTGTGGAACTCCACACAGAACAGGTTTAGGGCTGCTAACATTATTACCCATTTTAACTACCTGGAAACGATTTGAGAGGTATGATTTTAAAATTTGGATCGCTGGTCCTGTGATGCCAAGCGCAGATAGCTTTTTAAGTAGAATGTCATGGCTTACAGTATCAAAAGCTTTTTTTAGATCTATAAAGACACCGACAGCAATATGCTTTTTATCAATGTTAGTTTTTAGTTTTGTTATCAGATCAACTGTAGCTGAAAGCGTATTCGATTTTGACCTAAAACCATACTGTCGCTCAGATAGTATGTCATTTGATGTTAGATAGTCATTAAGCTGGTCGTGCAGGATTTTTTCAAAAATTTTTGATATCGTCGGTAAAACAGAAATTGGTCTGTAGTTTCCCGGGTCAAGTTTTGAACCTGCTTTATGGATCGGAGTAACCTTAGCGAGTTTAAGAGTATCTGGAAAGTATCCCTCTTGTAGACATCTGTTTATACAATTTGTCAGGCATTCACTGATAGGGACCTTAAGACATTTAATTACCTTAGCACTGATACCATCGAAACCAGAACTAGTATTTAATCTTAAGTTATCAATATATTTTTTTACTTCAGTAATAGTAACTGGCCTAAATTCTGTTAATATGTGTGTGCTTGTATTTGAATTACTTTGTATGGTTTGTGTGTCATAGTTTTGATTTTGTGGAGATATTTGCTTACTGAGGGTTATCCCTATGTTTGCGAAAAAGTTATTAAAATGCTCGCATATTTGTACGGGGTCTGTAATAGTACCTTGATCAGTTAATAGTTTGATGGGAGCACAGTTATCTCTTGTTTTGTTGTTTGATAGGTCGTTGATGAGTTGCCACATTTTTAAAGGCTTACCTTCGCAATTTTTAAATTGCTTGTAGTAGTATTCATTCTTCATAGTTTGTATGTATTCAGAGGTTTTGCTTCTTTCTTCTTTAAATTTTGTTTCAATTTCATGGTTTTTTGGATTTTCTTTGTGTTGTTTCCAGAGTTCATTTCGGGTGTTAATTTTTTTTATTACCTCATTGTTTATCCAGTCTTTCTGTGGGGGGTTCAAAATCTTTGTTTTGGTTATTCTATTTCTTTGGGTTGCTAGTAGTATGGATTCCTCAAAATTTTGGTAATCATCGTGTGCTAAGCTTATGTTTTCTATTGATAGGTACATGTTTTTGTAGTCTAGAGTTTCGTATTGTATTTTCTTTAAAGGTTTAGGCTTATGTTGTTTTACTTCAAAGTATATCTGTTTATGATCAGACAAAGCAGATTCTATTATTGCCATATGAAAATCACGCTCTTTCAGGTTGGTACAAACGTGATCAAGTATAGTCTTGGTGCTTGATGTTTCGCGTGTGCAGAAATTCTTGTTTAGTTTATTTAATAGTGTGTAACCATGTTCGAAAAGCGTCTTTCTATATTCTTTGATCGATCTTTCCTTTTTTAGTAGGTCGAAATTAAAGTCACCAAAAACTATTGCTCGTTTGCGTTGCTCCAAAGCCTCAGAGAAGGTTTCAAGAAAGTTGCTAGCATTTGTTCTTTCCGGTTTGTAGATAGCTCCAATATCCAGCGAGAATCTTTCGAGGTGTATCCAAAGGTAGTGGTTGTCTTGTTCACATTTGCTTTCTATGAAACTATGGTTAAGGTTATTATGGACGTATATTGAGACTCCTCCTCCTCTAGAGTGTGTTCTATAATTGTAGTGGTGGGTAAAGTTTGGTAGCTTCATTCTCTTTGCCTCTTCTTCTGATTTGATCCAGGTCTCTACTAGTATAATAACGTGAATTTTCTGCAATGATGATACTATACATCTTAATTCATCGAGTTTTCCAGGTTTTACTAAGCTTCGCACATTGGCATACATAAAATTAAGTGATTTTGCGGACCTGTTAATGATCGAGTAGTTGCTTACAACTTGGTAGGTTATCTTTTCGTCATGTTGTTGCCCAGATAGATTATTTGTAGTGCTCGTGACGGTTTCTAGTTTTTTGGAACATATTCCGTTATTTTCGGTGTGCCCCTGATGTATTTTATTGTCAGGTTCTTTTCACCGTTCTGCGTTCTGCGGTCAAGTTGCTCTCTTAGAAGTTTCATTTGGTTCTGTTGGCAGGCAGTCTGATCTGAGTATATCTTGACGTTGCTATCTGACACATTCTGTTTGTTTCGTAAAATAAGTTTAGCATCTTCTTGCGTTGGAAGAGTTGCTTTTAGTGCTCTTTCTTTATCAGAACTATATTTGCCAAGCCTCCGCACTTGGACAGGACGAGGACATTCTTTGAAGCATTGTTTAGTAATGTTTAACACTTCCTCTATGTCTGAGGTATCTCTTTCTTTCCAGCTTTCTTCCTTTGGTTCAGGTATTCCTCTGATGATTATGTTTTTCTCTCTGCGGTATCTTTCTTGGACTTCAGCATATATATCGTCATTGGTAAGAATTTGAGCTGTCTCAGGTACATTTGGAGTAATTTTAAGCTCCTGTAAGCTAGATTCAAGTTTATTAAATCTTTCTTCTGTCACCTTCTGGAAGGTTTTTAATTCAGTTACGTCAGATTTAATCTTGGTATGCTCGGTAATTATATTTTGTGTTGTGTTTTGTAATGTTTTCATATCTTCTTTTATTACCGAGACATCATTAGCAATTTTGCATAGAACTTGGTTTTGTGCTTCCATAAAGTTTTTCATCATGGATGACATTTCATTACGAAAAATCGTGAAGTCTTTGGCCAGGTTACATTCATGCTCCGGTTGCTTACGCTTCGAACGGAAAGTTGCTTGTTGCAAGCTCGCTATTTCGGATCCCATCCTTGACAAATCTGGTTCTGATCCTCCCTGACTGCCGCCCGGTGGAGATCTTGCTACACTCATTCTTCAAGTTTTCCTCCCGTGTGTTTCCGCCCCAAAACACGTTGAGAAACGATCGCGTTTGTTCGGTAGGCGAACGGGCCCGAAGAGTGAGATGGTTATCGGATTGCGTTTTCTTGCACTAGGGGACAACGGAGCGGATATGTCACAACACACTTCTATTTTTCAAGCCACAATTGATTCTAGACTGCTATATTTTAGTTCGAGAATCGCGTGAACTGTTCAGGATTAATTTTAGAATAAATTGGTAACACGTCTGCTTTGTATGCTCGTCGAACGTCCTTTATCATAGTTTTAATAGGTAGGTACATACCTACCTAGGTAATATATCTTATCGCCATTCGCATGCGAAAGTCAGGTTCACCCTGCCAAAAAACAACCTTTTTACTAAAGTGATATTGTACAATCAACCCTCGTGTTTAGTTTATTTAACATTTTTGTTTAGTAACTGACACGTGATGATTGGATGGATCTTTCTGTTCATTTTTCTAGTGTCTTGACAGTAGCAAGCATAGTTTTATGCCATTCATTCATAGAGATAAAAAGCAGCCAAGTGCGAGTCGGACTCGCCCATGAAGGGTTCCGTAGCAACAAGTAACATAATAAAAAGGTTCTTGTAGTTCGTCGAAAGGTAAACTGCGGTTTATGATTTATGACGTATAAAAAAAACTACTCACTAGATCTGGTTCAAACTAAATATCGTTGGAAGTTTGCATAGTAATGTACAACATATATTTTTTTTAGTTTTATCATTTTCTTATTTTAGAAGTTAGAGGGGGGGACCAACTTTTTACCACTTTGGAAGTGTCTCTCGCGCAAACTATTAAGTTTAGAAAAAAACGATATAAGAAACCTCAACATTATTTTTGTAGACCTATTCATAGACACGTATCGGTTCGATGAAATTTTTTTTTTGAGTTTCAGTTTCCAGTATGGGGACCCCTAAAATTTATTATTTTTTTTTCTATTTTTGTGTCACAATCTTAATGCGGTTCACAGAATACATCTACTCGCAAAGTTTCATCAGTCTAGCTCTTACGGTTTCGGAGAAAAATGGCTGTGACACGGACGGACAGACAGACAGACAGACATGACGAATCTATAAGGGTTCCGTTTTTGCCATTTGGCTACGGAACCCTAAAAAGCATCCATCTTACTGCAAGTTCATCTCTGTGCGTTTGGAGTGAACGCAATATGCCGTTCGCACGTGATTGGCGCGAGCGCAGCGACCGACGGGACAACAGCGCCACTCTGCGACGATGCTGCGACCCGCAGTGTACTACTTAGCCTCACACCGAGAGCACGCCCGTTTGCGCCCGGGATACGCGTCATTATAATGTGAATGCTTAACTATGACTAATTATCTTGTGAACATAATATTCATAAACTCTATAAAGTGACTCTGGTGTTTCCCCGACGCTAGGCGGCTAGGCTACAACATAAAACAATTTAGTGAAGTAGAAAATATGGGAAAAAGGCATACCTATATTCCTGCGAGAGGCAAACTTGTAGACCGATACCACAACCAAAGACGCCTGTTGAGGAAATCTGGCCTCATTGATAAAAAAACCCTGAAAAAAGCCCCTTGCTCATGAACATTGTTGAAGGTATGAACCATATTTTTGCCATTATTCATTAACGCCCAGTACCTACCTACCCACTTCAGTTGGATTTTATTTCAGATCACCAGTTAAACAACCGAGGAAGAAGTATCTATGAAATTGTTTCTCATATTCAATAGAGAACTTTGGACAGGAATAACGGAAAAGTGGAGAAATTACGAAGCCAGGATTTGTCTGCAAAAGACAAATCTATCCAGGACATAATTAACGAGTGGCTCAAGGCAAGCTTAAGCTACAAGTTGGTAAGTATTATACATAAAAAAAACCCAGAACTCCAGAACCAGAACATAATTATAAAACCCGCTTTTAAAAGTCTTGTCCACGATTTCTACTTTAATTCGGGATATGTACTATATTTATATATGTTCGTGTATTATATATTATAGGGTAGGTATATATTCGTATATTTATTTATTTCTATTATCTTATTTTATATTTATATTGTTTTTTATAGGTTATTATCGAAGGAAAGGTAGAAGGAAAGAGAGGAAGAGGAAGACCAAGGATAAGCTACATGAGCCAAATAAAAGCAAAGATCGCCGTCATGTCGTATAAGGAGGTCAAGGAGGTTGCCCTCAAAAGAAATACCTGGAGGAAAATGCATACATTACGCTGACAAGAGCGTTGCTCTTAAATAAGAAGAAGGTATTTATAATTATTTTTTATAGGTATTTTGTACGTAGTTTATAGCGAGTTACGTAGGTTTATCAAAACTGTTTTCACTACATTTTATGCACGCCAACCTCTTTGTTTTTACCTGTCATGGTTGGCTGGTAGAAAATGCTGTCTAGCATTAAGCTCGCCTATTGTCACGTATTTTTGGTGCAATAAAGAATTAAATAAAAATAAAATAATTATAATGTATTTAATTTTAATTATTTTTTTGTTACAGAACCAGAGAACGAAAACCAGACTTCGTCAAGAGGAGCACCTGGCCAAAGGACTTACGTGCCAACCGTTGTTGTGGCCATCGAGCAAAGGCATTACGGACTTTTGCGTACTTTTCGAAACTGTCTTAGTAGTAAATAATATAATATTAGGTAGTAAATAATATTTACTAAGTACAAATCCCATTATAATAAAATTTTGCTATTTTCACAGTTATTGTTATTATTGAATCCTTATCCACCCAAATTAAAGAAGTTTTTCTATGAATTGTAACATTTGTTCATGTGGTTAATTTACAATCTAATAACGAAATGATTGTATGCATGTTCAAATTTCTTTGATTTGTGATTTACTTGTACGTGCATATTTTATGGGTCCTATTTTGTATTTTAACTTTGTACTATTGCTTTTTCTTAGGATTGTTTTACACCATTTGCTTTCGTATATTTTAGTCTACTTTGGTATGTTTTTCTTATATATGTTGTGTGCTTTTACCCTGTAACATTGTACTGTTTCGGAAAATGTTTTGTGACATTTGCTTATTTGTTTGTTTGCTATAAGCAGGTAAGTAGGCACTCTACGAATACTACCAATTTTTAAGATGTTGGTACGTACACGTTTTAGTTGCCTGTAACCTCTTAGGTGATTGGATCTACTCATGAAATAAAATATCTTATGTGTTGTATAGCCGCAAAAAAATCGCCAACACACATAATTTTATTTCACCTAAGAGGTTAACAGGTAATTAAAACACGTAGGTATGTAACAATCCAATATTCGTGGAATACCTACTATACGAAAATTTATAAGTAAATGTTACATAAGCAGTTTTGTAAGCGGTACTATATTATAGGGTAAAATATTACAACTTATTTTGTAGAATATACCAGAGTTATACTTGTAAAATATATGAAAGCAAATCGTCAAAATTACAAAACTGATTTTGAGAATTACTAAACAGGACCCGTAAATTTTGCAAACCAGATATAGCAAATGCTACAATATAAGTATTGTACTGTCTACAAATTAAATAGCTTACATATACGAAACTGCTTTAGTAGGAAATTCTAGGAAATTCTAAACATGTTTCGTTATTTTTGCGAAACATTCTAGTAAATGCTACAACATTAGAATAGTATTACGTACAAAACAAACAGCGTAGAATATACTAAACTGATTCAGTAAGAAATACTAAACTTGTTTCATAAATATTACGAAACAAAATGTAGTAAATGCTACAAAATAACTATGTTATTATGTACAAAATCAATTTCGAGTATTCTTCAAATAATAACGCTAAATTACTAACGTAAAATTCAAATTTTATTAAACTTACTATGACGAGTTTTACGATTTACAGTATTGTAAATATTCAACAATTTTTGTTTAGTAAAATCAACAAAGATGTGTGTAGGACCTATATTAACCCTTGATTTTCGTATAAAATACTAGGAATTTTGTAAATTCAACAACTATTTTTTTTCAGTGTAGGCGATTTTTACCACTTAACATCAGGTGGCCATTATGCTTGTTCCATCAACTAGTAGTTGTATAAAAAAAAACCTATTTAACATTCACAATGCATGTATTATTTTTCTAGTTCAAAGCCTCAGTGAGTAAGATATCAACCGCAGCCTTTCCAACAATTATATTCACATTTGTAAGGCGCTTTGAAAACGAACCCCAACAACATAAAAATATAATTACAAGTGGGAAGTTGCCCACTTAAATATAGATTTACCCTTCGAAGTGCTACTTGATGGGCCCGTGAGGTGTGAGATCCATCAAATCTCGATTGTACCCTCTCCTCTCAATTATTTCCTCCTCTGGGATGACAACTTTATTTTTAAAGGGTTACGTCAGGATGACTGGCGTTCTAGGAACTTGTATTACTTTTGTAGGGTAGGATTAGTGGGGCTTGTAAATAAAATATTATCTATAGGGCAGGATAATATTATATATTATGTAATTTATATAAAAAGATCTGGACAGGTTTTTTATTGGTTCGTCAGTTTTGGAAAAACGGAACTTTTATTATTTATGAATATTAATTTCTTATACAGAATACATCCAGCTTAAGTAAGGTGTAACCCTTGTGAAGCCTGAAGGGTCGCCAGCTGTGCAGCCGCTAGCAGACGTGAATGTGGTGATTCCAACCTGTAATTACAACACACGTATCACACTGGTGGTAATTAACAAACGCAGTTCTATCTAGGTACTAATCGTAGCATAATTAATAAATCACGTGTACACCACAGATATACACCACAGACAATAACTGCACCTCGAAACATGAGATGGGTAATAATTATGTATATTGTATGTAGTATGTATCATTTATGTAGGTATATTGTATTTTGTTATCTGTTTATTATAATTTAATACACAGTTTATGTAGGTATATATTCCTTTAACAGTCTTCCCTTTTTGTTTTATTTTTATTTTTTGTGTGACGTCACCTCTTCGTAAAGGCTCCGCCTGAAAACCAGCGCTGCTTGGCATGGTAGATGATACCTTGTCAGGCAGAAAAAAGCTGAGTCGGGGCCTATTTGGCATAATTATGTTCATTAGGTATTGTTATTATGTTGTGAACGTCTACACCCATGTCTACTTATTATGTCAAATAAATGTATTTTCTTTCTTCTTTCTTTCTTAGCATAGTCCCAACTAAAGCACTCACCAAGACTCTTCTGAATATGTTCACACTGACAACCAGTGGACCACCGGTGTCTCCTGCACAGACGCCGACCCCACCAACGCCGCTTGTGCACAGATGTGTGTTCTGGAGGATGCCGGCATAGAACCTGGCACATTCTTCATTGCTCATTACTTGAAGGTTGACAGAATGGACCGTTTGTAACAGGCTCAAACTCCCACCTGAAAAAAAAATATATTGTAGAAAATTCATACAGCACTATCTAGCCCCAAACTAAGCATAGCTTGTACGATGGGAACCAGATATCTGATACAATTCATTTACTTTTTTTATCAATACACTCATAAAATGCTATATTTTACACCCAGCCAAAGAACAAACATCTGTGTTCACCACACAATTTCGTCGCAAATACTTCGTCCCCATCGAAACTCGGTGGGGGCCGAACCCACGCCCCCCAGCGCAGAAAGTAGACCTTTTTTTAACCATCTTTTGGTCATAATCTGAACTGATATTACGGTACTTCTATCTGACCTGTCAGGGCTGTCATAATGAAAAGAGACAACATTAGCTGGTCTAGTCAATAACCAGTCTTACCTAAGTCTAGGACTTAAGGATTAGGTATAAGTAGATTGATGGATACATACCTTCAGTGGTAATTCCATATCCAGAGGCAAGTGCGGTGGAACCGGCCCAGTTGTTAGCGAGTTCACTCGGAGATAGTGGCGTATCAATAGCCTGTATAGTTACTGTAACAAAAATAGGCTGATCTCTTAATCACATTTAAATGGAAAGCGGCCAAGTGCGAGTCGGACTCGGCCATGAAGGGTTCCGTAGCAGTAAGTAATAAGTATAATATAGAAGTTCTAGTAGTTCGTCGAAAGGTACATTGCGGTTTACGAATAATGACGTAAGTATTAAAAAAAACTACAAGCTAGATTTCGTTCAAACCAAATATTGTTGGAAGTTTACATACTTAGTAATGTTTATCATATGTATATATTTTTTAGTTTTATCATTCTCCTATTTTAGAAGATAGAGTGGGGGGACCAACTTTTTACCACTTTGGAAGTGTCTCTCGCAAAAACTATTAAGTTTAGAAAAAAACGATATAAGAAACCTCAACATTATTTTTGAAGACCTATTCATAGATACCCCACACGTATGGGTTTAATGAAAAAAAGTTTTTTGAATTTCAGTTCTAAGTATGGGGACCCCCAAAATGTATTGTTTTTTTTTCTATGTTTGTGAGAAAATCTTAATACGGTTCACAGAATACATCTACTTACCAAGTTTCATTAGTGTAGCTCTTATAGTTTTTTCGGAGAAAAGTAGCTGTGACATACGGACGGACAGGCAGACAGACAGACATGACGAATCTATAAGGGTTCCGTTTTTGCCATTTGGCTACGGAACCCTAATAAAAAAAGATTGCCAGGATACAAAACAAAGTTACCTATATCTTATCGTAAAAGGTATTTACGTCTTTACATTAGTCTTCTTGTCTTGTCAGTTCTTCAGTTGCTTAAAGGATTTTTAGTGCTCCTCAAAGAGGCTCCTTTCGTGCACTTGACACATGTTTTCGAATTTTCTTGGTTCTTAGACATGCCGATTTCTTTACAATGCTTTTCTAAACCATTTGGGAGTACTGGTGTAGTGCACATTAATTTAATTTTATTTCAAGAGCGACTGCTGTATACAAAATGAATTACATTGCAGGAAACATTGATAACGCATTATTTTATAGCTTACTCTCTTGTACCGCTTCCAGGAAGTCAAAGTGCAGAAAAGATCAGAAGCAGACTTACGTGAAAATTCAACCGAAGGTATACGGAGCACGCAAATATCATTGAGCACTAAACGAGGCACGAAATCGGGGTGAATGGTCGGAGTGACGTCGGTGATCCTGGTTCCTCCAGAGAACAGGAAGTAAGAACCGAGGACAACAGTGACGGATGAGGCTACGACGGTGCCGTCATCGATGCAATGGGCGCTTGTGAGGACTTTGGTGTCGCTGATGAGTGCACCACCACACATGGAGGTGGATCCTGACACGCTCATGATAAGACCAGCCTGTAAGTTATAATTAGTTCAAGTTGTTGTTGGTTTAGGCAGTAGTAAACAATAATTAATACTAGACTACTTAGTTAGTTCGCCCCGAACTGAGATCTCGTGATGCTATCCAAATATAGGTAGATGGTAATCAGAAAAAAATGTGCCACCATCATACATTGTGTTTTATCTACTTTGAGAAAGTATTTCTGTCCAGATAAGGGAAAAAAAAGTAATGAGGGATAGTCAGAGGCAAGGCCAAACAGGGGTCTGGCCTTGGCTCTGGCTATCCTTTACTAACTTTGTATGGTAAACAAGTTTTAACTCAATTGGCCAATTGATAGAAGAGTTCCGTTGGACAGACCTTGGCTCCATCAACAGAACAGGTCGCTTTTACCATTTTATGACAACTGAGTACCTCCTTAAATTATTTCAAGAAAAAAAATAAGAAAAAGCAAACGAATTGACCGACCAGTAGTAAAACCTTGGTGTCAACGAAATTCTTAGAGATGGGAGCTCTCGGATCGTTGGTTGTCTTAATTTAACCTTTTTTTTTGAATAGCAAAAACTGAGTGTCCTAGAAAAAAAGTAAAAACTGTATTGGAATGTCCAAACAAACTTCTTTCATATGACATGTAACTTGTTTTTTTTGTGTAACTTTTTTTATTTTTGCACCCTGAAAAAACCCCATATCTTAATAACCCCTCATCCGATTTCACTCATATACTTACCAGTAAATTTCTCAAGCACAAGCTATCGACTTATCAAATTTCATGCAGATCGGATCAACGATTCGAGAGTTATCGTCGGACAAACATACATAAATACATACATACATACGCACATAAAATGCCAAATCGCCCAAGTTGTTTGTAATATCTTCGTTCGCTTCGCTCACTCGATCAATTAAGCGCTTTAAGAAAATTAATTGTAAAGATTATTTGGGTAAGTTCTTTGTTAGGTTTTTTTAAACTTTTGCTAGTAGACGAAGTTTCTATTAGGTGGCTCACACTGATGTAAAGGGATGAGTTTTGGTGGTTGGTAAATAAAATGCAAATAAAAGTAAGCAACTTTGTTGATTAAACCCTGATAAATATTTACCTGATACGGAACCGAAATTGGAGTAGTTGAGGAACCTCCAACGACCCTTTGCCCGCTAATGATGCCATCTTCAAACTCCTTTATTTTCTGTGCTTGAGGAATACCGAACTTGCGGTGATAATCATAAACTCCGTTTGCTGGGGATGGAGAGTCTTGAGCTTCAGTAGCATAGGCTACTGCTACTATTACTGAAAGCACTCCGATCGCAGCCCTCATCGTCGATACTTTTGCAAGTAATGAGCTGATTAGGTGCTGGTTTTTTTTAAGTACCGAAGCAAAAACATATTAGTGATAATTATATCTTTGTCAGATAGTCAATTTATCTATTTAATTAGTTTTATCATAGTCTTGGCGTTCTTTTTATCTTAAGCAGCGCAATAATATTAATTGACGGAAAAAACCCATATTCAAATGATGTTTATTGTTGCTACAGCATGTATAAAATACTAAACATATTTATCTGTACGTACATCATCGGGTTGATAAATGTTATCGGGTGGAAATTTGAAGATGGTATAGCGTCTTAAATAATATCCAAGGTACTAATATAGCGGTACTCTTACTATGCGTCCTGATCAGAAACTTTAATTTCCAAAATGTCTAGGAAAATATAAGGACGCCTTACTACGAATAATCACTCAGTCAGTATAAGTAGTGCATTTTTTTCACTAATTGCACTGTTTAAATTATGTACAATAGGCACAAATGACTGTCTTCATTTTGAAGATCTTGGTAGGTATGGTGTCTTCATTCTTTCACGAGTTTATATGCTAGCACAAGGATATGATAATGCTTTTGTAAATATTCTACAATTTTCGGGGTAACATTTCTCCATTTTAAAACAGTCCTAATCCTCAAGATCCGATTGGATTGGAAGATAGGACAGTCATTATACTTAATTATGTTGATAAAATTAAATAAAAGTTGACGTCATGATAATATTACATAACTAAAACGTGCACGTGCGCATCTTCGAAATTGTATTGTTCTTAGCAGAGCCATATGGTCATCTCATTTCATGGGTAAAATCCAGTCCAATGAGTTTATCTGTCCAAAATATTATGTGTACTAAGCCAGTACCTACTGTCAAACGATTTTACTTGTGAAAGGTGTATGGGCTTCAGGAATGTAATTTTACATAGGTACAACGTTTTTCCCTTTATTTTTTTAAATCCCTCAGGTGGTTGTGCTGCAAAATTTTGCCACATAAGAAAGTTATTTGAGCTTTAGCGGTTACCAGAAAAAAACGTTCTTTAATAATAAATAATAATAATAAATGTTTGTGGACAATTCACACAACACTACCCGGCCCCAAACTAACTTTGCTTTGCGATTCTTTGGGGTTTGTGTTGGCGACCCGAATTCATTGCTAGCAAGTGTAAGTACAAAGTAACGAGAAGTTAAAAGTTATTTGATACTGAAACAATAGTATCGGTATCAAATGACGTTAATAACTGCGTACCTACTTTCAAAAATGCTAATCACTTTCTGTCAGCATTGTAGGTACCTGCTGTTATTATAAAGTTTTATTGATAGGTTATACAGGGTATCCCATAAGTCAACGTCCAGCCGAAAACGGGGGATGCGCCAAGTCATGACAGTTATTAAAAAAATATAATAAAAAAAAATTGTTATGTAACGTTCGAGTTATGAGTATTTAAAAAAAACAGAAAAACTGACACCCTGTGATGATCTTTTAAGTCCTGTGACTACAAATATTAACTTTTCATGAAACTTTTTTCTGCAACGTAAGCATGAATAACCCTTCTGTAAATTACAATTCAAAATTAAACCATAACTGCCTCAGTTTTCAATGAAATCGTGAAGTTTTGGCCAACGTTTCATTTCAGATAACTCATCATCATCATCATCAACCTATTGCAGTCCACTGCTGGACATAGGTCTCTCCCATGGCGCGCCACTGAGCCCGGTCTTTGGCTCTTCCCATCCAGTTGCTGCCCGCCACCCTGCGCAAGTCGTCGCTCCATCTAGTCTGAGGGCGTCCTACACTACGTTTGCCTAAACGCGGTCTCCACTCCAGAACTCGTTTATCCCAGCGGTTATCTGTTCTTCGGCAAACATGACCGGCCCACTGCCACTTCAGCTTGCTTGTTCTTTGGGCTATGTCGACAACTTTGGTCCTCTGTCGAATGACCTCGTTCCGGATCCTGTCTCTAAGAGAGACTCCGAGCATAGCCCTCTCCATAGCTCGCTGAGCGACTTTTAACCTATGGACCCGTCCTGCCGTGAGTGTCCACGTTTCGGCTCCGTATGTCATAACTGGTAGGACGCACTGATTAAAGACTTTGGTTTTCAAGCACTGTGGGATGGGCGACGAGAAGACCTGACGAAGTTTCCCAAATGCTGCCCAGCCAAGCTGAATTCTCCTACTTAGCTCCTTTTCAAAGTTGTTTCTGCCTAGCTGGAGGATCTGCCCGAGATAGACGTATTCCTCAACAACTTCGAGGGTAGAGTTAGCGACCGTGATCGGTACTGGGGTAATATGCTCATTGACCATGATTTTGGTCTTATCCAAGTTCATGCCCAGTCCGACCAGTCGAGAGGCATCAGCTAAGCTGTTCAGCATTTGCTGTAGCTCCTGCAACGATTCTGCCATGATGACGATATCGTCCGCAAATCGCAGATGTGAGATATACTCGCCATTTATGTTAATGCCCCGTCCATTCCAGTTCAGTGTCTTAAACAGATCTTCCAACGCGTTTGTGAACAATTTCGGGGATATGACATCCCCTTGTCTCACTCCGCGGCGCAGTTGGATAGGTTTAGACTGCTGGTTTTGTACTTGGACGGTCATTGTAGCGGAGTCATAAAGGCATCTCAGCACCTCGATGTATCGCCAGTCAACTTGGCATCGCTGCAGGGACTCCAGAACAGCCCAGGTCTCGATGGAGTCAAACGCCTTCTCATAGTCCACAAACGCTAGGCACAGAGGCTGATTATACTCCTCTGACTTCTGTATAATCTGGCGCACTGTGTGTATGTGGTCTATGGTGCCGTATCCTCCTCGAAACCCAGCCTGCTCTGGTGGCTGAAACTCATCAAATCTTCGGGCTAGACGATTTGTGATTACCCTAGAAAACAATTTATAGATGTGGCTTAAAAGTGAAATAGGCCTGTAGTTCTCCAGTAAGGTTTTGTTCCCTTTTTTGAAGAACAACACAACTAGGCTCTTATTCCATGCCACTGGAGTTCTCCCATTGGTGATGACAGAGTTAAATATACGCTGAAGCTCCTGAAGGATTGGTGTGCCACCTGCCTTCAGGAGCTCCGACGTTACTCCGTCTTCTCCCGGGGCCTTTCCATTCTTTAATTGTTTCAGGGCCAGTTCGATTTCGTCTAGGCTAATTTCAGGCAGGTCTTCGGTGTAGTGGCGGGTTAATGTAGCTCTTGCGTCCTCGTTACTAGGTTGGGGTTGTAATGCGTGCGAGCTGTACAACTGACTGTAGAATTTCTCAACTTCGGTGAGAATCTCTGGCTTGGAGACGACGGTTGTGCCTGTGTCAGTTTGCAATGCAGTCAGGTTGCTTCTCCCGAGGCGCTGAATAAAAACCTTTGATCCCCGGTTTAGCTCTATAGCTTTCTCTATACATCGAGTATTGAAGCACCGGAGGTCACGCCGTACCAGCTTGGTAATATGTTTATTGAGCGCCCGTTGTTCTGACTGCGCTAATGATGGTGTTTCTCGTCTTTTTTCCATTAGCCTGAGAGTCTCCTCCGAGAGTTTTGACTTCTTGCCCGTACGTTGCATGCGACAAAATTGCACCCCTTCATCTCTGAGGACGGTACTCACATTGTCTAGGTCTTGGTCAACGTCATCCGTGGTTTCCAAAGCAGCGAACCGATTTTCCAGAGCAAGCTGGAATTTTTCGGAACCCATCGCGGCTTGGAGCAAGTTTGGGCGGAGCGTGGACTTCATTAAACGGCGACGTTCGAGGTTGTAATTGATATTCAGAGTGCCTCGGACAAGTCGGTGATCACTCCCGGTTTTAAACCTATTGAGCACACTGACATCTCTGAATATACGTCTTTTGTCTGCTATGATGAAGTCAATCATATTTTTCGTACCACCGGGGCTCTGCCACATCCACTTTCTTTGAGGGCTTTTCTTGTAGAACGAATTCATTAAGAAGAGCCCCTCTTTCTCCAAGAAGTTTATCAGCATTTGGCCCCTTTGATTCCTTCTTCCACACCCATGAGTTCCTAAACACGTTTCGCCGCATGTCTTTACTCCCACCTGTGCGTTGAAGTCCCCCATGATAACATTAAAGTGAGCTTTAGCGGTTGTGTGTAGGGCCTTAGAAATATCTTCGTAAACGCTTTCCGCTTCATCATCTGGGCTTAGCGAGGTTGGTGCATAAACCTGTATAACCTTGAGAAAGTATCTCTCGGTCAACTTGATGATGAGGTACGCTACCCTTGTAGATAAGCTGGAGATTTCAATAATGTTATCAATGAGGGACTTATGAACCAAGAACCCGATACCCCCCTGGGATTTTTTATCCCCTTCTCGAAAATACATCAGGTGGCCTGATTCCAGAGTAACTGTGTCCTCCCCCTCTCTTCGGACTTCCGATAGCCCGAGAATATGCCACCTTATGTGTGTAAGTTCCGTTTCGAGTTGCTCTAGGTGCTCATCAAGCCTTATCGTTCGTCCGTTATACGTTGCCAAGGTCAATTCTTTTTGTTCTTGGCGGCCTACCGTAGCCTGGAGATTCTTAGCACCCCCCGCCCCGCCGTTACCATGACCGCCGCCTTGGCCAGGAATGGTGAGGCTGCCGGGAACTGGGGGCCGTTTTTTGTTTGTGCCTTGCATTGGGAGGTAGTGCCCATAATCGCCACGCTGGGCTTGCGCGTTGGCGATCGCAGGACACAGCTGATTGCACCGTTGACGCTGCTGCCCGTCAACGGCCAGAGAGATTTAGCTGGGTCAGGTTAGGAAGTGCTATACCGCATTCGACCGGTCGTAAAAATTGGCGCAATTATCCAGGATTCCAAAATGGTATAATACTTGCTAGAGTACTCCTTAGTTTTGGAAATAAAAAATGTTTTTTCAACTAAACCAGATTTCCAATCAATTTTATTTCAATAGATAAACCCTTTAAATGATGGACTTAAAATGCCTACTCTGTGTTTTTAAGTGACTCACAATTAAATAAATAAATAAATAAATATTGTGGACAATTCACACAACACTACCCAGCCCCAAACTAAGCAGAGCTTGTAATATGGGAACCAGATAACTGATATAATACTTGAATACATTTTTTTTTTTTTTTGTAAATACATACTTAGAATACAATATAACACTCAGACAGAGAACAAACATTTATGTTCACCACACAAATATTTGTTCTCGGTGGGGATCGAACCCACGACCTACAGCGCAGAAGGCAGAGCTACTACCAACTGAGCTAGAGGCCAGTCACAGGCGGTTTAGTTGAAAACTCCGGTTTAGTTGAAAAAAACATTTTTTATTTCCAAAACTAAGGAGTATTCTAGCAAGTATTATACCATTTTGGAATTCTGGATAAATGCGCCAATTTTTTAAGCTACATGCCATGATAGTGTAGTACATTTTTTTTGCGGTACAGAAGGTTAAAGTTGGGTGATGTAATTATCTGAAATTAAACGTTGGCCAAAACTCCACGATTTCATTGAAAACTGAGGCAGTTATGGCTTAATTTTGAATTGTAATTTACAGAAGGGTTATTCATGCTTACGTTGCAGAAAAAAGTTTAATGAAAAATTAATATTTTGTAGTCACAGGACTTAAAAGATCATCACAGGGTGTCAGTTTTTCCTGTTTTTTTTAAATACTCATAACTCAAAAGTTACATAACAAATATTTTTTTTTATATTTTTCTGATAACTGTCATGACTTGGCGCATCACCCGTTTTCGGCTGGACGTTGACTTATGGGACACCCTGTATAATGAGTATGTAATGTATCTACCGCAGACAGTTCCCGCCTAAGTGCACTGCGGTGACTGCTTTTAGTGCTAACTAAACAATCAGTAATGTATGCTTTTGAGACTAGGTGTAGGTTGCTCTAATTATTATCATATAGCTTTCATGAGACACACAACACACACGCCAACCATAAAACAAGTAAGGTGTTCTCGATTGTCTGGTTTGAGCGCTGGATTTCAACCTGTTTTTAACCGACTTCCAATCAAAAAGGAGGAGGTTCTCAATTCGGTTGTATGTTTTTTTTTATTTTTTTTTTAAATGTTTGTTACCGCATAACTTCGTCATTTGTGAGCCGATTTGAAAAAATATTTTTTATCTGAAAGGTACTGCTTCCAGATTGGTCCCATTTTAATTTTATTAAAATCGGTGTTGCCATTTTTTTTGAATATTTTTTTTAATGTTTGTAACTGCATGCCTCCGTCATTTATGAACCGATTTAAAAAATTATTTTTTTATTTGGAAGGTTATTCTTACGTCCAGATTGTCCGAAACAAATTTCATTAAAATCGGTTTAGCCGTTTGGCAATGAAGTCGGTTTCTCAAGTTTTTTAAACTTATAATTATAGATAGATAGATAGATAGATAGATAACTCTTTATTGTTCACCACACAAAAGATACAGTACAGGACATAAAAAATTAACAATTAGGTAAAACAATGGGCGACCTTATCGCTGAGAGCGATCTCTTCCAGGCAACCTTTGCATGGAAAGAAATAACGAATTGAAAGGCGGTGTAGTTACAAAAATTATATTTATGTTTTAACAAATACGCATCGGGCTAACCACTTTGGACTTTGTACTGTGAAAGAAGATGAAAGTTGCGATTCTTGCGCGAAGATTCGTTATTGTTGTTGCTATTTCGTTATTTTTGTGCCTGTCTGGGCGTTATATTATGTTCTAAGTATGTATTTACAAAAAAAAAATACGTAATATTTTAATATATCAACTATTTTGTTCCCATAGTACAAGTTCTACTTAATTTGGGGCTAGACAGTGTGGTGTGGATTGTCCACAATATTTATTTATTTATAAGTCATAGGCCTCCTCTATAAATTTCGAGGAATAAACTGCTTAGAACCCCCTATTTCCTGCCTATTTGCCTATTTCCTGCCGTGAAGCAGCATTGCTATGTTTCGGTTTGAAGGGTGTGGTCAAATTACTGGCACGTGAGGCTGAACATTATGTGTGTCTCAAGTTGATGGACGCAAAGCAGTGCATCGTAAGGGACCTACAAGGCAATGTGCTTTATAATAGACGATGGTAGCCACTTAACATCAGGTGTGCCATACTGTAGGTGCTTGTTCCATCCATTAGTTGTATAAACAAATAAAAACAAAAAAAGTTAGGAATAGACGAAAAAAATAATACCTTGTTTATATGTTTATGTACCTCAGAAAGAATTTTATACAAGCATGCATTTCAGAAACATTATTTTTATTTATAAAACGTCACATAAATATTGTCGTTAGAAGTGGTATCGACTTAGAACGAGTTAATCCACGAGACGTAAGAAGTAACTCTGGCAAAGGCAGCGGGGAATCCCGCTTGACAACCGGCAGCAGCACCGAATGAGGTCACTCCGACCTGGAAAACATGAAATAATAATTAATTTGTCATCGAGAAACATTGATGCTTCTAGACATTTTATTGAATTAGGTACAGTTGGAGACACTTCAGCCCCCTTAGCCAAGTTAACGTTTTACGGTATCAAACGCAAAGAAACTACTGCTTGTTTTGTTTTTGTATTAAAATGGCCGATACTCAGGTCCAAAGTCTAGACTTTGGACTTAATGTGAGCAGATGACAGATGAATGACAGATGTCATTATCATTCCTATTTCATTTTGTTTCCTAAACGACTGTAGAAAGAAAACTTGTCTGAGCCCCCAATCTCTGTGTTCTGTGGTAACTGGTAAACCCATAACTACGCTACCTGCAATGGAGATAATCGAGAACCACAGGCCTATTTAACCGATTCATCGCAAATCCAACCTCAAGTTCGTCTATGTTCAAATTTTGATGCCTTTGTTTGGAGTTTGGGCGTAGTCGGAGAGAAAGAGGCAATGCTACTGAGTTCCACCAGTTGAACGTCCAATCGAACCAATTGGTCGCGTGGAACCTAGAGTCACCTAGCTTTAAGAAGATTCAAAGTGATCATTAGGATACTACTGAATAAATACATAGGTATTTGACTTTGATTTGTCTTTTTAACGTTTGTTAGTACTTAGTTCTATTACGAAATGTGTGTGTTTACGAAGTGGAAGGGAAAAAAAATCTCCTATTAGTACCTACTACGATTTTATTTCAGACTTGAAGGCATCAAAGTGGTTCCTTACCAAGACAGGGCGTCCATCCGTGATAGCCAAGGGGCCGCCTGAGTCGCCGCTGCAGGTACCTTGGCCGTTTTGCCCGCTGGTGCAGATGTTAGTAGGGTGGACCCATGGGCCAAACACAGCGGCGCACTCGCTGTTTGAGATGATCGGCAAGTTCACTGAGCTTAACACTTGATTAGTTCCAATGCTGGACGCTGTAAAAAGAAATGATTATAATTAGATTGGTATATTTTCTAGGTGCACCAACAAATTCAATTGAAATAATGCTTCTGAACAAATTAAGGGTAACTTGAAATTTTCAGGCTTAGCTGTTATTATTAGATGCATAGTTAATTTTCCAAATCTCATCAGCAACTTACAGTCAGAGGTAAGACCGAATCCGGAAGCAAGTGCTGTCCAGCCAAGGAAGTTATCGTTGAGTTGGTTGCCAGAGGGAAGAGAAATAAGCTGCACGGTGTCTGAAAATTTAAACGTAATCAGTATGCAAAAAAGTGGGAACAATATTATTGGTATTTGGTAAAAACAAAGGTATAAACTAAATTAAAATACATACTTAATTACCTAACACGTACCACACACGAGAACAACAATCGTCAATAAACTTTTACTTACTCACATGTACGGCCATGTCATGAGGAGGGATGAAAGTCATGTGACTAGAAGAGTGATGAGTATGGATATGTGAGCAGAGGTAGACCAAGGAAAATATGGATGAACTGTGAAAGATGACATGGATAGGATAAGCGAAGAGTTAATGCAGAGATGACGACTGACAGAAAGGAATGGAGGACAAAGACATGTTGTGCCGACCCCACATAAAGTGGGATAAGGGCAGGAAGAAGAAGAAGTTGTAAATAATATTGATTATGTTTACGTACTGCTTAGCGCAAAGGGGATATTTATCCTCAAGACAGCAACATCATTTTCAGCGACGGTAGGGTTCCAGTTAGGGTACATGACGACGTTGGTGGTGGCCACGCGCTGACCGCCGAAGAACAGAGTGTTGGAGCCAGCAACCAAGGTGAACGACTGGGCGGTGACGACTCCATCGTGGTTGCAGTGAGCAGCTGTCAGAGCTAGGGTAGGAGATATGAGCGAAGCACCGCATACGGAGTTAAAGATCCATAAAATTTGAATGACCAGACCAATCTGAAATGATTAATAAGGTTGGCTTAGTCAATACTGGCTTCAACGATTACAATTCCCACAGTGTACAAAGATGGCGACTGACAGGAGAATTTGCTCTATGTGAAAATTCTAATCAAACATTTTTTGTTCGTTTTGAGCTAATGCTCACAACTAGAGCCAAGACCGCGTTTAGGTAAGTGTAGTGTAGTAGGTCTGCGAAATGTAGCTGGCAAGCACGAGAGAACAGCCGAAACCGGGCTCAGTGGCGTTACATAAGGGACGTCCAGCAGCGGACTTGATATACTTTCATGATGAATGTTCACGAGCAGTGAGTAAGATAGTATTTTGTAAATCGTTAAATTATGAAATGTTTATATATTTTTCAAATCCCACTCGGCTCTTGACGTTTGAGAAATAAATAAATTCTATAACTGATACAGAATCATATCCCAGTGCGCCACTGGCAACATTCAGAGAGAAAAGTTTATGAATAGGTACTCTGATGAACAAGCCCAATCAATTGCGTAGGTACGTTCCTAGAATTTGATTAAGATGTTCATTTTTATCCAACCAATTATAGTATTAGGTACCTGGCTTACATTTCAGCTGTCGTGTATTACCTATCGATGATAATGATATTATCAAGTTAGTAGTAGGAAGTACTTACATTGATAAAAAAAGTAACGTATCAACCTATCTCTTACATAAAGTTCTTGATTTGTGAGTAGGTACAGTCGCTTGCATTAATTGAGTAGATAGATAGATAGATAGAAAATTCTTTATTGTACATCTTACAAACTTACAAAAAGAGAATTTAACAACATAAATATTATTCAATAAATGTACAATGGGCGGTCTTATCGCTATAAAGCGATTTCTTCCAGACAACCTTTGGATGGAGAGGAACTAAAAAATATGGAAGATTGGCTTGGCTGAGTAGGTACGTAATGACGACGTAATAAATGTAGAAGTACAATTTCTGTTCTGTGGTGTTGAGAGCTCTTTCTCTAATGTTTTTAGGTAGCGTTTGTTAGTACATTATTCGTTTTCGCAATCCCGCCAGAGGCACTCTTCGTTTCCCCATACAAAATCGGGGTTTAAAATAAGCTAACGATAAGTCATTTTACGATAAGCTAACGACAAAGTATGTTGAAAACTCAGAATAAACCCTCTGTGGTGCCGTGCGTGCAATCAACTGTATCTACAAGTAAGTGAATGCTGTATATTTTGTGTAAAATATGTATATTTCTATCTATAATATTGTTCCAACAGTAATAGTAACTCACTTGGTACGGAGTCACGGCGATGTCAGTAGGTGAGCCTCCGACGATCCTCTGGTTTGAAGACTGCTCCTCCAAAGTCCTGATCTGAGAAGCTCTGGGGATACCGAACCTCCTGTGGTAGTTAAACACAGGAGAGGTATCAGACACCTCTTCTGTCGAGACGGCTACAGCCAGAGTTACAATCAGTGCTAGAAGTACAGCCTTCATATTGACAAATGTAAGTAAAGATAATTGTTTCTATTCATTATATACCATGATATTTATCTAATCACAGTTAATCAAATCAAAGTCAATCTTGGGTTTTTTAGCTATCAAGGGATTAGTTTGATTGATTTTTCCTTCAAAAAAAGAAAACGTGAAAATGAACAACGTGCTATACCTATAACTGGACGCTCGCTTTTAAGTTTGTGTAAAAATATGAAGACTTCTATCTTGTACCTAATATGAGCTGCCAGCGGCGCCTTCGCGTGCGTTAGTGTATATTTATTATTATTAGTTATGTCCCACTGCTGGGCAAAGGCCTCCCCCAAGCCCCTCCACTCTGTGCGGCCTTTGCTGAGATGTTCCAGTGTGGTCTGTACCTACTTGTCGAGCTCGTCTCGCCATCTTGTTCTTGGTCTGCCGCGTTAGTGAGCATCTATTACTCCAGGCGTTTTTTCTTACACCTTAAGAGCGGGTCGTGCGAAAATTTGAGATGCGTTTTTAAAAAATTCATAACTAAATAACTAAGTGACATTTTAAAAATCGCAAAAGGACTAATTGTAGACTATACATTTGAGATTAATTCGAATTTAAGTGTGTTAAAAAAATATACTATTTAATTTGACATTCTATTTAACGCTAATGAAAATCGTATGTCAGCGTTAAATAGAATGTCATGTTAAATAGTATATTTTCGACTTTTGTTTGTAGTTTTGTGTAACTTGATCAGTATCAGTGTGTACGAGTGCATATCCAAAAAAGCCCTAAAGTTTTTTAGTAAAAAACTAAATGGTAAACATGTCCCTAGCAACTACAGTACGGGGTTCTTCAAAAAGGGCGTTTTAAAATATTTACAGGGTCAGCAACGCTTGAGTGATGCCTCTTGGTGTTGCAAGCGTCCATAGGCTACGGTAACCGCTTTCCATCAGGTGGGCCGTTTGCTTGTTTGCTAACTTAGTTGTATAAAAAAAATGCATAACCACACAGAGATTGAAATCAAAGTGAGTTCATTAGCTAGTGCAAGCGGAGGTTCCCGTGCTGTGAATACAGATGGGATTAAAGTTTTAACTCCCGTCTGCATGATTTTTTTTAAGTTATAATATATTTCAAACTGCTGAATGTATTTGATGAAATTTATATGGGACTAATGTGGAAGTATTAACTTTTAAGTATTTTATTACGACAAACAGACATTAAAAAAAACTGAATTGAGAACCTCCTCTTTTTTATTTAAAAAAAGACGGAATATTATTGTCACGAAACCTCTAAGAAAGCTAAAACAACAAAGCCCCTTAACCGCGTAACCGCGGGTGCTATGGAAAACAATCCAATTTCGGCCTGTGCTCGGTACGAATTGCATTTCTTCGCATTATGAATAGATGCGAAGTGTGAACTTGGAAATGGGTCACGAAGGCTTCTAAGGCACCCTTGCAGAGGGGTGGGGTGCAAATGACTTGTGAGAACTCGTATTGTGCAAGGGGTAAGCCGCATAGTTCTCGATAGAACCACTAGATGAAGGAGTTGATACTTGAAAAGTTTTCAAATAAACGTGTAGGATACCACACATGTGTGGTAAGCTTAGGAGTTCTAACTTTGTTGCTACAGAAGTCTTATTTCGTTAATGGCTTATCTATTTTTACCTACCATAGAAGCTAGACCATACTATTATTGTAAGTAATTAAATCCAATTTTCAATTTAATTAATTAAAAAAGAAATATGGTAAGCATTTTCATAGTTTAGTCATATCTCTGCCTATGCGTTGGAGAGCGTGGGTTCGCTCCCAACTGCGAACAAATAAATTTTTGTGTCAGGAACAAAGATGTTTGTTCTTTATGTTATATCATATACCTAATATATTATACATTACAATACAAATGGTGTTTTATTATATTCGAAGCATGTATTTATAAAAAAATATGTAAGTACATAATATAATGTATGTATTATAATATCAGCTATCTAGTTACCGCATACCCTGAGCTCTACTTAGTTTGGGGCTACATAGAGTTGTGTGAGTTGTCAACATTATTTATTATTTTTTTATATAATTTATTGCGACAAAGTTTTATACTTCTGCAGTCAGTATACCTTGTATATAAATAAACACATAATAAAAGTAGTACGTATATAGGTACTCCGTGAATAGAATCTGGTCTACATCATCCTGCTCATTATAAAACTAGCAGAATCCCTTTCTTAAAAGCTCTAAGCTTTGTGTATCTATCCACCTATTTCTATTTCTATTTCTATTTCTAAGCCTGTCTACTGTTGCGGGGCAACAGCGTGTCCTTTTGACACATAGGCCTCCTCCAGTTCTTTCCATTTTTGTCTGTCTCGTGCAGCTCTGGTCCATAGCGGGCCAGCAGCTTGTCTGAGGTCATCTGACCATCGTTTTCGTTGTCTTCCTTGCTTTCTTTTAGTGCATACACGAGGGGTCCAGTTGGTTAGGTAGCTAGTCCATTTTTCGGACTTTTCGCGGAGCATGTGCCCTGTCCACCTCCATTTTTGGATTTTGGTTTTTGTTCCCACATCTTCTAATTTCGTTATGCTTCTCAAAGTTGTTGCTTTTTTTCTATCTTGTTTTCGGTATCCCAGCATACTTCTTTCCATACCTCTCTGACAAGTTATGAGCATCTGGGCGTCTTTCTGTGTGTTTGCCCAGGTGTGGCAGCCGTATGTAAGTATTGGTAGGATACAGATGTTAAAAAGTCTCCTTTTTATTGCTACCGTGTATTGATCATTTTTAAATATGTCTTTAAGCGACCAATACCTTTTCCAGCCGTTGGTGACTCTTCTTTCTATTTCTTGGCTTGATTGGTCTTGGAAGGAGATAAGTTGTCCCAAGTATATATAATTATTGACGTATTGTATTTTTTCTCCCTCAACTTGAATGTCGTTTTCCATTCCATTTGTCATTGCTTTTGTTTTCAGTTTGTTCATTGTCAGACCCACTTTTTTGCTTTTTACTGCTAGGTCCTGTAGCATGTATTCTAGTGTTTCGGGTGTATCTGCTATCAGAACCAGGTCGTCAGCAAAGCGGAGGTGATTAATTTTTGTACCGTTAATGTTTATGCCTATGCTTTCCCATTGTAGTCCCTTGAAAATTTCTTCTAGTACGGACAGAAAAAGTTTTGGAGAGAGAGGATCTCCTTGTCTGACACCCTTTTGTATTAAGAAGACTTCACCAAGTGACTCCAGTTTTATCTGTGCTGAGCTGTTGTTGTATACACTTCTTATTAGTCTGATGTACTTACTTTCAATGTTTTGGTTTTGGAGTGCCTTCCAAATGTATTTATGCTCCAGAGAATCGAATGCCTTATTATAGTCAACAAAGGCTATGTATAGTGTTTGTCCATACTCTTGGCTTTTTTCTATGAGTTGTTTCAAAGCGTGCATGTGATCATTAGTAGAGAAGCCTGACCGGAACCCTGCTTGCTCTTTTGGTTGACTCTCGTCGAGCTTCTTGGTAATTCGGCTTAAGATAATTTTTGAGAAGATTTTGTACAAATTTGACATGAGGCTTATTGGCCGATAATTTGCTATATCAGCTCGGTCTCCTTTTTTGTGAATGAGGATAATTGTGCTGTTTGTCCATTGATTCGGGATAGTTTCGGATTCTAGAATTTTATTATACAAGTTTGTTAACCGGGTTACTGACTCAGACAGGGTAGATTTGATGACTTCATTTGATATACAGTCTGGACCAGGTGATTTATTATTCTTTTGCGATTTGGCTGCATGAATTACTTCTTTTTCGAGTATTGGTGGTATAGCGTCTTCGTTTGCTTCTTCTAAGTGTAAATCTTCTGATTGGCTTTGTGTTGTGTAGAGCTTGGTGTAAAAATCTGTCGCTGTTTTTAGTATAGATTTCCTCTTAGTTTCTTGTTTTTTGTGTCGGTTAACTTTCGGTATCCAAGTTTTAAACTCCTGCAGTTCTTTTAGTGCTTTTTTAATCCCACCTGTTTTCATAATGTGGTCATTGATAGAGTTGATACGTCTTTGTGTTTTGTCTTTTTTAATGTTTTTACTAATTTCCTTACTAATTTTGGTAATTTCTCTTTGAGTTTTTTTGTCTTTTTTATTCTTGAACATTTCCTTTCTTTCTAAAATCAACATTCTTGTTTGTGGGCTAAGTTTTTCTTTCTTTTCATCTTTGTTTCGTTGTTTATTTGTGTACAAGTCTTCTATCACTTCATCATATAGGTTCTGTATTGGATTTACGTTTTGATCTCTTATAAAGTTCTTTTTAGGTATTATGTCCTGACAATTCAGGTGTTGGTTCTGACCAAAGTGTTTCCTTGTTTTTTTATGTTTATCAAGCTTCATGACTGCACGGACCATGCGGTGGTTGGTATTGAAGTTAAACTGTTTGACTACGTGGACGTCTTGGAACAGCATAGGTTGGTTGCTTGCAATATAGTCTATTTCGTTGCGGGTGTATGCGTCTGGTGAAATCCAAGTCCATTTGCTAGATTTTTTTTTCTTATATAGGCTGTTCATGTACACCAAATTGTTTTCCATGGCAAAGTCTATCATTCTTTTTCCATTGTTGCTCCTTAGTCCAGTTCCATGCTTTCCTACCGCAGTTTCTTCGGGATTTGCTTGTTTTCCTATTCTGCCATTAAAATCACCCATGACGACTACGTTTTTATTAGCTGTTTCTAGCTCGTTTGAAAGTATTTTGTAGAATTCATCTTTTGTTTTGTCATCTGCTGCTTCTGTTGGCGCGTATACTTGGACAATGGACCACTTGTTGTTGTTTCCTGGAAGATTGAGGTTCAGTACCGCAATTCTGTCAGATATTCCTTTAAACTCTAGAATATGCTTTTTTAGCTCTTTCTTGACCATGAATCCTACGCCATAGTGGCCTTTGGTTTCCCCTTTGTAATATAGGATGAAGTCATCATATTCTTCTATTTGATCTCCCAACCTTCTGACCTCGCTCATTCCGAGGATGTCCCATTTTATTTCTTTGAGGGCTAGTTCTAATTCTTCGAGTCTTTCATCTGTTCGTAAAGTAAGTGTATTCAATGTTGCAATGTGGATGCAATGAGAGTTTTTCTTGAGGTTAAGAATTTCCCTGGAGTTCAGGGTGTTAATTTCTGGAGGGTGTTGGTCGTAATCTCCCACGGTGACCGGCCGGCTTGGGAGATTTTTTGTTTTGTTTTGCTGCTGTGTTTTATTGTTGTGTGCGAGAGAGGGTGGCATTAATTGCTATAGTTTGTTGCTATCGTCTTTCTGTTTGTTTGTCGAGGTATTCATGGTTTTGTTCACTAAAAAGTTAAGCATGCTTGGTTTTATGACACTTTCTGTGAGACTATTAGATCGCAGTGGTTTTGCCTGTGATGCTAAAGCTTTGTTTTTCTTGCTGGCTTGAGTTCTGATATCAGCAGTCTGACTTTGCAGGTGTTTTTCAGGAGAGGTTGAAAGGGCCCTTTTTTTCTTATTTGATATAGATTCTGATTGATTTTTCAGTATAATAAGTTTATCATACTTTATTATGGCTGAATTCCCTTTTTCTTTTTCTAATTTCACTTGTTCTAGCAGTTCTCTCCTTTTTTCTAGGACGTTTTGGGGGTAGTCTTCTTTTATATAGAAAGTAGTGTCATGCAATGCGCTTTTTTGTTTTAGGATTTCTATTTTTCTCCCAAGTGTTAAAAATGTCACTGTTATCGGGCGAGGTCTATCGCCTTTTTTGCCTATCCTTCTAGCTGCTTGGATGTCTCTACAATCTATATTTACGCGGAAGTATTTGTTTATAAAGCCGACTATGTTGCTTTCCAAGTTTGAGTAAGAAATTTCCCCTTCTTCAATGCCAAAAAAACACGATGTTGCGCTGCCTTGCCTCCCGTTCTAGAAAATGAAGTCTTTTTTCTTGGTTTTCAACCCTGCTGTTCAAGTTTTCATATTTTTCTTCTATCTATCCACCTACCACTATCCAAACTACTGAATAAGAAATGAACCGGCTACTTTGTATAAACCCACCTAATTACGTTGTACAGAAAGCCTGGAAAAATGTAAAAGCAAGTAGATCATGCAGTTTGTCTTTATAAGGAATCTAGGAGATAATACAAAACGCTCGAGTCTCGCCGGTTGCGGTGTCGGGTAAGCCCCCAGCGAATGTGGGGACGTTGCAATGGGGATGGACAAAGAACTCTATGGAGACTTCCTGTTTTATGTTTTAGGTAAGTTGGATACTGTCATAAATTCTTAATAGCTTCAGGACAAGCTGGTCGTTCTGTTCTTCTTGCCCTTATCCCACTTTATGCGGGGTCGGCACAACAATGTTCTTCTTTTCCATCCTCCTCTATCTACTTATTAAACGCGTTTCATCATTCATGATAAACATTTTTAATTAATCTCCTTAGAAATGGATAAAGCAAAATTGTTTTGTAGGCAATTGCAATTTTTTTGGACTCAGTTTACTTAATTCCAAGGTCTGAAGTGATTTCATGATTTTGTTTGGCTGTAATGAAAAAACTGAATTATACTAAGATAAAGTTTTAGAGTCAACCAAGTAACCTAATAGGTATAGTATCTACACATTATTTTTCAATTTA
The DNA here is from genome assembly GCA_939531255.2 of Thera britannica. Taxonomy (NCBI): domain Eukaryota; kingdom Metazoa; phylum Arthropoda; class Insecta; order Lepidoptera; family Geometridae; genus Thera; species Thera britannica. The sequence continues at coordinate 6,720,520 of OW618050.2, read as the reverse complement.
GCATTGGTACCAGCTAGAAAGAAGAATAAAAAGGTACCAGCTTCTCCTCAGTTTTCTTTTTTTCCGGTAACAGGTCAAGTTTAAAAGAGGTTGCACTAAATTTTCGCGTCCAGCTACAAATACACGGCAAAATACTGGGTCACTAACCGACCCGCTGTCCCCCAAACTTTTTACCGCTACTTTAGAAGAGGTATTTAGGAGACTGGCGCCTGGCTGGACAGAGAAGGGCATTATTGTCGGAGACAGTAGGTTAACAAACCTTCGCTTCGCCGACGATATTGTTCTTTTCTCTTCCTCAGCAACTGAACTAGGCGAGATGCTCGAAGAACTCAACCAAGCAAGCCTCGAGGTGGGACTCAGGATGAATATGACCAAGACCAAGTTGATGACCAATGGCACGAGGAGGCGATTGTACGTTGAGGGTGCGGAGATTGAATATGTCCATGAGTATGTGTATCTCGGCCAGATAATTTCTTTCAAGGTGCAACCAAATGAAATCGCTAGACGCACCGAGAACGCCTGGAAGAGTTACTGGTCGATGAAACATCTCATGAAAGGTGAATTGCCACTATGCCTTAAACGCAGACTCATGGACATGTGCATTCTCCCGATACTCACGTACGGTTCGCAGACTTGGGCACTGACAGCTCAAGAGAGATACCAACTCGAGGTTTGCCAACGAGCCATGGAGCGCAGCATATTAGGTGTCAAACTTACAGACCGCATACAGAACACCATACTGCGCTCCAAAACAAAAATAGTCGATGTAACCATGAAAGCGGCGAACCTTAAATGGGATTGGGCAGGGCATGTGGCTCGTATGCCGGACATTCTTTGGGCCAAAATATTAACAGATTGGGTCCCACAAGCACAAGGTCGGCGTCGTAGAGGAAGACCCCGGAGAAGATGGCGGGACGATCTCGATTCTCATATGAACGACTGGCGCATTGTAGCCAAAGATCGAGAGGTGTGGAAGAAGGGGAGGGAGGCCTTTGCCCTGCAGTGGGACGACCCAGGCTAAAAATAAAATAAAATAATAAAATGTTCAAAGAAAATGACATATTTAGTTAGAAGAGGCTGTTGTAGCCGATTTTTTTCAGCGGTGTTTAGTTTAAGTATGATAGATGATTCCCGCAATTTTGTCTTAGTGGTTATCATCGGTTTTTTTGAAATTTTTTTGTGTATCCAAACCTGGTGACAGATGCTGCGGTAGCTGGAAATTTTTTCATGTTTTTTTTTGCGTATTTTGTATAATGTTTTTTTTTGCATATTTTGTAAAGCTCTTTTTTGGGATTTTATGTTATATTAGTGGCTAATTTGGGGTTTCGTATGCGTGTTGGTGTATATTCGAATCAGATTTTTTTAATTTGACATGGCCAACTGCTGGTTACTATAGTTTTGAGCTTGTACTTTAGAGTGTATTTGAATTTGAAGGTGAGTGCTGTTGTAGCCGATTTTTTTCAGCAGTGTTTAGTTTAAGTATTATAGATGTTTCCCGCGATTTTGTCTTAGTGGGTATCATCGGTTTTTTTGTGAACCTTTGTGTGAAATAGAACCTGGTGCCAGATGCTGCGGTAGCTGAATTTTTTTTAATGTTTTTTTTTGCGTATTTTGTAAAGCTCTTTTTCGTGATTTTGTTGAAGTGGCTAATTTGGGCTATCGTATTCGTCGTTGGTGTATAATCGAATCTGTTTTTTCATTTGACATGACCAACTGCTAGTTACCATAGATTTGAGCTTGTACTTTAGAGTGTATTTAAATTTGAAGGTGAGTGCTGTTGGAGCCGATTTTTTTCAACAGTGTTTAGTTTAAGTATGATAGATGTTTCCCGCGATTTTGTCGTAGTGGTTATCATCGGTTTGTTTGTGAACCTTTGTGTGTAATCGAACCTGGTGCCAGATGCTGCGGTAGCTGAAAATTTTAATGTTTTTTTTTCGTATTTTGTAAAGCTATTTTTTGAGATTTTTCTTAAAATCATTTTCCGTTTTTTCTTCTTTTAGGGAAAGAATTTTCCTATTTTCTTTCTTAGTGCACCTCTGCTCTATTAGAGGAACACACCTTCTAAGTTTCATGCTTCTAGGGCTAACGGTTTAGGCTGTGCGTTGATTTTTCTTTAAACCATTTTTCCCCTTTTCTCCTCTTTGGAAAATAATTATCCATTTTCCTTTCTTAGCGGATGCCTTCGTCATAACATCTACCTGCATGCCAAATTTTAGCCCGATCCGTCCAGTGGTTTGGGCTGTGCGTTGATAGATCACTATGTCAGTCAGTCAGTCAGTCAGTCACCTTTGAGTTATATATATATAGATAGATAGATAGCGGATGCCTTTGTCATAACATCTACCTGCATGTCAAATTTTAGCCCGATCCGTCCAGTGGTTTGGGCTGTGCGTTGATAGATCACTATGTCAGTCAGTCAGTCAGTCAGTCAGTCACCTTTGAGTTATATATATATAGATGATAGATGATGGTAACCACTTAACATCAGGTGTGCCATACTGTAGGTGCTTGTTCCATCCATTAGTTGTATAGACAAAAAAAAAACTAAAAAAGTGAGGAATAGACGAAAAAAATAATACCTTGTTTATATGTTTATGTACCTCAGAAAGTATTTTATACAAACATGCATTTCAAAAATATTATTTTTATTTAAAAAACGTCACTTATATATTGTCGTTAGAAGTGGTATCGACTTATAAAAAGGTGTTAATCCACGAGACGTAAGAAGTAACTCTGGCAAAGGCAGCGGGGAATCCCGCCTCGCAACCGGCAGCAGCACCGTATGAGGTCACTCCGATCTGAAAAACATGAAATAATGATTAATTTGCCATCGAGAAACATTGATGCTTCTAGAATTTTTTTTAGATTATAGATAGTATACAGTTGGAGACACAACCGCCTCAAAGAAACTACTGCTTGCTTTGGCTTGTTTTTGTATTAAAATGGCCGATACTCAGGCTAGATTTTGGACTTATCGTGGGCAGATGACAGATGAATGACAGATGTCATTGTCATTCCAATTTCATTTTGTTTCCGAAATCACTATAGAAAGACAGCATGGCTGAGCTTCCAATCTAGAGAGTATTATATTCCTTGTTCCAATCTCTGTGTTCTGTGGTATGGTAACTGGTAACCCATTACTACGCTACGTGCAATTGAGATAATTGAGAACCAAAGGCCTGCGATGAAGCGGTAATATTTTACTAACTAACCTAACCCAACCTCGCAAGTTCGTCTATGTTCAAATTTTGATTCATTATTTGAAGTTTGGGTGTAGTCTGAGAGATGGAGGCAATGCCACTGAGTTCCACCAGTTGAACGTCCAATCGAACCAATTGGTCGCGTGGAACCTAGACTCACCTAGCTTTAAGAAGATTCAAAGTGATCATTATGATACTACCTACTGAATAAATACATATTTGACTTTAATTTGTCTTTTTAACGTTTGTTAGTAGTTCTATTACGAAATGTGTGTGTTTACGAAGTGGAAGGGAAAAAAAATCTCCTATTAGTACTACGATTTTATATCAGACTTGAAGGCATCAAAGTGGTTCCTTACCAAGACAGGGCGTCTATCCGTGATAGCCAAAGGGCCGCCTGAGTCGCCGCTGCAGGTACCTTGGCCGCTTTGCCCGCTGGTGCAGATGTTAGTAGCGTGGACCCATGGGCCAAACACAGCGGCGCACTCGCTGTTTGAGATGATCGGTAAGTTCACTGAGCTCAAAACTTGATTACTTCCAAAGCTGGACGCTGTAAAAAATATGATTACTAGTAGTTCGCCCCGAACTGAGATCTCGTGATGCGATCCAAATGCTCCGAAAAGTTAATAACATATTTATAGGTAGGTGATCAGAAAAAAATGTGACACCATCACGCATTGTGTTTTATCCAGTTTGAGAAAGTATGTCCAGATTCACTGTTTGGCCATGCTTCTGACTATCCCTCACTAACTTTGTATGGTAAACAAGTTTTAACTCAATGGGCCAACTGATTGAAGAGTTCCGTTGGACAGACCTTGGCTCCATTTTTAGACCAGCCGGTCTACTCTTGAACGCGATTCCGATCCTAATCTTAAGTTTTGACGGAATTTTGACAGAAATCCTATGGGTTTTCTGTCAGAATTCCGTCAAAACTTAAAATTGCGATCGGAATCCTGTTCAAGAGTAGACCGGCAGGCCGCTTTCACCATTTTATGACAACTGAGTGCCTCCTTAATTTATTTTAAGAAAAAAAAATTGAAAAAGCAAATGAATTGACCGACCAGTAGAAAAACCTTGATGTCACCGAAATGCTTAGAGATGGGAGCTCTCGGAGCGTTGGTTATCTTAATTTAACCTTTTTTTGGTAAAGCAAAAACTGAGGAACCTAGAAAAAACTTATAAAAGCGTTATAAAAAAACTGCTTTGGAATGTCCAACCAAAGTTCTTTCATATGACATGTAACGTGATTTTTTTGTTTAAATTGTTTTATTTTTGCACCTTGAAAAAACCCCATATCTCAATAACCCCTCATCCGATTTCACTCATATACTTACCAGTAAATTTATCAAGCACAATCTCAATCGACTTATCAAATTTCATGCAGATCGGATCAACGGTTCGAAAGTTATCGTCGGACAAACATGCATAAATACATACATACATACGCACATAAAATGCCAAATGGGTCGGTCGTTGGACCTTGTGAGAACAAGTCACGCACAATTTTGCTCCTACTTGTTTTATTCAAAAGTGTAGTCAAAGTTAACTTTTTTGCAAAAAAAATTACATCTACGTACTCATAATAAGATTATACGTCGAGTAGTAAAACCACAAATAACTAAAATAGTGAACAAGTGTAAAAACAAGTGAATTCATTCTATAAAAACTTTGCCAATCGTGAAAGTCATTGTGCAGTCGTGTTAGCGTGTGCGACCTTGAAAATACCGGTCGCTGTACTCGCAGTTGATGTTACCGAGTACATTGCAAATTACTATTTATATTAGTTAATTTCATCGCTAACGTCACTGGGATCAGTGGTGGAGCGCGCTTAGCTTGTGCCTTGAAAGTAGAATAGTCACTGCCGCGAGTTCAAACCCCAGTAAAACAAACTTTTTTTGCAATAATTTTTTTTTTTTTTTTTGATTCTGCTTTTCCTGCTTTTGTTTCTGGATCTGCTTATTTCTTTTCCTGCTTTTCAACATGAATGAGTTCAAGAAAAAGCCCTGTCCTGGTTGTCTGAAAGGAATTACGAATAAGGAGTATCTTGAATGTTCCTTTTGCAATGGTCGGTACGACTTAGAATGCGCCAATGTTACGCAGCGGTCATACAACTCTATGAAACAGGTGCAGAAAGACTCCTGGAAGTGTCAGGAATGCAGAAGCAAAGAGAGAAAGAGCGACAACACAAACACGCCCGTCCGCACAGCTGGCACCGCTGCTATATCTGCGACCGCCAGTGCATCCACCACAACGAGTACATCCGGCACCGCCAGTACATCCGGTACCGCCAGTACATCTGGCACCGCCAGTACATCCAGGACAGCTGGCGCAGCCATCCAGAGTAGGAGTGACGACTTCTGTAATGTCACCAAGCGCAGGGCAGTATCGGCGCCTTCAGTTGATGAAGAGGAATGGAGTCTGACTAAGGACAATTTAAGTTCACTTATTAAAACTGAAATTTCCAAAGCCATTGCGGAATCCGTAGCGGTTATAGTGAGAGAGCAGACGCAATCCATAAATGACGTCCTAGGCGGATTTAAGACTTCACTGTCGTCCATTGATACGCAACTTGAGAGTCTGAAATCCTCACTGGCAGAGAAGACGAATGTAATCGCAGATTTAAAGAATGAAAACAACTATCTTCGGGAGTCGGTGCAAAGACTCGAGGACTACATTCGACAATCGGAGCAGCAAGCTTTGGCAAACGATGTGGACATCGTAGGGGTCCCGGAAACTACAGGCGAATCCGTTGTCCACGTTGTCACAACCCTCGCGCGCAAGCTAGGAGTGACGCTGAGTGAGAGTGAGATCGTCAGCGCCGACCGAATGGGTGCAGTGCACGATGAGACCGGCCGGCCGCGCGCTCGCCCGATTGCCGTACGACTAGTGCGCCGTACTATGCGCGACGACTTACTTCGTGCCGCGCGTGTGCGCCGCGGCGTAACAACCGCCGATGCCGGCTTGATCGGTGAGTCACGCCGTTTTTACGTGAACGAGCGCCTAACACGGGAGAACAGGCAGCTTTTGTATAAGGCCCGTGAAATTGGCACGCGCTTGAATTGGAGATTCGTCTGGACGAAGGATGGGCGAGTATACGCCCGCCAGCACCAGAATGAAGACTCGCCGCGTCATCGGCTGCGCTCGGATGCCGATCTTGTGCGGGTTTTTGGACCCTCAGCGGTTGGCTCCCATGGTTAATAATCATATTAAAAGGTGTTTTGCTTTGTGAGTTCTGGCCAATGTTGATTATGTTTGGGGTTCTATTAGTACTTGATTTTATTTTGTGTTATTTCTTTCACTTTTTTGTTCATAGATGTATTTTATTATTTGTAGTAATTGAGTTTTGTGCTATAATTTTGATGCTTGGGCCGTTAGTAGTGCTGTTTGTTGATGCCTGTTGCTTTGATGCGGCACTATACTTTTACACACATTTTTATACACCATTTTTACACTTATTTATTCATATTACTAGGCTATTTCTGTATTTTGCTAATATTATGCTGCTTTGGCAGTTTATACACTATGACCAGATGAAACTCCACTTTACGAATGCATTTATGTACCAATTATTACTTTATAGTATTACGACAGTGTCTTTATATTTTTTTAAATCCTCACATACATTTTACAATCTGTCTCACCATTATGATAAATTCATACTTACAGTTTATGGTAAATATGGGTTCTAAGCCTAAATTCTGTTCGTTAGGTCTATATAATCCGGGATCGCTAGGAACGGGACATAACGATTTCATCATGGCTATGCATAATTTTAAAACCGATTTAGTAGCTATTAATGAGACCTGGATTAAACAAGGAGAAGAAGCACGTGCACCTCGGGTACCTGGTTACAAGTTTGTACACACTCCACGTCCATCGCACCTTAGCCGCAAGAAAGGGGGTGGTGTAGGTTTTTATATAAAGCGTGGAATCGGTGCTCGTCGCATTACCCACCCCGCTGCAGATATTGAACAGATGTGGGTATCAATAACTGTTAATCGATCCCGCGTTGCAATTGGTACGGCTTACCGCCCGGAATGGGTAAACATAGATGTGTTTATAGATGCATTGACGGATTCAGTTGCACATTTCTCCAGCTATGATAGCATAGTTATTTTGGGAGATTTCAATGTCAACGTATTGAATCCAAGTTGTGGCTTAAATAAGAAATTTAATCAGTTTTTAAATTATACAGGATTGACACAATTTGTAACTTCAGCTACTCATTTTACTAAAAGTTCTGAATCACTCATTGATGTAATCTGTGCGGACTGTCGTGTTCGTAACGTTACCGTCAATAAGATCGCAGCGTCTTTAGGTCATGCTTTTGTCACCGCAACGCTTAGCATAAAGAGAGAAAAAATTACTCCTAAATCTATAACCTATAGACCTCTAAAGGATATCATCCTTGAGGAATTCGATACAGATCTTCAAAGTGTCGATTGGGACGTTGTCACTAGGGCAGCCACCGTTGACGAAATGGTTGAATTGTTCACGTATATCATTACAAACCTAGTTGATAAACATGCACCTTTTAAAACAATTGTTATCAAAGACAAACCTGCCCCTTGGATAACGGATACCATTAAGGTGATGATGAGTTGTCGTAACACTGCTCATGATACATACCGACGTACTAAATTGGATAGTCATAAGAAATATTATAAGGAGCTTAAATCACTTGTCAATCAGAGCATATTCAGTGAACAGCGTGCTTATTATAACTTTCGAATAAACACCGTGCAGAATGAAAAGCAACTATGGAAAAATATTAAACAAGATGTTATGCCTAGTTTAAAGGATGATAACTATCTTCCAGAGCATTTTAATGACCCCGGTGCTATAAATGACCATTTTTTGAACGTGCCTGGCTTTGACTCCGTTCCAATATCTTTGTTGACTTATTTTGAATTTAACAAACACAATGATAATAATATATTTTCTTTGCAGCCAGTAGATGAGCAAGAAATCGCTAAAATCCTTTTGTCTATTAAAACAAATGCACGTGGGGTGGATGGGCTCTCAATGGATATGGTATTACTCACCCTGCCACATACTTTACAGCTTATAACTGCGATAATTAATAAATCGATCCTAACATCCACTTTTCCCAGCCTGTGGAAAATTGCGTCTGTAAACCCAATACCAAAAGTACCGAGCCCTTCTGTAATTAAAGAGCTTAGGCCGATTAGCATTCTTCCCGTTTTGTCAAAGGTGGCTGAAAAGGTAGTTTACAATCAACTTAGTAAATATATAGAACGGCACAATATACTACCCGATGTACAGTCTGGTTTTCGCAAGGGTAGAGGTACTACTACAGCGTTACTGGATGTAGTTGATAACGTTCTTGTTGACCAGGATCAGGGTTTGGGTTCCGTTTTGGTTCTGCTAGACTTTTCGCGAGCGTTTGACTCCATAAATCTGCCTCTACTCCTGTCTAAGCTATCTTACTATGGAGTTGACGCCACATCTATAAAGTGGTTTAACAGTTATCTGAGCAACCGCTCTCAGTATGTCCAGGTTACTAGAGAAGATGGCTTAAAGATGACGTCCTCACAAAAGCCTGTAAATCGTGGTGTGCCGCAAGGGTCTATACTTGGGCCTCTACTCTTCATAATTTACAGCGCGGACATCTGTTGGGGTATTAAACATTGTAAATATCACCTCTATGCTGACGACGTTCAACTATACTTGCCCATGCGCCCACGAGAAGTATCTACTGAGTTAAAGAAGTTAAACGATGACCTGGGTCGCATCGCTCAGTGGTCTTATAATAATGCCCTTGTACTAAACCCCTTAAAATCAAAATTTTTAGTTTTAGGCACAAAAAACCAAATGATTGAGTTCAGTAATTATAGTTTAGATGTGAACATACTTGGTCATAGTGTAGAACAGGTTCATGAAGCCAGAAATCTTGGCATATTGTTTGACAGCTCGCTGAGGTTTGAGGGTCATATATTAGGTTTAGTAAAAACTTGCTTTTACAGATTAAAGTTGCTTTATAAAATCAGAAATTATCTTAGTGAGGAGATTCGGATAAAGGTCTGTGAAACTCTGGTCTTATCCAAGCTCAATTATGGAGATCTTGTGTACGGCCCGCGTCTCGCATCTAAAACGACTCGTCTTATACAGCGAATTCAAAACGCATGCTGTAGGTTTTGCTACCACATCCCACCGCGAACACACGTTTCACCATATTTGAACAATTCATCTACATTAAATATGGCTTCGCGACGGGCTCTTCATATGGGTGCATTAGTTCACAGTGTAATGACGTCTGGGATCCCGAAATATCTCTTTTCTAAACTTGACCAGTATCAGAACAAGTATAGTTCAAGGCCAAGTAGAACATTAATGCTGCACTACTCCAAGCATAAAACAGTGGCGTTCCGGGGTAGTTTTAGGTACCAAGCAACCAAGTGCTGGAATAATATTCCTCCACCTCTTCGGCTTTTGAAATCGCAGTTCACTTTTAAAAAGCGTCTAAGAAATGTAATTATTGACCAGCAAAAGTCTGGGTTGCTTGGTTCGAATGCCCCTTTTACCTGCTAGTCAGTTTTTAGACTGCTAGTTTTACCATCGTTCATTTTTTATGACACATTTATCTCGCATGTTTATTTATCATAATAATGTATCTAAGTTACACTACGTGCACACAAACACGCACTCATGAGGGGTTTTTCTGTGACACCCTGACTCTTATGAGACTTGAGTATGATCAGGAAAGCCCCCATTCACACTCGCACACACAGTCAACACCACACAATTCTTTTCTATTTTCAATATTGTATGTATATTATTTATCTTAAATTATTATAAACTTACCACACTGCTGTTTCCTTTTAGTCTTTTATATATTTTTAATCGTTCATTTATTTTATTATACTCTACTTATAACACGTTCTCACAAGGTCTTGTGGCAGCTAAGGGTCTTAGCAGAATAACAGCGTCTGCTGAATAGTGGACAATATGCTGAGCTAAAGACCCATTTGCTTCTATGGCATACGGCATACGGCATATTGTATTTGTAAATTTAATTAAGGCATGTATGTTTTGTTGTATTTGTAAATTTATAAATATCGAATGTATTCTTTTTAATGTAACTGTCATAACTCTCTTAAAATTCTTAAATCCATGTTCTGTTAGTTTTTAATTTCTGCCCTTTACTTTATAACATGTTATTACTTATGTAAACTTATTATTATTATTTTCATCTTTTTGTGTATTGTATGTTGTGTGCTAAGAAGCAAATAAATGATTGTCTATGTCTATGTCTATGTCTAATTGCCCCAAGTTGTTTGTAAGATCTTCGTTCGCTTCGCTCACTCGATCAATAAATAGATTGGTATCTTTTCTAGGTGCACTCACAAATTCAATTGAAATAATGCTTCTGAACAAATTAAGGGTAACTTGTCAGGCTTAGCTGTTCTTATTTCTTATTAGATGCATAGTTAATTTTTCAAATCTCATCAGCAACTTACAGTCAGAGGTAAGACCGAATCCGGAAGCAAGTGCTTTCCGACCAAGGAAGTTATCGTTGAGTTGGTTGCCAGTGGGAAGAGAAATAAGCTGCACGGTGTCTGAAAATTTAAACGTAATGAGTATGCAAAAAAGTGGGAACAATATTATTCGTAATATTATTCGGTAATAACAAAGGTATAAACTAAATTAAAATACATAATAACCTAATACGCACACACACGAGAACAACAAGCGTCAACAAACAATTACTTACACACTACACTATGTTAAACGATTTGACTAGCTGACTAACAATCGACGCCCCACTATACTCGTAATAGTGCTAGGAGTATAACGACATTTTGTATGAGAATAACGTGGGATTTTCCTAAGCCTGTTAAAAAAAATCGGTTGTCTGTAAAGCCGGTTTACTGACGATAGTTGAACGTGATAACGTCATAAGAAAATACTGATGGAATGGTTGCATTTTTCAAAAGAAAATTTTAGTTTTACTGAATTGAATTGAATGTGAATGAAACTGAATGATACTGAATGAAACTGAATGAAACTGAATGAAACTGAATGGAACTGAATGAAAATCCGGACCCGGACCCGGACCCAGACTGAACCCTTACCCTCATTTACCCTTACCCTCATTTACCCTTACCCATTACCCGACCCGGGCTCGGGCTCAGGTGAATGGAACGACGAAACGACGTAACGACGCATGAGTCATGTTTTTTCGTGCGTGCAGCCGGCTCCATCGATTTATAAGACGTTATCACGTCAAAAATAAGACATTGAGTTTTTCCTTAGTTTTTCACTCGAAATCCAATCAAATGCAAACTTTAGGTACCTTTCTACTTGGTGAATTTATATTATTCAGTTGTAAATAATAGCATAAGTTTGAAAGTAGCGCCAGTGACAGAGAAATTGAGGAGTAATAGGTTGGCGTGGTACGGCCATGTCATGAGGAGGTATGAAAGTCATGTGACTAGGAGAGTGATGAGTATGGATGTAGATGGATATGTGAGCAGAGGTAAACCAAAGAAAACATGGATGAACTGTGTGAAAGATGACATGGATAGGATACCTAAGCGAGGAGTGAATGCAGAGATGACGACTGACAGACAGGAATGGAGGACGAAGACATGTGCCAGCCCCACATAAAGTGGGATAAGGGCAGGAAGAAGAAGAAGTTGTAGGTAAATAGTATTGATTATGTTTACGTACTGCTTAGCGTAAGGGGGCTATTCAACCTCAAGACAGCAACATCATTTTCAGCGACGATAGGGTTCCAGTTAGGGTGCATAACGACGTTGGTGGTGACCACGCGCTGACCGCCGAAGAACAGAGTGTTGGAGCCAGCAACCAAGGTGAACGACAGGGCGGTGACGACTCCATCGTGGTTGCAGTGAGCAGCTGTCAGAGCTAGGGTAGGAGATATGAGCGAAGCACCGCATACGGAGTTAAAGATCCAGAAAATTTGAATGACCAGACCAATCTGAAATGATTAATAAGGTTGGCTTAGTCAATACTGGCTTCAACGATTACAATTCCCACAGTGTACAAAGATGGCGACTGACAGGAGAATTTGTTTTTGTGTGTGTGTATTCTAATCAAACATTTTTTGTTCGTTTTGAGCTAATGCTCACAACTAGAGCCAAGACCGCGTTTAAGTAAGCGTAGTGTAGTAGGTCTGCGAAATGTAGCTGGCAAGCACGAGAGAACAGCCGAAACCGGGCTTAATGGCGCTACTTAAGGGACGTCCAGCAGCGGACGTGATATACTTTCATGATGAATGTTCACGATGATGAGTAAGATAGTATTTTGTAAATCGTTAAATTATGAGGTGTATATGTTTTTCAAATCCCACTCGGTTCTTAACGTTTCAGAAATAAATAAATTCTATAACTGATACAGAATCATATCCCAGTGCGCCACTGGCAACATTCAGAGGGAAAAGTTTATGAATAGGCACTCTGATGAACAAGCCCAATCAATTGCGTACGTTCCTAGAATTTGATTAAGATGTTCATTTTTATCCAACCAATTATAGTATTAGGTACCTGGCTTACATTTCAGCTGTCGTGTATTACCTATCGATGATAATGATATTATCAAGTTAGTAGTAGGAAGTACTTACATTGATAAAAAAAGTAACGTATCAACCTATCTATATATATAAAACTCAAAGGTGACTGACTGACATAGTGATCTATCAACGCACAGCCCAAACCACTGGACGGATCGGGCTAAAATTTGACATGCAGGTAGATGTTATGACGTAGGCATCCGCTAAGAAAGGAAAATGGAAAATTATTTTCCAAAGAGGAGAAAAACGGGGAAAAATGGTTTAAAGAAAAATCAACGCACAGCCTAAACCGTTAGCCCCAGAAGCATGAAACTTAGAAGGTGTGTTCCTCTAATAGAGCAGAGGTGCACTAAGAAAGAAAATAGGAAAATTATTTCCCAAAAAGAAGAAAAAACGGAAAATGATTTTAAGAAAAATCACAAAAAATAGCTTTATACGCAAAAAAAACTCATTAAAAATGTTCAGCTACCGCAGCATCTGGCACCAAGTTCGATTACACACAAAGGTTCACAAACAAACCGATGATAACCACTACGACAAAATCGCGGGAAACATCTATCATACTTAAACTAAACACTGCTGAAAAAAATCGGCTCCAACAGCACTCGCCTTCAAATTCAAATACACTCTAAAGTACAAGCTCAAAACTATAGTAAACAGCAGTTGGTCATGTCAAATTAAAAATCTGATTCGATTATACACCAACACCCATACGAAACCCCAAATTAGCCACTAATATAACATAAAATCACAAAAAATGGCTTTACAAAATACGAAAAAAAACATTTAAAAAAATTCAGCTACCGCAGCATTTGTCACCAGGTTTTAATACTTACACATAAATGTTTACAAAAAAACCGATGAACACCAATAAGATAAAATCGCGGGAAACATCTATCATACTTAAACTAAACACTGCTGAAAAAAATAGGCTCCAACAGCACTCGCCTTCAAATTCAAATACATTCTAAAGTACAAGCTCAAAACTATAGTAAACAGCAGTTGGTCATGTCAAATTAAAAATCTGATTCGATTATACACCAACACCCATACGAAACCCCAAATTAGCCACTAATCTAAATATATAAAACTCTTTCGTTACTGACTGACTGACTGACTGACTGACAATCAACGCACAGCCTAAACCGTTAGTCCTAGAAGCATGAAACTTGGAGGGTATGTTCCTGTTATAACGTAGAGGTGCACTAAGAAAGGAAATTGGAAAATTCTTTCCCAAAAAGGAGAAAAAGGGGAAAAATGGTTTAAAGAAAAATCAACGCACAGCCTAAACCATTAGTCCTAGAAACATGAAACTTGGAGGGTATATTTCTCTTATAACGTAGAAGTGCCCTAAGAAAGGAAATTGGAAAATTCTTTCCCAAAGAGGAGAAAAAGGGGAAAAATGGTTTAAAGAAAAATCAACGCACAGCCTAAACCATTAGTCCTAGAAGCATGAAACTTGGAAGATGTGTTGGTCTTATAAAGCAAAGGTGCACTATGAAAGAAAATAGGAAAGTTCTTTCCCCAAAAGAAAAAAAAGAGGGAAGAAAATTAAAAAAAAAATCACAAAAAATTGTTTTACAAAATACGCAAAAAAACAGTAAAAAAAATCTGCTGCCGCAGCATCTGTCACCAAATTTGAATACACACAAAAGTTAACATAAAACCCACCGTAACCACTAAGACAAAATCGCGGAAAACACCTATCATACCGAAACACCGCTTCATAAAACGGCTAAGGTACATGCTCAAAACTATGGTAACCAGCTGGTCATGTCAAATTAAAAAAATCTGATTCGATTATACACCAACATGCCTACGAAACCCGAAATTAGCCACTAATATAACATAAAATCACCAAAAATAGCTTTACAAAATACGCAAAAAAAAACTTAAAAAAAATTCAGCTACCGCAGCATTTGTCACCAGGTTTTAATACACACAAATGTTAACAAAAAAACCGATGATAACCACCAAGACAAATTTGCGGGAATCATCTATCATACTTAAACTAAACACCGCTGAAAAAAATCGGCTACAACAGCACTCGCCTTCAAATTCAAATACACTCTAAAATACAAGCTCAAAACAATGGTAACTTGCATTATATCATGTCAAACTAAAAAAAAACAGATTCGATTATACACCAACGAATACGATAGCCCAAATTAGCCACTAAAACAAAATCACGAAAAAGAGCTTTACAAAATACGCAAAACAAAAACATTAAAAAAATTTCAGCTACCGCAGCATCTGTCACCAGGTTTTAATACACACAAATGTTTACAAAAAAACCAATGATAACACCAAGACAAAATCGTGGGAATCATCTATCATACTTAAACTAAACGCTGCTGAAAAAAATCGGCTACAACAGCACTCGCCTCCAAATTCAAATACACTCTAAAGTACAAGCTCAAAACTATAGTAACCAGCAGTTGGTAATGTCAAATTAAAAAAAATCCGATACCATTATACACCAACACGCAAAGGAAACCCCAAATTAGCCACTAATCTAAATATATAAAACTCTTTCGTTACTGACTGACTGACTGACTGACTGACAATCAACGCACAGCCTAAACCGTTAGTCCTAGAAGCATGAAACTTGGAGGGTATGTTCCTGTTATAACGTAGAGGTGCACTAAGAAAGGAAATTGGAAAATTCTTTCCCAAAAAGGAGAAAAAGGGGAAAAATGGTTTAAAGAAAAATCAACGCACAGCCTAAACCATTAGTCCTAGAAACATGAAACTTGGAGGGTATATTTCTCTTATAACGTAGAAGTGCCCTAAGAAAGGAAATTGGAAAATTCTTTCCCAAAGAGGAGAAAAAGGGGAAAAATGGTTTAAAGAAAAATCAACGCACAGCCTAAACCATTAGTCTTAGAAGCATGAAACTTGGAAGATGTGTTGGTCTTATAAAGCAAAGGTGCACTATGAAAGAAAATAGGAAAGTTCTTTCCCCAAAAGAAAAAAAAGAGGGAAGAAAATTTAAAAAAAAATCACAAAAAATTGTTTTACAAAATACGCAAAAAAACAGTGAAAAAAATTCTGCTGCCGCAGCATCTGTCACCAAATTTGAATACACACAAAAGTTAACATAAAACCCACCGTAACCACTAAGACAAAATCGCGGAAAACACCTATCATACCGAAACACCGCTTCATAAAACGGCTAAGGTACATGCTCAAAACTATGGTAACCAGCTGGTCATGTCAAATTAAAAAAATCTGATTCGATTATACACCAACATGCCTACGAAACCCCAAATTAGCCACTAATATAACATAAAATCACCAAAAATAGCTTTACAAAATACGCAAAAAAAAACTTAAAAAATTTCAGCTACCGCAGCATTTGTCACCAGGTTTTAATACACACAAATGTTAACAAAAAAACCGATGATAACCACCAAGACAAATTTGCGGGAATCATCTATCATACTTAAACTAAACACCGCTGAAAAAAATCGGCTACAACAGCACTCGCCTTCAAATTCAAATACACTCTAAAATACAAGCTCAAAACAATGGTAACTTGCATTATATCATGTCAAACTAAAAAAAAACAGATTCGATTATACACCAACGAATACGATAGCCCAAATTAGCCACTAAAACAAAATCACGAAAAAGAGCTTTACAAAATACGCAAAACAAAAACATTAAAAAAATTTCAGCTACCGCAGCATCTGTCACCAGGTTTTAATACACACAAATGTTTACAAAAAAACCAATGATAACACCAAGACAAAATCGCGGGAATCATCTATCATACTTAAACTAAACACCGCTGAAAAAAATCGGCTACAACAGCACTCGCCTCCAAATTCAAATACACTCTAAAGTACAAGCTCAAAACTATAGTAACCAGCAGTTGGTAATGTCAAATTAAAAAAAATCCGATACCATTATACACCAACACGCAAAGGAAACCCCAAATTAGCCACTAATATAACATAAAATCACTAAAAATAGCTTAACAAAATACGCAAAAAAAACATCAAAAAATTTTCAGCTACCGCAGCATTTGTCACCAGGTTTTAATACACACAAATGTTTACAAAAAAACCGATGATAACCACCAAGACAAAATTGCGGGAATCATCAATCATACTTAAACTAAACACCGCTGAAAAAATATCGGCTACAACAGCACTTGCCTTCAAATTCAAATATACTCTAAAGTACAAGCTAAAAACAATGGTAACTTGCATTATATCATGTCAAACTAAAAAAAACCAGATTCGATTATACGCCAACGAATACGATAGCCCAAATTAGCCACTAAAACAAAATCACGAAAAAGAGCTTTACAAAATACGCAAAAAATAACATTAAAAAATTTTCAGCTACCGCAGCATCTGTCACCAGGTTTTAATACACACAAATGTTTACAAAAAAACCGATGATAACACCAAGACTAAATCGCGGGAATCATCTATCATACTTAAACTAAACACCGCTGAAAAAAATCGGCTACAACAGCACTCGCCTTCAAATTCAAATATACTCTAAAGTACAAGCTCAAAACAATGGTAACTTGCATTATATCATGTCAAACTAAAAAAAACCAGATTCGGTTATACGCCAACGAATACGATAGCCCAAATTAGCCACTAAAACAAAATCACGAAAAAGAGCTTTACAAAATACGCAAAAAAAAACATTAAAAAATTTTCATAAAATAGCGGGAAACATCCATCATACTTAAACAAAACACTGTTGAAAAAAATCGGCTCCAACAGCACTCACCTTAAAATTCAAATACACTCTAAAGTACAAGCTCAAATCTATGGTAACTAGCAGATGGTCATATCAAACTAAAAAAAACTAACTCAAATATCCACGCGGACGAAGTCGCGGGTATCAGCTAGTCTCTTACATAAAGTACTTGATTTGTGAGTAGGTACAGTCGCTTGCATTAATTGAGTAGATAGATAGATAGATAGAAAATTCTTTATTGTACACCTTACAAACTTACAAAAAGAGAATTTAACAACATAAATATTATTCAATAAATGTACAATGGGCGGTCTTATCGCTATAAAGCGATTTCTTCCAGACAACCTTTGGATGGAGAGGAACTAAAAAATATGGAAGATTGGCTTGGCTGAGTAGGTACGTAATGACGACGTAATAAATGTAGAAGTACAATTTCTGTTCTGTGGTGTTGAGAGCTCTTTCTCTAATGTTTTTACGTAGCGTTTGTTAGTACATTATTAGTTTTCGCAATCCCGCCAGAGGCACTCTTCGTTTCCCCATACAAAATCGGGGTTTAAAATAAGCTACCGATAAGTCATTTTACGATAAGCTAACGACAAAGTATGTTGAAAACTCAGAATAAACCCTCTGTGGTGCAGTGCGTGCAATCAACTGTATCTACAAGTAAGTGAATGCTGTAGTTTTTGTGTAAAATATGTCTATTTCTATCTATAATTGTTCCAACAGTAATAGTAACTCACTTGGTACGGAGTCACGGAGATGTCAGAAGGTGTGCCTCCGACGATCCTCTGGTTTGAAGACTGCTCCTCCAAAGTCCTGATCTGAGAAGCTCTGGGGATACCGAACCTCCTGTGGTAGTTAAACACAGGAGAGGTATCAGACACCTCTTCTGTCGAGACGGCTACAGCCAGAGTTACAATCAGTGCTAGAAGTACAGCCTTCATATTGACAAATGTAAGTAAAGATAATTGTTTCTATTCATTATATACATGATATTTATCTAATCACAGTTAATCAAATCAAAGTCAATCTTGGGTTTTTTAGCTAATCAAGGGATTAGTTTGAATGATTTTTCCTTCAAAAAAAGAAAACGTGGAAATGAACAACGTGCTATACCTATAACTGGACGCTCGCTTTTAAGTTTGTGTAAAAATATGAAGACTTCTATCTTGTACCTAATATGAGCTGCCAGCCGCGCCTTCGCGTGCGTTAGTGTTTATTTATTATTATTAGTTATGTCCCACTGCTGGGCAAAGGCCTCCCCCAAGCCCCTCCACTCTGTGCGGTCTTTGCTGAGATGTTCCAGTGTGGTCTGTACCTACTTGTCGAGTTCGTCTCGCCATCTTGTTCTTGGTCTGCCGCGTTAGTATCTATTACTCCAGGCGTTTTTTCTTACACCTTATGAGCGGGTCGTGCGAAAATTTGAGATGCGTTTTTAAAAAATTCATAACTAAATAACTAAGTGACATTTTAAAAATCGCAAAAGGACTAATTGTAGACTATACATTTGAGATTAATTAGAATTTAAGTGTGTTAAAAAAATATACTATTTAACTTGACATTCTATTTAACGCTAATGAAAATCGTATGTCAGCGTTAAATAGAATGTCAATTTTCGACTTTTGTTTGTAGTTTTGTGTAACTTGATCAGTATCAGTGTGTACGAGTGCATATCCAAAAAAGCCCTAAAGTTTTTTAGTAAAAAACTAAATGGTAAACATGTCCCTAGCAACTACAGTACGGGGTTCTTCAAAAAGGGCGTTTTAAAATATTTACAGGGTCAGCAACGCTTGAGTGATGCCTCTTGGTGTTGCAAGCGTCCATAGGCTACGGTAACCGCTTTCCATCAGGTGGGCCGTTTGCTTGTTTGCTAACTTAGTTGTATAAAAAAAATGCATAACCACACAGAGATTGAAATCAAAGTGAGTTCATTAGCTAGTGCAAGCGGAGGTTCCCGTGCTGTGAATACAGATGGGATTAAAGTTTTAACTCCCGTCTGCATGATTTTTTTTAAGTTATAATATATTTCAAACTGCTGAATGTATTTGATGAAATTTATATGGGACTAATGTGGAAGTATTAACTTTTAAGTATTTTATTACGACAAACAGACATTAAAAAAAACTGAATTGAGAACCTCCTCTTTTTTATTTAAAAAAAGACGGAATATTATTGTCACGAAACCTCTAAGAAAGCTAAAACAACAAAGCCCCTTAACCGCGTAACCGCGGGTGCTATGGAAAACAATCCAATTTCGGCCTGTGCTCGGTACGAATTGCATTTCTTCGCATTATGAATAGATGCGAAGTGTGAACTTGGAAATGGGTCACGAAGGCTTCTAAGGCACCCTTGCAGAGGGGTGGGGTGCAAATGACTTGTGAGAACTCGTATTGTGCAAGGGGTAAGCCGCATAGTTCTCGATAGAACCACTAGATGAAGGAGTTGATACTTGAAAAGTTTTCAAATAAACGTGTAGGATACCACACATGTGTGGTAAGCTTAGGAGTTCTAACTTTGTTGCTACAGAAGTCTTATTTCGTTAATGGCTTATCTATTTTTACCTACCATAGAAGCTAGACCATACTATTATTGTAAGTAATTAAATCCAATTTTCAATTTAATTAATTAAAAAAGAAATATGGTAAGCATTTTCATAGTTTAGTCATATCTCTGCCTATGCGTTGGAGAGCGTGGGTTCGCTCCCAACTGCGAACAAATAAATTTTTGTGTCAGGAACAAAGATGTTTGTTCTTTATGTTATATCATATACCTAATATATTATACATTACAATACAAATGGTGTTTTATTATATTCGAAGCATGTATTTATAAAAAAATATGTAAGTACATAATATAATGTATGTATTATAATATCAGCTATCTAGTTACCGCATACCCTGAGCTCTACTTAGTTTGGGGCTACATAGAGTTGTGTGAGTTGTCAACATTATTTATTATTTTTTTATATAATTTATTGCGACAAAGTTTTATACTTCTGCAGTCAGTATACCTTGTATACAAATAAACACATAATAAAAGTAGTACGTATATAGGTACTCCGTGAATAGAATCTGGTCTACATCATCCTGCTCATTATAAAACTAGCAGAATCCCTTTCTTAAAAGCTCTAAGCTTTGTGTATCTATCCACCTACCACTATCCAAACTACTGAATAAGAAATGAACCGGCTACTTTGTATAAACCCACCTAATTACGTTGCACAGAAAGCCTGGAAAAATGTAAAAGCAAGTAGATCATGCAGTTTGTCTTTATAAGGAATCTAGGAGATAATACAAAACGCTCGAGTCTCGCCGGTTGCGGTGTCGGGTAAGCCCCCAGCGAATGTGGGGACGTTGCAATGGGGATGGACAAAGAACTCTATGGAGACTTCCTGTTTTATGTTTTAGGTAAGTTGGATACTGTCATAAATTCTTAATAGCTTCAGGACAAGCTGGTCGTTCTGAATTATGAAACGCCTTTCATTATTCTTCTTCTTCTTGCCCTTATCCCACTTTATGCGGGGTCGGCACAACAATGTTCTTCTTTTCCATCCTCCTCTATCTACTTATTAAACGCGTTTCATCATTCATGATAAACATTTTTAATTAATCTCCTTAGAAATGGATAAAGCAAAATTGTTTTGTAGGCAATTGGAATTTTTTTGGACTCAGTTTACTTAATTCCAAGGTCACTAACCGACCCGCTGTCCCCCAAACTTTTTACCGCTACTTTAGAAGAGGTATTTAGGAGACTGGCGCCTGGCTGGACAGAGAAGGGCATTATTGTCGGAGACAGTAGGTTAACAAACCTTCGCTTCGCCGACGATATTGTTCTTTTCTCTTCCTCAGCAACTGAACTAGGCGAGATGCTCGAAGAACTCAACCAAGCAAGCCTCGAGGTGGGACTCAGGATGAATATGACCAAGACCAAGTTGATGACCAATGGCACGAGGAGGCGATTGTACGTTGAGGGTGCGGAGATTGAATATGTCCATGAGTATGTGTATCTCGGCCAGATAATTTCTTTCAAGGTGCAACCAAATGAAATCGCTAGACGCACCGAGAACGCCTGGAAGAGTTACTGGTCGATGAAACATCTCATGAAAGGTGAATTGCCACTATGCCTTAAACGCAGACTCATGGACATGTGCATTCTCCCGATACTCACGTACGGTTCGCAGACTTGGGCACTGACAGCTCAAGAGAGATACCAACTCGAGGTTTGCCAACGAGCCATGGAGCGCAGCATATTAGGTGTCAAACTTACAGACCGCATACAGAACACCATACTGCGCTCCAAAACAAAAATAGTCGATGTAACCATGAAAGCGGCGAACCTTAAATGGGATTGGGCAGGGCATGTGGCTCGTATGCCGGACATTCTTTGGGCCAAAATATTAACAGATTGGGTCCCACAAGCACAAGGTCGGCGTCGTAGAGGAAGACCCCGGAGAAGATGGCGGGACGATCTCGATTCTCATATGAACGACTGGCGCATTGTAGCCAAAGATCGAGAGGTGTGGAAGAAGGGGAGGGAGGCCTTTGCCCTGCAGTGGGACGACCCAGGCTAAAAATAAAATAAAATAATAAAATGTTCAAAGAAAATGACATATTTAGTTAGAAGAGGCTGTTGTAGCCGATTTTTTTCAGCGGTGTTTAGTTTAAGTATGATAGATGATTCCCGCAATTTTGTCTTAGTGGTTATCATCGGTTTTTTTGAAATTTTTTTGTGTATCCAAACCTGGTGACAGATGCTGCGGTAGCTGGAAATTTTTTCATGTTTTTTTTTGCGTATTTTGTATAATGTTTTTTTTTGCATATTTTGTAAAGCTCTTTTTTGGGATTTTATGTTATATTAGTGGCTAATTTGGGGTTTCGTATGCGTGTTGGTGTATATTCGAATCAGATTTTTTTAATTTGACATGGCCAACTGCTGGTTACTATAGTTTTGAGCTTGTACTTTAGAGTGTATTTGAATTTGAAGGTGAGTGCTGTTGTAGCCGATTTTTTTCAGCAGTGTTTAGTTTAAGTATTATAGATGTTTCCCGCGATTTTGTCTTAGTGGGTATCATCGGTTTTTTTGTGAACCTTTGTGTGAAATAGAACCTGGTGCCAGATGCTGCGGTAGCTGAATTTTTTTTAATGTTTTTTTTTGCGTATTTTGTAAAGCTCTTTTTCGTGATTTTGTTGAAGTGGCTAATTTGGGCTATCGTATTCGTCGTTGGTGTATAATCGAATCTGTTTTTTCATTTGACATGACCAACTGCTAGTTACCATAGATTTGAGCTTGTACTTTAGAGTGTATTTAAATTTGAAGGTGAGTGCTGTTGGAGCCGATTTTTTTCAACAGTGTTTAGTTTAAGTATGATAGATGTTTCCCGCGATTTTGTCGTAGTGGTTATCATCGGTTTGTTTGTGAACCTTTGTGTGTAATCGAACCTGGTGCCAGATGCTGCGGTAGCTGAAAATTTTAATGTTTTTTTTTCGTATTTTGTAAAGCTATTTTTTGAGATTTTTCTTAAAATCATTTTCCGTTTTTTCTTCTTTTAGGGAAAGAATTTTCCTATTTTCTTTCTTAGTGCACCTCTGCTCTATTAGAGGAACACACCTTCTAAGTTTCATGCTTCTAGGGCTAACGGTTTAGGCTGTGCGTTGATTTTTCTTTAAACCATTTTTCCCCTTTTCTCCTCTTTGGAAAATAATTATCCATTTTCCTTTCTTAGCGGATGCCTTCGTCATAACATCTACCTGCATGCCAAATTTTAGCCCGATCCGTCCAGTGGTTTGGGCTGTGCGTTGATAGATCACTATGTCAGTCAGTCAGTCAGTCAGTCACCTTTGAGTTATATATATATAGATAGATAGATAGCGGATGCCTTTGTCATAACATCTACCTGCATGTCAAATTTTAGCCCGATCCGTCCAGTGGTTTGGGCTGTGCGTTGATAGATCACTATGTCAGTCAGTCAGTCAGTCAGTCAGTCACCTTTGAGTTATATATATATAGATGATAGATGATGGTAACCACTTAACATCAGGTGTGCCATACTGTAGGTGCTTGTTCCATCCATTAGTTGTATAGACAAAAAAAAAACTAAAAAAGTGAGGAATAGACGAAAAAAATAATACCTTGTTTATATGTTTATGTACCTCAGAAAGTATTTTATACAAACATGCATTTCAAAAATATTATTTTTATTTAAAAAACGTCACTTATATATTGTCGTTAGAAGTGGTATCGACTTATAAAAAGGTGTTAATCCACGAGACGTAAGAAGTAACTCTGGCAAAGGCAGCGGGGAATCCCGCCTCGCAACCGGCAGCAGCACCGTATGAGGTCACTCCGATCTGAAAAACATGAAATAATGATTAATTTGCCATCGAGAAACATTGATGCTTCTAGAATTTTTTTTAGATTATAGATAGTATACAGTTGGAGACACAACCGCCTCAAAGAAACTACTGCTTGCTTTGGCTTGTTTTTGTATTAAAATGGCCGATACTCAGGCTAGATTTTGGACTTATCGTGGGCAGATGACAGATGAATGACAGATGTCATTGTCATTCCAATTTCATTTTGTTTCCGAAATCACTATAGAAAGACAGCATGGCTGAGCTTCCAATCTAGAGAGTATTATATTCCTTGTTCCAATCTCTGTGTTCTGTGGTATGGTAACTGGTCTGGTAACCCATTACTACGCTACGTGCAATTGAGATAATTGAGAACCAAAGGCCTGCGATGAAGCGGTAATATTTTACTAACTAACCTAACCCAACCTCGCAAGTTCGTCTATGTTCAAATTTTGATTCATTATTTGAAGTTTGGGTGTAGTCTGAGAGATGGAGGCAATGCCACTGAGTTCCACCAGTTGAACGTCCAATCGAACCAATTGGTCGCGTGGAACCTAGACTCACCTAGCTTTAAGAAGATTCAAAGTGATCATTATGATACTACCTACTGAATAAATACATATTTGACTTTAATTTGTCTTTTTAACGTTTGTTAGTAGTTCTATTACGAAATGTGTGTGTTTACGAAGTGGAAGGGAAAAAAAATCTCCTATTAGTACTACGATTTTATATCAGACTTGAAGGCATCAAAGTGGTTCCTTACCAAGACAGGGCGTCTATCCGTGATAGCCAAAGGGCCGCCTGAGTCGCCGCTGCAGGTACCTTGGCCGCTTTGCCCGCTGGTGCAGATGTTAGTAGCGTGGACCCATGGGCCAAACACAGCGGCGCACTCGCTGTTTGAGATGATCGGTAAGTTCACTGAGCTCAAAACTTGATTACTTCCAAAGCTGGACGCTGTAAAAAATATGATTAGGTACTAGTAGTTCGCCCCGAACTGAGATCTCGTGATGCGATCCAAATGCTCCGAAAAGTTAATAACATATTTATAGGTAGGTGATCAGAAAAAAATGTGACACCATCACGCATTGTGTTTTATCCAGTTTGAGAAAGTATGTCCAGATTCACTGTTTGGCCATGCTTCTGACTATCCCTCACTAACTTTGTATGGTAAACAAGTTTTAACTCAATGGGCCAACTGATTGAAGAGTTCCGTTGGACAGACCTTGGCTCCATCATTAGACCAGCCGGTCTACTCTTGAACGCGATTCCGATCCTAATCTTAAGTTTTGACGGAATTTTGACAGAAATCCTATGGGTTTTCTGTCAGAATTCCGTCAAAACTTAAAATTGCGATCGGAATCCTGTTCAAGAGTAGACCGGCAGGCCGCTTTCACCATTTTATGACAACTGAGTGCCTCCTTAATTTATTTTAAGAAAAAAAAATTGAAAAAGCAAATGAATTGACCGACCAGTAGAAAAACCTTGATGTCACCGAAATGCTTAGAGATGGGAGCTCTCGGAGCGTTGGTTATCTTAATTTAACCTTTTTTTGGTAAAGCAAAAACTGAGGAACCTAGAAAAAACTTATAAAAGCGTTATAAAAAAACTGCTTTGGAATGTCCAACCAAAGTTCTTTCATATGACATGTAACGTGATTTTTTTGTTTAAATTGTTTTATTTTTGCACCTTGAAAAAACCCCATATCTCAATAACCCCTCATCCGATTTCACTCATATACTTACCAGTAAATTTATCAAGCACAATCTCAATCGACTTATCAAATTTCATGCAGATCGGATCAACGGTTCGAAAGTTATCGTCGGACAAACATGCATAAATACATACATAGACAAAGTTGATGACCAATGGCACGAGGAGGCGATTGTACGTTGAGGGTGCGGAGATTGAATATGTCCATGAGTATGTGTATCTCGGCCAGATAATTTCTTTCAAGGTGCAACCAAATGAAATCGCTAGACGCACCGAGAACGCCTGGAAGAGTTACTGGTCGATGAAACATCTCATGAAAGGTGAATTGCCACTATGCCTTAAACGCAGACTCATGGACATGTGCATTCTCCCGATACTCACGTACGGTTCGCAGACTTGGGCACTGACAGCTCAAGAGAGATACCAACTCGAGGTTTGCCAACGAGCCATGGAGCGCAGCATATTAGGTGTCAAACTTACAGACCGCATACAGAACACCATACTGCGCTCCAAAACAAAAATAGTCGATGTAACCATGAAAGCGGCGAACCTTAAATGGGATTGGGCAGGGCATGTGGCTCGTATGCCGGACATTCTTTGGGCCAAAATATTAACAGATTGGGTCCCACAAGCACAAGGTCGGCGTCGTAGAGGAAGACCCCGGAGAAGATGGCGGGACGATCTCGATTCTCATATGAACGACTGGCGCATTGTAGCCAAAGATCGAGAGGTGTGGAAGAAGGGGAGGGAGGCCTTTGCCCTGCAGTGGGACGACCCAGGCTAAAAATAAAATAAAATAATAAAATGTTCAAAGAAAATGACATATTTAGTTAGAAGAGGCTGTTGTAGCCGATTTTTTTCAGCGGTGTTTAGTTTAAGTATGATAGATGATTCCCGCAATTTTGTCTTAGTGGTTATCATCGGTTTTTTTGAAATTTTTTTGTGTATCCAAACCTGGTGACAGATGCTGCGGTAGCTGGAAATTTTTTCATGTTTTTTTTTGCGTATTTTGTATAATGTTTTTTTTTGCATATTTTGTAAAGCTCTTTTTTGGGATTTTATGTTATATTAGTGGCTAATTTGGGGTTTCGTATGCGTGTTGGTGTATATTCGAATCAGATTTTTTTAATTTGACATGGCCAACTGCTGGTTACTATAGTTTTGAGCTTGTACTTTAGAGTGTATTTGAATTTGAAGGTGAGTGCTGTTGTAGCCGATTTTTTTCAGCAGTGTTTAGTTTAAGTATTATAGATGTTTCCCGCGATTTTGTCTTAGTGGGTATCATCGGTTTTTTTGTGAACCTTTGTGTGAAATAGAACCTGGTGCCAGATGCTGCGGTAGCTGAATTTTTTTTAATGTTTTTTTTTGCGTATTTTGTAAAGCTCTTTTTCGTGATTTTGTTGAAGTGGCTAATTTGGGCTATCGTATTCGTCGTTGGTGTATAATCGAATCTGTTTTTTCATTTGACATGACCAACTGCTAGTTACCATAGATTTGAGCTTGTACTTTAGAGTGTATTTAAATTTGAAGGTGAGTGCTGTTGGAGCCGATTTTTTTCAACAGTGTTTAGTTTAAGTATGATAGATGTTTCCCGCGATTTTGTCGTAGTGGTTATCATCGGTTTGTTTGTGAACCTTTGTGTGTAATCGAACCTGGTGCCAGATGCTGCGGTAGCTGAAAATTTTAATGTTTTTTTTTCGTATTTTGTAAAGCTATTTTTTGAGATTTTTCTTAAAATCATTTTCCGTTTTTTCTTCTTTTAGGGAAAGAATTTTCCTATTTTCTTTCTTAGTGCACCTCTGCTCTATTAGAGGAACACACCTTCTAAGTTTCATGCTTCTAGGGCTAACGGTTTAGGCTGTGCGTTGATTTTTCTTTAAACCATTTTTCCCCTTTTCTCCTCTTTGGAAAATAATTATCCATTTTCCTTTCTTAGCGGATGCCTTCGTCATAACATCTACCTGCATGCCAAATTTTAGCCCGATCCGTCCAGTGGTTTGGGCTGTGCGTTGATAGATCACTATGTCAGTCAGTCAGTCAGTCAGTCACCTTTGAGTTATATATATATAGATAGATAGATAGCGGATGCCTTTGTCATAACATCTACCTGCATGTCAAATTTTAGCCCGATCCGTCCAGTGGTTTGGGCTGTGCGTTGATAGATCACTATGTCAGTCAGTCAGTCAGTCAGTCAGTCACCTTTGAGTTATATATATATAGATGATAGATGATGGTAACCACTTAACATCAGGTGTGCCATACTGTAGGTGCTTGTTCCATCCATTAGTTGTATAGACAAAAAAAAACTAAAAAAGTGAGGAATAGACGAAAAAAATAATACCTTGTTTATATGTTTATGTACCTCAGAAAGTATTTTATACAAACATGCATTTCAAAAATATTATTTTTATTTAAAAAACGTCACTTATATATTGTCGTTAGAAGTGGTATCGACTTATAAAAAGGTGTTAATCCACGAGACGTAAGAAGTAACTCTGGCAAAGGCAGCGGGGAATCCCGCCTCGCAACCGGCAGCAGCACCGTATGAGGTCACTCCGATCTGAAAAACATGAAATAATGATTAATTTGCCATCGAGAAACATTGATGCTTCTAGAATTTTTTTTAGATTATAGATAGTATACAGTTGGAGACACAACCGCCTCAAAGAAACTACTGCTTGCTTTGGCTTGTTTTTGTATTAAAATGGCCGATACTCAGGCTAGATTTTGGACTTATCGTGGGCAGATGACAGATGAATGACAGATGTCATTGTCATTCCAATTTCATTTTGTTTCCGAAATCACTATAGAAAGACAGCATGGCTGAGCTTCCAATCTAGAGAGTATTATATTCCTTGTTCCAATCTCTGTGTTCTGTGGTATGGTAACTGGTAACTAGGGCTTGCTATCCGGATATCCGGATATCCGAATTATCCGAATATCCGCCAATTTTCAAATCCGAATAGTGACAAATAAATTATCCGGATAATTCGGATAATGCGGATAGTATGTAAAATCTAAAATTACAATGTCTTCGCAAGAGTATCCATCCTCACTCTGCCTAAACCACAGTGATTTGACAACAATACAGATAGAAATGGCACTTTTCGACCAAGGAGGCCAAAGAAGCAAGAATTGGAGAGGACATATAATTTTTTGCTGACAAAAACCCCCACTAGTGTAAATCGAACAGAACGAACAGAGAGTGTAGGCAGAACGAGTATTTTCTGCTTTTTATTAATTTTCTAGTTTTTACTACACTTAAGGAAATCACAAAGATTTTTATAATGTCCCAAAAGTAAAGAACCGAGCGGGATTTGAACCCGCGACCTACCCCTTCTAATTCTAATTCTTATTGATTTGGGGGAATAAGATCTGCACTGACGTCCCGCGATGGGGTGTATTGTGCAATGCCCCACTGCCAAACCACACCCCAGCCAGCCCAACTCCTTAAAATAGGTAACGGAGAAGGCAGCAATGTTCTAGTGAACTGGATGGCGACACGGATGTGGATGTGGAGGGACAAGACTCAATAAGTTCCCTGAGCCCTGTCTTGGATATTATATTTAATGAATAGAAGAAACTTAGTTTTTATTTAGTACGTTATAAATGTTTTTTATTTATTCGATTGTTTTAGGACAGAAGTTCAGACATTTTTTGTGATATCGTAAACGTAAACTTGAATAAAAAGTACTCCTACATCATTTATTTAGTTTTTCTTAGTTTATTTCAATCATTATCCGAATTATCCGGAAAATCCGGATATCCGAATATTAGAGTTCACTATTATCCATATTATCCGAATACTAAAATGTGACGGATAATGCAAGCCCTACTGGTAACCCATTACTACGCTACGTGCAATTGAGATAATTGAGAACCAAAGGCCTGCGATGAAGCGGTAATATTTTACTAACTAACCTAACCCAACCTCGCAAGTTCGTCTATGTTCAAATTTTGATTCATTATTTGAAGTTTGGGTGTAGTCTGAGAGATGGAGGCAATGCCACTGAGTTCCACCAGTTGAACGTCCAATCGAACCAATTGGTCGCGTGGAACCTAGACTCACCTAGCTTTAAGAAGATTCAAAGTGATCATTATGATACTACCTACTGAATAAATACATATTTGACTTTAATTTGTCTTTTTAACGTTTGTTAGTAGTTCTATTACGAAATGTGTGTGTTTACGAAGTGGAAGGGAAAAAAAATCTCCTATTAGTACTACGATTTTATATCAGACTTGAAGGCATCAAAGTGGTTCCTTACCAAGACAGGGCGTCTATCCGTGATAGCCAAAGGGCCGCCTGAGTCGCCGCTGCAGGTACCTTGGCCGCTTTGCCCGCTGGTGCAGATGTTAGTAGCGTGGACCCATGGGCCAAACACAGCGGCGCACTCGCTGTTTGAGATGATCGGTAAGTTCACTGAGCTCAAAACTTGATTACTTCCAAAGCTGGACGCTGTAAAAAATATGATTAGGTACTAGTAGTTCGCCCCGAACTGAGATCTCGTGATGCGATCCAAATGCTCCGAAAAGTTAATAACATATTTATAGGTAGGTGATCAGAAAAAAATGTGACACCATCACGCATTGTGTTTTATCCAGTTTGAGAAAGTATGTCCAGATTCACTGTTTGGCCATGCTTCTGACTATCCCTCACTAACTTTGTATGGTAAACAAGTTTTAACTCAATGGGCCAACTGATTGAAGAGTTCCGTTGGACAGACCTTGGCTCCATCATTAGACCAGCCGGTCTACTCTTGAACGCGATTCCGATCCTAATCTTAAGTTTTGACGGAATTTTGACAGAAATCCTATGGGTTTTCTGTCAGAATTCCGTCAAAACTTAAAATTGCGATCGGAATCCTGTTCAAGAGTAGACCGGCAGGCCGCTTTCACCATTTTATGACAACTGAGTGCCTCCTTAATTTATTTTAAGAAAAAAAAATTGAAAAAGCAAATGAATTGACCGACCAGTAGAAAAACCTTGATGTCACCGAAATGCTTAGAGATGGGAGCTCTCGGAGCGTTGGTTATCTTAATTTAACCTTTTTTTGGTAAAGCAAAAACTGAGGAACCTAGAAAAAACTTATAAAAGCGTTATAAAAAAACTGCTTTGGAATGTCCAACCAAAGTTCTTTCATATGACATGTAACGTGATTTTTTTGTTTAAATTGTTTTATTTTTGCACCTTGAAAAAACCCCATATCTCAATAACCCCTCATCCGATTTCACTCATATACTTACCAGTAAATTTATCAAGCACAATCTCAATCGACTTATCAAATTTCATGCAGATCGGATCAACGGTTCGAAAGTTATCGTCGGACAAACATGCATAAATACATACATACATACCTACGCACATAAAATGCCAAATTGCCCCAAGTTGTTTGTAAGATCTTCGTTCGCTTCGCTCACTCGATCAATAAATAGATTGGTATCTTTTCTAGGTGCACTCACAAATTCAATTGAAATAATGCTTCTGAACAAATTAAGGGTAACTTGTCAGGCTTAGCTGTTCTTATTTCTTATTAGATGCATAGTTAATTTTTCAAATCTCATCAGCAACTTACAGTCAGAGGTAAGACCGAATCCGGAAGCAAGTGCTTTCCGACCAAGGAAGTTATCGTTGAGTTGGTTGCCAGTGGGAAGAGAAATAAGCTGCACGGTGTCTGAAAATTTAAACGTAATGAGTATGCAAAAAAGTGGGAACAATATTATTCGTAATATTATTCGGTAATAACAAAGGTATAAACTAAATTAAAATACATAATAACCTAACACGCACACACACGAGAACAACAAGCGTCAACAAACAATTACTTACACACTACACTATGTTAAACGATTTGACTAGCTGAATAACAATCGACGCCCCACTATACTCGTAATAGTGCTAGGAGTATAACGACATTTTGTATGAGAATAACGTGGGATTTTCCTAAGCCTGTTAAAAAAATAAGACATTGAGTTTTTCACTCGAAATCCAATCAAATGCAAACTTTAGGTACCTTTCTACTTGGTGAATTTATATTATTCAGTTGTAAATAATAGCATAAGTTTGAAAGTAGCGCCAGTGACAGAGAAATTGAGGAGTAATAGGTTGGCGTGGTACGGCCATGTCATGAGGAGGTATGAAAGTCATGTGACTAGGAGAGTGATGAGTATGGATGTAGATGGATATGTGAGCAGAGGTAAACCAAAGAAAACATGGATGAACTGTGTGAAAGATGACATGGATAGGATAAGCGAGGAGTGAATGCAGAGATGACGACTGACAGACAGGAATGGAGGACGAAGACATGTGCCAGCCCCACATAAAGTGGGATAAGGGCAGGAAGAAGAAGAAGTTGTAGGTAAATAGTATTGATTATGTTTACGTACTGCTTAGCGTAAGGGGGCTATTCAACCTCAAGACAGCAACATCATTTTCAGCGACGATAGGGTTCCAGTTAGGGTGCATAACGACGTTGGTGGTGACCACGCGCTGACCGCCGAAGAACAGAGTGTTGGAGCCAGCAACCAAGGTGAACGACAGGGCGGTGACGACTCCATCGTGGTTGCAGTGAGCAGCTGTCAGAGCTAGGGTAGGAGATATGAGCGAAGCACCGCATACGGAGTTAAAGATCCAGAAAATTTGAATGACCAGACCAATCTGAAATGATTAATAAGGTTGGCTTAGTCAATACTGGCTTCAACGATTACAATTTCCCACAGTGTACAAAGATGGCGACTGACAGGAGAATTTGTTGTTGTGTGTGTGTATTCTAATCAAACATTTTTTGTTCGTTTTGAGCTAATGCTCACAACTAGAGCCAAGACCGCGTTTAAGTAAGCGTAGTGTAGTAGGTCTGCGAAATGTAGCTGGCAAGCACGAGAGAACAGCCGAAACCGGGCTTAATGGCGCTACTTAAGGGACGTCCAGCAGCGGACGTGATATACTTTCATGATGAATGTTCACGATGATGAGTAAGATAGTATTTTGTAAATCGTTAAATTATGAGGTGTATATGTTTTTCAAATCCCACTCGGTTCTTAACGTTTCAGAAATAAATAAATTCTATAACTGATACAGAATCATATCCCAGTGCGCCACTGGCAACATTCAGAGGGAAAAGTTTATGAATAGGCACTCTGATGAACAAGCCCAATCAATTGCGTACGTTCCTAGAATTTGATTAAGATGTTCATTTTTATCCAACCAATTATAGTATTAGGTACCTGGCTTACATTTCAGCTGTCGTGTATTACCTATCGATGATAATGATATTATCAAGTTAGTAGTAGGAAGTACTTACATTGATAAAAAAAGTAACGTATCAACCTATCTCTTACATAAAGTACTTGATTTGTGAGTAGGTACAGTCGCTTGCATTAATTGAGTAGATAGATAGATAGATAGAAAATTCTTTATTGTACACCTTACAAACTTACAAAAAGAGAATTTAACAACATAAATATTATTCAATAAATGTACAATGGGCGGTCTTATCGCTATAAAGCGATTTCTTCCAGACAACCTTTGGATGGAGAGGAACTAAAAAATATGGAAGATTGGCTTGGCTGAGTAGGTACGTAATGACGACGTAATAAATGTAGAAGTACAATTTCTGTTCTGTGGTGTTGAGAGCTCTTTCTCTAATGTTTTTACGTAGCGTTTGTTAGTACATTATTAGTTTTCGCAATCCCGCCAGAGGCACTCTTCGTTTCCCCATACAAAATCGGGGTTTAAAATAAGCTACCGATAAGTCATTTTACGATAAGCTAACGACAAAGTATGTTGAAAACTCAGAATAAACCCTCTGTGGTGCAGTGCGTGCAATCAACTGTATCTACAAGTAAGTGAATGCTGTAGTTTTTGTGTAAAATATGTCTATTTCTATCTATAATTGTTCCAACAGTAATAGTAACTCACTTGGTACGGAGTCACGGCGATGTCAGTAGGTGAGCCTCCGACGATCCTCTGGTTTGAAGACTGCTCCTCCAAAGTCCTGATCTGAGAAGCTCTGGGGATACCGAACCTCCTGTGGTAGTTAAACACAGGAGAGGTATCAGACACCTCTTCTGTCGAGACGGCTACAGCCAGAGTTACAATCAGTGCTAGAAGTACAGCCTTCATATTGACAAATGTAAGTAAAGATAATTGTTTCTATTCATTATATACATGATATTTATCTAATCACAGTTAATCAAATCAAAGTCAATCTTGGGTTTTTTAGCTAATCAAGGGATTAGTTTGAATGATTTTTCCTTCAAAAAAAGAAAACGTGGAAATGAACAACGTGCTATACCTATAACTGGACGCTCGCTTTTAAGTTTGTGTAAAAATATGAAGACTTCTATCTTGTACCTAATATGAGCTGCCAGCCGCGCCTTCGCGTGCGTTAGTGTATATTTATTATTATTAGTTATGTCCCACTGCTGGGCAAAGGCCTCCCCCAAGCCCCTCCACTCTGTGCGGCCTTTGCTGAGATGTTCCAGTGTGGTCTGTACCTACTTGTCGAGCTCGTCTCGCCATCTTGTTCTTGGTCTGCCGCGTTAGTGAGCATCTATTACTCCAGGCGTTTTTTCTTACACCTTATGAGCGGGTCGTGCGAAAATTTGAGATGCGTTTTTAAAAAATTCATAACTAAATAACTAAGTGACATTTTAAAAATCGCAAAAGGACTAATTGTAGACTATACATTTGAGATTAATTAGAATTTAAGTGTGTTAAAAAAATATACTATTTAACTTGACATTCTATTTAACGCTAATGAAAAT
This sequence comes from Thera britannica, assembly GCA_939531255.2. NCBI lineage: Eukaryota > Metazoa > Arthropoda > Insecta > Lepidoptera > Geometridae > Thera > Thera britannica. Next base: position 6,686,213 of record OW618050.2, on the reverse strand, counting down.
CGTATGTCAGCGTTAAATACTTAGAATGTCAATTTTCGACTTTTGTTTGTAGTTTTGTGTAACTTGATCAGTATCAGTGTGTACGAGTGCATATCCAAAAAAGCCCTAAAGTTTTTTAGTAAAAAACTAAATGGTAAACATGTCCCTAGCAACTACAGTACGGGGTTCTTCAAAAAGGGCGTTTTAAAATATTTACAGGGTCAGCAACGCTTGAGTGATGCCTCTTGGTGTTGCAAGCGTCCATAGGCTACGGTAACCGCTTTCCATCAGGTGGGCCGTTTGCTTGTTTGCTAACTTAGTTGTATAAAAAAAATGCATAACCACACAGAGATTGAAATCAAAGTGAGTTCATTAGCTAGTGCAAGCGGAGGTTCCCGTGCTGTGAATACAGATGGGATTAAAGTTTTAACTCCCGTCTGCTGGACCTCATGATTTTTTTTAAGTTATAATATATTTAAAAAAACTACAGAAACTGACTTCATGGCCAAACTGCTGAATGTATTTGATGAAATTTATATGGGACTAATGTGGAAGTATTAACTTTTAAGTATTTTATTACGACAAACAGACATTAAAAAAAAACTGAATTGAACACCTCCTCTTTTTTATTTAAAAAAAGACGGAATATTATTGTCACGAAACCTCTAAGAAAGCTAAAACAACAAAGCCCCTTAACCGCGTAACCGCGGGTGCTATGGAAAACAATCCAATTTCGGCCTGTGCTCGGTACGAATTGCATTTCTTCGCATTATGAATAGATGCGAAGTGTGAACTTGGAAATGGGTCACGAAGGCTTCTAAGGCACCCTTGCAGAGGGGTGGGGTGCAAATGACTTGTGAGAACTCGTATTGTGCAAGGGGTAAGCCGCATAGTTCTCGATAGAACCACTAGATGAAGGAGTTGATACTTGAAAAGTTTTCAAATAAACGTGTAGGATACCACATACACATGTGTGGTAAGCTTAGGAGTTCTAACTTTGTTGCTACAGAAGTCTTATTTCGTTAATGGCTTATCTATTTTTACCTACCATAGAAGCTAGACCATACTATTATTGTAAGTAATTAAATCAAATTTTCAATTTAATTCATTAAAAAAGAAATATGGTAAGCATTTTCATAGCTTAGTCATATCTCTGCCTATGCGTTGGAGGGCGTGGGTTCGTTCCCAACTGCGAACAAATAAATATTTGTGTCAGGAACAAAGATGTTTGTTCTTTATGTTATATCATATACCTAATATATTATACATTACAATACAAATGGTGTTTTATTATATTCGAAGCATGTATTTATAAAAAAATATGTAAGTACATAATATAATGCCTATGTATTATAATATCAGCTATCTAGTTACCGCATACCCTGAGCTCTACTTAGTTTGGGGCTACATAGAGTTGTGTGAGTTGTCAACATTATTTATTATTTTTTTATATATACCTTCAGATAGGTACCTTCTTTATTATTTGTGTGTTACATTTTTATATTTTTAATTTTTTTTTGTACTTATTTTAGTACCTACCTAAGTAATGTTCCGTTCTGTGTACTTGTGTTTTGTCAAATAAATACATTTTCTTTCTTTCTTTCTTTTCTTTCTTATATAATTTATTGCGACAAAGTTTTATACTTCTGCAGTCAGTAACGTTTGCACTCGTTTTCGTCTTACACACTTGTACCTTGTATACAAATAAACACATAATAAAAGTAGGTATGTAATGTACGTAGTTATATAGGTAACTACTCCGTGAATAGAATCTGGCCTACATCATCCTGCTCATTATAAAACGACCAGAATCCCTTTCTTAAAAGCTCTAAGCTTTGTGTATCCACCTACCACTATCCAGACTACTGAATAAGAAATGAACCAGCTACTTTGTATAAACCCACCTAATTACGTTGTACAGAAAGCCTGGAAAAATGTAAAAGCAAGTAGGTAATGCAGTTTGTCTTTATAAGGAATCTAGGAGATAATACAAAACGCTCGAGTCTCGCCGCGCGCCGGTTGCGGTGTCGGGTAAGCCCCCAGCGAATGTGGGGACGTTGCAATGGGGATGGACAAAGAACTCTATGGAGACTTCCTGTTTTATGTTTTAGGTAAGTTGGATACTGTCATAAATTCTTAATAGCTTCAGGACAAGCTGGTCGTTCTGAATTATGAAACGCCTTTCATTATTCTTCTTCTTCTTGCCCTTATCCCACTTTATGCGGGGTCGGCACAACAATGTTCTTCTTTTCCATCCTCCTCTATCTACTTATTAAACGCGTTTCATCATTCATGATAAACATTTTTAATTAATCTCCTTAGAAATGGATAAAGCAAAATTGTTTTGTAGGCAATTGGAATTTTTTTGGACTCAGTTTACTTAATTCCAAGGTCTGAAGTGATTTCATGATTTTGTTTGGCTGTAATGAAAAAACTGAATTATACTAAGATAAAGTTTTAGAGTCAACCAAGTAACCTAATAGGTATAGTATCTACACATTATTTTTCAATTTAGCATTGGTACCAGCTAGAAAGAAGAATAAAAAGGTACCAGCTTCTCCTCAGTTTTCTTTTTTTCCGGTAACAGGTCAAGTTTAAAAGAGGTTGCACTAAATTTTCGCGTCCAGCTACAAATACACGGCAAAATACTGGGTCACTAACCGACCCGCTGTCCCCCAAACTTTTTACCGCTACTTAAGAAGAGGTATTTAGGAGACTGGCGCCTGGCTGGACAGAGAAGGGCATTATTGTCGGAGACAGTAGGTTAACAAACCTTCGCTTCGCCGACGATATTGTTCTTTTCTCTTCCTCAGCAACTGAACTAGGCGAGATGCTCGAAGAACTCAACCAAGCAAGCCTCGAGGTGGGACTCAGGATGAATATGACCAAGACCAAGTTGATGACCAATGGCACGAGGAGGCGATTGTACGTTGAGGGTGCGGAGATTGAATATGTCCATGAGTATGTGTATCTCGGCCAGATAATTTCTTTCAAGGTGCAACCAAATGAAATCGCTAGACGCACCGAGAACGCCTGGAAGAGTTACTGGTCGATGAAACATCTCATGAAAGGTGAATTGCCACTATGCCTTAAACGCAGACTCATGGACATGTGCATTCTCCCGATACTCACGTACGGTTCGCAGACTTGGGCACTGACAGCTCAAGAGAGATACCAACTCGAGGTTTGCCAACGAGCCATGGAGCGCAGCATATTAGGTGTCAAACTTACAGACCGCATACAGAACACCATACTGCGCTCCAAAACAAAAATAGTCGATGTAACCATGAAAGCGGCGAACCTTAAATGGGATTGGGCAGGGCATGTGGCTCGTATGCCGGACATTCTTTGGGCCAAAATATTAACAGATTGGGTCCCACAAGGTCGGCGTCGTAGAGGAAGACCCCGGAGAAGATGGCGGGACGATCTCGATTCTCATATGAACGACTGGCGCATTGTAGCCAAAGATCGAGAGGTGTGGAAGAAGGGGAGGGAGGCCTTTGCCCTGCAGTGGGACGACCCAGGCTAAAAATAAAATAAAATAATAAAATGTTCAAAGAAAATGACATATTTAGTTAGAAGAGGCTGTTGTAGCCGATTTTTTTCAGCGGTGTTTAGTTTAAGTATGGTAGATGATTCCCGCAATTTTGTCTTAGTGGTTATCATCGGTTTTTTTGAAATTTTTTTGTGTATTCAAACCTGGTGACAGATGCTGCGGTAGCTGGAAATTTTTTCATGTTTTTTTTTGCGTATTTTGTATAATGTTTTTTTTTGCATATTTTGTAAAGCTCTTTTTTGGGATTTTATGTTATATTAGTGGCTAATTTGGGGTTTCGTATGCGTGTTGGTGTATATTCGAATCAGATTTTTTTAATTTGACATGGCCAACTGCTGGTTACTATAGTTTTGAGCTTGTACTTTAGAGTGTATTTGAATTTGAAGGTGAGTGCTGTTGTAGCCGATTTTTTTCAGCAGTGTTTAGTTTAAGTATTATAGATGTTTCCCGCGATTTTGTCTTAGTGGGTATCATCGGTTTTTTTGTGAACCTTTGTGTGAAATAGAACCTGGTGCCAGATGCTGCGGTAGCTGAATTTTTTTTAATGTTTTTTTGCGTATTTTGTAAAGCTCTTTTTCGTGATTTTGTTGAAGTGGCTAATTTGGGCTATCGTATTCGTCGTTGGTGTATAATCGAATCTGTTTTTTTATTTGACATGACCAACTGCTAGTTACCATAGATTTGAGCTTGTACTTTAGAGTGTATTTAAATTTGAAGGTGAGTGCTGTTGGAGCCGATTTTTTTCAACAGTGTTTAGTTTAAGTATGATAGATGTTTCCCGCGATTTTGTCGTAGTGGTTATCATCGGTTTGTTTGTGAACCTTTGTGTGTAATCGAACCTGGTGCCAGATGCTGCGGTAGCTGAAAATTTTAATGTTTTTTTTTCGTATTTTGTAAAGCTATTTTTTGAGATTTTTCTTAAAATCATTTTCCGTTTTTTCTTCTTTTAGGGAAAGAATTTTCCTATTTTCTTTCTTAGTGCACCTCTGCTCTATTAGAGGAACACACCTTCTAAGTTTCATGCTTCTAGGGCTAACGGTTTAGGCTGTGCGTTGATTTTTCTTTAAACCATTTTTCCCCTTTTCTCCTCTTTGGAAAATAATTATCCATTTTCCTTTCTTAGCGGATGCCTTCGTCATAACATCTACCTGCATGCCAAATTTTAGCCCGATCCGTCCAGTGGTTTGGGCTGTGCGTTGATAGATCACTATGTCAGTCAGTCAGTCAGTCAGTCACCTTTGAGTTATATATATATAGATAGATAGATAGCGGATGCCTTTGTCATAACATCTACCTGCATGTCAAATTTTAGCCCGATCCGTCCAGTGGTTTGGGCTGTGCGTTGATAGATCACTATGTCAGTCAGTCAGTCAGTCAGTCAGTCACCTTTGAGTTATATATATATAGATGATAGATGATGGTAACCACTTAACATCAGGTGTGCCATACTGTAGGTGCTTGTTCCATCCATTAGTTGTATAGACAAAAAAAAAACTAAAAAAGTGAGGAATAGACGAAAAAAATAATACCTTGTTTATATGTTTATGTACCTCAGAAAGTATTTTATACAAACATGCATTTCAAAAATATTATTTTTATTTAAAAACGTCACTTATATATTGTCGTTAGAAGTGGTATCGACTTATAAAAAGGTGTTAATCCACGAGACGTAAGAAGTAACTCTGGCAAAGGCAGCGGGGAATCCCGCCTCGCAACCGGCAGCAGCACCGTATGAGGTCACTCCGATCTGAAAAACATGAAATAATGATTAATTTGCCATCGAGAAACATTGATGCTTCTAGAATTTTTTTTAGATTATAGATAGTATACAGTTGGAGACACAACCGCCTCAAAGAAACTACTGCTTGCTTTGGCTTGTTTTTGTATTAAAATGGCCGATACTCAGGCTAGATTTTGGACTTATCGTGGGCAGATGACAGATGAATGACAGATGTCATTGTCATTCCAATTTCATTTTGTTTCCGAAATCACTATAGAAAGACAGCATGGCTGAGCTTCCAATCTAGAGAGTATTATATTCCTTGTTCCAATCTCTGTGTTCTGTGGTATGGTAACTGGTAACCCATTACTACGCTACGTGCAATTGAGATAATTGAGAACCAAAGGCCTGCGATGAAGCGGTAATATTTTACTAACTAACCTAACCCAACCTCGCAAGTTCGTCTATGTTCAAATTTTGATTCATTATTTGAAGTTTGGGTGTAGTCTGAGAGATGGAAGCAATGCCACTGAGTTCCACCAGTTGAACGTCCAATCGAACCAATTGGTCGCGTGGAACCTAGACTCACCTAGCTTTAAGAAGATTCAAAGTGATCATTATGATACTACCTACTGAATAAATACATATTTGACTTTAATTTGTCTTTTTAACGTTTGTTAGTAGTTCTATTACGAAATGTGTGTGTTTACGAAGTGGAAGGGAAAAAAAATCTCCTATTAGTACTACGATTTTATATCAGACTTGAAGGCATCAAAGTGGTTCCTTACCAAGACAGGGCGTCTATCCGTGATAGCCAAAGGGCCGCCTGAGTCGCCGCTGCAGGTACCTTGGCCGCTTTGCCCGCTGGTGCAGATGTTAGTAGCGTGGACCCATGGGCCAAACACAGCGGCGCACTCGCTGTTTGAGATGATCGGTAAGTTCACTGAGCTCAAAACTTGATTACTTCCAAAGCTGGACGCTGTAAAAAATATGATTACTAGTAGTTCGCCCCGAACTGAGATCTCGTGATGCGATCCAAATGCTCCGAAAAGTTAATAACATATTTATAGGTAGGTGATCAGAAAAAAATGTGACACCATCACGCATTGTGTTTTATCCAGTTTGAGAAAGTATGTCCAGATTCACTGTTTGGCCATGCTTCTGACTATCCCTCACTAACTTTGTATGGTAAACAAGTTTTAACTCAATGGGCCAACTGATTGAAGAGTTCCGTTGGACAGACCTTGGCTCCATCATTAGACCAGCCGGTCTACTCTTGAACGCGATTCCGATCCTAATCTTAAGTTTTGACGGAATTTTGACAGAAATCCTATGGGTTTTCTGTCAGAATTCCGTCAAAACTTAAAATTGCGATCGGAATCCTGTTCAAGAGTAGACCGGCAGGCCGCTTTCACCATTTTATGACAACTGAGTGCCTCCTTAATTTATTTTAAGAAAAAAAAATTGAAAAAGCAAATGAATTGACCGACCAGTAGAAAAACCTTGATGTCACCGAAATGCTTAGAGATGGGAGCTCTCGGAGCGTTGGTTATCTTAATTTAACCTTTTTTTGGTAAAGCAAAAACTGAGGAACCTAGAAAAAACTTATAAAAGCGTTATAAAAAAACTGCTTTGGAATGTCCAACCAAAGTTCTTTCATATGACATGTAACGTGATTTTTTTGTTTAAATTGTTTTATTTTTGCACCTTGAAAAAACCCCATATCTCAATAACCCCTCATCCGATTTCACTCATATACTTACCAGTAAATTTATCAAGCACAATCTATCGACTTATCAAATTTCATGCAGATCGGATCAACGGTTCGAAAGTTATCGTCGGACAAACATGCATAAATACATACATACATACGCACATAAAATGCCAAATTGCCCCAAGTTGTTTGTAAGATCTTCGTTCGCTTCGCTCACTCGATCAATAAATAGATTGGTATCTTTTCTAGGTGCACTCACAAATTCAATTGAAATAATGCTTCTGAACAAATTAAGGGTAACTTGTCAGGCTTAGCTGTTCTTATTTCTTATTAGATGCATAGTTAATTTTTCAAATCTCATCAGCAACTTACAGTCAGAGGTAAGACCGAATCCGGAAGCAAGTGCTTTCCGACCAAGGAAGTTATCGTTGAGTTGGTTGCCAGTGGGAAGAGAAATAAGCTGCACGGTGTCTGAAAATTTAAACGTAATGAGTATGCAAAAAAGTGGGAACAATATTATTCGTAATATTATTCGGTAATAACAAAGGTATAAACTAAATTAAAATACATAATAACCTAACACGCACACACACGAGAACAACAAGCGTCAACAAACAATTACTTACACACTACACTATGTTAAACGATTTGACTAGCTGACTAACAATCGACGCCCCACTATACTCGTTTTAGGGGTTTAGGGCCAGATGCTACCCCTAACTATATAATCTTCTTTTCTTGAGGATAGTGCAGCATTAAACACATGTTCCAAATACTTATTTATTTTCACCAAGGCTACATGTTCGCACAGTGTGAGCGGGGAGAGACGACTGGCGACGCGACATTGAATTCCTACGCGTCAGCCCGATTCCTGTGGCTAAGTACCTAGCCGCCACAGTACTCCCCCTCTTACAAAAAATTTTGAAAAAATTTAATGTACACAAAAAATCATAAAACATAAAACTTATCACAAACATTCCAATAAACAAATTGCAGTTAGGTACAGTACACTCATAATTGCAGTCAAGACAATATTGCAAATTCGCTTACGCCGCAGTAGCTCGCTACTTTGCAATATGGTCTCGAGTTACCGCTGCCGTACCTACTCTACCTAAACATAAAATTCTACGAACTAACACTGATTCTAAAAATAGCACTGAATTTACTTTAAAACTTTTGGAAAAAAAAACTACGCTACGCTGATGATACGCCTCGTCTGATCCTTTGTCACAGCATCTTCTCATAATCACCGTCATTTTCCTTTAGGTCTCTATATACTCGTAGCGCAAGGGTCTCATGCCAGTCACTCGTTGCAGTGGGACTGAGCTATCTCCAGATCCAACACTGATCCTCCGGCGAGCATACCTTCTCCAACCGGGCAACACATTCTTGAGTGAATCTGCAGGTCCAAACTCCATTTTTTTCAGGATTGAGTGCACCTCAGATGTCGCTGGCTTCCATAAATTCTTCATGCTACTGCTCTAGACCGCGCGTGATTCTTCGTTGGCTGGACCGCGGGTGGGTGGACATCCTCTTCCCCAGCCATACACTGCCATATTTATTTTTTATAATCACATCACGCTGATGACCGGCTCTACATACAGGCTTCATTAGTGGTTCGGACAGGCTTTGGCTGACGTCATCGCATTCTTGCATCCACGTGGCGTGTCGTTATTGCGTCATGTTGATGTTCTTTTTATTTTACCTCCCGAGGTGTGGACTTCGTCGGGAGGGAGTCGTCTCCGCTGCTGGTCTTCGGCTGCTGGTCACCATTGTTCTTCGGAATCTTGATCAGAGTTCTCCGTGCTGCCGCGTTCCTTCGGGTGATCACCGCATGTTACATCACACCGAAGTTTGTCGAGGGTCACCACTTTAGGGGTTTAGGGCCAGATGCTACCCCTAACTATATAATCTTCTTTTCTTGAGGATAGTGCAGCATTAAACACATGTTCCAAATACTTATTTATTTTCACCAAGGCTACATGTTCGCACAGTGTGAGCGGGGAGAGACGACTGGCGACGCGACATTGAATTCCTACGCGTCAGCCCGATTCCTGTGGCTAAGTACCTAGCCGCCACACTCGTAATAGTGCTAGGAGTATAACGACATTTTGTATGAGAATAACGTGGGATTTTCCTAAGCCTGTTAAAAAAATAAGACATTGAGTTTTTCACTCGAAATCCAATCAAATGCAAACTTTAGGTACCTTTCTACTTGGTGAATTTATATTATTCAGTTGTAAATAATAGCATAAGTTTGAAAGTAGCGCCAGTGACAGAGAAATTGAGGAGTAATAGGTTGGCGTGGTACGGCCATGTCATGAGGAGGTATGAAAGTCATGTGACTAGGAGAGTGATGAGTATGGATGTGGATGGATATGTGAGCAGAGGTAAACCAAAGAAAACATGGATGAACTGTGTGAAAGATGACATGGATAGGATAAGCGAGGAGTGAATGCAGAGATGACGACTGACAGACAGGAATGGAGGACGAAGACATGTGCCAGCCCCACATAAAGTGGGATAAGGGCAGGAAGAAGAAGAAGTTGTAGGTAAATAGTATTGATTATGTTTACGTACTGCTTAGCGTAAGGGGGCTATTCAACCTCAAGACAGCAACATCATTTTCAGCGACGATAGGGTTCCAGTTAGGGTGCATAACGACGTTGGTGGTGACCACGCGCTGACCGCCGAAGAACAGAGTGTTGGAGCCAGCAACCAAGGTGAACGACAGGGCGGTGACGACTCCATCGTGGTTGCAGTGAGCAGCTGTCAGAGCTAGGGTAGGAGATATGAGCGAAGCACCGCATACGGAGTTAAAGATCCAGAAAATTTGAATGACCAGACCAATCTGAAATGATTAATAAGGTTGGCTTAGTCAATACTGGCTTCAACGATTACAATTCCCACAGTGTACAAAGATGGCGACTGACAGGAGAATTTGTTGTTGTGTGTGTGTATTCTAATCAAACATTTTTTGTTCGTTTTGAGCTAATGCTCACAACTAGAGCCAAGACCGCGTTTAAGTAAGCGTAGTGTAGTAGGTCTGCGAAATGTAGCTGGCAAGCACGAGAGAACAGCCGAAACCGGGCTTAATGGCGCTACTTAAGGGACGTCCAGCAGCGGACGTGATATACTTTCATGATGAATGTTCACGATGATGAGTAAGATAGTATTTTGTAAATCGTTAAATTATGAGGTGTATATGTTTTTCAAATCCCACTCGGTTCTTAACGTTTCAGAAATAAATAAATTCTATAACTGATACAGAATCATATCCCAGTGCGCCACTGGCAACATTCAGAGGGAAAAGTTTATGAATAGGCACTCTGATGAACAAGCCCAATCAATTGCGTACGTTCCTAGAATTTGATTAAGATGTTCATTTTTATCCAACCAATTATAGTATTAGGTACCTGGCTTACATTTCAGCTGTCGTGTATTACCTATCGATGATAATGATATTATCAAGTTAGTAGTAGGAAGTACTTACATTGATAAAAAAAGTAACGTATCAACCTATCTCTTACATAAAGTACTTGATTTGTGAGTAGGTACAGTCGCTTGCATTAATTGAGTAGATAGATAGATAGATAGAAAATTCTTTATTGTACACCTTACAAACTTACAAAAAGAGAATTTAACAACATAAATATTATTCAATAAATGTACAATGGGCGGTCTTATCGCTATAAAGCGATTTCTTCCAGACAACCTTTGGATGGAGAGGAACTAAAAAATATGGAAGATTGGCTTGGCTGAGTAGGTACGTAATGACGACGTAATAAATGTAGAAGTACAATTTCTGTTCTGTGGTGTTGAGAGCTCTTTCTCTAATGTTTTTACGTAGCGTTTGTTAGTACATTATTAGTTTTCGCAATCCCGCCAGAGGCACTCTTCGTTTCCCCATACAAAATCGGGGTTTAAAATAAGCTACCGATAAGTCATTTTACGATAAGCTAACGACAAAGTATGTTGAAAACTCAGAATAAACCCTCTGTGGTGCAGTGCGTGCAATCAACTGTATCTACAAGTAAGTGAATGCTGTAGTTTTTGTGTAAAATATGTCTATTTCTATCTATAATTGTTCCAACAGTAATAGTAACTCACTTGGTACGGAGTCACGGCGATGTCAGTAGGTGAGCCTCCGACGATCCTCTGGTTTGAAGACTGCTCCTCCAAAGTCCTGATCTGAGAAGCTCTGGGGATACCGAACCTCCTGTGGTAGTTAAACACAGGAGAGGTATCAGACACCTCTTCTGTCGAGACGGCTACAGCCAGAGTTACAATCAGTGCTAGAAGTACAGCCTTCATATTGACAAATGTAAGTAAAGATAATTGTTTCTATTCATTATATACATGATATTTATCTAATCACAGTTAATCAAATCAAAGTCAATCTTGGGTTTTTTAGCTAATCAAGGGATTAGTTTGAATGATTTTTCCTTCAAAAAAAGAAAACGTGGAAATGAACAACGTGCTATACCTATAACTGGACGCTCGCTTTTAAGTTTGTGTAAAAATATGAAGACTTCTATCTTGTACCTAATATGAGCTGCCAGCCGCGCCTTCGCGTGCGTTAGTGTATATTTATTATTATTAGTTATGTCCCACTGCTGGGCAAAGGCCTCCCCCAAGCCCCTCCACTCTGTGCGGCCTTTGCTGAGATGTTCCAGTGTGGTCTGTACCTACTTGTCGAGCTCGTCTCGCCATCTTGTTCTTGGTCTGCCGCGTTAGTGAGCATCTATTACTCCAGGCGTTTTTTCTTACACCTTATGAGCGGGTCGTGCGAAAATTTGAGATGCGTTTTTAAAAAATTCATAACTAAATAACTAAGTGACATTTTAAAAATCGCAAAAGGACTAATTGTAGACTATACATTTGAGATTAATTAGAATTTAAGTGTGTTAAAAAAATATACTATTTAACTTGACATTCTATTTAACGCTAATGAAAATCGTATGTCAGCGTTAAATACTTAGAATGTCAATTTTCGACTTTTGTTTGTAGTTTTGTGTAACTTGATCAGTATCAGTGTGTACGAGTGCATATCCAAAAAAGCCCTAAAGTTTTTTAGTAAAAAACTAAATGGTAAACATGTCCCTAGCAACTACAGTACGGGGTTCTTCAAAAAGGGCGTTTTAAAATATTTACAGGGTCAGCAACGCTTGAGTGATGCCTCTTGGTGTTGCAAGCGTCCATAGGCTACGGTAACCGCTTTCCATCAGGTGGGCCGTTTGCTTGTTTGCTAACTTAGTTGTATAAAAAAAATGCATAACCACACAGAGATTGAAATCAAAGTGAGTTCATTAGCTAGTGCAAGCGGAGGTTCCCGTGCTGTGAATACAGATGGGATTAAAGTTTTAACTCCCGTCTGCTGGACCTCATGATTTTTTTTAAGTTATAATATATTTAAAAAAACTACAGAAACTGACTTCATGGCCAAACTGCTGAATGTATTTGATGAAATTTATATGGGACTAATGTGGAAGTATTAACTTTTAAGTATTTTATTACGACAAACAGACATTAAAAAAAAACTGAATTGAACACCTCCTCTTTTTTATTTAAAAAAAGACGGAATATTATTGTCACGAAACCTCTAAGAAAGCTAAAACAACAAAGCCCCTTAACCGCGTAACCGCGGGTGCTATGGAAAACAATCCAATTTCGGCCTGTGCTCGGTACGAATTGCATTTCTTCGCATTATGAATAGATGCGAAGTGTGAACTTGGAAATGGGTCACGAAGGCTTCTAAGGCACCCTTGCAGAGGGGTGGGGTGCAAATGACTTGTGAGAACTCGTATTGTGCAAGGGGTAAGCCGCATAGTTCTCGATAGAACCACTAGATGAAGGAGTTGATACTTGAAAAGTTTTCAAATAAACGTGTAGGATACCACATACACATGTGTGGTAAGCTTAGGAGTTCTAACTTTGTTGCTACAGAAGTCTTATTTCGTTAATGGCTTATCTATTTTTACCTACCATAGAAGCTAGACCATACTATTATTGTAAGTAATTAAATCAAATTTTCAATTTAATTCATTAAAAAAGAAATATGGTAAGCATTTTCATAGCTTAGTCATATCTCTGCCTATGCGTTGGAGGGCGTGGGTTCGTTCCCAACTGCGAACAAATAAATATTTGTGTCAGGAACAAAGATGTTTGTTCTTTATGTTATATCATATACCTAATATATTATACATTACAATACAAATGGTGTTTTATTATATTCGAAGCATGTATTTATAAAAAAATATGTAAGTACATAATATAATGCCTATGTATTATAATATCAGCTATCTAGTTACCGCATACCCTGAGCTCTACTTAGTTTGGGGCTACATAGAGTTGTGTGAGTTGTCAACATTATTTATTATTTTTTTATATATACCTTCAGATAGGTACCTTCTTTATTATTTGTGTGTTACATTTTTATATTTTTAATTTTTTTTTGTACTTATTTTAGTACCTACCTAAGTAATGTTCCGTTCTGTGTACTTGTGTTTTGTCAAATAAATACATTTTCTTTCTTTCTTTCTTTTCTTTCTTATATAATTTATTGCGACAAAGTTTTATACTTCTGCAGTCAGTAACGTTTGCACTCGTTTTCGTCTTACACACTTGTACCTTGTATACAAATAAACACATAATAAAAGTAGGTATGTAATGTACGTAGTTATATAGGTAACTACTCCGTGAATAGAATCTGGCCTACATCATCCTGCTCATTATAAAACGACCAGAATCCCTTTCTTAAAAGCTCTAAGCTTTGTGTATCCACCTACCACTATCCAGACTACTGAATAAGAAATGAACCAGCTACTTTGTATAAACCCACCTAATTACGTTGTACAGAAAGCCTGGAAAAATGTAAAAGCAAGTAGGTAATGCAGTTTGTCTTTATAAGGAATCTAGGAGATAATACAAAACGCTCGAGTCTCGCCGGTTGCGGTGTCGGGTAAGCCCCCAGCGAATGTGGGGACGTTGCAATGGGGATGGACAAAGAACTCTAGGGAGACTTCCTGTTTTATGTTTTAGGTAAGTTGGATACTGTCATAAATTCTTAATAGCTTCAGGACAAGCTGGTCGTTCTCAATTATGAAACGCCTTTCATTATTCTTCTTCTTCTTGCCCTTATCCCACTTTATGTAGGGTCGACACAACAATGTTCTTCTTTTCCATTCTCCTCTATCTATTAAACGCGTTTCATCATTCATGATCAACTTTTTTAATTAATCTCCTTAGAAATGGATAAAGTAAAATTGTTTTGTAGGCAATTGCAATTTTTTTGGACTCAGTTTACTTAATTCTAAGGTCTGAAGTGATTTCATGATTTTTTTTAGCTGTTATGAAAAAACTGAATTACTTATACTAAGATAAAGTTTTAGAGTCAACCAAGTAACCTAATAGGTATAGTACCTACACATTATTTTTCAATTTTGAATTGGTACCAGCTAGAAAGAAGAATAAAAAGGTACCAGCTTCTCCTCAGTTTTCTTTTTTTCCGGTAACAGGTCAAGTTTAAAAGAGGTTGCACTAAATTTTCGCGTCCAGCTACAAATCCACGGCAAAATACTGGGTCACTATTGTTGGTATTGTTATAAAAGCGGGACTTCTGTAAGATCGCGACAAAGAACGACCATTATCTCACTTTAAAACTTTACAATAGGAACATTTTGTGGGACAATGTCTTTGGAAATTATTTTTGGGGCTTCTCCTCCATTATAGCCTTGGACTGTTCATTTCTTTCGCGCAATGCTTTGATTGTCTTTTAAGCTTTTGAAGTGCCTTTTTATGGCTTGCTTTGTTTGAAAATTGCCCAATCGGAGCTCATTTTCTGACACCTTTGTTCATGCATTCATTATTTTCTTAAGTTTATAGTATACCTATCTAATAAACAGTTACTTGGGTAGCTATCTGAATGGTATACCTACGTGCTGTGTCTGCGGTTGTAGACCACGTGTACCAACCTACTTCTCCTCACGTAAATTTCTCCCCGGAGAAATGTTCCATTCGGAATGGCTGTACTCCAATATTTTATTGCTGTAAAGCAAATTTAGTGCTTAGGAAACATGGGGTGGCGTGTCGTAAAATTTCAAAACCACTATATCTCGCTAGTCCAAACTTCCTTTACGAGTAGGTAATTTGTATGCAAGAAACTTTTCCGAATTAAACTTTCCGCACAGTTACAAAACCGACAACGTAGGAAAGTGCTAGATTTAAAATGCTTATCAAATATAGGCTTATCTATATGATATCTACCTCGTAAGTGAAAAAATAATGATACCCTGATTTTTTTTATTTCAAGTTTTGAACGTTTCGTAGTAGGTACGTGTATTACCTCCTACGTATACGCTTGAAATTCGTAGAATCGCGTGAACAAAGGTGATTTAAAAGCCAGAGAATTTATCTTTCAAGTTAATCTCGTGCATTGTGTAGAGAACATCAGAGCACTAAGCACACAGCTATATTTTACAGAAGATTTTGTTGAAAATAAATTAAAACGTGTAGGTTTTTAAGTAGATATTTTTGTTTAGCAGCATCTCTATGTCGAAATCATTAGTTTACAAACGGTTGTATTTTTAAAACTTTATTCGGAACAATATTGTGAAATTGGTATTTTTGATTTTCGCACGCTTACATCATTATTATCATAGATCCTAACCTAAAGTTGAAGCTCCCAAATCACTCAACAAAACTACTCAAGTTTCTGCAAATCAATTTAATTAGCAAATCATTTTGAGAGGTCATGTGTATAATCGTAGATTAGGCGAGGTCGTCGTGTGGAGAGTCCCACGGTTCTTAGGGCTAATCCAGGCGTAATCAAAACGAATCTCGGGAAGCCGGGTCCTTTGCCGTCCGGGCGGCGGCGAATTTGATTAATACCTCGATATTACATTGGCAAGAAGTGAAAATTAACTAAAATGTTATTTTTGGCTTGATCATTATTACGTTTTTTTCTATATCTAATGAAACTGCGATGAAGGTAAGTAGGTTAAGTACCTGTGTAATTGGCTGTACTGTAGATACAGTAGGTACACGCCTTAAATAAAATGAGACTTTTATTTGTTTTAATTATCTATGTAAGCATTTATTCACACCCTTAGCTAAGTAGAAATTATAAAAATATGAATAACTCACGCCCAGAAACAACAACATTTTTGTCGTGGTTTTAGTCGGGATACTAAATAATTGCCTAATAAATAATGTGTTCTAATCTTCCCGCTTTGTTTAGAAGTAGAAGTTCCAATGCTCTTTGTTTAAAAGACAGTTTGTTATGGAGTTGCTCCAACATTTATAATATCCTTCGCGAAAATGACAGTTAGATATTTGTTCTTCAAACTTGTCCGTGCAATAAAAGTATTTTTTTTTCAATAGATTCACAAGAACAACTCAAAAGGTCGCATTTACAAGCATCAAGCAGAAAGATTTATTGAAAAAAAAAATGGGAGGCCTAGCGCTACAACTGAGATAATTTTCAAGCAAGTATCTGTAAGTTTTATTCAGTGCTTGTTCGCACAATTTGATGACTAATAAACCCTTTACATACAAAATAATAATAATGACCACTATGAAGCTTATGTATATTTTTAATACTTAGTGCGAGCTTTTTACTAATGTTCTAAACTCCTCGAACCAATCTTTACCAATGTTTGGGTTCACATAAATCAAAATAGGCTAGCATTAGTTAAACGAATATGAATGTATAGTTACAGTAATGAATGGGTACACCTGCCGTTCAGCACTTTAATTGCGTTACCATTAATACCAGTCAGGGGCAGGGGTTATAGACTGAGATGGATTGGGTATGCCCTCGATATTTAACAAGGCAAGAGTGCGGGCTGGCTAAGTTTTGAAAGGTCGGTCAAAATGTTTTGAATAGTTCTATGCCGATATAATGAAGCTGGAAAAAAATCAAAGCATTGTAATGTGATAGAATGCCGTGCTTGAAGTTAAAGTAGCAAAAACTGAAACCGAATCGTATTAACGCGATAAATACCCGTGTAATACCTATAATAAGATTCAGTAAATTAGCACAAGATGATCAAATTGTGTTCGAAGTTAAAATTGAACTTAAAATTGATATAATGCTGTGCTGGAACTTAAAATTAAATAGCAAAAGATGCATTGAACACATTCGTGGGACCAATATGCCCCATGACTCCTTGTGTGGCTTTGTCAAAAAATTGTTTCTTGTTGCTGTTTTTGTCATAACGTCTTGCCCATTAGGCGTAGAGCCTGAATTTTTGCTGAAAAGGCGGTTGCCAAGAAAATAAACTATAAGTCGTACTCATAGCCCTTGCTTCAAAATGCACTCGGCAATGGAAAATTTTTTTAGAACTTATTACGCTATGATAAGGTTGTAAAGTAAGCGTTGAAAGTTCTTTGGCTGACGGTGCTAAAGCAGCGTTTTATGAACATTTTCGAGTTTGTTTTTGCACGTGTGCTGTGAACTCAACAGGCGTATAATGACCCTTACGTGTATTATAAAGTCTTTTATCCTTTTGACGAAGAAATTACGTTCTTTTGCGTTGACGTCAAGCAGAAAAGTACCTTTGAGTCTGCAAAGATTTGTTTTTAATTATCTTTGAATAAAAGAGGTGCTTTTTAATAAAATATGTGTGAGAAATGATACAAAAACGAATAAACAAATACGTAGTCTTGGGGAATACAGTCATATTAATTTGACTTGACCTTATTCGAAGATTAATTTATTTATTTGAGATAGACACTACGTTTTCCGCCCTAAATCTTTGACTTTTGACGGTTCTAATGACAGCCTGTCATGTTACCCTTCCGTCATTTCCCCTACCACCACCGCAGAGTGGCGCGTTTGAGGCAGCCATCTTTATTCTTCATTGGCGTTTTGTTTTCCGTCGAAGCAACATGTGTTCAGCAGATATCTCTGCGACTACAGTTGCTTAAAATATTTTAATCCTTGTTCATACAAAAGTGAAGAATTAATTCTTTTACTTAGTGAATAAGTGTGTTATACTGTGCAAAGAGGGAAAACCGTGAGTACCCTCTTTATATGAAACGTGTTCAATTTTAACGAAAAGTTCGTTTGGATCACGTTATTACAGTTATGTAAATAACCAGTTATCCTGTATGTTTGTTGTGCATGTAAGTTTTAATGTGCATATTTAATGTTCAAGTAATTTACACAAGCGGTAGCCCCACGTGCAGTAGCATAAGATGGCTATCGGTGATATCGAAATCATAGTTTTGAGGTAAGTGATAATATGATAATGACGTCATAAACATCAATGGCCTTGCAATGAAGGAATGAATCGAACTCAAATCCTTTAACATCGAGAGGAAGCTAAAATGGGTAGCTGTCCTGGAGTTGTTGAAAACTGGTGCTTAGGTTAGACGTCTTATGAGACTACGGTCTTACCCTTTAAACTCGTAAATCGTATCATACTCCAAGCTTCATAGACTTGGGATCAAACAAAGTGGGGAGAAATGTATGATACGATAAATCAATTATAATGCTTATATTACTAAATGTGCCTACTGCATTGTGAAAAATAAATATTAATTTTAATATATAATTGCACGAAGTATATATTGTAATCTTCTCTCTTTTTCAATTAATTATACGAGTGCTGAAGTTAATTTTTGAGAATCTGAGTGGCAAAGCAGAAGAAACTCGGTTTTTTTTTTCATTTTTGCTATCCTCTTTATTATTTCACTTTACAAGTCGTATTATTACATGCGGAGTTTTGTATGTTTTATTTAAGTATTTTTGGCGGCTAAGGTGTTCTGTTCCCCAGAATCTATCAGCTGCGCAAAGGTGACGCTAAGAATTTGGAAACGCTGTGTTCCAGCTGAGGGAACTCGTCAACCATAAGAAGAGGAATCGCTACCCAATCAAAGTAACAGCTGCCCCTCGCAGGGGTAGGCCGTTATTAAAACTATTCCGGCGCATGGAACGATATAAACTTTTAATGGACCTGAGTTCCTGATTCTGATGGGTTCTTGCAAAAGAAATTCAATTAAGCCGATAACCACCCCTCGCAGGGGTCTGGTGTTAGGCTAACTTTATTCCATCTTATGGAACTGTATACACTTCAGTGGACCAGGGCTCCTGAATCGGATGGGTTCTCGCAAAAGAAATCCAATCAAGCTAACAACCACCCCTCGCAGGGGTTAGGTGTTTGCCTAACGGTACTCCATCGCATGGAACTGTATACACTTCAGTGGACCAAGGCTCCTGAATCGGATGGGTTCTCGCAAAAGAAATCCAATCAAGCTAACAACCACCCCTCGCAGGGGTTAGGTGTTTGGCTAACGGTACTCCATCGCATGGAGCTATATAAACGGTGGCTGGACCACGGCTCTTGAATCTGATGCCTTCTCGCAAGGGAAATCCAATCAAGCTGACAACCACCCCTCGCAGGGGTTAGGTGTTTTGCTAACGGTACTCCATCGCATGGAGCTATATAAAAGGTAAGTGGACCATGGCTCCTGAATCTGATGGGTTCTCGCAAGAGAAATCCACTCAAGTTAACAACCACCCCTCGCATGGGTTAGGTGTTTACGTAAGGGTAATTCCTTCGCATGGAGTGGTATGAGCGTTGAGGGACCATGTCTTCTGAATCTGATGAGTTAACGCAACAGAATACCAATCAAGCTAAGAGACACCCCTCTCAGAAGTTAGGTGTTTGGCTAACGGTTTTCCATCGCATGGAGCTGTATAAACGATGAGTGGATCATGACTCTTGAATCTGATGGGATCGCGCAAGAGAAATCCAATTAAGCTAACAACCACCCCTCGCAGGGGTGTTTGGTAACTGTATCCCATCGCATGTGTCTGTATAAAGTTTTAGTGGACATTGGCTCCTGAATATGATGTTTTTTCGCAAGAAAAATCCAATCAAGCTAACAGCGGCCCCTCGCAGGGGTTTCGGGTTTTTGTGTGGTTATTGTGTTCCATCACGTGGAATTTGTGAATTTTGGTCTGGCTTGGCCTGGCCTGGCCCCAGAAAGTGCTGTTTCCTCACAATAGCAATCCGATCATTTTGAATATACACCCTTCGCGAATAGGTGTTGTGAAAAAAAAAAAAAAAAAAAAAAAAAAAAAAAAAAAAAAAAAAAAAAGCAGCACACCCACACTGGGTGGTGGGAGATGTTTTTTGTAAGGTTATAATGTCCTGAGAATAATAATAGAATAATTAGATACCAGTAAATGTTTATTAACAATAATGAGTTGTAATGTAACAATGGGACAGAACATCTGCTGCTCTTGCGTACTCTATAATGTACCTACAAGCTTGTACTGATGAACAACTTGCACAGTTGTGTGTTGGCTCTAGTACTTACAGTCTACACTGTATGTAGTAAACTATGCGTTATATGTAGTGAAACAAGGTGCAGTAAATAAGTACCCCCATCTGTTTGTAAGCCCATCCTTTACGACGATGATGTGCTGGCCAATAATTTTTTTTTTTTTTATTGAAAGTAAAACCTCATTTTTGGGTTCTACCACTGATCTCATTTCAGTATGCATTTTCACTTAAAAGTAGTTAGTGACACAGGTGCTTGTTACACCTACTGTATTACAAATATTTTTAGATGGTTACGCAAAATAAAAATACTTAGTTGGGTCAGAAACGTCGTGCATCTCTACGATCACAAACTCTTAAGTATTAAAGTCACTTATGCAGGGAAAACTTTAGCTGAGTTAGTGTGTGGTTCAGTGTATAATACAGGTATCTACCTATATCGTAGAGTGGTATATATGGTGTGGCTTAAAGAGCTACGCTTTGTGGATCGACCCTCTTAAAAAATTAAGTACCATGTAAGAACATCCTCTTTGAATATTTAAAATAAAGAATCTTAGTTGCCTCTAAAATGCAGGCTACCCACATTTATATACATACTTGTTTTTGTTTTTGAAAACTGTGGACGTGTGACCTACCAACTAAACTAAAAACTGAAATCTCGTCAAGCTGTTTCTTAACGTTCTGCATGGAACTGCCTACCCACATGGATGTGCTGCACTGTGTTTTTAGCTCTTAAGTGTAATTTTGTCGTAGAATCTAAAAGATTCGAAAATATGTGTCAAGTGCACAAAAAGAGCCTCCGTGAGGCGCACTTAAAATCCTTTCTCCACACTTCTTTTCGAAGGATCCAGTGACACTATATGAAGAAGACTAGGTACATGAGATATATTTCTGATAAAAGTAAATCATCTCGTCCACGGAGCGTCAAAGTATGTAATGGCATATAGTTCTAACCAATATTGTTACTATTCATCATCATCATCATCAGCCCGAAGAAGTCCACTGCTATTGTTATGCTGTTTTTAAAAATAGTGGTTGTAGTACCACTGATAAACATAATGGTTTCCAATTGTTTAATTCCTTGATACATCAGTAAACAAAAACATCCTTAGTACTTTAGCACAATTCTTGCTGAAAGCAAAAACCATGAAACCGTAGTTCCTACGTTCTGAAGCAGGCATGTTCTTCCAGATGTTCTTACTCCATGTCAATCAAACTATCCGGTTTGCGACGTTGGCAAAAATAAATTTTATAAATACTAAGTAAGTAAGTATGAGTAATGTTTATGTTTTACATAGGTACTAATAGTAAAACTGCCTCGCAGTAATATTATGCTCTTGGCTCAAGAGGACTCACATTATGGTTACACATTAGATCGCATTCCTTATCATCATCATCAGATGGTTACATATTTGATCGTATTCCTTCTAGTATGGTGTTTATCCTGTATTTGACAATTGATCGCAGTGATAATTTATGGTTGAAAACTCTCATCAGTATTTTACTGATCATTCATCATCATCATGAACTGGAAAGAAACTATGATAAATGCAATATTTTATTTATCACCAGTCAAATCGTTTAATATGTTTTTATTACAACAACAGTATTAATTTAGCAAGTCCGCAACACCCGCATAAGTCCGCATAGGTCAGGAGGTTGGATTGGCAGGCTGCTATTACAGCACCTTCAGAAGTTCCTCCAAGCTGGATAGAAAAGGTTATTCTGGAAAATTTTTTTTTTTTTGGGCTGAACGAGAGGGTAGTGAGTTAAAAAGTGTAATTTTTAGTTAACGCAAAAATCTTGCTTAGCTATGTTTCCAATGATATGCAAGTATATTGATGTTTCCAATGCCATTGCATTATGGCCCGGGTTGTCATCATAACCAACCCAAAGAAATTCATAGCTGGACTTAGGCCTTCTTCATAAGTTGGTTAGTCATGAGGGGGTTGGTCTATTAACCCTATGTATGTCAGACTTTCTTAATTATTATGACCACGATCACTTTTGATGCAAAACCTGACAGGTTTTTCATAGTACCTACTTTAACTTTGTTAAAGTTAGCCACATTTTATAGTGTTTGCTATACGAATAATTTCTTAGGTTCTTTGGTAGATAATAACGTTTTACTATTGTAGGTATACTTACCTACTTGAGGTTGTAAAATATTTTGATGTCACATGTTCACATTGGCGTCAGAGTTGCTACCACCACCAGGCGATAACAAACAGGTCTCAAATAAATAAATTAATCTTCGAATAAGGTCAAGTCAAATTAATAGCAGCGTTTTACCTACCAATAAAACGCATATTAATTTACTTACCTTATTCGAAGATTATACTTTCAATTCTGCCTGGTGATTTTCGACGCAATGAAGAATAAAGATGGCTGCCTCAAACGCGCCACTCTGCGGTGGTGGTAGGGGAAATGACGGAAGGGTAACATGACAGGCTGTCATTAGAACCGTCAAAAGTCAAAGATTTAGGGCGGAAAACGTAGTGTCTATCTCAAATAAATAAATTAATCTTCGAATAAGGTAAGTAAATTAATATGCGTTTTATTGGTAGGTAAAACGCTGCTATTATCTAATACGAATGAGCGTACTTTATAAAAACTGATAGCAAATCCTATCGCTGCTTCTGATGGTGTTTTCGTTAATTCTTAAAGAGCACTGGCACTTGTAGGTATAGTTAACCTAGAGACATGTAGAAACCCTAAAAAGGATGAAGAAAGGTAAAATACAGCAAAAAGAGCTCCAATGTTAAATAGCCGACGTGAGCGAAACAATTCCCGCGATACATAGGTAATGCCGGAAGCAGTGACATACACGAACGTCTGCTCACGACAAATAGTACAACATGTTGATTATTTAATACAAAAACGTCGTGAGCATTCATCATTCCAAAATAGGAATGCGCCTTTGTTATTTTGCCTATTGAGATTGTAATTTTTTATTTTCCTTAGCCTACTCCTCTCCTGGCTGATCCCGAGCGAGACGATTTGGACGCCTTTGAAAAGAGACCCTCCCGCCATCTCCTTTCGAAGGCGTCCAGATCGTCTCGCCAACGCTTTCTCGGCTGACCACAAGGCTACCTTCCGTGAGGAATCCAGGTATGCTGATATTCGCCCACCTATAAGAGATTGTAAGTAATACAAATACCAAATCAAAGTGTGTGTTCTTATGACACGCACAGCACGAATGCGTCCGTTCCAGCAAGCCAAATGCAATACTGTAATTTCCACAAACAACGAGTGCCGCGTGCTGAATTTTCAGATCCAGTAACAAACCAAAGTGATACCTGGCGATAATCCAAGTGTGCGTTCTGCCAGGTGTGTCTCACTCGCAAATTGCAGCAGAGCTTATAAAAGAACTTGATTTTATTGGAGATCGCCTGAGTTTATTATTTAAACTTATTGCTATTGAAATACAAGCTGAGAAAAAGTTGAATCAGTGAAACGATGTCATATTTTATAGCGTTTCATTCATATTTGAAAACGTTTTACTGATCGCTACAGCAGAACGCTTAAATGTGCGCAAGGCTTAAGTGTTTTTCTCAAATATTGACAAAATGCTATGAAATCTATAGCAACGACAAAATATTACCGACTCAGTATAAAAAAAAAAGAGAATAAATATTGGTGGCCATTTTCAGACACCCCAATCTAGCTCCAATTTAGTTTGAGAGAGACCTACTATGAGAACTTTTCAGTCTGAGAGTGGGATTATGAATACATTTCATAATTTACTTTGCTTAATATCTAAATCGAATGATAACTGTTCCGTACAAATCCGGATTAATCTTGTGATTAAAATTTAACTAATAGATAAGAGCAACATTGTCATTCCTTGATAAGCAATGGAATTACTACTATAATTCAATAATTATTATAATCGTCTCATAATATCTTTCCTCATCGTCAAATCTAGTTAAATACCTAACTATAACTACTATCCAACAAAATTACCGGTAACCGAAAAGTCCAGAGCAAAGGAAACGTCACAGGAAATTCAGCATCAAAACACAAATCCCGAAACACACACAGTATGGAAATACGAAGCTCAAAGAAGAATATTCATGTCCGTACAAACGTTCATACGGACGTTAGGCCATTCCCGGACATGCGTCAACTTAGGCTTTAGAAATGCCAACGCTCTTCTCTACGCAGGTAATGCCACCTAAATCACTATGTTTTGTCCAGCCTAACCGAAAACGCAACAAAAGGACAACACGAAATGTGATTACTCAGCTACGACTGGGGCTTGCATGTCATGACGGCAGTGAATTATTGCCCACCGCCGCTCTACTATTTTTCCCGCTTTTTTCATGTGTATACCAACAAAAGTGAACAAAAAGTGATGTTGTCGCCGCACGGGCAAGCGAAGTTAAATGTTAGTTCTCGTGTTGTAAACACACCATGACATGTTTGTAATAGAATAACCTCCAGGAATCCTTGCTTTGTTGCTTGTGAAAATAAAGGGTTATTTGAAACTCCGCTTTTCAGGCTTTGATGTAAAAGCCACAAAACAAATTAGAAGAGTCAGAATATAAGGATGTGTTTAAAATAAGATAATCATAAACCAGACATGACCAGTGATAAATAAATATATATAAATATTTTGGACATTCGACAAAACTATCTAAACTAAGCAAAGCTTGTGCTATGGGACCCAATTAGCTTCTGATACGTAGTTTTTTTTTTAATATAACACCCTGATAGAGAACAATAAGTATAATACCTATATAAGTAGTTCAGAACACAAATACCTATTTGTTCCCGGTGGAGATAGAACCCACGCCCTTCTGCTGATGATGCTTGGATTACCTATTTAATTCTTGGAACATAGGTACGTACATTCAGAAATCAGAAATATTTATTGCATAACTGTTGTACAGAAAAGATCTTAGGCCAAGATTCATAGTCGTACAGCAAAGGAGTCTTCGCAAAGTAAGCTTTGTTTATCGAAGTTTACCTTCAACATTTTGAATAAAGAAGAGCTTGACAGAACTATGAAATATATTTTTGGTTGAAAGTAGAACTTTCCATCAAAGTAAAGTCAAAGTGCGGTCTATGAATCTGGGCCTTAGTGGCTATGGCTAGGTACAGTTTTCACAGTTTGTCCGTTCCGGACGTACAATAAAAGGGCAAGTTTTCCATGATAAAAACCTGACCCAAAAGTAAGCGAACGAAAAACTAAGATGAAAATCTTGTCTATAGTGTCAAATCACAAATACATGAGCGTATATTTTATACTTCAAGTTTGCAGCAAGCCTCGGAAAATTCCTGTAAAACTGACAGATAATCGCAAAACACTTTGCATAACACGCCCGGATCGGATAGTTCCATAAAATTTACATAGCTAGGCTACATCCACTCGGTGGAAGTGGCACACGTGGTAGGGTCGCAGCAGACAGGGGTGAACACTAAATTCTTTACTTTGCCAACAAATCCAAGTCGGCGACGACGGCGAGATAGGGCGGTGCTTTATTTGGGTCAGGTTCGGAGCAAGAGTGCTCTCATCTGATAAGTGCCGTTTCCAGGTGGTATAGGTTCTATGGTGCGGTAAATATGCCAAGGGTTTTATTGGTGGTTTCGGTACTTAAATCGTATTACAAATGTTGACTGTGTCTAGATAGTTTCGTTTCAAGTGTTGGATTGAAATAAGCATTTTGAACAGATTTATTGCTTGTTAGATTATTTCAGCTCACCAGATAATTTTAGTACTAGAGTAGGTCTTAACTAGTTTCTGAAGTTTAGTACCTAACTTAGTTACATAATTTCCTGTCTAGCAATAATATGAGTTAGCATCTCTTTGGAAGACTTCAATAACTCCATTACCTAGCCCATTTATTCATAATACTCTATTATCTTTATCAAGAAGTCTCTTTTTATCCTCTGAAGAAAATAAAGGAGAGAGAACCAAAAAACGCGATAGAAGAAAATTGGTGTTAGGTAATCAGAATTATAAATAAAGGGGTGAATCTTTCGGCGAAAGATATGGCGAAGTTAAACTAAAAGTTAAGATTTAAATTAGGCAAAGGAATCCGCCCCCTCGTGGGCGAAAACTTATTTTAGAGGGTTATAAATCAAGATAATACGTTCTTCTCAATTAACTACGGATTGCGGATAAATTTATGAGCAGTACAAACATTTCGCTCGCGATATTTGTGGGGAAGTTTAATGTTTTTAAACAAAATATTAATAGCTATACCTTCCTTGTGGGGATAAACTGAGGGACCCCTCATGTCGTTACGAAGAGTTTGCATTGAAGTGGGAAGGAATAATGATAAGTTGCCCATTTCCTTTAAGTTTTCCCATGTACTTCCACATTCCCAACACAAAAAGTTATTTTCCATTAATTTCTCCTATGTTCAAAGAAAATGTCATATATAGTTAGAAGAGAAGCACTTTAAAAGTTTCGCGAACTTGACTATAAAGAGTTATATGTTAAATAATCATTAAATGCAGTGTTGACCCAAAAAATGTTCTCCGGTTTCCATTTGGAAAAATCGTCGCTGTTTTGCAACATGATTCTGTTCTGTTTCTTTTATTTAATATTGAACGTGATGTAAATTTTGAACAAGATTATATTGTCGCAATTTTTACCAATACATAATGGGGAAATTTAAACAAACGAACTAACTCTATCGAGCCACAAACTACACAGATTGCACAAATTGTACTTTGGAAACCAGTAGGCCTAATACCATGAGCTCTGTCTGGCTCTGTCTCTGTATCTGGTTTTGAGTCTGTGTGAGTGTTGACTAAATAAATCCTACGTCAAAACGTCACACACACTGTATAATACACTGGTGAGCACTCACACAGACTCAAAACCAGAGCCAGAGACAGAGCCAGACAGAGCTCATGGTAAGCCTACAGATGACAAAACAAGATTCAGACGAACAAAAAAAATAGGTCCAGTGACTACGATCATTCGTAGGTCCTAAAGTAACCGGAAATTACGGGAACCACGACTCCGGGCTCGGATCATATTTGTAGATGCATTTTCACGATGCCTTGCGGAAATCGAATGCGCGATGCAACGGAAGCTAACAGAAGCAACATGCTAAAAATCCCTCAGAGGCAGTTCATTCAATACGTTCACTAAATAAAGCTACACAGCCGTGGCGTTGTCACGTCCTATGATATGAAATATGAATCCACATAAAAATATTTTTACTCGTTTTCCGCCCCATATTTCGCCATCTAATGAAAATATGTGACAAAACGAAACACCGAATGAAAAAGTTAGTACTTTCTGGCGCAGCTGCGAGTGTTGCGAATCTAGGTTAGAATACTATCGACTAACCGGAAATTATGGACAGTACTGAGAGATAAAAGCGTACGTATGTATATTACTTTTTCATTACTCATACTCTGAAAGTAGGTCTGAAGTTGCCTGAGGGGCCTAATAGAAAGTAAAACTTTCAGCCCTAGGGAGAATCGCTTTCTACTGACAGCTGTCAAATTAAAAAAAAACAAGTTCTTTTTTATTCAACCATGTTCCAACTTTCTAAAGTCTTTCTAACTGCAAGGGGATCGTTGAACCAAATTCCAATTTTTTATTCAGCAAGTAGGTTGGAAACCCATTACAACGGTAAGAAGTTTAAAAAGTCTAATTAGACCGCAATGTAAAATTTAAATTTTAATAACATAAAGATAGTATAAAATAAATAATATGTCTTCTAAATTACTTGATTAATATATAGCTTCAACTATTTATTTAAAATAACATAAATTTGAGCAAACAATTTACCATTTTTTAAAATAAGAAAATGAAAATAATGCCTGAATAATACTGGCGAGCCGTAGCCGAAGGCCCGCCAGAGAAAAAGAAAAAAAAAACCGGGAAGACGGCAATTCAATCTTCATTTTCACAAATTTTTCTTTCATGTTTTTATTTTTACTTTCCTTGTATTCGTAATGAAAAGCACAGTGTTTACCTCGGATGAAAGTCTTTTAAGTCCCTCAAGCTCCATTGGCGCCCTCGCTACGCTCTGGCGCCAAACCCGTCTCGGGACTCAAAAAACGTGACTTTCAACACTCAGGTAACAATGTACTAATTTAAAGGTAGCTTGCAACGGTTGGTGTATTTTGTTGGAATAGAATGACCTCAATCTACTAATACTAACCTATTTAATAAAACATTGAGATACGCGTAAAGGTGCATGCTCAAGCTCTATTCTAAATATGAATAAATATTGCATAGACAATCCACACTACACTTCCTAGTCCCAAACTAAACAAAGCTGATAAACGATGGGAACCTGGTAATTAAAATAATACTGATATTTTTTTTTTAAACCCTATTTGATTTTTATTTTGTTAACCATTGATTGTGTTAAAAATAACATTATCATGTTAGTTTTTCACAATAAACACATGAATAACAACAATAATATAATACCCAGGCAGAGAACAAACATTTACGTACACCACCCAAATGTTTTGTTCTCGGTGGGGATCGAAGCCACGACCTATGGCGCAGAAGGCAGGGCTACTACCAACTGAGCCGTGACGTTAGACCAATGTAGGCAGCAGAAAATAGTGTACTTATCATTGGGAAACTACATTTTGAACAAATTCCAGCAGCAATCAAATTGTTCAATCTATATGTGTGCATCTGCCGTTCGATTTGTCGTTTGTATTGTTTGTGGAATTTCTAAAACGAATTACCTTCAGCCATGTTAGCTGGAGGACAATAAATCGTGTTTTATTTCCCATTCGACTATTCGCACCTGCGACGCGAAATAATTTTTCATTGCAGTTTTGGAACACCTTTTAGTTTTGAGCGGCTGCTATATACTCGTACCATTGCTGTATGGCTTTTAGGTGTTAAAATTTTCAGCAGATTTGAATAAACTAAATACTTTCATTCCCATTTACGCTTTGTAAATGGGAATGGAAATATTTATTTTACGCCACCGTATATGACGTGGGGCATGGAGCTTGTTAAACCTACTAATAATAGATTGTTCATTTTATTTGTCTGTATTTCACAATAAGTTTTGTTTTTTACTATGAGAAGGCAAAAAGTATGCAAAAAAGTTGCCTTCTGCTGTACGGTTATGCACTAAAAATACTCAACTTTTTTATTAGTTTGTAATGCGGTTATGAACTAAGAAAAAAAATCCTTCTACGTTTCTCGGTTTTGAAACCCGTTTAATGGTACTAAAGGTATTTTAATACATCATCACATACATTGAATCTAGTTTGCTTTTAAGTGATAAACGATCTTATTTGCATGTATTCAGTAGTGTTTCGTAAACCAGCGTAAATTATTGAACTTGCTGTGATAAATAGCATTAAACTTACTTTAAAATGAAAGTATGAACTCGCGTTGGTAAGCTTCTTGCAAACTGATTTACATAATCGCATTAACGTTGTGCTTTGCCTCACTACGTATTGGTATTAAAATGTTAAAATATTATCAAATTATTAAATGGTTAACGACGAGTTCCAATGTAGAATTTACCAATTTAGGACCGATTTCACGGATGACACGAGTTTCATAGACCAATCAAAAATTTAGTTTAAAAATTCCGTAAGTGTTTTTCATTTTTGTTTTATTTTTAGAAACCCTGGTCTTGACTAATTTAATAATTACAAAATACCCTTTAGAGTCATTTGATAGTGCAAGATCAATTTTTCTGGTAGGTTTACTTCAGAAATTTGTACACCGTACACAGCATTTGGTAAGCAAATCTTCGATACCCGACGATTTTACGCTTAAAATCGTCGCTTTAAGTCGCTACTACTGCAATACGAATTCACCACAAACACGCGTGGACGGGTGTACGAACTTCTATGAATTTATATTGCGGCGCTTTAGAGTTTAAAATTCTCGGATATCTAACATTTGCGTTGTAGCCGCGAGTTGCAATTGCACCGCTTTTCTCAACCTCGATTGCTGCGCTTTGAGGCGCGCTTCCGCGGCAGCTTCAAGTTGCGCATGAGAGGGCTTAAGTATTTTCTTCCAGAAATTATGGCTGGCTACGTCGTAGCATGCTACGGCGTAGCAGTGAAGAGTCAAGGTTACTAAATAAAGGCTAAGGGTGGCTTTAATCCCAAAATAGATATTTGTATTGAAAAAAAGTGTTGAAATGCATGTTTACTTTCATTATAGAATTTGTAAGTGCAAAATATGTACTTTGTATCAAATGTATTATAATTAGCAAACATGACTGATCATCAAATGTATTATAATTAGCAATGACTATCAAATGTATTATAATTAGCAAGCATTATTGGATCTAAAGAAGAAATGTTCCCTCTTAGAAGTTATTTGATCTATGAATGTTACCTCTGGTTAGTAATTGCTCTGTGGCCAGCCGACAGCACTCATCTTGCAATCGCTGTTGCATTTTATTACTTTTCCATTTCCACTGGGGTTTCAATTTCCTTTCTCATAATTAATAGCCTTTCTATGAGTAGCTTGACGGTTTCTATCGCCGTGCCGTTGAAACTTTCCCGTTCAATTTGCGTACCACGATATTGTTACCACTTCTTTTTTTATTTACACAGTGATTTGGATTTGATTCGATTTTGGAATAAACTGTCCGGTTACTAATCGAATCGAAATAGACAGTTTACTTTCATTGAGTTAAGAACTCAGGAATTTAAACTGTTTCACTGGCAACATTTAACTAACTCTGGATTTATATCCACGTATCGATATCTTTTTAAGTCTAATAGGATACATTACAGTATCCTGTTCCTCTTCTTCTTATCGTGTCACTAGTTTTTTCGAACCAGTTGTGTGGTGAACGGATTTTAAGTGTGCCTCAGAGAGGCTCCTTTCGTGCACTTGACACATGTTTTCGAACTTTTAAATGTATCCTGATAAAGCTCAATGATTGCTATCTTTTCTTCTTCTTTTAATTCTTTTTTAAATTCTTAACTGACTTAAACCTTGCGCACATCTAAGTGATCTGGGATGGTGATAATTGAAACGCTGTCAAATATCGCTGTCATATTTTACAGCATTTCACTGATCGCCAGCGCAGAACGCTTTGATGTGAAGGCTTTATAACTAGAACCTCCTGCGTTTTGGCAGGCTAGTCACCACAATCTGCGCTATAGAAGAAGTCTTATACTACTACTACCGCATTAGATGCTCTTTGAGCTATATCCCACAAGTCAGTGTTTATTTTTTTGGCGAAACATTAATATCGATAACACTGCAGCAGTTTTAATTAAAACTCGTATCAATTATCTCGTTATCACACTGCAATTATGCTTAATGTAGCTTATTGAGAAATTTAGCCTGGAGGATATATTTCCACATTATTTAATGTGGCGTTAATTTATTGGCTGGCTGATTTTCTACATACTATCACCGAAAACTACGATAATGTTTTAAAATAGCGCAACATTTGCCCAAAATCTATTGAGATTTACACTTCTTTTTCTTCTTCTCAGCCTATAGAGCAGCTGAGATCTGCTTTTCAAGAAACTTGAAATAAAGACAAATCACACACCATTACCTAGCTATAACTATCAGACAGAGAACAAACATTTGCGCACAACTCACAAATATAATTTGTTCTCGGTGAGGATCGAACAAGACCTACGACGCAGAAAGCAGAACTACTACCATCTGAGCTAAATGCCAGTCAAGAGATCTTTAAACTTTAAAAGTCAGAACTCTATTTTCAAAGAATCTTCTTATCGGAATAACAAGTCTTATCTTTAAAGCTGCGGCACATAACGAACAGACGCATTAACATTATGCTAGGTACCTTCATATGGTTATCAATGATGGTAACAAGTTCGCTCAAAATTTAACGGCAACTTCTTAATGAGGCCAAGAAAATTCGTAAGCGGCGGAACTTAAGGCGTGTAAACTTTCATTCGTCGTCATTAAAAGTTTCAAGTCCAAAGATTTGTGCCAACACTAATTAGCACTTATGGAACATTTTTGTGCGTCTCGGCGTCTTTAGCATTCAGCGAATGAAAGGGAGTGATTACGAATGTCTCTTTTTTTAAAGTTCTAAGGCAAACATTTTTTCCTTTTAGCAGTTGGGCTTAAGATGAATAATGAGCTGAGTCATATCTTAGAAAAGACTATGAAAAACTTTACAAAGCTTTGCTACAAAGTAGGTACCTTAAAAGCATTGCTGACGTCTGAATAATTTTATTTGTAGGTGTATCTTAGTTTTAAGGTTTGCTATTAACTATTTTTAGCCTAAATTTATATTAACTTAGGTATATAAAATCTGTCTAAAGATAAACTCATCATTAGTATCATTCTTCATTGCCTGAAGAAGTCCACTGCTGGACAAAGGCCCAGCAAACGATTACACTACTAAATATAAACTATACTACTATATATTTAGTAACTAGTAGGTAAGGCTTCTGCCTAACTTATATATTAATTGTTATTTATTGTGATGTATAAGATATTGTAAAAACTTCTTGTTTTAAAATTGTAATATGGTACCATGGAAAGCAAACTTCCCTCAGTACCCACCCATCCATTCCATTTATGTTCATCCTCACTTTATATTATTGGATGTAGTTATTACAAAGTAGAAAGGATATTTTGCCAATTGGCAAATTGGGACCAAATTTGCATGTCTAATTCAGTCGTTGCTGACGCTTGTCAAAACAAATTAAATTGATGATCGATCTTTACACATACCTACCTACAAAGCGAAAGGGAACCTTTACCTGTAAGCCTACCACAAGATCTGCCAGGCTCTGTCTCTGGCTCTGGTTTTGAGTCTGTGTGGGCGTTGACTAAATAAATCTTACGACGAAACGTCATACACACAGTATGTATAACACGTCACACACACTGGTGAGCACTCACACCGACTCAAAACCAGAGCCATCAGAGACAGAGCCAGATAGAGCTTGTGGTAGCCCTACTGGCTAACTTTATATATCTTATACCTACCTACGATTCAAGGATTTTTCTCTTTGTATACCCACGGCAAAGACTCGTATATACTATACAGGGTTATTGGTAATTATATAAGAAACCAGTAAAGGGCTCCTTCTTTACATCTTAACAAACAATATTTGTTCTACGACTTTTGTCAAAAATCAATACACTTCCCAAAAAAAATATTTTATGTTTTTGTAACACTTTTTAGCTCTGTATAGTGTAGACGTTTCATGGTAATGACCGGTGACTGGAGTCACATCACGACCCCGCACCGCGCGCCCCTTTCATTGAGATTGCCACGCGCCGCGCCACGGGGCATAGAGTTATAATTATTTAGAATGACAAGTTTGTTAAAAATAACTTATTATGTTTTGTATGGAAAAAAAACTAACGAATTATTGAAAGTCGTAGAACAAAAGTTGTTTGTTAAGATGTACAGAAGGAGCTCTTAACTGGTTTCTTATATAATTACCAATAACCCTGTATACCTAATGTTAGCCTCTGACAAAGATTTTGCAAAAGGTTTTCGTGAGTGTTTTAAGTTTATTCAACGTGAAAACTCTTGATGTTTTTTATATAACTAGCTGATGGAACAATCATATGGCCCATCTGATGTTAAGTGGTAACCATCGCCTATAACAAAGCATTGCCTCATAGGTCGCACACCTTGCCCTGTGATGCTAGTGCATTGATGGACGCGGGTAGTCCCTGCGTCCATCAACATAAGGCCTAAAGATGTTTTGCTGCACGTGCTAGTAATTTCACCGGCACCTTTAACCCTTCAAACCAAAATATGCGATGCGGCAGAAATAAGCATGGTGGTATCAGGTACTTCCCCGGACGCGCCCATCACAAAAAACTCTACTACTTTTTAAAACCTGAAATACTCTGTTATTTAACAACAAAAATAAATAAATATGTCTGTTTTTATGTGTATATGTGAGGTAAACGCGACTACAATTTTCTTCAGCACTTCAGGTACGAGTAGGTACTTCTTGAGAATGTCGCAATATCTCACAATTTTCGAAGTCAGCCGGCGTATTACCGCAGGAAGTAAACACTAAGGAGCTCGCTGCGGTCCGGGGGCACGATCGGCTCATAACTCGCGCACGTGACACGGATGCACCCATGCACAAGCGGCGCAAACTTTAATTGTACCACTAATACTGCACTATGGAAGTATTCATTGTACTAAAAATCTACAGCAAAGACGTTTATATTCTCTTTCAAAATGATTCATCTTTTATTCTGCAACGACTCACGACAACCCCAAATCACAGTATCTAAAGCCTCCTAAAGCCTCTATCTCCAGTGAAAACAGCGTTTTACTAATCGCCACCGCAGAACGCCTAGATGTGCGCAGGGCTTAAGATCTCATAGAATTTAAGAACACTGAGGGTGCTGGAAGGGGTTAGTCGGAGTAGGCATGTGCAAAAAACATAAAAATATTTGCATTTGAATTTATTTATTTATTTGAAAACAAAACCACCAACATAAAATGACTTTGTACCGCATGCTGTCTTTGTGTTAGTTCGAAACTGTCTTGCTCTCGTCGACCAGAAACATAACAGCGTTTTACTAATCGCCACCGCAGAACGCCTAGATGTGCGCAGGGCTTAAGATCTCATAGAATTCAAGAACACTGAGGGTGCTGGAAAGGGTTGTCGTAGTAGGCATGTGCAAAAAACATAAATTATTTGCATTTGAAAACAAAACCACCAACATAAAATGACTATGTACCGCATGCTGCCTTTGTGTTAGTTCGAAACTGTCTTGCTCACGTCGACCAGTCACTGAAACTTAACAATGTTAGCTACTAAGGTATTCTATCGTAACGTAGTAGTTTGACAACTACTACTGACATGCACGTGAGGCATATTTTTTTCTTGTCCAGCATTCCTGCTTATTTTTAAAATGTTACGTTTCAACATTTCCAACCTTACCACAAAACTTCAAACCACGTATACTCCCTTACAAGAAAACAAGCTACATCAAATAAGTTGAATCAAAAGTAGCACTTACCTCTAGTATTATTTCAAAATCAATACAGAAAGTGCTGGATTGAGTTATAAAGCGGTGTGCTAACATTATGAAACGGCTAAGAAAGCAACTTCAGAGTGAAGACAAGGAACCTAAATTTTATTATACCTCGCTAAAACTATTACTATTTTATTAAAACACATCTTAAATGACTTATATGTCAGCTATCATGCATTTTAATGGATATGACTGCGATTTGTACACAATATTAAAAAAAACATTATTGTTGTACATTTGATTTGCTTTCGTACGCTGTGCTCAAATCATCGTAATGTTACATTAAACTGAAGGTAGGTAAGATGGGAAGATACATATTATAAATTACTAGCTTATAGAACAAGCAAATAGGCCGCCCTAAGAATTGCCTCGTAGGTCACGCACCTAAGAAACATACCCTAAAGACCCACTGTCCTGCGTCCATCAACTTGAGGCATACAGATATTTAGCCTTACGTGCCAGTAATTTCACCAGCACTCACATCCTTCAAACCGAAACACAGCAATGGTGCTTCACGGCAGAAATAGGCTACCACCATTTCTATTTCCCCGGACGCGTCCTCCACATAGAGCTCTACTACTACTAAACTGCCTTATCTACTATGATAAATTAAAATGATACTATCTCTTAACTACCAATAAAAAATGAAGAGCAACGCAATGGTTTTTTCAGGTATATAAGGTTTCTATGTAATAGGGGTTACATAAATATATGTTGTGTAAGTGGCCGAGTGGATTTAGCTCCTTTATTTACCCCTCTGAGTGCTATCTTTTTGAGGCAAAGTGTAAACGGTTTTCCAGTGATTAAAGTCACATGTTCGAGAGCAGACGTGTCTCTGGAGAACTTTAAGACCTCTGAGTATAACGAGCGGATATACGAGTACGTAGCGGACAATGTGCTCTGAAACATTACAGGTGAAGCATTTTATATTTGGCATATTATATTTATGTTTTTAATATTGATATCCTCAGCAATAAGAAATGAGGAGGAATGAAAAAAAATGAGGATTCAAATTATTTTGTTTGGATTGTTTGAGAAGAGACTTAGAGCTTGAGCTGCGATTGAAACTGCAGGTCAAGTGTTTGGATTGAATAACGCTACTTTTTAGTAGGTCGAGGTTTTGTTTTAGCATTATCGTTCATAATGAAATCACCAGTGGTCTATTGGTAGCGGTCTCGCTTTACAATGCTAAGGTTCAAATCCAGTCGTGTACCAATGAGTTTTTATGTTGGAAAAATTATGTGCACCTTGCTAATACTCTGAAATGGTCAAGGAAAACATCGTGTGGAAACCGGCATGTCGTAGAATGTAAAAAGTTCAAAAAACACGTGTCGCGTGCACTTATAGCACTTAAAATCATTTCACCACGCTGCTGGTTTGAAAGAACCAGTGCAACGAAAAGAAGAAGAAAGTCGTTCATAATTTACGCAAATGGCCCATAGCTGGTCATAAGTCAGCGGTCAAACCGCTTATGATGTGCAGCCTAACTGCATTTTAAACCTTCCGGTGTTACCGACGCTGCAAGCGGTTTAAAACGCAGTTTAGTCTTCTGGATGTGCGGAGAACGGTCGTTAGCGAGCAAATGGAGCAATGCCGAAATACCACAAGAAAACAATTTATCGTTTCGAGGGGAAGTGTGGATGTCCGGAGGTGCAAAAACGCCCTGTGAATGCGACAGCTGACCCTGGACCGCCAGGGGCGGATCTGGATCGCACAAAGTTTTTTGGCTACTTTAATACAACTTTTACACGGGGTAGCGATGTAATTATTTGGACCTGTTAATGTTATAAAACAAGTTTATTCGATTTGTTTTAAAACAAAGTTCGAAGCTGACGAGAAAAATAGCTTTGACTTTGACAGTCTTTGTAAATTGCCTTTTGTGAAGCTTTATAGAAAGTTGTCTTGAGTTAGTGTTGAACTAATTTTCAAAGGTAACTTAGTAAAAGATAAAAAGTAGACGAAGTTAGTTTGCTTTTAAGGGGCCCTGTGTGTTCAAAAAAGTACTTAACTTATGGTGTAAATCACTACCCATATTAAAATTCAATCGTGATTTAAAATATTCAAACATTAATGAGAGGTCACCACAATAAATGCCCCAATTTTTCACGTTGACATTTAACATGAAATCTCATATTAGTCGACCATATTCCATGTCTGGCCAGCCTCTGGCGGACAGGGATTAATGGCTAAAGCAATTAAAGTAGTAAACAGCAGGTGCAGTGAGACCCGATGCCACCCTCCGACAAACAAAATAGTGTGGGAAACAAACCGCGCTTGCTGGCTAAGTAAATGATTTTACACAAGGCAATTTAAACTAAAGAGCTGGTTCATCATATCTGTCAACACTGCTCGTGAAAGATGATGATGTGATGGATCTAACCTAAAACAATTAAGCCTCAGTGAAACGTTGTGAAATATGAGATTTTTTATATCTTTGACAGCGATTCACTAATCGCCACCACAAAACTTAGATGTGCGCGAGGCATAAGGGCAAATATCCAAGACAATGCTGTATGTATTAAAAAAAAAGTGGCTCATGACTAGTAATAATATAATCTTAGATCTTTTGGTGTGAAATCAAAATTAAAACGATCTTCATTGGTAGAAAGACAAGGATAACACTGAAATCAGACCTAGAATTAGTATTAGTTGAATTTATGAACAAGATCTAGCTTGAATAATTATTGTTCAAGATCCTTTAATTGGAGAGGAGGTTCTCAAAAACATATCTGCTACGGAACACCTCTACAACTACGTAGCATCCCCGTAGCATATTTCATCTTCACGCGAACAAAATCTTAGCATTTAGCAGACTGCTATTATTTTATTAGAAGTAGAAAAAGAAACCAAAATTTAATATCGATTCTATCTCACATAACTCCAATTCCAATTGAACTATAACTATTTCTAAAAATAATTAATTTCTATTATTTGTGTCGATTTTTTTGTGTGCGGCCGTTTATGTGGCAGTGTGTCACACCCATAAGAAAGTAAATGTAAACGGAGCTAGTCGGGTAATTCCACTGGGTTTCTGAACTATGTGTGCGGCTGTAACATGATACTGTTTGTTCAAGGAAATAATCTCTTAAAGTAAACAAGCAGTGCACTTTATTCGCACCAATGAACGTGCCGCGACTGCATTGGATAAACAGAGGTGTATACGTTCCAGAATAACTTTATCAAAGCGACAAGTTTATTTGAAGAAAACTACGGGTTTTAGTTGTTTTGTTGCTGTGGGGCTTATACGTTTAATTTATGTTTCTATTTTAAATTAAATTTCTTCTTCTCTCTCTTCTCTCTCTCGAGATTGGGTTTTCTACTATTATTATCAGCCTGAATAAGTTTACTGCTGGACCTTTCCTATACATGTCTAGGAAGATGTTGAGCTATCTTCACTGAGCTAACTTTGACTGCCTTCACAGCTCAGTTGGTAGCAGGTCTACCTTCTGCGCTGGAGAGTGTGGGCTCGATCTCCACTGAGAACAAATATTTGTGTTGTGAACATAATATATATTATGTTTGTTCTCTGTCTGGGTGTTATATTGAATTCTATGTATGTATTTACAAAAAATATATATGTATACAAGTATTCTATCAGCTATCTGGTTCCCAAAGTACAAGCTCTGCTTAGTTTGGAGCTAGATAGTATACTATACTATCTAGCTCCAAACTAAGCAGAGCGTCCCGCAATTTTGAAAGTAAAACTGCAGCACATTTTTGAATTCCAACATCAGAATCAAGTTACAATTATTACCTGTTGGCAATTTAAGCGAACATTTTCCGCTAACGGAATTTTGTTTGTAAGTTTTTTAATACAAATATTTCCGTGCAATCCCTCACTCGGTCTCCATTTGGTTGATGATGTGCTCACGAACCAGCACCTAATTACCGTAATTGGGCTCATTCGAGCTCTGCGGGGAATTCCCGCTAAACGCTGATATCCGTAAATATTCCTCGAAGTTGGATTTTCACACCATTTAAAACCACAGAGGTTTTCTATTATCGGAAATATAGCTCCATCAATTATAATGATGATGAGAAATGGACGGATAGCTACAGGTATGGTAAAAATATTACATAAAATATGGATTTTTAGTTGATTTCGTACCAACCTCTGGGTACTTAGTCATAAAAAGTTGAATAAATGTAGGCAAGTCGTTTGCTACTCTATCACTTGGAAAAATATAAAAAGTATTTTTTGTTTTTCGAGTTTCAATTACCTATGTTGTAAAAATTTCCTACACAAACATATTACTTAAAGCAATCATATTAATTTTCCTTTAAGAACTTCAGAACACATTATATTTTTATCTGAGTCCTTTCGAGTGGCGCTGGCAGCGGCGGCAGGTAGGTGGCCACGACACGGCACATGAAGTATCCGGGGCCGATCGTAAGCCGGGTAACAGGGAAATAAGCACGCCGATCCGGAAATTAACCAGGCTCTTACGAGACGGGAAGTTTTTTTTAAGCTTCTTAGATCTGCTGTTTTACCATTGCATACTTGTGCTTCACCTGATTTCGCAAATTTGGTTTGGTTTACGACTAGTTTCATAGTTTATTGAAAAAAGTTTATGTACAGTTTAGGGATGTTTTAGGCCTGTAGTTTTTATTTACCTCCGACCATAATGTGCTAGCCACACGCAGAATTATAAACCCTGCCAAAAGTTACAAAAATATTTACAGCCATTTCTGCAAATGGCTACCATTTTACCAAAATATAAAAGTTAAAGTGCTACGCAACGGTCGGACGCCGGACACTTTCATTGCTAGCGAAATATGGAGTAAGAAAGTATTTGTCAAAACTTAAATACAGCTTATAAAACGATAAAAAATTAAGGAAGCTCCTCCTGAATGTTTATGACTGTAGACTGGCCTCTCAGCTCAGTTGGTAGTAGCTCTGCCTCCGGTGCCGTAGGCCGTGCGTTCGATCCCCACCAAAAACAAATATTTGTGTGGTGAACACAAATGTTTGTTCTCTGTCTGGGTGTTATATTGTATTCTTAGTATGTATTTACAAAAAAAATGTATATTAATATCAGCTATCTGGTTCTCATAGTACAAACTCTGCTTAGTTTGGGGCTAAATAGTGTCGTGTGGATTGTCCAAAATATTTTTAATATTTAGTTATGGATTCCAATTTCCAACGATACCTACAATGTTCGAGGGTTTTAAAGTAGGTTCTTATACAATCAGAATTAATTATATAAAATGTACTTGGTAAAGTTTCATACAACTAAACTGTCAAGCAGAATGTCGTCTTTGAATATGAAACCGTCAGAAAGTAAGGGCAGACGCGTCCGTACAATTTATTTATTGGTGTCCACACGGTCCGGGTATAAATCCTAGCACGTGCCGTCTCACCGCACGAAAAATTAACTCCGGTCCGGCCGATGTGCCGGTTTTTACGGCAAGGCAATAATGCAGTTTAGCGTTTATTCTCCGCGCGCGTGTGGCCGTTCAGAAGGACATAATTTTATCTCTCACGTAACATCGGTTTTCATTGGGCATACCGGCGTCGGGTAGTGGATTAATGTAATGGTGGACAGTGGTGATTTTTGATAGATGTAAGGAAAGTTTTAGTGAAAAATCGATTCAGCTCCAAACTAAGGTTAACTTAAGTAGTATGACAACTAGATAACTTATTCACCAATTATGAAGCTTTTATTTATTTATTTATTTTTTCTTTTAGTTACCATTTCCCATAAGTAACATTGATTTCCATAAGGCAAAATAACATTGGAAAGCGAATTAGAGATAAACTAGTGGTGGACCGTGGAGGTAATTGATAGATGAAGAAATAAAACTCACTCATTGTATTCCATTGCCAAGGGCTTTGATAAGCTATAAACTTCCAGTAGCTTGTTTATTACTAATGTTGTAAACAATAGACAGTAGATAGAGATAGCTCATACTTTGTCAGGAACAATCAGAACTATAATAATAACTTAGTACACGATAACTTAGTTAATCTTTTAAAAATCTTGAAAAATCTATAAAACAGTGTTGTGAGGTGTCCCTCAAGTTTATAAAAGCTCCGTATCCCCTTTATGAAGGATCCCGTATGCCAATAAATTTGAATACCGCGCAATAAGAGGTGCCGAAGACATTCCACTCGCCAACAGTAATGAAGTTAGACAGTTACACTGAAGGAGCTTTTACTACGTGCGTTTACGACCACTAAACCTTACTGGCAAGCTTGTTTCCATTGTCTTAGATATCGAGATGAGACGATAAAACTGATAACAGATACTCAGGAGTCTATAAGGAGAACTATAAGTATTGTAATGCTAAATAAAATAAATACTGGAAGGCAAAGATGGAGGGATGAAATGGACGCCTGCTTTTAATAATAGTCCACAGTGGCACAAAACAGAGACGACTGTAGAGAAGGAACCTTTGCCCTGCACTGGGACACAACATTTTGATAATGATCATTATACACCACTATTTTTTAATTACCAAAAAAAAAATAGGGTAATGTGGTAGGGATAGAACATTATGAATGTGCAATCAGAATTTTTAGTTTCGATAAAATGACAAAGTTATTAAATGTTAAAATTTTCAGAAATCCTGCATAAAATTATGGACATATTAGTTACGTAGTACTAGAGAGAAAAAAAATTACGCTGTTCGGTTCCGCTTGGTATTTAGCGTTTATGAATGAAATGATTTTTGCTTGTTGAATCATTTCTCAATATTTGACAAAAAATTGTGGTTATTTAAAAAGATTTTTTTTTTCTCAAAAAAAATTTTTTTTTTCGTGGATGTGTTCAGTATCGGCAGCCAATATCGGCTTTTTTTTTTTGGTAATTAAAAAATCTTGGTGTATATGTATAGTAGAAAGGCAAATAATAAGAAAAATAATAAGAAAAAATGTA
This sequence comes from Thera britannica, assembly GCA_939531255.2. Taxonomy (NCBI): domain Eukaryota; kingdom Metazoa; phylum Arthropoda; class Insecta; order Lepidoptera; family Geometridae; genus Thera; species Thera britannica. The sequence goes on along the minus strand of OW618050.2, from coordinate 6,644,142 downwards.
TATACATTGAATACGTCGCAAAACAAATCTAATTCTATAGTGACCGGACGCAAAAGAATTACTTTTTACTTTTTAGTGTAAATTACAACTGTTTCCCGTTGCCAAAAGTCAGTTTATTGCTGAAAGTAAGTCAGTTTAAGGACGGATAACACTGATATAAGTATATACTTCTGTTGACAGTGGAAACATCCATCCGTCTCTTAAACGATTCCGGTCTGTATTCACTTCAATGACGTGCACTCAACAGTGTTTTATGTGCAAACTTTCAGCAGTAAACTGACTTTTGGCAACGGGAAACAGTTGTAATTTACACTAAAAAGTAATGGAGCTGGAATTTATTGATTAAAACTTAAGCATATGCATTTTATTGGCTTGAAATGTAGCTACGCTGCGTAAGTAATGATGCTCGCTTTTGTTTTATTGTTCGCGTAGTTATTGATGCGCTTAAATCAAATATATATTTATTCAGTAGTATCACAAGGATCACTTTGAAACGTCATGAAGCTAGGTGAGTCTAGACTCACCTAGTTTCATGACGTTTCAAAGTGACCTAAGTTGCAAGTGACTAGCACCTAGGTGCTAGTTCCACGCGACTACGCCTAGAAAAACAGGCAACAAACTACGACTTGGTTCCTACTGTTTTTTTAATGATCCATTTACAAAACAAAAATAATTTTAATAGCAGTGAAGTTCCAGTGTGGTGCCATGCCGTGTGGTGCTGTAGTAAATATCTAAATATCTTTTATTTCACAATTTTTAATGCAAACGTCCATCTCATCTGTAGGTCTACCACAAGCTCTGTCTGGCTCTGTCTCTGGCTCTGGTTTTGAGTCTATGTGAGTGCTGTCTAAATAAACCCTACGTCGAAACGTACAACACGCAGTATAATACACTGCTGAGCAATTACACACTATTACAATAAATCGATTGAACTGTCAAAAAATGTTTGGGATCGTGTGATAAATAGACATGACACGCCGTCTGTTTGAATACTCCTAGATAATGCGACGAAAAAATCAAAATTCAAATCATTTTACAGGCAGGCTCATGAAAAATCTCGTTGTGAATCGTTTTTCAGTATTATATAAACTTTATCTCCAAACGCTCGCTTTTTACTGTTGATAGAATCGCTGCAAGTAACAAATAAAGTCACTGCACTGGTGATGCAAGCATTTTCAGTGCCGTTTTAACAACGCTGATTCCTTTATTCTATAACTATACCGTGCTTCTACTCTATTTTCAATTGAATTTCACCGAGTTCAAAGTTAAATCTCTTTAGTAAACTTCCGGTAACACTATCCTGCAGCAACTGCGCAATTTGACCAGCGCTATCGATCTTGGTAATAAGTGCCGTACATTACCATTCCCGTGGAAAACCTCTCGGCATCTCCCGAGGGACTGGGCTAGTTGCATCCTTGGATATACGATACGGGTATTTGGTCGGCCAGACATGAGTTGGTTTACCAAGTTATATAAGAAAAGTTATTCGAAAATTGCAGAGCTTTTTTGTGAAGTAAAGTAGTTTGAATACCAACTTAAAAAAGAGACAAAATCGCACGTTGTTTTGCATAAAACTCTTGAATAATAAATATAGTTTTAAAGCTTAGTATTATGAGTTTTGCTAAAGCTTTTTGTCATCTGAGGTTTAAATAGAGTGCCTATCTGTTTTTCGGCTGGATGTTTTTACTTACCTTTTGGTAATAAATACAATGGAAAAAGCAAATAAATAAATATTATATTTATTTTGGTTCGGTGCTTTGTGTCGCACAAAAGAGTGGAATATGAATAGAAACGCTGTTTCAAAGAGTGCTAACAGTACCTTTTAAGAATATTATTATAGTTCTTGTAAAAGTACAAATTTGGCACAATTAGCAAGCTGCAGTTTTCTAATTACAGAAAACTTACAGACTTATAAAATTCAATACAGAAATAGGTACAAATCAGGCCGCTCTACAATTGGCGAGTGTTTGTCGTATTGGCTGGATGTGCCGTCGTGATCTGCACACGAATGCAATCCGAAACTATGCACAATGCATACGAATGTGCCACCATCGGAAGAGGTCAGTCAGCCGTGATTTTTCCTTCTCTTCCCACTATTCTTTAAGATGCGGCGGATGCGACAAAGACTGATTCATTCTTGGATCTGAATTCGGCACGTGACTCTAGTTTCCTTCGAATTGGATGTCCAACGAGCGTTTCCGAAGAGATGTAACGAACTGTAGAGATTAATTTCAAGATCCTTAGATAATATAAAACAGGTCAACGAGTGTACTAACAAATCATAAAAGTTATTAATCGGGTCAGTTAATATTAGAATTCTCTATAGTAATCCGAGTAAACATCGGAAAATAATTTTACTCCTATCAAACGCAGTGCAACTTGACCTCGCCGTGAGATCAGATTAAACTTTTCTTCGACGGCCCACTTAGTAGCGGATAAAACTACTTTTTATTTAAAATGTTTTTATAAAGTTCTGAGCAAAAATGCATAATACACCTTAGATACTAAGTATCTTTTACTTTGAAACTTGCTCCGCTAACTGAGAGAATATTATAAAAATCTAGCTACAAACTGCGGTTATGGAATTATTTATTTAAGCATATTAAAACACCAAAAGCTATGTCTGGCTCTGTCGCTATTCGGTGTGAGTGCTCACCAGTGTATTATATAAGTGTGTGACGTTTCGACGTAGGATTTATTTAGTCAACAATCGCACAGACTCAAAACCAGAGCCAGAGACAGAGCCAGACAGAGCTTGTGGTAGGCCTACTGTTCTATTATGAAATAACTATACATTTTAAGTTAATTATTAAGTTTGTGCATGTTTTAATGTTTTTGGTCGATTTTGCAATGATTGTACCTGCAGCGTGTATACCTTACCTGTCCATTGTCTGTGTATTGAAATGCCAATTACGTGATGGACTTCATGGTGGAGAGGGTATTTATAAGGGGCTATTTGGTATTGAGTGGTCACGTGCGTTGAAACCGTGTTATGCCTCTTCCAGTATTGCATCGAAATAACAGGTACTTATATAGATATATGATTATTACATTATGATAATTGTAAAAATGCCAGCCATTTCGGCACTTTGCCTGCGGTCGGTGATCTGTAGGCCTACTACAAGCTCTGTCTGGCTCTGTATTATACTGTGTGTGTGACGTGTTGACGTAGGATTTATTTAGACAGCACTCACACTTACTCAAAACCAGAGCCAGAGAGAGCTTGTGGTAGGCCTACTGAACTATGTCTACCTGTCATAGATGGAAATTTGAGTTAATTGAAAATATTTCTGGTGCATTGTTCTTTTAAGTGTAGTTTCGATTTGTTAAAACTTGTCAGGCTGTGCATTTGTGTGATACCCTCCAAATACAGCTCTATAAAGCGAATTAGGCATGAAGACAGTAATCAAGTATCGCCAAAATATTTATCTGATCTAATGAAAAAGGATTCAAAGATTTTGAAATACGTATTTATTCTCTTATTAATGTCGAGACTCATAATTTATTTGTTAAAATAAATCTACAAAATACAACAATCCGCCATGATGGCTCAAACACCGGTCAGAACGAATTACGTCACGTTTAAGTAAACGTCATTCCGATTTAGTACAAAAGCACCAATGTTTACTGTTGAAATACTTAACCGTGACGTAATAACAGACGCCATGACACTAGCGAGCGTTTTGGCGTGAATTTGAAAATTTAAATTTAAATGTACTTTTATTGCACAAAAACCTTATTTTTTTACAGAAATATGATATATTTTAGACATAATAGATACTTCTGAATATGATAGAAGAGATTTTGAAAATTAGTCGTCATGCCTATTGTGTCGAGCCACGCTAGGCACGTTTCGAGTTTATATTCTTATTTTTCATAATTAAATCGTGAATCAAATAAGATCACGTCGCTTTAGCTTACTACAAAGAAAAAAGAAAAGGTCCCGTACCTTTTATTAAACAAATCATAACAGTCCTGCGGGTATAACCTTTGCGAATCATATACCGATTTTGTAAAAATAAAGGTTGGATAGCGGGTACCGCCGTCGGTATTATAGAGTGGGCTTACCTGAAATAACTATATTGTACTCGTTGCTAAAATAAGATTATAATCTATGCCTCCTAGTACCTACTAATAAAATCGGTAAATATTGGAATATACAGGAGTCATTTAGGCGTTAGTACTATTCTTCTAAGATTTGGTCACAAGGAGCTGACGCCTAATAGATTCACGGAGATTATACGACGCACGTTTTAAAGTTATCCTTGTATTTCTACCTGCTGAAAAATAACTATTTTGACTTGTTTTCAATGGCGTACGCTTTTTTTGAGGAACTGTATGGCTTTTAGTCTGAAAATGAGTTCGTGAGTGTCTCCTATCAGGCTACAAGGAGATAATAGCCCGTCATTACGGTGTTGAAATGAGAGCCAGCTTATGAGAACTGTCACAACAAAACGTAACGCTTATGAGTTGCAGAATAAACAATGGCTGGACTCGCAAGAATAGCTGGTTAAAAGCCTGCGCACATGTAGGCAATACCGATCAGTGAAATGCTGTCAACATGATTGTGTGTATGACAGCGATATTTGAGCCATCGCAGATCGCTTTGTGCGCAAGGCTTAAGTCATTAATATCGCAAAAAGAAAGATGCTGCGTTATTCTACAAACAGCAAAATATCTATCTAAGGCAAATAAAGAAATTAGAGTGAGCTGAAGTTATTTAAAAATAAAAGAAACAAACAAAGAAACTGCAAACTCCATGCTAAATGTTACTTATTTTACACCTGATGTTACGAAAAAGTGGTAGTCATCTCCTGTAGAACCAGCTACATTGCCTCGTAGGTCTTGCTCACATTAGGAACGTGCCTGAATTTGAGGCATACCTTGGTGTTAAGCCGCATTTTCCTGTAAATCTTGTAAGTCAAAAATCATTATTAAATTAATTAAATTATTATAAAAAAGATCTTAATCCAAATCAGTTTACGAAAACTGATTTTGATCAGTTGAGCTATCTCTAGATAGTTTGAATTGATCTGCAGATCAACTGTTGTGTATTTTGTACATATTTTTTAAATATTTGCAAAATACATAAGATTTTTTTTTTTTTAAATTTCTTGTTTTTTAAAAAAAAAAAAATTTAAATATTTTTTTTTTTAAATAATTTTTTTGGAAATATTTGTTAAATTGTAAGTTTCAGTGACCACCTTAAAAATATCACTAAAGAAATTGATCTAAATTATCGCATTTTAGGTATTATTGTTTCTTAGTACCTACTGATATATTTTATTTATTCTTTGGCTGTAGTGTTTTCGAAGTGTCGTGAGCCAGCTGTTTTCTTCGTGCTGTGTCTATGGTTTTTATTAGTCGAGTTCTCAAGAGGCTAGGGAAAGAATGAATGAAATATGAAAGCAATAATGCGCTCGTTGAGAAACTGCTAAACTCTGTTAAGGGAACATTGGTACTCGTAATTGCTGTTGTCGGTTGTTGGAGTTGAAATAAAATTTACGTCCTGGATTTTTATTTTATTTAGTTGAATTTTTTGTGAAAAGTATTGTTGTTTCTTCTTGTCGTGTTACTAACTCTTTCGAAACAACAATTTTGTGACATGGATTAATTTTTCGGTTGGAGTGTCAAATCTTTTAAATCAGCGATATTTGACAGCGATACACTGATCGCAGAGATTTAATAGTAGTAGAACTATTTGTGAAAGGCTCGTCCGAGGAAGTACTACCACCATGCCTATTTCTACCGTGAAGTAACATTGCTGTGTTTCGGTTTGAAGTGGGTGCCAGTGAAATTACTTGCACGTGAGGCTGAACATCTGTAGGCCTCAAAATGATGGACGTAGAGCAGCGCATCGTAGGGCACATTCCTGACGCGCTTGACGTACGAAGCAACGCGGTGATTATAGGCCATGGTTGCCACTTAACATCAGGTGGGCTTATATATGCTTGTTCCATCAACTAATTGTATAAAAAGATCGCAGCTGATCGCCTCGATATGCGCAAAGCTTTAGTGCAGAAGGTACTCAAGGTCAATTCAAAGTCAAACAATTACCTATTGAGAAACTAAAATCTTAAAACAGATAAGCACTTGCTCCACTCAATACCATAGCTAAACTTCTTGACAGCATCGGCCTAGTTATCAAACTAAAGACTAATATTACAAAGTAATTTTATCGAGTTTGCAATTCAGTTAATAATAGTAATAGTTAGTCTATTACGTGCGTTCACCTAGCTTCTTGGTTTTTCTTTGCCACGCACAGATTGTGTGTTATTTATTTACTTAATTTAAATAACTAGAACGGTTTTGGAAACAATTAGACTAATGAATAGGTAAATTAAATTTTCACATTCTAAATACATAATTAAACTTTTGCCCTCAAACGTTCTCACCTCAAGGCGTTCTATGAAGAGCAATCCGTGAATTCTTTCTACTAAGTTCTGTAAAAAAAGGCTGCACAGATTATATGGAACAAACGGGTATTTTTACGCGATATATAGATACGCGACTACCTTTATTAATTCCCGACGTTTTGACCGTGTTACAACAGTCGTGGTCGCGGGCAGACACCCGTAGATATCCGTTTGTCCCATATAATTATGCATAAAAATCGCGTTAATTTAAGAAGTGTTGCTGCACAGACAGTTGAGTCAGTACCAAGGTTGGTTGATATCCTTTGGGTATAGAACCTAAAAATGACATCAGGTCTGCAGGTCGTGTCCGTAAGTTAGTCGAGCTAAAAGTTTAACTTCTACCAACGCTCTACAGTCTGAAGTTACAACAATGTTACGTCAATACAAACTCTATTAGTGTACCTACTTACTCAGTCCACAAGTATACCGGTGTATAAGTATAATATTAGGAACACTTTGTGTAGGCATGGATAGATAATATAATTCAATGCAGTTGCCAATATCAGACACAATGGCCTCTTGACATATTGATTAGAGAATTGAAATTCGTTAGGCCTACCACAAGCTCTATCTGGCTCTGTCTCTGGCTCTGGTTTTGAGTCTGTGTTAGTGCTCACTAGTGTATTATACTGTGTGTGTGACATTTTGACGTAGGATTTATTTAGTCAACACTCACACAGACTCAAAACCAGAGCCAGACAGAGCTTGTGGTAGGCCTACTGGTCCTGTCTATCTGTCTATTAGGTTACTTTATTAAAACATAGTTTTTTGTATTATGTACCAACAATTTTTCATATACCTATATCTATTATTGGCCGAGTAAGTGCTATAATATGTTTTTAAAATAATGGCAAGCAATTTCTGTCCCTTTCGCACGAGTGTTCTTATTTTGGAACCGTATGTAAAATAAAAATAATGATTAAATTATCGATTATTGATGGCCATTCATACGTTACTGTGGTGAATTTAAGTAACGTACTTGGAATAAACAGATTTGGCTTGAAATAGTTTGGATTACTCACAGTAATTATTGCGTAGGTATTGTAAATTTTAATACTGCCTGTGCAGGGAGGGGGCTAATAATATAATTAAAAAGAAAGAAAGAAAGAAAATACATTTATAATTGATAATTGTCTTTACCTTCGCTCTACTTGATACAAAATGACACAGACTACTAACTTGGATACTAATAAAGATCACATTCTTGTCCTACTGAAGATTGGCATCACCAAAACGTGACTTTCTTTAGAATCTGACCTAAACCAAATCATTGGTCAATAAACTGAACAAGTTCAATTATTATCCTGCGTCAGTTCTACTTTTCCTTAGTCTATGGTTCTACTTAGTGTACTGTGTAGGTAGGCCTAATAATAAGCTCAGGTAAATTGAAAGCAAGGCGTGGTTATACCAACCGGTTCTGTAGCGAAATATCCTTGTGCTTGGTAAGGTGATCTAGTTACAAGTAAGTACCTATAAAGCTACGGTATGCGGATACTGCCCACACCCTGTCTTTGAACTGCAGCAAACAAGGAAGTTTGGGCATGTTTCTTTTTTCTTTTTCAGTACTTTCCTGCATAACTTGTTGTATAAAAAAAACTTCTTAGAGGAAGGGATAAAAGATGACACAGTGTTGCTTAGACATATGTAATTCTATATTTACAACTCCAGCTTCAGTCAACTGACGCGCTTTCCCGCGGTTACTTCTCCAGTATTAACAAAAACAACATATTTATACCTTCCCATTAACTCACAATATCACAGCAAACAACATTTAAGAAATGCTTCGTACGGAGTGGCCGATGCAAACACCCCTCGATGACTCGGCGAGTTGCTAATTGATGCGTGCTTTTACGTATTTCGGGACAAAACGCCGAGACATTTTTGATAAATTAGATTTATACTTTATGGAAGGAGTAAGTGTAACCGTCGGGCGCCCTGTTAAGGCTGAACTTTCCGGGAGGGAAGAATCGTGAGGGCTGCTGCGTGGTCTGCTCGTAGTATTGCTGACGAGGCTGGCTCTGCACGGGTGCGTTGTACTGGTCGGACGGCAAGCCGCTGTACTGGGCTTGCTGCGTGCCTGGGTAGATGTTGTTGCTCTGGTATTGTTGTTGCTGCTGGGGCTGGTACTGCGGCTGAGGAGCCTGGTACTGGGGCTGGGCCTGGTATTGTTGCTGAGGCTGAGCCTGGTACTGCTGCCGAGGCTGAGCCTGGTACTGCTGCTGAGGTTGCACGTAGTTCTGTTCGTACAACTCTGGGTGGTATTGGCCGTCATCTTCGTTAGACTTGCCTCCGTAGTTGCGCGGGGCCTGAGGGGCGGTGTACTGTTGAGGAGCACTGTACTGCTTGTAGTCCGGTGAGTTGTACTGCGGGTCGGGAGTGTATCCTGGAGTAGGCGCTGCAGATTGGGGCGCGGTTGGGATATGATCTCCGACAGCTTGGAATCCGTTCTTTCCCGCGATGTAGTTCACTGTCTTCCTTTCACCGCTAGGATCGATGTAAGAGTAGCTTCCTTTTCTGTTTCCTTCGGCGTCGGTCTCTTCCTTGAAGTTGATTCCATCCTCCTGCTGGTAAGCAGAACCAAAAGCTCCGTTCCCGCTCAAGTAGCGCGCCTCCTGCACAATGGCGGCTGTTTTAGGATCCCCTGCGTATTTGGAGTGTTGGCACGTCGCAGCCGCGATCACAAAGGCGAATATCATAAGCCTGAACATTTTGACGGATCAAAATGTGCACTGCTCGCGTGAAAGTAACAAAGTGTGTCGTTGCGGGCGGGTGAACTTGTTTTATATGAGCGGTGGAGACCTTGAAGGATATTGGAAGGGCCCGTGGGTTCGACCGCGAAAAATTTTACCAGCACATGCTTGCACTCATCGGATGAGAAGCACACATCAGGGAAGTGGTCGTACTATGGCACAGGTGTCGTTTGGTCGCTCGTCCCTGTTGGCCCTGTTCAAATGTCAACGAGTCACCACTCACCAATCATTTGTAAACGAGGCATAACGACTATTTAAATGAAGTGTTGTGAATCGTAATTAACCTTTTCAGGGTTTTAAAAACTATAACAGGATCGGATTTGTGTAAAACTGGAAATAAGCATAAATGTTACCATTAACTTTAATTTAGGTTACTTAAAGCCATGAGAGTAATTTATTTGTATGCGGCTGTTAGGGAATTTTGGGCTTTACTATTTACCTAAAAGACTTTAATTGGCCTAAACCAAACAATTTCAAAATAAAAGGTCATGTGATTTGTCTTTTATGAAGGTATTACGTAATTTAAAAAAAACTTAATTAATTTTAATGAAATACCTACATAAGTAAGTAGGTGGTAAATGAGTGCAAATTCTCACACTTTACGCAAGGGACGGCTAGTTGTCTAGGTGAGTATTTCTTTAAAGTGCTTTGTTCTCGATTTGTTAATTTGAGTGCAGTCATAGTCACATAATTTGTAGTAAACCAATTTCATTGTTTAATAATGAAATGAGAACTAGGAGCTTCCTTTGTATAAAGGTACGGCCACACCTAGGCAATAAGCCGGCGATAAGCTGCGATTGATGATAATTTTGACAGCGATACCTGTGTAGCTGTCAAACATCGAAGCTTTTTGCCAAGATGTAGCCGTTCCTAACACTGTGTAGCATTAGCTAAATATTTGAAATTAAAACTTGATATTTTATTTCGTTTGGTTTTTTATCAAAATTTCAGATGGATGACACTTTTGACGCATCACAAAATAAAATAAAAAGGTTATTAGTTGTTTTACTGGTTATTGTTTATTGAAGCGTATATTATACAATAAATTATGTGTATATATAAACCGCTACAAACATATTTATTTATGATATTAATTAGAACGCAAAATATACGGGATATTTTATTATAACGAGCCGAATATTATACGCAAATCATGGCAATAATGTTGCCTGACCCAAAACCACGTAAAGTAAATCTAAAACAAAATACGCGTCACCATAAAGATCGCCTGATATGCCTAGATCGCGTGATAAGAATTCTAATTCTCTATTATAAGTAAAGCAATTTAAAATGTGAATTAATATGATATACGAGCACGTGGACACCGACCTTGCGCTGAATACCTGATCTAATGTTACTTACTGCTTATGTTTACTGGTGCGATTGCAATGAAATTATATACTTCTTCTTCTTGTCGTATGCGACTAGATTTTTTTCTATTTCTTTTTTATTTATTTACCGTTTCAAAATAAATATATGATCTTGTAGAAAATTGCATTAAAAACCACTAAGGTTTGTGCTTATACTATCACGAGCGCGCCTCAAACAACGAAAACAAAAATATTTACAACAATTGTACAATAATATAAATTTTTCAATTGATTATTACAGTTTTATTTTTAACTTTTTAGTTCAATTTGTTATAAAAGCGTGTTTTTTAGTTTTTTAAACTATAATTACTTTTTTTTTTATCATAATATTATTGCATTGTCATCGACCTTTTACAGGTGTGCAAAGTTTGAATCAAATCTGATCGTTCAAAGTAGGACAAAATCGAGCTCAAAGGGGTCTGTTACATACAAGCAAACAAACTTACATACAGGTCAAAAAAAAATCAAAATCAAAATATATTTATTTGGACTCAAGGTACAAGGTTATACAAAAACAAGTGTAAACGATACTGACTGCAGAAGTATAAACTGTGTCGCAGCCAGTAACGCCCTCCTCTTGGCAGGTGACATCCAATTTACAACAAAGTAGGTAGAAATATTTAAAATGGACACACGGAAAATTAAATAAGAATATACCTATAATATAATAAAATAATGCAAACATTTTTGCAAAAGGGAACGGTGTGTTTAGGTGTGTATTGTGTAGTGGTGTGTAAATGTGGTGAATGAATGTGGTGTGTGAGTGTGGTGTGTGTGTGGGTGAGGGGTGAGTGTGTATGAGTGAATGTACAGATCTCCTGAGGCACCAGTCTCTTAAGAGTCTGGGCAACAGGAGATTCTGTGTGTAGCTTGGTGAATTGAGTTGTGTGAGCGAGAAAGTGTGAGAGGTGGGTGAGTATGAGTAAGTGTAAAGTTCTCCTGAGGCACCAGTCTCTTAAGAGTCTGGGCAACAGGAGACACTGTACGAGTAGAGTAGTATGAGCTAAGGTATGGGGAGTGAGGGCGATTAAATAAGGTTTGTGTTATATGTGTGAGTATGAGAAAATTGATCATGCGCTTGATACGAGTAGGTGTTCAGTATCAGCATAAGAGAGGTTTTGTAGCCAAGCAGACACTGTAGACTTAATTTGATTAAGGGTTAAGGGATAAATATTTAATTCTTTATTAACTTTATTATAAAGCAAAGAGCTGATATGCAAAAAGTGTCTGCCCGCGACCGCAGTCCTACGGAATTCAACCTGACACACTCTGTCACTTCGGCGTTTTGTTTCTAAGAAGTTTGGGTCATAGGGTATTTGGGCGTGTTTACGTAGGATAGTATTTAATATAAATAGTTGTCTAACCGTTAAAACTTGACACAAAGAGTAGAGCTCGTAGGTAGGAAATAGCCTAGGTTTAATAGAAGATGTTTTTGCCACAAAAGGGCAATTACACGAACTAGGAGAGGTACATGAGTGAGCACAGAGTTTCGTGATATAATGGGGTTGGGTAGACGAGTTAGGAGAAAAAGTAACACACTTTGTTTTATTAACATTTAAAGTAAGAAGGTTAGAGTACAACCATGATATAACTTTTGTAAGACAGAACTCCGCAACTTCTTGAGCTTCATTCCAAGAGCGACCGTGGATGAGCTGAAGCTAATAAAAGCGTTATAAAAAGTTATCTATCTAGTGAATAAACTAAGGAGCAAGGTAGTTATATATATAATATATACCTTGTATATACAATATAAATATTACTATTGTACACTAACTAAGGTCAAAAATGTTGCGTACTAGTGTAGTCAAAAGATTATAATTGCGCTTCAAAGAGGCGGAGAAGTCAATATTAGTTAGAAGGATTATTAACCGTGTATAAGTAGTAGTATAAGTAGCATAATTAAGTGCCTTTATGCATACGTATAGTTATGAGAAATGTATGAGTATTTAATTAGTATCGTGTAGTTAATAGAGCATGATTATGTAGAGGCTCTTTACTGTCATGTCATGTCGAACTATAGGACACTGGACATCCATTAAATCAATATCAATTAATACCACACACGATGTATTAGGTATTACATAAGCATCGGTGAATTATTGTCTTTTGTTGCATAATCATGTGATATTGTAATTATGTTAGGTCCTGGAGTAAAGACCAATGAGGTTAGATCACATGATATTATTATGAGATTGAACCAAGCAGATTGCATAAGCAAAACCAAAAAGAATGATATGCAATGAGAAGTATTGAAAATAGGTTGAGAAAAGTGATGATAAGCTCTCGATGCGATAAATCAAATGATATATTTTGCTGCCATAATACTTCATTGTTTTATCATCATCATCATGATTAGCCTGAAGAAGTTTACTCCTCAGAAGAAGTTTAACCCTCTTCAATTCCCGCGATTTTCACAATGCCGTCAGTTCATTGTATGGGTGTTCTTTCCTTCGTCTTTCCAGTTCTTAATAATTATCAGTCTCAACATCAGTTATTGTGGCCTTTTTTACACTTGTTCTCAGAAACTAATGTTTGTCATCCAACCCAGGAAGTAACTAATAATGTAACTAGTCTAATTGATATAAAATTCCTCAAGTAAGCCTCAGCGCAAGGAAAGGTCACTGGTCGCCCGCGATCAAGGTTGCTACCGATTCGGTTATGGTTAGTAGAGACTGTTGTATACTCTGTGGATATTATACGCCTCAGAATGTTGACTATTTCTGTCGAAATGACTTTTACGGAAATACCAAGATCAGCCGCCTTGGTAGGAGAGTAATTTATCCGCTTTTTATGTCACTTGTACGTATTTTAAAGGGTGAAGGAAAACATCTTTCGAAATTAAATATTTGCAACGGTCATCGAGATGTTTATTTTTAATTCATCAATATACTTATTTATCTAACGTTGTTATAACGAGTTGGAAAAGCACACAACGAAATCATTGTTTAATTTTAGATCATAATACATTGACATCATCGTAAAATCAAAACTACATAATTTACCTCAGATTTACGATTTTCATTTTTTTTGTATCAATACGTACCTACAGTATAATACGAGAAGTCGTGTTTGACACTCTATTATTATTGATCACTGTTAAAAAAAAGTTTTGTGCTTGTTAAAAAAATAACTACGGAATGCAGCGAAAGACTTACCGGATTACTTAAAACCTGCAACGATTGTTTCATGTGATACGATCTGTTAAAATCGAAGGCCGTTGAATTTTTACAACACTCGTTCTAGCTCTGAAAGTCGACGCGCTAGTTTACTGTGTGCTATTACAAAGAATTGTCCAATTTGCCTGACGTTTGAAAAACACACACAAAAGAAAACTCGTACGTACAGAACACGTCCTTTTGTGAAACACGCGTTTTTGCACACCTTCTGAAAGCTAGGAGTTTATTAGCAAAAGTGGAAGGGTGCAATATTCAAACACAAAACCTAACTTTGTTTGGCTTTATGTTTATGAGGCTGATTATACTCGTTAGTAATTAAGCTCGATAAGCTTTTTCAGTTTGTTTGTGATTTTTTTTTAATTTATGCAAATTTTCCCACACTTCTTAGATCACTCAATGCCATCGAGAGCCACGCCATTAAATCATATTTCAGCATCCCATCCCATCCCAATAATATATAAAAATCGAAAGTTTGGCTGGATATTTGTTACACCAGAAGGGCCGAACAGATATGGATGAAATTTGGCACAGAGATAGATTATAATCTGTAATAGCACATAGGCTTCTTTTTACCCCGTTAAAATTTATGGTTTCCGTGGGATGAATTTGTTTTTAATAATCTATCTTTCTTACGGGGCGTAGAAAAGGGCGAGCAAAACCGCGGGCGGTCGCTTTTAAAATATTGATCTGCCTGTATACAGCTTGCTTCAAAATCGTAAAATCTCACTCTAGTTCCAAAGTTTCTACTAACTAACCAAAAATAGTACATAGTTTGCACAGCAACAAATAAACGAGTTCTCGGAGGCAATTCTCGCCTGTTGTATTTTACTTTTCTGCCGGAAATACACCTCTTATCACATGGTACCTTTTACTCACAGGTGGTCAGTGCGATAGTAGGTACACAAGCAAAACCATCTATTCTTTTGTTGATTTATTTCTGTGTACCTTGTAACTTAATGTTTGTGTTTGTTTTATTATTATTCAGGTACGGCCACATCTAGGAAAAAAGCTGCGTTATTTGACAGCGATTCCTGCATCGCAGCTTACCGCGAGCATAGATGTGTCCGTACCTTCAGAGATATTCTTCCTAGGCTATAGAATTTTGTAAAAATCCATCTGAATGAAGAGTCAAATTCTGACAACATTTATACCTACGTCAAAATTCTGCGGTTTTACAAACACATATCTCAACTACTACTACTTACACAGATCTTAATTCTGAAGAAATCTCTGTTCTTTGATTTCTGAATCTTATCCTCTTATAAACGACCTTTGTGGCTGAGTCACGAAAGTTTGGCTCCCACGTGGGGACAAGTGCTAGATAGATAGGTAGATTTTTTTATTACACACCACACAAAGTTAACAAAGGAATACAGAAAAACATCAAAGTGGAATACTATGGGCGGTCTTATCACTAAAAGCGATCTTTTAAAGACTGCTTTGGGATAGCTTTTGCTCGATTACTATTACGATATTAGCACCGTTCATTATTCATTGCTGACATGTACATCAATATACAGCTTAGATCTAATGTAGCTTAGGTCAAGTACACGCACCACAATTAAAGCCTGTCACACACGTAGCTATAATACATATTCATAAATTATAGCAAAGCATATTACGATCTATTTTCTATACAAATATTCAAGTGACCGCAGACGCACTTGTCGTGACGCAGAACTATCAGACTAATATTATAACTTATATTATAAACGTGAAAGTTTGTATGGATGGATGGATGGATGAATGTTTGTTACTCAATAACGCCAGAACGGCTGAACAGATCTGGAGGAAATTTGGCACACAGATAGATTATAGTCTAGAAAAGCACAATGGATACTTTTTATCCCGAAAAGGTAACGGGGACGGGGCGAGCCACAGGCGGCTGCTACTAATTGTAAATATGTTGCAATATTACAATCTATATTTATAAAAGAAAGTCGTGTTAGTTACACTATTTATAACTCAAGAACGGCGGAACCGATTTGGCAGAAAATTTGTGGGGAGGTAGCTTAGAGCCGGGAGAAGGACATAGGATACTTTTTATCCCGAAAAGGCAACGGGAACGGGGTGTTACGGGAACGGGCGAGCGAAGCCGCAGGCGGCCACTAGTTGTATATAAAAGTTAACAAGTATTTTTTATCTTGTGATTGCTGAGATGCTTTATAAAAACAGAGGACAAAGAATTCATAAAATGAACACTAACATTAGAAGAAGTACACAAGTTACTGCCGTTCTTTGTTTTATTTTGCCTTTTTTCTCAGTGAATGGAGATTAATTTATTACGTCTCTGAGAAAACATGGAAAGCGGTAGAGCTCTCTATTAAGCTACGGTTTCCTAAGACCTGGTAACCGATATAAAGCAGCCGTATTTAATAGATTCTTTAGTGTATAAGTCAAACTTTTATCGAAGCAGTAACAGTGTAAAGTAACAGGATAGACCTTGCTGGATTCACGCGATGGCTGGATTGACGCGTATTATTTGATTGCCATTCTATGGTCTCCGTTGTCAGACTGTAACACCACCCATATTTATGCTGCCTTCCTACGGTGCGTGATTCTGCAGATCATCACGCACCGCGCACGACGACGCACGGCAACGCACACAGAAAAGACTCCTGTGCTACCGTACACCTTGGCGCACGAGACCGTTCCCATGGTGTGTCGTGCGAGCTGGTGCGGGCTGGTGCGCGATATCACGCACCGGTGGGAAGGGGCTATTAGACACACCCTAACCTATTCACTCACTCACTACACAAAAATACAATCACATTTAGAATTTTGTTATACCTACTTAAATAAGTTTTACTGTTCTATGTTACAGTATCAATTATTTTATAGTTTGGAATTCCCTTAAGTCGGAGGAGGGCATTATAATGTTTCATACACACAGTTTATAACTTCTGCGAACGTTATCGTGTTTCTACCTTATTTGTGTCCATGTATTTAGTTCCAAAATAAACATTTTTGATTTTAATTTTTGATAGTATTATTCAAACATGATAGATCAATATAATTTATAGATCAACCCATACTTAACTTACTAGTTATAAGATGGCGACAATTTTCTTAAAACACGGGGTTGACGAGCGGGGGCGTGCAGCAGAACGATTAATTATGATTTCTTTTAACGCCGCTGGACGAAGCTTGGCCATCACTCTAGCTTTATTGAGTGTCCTGAAGGGAATTTGTAAGTTATAAGTATTATGTGATACCGGGCTGAAATGATGATGATGATGAAGTATTATGTACGGAATTTTGGGTCGCGCCACGTGTACGGACTGAGCATGAAACCACAGAATGTTTGATAGAATGGTGCGCGGGCCATATAATCCTTCAATTTACGGTTCGAACATACAAACCAAACCAATATGACTACAAGAACAACCTGCTTAAAGGTATTGATTTCTAGAGAAATTGCTAAAATATTACGATGAATGAATAATAAAATGATTCAAAGTAATCCATTAAATTGATGAAAATTCTATTAGCTGTAACTTTTTAATAAGTAAACAGAATCGACCATGATAACATTAGTTTTTGTGTAAATACCATTCTGTAATAAAAAGTGACGTTTCATTTTTGGCATAGAAATTGGACCTTCAAAATTACTTAGTTTATTTGTTTTAGGATTAGTGGGTCGTTCTTGGAGTCCAATTTTTATGAGTTCTTGTTCCAAGTGCACCCAGCCTACCTTCCATTGTTTTGTTTTCCCTCCGTCTTAAGTTTGTCTGGAACAAGTTGCTTTTCAGCGGCAAGACTGCCCATTGTATTTACATATACTTCATAAGTACATCACATACAAATATTTGGGAAAATATATGATATTATATCTTATTATGTTACATGGTGAGGTCTTAAAGTTAAACAAGGTGCATACATAATAGGCCCTTAAGTTCAGGGCATAGCAATATTTGGAGTGGAAGTGGGCCGAAGTTTAAAAAAAAAAGCTAGCTGTCAGTGTTATTGTATGTCTACTGTGTGAAAATAATAAACAACGCGAACATTGTAGTATTGTTTCTACATTTCTTGCCTATTCACGAACATTAATATAGTTCCTACTTTCTTTCACCACAACCAATCCCAAACTCATAGCCCAACTTGTCTGAGAGCCGTCACCGTCATTTCTTATAATAATTGCTCTCCTGCGTAGCCAAGATTAATGCCGACTAATTGCCTATCTATTCAGTAGTCCTCACTTTACGAGCTCAATTAATATCTATTAGACATTTTTGCTCGATTTCACCTTAATTAAATTCATGAAAGATTTTTCTGAAAAAGTTCGTCTGAAGAATTGCTTCCACAAGACTGACTTGACCATAATTTTGGAAGCGTTTGAGATGAGAAAAATTCAAGCTTTTAAGTGTCACTTTGACAAGCCTGTCTATAATAGATACCTACAGTGTCACCATTTTATCTGTTAATGTAAATAAATGTAATTTATGTAGTTGACCAAACATCTAACTAATTTATAATTTTATTTTTGCACGCCATAAGGTAATAGATTGCGAAAAGTAGGGCGCCCACTCACCAGATGGACTAACGACATTGTTAAGATCGCAGGAAGTCGGTGGATGGAATGGGCTCAGAATCCTTCTTCCTGAAAATGTGTAGGGGAGAGGCCTATGTCCAGCAGTGGACTTCTTCAGGCTGATGGTGATGATGATGATGATAGGTAGGTACGTTGATTCAACAACAATTTTTAACATCTTTATGCATATTGTCATTCAGCAAATAAATATGCTTTGACTTTGAATTTGAAATGCCGGAGTCAAAACTTAAATAAATAAATAATCGTATTGGGTTTATCTTATATTTAATTAACAGTAAAACGCGTTACATTAATACACGCTACCAACAAAAACCTACTCTGTAATCATGATTACCATTTTAAATGCGTTCAACAGGCTAGGTAAACACCTGGTATTACTCTAGCTTAGATTAGCCAATACGCAGTAGGTAACTTGTTAAACCATTGAGCCATACCGATTGAAATAAGCAATTGTTACTTTTTATCGTGTTAAATAATCTTTTAATTATTTTAGGTCGATATGCCATGCTATGGTGAATTCAATCCATTTGTGAATGACACAATCATAAGCAGAACCTTATTATAAATAAATATTTTGGACAATCCACACAACACTATCTAGTCCCAGTAGTCCCAAACTAAGCAGAGCTTGTACTATGGGAACCAGATAGCTGATATAATACTTGAATACTTTTTTTGTAAATACATACATAGAATACAATATAACACCCAGACAGAGAACAAACATCGATGTTCACCACACAAAAGTTTGTTCTCGGTGGGGATCGAACCCACGACCTACGGCGCAGAAGGCAGAGGTACTACCAACTGAGCTGAGAGGCCAGTCATAATTCATTATTGTTCTAATACTTGTAGGTACTTCGTAATATTGTTGAATCAGGGAATAATAGCGTAGGTTGAGTATCCTAGGAGAGTTCTGCGGTCAGTAGTAAGTATGCTTAACTTAGTAACTGTTTGGTATTTTATTAAAACATTATTAATCAATGTCAGTTTACTTGCATAAGGTAGAATTATATGCTTAGTTTAAGTATGTATTCCTTTTAATATCGATATTAAAGCATTCTACATCCTTCGCTTTGATTTTTTATTTTATTTCTCTGTGTGATGTCACCCTGGCTCTGCCTGAAAACCAGCGCTGCTTGGCATGGTAGATATGCCTTGTCAGGCAGCAAAAAGTGGCATATTTTAACTTAACCATTATCTATGGTTAACATCTAAACCGTCATGCGTCGGAGTCGTGCAAGCAACATCGGCTCCACACAAAGTATCAATTTAAAATTAGAAAACTGCAATCAATCCTTGTGAAACATTGCTAAATGTGTGTATTATTCCTCAATTAGTCAGTGGTAGTGTTATCTCGTAAAGTCTGACTATAATAAACCAAGAAATCAGTGCAATAACTAAAGTGAATAATTCTCCAACAAACACAGCTTTTTCTGTAAACAAAGTGCTTTAAACTATACGAACACTGCAACAAAATCTTTACGGGAATTTTTTTACGAGTGAATATTGGACTAAATCGTATCAAACGTTAGCCAAAGTGTCTCTTCGTGTTGACTTTACAAGTATTTCTTGGCCATCTTTTTCGATCGCTCGGTGACGGTGGTTACAAATCTTTTGCGCAGTAGTCCGTACCACGCAAGCGAACGCTGCTTCGAGCCTCAGCGACGGCACTTGGTTTTTTGCATGAAAAAACTTTTTTCGTCAAATCGTGCAGTACCTATAGCAATACAAAACTTATAAATTTAAGTTACAATGGAGGAACTCATGGCCGCAATTCGTCAAATACAAAAGGACCTGGATGAACAAAAAGGTACTATTCTAAAAACCGGCGAGAATGTAACAGAGAAAGTCACTGAGAATATAAATAAAATATTGGAAGAGAAATTCAAGATATTGGAAGATAAATACGAAAATCTAAATGGGAGAGTGGACAACCAGGAAAAAAGGCTATACTGTTTAGAGAAGGAGGCCAGACAAAGAAACATAGTAATTTTTGGCATGGAAGAGAGTGAAAACTCGTATTCAGATTTAGAAAGCAACATTTTTAACTTTATAAGCAAGTACTTTTCTATAAACTTGGATTGCAGAGACTTACAGGCAGTTAGAAGATTAGGTCAGAAAGGAGAAAGTCCTCGCCCAGTTACACTAACGTTAACAACTCTTGGGAAAAAAATAGAAATTATTAAACAAAAATATATGTTAAACGACAGCCCGTACTACATAAAAGAAGACTATCCCTATCATATCCTACAAGTAAGAAAACAACTGCAAGAGCAAGCAAAAATAGAAAGGGAAAATGGCAACAGAGCCATAATTAAGTACGACAAACTGATCATACTTCCTCCTACATACGAGTCTGATACTATAGTAGGCCACAAAAAGAGAACCCTACCGATATCCCCTGAAAATTATGCCAACAAACATATTATAGACCGCAACACACACACCAGCAAGAAGAACAAAGCTTTGCCCGCTCAATCAAAGGCACAAAGATCGTCAAGTATTTCAGAAGGAATACTTAAACCAGGGATTCTTAACTTCTTAGTACCTAAAAATACGAACAGCACGATAAACCTACAGGACGACACAGCCAAAAACATAACAGCTAAAGCAACCCTCTCACATAATCATCAATGTATAGAAAAACATAAAACAAACACGTCTTCCAATCCGGTTGGTCCCCGTGGAAGAGTATGACCAAAACCCTCCGAAGAAAAAAAAACCTATTCAAACGAAAAAGACTCAAATGCACATAATAGAAGCACAAAACACCGGATTACAACATAACCACCAACAACGCTAAATAACTGCCACCACAATGAATGCCTAATCGATTATACGAAACACAATGAAAGAAAGAAATTACCTGCAACAAAAATTGGCATATCAAAAATCTTTGGAGGAGGCCTTCACCTGTAAAAGGGTTCTTGCTATCAAGGATGAGGCCAAATAAATAAATAAATAATATAAAGACACCTATCTGCATACATACATACTAACATTTAATATTAAGTAAAATTTATTTTGTTAACTAACCTCATTAAATTATTTTCGTAGTTAAGTAAATTAGTAATAATATGTACCTACTTACTTACCTTGTTTAAGACATTTGTACCTAAACGCAAGAAATAAAAGGCTTTTTATTTATATTTATTATAACTTCTAAACCTATGTTATGTATTTCAAATGAATATGTATTTTCTTTATTTTTATTTTTTTTCTAATTATGAAATCACGTGAACCGTATTATTTTGAGATCACACACCCTACGACACAGTTTTCTAATGGAATTCTTACAAAAAATGGGGAAAAATGTGTCACCGTCGGCATGGTGCAGAGAAGAAAGATGGTGGCATCTTCCTCCATTTATCTAATTAACCATCCCGCTCGAATGGGTCATTCTAACTTTTATCTGTGTCAAGTCAATGCGCCAAACTTGCCAGGGATCGTAAATATTTTGGAATGAGACGGGGAAGTTCGAATGCTAGTTCGCGCAGATGAAAAGAAAATATGATAAAAACTTATTTTAAGAGCTATAAAATATATAATTGTCGATCGCAAATTTGGTACGAAATGACGACTTTTGGTACTAGAACCTTGTTGTATATAATTACTAGCGGCCGCCCGCGTATTCACATGCCTCTTTCGCGTGATCTTCTTTTTATCGTGTCACTGATTCTTTCGAACCAAGTGTGGTGAAAGGATTTAAAGTGTGCCTCAAAGAGGCTCCTTTCGTGCACTTGACACATATTTTCGAACTTTTTAGGTTCTACCAACCAATTTTCAGCCAAATCGGTTAAGTCGTTCTTGGTTATAAATAGTGTACTACCACGACTTTTTTTATGCTGCGCTACCACGCCTTTTTTGTGTAACAACATAATATCTGTAAAAAAAGAAGAAGCTCAAATCGTAGGCAATCCATTCTAAGTATGGTCACTTGTCTAGTTGAGTAGGTATTTAAGATAAGACCTATAATGTCTCGTGTAACAATGCCTTAAAAGCTAAAAGCCTGTCTCCTCATATTGAGCACTGAAACGTGTTTGGAGAAATCTGTACGGCCTAATAAAATCAAATCCAATAAGATTTGCCTTGAATTTTTATTAGTTTAATTTCATTAGACGGAAGCTTTCGGGTCATGATTTTCCAGGTTGGAAATTGAACCAACGTTTAGATGTGAAAGCTATACTTATGTTTTTTAGGGGCTTTATGACTTTTTTAGTAGTAGCTGTAAAACTATAAAATCGCTCTGATTTCGGTAAACTCAGGGCGGTTATATAGATATCTCGCTAACCTTTTTTAGTGTTTTCATAAATTGTTTATGAAAGAATAACTAAATGAATTAAGCTAGATCAAGGCAACCGTTAGTAAAGCCATTTCAAATTAAAAATCCTACGGTGCTATAAAATTCTTGACTCGATTCTTGTCATGAGGCTCCTTTTGAAAATCCATTTTTCTTTACCTTAGTTGAGTGGGATTGTGAGGCGAGAGGAGTGTGTGTGAGGCCGTTTTGTGCTTTCGCTGTCTCTTTTATTTTTAAGACGCTGGCAGTGAAAAGACAAGGATAAATATAGTTTGTCTATTAATCTTTTATGAAAACCACGACAGCTGCACTGTGCCCGCTACGGGTACTTGGCAAGTAATAGCAAAATTTTTAACCCGTCACGGGTTGGCTGGCACGTGTAGGGTTAATTAAGGTGGCTTCTGCATGGCAACTTAATTGTTCAAAATTGGTCTGACCCCGATCACGTTCAGAGATGCATAACTTATTATTCCATTTACATTATCTTTAAGATCAGACTATACCAAACCTTTTGAGTACGGTAAAGTTCGAAGTGTTTTATATGATTAGTTCGGGGTAAGTAAAAGTGAACTTAGTACAACCTTC
The DNA here is from genome assembly GCA_939531255.2 of Thera britannica. Classification (NCBI taxonomy): domain Eukaryota; kingdom Metazoa; phylum Arthropoda; class Insecta; order Lepidoptera; family Geometridae; genus Thera; species Thera britannica. The sequence goes on along the minus strand of OW618050.2, from coordinate 6,620,990 downwards.
GTCTTTTCCACTAAGTGATGAAGACTAGCCTTTAGTTCAAAGTTTTATGCATGTCACTTAATTTAATCAAATAAAAATTTCCCATTTACTTGCACTATTATTAGTAAACACTATTTTTAATTACCGCTGCAAACGTGCTCATAAAAATAAACCTTCGATATTTTTGAATAAAATTTATATTCATATTTTGATAACACTCGTGTAAATCGACGATAGCACGCGAGCTCGCCTTTACTTGGCACAATTTGTTTTTATTTGAAAATACAGTGTTACGTGATATGGGAGCGGAGAATATCATGCAAGTATTCTAGACACTCTTGGGGAGCTTACTTTTTATTCTGCAACATGGTTTAGACAAAGAAGCAAGTTGAGACACCGATTTGGCAACACTTTATGACGTACACTATGAATAGGTAACGCTCAGACGTGAGTGCATTTATCCCAATTAAAATTAAGAGAACTAATAGGTAGGCAGCGTGTCTCGTTAGAGCCTGTTGTTTTTATAGATTTTTCTAGTAAATTTATAAAAAAATGCTTTAGTTTATTAGTACACTACACGAAATAAGTAAGTATTCATTTATCTATGGTAAGGTATGAACAATAAATAATTCCCAGAAGCACCCACTTTATTGCAACGAGCTTAGAAGTTCGCGATCGCATACCATGTTACCTGTCTAGTTCTTCGTGTTTTATTGCGTATAATTTCGCCAATTTAAATACACATTGTCAGGCAACTGAATGTGGAAGTTTTATGACAGTGGGTTTTGAATGCGAAATATTTCAATGTTTATGATATGAGCAAAAGCTAATATGCTTGGCGAACCGTACGTAGTTAGGTAAAATACATTTATATAGAATACATGTAGCAAACTTTTTTCACTGGAAATAATTGAAATGGAAATAATGGAAATGGATTACTTTGATACTTTTGACTGGCCTCTCAGCTCAAAGCCAAGGTCAGCTCAAGTAGTTCTGCCTTCTGCGCCGTAGGTCGTGGGTTCGATCCCCACCGAGGACAAATATTTATGTATGTTGAACACAGATGTTTGTTCTCTGTCTAGTGTTATATTGTATTCTATGTATGTATTAAAAAAATATATATATTATCTGGTTCCCATAGTACAAGCTCTGCTTAGTCTGGGGCTAGATGGTAACCCGTATTATTATTTTATTTTACCAATATGAATCGAGTGCTTTTTCAAGCTTTATCTAGTTCTTTGAGCCGTGTATTCTATATCATTAAGCGATTGAATAGTGACACGTTTCGTGTAATTACTGAGGCGTGACGTCCAATTATCTTCCAGGATCGTCAGCTCGAAGGAGCGACGCAGAAGAGACGCCACGAAATATTGATTTACACCCCTCGATACAGAAATGGAATAAATTGGAATATTAATTTCGCATAACAATGGCACCAAACAAATTAAAGTGTGCCAGATGTCTTCCGCAGATTCCTCTCCTTATTTCCATTAATATAAATAGTTGATTTATTTTAATTGATGTCATTTCGCTCCCTCGTTGTTGTTGGGATTTTCATGAGGTTTCAATTATTTTCTGAACCGTTTTGTATTAATTGACTAGCTTTAAGATTTCATAATTTATCTACAGATGTAATAGAAACACAATGTAATGTACATTGGTTCTCGAAGATTTATACGGGGTTGGGTATCGAATATGCCCATATCTATAAAACACTGTAGTGGTGATCATCAAAGAATAAAAGCCAGCCAGGTGCGAGTCGGCCCCGCGCACGACGTGTTCCTTACCATTATCTATCAAAACGGCAAAAAAGGAGTCCCCCTTAAATATGGAAAATTGGGTAATTTAATAAAGTTATGTTTTCAAGTGCACCTGAAATCATAACTTTATTTAATTTAACTAAGAACAATAATAACTTCTTTTCTATATATAACTAGAACTTCTATAGATACTAGAATAATAGATAAGAAACATAAGCTACTCTTCATCATGATTTTCATGTATTTTAAACTAAAAGCGTCAATGGATTTACTATCTTTTATTTAATACCTACGCTAAAATTTACATAAAACTAGATCATGTTGGTTGGCAGTAATATGATAACACATGTACCGATAGTGTGCCAAATGGAGCTTCCCCTTACACAGGGAAATGAATAAGTATCATGTAATGTTTAGAATTTCCTTGAACTTTATGATAAAGTGGACTGCAGTTCGGTAAAGTGTATGTATTTTACACTTTATTTTCTGCATTAATCCGGTTGCATGATTATTTTCCCAGTTTTTATTTATAGAACTAGCTGATGGAACAAGCATATAGCTGAGTTTATGGCTGATGTCAAGTAAATAAAATAAATAAATAAATAATGCGGACAATTCACACAACACTATCTAGCCCCAAACTAAGCAGAGCTTGTACTATGGGGACCAGATAGCTGATACAATACTTGAATACATTTTTTTTTGTAAATACATACTTATAATACAATATAACACCCAGACAGAGAACAAGCACCTGTGTTCACCACACAAATATTTGTTCTCGGTGGGAATCGAACCCACGACCTACGGCGCAGAAGGCAGAGCTACTACCAACTGAGCTGAAAGGCCAGTCAAAGTGATAATCATCTCGTGGTCACGCACGTCAAGAACCTGCCCTAGGACATATAGGATTATATATACAGTGGTGGTCACATAATTAAAGACACTGGAAGCTTATTGAAAAAATTAAGCTATTTTTCGTACAGATTTTATCAGACTGCCATTGTAACTTGCTGCACTATTAATTTTTATTTGTGTTGTTACTGTGTAATGTTAAAAGGAAACATTTACAACAAAACTTGCCTTTTATTCGGTAAAACTTGAATGTAAGCAGTGTAAATAAAAAATAAGATTAGTAAGGTCTGGCCATATAATTAAAGACACTTCATTTCGTAACAAGAAATTTAAAAAAAATGAGTTATCATTGAAGTTATCTCAGTACGTAAGGTTTCTAACACATTTTTATAAAGCATTCCGATGCGTTTTAACCCTTGGTCGCATGTCCTTTTGCAACAATAACAGCACGACATCTCTTAGCCATGGAAGCGATCAATTTTGTACAAGCTTGTACCGGAATTAATTCCCACGCTTCAGTAAAAGCTGTGTAAAGTTGATCGACGTTTGATGTACGCTTTGTCGCCACTGTCTTCTTCACCTGGTACCACAAGTTTTCGATCTGATTTAAATCTGGACTGTATGGAGGCCAATCCAAAACTGTTACAAACTGGCTTCGCTAGAAATTTTTTACTACTTTTGTGGTGTGTTTCGGTTCATTATCCTGTTGAAAAGTCCAAATGACCGGTAAATTTTGCTCAGCATAGGGCAGCATGGTTTCTTCTAAAATATTTTTTTACTGGCATTTATCTACATTGCCTTCTATCTTCCTGACAGGTCAGACACCAAGTCATGAAAAACTTGATATTTCCCCCTCCATGTTTCACTACTCTCTTGGTGTACTTCGGATCCATTTCTTTGGTCGGGGGGCGTCTAACATATTGTTTTCCGTCAGAATTAATCATATTTATTTTTATTTCATCCAAAAAAAGCACATCTCGTTCAGTCCAGTGTTCATATTTCTTGGCAAACGCTAACCTTGCCTTTACATTTTGTTTTTTCAAAAGTGACACCTTCCGAGACACTCTTCCGTACAAGTTTATCTCACATAGTCTCCGTCTTATAATCCTTGCAGACACACCCGTCGACCCTCCTGCCCCATATATTTCGGAGCGTATCAGTTCTGGTCCTTGGAACGGTTCTTTTTTTGCCAACAACACCATCTTAGAGAATCCCGCCGAGTAGCTTTTCCAGGTCTCGGTTTTCTGGGTACGTTTTTGGTCGTATTGAACTTCTTGAAATGCTTTATAGCATTCATAACCATGTCCTTATAACAGCTCAAATGGTTTGCGATTGTTCTGTATGACCAACCTTTGCTATGAAAGTTCAAGATTATCTTTCTAATGGATGAATCACAACTCTTTGTTTTTTCCCATATCGATGGGTATAAAACGTATTAATTTGAATACAAAAAGTAAACTGCTGTAATTCATGTTGACGTTTCATGCAAATACGAGGCAAAGCAATGAAAAACCGAGCGTAGTTCGTTTTTATTTTTTGAAATTCAGACCATAGCGTGCACTGTCTTTAATTAGCTGGCCAGCTACAGGTGTGTTAAAAAAGTTGGTATTAGATTCGGATAGTGAGCAGTGTCATAACTACTAAGCAACGCGACTTTTTTTGTTCCCTATTTTAAGAATACAACGTCATGTATGATTTAGTACCAATTACATTAAATTTAATACCTACTTTGGCTAAAGGAAGTGCCAAAATCAAGTTTATTGTGCTCAATTGGGGGGGTGTCTTTAATTATGTGTCCACCACTGTATATACAGGATAGAGACATGACTCTTTATTGTTCACCACACCGACACATAATATCATAGGATTCATGAAGATTTTTGGCAAAACAATGGGCGACCTTTGTGTATCTTTTCCAGGCAACCTTTGCAAGATTCACTGCTCTGCGTCCATCAGCTTAAAGCATACAGATGTTCACGTGCCAGTAATTTCACCGGCACCCACACCCTTCATAAGCGAGACACAGCAATGCTGCTTCACGGCAGAAACAGGCTTGGTGGTAATACTTCCCCGAACGAGCCACACACAAAGAGATCTACTACTACTATTATTTTTGAATCACTACGTCCACAATCACTACCTTAAAAAAATCCAACGTTATGAAAGCTATTTCACGTCATGAATAAGTTCATTACATTAGTTTGAAGAACTTTGCAAACACTACCTCCATGAAAGTACTTGGTCAGTAAGCCTACCACAAGCTCTGTCTGGCTCTGTCTCTGACTCTGGTTTTGAGTCTGTGTGAAAATAAATCCTACGCCTAAACGTCACACACACAGTAATACACTGCATGGTGAGCACTCACACGGCCTCAAAACCAGAGCCAGAGACAGAGACAGACCGAGCTTGTAGGCAGGCCTACGTTTGTGCATAATAATAAAATGGAAAATAAAAATTTAGTTTTACAAAGGTTTTAGCAAAAGATCGGTTGATAAAACAAAAAAATAAAAATTCACCATTCCATTCGTGCAAGTAAATCAAGCATCGCCGAAATGCGCTTATAAATCCGGCTGTATCGCCAAACTTTTTTGTACTCTGTAACTAAGGAAATAAATCTTTGCGGCAGCAAATCCGACATACTAATGGATTGTTCGCCGGCAAATGGTGTGTGCCAGTTGGAATAGTGCCTATACATACTAGGCTAGCCGCTAGCCAAGATAATCTACTAAACTGAACGCCCATTCTTGAGTAGATCGTAACTAACACGGCATTGAATTATCTATGTTGCCGCCACCAACGTTTGTTACTCAGACCACGCTGTGCATCAAATCTTACGAGGCGCCTTTGTTTAGCATCAGTCTAGTTCTCACTAGACTTAGGTACCTAAGACAGAACAACGGCCAAGTGCGGGTTGGACTATTTATTTTACTACTAGTTTTTACGACTAGTTTATTTACTAGACAGATAAAATTATGAAAACGATAGAAGGTTTAGGTAGGTTCAACTAAGTAGGTTGTTTAAGTATAGATTAAGTAACGCGCTCGTGATAGCATCAGCACAAACCTTAGTGGTTTTTTAGATGCTATTTTTAACAAACTAATGTAATATGTATATGTTAAAATGGTAAATAAATAAATAAAAAAAAATGAAAAAAAATAAAACTCGCGCACGAAGGGGGTTTTGTATGGGAGCCCCCTTAAATATTTGTTTTGATTTATTGAATTATTTATTTCAGACTTCGTCAGGCTGATGATGATGTTGTGTGATGTGTAATGTAGGAAGGTAAGCCTATAAAAGTCAGTGTTGAAACATTCCTAGTACATGCGAGCAATCTTTGAAAGATGAACAATATACCTAAAAATGTAATTTTCAGTGCCTAGAAAGTTCTTTTATTACCTTTATTTTGATAGTACCTTTTCTCTGGTAAAAGGAACACTGCTGTTAGACTCTTAATTTTTGTGTTTTATGTACTTACCAAACAAACCAGCCCATTCATATCTTTTAACTGGGAAAATTCTTGAATAATATGGTATAGTTACTCGCATTAGATAAATAATTTTGTTATTGTCCTGTGAATCACAATAGCACGTAGCTACGTTGAATGCAGTACAATATTCACATATGAAATGCTATGAAATAATAAAAAATAGTCCTCGCCCGTGCATCCGACATCCGCATTTTACTTGCAAATTGCTTATATCCATCGATATCGGTATGCCACGTCCACCTCGTAGCCACAGACGGTAAATAACTCTGCATAATCGCCAATGTTCAAACTAATTTGAAACAAAATGATGTGTATCGTTGAAAATCTCTTTATTTTGATGGTATTTCGTTCATTACGCCATAGAAAGAACTTAAATTTATTGGTACGGGTTTTCACTAAAATTAAATAACTTAGGCTGAAGATTGAGGCAAGGAAAAAATAAATAAACAGAACTCTGTACCGTTTTAATCTTCTTTCTATTAAAGGAATCACGGACTCCAAGCACCTATAATTTAGATTGGATGCAAAACCGGCACTTGAAGTACATTTTAATCTAATCGACAGGTCTCTCGAGTGGGGTTGCCAATAAATCGTTTCTAGTACCTAACCCCGAGTCTGAGATTTGTATTTATTCTATTAGTTTGATTTTCCCCACTGTCAAGTCGAGGGTGGGCGGCAGTGCAACGTTCGACGCGTACAATCGTGAATTCTTATTCAGTTTCTTGATAAGTGTTTGGGATTTCCTTTCGGGAGGAAGTTTTAAGCCGGTAGTAAATTATTCCATCGACAGGTGAGGCCGTAAAGGCAAGATTTACGCCTACGGGCAACATCGGTTGAGCTTCCCTTTTGATAAGATGTATATTACCAAGCGAATAACGTTCCCTATAAGTATTCATCGGGGATTGACCCAATGGAAAGTTGTGCTCGATAAATTGCAAAACTTCATACTTTGCTTATCACTGACAGGTTATATCCGCAATGAGTGAACAAAGCTGTGTTGTTACTTCAAACAGAAAAATTAATGGATTACTTCACTGAGTTTGCAAGCCCGACATTATTTTTTGCGTTGACATCCCAAACAGAAAAAGCTCATGGAATAAAATATGGATGGCATTATTGGATGTCGTGACGTCAGGAATATGGCATGCTCGCTGTAACTGGTCGTAAGCTTTATTTCGCCAAATAAAATTCGTTTAAAAGTTGGATTATGTTCAAGCTTCAGTGAACGTGCTGCCAGCACCATTTTCATCACTGTTTATGTTGTTACTAAGCTGAAAGAAGATATCAGCAGTCCCTTTATAGCTTACTTTATTTATGTCTATTGTTTTTGTTAAATTCAATTATAAATAAACATAGGTCTTGTTAAAGTTACGTCGCAACGCAATTAAGTGCATTTTACTCAGCAAGTATTTTAAACGAAAGAGGTATTCAGCTAAGTTTACCTGTAAAAAAGCACTAGCGATAACTAGATACGACCACCCGATACCAGCCAAGTGTAGCTCAGCTACGGGCTAAATTAGAACGCTGTGTGCCGCTTTGAAAGGCAAAACTGTTAGTTAAAACTAAGGAACCGTTGAATTTTGTGAAAGGTCGCATCATTTAGGAAGCATTTACGCTTAAAACAGGTTGTTGTCAACCTTCCTGCTTTGGTGATAAAAGTTCTAAAAGGATTATTAGAATAATTTGAAAGTTTTGACCTTTAGCCCCATGCTTATAAACGCTTCAAGTACCTGTCGTTGTGTCCAGTATTGTTTCTCCTAATATTTTAACAGATTTTTGTAAGTAAGGCCATGGTTACCACTACATTAGGTGGGCCATATGCTTTTTCTATCAGCAAGAACAATTACACTTATGGTTAAAATAGGAAAAAAACCGAAACACCGTGTCACGGTTTGATAGGTATAGGACGTATTTCAATGACGTGCAAGGCTGTTGAGCAGTAGAAATAGGCAGCTGAACGAGACCTTTTCTGAATAAATGTAACGACTAAAGTTTTCATCTCTCTTACAGAAGTTCCTAGAGGGATACTGCGCTGGCAGCAATTGACGACAGTCTGCTTTATGTGGGGATACGCCCTCGTCCCAAAGTAAACCGGGGCGGGACCGGGCCTTCGAAACACCGGAATCAAAGCTTCGCAACTTGCCCACTCGATTACCATAAACAAACGGAAAAGACGCTTCTATGTTTTAATGACACTGTTTTAAAGCTTACTGCTATTTTGGAGTTTCGGCTTCGGCACAGTAAACATAGAGCTGTAAAGGCCTGCGCACACCTAGGCCGCTGGCGACCGCGATCAATGAAACGCTGTCAAATATCGCTGTCAAATTTGACAGCATTTCACTGATCGCGGTCGCCAGCGGCCTAGGTGTGCGCAGGCCTTAATACAAACAGTACCATAACTTTATTATTCTAGCCATAGAATAAATCTGGGCTTAATTCGGTTTGAAAACTATAGATGACTCGGTCCTTCGCAAAAATCAGCAATTACTTCGCAGACGTTCTTCTGGAAAGACAGTGTGAAAGATGATATGGGGAAGAAGTGAATACAGAGAAGACGGCTGTTAGAAAAGAATGGAAGAGCACATGTGGTACCGACCCCGCATAAAGTCGGATAAGGGCAGGAAGAAGAAGACGTTCTTCTGGAAGGTGAGGTTTACTGTGTCGGTTCTCTGTATCTCGCTTCGATAAATTAACGACGCTGGAATTGATGTTGCACTTTGACGTAGTCGGAGGTTGTAATGAAAGTTCGGACGGTGCTCCGCTGGTTGTTGATTTTCAAAACAATGAGTAATAAACTGATCGATATAAAGTGCGGTTTAAGTGGAGCTGAAATCAATTTAAGTTGAGTGCTTCCAACTAAGCTCATAACCCACATTTGGTTTTTGTACTACTTTTAGCTTCCATTAACAGCCCAAAAAATCAATGTATAACCATCTATGTTGTAATACATAAATGGCTCAACAGTTTTGTTTTCATTATTAAAAGAGCAAAATAATTTTCACTGTTGATTGAATCAAATTAAAAATAATTGTTCGACTGTAATCCACAATTAAAGGATAAATTTTCTAATAAAGAGATTAAAAACAATGAAACCGTATTTATTTGCATAACCACCAAATAAAACATTGCGCAGTCTATCTCGTCTAAAACAACGAGACAGATCTAAACTTTCAACATAAACCATTTGATTCGTATCATCTTCGAGTGAAGTTCTCTGAGGCGACCGCCCGATTTACATAAGCAGATAAGGGTGTTGGTGCTAATCCACTATTGTTTCAATTGCAAGCCCATTCATTAAGAGGGACGAGCGCTCGTTATGGTAATGCCGTCGTGCCAATTGTGCGCCGCACTGTCATCGCCTCCTGTTCGGTTGAAGGCGATTTTAGATCATGCGCTCAAACAGAGATAGGTATTGACAGAGAAACAACAGGATTCTTGTCATCCGATTTTCAGCCTTACCTACCCACTTATGAAAGAATGTAGCTCTGTTTATTTTTTATTGGGAAAACTGGGAATCTGCCGGGAAACTTAATCCTAATTCGAGGAACATAGAAGCCTACTATTACCGATATTCAAATTCTAATCCGAACTCTAATCTTTTGACAGATTTTATAATTGTGATCATTCACAAAGAAAACGTTTACCAGGTGTCATTACCTGGTAAACGTTTTCTGATCTCTTGGTTCTCAAAATCAATGAGGATGTGTAAGGGTTAGTCAGTAAATTGGGACCACTAGGTTCTACTATTATTGATTCAGTTGGGCTTTTCTTCAGATCGATATACAAAAACATTATATAACGAGAACAGGCTAATATAAGCTTTATTTTGTACACAAGACAAAAAAATGTTGGCTGACTAATAAAAAATAACCAACTTGCTTAGATAGTTAGATACTTACACAGCAATTAAATTGGTTGGTATTGTGCTAACTTAATTCATCTGGTAAACTAAACAATATCAATTTCCATTCAAATTGAAATTACTCTTAAACAAAATTGTGTGTTGATTAAGTTTCTCGTGATCCACTCTGTCGGAGGGGTGTTTATTACAAAATCTATTTGAAATCAGACACTGCCCTTAAAAGGATAGCTCCAATCAAACTTTTCCAATCAGACCAATTAAAGTAGGTAGATACCGCACAAATGTTTATATAAGGACCCTCGATTATCCAAGCCTTTGTTTTCTAAGTAGCAGTACCCATCAATGAGACGGTCGCCTAATAGCGGTGAAGGAAGCTTTGGACTAAAAATACATAAATGATTCTTCAACCTATTCTGCTACGTTGTGGTCGTAATAAATGTCATGATACAACGGTAACTGCTTTTTAGAAAACCTAAGCTTAACGAGAATCTCTTCATGCTGGAATGGAAATTTGGTGACATGGAAAGACAATGGGTTCCCTCGATCCGCGTCTGAATGGGTGAATTTATACAAATTGTCGAGTCAGTTGAAACGTGCATTTGTTTCAATTTTATCAGCTTTGCCAACAAAAGCTTTGGCTCTTTATGTAAACGCTGTGAAGTCGTGTGATATGTGGAGCTTTGAAAATGGGTCAGTAGTTTCAAATATTTTAATTAAATAGAATCAAGCGCTTTGTTTGGAAGTTTTGTTTAGGGATTGGAGTGTATAGCATAGTGTATTGATAAAAACGTATTTAAACAAAAACTTGCAATCGATATTTTTTTTGCAAAATGTGTTGATTGATAACGTCGACATAGTAAAACTTAGTTATGCGTCGCTTGGTCACGTTTCACCTATGATTTTTGAAGCAACACACAAATAAGCTTAGTAGGCCTACCACAAGCTCTGTCTGGCTCTACAGCCTTACAGGTCCCTTGTACCTTCATCTCATACTAAGACAACTTTTATTCAAATAATGCTCTACAGCCTTAAAAACTCTGGTTTGTTTTTGGACTGTGGCTTTGGCGGTGTGAGTGCTATTTTTACATAAGAGGAGCGTCTACGTAAATTTTTTTACATACTAGTATTGGAATATCACAAGGATTTTATGAAGCCAGTATAACGTGACCACGACGGAATGGCACTCATATTACATAGCAAGACGAGCAAAGAAGGCCAAGCTTGTAGGATCTTTACCGCGCGTGAGAAAATGCTGAAAATTTAATCGAGAGCAGAGTAGGCGGCCGTATAATGCTGGTCTCGACTAGCACCGGAACGAAGTCTTCGCGATCATGACATGACACTTTTCTACAAATTTTGGATATTTCATACAAATTGCACAGAGACTTATTTTTTTGGTTTTGACTCTCAACGGAATTTGATCTTCTGGTCGTGCAGTTATTTTAACTTTAAGATTCTACGAGATGTCAGTTTTTTCACAATGTTTTCCTTCATCGTTTCAGAGTGTTGACTGTCCTAGTACACATACATATTTAATATTTGTGTGGTGAACACAGATGTTTATTCTTTGGGGCTAGATAGTGTTGAGTGGATTGTCTGGAATATTTATTTATTTATATTTGAACAAGAACCTCATTGGTGCATGACTGGATTTGAGTCCACGAACTTAGAATCGGAAGGTGGGGTCACTGCCACTAGACTCTCGTAAGTTGTTAAGTTTCAGAAGTGCTACCAACTTATTGTATAGATAAGTTGGTGGCACTTCACCACTGAGAGGGAGGCGCCATCAACAAAATTGTGAAAAAAACTGGTAGCAAACTGAAACGAAATGACGATATTAGTTACTCTGTGGCCAACTGAACTGACGAGTCTCGCAGTCGAAGCCAGCATACAAGCGTCATATTGTGCTGGCGGCTGACGCAGATCGATTGGGTAGTGATTGAGAAACGCTTGTACGCACATTGCGGAAAACCTTATTGTTTTAGCCCCGATGGAGTGAAATACAAGTCATTAGAAATCTGTCGGCTGTATTTGAGTTAATGCTTACTACATTGATGTTCTTATTTTAGGAGCTATTATTTGCTTTAGTAGTAGAGCTCTTTGTGAAGGGCTCGTCCAGGGAAATACTACCACCATATCTCTTTCTGCCATGAAGCATCATTGCTGTGTTTTGGTTTGAAGGGTGTATAGGTGCCGGTGAAATTACTGGCACGTCCTGAACTGTATGCCTTAAATTGATGAATGCAGGGCAATGCTTTGTCATAGACGATGGTTACCACTTGACATCAAGGGGGCCATGTGCTTGTTCCATCAGTTAGTTACATAAAAAACTGGTCAAAAGTAAAAAAAAAATCTGAAATAGAAATGGAGCATGTCTCAAAATACATGCTACGCGTGATTCATGTCTGTTGCTACGCACATTATGATAGGGTGGGTCGGTGAAACATAACGTTACAAAATATTTGAATAGCTATAAAATATATAGAAATAGGTTTTCATGATAATCGATTTCAGGGACGTCTAGTTTTTGCCGTGTAACATAATCAACTCGTTGTTCAAAGTTTTTAATCTGATAAAGTTTATGTACCCGCCTGGTTGAGATTTTGATAAATTACCAAATTTTACTTATAGGTGTGTATTGGGCATTGAGCGTTTAGTTCAGTGAAGTGTAAAGATAACGATATTATTTCGATACCCTTCGAGCACCCAAAATAACGCACGATTTTGCCAATACTCCTAAACACGTCCCATAAAAGCTAATACACACTGACCCAATAAAGACAGTGTCCAATGAACTCTTCGGTTAAAAATCCAATTGTATGCGGGACGGAGTCCGGCGGCAGCTGCGACCGCATTATATCAGCGAGCTTATTGGTCGGACGTACTTTTTTTAACCTACTAGCTGCTTGGGTTTCTTTTTTAAAAAGCCAAAAAAGAAACCTCTGTGAAAGTTTCAATTCCAATGCTATGAAAAGTTAGCCTGAAATTTCCAGTTGTCCTAGATTTAAGCTTTCATGCCTTTGTACTCGTAATAGGCATTGATGTTCCTCTGATTATATTTTTAGTTAGACATTCTTGAAGATCTTGAATACTTACCAATATAAATGTATCAATCGAGAAGATGGTCTACTGCATCAGGGAGCTTAAAATTATGGTAACTATTTTTTTTAAAAGACCGGTCTTTGACGATCCGGCAAATCTCCGGTCAAAACTGAATATGCAGCCACCCCAGCGCGGTCATATTGGTCAGGCGAGCTGAAGCGGGTCAACTGGATGGTTGATGAAATGCCTCGCTTCTCATTTCCACCGCCACATGTGCTCGTTGCAATATCTGATGGATTTATTGTTCGCGTCTTTATTAGCGTTAGAACGGGTTTGACAGCTTCATATTGGTTGCTACTGAAGTGTTGCAGGAACAGCAATGTCACTTATTTGTTCTTTCTTTAGGGGGGGCGTTCTAGTATTACGTAAGCGCTTGAGAAGGGCGGGGGGTTCTTTGCTTTGGTTATTTTTGATGACAGGGTGGCTTGATATCGTGATTACGTCAGCAGTTATTATTTATCAATGGCAACCTACAAATTGTCTATGCTTGAAAACAAAACACACATTTCGGGGATTCCCTCAAATAACGCCTATTTGCTAACTGCTGCTCACGAGTAAAAAAAACAATACATTCAAAGAAAAATGCATATAGGTACAGGGGAGCCTTTTGCTGAACAGGGAAAGGGAGGAGAGGAGGGGGGGGGGGGTGAATCATTGTAAAAAATCTGCTTACGTATTACTTGAATAACACGGGAAGGGTTGCTAATAATGCTTCATTATCTTACTAATTATGCTTAACTCATCTAAGGTCAATGAATGAACATTCTAGTCACAATTCTGTGTTCTTGAACAGAACAGAAAAGAAGAGAAGGGAAGCTATTGTTGTTATTATCAGTTATCCAATGGAAACGAGTTGTCATACTGACCTATTAATAAAAACGTAATGAACAAGCCCATTATTTGTACGTGATCCACACGTGATAAGCAAACACGAGGCAGTTGTAAATATTATTATGACATTGCGGTCTAACATGAAATTAGGCAACATGACAGCCATAACTATTTCCCTACTTTTGTATTTACATACAAATTAGCTAGGATTAAAATTACTTTATGTAAACAACGCACGAACTTCAGGCTTAATGATAAAACTTTTACGTTAACGATTATATTTATGAAGCTTTCCAGGAGTTGAAGCGACAAATGCTGCGTCGTCAGCAAACAAGCACAAGACTATCAACAAATAGCTCATTCCGAATCATCTAAACCAGGGATTCCCAAACTATTTTCGACAAGTGACCCCTTTTCGAAAATTAACAGTTACCATACTGAACCCCCATGGCCAAATTGCCTACTTTTAAGATCGACCCCCTTATTCGCAATGGTCCGCTTACTTAAAACAACGACTACAGAGTGTTATTTTTCATAGGTCTTTGATTTAGGTCAATAGAAGAAGACAGAGTGAGAATTAGCAATGCTTTAAGTTAGCAGACTATTATAAATAAGAGGACTCATCTTTAGTTTTTTTCTATTGATACAAAACACCTAGGAAAACTTTGCACTTAACTTATTGATTAAAGTTGACTTAATTTTATCATAAAAATTTAACAAAATAAACGTACGTTGTACGAACTTCAGACTTTACATACAACAATGCTATTTCCTACAAAAATATTAATTATTCTTAGTACAGGTAACACAACATAAACAATAAAGTACATAGCTACTTAGCTTGAAAGTTTGAAATAAGAACTTGTGTTCATTTAATAGGGATCCCTGATCTAAACCATGACCTAAATCATCTGCAATAGAATCAGATGATACAGGCCAATGATGATGATGATGATTATGATGATATAACTGAGGGCGGTTTTGAACATCTCTAACTAGAACTGTAACGTCTCTACTCTCGACTCATCAAAACCGAAAATGGTCTTTTTGTTCTTTCAGTGAACATAATTTTAATTTTCGATAAAAACGTTAGCTTATTCTAAAAAAAATATTTTCAAATTTGTCGGTGCGGGTTTGTCGGTCATTTGTATAAGTAGGTATACTTTAAGCTTGTTTAAATAATTTTCATCATGGTATAGGTAGGTCATGTATTGTATAATCTCAAAATAAAAATTTAGCTTTGAGATTTATAGGTACGAGAGTGGAATATAATTCTCGGTTCTGAGTGACAGATTTGTCCAAGAATATTTGTACCTAAGCTCTCTCCCAAAGCCTACATTTAGGGTGTGTACGAATGGCGATCTGTTAAACGCTGTAAAATATGACAGCGATATTTGACAGCGTTTTACTAATCGCCATCGCCATCGCGCTAGATGTGCGCAAGCTTTACGTGTCATGTGTGTGTATTCCTTTTCATTGTTAACGCTTGTTCATACTATTGCTATGTGGCTTTAAATAAATAACTTTTTCTTAAACATGCGCGGAAATATTGTCATTACTTTTGAATATAGAACACGCGAAGTATCATATTTATGTAGACTGAAAAACCAAAATCACTTCCCGGCGCGTTCTCGCTCCGGCAATGTTGTATGAAACGGTGTGCTGTTTGAATTTAGAACTCTTTCATTTATCGTACACATTGCGTTCTCGTGGCTGTATAGCCACAGATGCGTTTACGTTTCGGCACAAACTGTAAAATAAAAAAAAATATTGGCGGTAAAGCGGAGTTCGTAGATAATTGGTTAATAGAAAATAAATTTATTGTGTACTATTTTTTTTTATTTCCTTGCATTTTTTTAAGAAAAGCACTATATAATATGCCTATTGATGTACACAATAAAATCACATCAATAATGTACTATTGATGTGATTTTATTTAAGTCCTCGCACATAATTTATGATTGTGTACTTAGATCCCTATTTTGTTTGCCAATGTCCAGGCCCTCCAAACTTTGTGTCTGCTAGGCTTTTGTAACAATATTTATCTTCTACTCACTTCTCGGGATTTCAACGTTACACATCACTTCAGACGTGCTTATCTCGTACCATTTATTCTTCGTATTTATTTTTATTCTGTGCCTTTCTATAATCCTCTTTTCTCGAGCGTAAATTCAAATTCGAGACGTTTACAAACGTATTATTGTGCCTCATCTTTTGGATAATGAAGTAGAATGGTACTCGATACATATATAATGAGTATATTCGATGTTGCTTTTAAATGAGTTGCTATCCTTCAAGAGTGTGATGAGTATTCGATCCCATAATGTTATTGACCAATCAGAGGTTTTAAATTTTCTGTGGATTCGCTGGCAGTTTGTAACGTCAGTATTTAAATTTTTAGCCATAATATATTTATCGGTTTAATATTATTCAGATATTTCAGGCAACGTAGTACATATATCTAAAAATACACATCTACTACAAATATACTTTAAAAACTTAACTATAGGTAGGTAAATTATATGCAAGTTTACACTTCGATTCCTGAAAATAAAAATTATATACTTAACTTATTTGGTTTACCATCAAAGATATTATTATTATTCAGCTCACAAAACTGCGGGTTATACAAATCTAAAGTATTTTTTACATTTGGTAAGGTTTCTGGGCAATAAAATTAAAAATAAATTCTGAAATAATATCTGAGGCGATAAATTAAAATCCCAAATTTTATAGAAGTATTGTTGTAATAAAGCTATATCAGTAGAAATACGCCTCGAACACTGTCGACTACGATGTTGATTAAAACCCTTTATCGCTAACAAGATCCGTCTAACTTTACCAATTCGGAGGTCGACAAATCGAAATCGGTTTTAGCAAAACAAGTATTAATTTTGTATCGGGATTCCGGCACTGGGCGGGCGGCGCGCAGTCTACGAGTTGGAGAGCGCTAGGCGGCTCGCTCCCCCGCCCCGGCCAGTCAGTCCCGCGTTACCGAGGGAGCCCCACGTCTCCTTCCGCCTCATTCCGGCCACACATACCTTCCTCCATCAATATCACGATACACGACCACAACACTGCACTTGCTGCCGAGTCACGTGGTGCTTCCGCGGCATCTCTCACCGTTCCACCGTACCTAATGTAAATACGGCGCGTAAACACAAACTGTGATTTCGTATTCCTAGTGATGTCCCTGTGTTGTTACTGATATTTGATTGTCAAGTGGATTGTAATTGTGGACCTCGAGCCATCCAAGATAACATGAGAGTTTTTTTATGAAGGTACGTTTCCGCATGGCTCGTTTATTTTATTGCATTGGAGTCAGCTGGCGATGTTAATCTCGTCTTTAGAATGTAATTTGCTTCTAATGAATGCAAAGCTTTGTTATCTTTTTTCATTTATATTTTTCTTTTCCTTTTGTTTTGCTGTACGTTTTAGTTATTTAGGATGTTGTGGTCAGAATTTTCATACATTATGTATATACCTGTAGGCCTACCACAAGCTCTGTCTGGCTCTGTCTCTGGCTCTGGTTTTGAGTCTGTGTGAGTGCTCACCAGGTATTATATTGTGTGTGTGATGTTTCGATGTAGGATTTATTTAGTCAACACTCACACAGACTCAAAACCAGAGCCAGACAGAGCTTGTAGTAGGCCTACAGGTGGTATTAGCAATCGTAGCCATGGAAGTAAATGGTTCCCTACATTTGTATAATGAAATGCATCTTTAATAGGGGTTCAATCATTCGGTAGGTACTTGGACGACTTACTACATTGACAGCATGATGATATATTTTTTTTGTTGACATAATGTTCTTTTTCCTTGTAGATTTTTGTAGGGGCAGTATTCTTCTTCTTTTGCAACGTTCATCAAAAGACATCTATAATTTTACTGATACTGGCTATGACAATATTTTTTTTTTGACAACTAGCTCATGGAACGTGCATATGGCCCACCTAATGTTAAGTGGTAACCATCGCCGATAACAAAGCATAGCCTCGTAGATCACGCACGTCAGGAACGTGCCCCACGATGCACTTCTCTGCGTCCATCAACTTCAGGAATACAGATGTTCAGCCTCACGTGCCAGTAATTTCACCACTTGTAGAGTTGTTTGAATTGTATGAGCACTAGATTAATAAAATGAGGTGTGAAGCAGCTTCTCATCAGTCCAAGCAACAAAGCAGCATATACCTAAAGGATGATCTACAACTGTTTTAATATGGGTTTTGCTGCGTGAATTATTGCATTTCAGGAATACAGTAAGGATTCTGGCGCTACTAGAATAAAACGAAATAGCATTTATATCAAACCACTTCACATTGAACTAAAGTTTAAACACTTAAAAATACCGACTTCATAACCAAACTGCTGACCCAATTTTGATGAAATTTATATGGGACCAATCTGGAAGTATAATCTTTCAGGTAAAAAAATCAATGACGGCGTCATGCGGTAACAAACATTTAAAAAATACAGCCAAGTTCGAGAACATCCTCCTTTTTTAAAAAGTTGGTAAAAAAAAATCGTTGCATTCATTTAGAGGATGCTGTCATGAATATGGCTACTTATAAAGCGTTTTAACAGCAAATTTTCAAAAAATAACAATACATTAGAGAGTCATAACGCTTCTAAATGATATGGTAGATTAAGTAAGTAGCCGAATTCGACTTACCTGCAAAACAAAAGCTATAGGTACCTACAGCAACAATCCACCCTGTTTGACTTTGGTTTCCTGATAAGGGGCTTAAATTTAGGGTACCGAGTCCATTGAAAATGTCATTTGCACCCTAAGGATATCTTGAACTTTGTTTTTTATTTTCTTTAGGTAAAATACATAAACCAAACGAACGGATTGTGGAATGAAATCATAACAGAGTTTATGGTGATCTTGTTCGATAAAATGAATGCTTTTCGTGTCTATTTGTGATTTGACGGAAATTTTGCAAGCTGAATAAACAAAACACGCGAATACATAGTGTTACTGAGGAAGTCAATATTTGCTTCATCATCAGCTTAATCAGTCTGAAGAAGTCCACTGCCTCATTTTTTAAGCTTGTCATATGAGATAGCTGATATAATACTTATCCAACTTTTTTGTTTGTAAATACATACTTAGAACACAATATAACTCCCAGACAGAGACATAGCATTTGTGTTCACCACACAAATATTTGTCTACTTTATACTGTACATTACGTAATGTCCCAAAAATAGTTGTAAAATATAAAATGAATTCTCAGGTTAATGTTTAAGCATACGTTCACCCCCACCCAGCAGCGCAATGCGTAACTCTAAGCAGTTTTGCATCTGCAAATCTTTTTAAATCACAAAAGCCAGTCGTCAAGATCGCGTGTAGAAAGAGGAAAATAAAATATCCTGTTGGAACAGCGCAGATGCTCGGATTTGGCGGCAACTTTCCAGCAAATCCGAAATGAAAACACACCCCGGATGTAGGCCATCCTGTCTTCGCCACAAGATAAATTCAAAAAGGATTCCCGCCACACACGCATTACCGACTCAATAAGGATTAAAACTTCGGTTTGGGGACGGTTTTAAACTTTACGGTGAATGAGGTTCATCCCTTTTAATTACGAATATTTACACGGTAAAGATAGGTACTGCCGTCTCTCTTGCTCTTTCTAGAGCTTTATCCCAACGTAAGTATTTTAAAGACCACTTTTTGTGCTCGCAGCCTTATTAATATTTCCGACGATACGTGGAGGGTATTGTCGTTACAATTTGACCTTTATTACCCCGTGATTAGGTTCAAGTGTGGATTAAGTGGGGGTCCGTCGGTCCTGCTTCCGGGTCGACCCACTTAAAAGCACTTAGGTTTACGGTAACTTAGTGACCGGGGAAGATTACTATGTACACATTGCTTAATAATTAAAATGTATCTTTATGACCTCGAATTTAAATAATATAACATTCATGTTTATTATTTTATGAGGTTACATTTTGTGCCCTGTAATAAAAATATACATGTCTATGTATGCTTGGGTATGGGCTCTGTATTTCAACATAATCGTCATCATTAGTCTAAAGAAGTCTACTGCTAAGGCATTGGATTAAAACACAGTAAAAAGCTAGATGACATTTTGAAAAACCTTTTTAATTTCAGTGGCAGTTGTTTTTTGTAACAATTTATTGAGTCAATTAATAAATGTGCTAAAAAATCAATTATAAAATTCAAAATGATCATACACAAACTCAGGAGTTAATTATAACTTTTCGTTTGAAACGAGCTGAAAAGCTATTTAGTACAGAATAGAGAATAGTTAATTTTATAAGATAAACACAAATTTTGTTAATGTTGGATAGAATTAAAATATCGTAACTTAATTTGGTTTGGTACAGGTTGATTGAACCGATCTCATTAAAATTTCAGATGAAACGTTGTTAATCGGTCCACTTCATTTATTAGTGCCTAATTATATTTTATTACGATTAAACGGACTAAAAGGGACATGAAATTAGCACAGATATCCAATAATTAATTAATTATCCATAATAAAATACTATGTATTATGCTTTCATCATTATCCTACTACATGGGGTGAAAGATCTCTTACCAAAAGTGCTTGATAGTTTAAGAAATGCTAGGGTGCATTTTTGTATAAGAAAAGTTTAGACAGATTTTGATATCTTAACTCTGTTATCAAGATCCGCCCAATGGTTTATATAAAATTAAAAATGATCATACACAAACTCAGGAGTTAATTATAACTTTTCGTTTGAAACGGGCTGAAAAGCTATTTAGTACAGAATTTGGTTTGGTCAGCTCGTAATTAATTTATTACTTCATGGTATGTAATTACAGATTTTATAACAAGAAGAATATTTTGCAAGGTATTTTCGTAAGGCAGCATCAAAAGGAAATCCTTCCAAATTCTCAAATCAAATTTTATCAAATTAAAAGTCAACTGCGTGTTTTGTTTTATAAGAAAAGCGTTCTTGGAATGACCGTCGCGAGTGGCTCTTGAAACAAACGGCGTTATCAAATCACTGCACCCAAGTTAAAGTACCGGTGAAATAGAAGGTGGCACTTATTGCCTCCCCTCCACAGCCCCACAAAAAGGGGCGATCGTTGTGTGCGTCCTGCCCAAAACCTTCGCGGGTAAGGCAAGAAATTTGTGTAAAGCAGTTCCAGCTTTAAGAACTATTTGTTGGATAGAGGAAACAATTTAAGCATAATGACGACTGAAATTGGCGGAGCGAAATTGCAGCCGCAAGTTCCGCAACGATGAAGTTCTGTAACGGATGAAATGAAAAATGAAGATGTATTATGTTGTGATTACCTACTTCACAACAAAGTACATCTCGTTCCCAATGACTCTGTATAAAGGTCTGAATTCTGTTGAGAAGTGAGATAGATAGTGAGAAGAATGGCACGAAATACAATACGTTTTATAGGTCTGGAATGTCCAAGTCACCAGAGCATTATCTACATTTTAGTAGGTACCATTATTGTGGTGGTTGGTTCAGTAGTAAAAGGTAGGGTGAAACTTTATAAACTTTTTTATTTAGTTCTTCTATAACCGCCGTTTTTTCACACCACTGTGTTGCTAACTGCTAATTAGTGTTTCCACATTATACATTTTATTATTTCTGCTTGATTCTCTGATTTATGGTATTACGCCACCATTCTACCGCTTCTAGGTAGGTACAATTACTCCAAAACATTTCCGGTTCCCAAAAGCACTGCATTTGATGAAAAAATGTGATGTCTTCCCCGAGCTTACTTTCTAATTTTGTCGAGAATCTTACGAAAGATCGTGTTTGCTAGCACTTGATTCTGAGTTCCATTGATATTGAAATTGGAAATTAGAATTTGATTTATTCTGAACGAATGATCGATCGACATTACGATTCGAATGCTAACCGGAATAATTATACTGCATTTTTTTTGCTGTGCTTTATTGTACAAAATAAAATAAAACTAGAAGGACTGGAATATAAGTGGCTAGTAGCGGCTGATTCGTTTTTGCTATTTGAATAAACATTAGGTAGGCTTTTGTCTCATTACACAGAGCACGAAAGAGGCCCTAGATCGTGAAGCTAGAGCAGATAGAGGCCTATACCTAGTAGTGAATTAGTAAGGACAGGAATGATGTTCTAGCCCCAGCTGCTAATATCTCCAAAACGATATTCAGCTGACTGATTTGTTAAAAAGTCGTGAAATTCCATCAAAAACTCATTAAAACTGCACAATTGCCGTGAACTATAGTTAATCAAGGCCCGGTGAGTTCAGCGGTGGTTATCGAATAACTGAAAATTAACGCGTTATAGTTCAATTGAAGTAGAGTTGGGAGCCTCTTGTTTGATTGCAAAGTTGAAAATGTGATGAATCGTAGTATGTTGAATTCGATATTTCACTATGTAACAGGTTAATAGGTTAAAGCTTTTTTTACAAACAAGTTCTTCCACTTCATTCTTGGATTTATCACAATAAAATTGAATTTATGCTGCCTACACGTATCTCTCTGTCATCTTAAACTCATATGAAACGAAAACGTCGCTCAAGATATTGTTTGACTGAATTTCAGTGCGCATAATAACTGTTACTCGTTTCCATCTGCCAGAAACACTTCTACGAAAACGTAAGATCTTTCTAAAGGATTTCCCAAAATGATTTCTTGAAACATGGAACCGTAGAGCTTACGGCCCTGCGGAAAATTGTGAGGCGAATTTTCCCATTGTTCTTCACGCTCGCAGTATGGTAAGGCGTTTGAATATTTCATGCTCGATAATTTATTGCATGATTTAGTACAAGAGCCTACTGGAGCCTACGTGGGCCTATTGGACCTATACTTTTGCCAGTTTTTTTGCAAAACCTCTTTTTATACGTTTTATTAAAGCATTTTGGCAAGGATATTTTAACCAATGCATTTTGGGTATACGGTTTTGCTACAAGAATTAAGTAAATGAATTATTTAATTATTGTTCACAGCCATAGAAATTACTGGCACGTGAGGCTTAACATCAGTGTATACATACCTCAAGTTGATGGACGCAGGGTAGTGCATCGTAGAGCACGTTCTTGACGGGCGTGACCTACGACGTCTTGCTTTGTTATAGGCTATAGTTACCACTTAGCATCAAGTGGGTCATATGCTTGTTTCATCAGATAGTTGCATAAAAAAAAGTCACAGACTATGGAAACCAGATAGCTGAGAAATGACGAATTAATGATGTTTATATAAGTTTATTTATTTATTTGAAAGCTACTCACTATTAACTGAGCTTCTGTTATGCCATTCTGTGTGGAGAATGTTTGCAACATTGTACCAAATGTCATGGGTTGTAGTATAATTTAACATCTAACATTGCTCGAAGTTTCTATTGTTAGGCCATAATTGAGGTAGATTTAGACCTAATGGGAGGACATACGATAAGCAGAGAAACATATTTCTCCGTCCACTATCTGGCTTGCCGTAATAACTCCATTTGTGTGGAACACCTATTTAATAGCCGCCTTTATAGGAAATGGGCTAACGAATAAAGTCGGCCGTCTTGACGTAAATCCTTGTGAGAAGCAATAATTCAAGTTTATGGAGTTCGGGACTTTTTTGCGATATAATTTTAGAGGGTGCTAAAGTTTTATATCCGTTTTGTTAAACTCTCAAGAACCATTGTGTATTAAATACACAATTTTTTATGCTATATACTTTAATAATTATTTTTTAACTAAGAAGCTTTGCTCGGTAGGTCAATACCGAGAGAGCAAAGCTTCTCAGATTCGAGGAAGTGTATTACTAAAGGAACAAAGTCATGGGTTGTGCTAAATGTATTTGGGACGTATTTCTGACACTACACTGGTAAATTATCCAACAAAGCAGTCTTAATAATTATGTATTTACATTATTTGTATTTATTGATTTAATTTCATTATGACGGCTGACACTAATTAAAATAATTCAATATTTTGAGAGACCGAAAGAAAAATAAAAATCAATAAAGCATAATCATTTTTAGTCAAAATTTAGGTTTACAATGCCAAGAGTAAAAAAATAAAACAAAATGTCAGGACAATAATCACTTTAGATTAGAATACATACGATTAAACCTCATTCTTCTTTGATACGAACAGTTTCAGAATGGAATCTGATTTCAATTTTGAAATTAATATTGACCTATTTACTCCCAAAATCATAAATAACATTGAACCAATCAAGCTCAAAATTCACCGCACCAGCCTACGGTTGATATTATTAAATTTGTTATCAAAAAACGATTTGGGTTACCGTGTCATGAAAGTTAAAGCCAATATTTTCTTCCATTAGGGGTG
Organism: Thera britannica; assembly: GCA_939531255.2. NCBI lineage: Eukaryota > Metazoa > Arthropoda > Insecta > Lepidoptera > Geometridae > Thera > Thera britannica. The sequence continues at coordinate 6,596,826 of OW618050.2, read as the reverse complement.
ACACGTTAAATACAGGGTATACATGTGTACATTCCTATCGGTAGGCATCATGAATGCCTTTGTCAACGAAACCAGGGCCCATTGTGTTGGGCTTAGACCTCAGTTACAATGATTATTGAGTAAAAATATAAATTCGGTTAATGCTAAGATTTCATTGTAAACAAGACGTCAAAGAAGAAATATTTGAGGCTTATTAATATTTTTTCAACGTTATTCGCTTGAGCAGGAAATGCTTTCATCCAATGTATGGCATATTTTTTATAATGGTCTACTTTTGTGTAAGTACCTATTAATTTATTTTACCCAAATACTTTCATGCTTGTTTTTCAGCTTTGTATACAGGGTTATTCATTATTAGCTGCAAATACTCAGGAATTAGGTTAACAAATAAAATAAAAAATATTTATGAAATTATTTTTTAAAGTTTTGTTATGAAAATCCCGAGAAAATCGATAAAGAATATTGGCGCCTGACCTATTTTGACCTTTGATCCGCGCCCGCGCGCCGTGAGCGACACTCTACGTTCAGTCACCGCCTGGGTGGGTCATCGTCCTGTTCTCCGTGGCAATCATTATGCAATAGCCGTAGAGAAATTAATAAAAATAAAATTTTGATACAAAAACTTAAATCAGTTTAGGAATTAAATTGATTCGGCCAAACCAATATTCACGACCCAAAAATTAGGCCCTGTCAGTTTGTGTAGCTAATAATGAATAACCCTGTATATTCTTACTGTTGAAACATATTTAGAAAAAAGCCCAGTATTTTGTGGTTGTGAACCGCCTGTGCTGGTACCTTAAGGTTCAACTTTTTATTCAGCGAACTTTGTCAATAAAAAGATCTGAAATTTCGCGTTTTCACAAAGTTGAACCTTAAAATATCACAATACAGCTTATTTTATATTAAGAGCCTATTTGAAAGACGTAGGCTACCGATTTACATTTGGATCGGCTCATTTCCTTCCCGGGTCTGCCATTAGCAATACAAACAGGACATGAGTTTCGGTGACACCTGCGCCTAACATACTCAGAAACCCTTCCGGGCTTGATGTCACGTATCTTGTTTCTGAGATAATTTATTTTATGTGTTGGTTGTTCTATTTAGGTATAAGAAAGTGTCGGATGACTTTTATGTTTTCCTTCAAACTTTTCCACAAGCACGTGCAAGATCTTTATTGTTAAGGTAGCCTTCATTGTTTAAAATAACACTTGCATCCAAAGATATAAATAAATAAATAAATACTTAATAAATACTTTTGTTTCCCAAATAAAATAAAAATAAAACACTATCTAGCCCCACACTGAGCAGAGCTTGTACTATGGGAATCAGATGGCTGATACAATACATTTTTTTTGTTAATAAGTACCTACTAATAGAATTTAACACCCAGACAGAGAACAAACATGTATATTCACCACACAAATATTTGTTCTCGGTGGGGATCGAAACCACGACCTAAGACGTAGAAGGCAGAGCCAACTGAGCTGAGAGGCCAGAAAAACTGAGTGAAAAGTGAGAGAAGAAAGTGTGGAATTACTTTTATGTTTTCACTCTAAACTTTTCCACTAGCACGTGCAAATGATCTTCATTGTTATGGTAGCCTTCATTGTTTAAAATAACACTTGCATCCAAGGGGGCGTCCACAAATTACGTGAGATAGTTAAGGTGGGGAGGGGGTCAAGTCAAATCTCACCTAATCTTACGTTGGAGAGAGAGGGGGTCTCGGCAAATATCACGCAATTTTTTTTCTGATTGAAACAAAAAAAAAATATCCTTTTTGGTCCCGTTTTAAGTATTCTATTGTAAAATTTTTACTACATTTATAGCTCTCAGCAATATTGATTACTAGTCTTAAATAGTCGTAAATAAAAGCACGAATAACTTTTTTTTCTTTTAACAATAACAATCCAACGCGTTTACGTAAGAAACCCACATTTTGAAAAATCTCACGTGAGATTGGGGGATGGGGGCGGGGGTTGAATAAAATCTCACGACATCTCACCAGGGGGGGAGGGAGGGACAGAAAATTAAAAAAAACACCTCACGTAATTTATGGACCAAAGAGTACCTTCGACTTATATTTTGGAGTAGGTACTTGTATGAGCTTCTGATATTAGCTATTTGGGTAATAATAATAACAATAGTTTCTTATCTCAGTGATATAGATCAAATACAGTAGTAGATGTAGATACTACAGCATTCATTTTCAAGCTATTTTTATTCAGACATAGTGAGCTCACGTGTCTAGTATATAGGTTCGTATGCCCTCGTGACCTAGCCTCGTATTTCAGCGTTTATTCAAAGACATGTGCCAGTACGTGGCGCTCCGACATCCGACCTCCATCAGAATTTTCTTACCAAATTTCCTTCGAGACTTGAAAACTGAGATATTTTGCGAAGCTATGATGCAACCTGAAGCTCTTGTATGGATAAAGACGTTCTCGGAGCTAAGTTTGGATAAAGGGTATTTAAGCAGCTTGTTATGTACGGAGATAGGTACAAAGTTATAGGCTGGCTTAAGATAACTTGCCTGCAAAATTGTTGTTTGAAATTATTTGCAAATAATTGCGGTTGTCCGTCGGGAGTAGGAGTGATCTCGCCTTCTAACCCTAAGGAGAGAGTTTGAATCCAGTCCTGCTATAGTCATATTCTGCAGTCAAGCGGTGAAGTAAAATATTACTACATATTAGAGAGCCCGCGCAAGATAGTAGGTATTGCGCGTGCCTGGTATAACGGTAAATGTAAAAAAACGGACTTAAATTTAAATAATGTCCCAATAATAAATAATGCGATTAATGCAAATCTAATAGCATCAATCGCAATGCAAGTTCGATTTCCCTATTCATGTCGAATTAATGTGAACGGAAAATGATATGTCCAGTCCGTTTTTTTAATGTGCAAAGTTATCTTGCGCGGTGTCTAGGTCTCAGGTTAAATACCAAATTAAGACCTTAAATTGTGCCTAAATTGCGTTTTTTTAGTGTTTTACCTACTTGTATAATATTCCAATGTAGTTCGATCCAAATACTTACAATTAGAAAAATTACTCACAAGAAACTAATGACGTACCTCTCGATGACTTTGAGCTTGTTCTAAATCACACCAGTAAAAAGAACATGCGTAAGCAAAAAAAATGCAGAAACGTGTTGAAGAGTTCATTTGTTTATGTTACCCAAATAAAGCAAAAACTTGGATAGCGGAAATCTCACACTTCTAACATAACATATTACGGAAACTTCAGCATAATATTGACCCCGTGCGTTGTTCAGACCCCAGGGCCGTAAATCATTTTAATAATTGATCTCGGCTGAAATATTCATGAAGTTCCAGCTGAAGGTACCTCAAGAAAAACGGATGAAAAATGTTTCGACCCACGCTAATATTTCACTACATTTTGACCGTTCCACTTAAGGATATTTTTGGCTTTGCTTAACATTGCTGCTTGACTTTTGATGAGATGTATTTCTTTTACTATTTTCGGTTTCTTTATCCGAAACCTTTCTTGTAAATAATGCGAGTTGTTTATTTATTCAAGAAACTATTTTTATAAAGAATTCCACTTAGTTTTCACAAGATTTTTAAAACTATTTAGAAAATTTGGAAAGTTTTGACTACCTTCTAACTTGAGGCTTACAATATTACAGATAGGTAGATGCTGATACCAGTTAGTGTAACATCGGTTCTAGGATGTGCTAAAATTGAGTTATAGTTACCGTTAACGGTACTTTGCTTACAAATTGGCTATCGCATAGTAGCTTTGCATCCATATGTTACTATACCTACTTGAAAAAACCGGGTTTGCAATGGTGGTGCAAGGGTGGTGCGGATGGTGCTCTTTATCTTTTTAAGATTTTAAACCATTAAATAGTATCTCTTCTCGAGAGATCAAAAAAAAATTACTCATTACTCCAGAGTAATGAGTGGTAAATGTCGGTATTTTTAAGCCGCATAGACAAACAGCTTGTTTAAAATACTGTTATTTTTACCTATTAATATTTTATTACCTTCTAACTGCTCACACATTATAGAATCGAACTCCAAACTGCAGCGTTCCTACGAGGTACATATGTACATGTACTTACACTTAACTTTAACCTACTGTATCATTATTTCTATTAAGATCTTATGTACATGAAAGCAATAAATTAATACAAATACTCATATCTTGAAAGAAAGAAAGAAAAGCATTTTATTGACCTATTAGCATACAAGACACACAAATACTTAAAAACTTAAAACTAAACTTTACTTAAAAAAAAATCACATAAAAAATTATAAAAAAGAAAATAATCATTATAGGCAGCTAGGCAGCTGTCATACCTACATTATTAGAGTTACTTATAAATGGGTAACAATATTAGAGGTCAATTAGGCCCCGGCTCAGTATTTGTTGCACTGTGTAGGTCACCCCACTCAGTGCAACACTGGTATTCTGCCGGTATTTCTTGCATGTAAGCTGTCGGTTTTCTGGCACAATATACCATCATGTACCACCTAGTGTCAGCGAACCAACTTCAATTTACATGATGTGCATGTCTCCAGCTTCCTCATATGGAAATTGCGAATTCTGAAAACGCCAACATTTAAAGCATAATTGGAGCAATCATTGATTTGAAGGAAAATTTAGCAGCAAAAAAAACAACGACTCTATGAGACTTTATAGGTGTGTTAGCTGGAGAGCGGCTCCACAGCTTCCTCATTCAGTGTGGGCAAACGGCTAACGATAGAGCTATATAGTAAACGCCAAATTTTAGAGCATAATTAGAGCACCCGGCATAAAAAAAATCAAGTCTCTAGCTCGAAAACTCTTTGAGTTAGAAGACTATAACAACGTGTTTGCTGGGAAGCCATTTCTCCAGCTAACACATGTGGATCTCAGGAATGGCTATAGCTAGAAAGTTGCTTGATATCTCCAAATTTAGAGCAAAAAATATCATGGATGCTCCAAATATTTCAAGTGTCTAGGTTCAAAACTCACCGAGTTAGAAGCTTTGATGACTGTGTTAGCTGGAGACACGTTTGTCTGGCACGCACATGCTACATCTGAGGATCTACAATAGCTACAGATTCGGTTGACGTGTCCAAACCGAGCTATGAATTAGAGCACTCGGCTCCAAAATTTTGGACTCTCTAGGACAAGTAGTTTCCTAGTAATGAACAAAAGAACATTTTGCCGCCAGAATTTTCAAATGTATGTTCGCACCCGTAAAAATGCGGCGTTGCCGCTCTGAAAGTTTGGTATCAGCGTAGGAATTTGAACGTTATTCGGTTTATTTTAGATCGCGATACGAGTCATTTTCGTTTGCGCTTAGCGGTTTTGATTTCTGAAACCTCAAACTCATATTTTCTCTTTTTGTTAGGTTGAGAGCTTTCTCTCTATCTATATGAGAATTGTGTGTTGCCCGTTCTTGTTCGTTTTATAGTTTCTTTAGTAATGCGTGTCTTTTAGGTATTCTTAGAAAAAAAACTTTATTTGGTTCTGTAAATAGGTACCTGCTAGGCCAGTGTTGATGATTCTACCTACTCTGCCTGTTGTTAGCCGTCTGTTCTCTGTGTTTTACTGTATTCAGTCAGGTTTTAATGAGCGTATCGAGTAAACCAGGCGGACGGAAAATAGGTATTTACTGCGGCTTGCTAGTTGTGTGCGTACTCACGCACACTTGCCCCCTATCACTTGCCATCTCACCAGATGGCAAGTGATAGGGGGGGCATCTCACCATGTTGTGCCGACCCCACCTGGTGGGTAAGGGCAGGAAGAAGAAAAAGCACTTTTTGGGGTTTTTTGTTTCATTTTCAACTATATTCCTATATTGTGAATTGGACATAAGTTTTTGAATCCAAGATGGCGGCTTCATTTTTTTTCTTAAAAATTGGATATGGGTATCGTTTAATAGGTTTTTGGGGGCTCTGGTTGTGAATTCAACAATAATTTTTGAATCCAAGATGGCGGCTTCATTTTTTTTTCTTCTAAAATGGATATGGGTATCGTTTAATAGGTTTTTGGGGGCTCTAATTGTGAATTCGACATTATTTTTTGAATCCAAGATGGCGGCTTCATTTTTTTTCTCAAAAAATGGATATTAGTATCGTTTAATAAGTTTTTGGGGGCTCTGGTTGTGAATTCGACATTATTTTTTGAATCCAAGATGGCAGCTTCATTTTTTTTCTTAAAAAATGGATATGGGTATCGTTTAATAGGTTTTTGGGGGCTCTGATTGTGAATACGACATTATTTTTTGAATCCAAAATGGCTGCTTCCTTTTTTTTCTCAAAAAATTGATATGGGTATCGTTTAATAGGTTTTTGGGGGCTCTAATTGTGAATTCGACATTATTTTTTGAATCCTAGATGGCGGCTTCATTTTTTTTCCCAAAAAATGGATATTAGTATCGTTTAATAGGTTTTTGGGGGCTCTGGTTGTGAATTCGACATTATTTTTTGACTCCAAGATGGCAGCTTCATTTTTTTTCTAAAAAAATTGATTATGGGTATCGTTTAATAAGTTTTTGGGGGCTCTGATTGTGAATTCAACATTATTTTTTGTATCCAAGATGGCGGCTTCATTTTTTTCCTTCAAAATGGATATGGGTATCGTTTAAAAGGTTTTTGGGGGCTCTGATTGTGAATTCGACATTATTTTTTGTATCCAAGATGGCGGCTTCATTTTTTTCTCAAAAAAATGGATATGGGTGTCGTTTAATAAGTTTTTGGGGGCTCTGGTTGTGAATTCGACAATATTTTTTGAATCCAAGATGGTGGCTTCATTTTTTTCCTTAAAAAATGGATATGGGTATCGTTTAATAGGTTTTTGGGGGCTCTGATTGTGAATACGACATTATTTTTTGAATCCAAAATGGCTGCTTCCTTTTTTTTCTCAAAAAATTGATATGGGTATCGTTTAATAGGTTTTTGGGGGCTACAATTGTGAATTCGATATTATTTTTTGAATCCAAGATGGCGGCTTTATTATTTTTCCCAAAAAATGGATATTAGTATCGTTTAATAGGTTTTTGGGGGCTCTGGTTGTGAATTCGACATTATTTTTTGACTCCAAGATGGCAGCTTCATTTTTTTTCTAAAAAAATGGATATGGGTATCGTTTAATAGGTTTTTGGGGGCTCTGATAATGAATACGACATTATTTTTTGAATCCAAAATGGCTGCTTCATTTTTTTTTGACCCCAAAAACCTATTAAACGATACCCATATCCATTTTTTGAGAAAAATATGAAGCCACCATCTTGGATTCAAAAATTAATGTTGAATTCACAATCATAGCCCCCAAAAACCTATTAAACGATACCCATATCCATTTTTTGAGAAAAAAATGAAGCCACTGTAACGGGTCAAAACGTTACAACGCCACCTAGTGGCTTTTTGTACAATTAAAACGTGTACTTCGATTTTAGTCTAATGGTTGGCAATCTAGTTCCGGGCATTTCACCTAGATGGTAGCACGCGGGTTTGTGTCTGTCTCTTTTGTTTCTTTTAGCGTCATAGGGGTGGCAAAATTTGAGGATGGTGACAGCTGTCAGATCCAGTGAACTGTCATTGGATAGTAGGTCACGCGGGGTATGTCAATGTCACATCGGTGGCGTCTGGCGACGCGGTCTGTTTTTTTGGGTCTAATGGCGGCAATTCATTTTCACGGTTGAGCGCCGGAGATTTTTGAGAAAGTATTTGTATTAGCTGCCCCACGTTGGGCGCCAATTGTCACCTGACAAAGTGTCCTGTGCGGTTTGATAGATGTTATGCCTAGCTAGCTAGGCATACCATCTACCAAAACCGCAGAGGTCACTTTGACGGGTAACAATTGGCGCCCAACGTGGGGCTCAGGAAGATCTGGTTATTTGTGATCTTGTTATTTGTGATCTTGTTATCTGTGATCTTGTTATTTGTTAGTTTAGAAAATTTGAAACTTTATTTTGAAAACCTTGTCCTTGCACTACTCTATTATTAGGCTCACTATTGTGTATTAGTAGCATTTAGATATTTTACACTTATGTTATTGTTTGGTGTAATTATTAGTAACGTTTGAGTAAGTTTGACTAGAGAACAACATGTAACATTTTGTTTGAGTGTAATTGAATTGTAATAGATATGTGTTACTGCACTCTGTATACCGTTATGGTACTGTTTGGTGGTATTATTTAGTAATGTTTATTTTTGTAATATTATGAATTAATAATTAATATTTTGGTTAAAATTAATTAATTGAATTGTAAGTCTCCACTGCACTTTTCTCTCTCTATTATAATTCCCGCGCATATGAGTATTATTTTGGTTACTGATTATCTGATCGGGGATGTGCTGGTCTTTTGAAATTGGTAGCCGGGGTGATGAGGTCGCGGGAAACTTGAGTGGGATTGTCATTATATGGGTGGAGACAAACATGTGCAGATAGATAGTATTGGGAAGCACACTTAGTCTGATTTTGGTTTTGGTCAGAGTTGGTCCTTTTTTGGTTTTGTTATGTTTTGAGTTTTTCTTTTGTACCTTGGTCAGGTCATTTGGAAAAAGGAGTATCCATTGTCTGATGCTTCTAAGTTTTTTTTGTTGTCAAGAAATTGACACCGGAGTTCAGCAGAATTTATTGTTGCATCCGAGTTGGATTCACTCATTTCATATGAGTTACATGATTATTGTTTGGGTTCTTAGTTGGGCGGTATGATGGTTCAGTTTGATTGTAGGCGTTGGTCGGAGCTTGTTTGTATTTTGGGTTTTTGGTGGGTTTTGAGTTTTCGTACCCCGGTCAGTAGAGATTATTTTATTCGTATGGAGAACATTGGACCTGGGTGCTGGATATTTTATGGATTGAAATCTTTCGTTAGTTGGACATCTTGGATCTTCTGGTTGTGAGTCATTTTTTTATCATTAGTTTTGTTTTTCTTATCAGTATCATTTTAACAGGTGGACCTGGCATGGATAGTGAGTGACCGTTATGGAAGCTTAGTACGGGTCAAACCTTGTCTCTCTAGTCGTAGTGTAGGTATATCTAAACTTTATTTGCATAAAAATAAGCTTTGGCCGTTTTGCTGTGAGTTCCTCTTAGTATCTATCTTGGTGTTAAAAAATAAGCCTAAATTTTCTCACGGATGACAATGAGTAGATTAGCAAGCCTTTGTTATCCTCCAGAGCGGTTTAAAAGACTCTGTTAACTTTGATTGATGCTAAGAGAGGTAGCAAAACTCGTAGAGGAGCAGTTGGCAACTCCTGGCGATATTGTTTTTTTTTCTTTCTTTGCTGTTAGGGATATTAGTAGTCAGTGGGTAAAAATAAGCCATAATATTTCCCAGCGGTCTACAACTGGTATCAAGAGCTTATGTATCGCGCAGAGCGGGTTGAAATACTCTGTAAACATTGACTTCTAAATAGCTAAGGTTTAAATATTCAAAATAATATTAGTAGGTAGTAGGTATATTGTTTCACTTGCAGACACTAGCATTGCATCATTAGCGTATTATGTACATCGTTAGGTTAGCATAGATATTCTTGTGTGGTATATTGGTTTTTGGTAAACGTTTGTTTTATTTTGTTTCAGTTTTAGTCTTGGGTTTTGCAGGTTTGTGCTACAGTAGAAGTTTTTTTTTTTTTGTTTTTTTTTATTGTCCTTAGTAAAATGGTATTGTAACGGGTCAAAACGTTACAACGCCACCTAGTGGCTTTTTGTACAATTAAAACGTGTACTTCGATTTTAGTCTAATGGTTGGCAATCTAGTTCCGGGCATTTCACCTAGATGGCAGCACGCGGGTTTGTGTCTGTCTCTTTTGTTTCTTTTAGCGTCATAGGGGTGGCAAAATTTGAGGATGGTGACAGCTGTCAGATCCACTGAACTGTCATTGGATAGTAGGTCACGCGGGGTATGTCAATGTCACATCGGTGGCGTCTGGCGACGCGGTCTGTTTTTTTGGGTCTAATGGCGGCGATTCATTTTCACGGTTGAGCGCCGGAGATTTTTGAGAAAGTATTTGTATTAGCTGCCCCACGTTGGGCGCCAATTGTCACCTGACAAAGTGTCCTGTGCGGTTTGATAGATGTTATGCCTAGCTAGCTAGGCATACCATCTACCAAAACCGCAGAGGTCACTTTGACGGGTAACACCACCATATTGGATTTAAAAATTAATGTTGAATTCACAATCAGAGCCCCCAAAAACCTATTAAACGATACCCATATCCATTTTTTGAGGAAAAAATCTAGCCACCATCTTGGATTCAAAAATTAATGTTGAATTCACAATCAGAGCCCCCAAAAACCTATTAAACGATACCTAAATATCAATTATTTAAGAAAAAAAATGAAGCCACCATCTTGAATTCAAAAATGAATGTCAAATTCACAATTAGAGCCCTAAAAACCTTTAGAACAATAGGTATCTACGTTAACAACTTTTGAAGAAAAAAAATAAAACGTTTTCCGGAATAGAGCCCCCCCACTTTTCTTCATAATTATTATATTTATAATATTTCCTTTCGCTTTCCCGTGAGTATTTACTGCAGCTCGCTAGTTATGTACGTACTCACAGACACAATGATAGTTTCGCACGATGCCATTTACACCTAGTGTGACAAGAGTAGGTAACTCATGATTTGAAAACATTGTTGGTTAGTTGAGAGACTTAGAGATATAATTTCATGATATTTAAAACTAAAAATAAAAAATCTGAAGTCAGGTTTCTTAATAAATACATATTTAAACTTAAACTAACCATTATAAAACTTTTCTTTGGTGTTTTTTTGTTTCATTTTAACCTATATTCCGCTTCTTGAGCTACGTAATGAGTGTTTAAGACATGAATCCTAGGGTAACTATTTACCAGGCACGGGCAACACACAACTCCATCCGACTAACGTTCAAATTCCTACGCTGATACCATACTTTCAGAGCGGCAACGCCGCATTTTTACGGGTGCGAACATAATATTTGAAAATTCTGGCGGCAAAATGTTCTTTTGTTGATTACTAGGAAACTACTTGTCCTAGAGAGTCCAAAATTTTGGAGCCGAGTGCTCTAATTCATAGCTCGGTTTGGACACGTCAACCGAATCTGTAGCTATTGTAGATCCTCAGATGTAGCATGTGCGTGCCAGACAAACGTGTCTCCAGCTAACACAGTCATCAAAGCTTCTAACTCGGTGAGTTTTGAACCTAGACACTTGAAATATTTGGAGCATCCATGATATTTTTTGCTCTAAATTTGGAGATATCAAGCAACTTTCTAGCTATAGCCATTCCTGAGATCCACATGTGTTAGCTGGAGAAATGGCTTCCCAGCAAACACGTTGTTATAGTCTTCTAACTCAAAGAGTTTTCGAGCTAGAGACTTGATTTTTTTTATGCCGGGTGCTCTAATTATGCTCTAAAATTTGGCGTTTACTATATAGCTCTATCGTTAGCCGTTTGCCCACACTGAATGAGGAAGCTGTGGAGCCGCTCTCCAGCTAACACACCTATAAAGTCTCATAGAGTCGTTGTTTTTTTTGCTGCTAAATTTTCCTTCAAATCAATGATTGCTCCAATTATGCTTTAAATGTTGGCGTTTTCAGAATTCGCAATTTCCATATGAGGAAGCTGGAGAAATGCACATATTTACATGACTTTATTCGGCTGAATAGTTTTCCTATTCAGTGAGCCCAGTCACAATAGTATTAGTTCTATTTTTCTTTCGCATAAGAGTTATTGTGGCGAAGAATTTATTTTTCTTGACCTAGAATATAAAATTTGTTTGTGTCTCTGTACGGTACCAGCGATCATATTTTCCATTTGTATGTATGAGTAAGTGCATACAAACTAAGTGGTTATACAACATAATCCTTGCATACTTGGCCGACTGGCCTCTCAGCTCGGTAGTAGCTCTGCCTTCTGCACCGTAGGTCGTGGGTTCGATCCCCACCAAGAACAACTGATATGAACAGTGTGGTGCACACACATGGTTGTTTTCTGATGTTATATTGTATTCTATATAATGTATCCACAAAAAAAATATCTGGTTCCCCTCGTACAAGCTCTGCTTAGTTCGGTGCTGGATATTGCTGAGTGGATTGTCCAAAATATTTATATATTTATTTACTTAAAGAACTTAGAATTTATTTGAATATTATTAACAACAGGAATGTCGATAGTGTAAACAGTGTGTATAGCGTACCAAATGAAGTTTAATAACTAAAATATGAATAGCTAAAAATTACCTGCCCCAATACAAAAACAGTCCATCAATCTTTCCTAAACCGACTCCTACAAAAATTCCAACATCGGACCGAAACCAGTTTACTATAAGATTGCTGTAGTAAACTACATATTTAGAGCAAAAGGTGCTCGTTTTACAAAGTGACGTTTACACGCCGAGTATATTCAGGCGAGCCATTGTGTGCCGATCATAGAACCGCCGGACACTCCATTCATGCACATCGCAGGCAACTATGTATAACTACGCAAGCGTAAGTAACTTGAATATACATGACAGTATTTTGATGTCGCCTTTCGCATCCTATCCTGCTAATATTCATGCAAAAGTTGGGATGTTTGTGCTAGTGGCTCAATCACGCCCCAATATCTGAACTGATTGAGATGGAACTTAAAAAAAATTTGCTCGTAACTGGTATTGTCAATAGACTACTATTATCATAAAAAATACAGGAACAGGTGAAAACACACAAAATGTGCAAGTGCCTATAATATTGAAGTTAGCAATCAGCACTACCTCGAACCTTGTACAAAATAAATGTTTTTTCTTTCTTCTTTCCCTAGCGAGCGAAGCCGCGGCCAGGCGCTAGTGTTATAATATAAACTACTAGAATGCACTGACTGCCCTGGGCGTGTTTTTAATAACCGTTTTCTCATAAATTTTAACCCTCTGCTGGACGGTTTGATCCTATCATTATACCCATTTGTCGAATTTCTTCATTTACGCTCATAACATAGTTATGATGATTTTCAATCAAAATAGATTTGGGATTTTTACTTTGAATGCGTGATCAAGACGAAGTTTGCTAGTACGCAGCTCACCTAAAGCACAGATAAGATAATACTAACCTAAAGTTAAAAAGCACGTAGCAAACTTTATTTTTTACAAAACGTATTTTCCCCTAATATATCGTGCTGTATTTTCCTCAGATATTCCCGAGTTCATTTACGTATCTTGTCAAGCTATCACTCTTCATTCACCCCTTTGTAGCGTTTTTTTGTATATTCGCAAGAGTCAATTGTCCGGGCTTCCTCGACTGTGGAGTGTGATAAAAGATGAAATAGGATGAATATACGGGGTCCGAGCGTCCGTCAATGTAACTACTCGTAAAAGGGGACCCTTTCTAACAGTGCCACTGGTGTTTATGTTTAACCTTTTGGATAGAAGGCACTTTTATGCCTGCCTTATCAAAGCTGGGAGTTTTATTTTTAATTTCAGCCAAGCCTCGTTTATCGTCACTTTCTTTTGATGGCTTTTGTTAATGTAGAGATTTGTGAATGTTATTTTTACTAACGCCGTGAGTGATTTCAAATAGGGAACCAATTTATTCAATAATATTAGAAGGACCTTTGTACGAGTAATTATATTAAAATATTAAATGTCTTTTGTTATCACAACTTTATAATGTTTCTATATGCAATGCTTTTAAAGGAGGTCTTCCCACCTGAAGGGTATAGCAAACATTTTGGCCAGTAACCTGTACTGGCCAAAATAATTGCTATCAACCGTCCTACCATTCACTCGGCATAACGTGTCCAGTCCTCGCTAATTGCTGTTGGGTCATCACGTCGCGTATTACTGAACTGATACTAACCTCATTGAACATTGTGGGAATGATCGAGTTTATTTCACTGTAGTTCAACATAATGTATTTGAGAATATTTAAAATGCAATCCCAGTATTGCAAAAAAATTCTACATATTATTGTAAAACCTCTACCTACAAATCTACTCCACGGCACTATAGCATCCCAAAAATAGGCTTTAGTAATCACCTGTTGCCCCCGACGCTATATTATTCATCTACAATAGATGCAAAGGCTTTTTTACTTCTTTTGATATACGCAAGCATACTTTTGTATACGAATTTCGACACACATCGAACTTAGCTTTTCTATAATTTTGGTGAAGTGAGTCTTATACCAAATTCCTTAAAATGTCTTCAGCAAAAGTTCTGCAAATTCGCTGGTTCTCGTAATCCACGCAACGTTCATACATATTAAATGAGAAAGTTGTTATTCGGAACCCTTTCCCTATTAACCTAGTTCCTTATCGTACACAAACATTGTAATAACGTTGATTATTTTCCTCAACATCTTATCTTCGGTTCGCGACATACTATTGATGTCAGCAGATGTAGGGGCATGTTCGACTCGCGACGTCATTATCTTGCGTTTGCCTGATTCGGGATTGCTTACGTAGTGAAGGAGCCCAAAGGGGTTTTTTTATACAACTGTGTGATGGAACAAGCATATGGCCCACATGGTAGGTATTAGGTGGTAACCATAGCCGAAACAAAACAAAGCACTGCCTCGTAGATAACGCACGTCAGGAACGTACGTTACACTTCTCTGCGTCCATCAATTTGAGGCACACAGATGTTCAGCCTCACGTTTCAGAAATGTCACCTGCACCAACCGGCACCCACACCCTTCAAACCGAAACACGGCAATGCTGCTTCATGGCAGAAATAAGCATGGTACTAGTATTTCCCCGGACGAGCCCTTCACAATGAGCTCCACAAAAAATCACCACCAGGTTGGTTGGTTTTAACACCAACATTGTGGAGATCTAAATTTGAATACACCAGCAAAAATAGAATGTGTGCAATTTTAACTCTGTTCAGATCGAAACGGATATTGTCGAAAGCTACCTGAGAATAATCAATAGTCCGTATTCGATGCCTTCTATATCCACTGATTTATCACAATCTTCATCAATGTCCCTCGTGACCATTTCTATATCGTTCTTTCTGGGAATTTATGACGGTGGTTTATATCTATAGGTCTGAACATCTTCCGATGAACATGATGGTTTGCGTTTGACCACAATCTCACCTGCTGTTAAGTGATGATGCGGTCCACGTTGTAGCACGCTTACATAGAAAATACCTGTTCACTCTACTCTTAAAAACATCAAAGAAAAACAGACTTGGGAAAAACAGACACCAACATGGAATTCCACTCCCTAGCTGTCCACGATATAAAAGTTGAAGCAAAGCGCTTGATGCTGACAGTTGGAACAACAACCATGTATGAATATCGCATTTCCGTGCGTTTGATGTGGTCTGATGATAGAATGGGGATGGGGGAACTAAATTGTGAAGTTCCATCACACACTCACCGAAATGATATGATATTATGGATAGGGCTGATATAATAATCCCTCGGAACGTCGACATGGGTTCCTTCAAAAGGCAGGTCTATCACTTCTTAAAAGTAGCACATTAGCACCAACTCTGATGTTGTAGGTGTCTGATTTGAAACTGTAATACTCAATTTAGTGCTAGTAAGCTGGTAAAATTCCCCTGAACTCTTGCACTAAGATAGGCCTGAAGCTTTGTCTCAAGGGAGCTAACATAAATGTTAACGGCGTCGCATCGAATACGCACTGACAGTTTGTCATTTGCTAAAGGTTTCCTTAATTTGTGCGGATGTTATTGTCGCCGTTCCGTATTTCTTTAGTGCTGATGTTATTATTGGGAAAGGCTGAGTAATATTGGTTATAATTATTCTGTAGGCATACTACAAGCTCTGTCTGTGGTTTTGAGTCTGTGTGAGCGCTGACTTAATAAATCCTACGTCCTCTTTATGACAATATATTATTCAATTACAACGATACCAGCGCTAGCAAAGAACTCGGTTTCCATCCTGGAGAATAGGCCGTAATTTATAGCTTTTCTGATAATACATTATCTTCTGCACTATTCAAATGCAGTTCCTGCAGCGATCGTACATCTCGTGGGTTCCCAGTCCTCAATGGATATATCCACCCTGTTGCTAATTTATTGCCGATCAGAGGGCGTTGAGTAACGGCCCGGTACAAACCAGTTGGACGTTTCTATTACGTTTTTCAGAGCGGGGCTTGGGATTGCTGCGACATGCCATGCGTCTTCTGCGAATTGGAGATTAGAGATAAGTTGTTTGGAGTTTTTATTTTTATGCAATGATTTGGCAAAGCTTGCGCCGTATTTGATACCGTTACCATCCAATGTCGCCTTTTCAATGCTACTCCATGCCATTGCTTTGAAGGAATCTCAATATTTTTTTATAGTTATTAGAAAGAAGAAATTGCTACTTTTTGCTTCATTAATCTTTGTTGATTGAGTGAATTTGAATTCTAACTAAACAACGTGTCTGCTAAAATCTATCTAGAATGAAATACTTATAAAAATAATAAATAAATTAACATTGCCGACAATCCACGCAACACTATCTAGCCCTAAATTAAGCAGAGCTCGTACAAATATTTGTTCTCAGTGGGTATCGAACCCACGCGCAGAAATCAGAGCTGATGCCAACTGAGCTATGAGGGTAATAATAGCACGTAATGTCTGAATTAAGTCTTGTTTTATACCTAACGTTTTCACATTTTCTTTGATGTCGATATAAGAACCATTAAATCATTTTTTTATTGCCATAAATGTAATATTGTGTTTGACTTAGGTGCGTAAGCAAAATAAAAGAATACGTCGGAAATCTATTTCAAGTGCTCACAATACGACCACCATCCGATTTTACTGTTATTGAAAGAGTAACCCGCCAAGCATCCCCCACCAAACTTGTGGAATTGTGCACTAAATTACAAAGCTTACTATAAAAAATTCTCAATAAGCCTTGACTTTGCCAAAAAATCATTCAATTACGTTTAGGTTGTGTATAATGTTTGTGCATTTTAAAGCGTGGACGCAAATAATGCTTATTGGCTTGACTTATTATTGATATTCCATCCTAGTGTCTTACAATATTTTTCATACTTGGGAAGCCCTGTTTCTGGGTCCATGTATTTTTCTAATGCCGTTGTAACGTTTGCGTGCTCACACCAATTTGCGTCGGCGCCTTATCGCCGAAGCTAATGTTCAGTGTAATGCCGCTTCCGACATGAAAACTGCTCTGAACTCATTGTATACTGCCTTTTTAAAATACTGTGTGTGGGTAAACAACGGTGGGTAGGAAGTGACTCGTTTCCGCGGTTTTGGATTAGGATTTTATGACGTTGCATTGTTTTCGTGTCGCTTTGTTTCCGAAATTAACGTGCAATGCAACCACTGCAATCCTCGGTTGTGCATGTTTTTGTATCTTTTGGATATTCGAATGTCTGGATTTGAAAAGAATGGGATGTTCGTGTTCGATATGAATGGGTAATTGGCTCCTGTGTTAAGCCTTGCGCACATCTAAGCATTCTGTGGTGATTGCCAACGCAGTACGTCTTTAGAAGAAAAAATAAAGAAAGAAAAGAAGTCATTGCATTAAAACTAATTGAAAACCACCATGTTCAAAACATAAGATAAGAGCTTTATTTTGCAAAAGTGACTGACTGCAGCTTATATAATATATTGTTTAGCCAATTGTATGAATATGTACAAACGACCTATAAAAGCTCAACATTTTCCCATACCCTGCGTTATTCATAGTCACGTTCAACCTTTTTACTAATATCTAAGCCTTTGCAATGAATTACGCTGTGTTTCGTGTCGGGAAAACCGGCTCGTATCGGTATTTTGTCCCGTCAGCAAACATAATATAAGCAGGCATTAAAAAGCCGTGGACACACAAAAAATGACAAAACAGTGCGTGATGTAGATAGGCGCCGTGTGGGAACTGCGAAAAATATTATAAGAGTTTTGCTAAGGTGCAAAATACTTAGTTTTTATTGTTTATTGTCGTAGGTAACTCAACGACATCGCCCTTAGTGTTGATGGTGTCTATGAGCGACGGTGACCACTTACCATCAGGTAGGAAATTAGCATTTAGAGAAATCTGTAGACACAAACTATGGCGGTAGAAATGGATTTAATAATTCACTAAGAAAACTACACGTCACAAACAAACACTTAGTTGATTAGTTACTATAATGATAACATCGATTTGGTGCTTAGATTTTCTCAGTCAAATAATCCACTTTTTTATTTAGATTCAATAGTAAATATCTAAAGCATTGAGTAATTTTAGTGTACATGCATACAATTACGCATGTGTTTCCATAAGGGAAGTAATTTTGATTTGTAAAAGGATCATACAAAAACGGTAGGAACCAAGCCGTAGTTTGTTCTTCTAGGCTTGGTCACGTGCAACTGGCACCTAGACTCACCTAGCTTTAAGACGTTTCAAAGTGATCCTTTAGTTACTACTGAATAAGGACATCTTTGACTTTGACTTTGAAGCAAAAACCATGGATTACCATTTCCACTTCCAGCAGTCCTAACTTGCCTCTTTTGCTCCATTCATTCTCAGCTATATAAAACAATTATTCAATGAGGTTTATATTTGTATTAAACCCCATATTTATCTCCATCGGTGTAAGTCTCTATCGCATGCCTTCGAGACAAAACACATCTTGATATATTGAAGATCTGAAACACGAAAGAAAACAGTTTTTCATTGATTCAGTGCCACATCTGGCGACAAAATGCCTCGAGCCTTCCGCTCTGATGACCTGACTTGACATTTTTATTGCACACCATATTTCTACGGCCTCTGAGGCATTTGGATAAAGCCCAGAGTAAAATATTGTGAAACTTGAAGGACAGAACAGTTATGATATTACTGACACGATATATTGAAGAAGTTTCGACGTCAATGGGACACTGGTCGGCCGCTCCGTTTTTTTATAGCTCATGTTTTATTACTTTTAACGAAGCCATGTCACAGAATATAGAATAGTAGTAGGTACTTGGTATTGCGTAGAAGGTGCTCGTAATTCAAGTTGGAAGATAAAAACAGATTTCAACATAAATACCTATCCAATCAGTATTGATTAAACCCCACATCATCATTGATTGTTCTACTGTAACAAATAAGCCGTAATAAAGTCAATACAAAAGCTCTCATCTAAGTAAGATGACTTGCCCGTTTGCAGACGAGAAAAGTAAGACATTGATGATTTACTGAACGAGCTTCCCATCGCTTGTAACTCATTGACCCAAACAACATTGTTCCAAACACCTGCTTCTAATTACCTCGAGCTTTTAAACATGATGGATTTATAGCATCAACGGCTAATTGTAACTTACTCGTCTGTTTCCACAAAAGAAAACTTTCGGCAGAGAACTGTCAAACTTCGTCACGGAGTGCTCTCGTAACAAAATACAATTTGTCATGATTGATCAACGAAGTTTCCCTAAACAAAGACAAGAAGAACAAAGGCCCGTTTTTGTACGAGAACATTTTTCGGACAACTGTATTGCCGTTGATGGCCGTATTATTGGAATAAACGCTTTCAAAATCTCCGTAGTTCCACAAACAGTTAGATTCTCGCAGCCGGAAAAAATTATACCCCAAGAATTGTCCATTTATATAAGGTGTAGGTTATTTAGTACACAATAAGGTGTCGTTTATCTACGACTTAGGACAAATTTGAGTAGATAGATAACACTTAGAATAGGACATTACACATTTTACGAAAATACTTAAACTAAAGCGATGTACAATGGGCGGTCTTATCGCTATGAGCGATCTCTTCCAGGCAACCTTGACCTTGAGCATCGTCAAGTAGAATTGTAAAATAACATCGATGCAATTTTTCTGCAATTCGAATTCTCCGTGAAAAAAGTTTATAGATTAGATTGAGTGCGTGTTGATAAGTGTGTGTGAGTTTCGTCGGAATGCGAGACAGAACACAACCAAATTATCTTGTCATTGTTCAACGTAAATAACATTTCACAAAAGCAGCTTTTTATAAAAAAAGAGAAACAATAGATAGGAAACAAAATGGTTCCAATAAAATACTTTTATCTAATTACCTTTGATGGTGCCGTTCCTTTCGAACTTTGAAACGGCACGTGCTAGCAATTTAGCGTTCACTACCTACCAAACGGTTACAAAGCATGTCATGTTTATTTGAGTACGTTTAATAAAATGGGTAGGTACTTGCAGTATTGGTAGAGTAGAGTATATTAGAATCAAGTGGCTATTGAAGCAGAGACGTGTAGAAACAAATAAGCAGTGTATTTATTTATATACCTCTAATAATAACAGCTCTTGTCTCGTACAAAGTGTAAGTACATTATTTAAACTAAATTTTATATTTTATAGCACTGGTAGTAGCAGCCCCGCTTTCCCATTCTCAAGTCGTGGGTTCAAATCCAATCGTGTACCAAGAGTTTACCTGTCGAAAACTTTATGTGCATTATGCCAGTATCTTCAATGGGTGAAGGAAAACATCGTAAAGAAACCGGCATGTCGTAGAATCTACACAGTTCGAAAACATGTGTCGAGTTCACGAAAAGAGCCTCTCTGAGGCACACTTGAAAACCTTTCACCACATTTGTTCGATAAAACTAAGGACACGATAAGAAAAAGAAGAAACCAGATTTTTATTTAAATTATTTAAAAACCAGTCTCCATTTTAGTCTAGTCCAAACTTTTTGAAGCCCGGTGTATAAACAGAGTAATAAATATTCATAAGAAAGTAAGCCTTCTTGTCATAGGCCTGCGGAGCCTGATGGATGCCTCGGCGTGCTTGGCTGTCTTGCTTTACTACTTTTATTTTAACTGTTCGTTACTTTTTGCGCAGGTGTTTCATGAAGGCTCTATTTTTGTCTGAAAAACCCTGGTTAGTAACGTATACGACTTGGTACGCTTGTACGTACGTATGAGCGTACCTAAGTGATTAAAGGCCTGCGCACACCTATAGGTCACTGGCGATGGCGATCAATGAAACGCTGTCAAATATCGCTGTCAAATTTGACAGTGTTTCACTGATCGTAAACGCCAGCGACCTAGGTGTGCGCAGGCCTTAAAGCTTAAATCCTATCCTAAAATGCCAGACATTAGAGTTAATGTTAGCTGGGTACTTTTAGGCTTATTTGATTGGGCGATTAGTTATCCGTTAAACTAGGTCATAGTAACTTTTATTTAAACGACTTATAGCTTTTAGTTCATGCATAACAAAACCATGTTATTCCTATTTCTATCACCAACATAAATAAGAAGACACCCATAGATTATCCAAATGTGAAAATTTCCAAGAAAATTTCCAACATACCACACGTAATACTGTACCCTGTGAGAACTCAAGACGTCGCGAAAACACCTCTGATAGCCAGGAATTTCCCTCCGGGGATATATTCGTATCTAGATGGGATAAGGGAATTTTTGATGGAAATAACCAAGCTTTTAGCTTTTACCTCAAACGATAAAATATTAACGTTTAATCGTATTTGAGTCTTGATCAACAGAAAAGAACCTGTGTACTGGCACCTTTACGTGAAAAAAACTCTTAGACAACATCATGTCGTTTAGCAGGTATTCACTGTTTTTTGGAAAAAAAGATAATCCCCACGACTCCGTGGATTATACAAGAATTCAAAGAAAATGTTTTGGTTTATAAGGAAAAGAGATATATGAAAGACTTTCCTCTTAGAAAACACGTCCGTTTGAGCCGCATTCACGTAGAAAGCGTTAACAAGTGCTTACCGATCTCGGAACATAACTTAATACGAGACTTTGTACTCCTAGGGCACCCAGCATTCTGTGTGAATGGGGGAATAGATTGGGGCATTTTTGGCACATTTATCTTGGCTTCCCCTTGCCTTATAAAGATAGTTAAATGGTTAACATCATGCGTATCCGGTTCGAGCCGATGCCAGCAAGTTGATAGATTTTCTCCATCTATTTTCTCTTTCACTGGCCCCTCCGCTCAGTTGGAAGTAGCTCTGCCTTCTGCGCCATAGGTCGTGCGTGCCATCCCTATCAGAAAAAATATTTGTATTGCGAACACAGATAATGTTTGTTTGTTGTCTGGGTGTTATATTATATTCTTAGCATGTATTTACATTTAAAAATCCGTTTATGTATTTTATCAGTTATTTCGTTTTCATAGTACAAGCTCTGCTTAATTGGGGGCTAGATAGTGTTGTATGAATTGACCACAATATGTATTTATTCTAACTATGAAGCAGATACCTATGTATTTCCTTGTCAATGCATAAAAGGTTCTTGTTTTAATGTTTTTATGTAATTGTAGTATGATTGTAAAATAAGTACAATATAATAATAATTACATATTTATACGACCGGAATCCACACGTGTGAAATTGTGGTTTCATATTTGTGGGGTAAACAGAATGCCATTTTCAATGAAGGTAATAAATTGGTTATTTAATGGAATAAAATATTATCTGGATGAGTTTTTCATTAGGCTGTCAAATGGGACTCAACTTTTCGTGGCACTGGAAACGTATTTCAATGAAATAATGTATTTCAAACATTTTCATTAAAAAATATTTCAATCTTCTTATCGTGTCACTGATTCTTTCAAACCAAGTGTGGTGAAAGGATTTTAGGTGCGCCTCAAAGAGGCTCCTTTCGTCCACATGACACATATTTTCGAACTTTTTAGGTTCTACGATATATTTCAATTAACTAACTAGTAACATTTTAAAATTTCGCGATCATAAAACATATTTAAAATATTATATGTATGTAGGTATTCTAAACGGGTATTTATCGCGTATATTACCTTATTTTATTTATTATTTTATCGTCGGGAAAATAAACAAAATAAGGTAATATAATACGCGATAAATACCCGTGTAATAGTTGTAATATAACTAGTTACAGTTTTGGCTAGAGTTTTATTCAACTATATAACGCAATAGAAAAATTGTCTATAAGTTTCCGCATGCTGAAACCCGAAGGGGTTGCAGATAAGCCTTCAATAATAAAGTATAAATGATGAGGGAGTGGGCCGGTGTGATCCATTGCAGGCCTCCGAAGATTTATGATAAGACCCCAACTTTTGGATGTCACCACCCACAGAGCGTCTTGACCACAGAACACAGAATAGTGTGAGAACGGCCATGTCGCTGGAAAAGTGACGCCCAAAGCTTGCGCTTGGCTGCATATAAAATTCGTCCCCACGCTTTTTTGTACAATAATATAAATTTTTCAATTGATTATTAGTTTTATTTTTAACTTTTTAGTTCAATTAGTTATAAACGCGTTTTTTTTAGTTTTTTAAACTATAATTTATTTTTATGTTAGTTATCGCATAACTTCGGTATTTAATATGATGTGACGGTTTGAAAAACTTTTTTATTTGAAAGGTAATACTTACAGGTTGGTCCCATATAATGTCAAGAAAATCAGTCTAGCAGTTTGGCCATGAACATAAACAAATAGTATGTTTAATAATATTTTAAATAAACCAGTGAAAACATGGATTGGCAAAAGCAGTTGCCATCCAAACGGTGAATTCTAACTTCTCTTCTGTATTCTGTGATCTTGTCGAGCGATGCCCGTTGAGTCGTGACTCGGAAGGTCACTTGGTATTGTCACTTTCATTTTACGAACCAATGTTTCTTCTATATTAGCCATAACATGGATCCAACTAATAATTGTTACTTCGTCTCTAAGTACAATTTACAATACCATACTGATAATGCTTTGTGTGGCAATGATTTGTCTTTGCGATGGTTACCATTTAATATCAGGTGGGCCTTAAGCTTGTTCCATCAGCTAGTTTTATAAAGAAAAGACTATACTGACTGCTATAAAATTTTAGTTTCATGTACCTACGCCGAACATTTTGGAGAATATGTAATAAGTAGGTATAGGTCAATAATAGCTCATGAACGAGTACATACCTGTCAACTGTTGTTGTTGCATAGTGCCCCTTTTATCACAATAAAAAAATAAATAATACCTCCCAAATTGTACCCATTACCTAAAAAACTAACAGGATGAACTGTGTGAAAGATGACGTGGATAAGAGAGAAGTGAATGCAGAGATGACGGCTAACAGGAGGGAATCGAGGAGGAAGACGTGTTCTGCTGACCCCACATAAAGTGGATAAGGGCAGGAAGAAGAAGACCGAAAGAAACTGTTTTTGTTGAACCTTATGTGTTGTGAAATCATAAGTTGCAATAAAAAGTAAAGTTTGCAAGTAGTATAAGCGTTGGACTAGTTAATCCGTGTTTTGTCACATTTGTTCGAGTTGACAATTGCATGTCAATGCAAGAGACAACACACGGATTAACTAGTCCAACGCTACGCCAGGATTATTAATAACACCCTTAAAGTACGGGCATAAACCAAGGATTTTTTAACAATCCTTGGCATAAACCCAAAATCTGAAAACATAACACTGTCAACTGAAATAGCGGACGTTCGATTTGTATTTACAGTAGGTATGCCATGGACTCGGACAATGCTTTCCCTGTAAGCACAGATAAACTTCCAAACCGATTGAAAACCTCGCTAAACGAAAATCAACTCAAACACTAGAACTTAAAGGGGAAAATCGCCTGCTATATTAAAACAGGACTGAATAATCAGTCATGGAAATGACATGCCTTGGAACCAACATTACGTAGTTTACCCAATGCGAGAGGTAAGTCAGGAAGAATGGATTAATTGAATCTCGACAATGTAAATACGATTTTAAATCATTGTTATCGAAATTTCACAATTTTATTCTTTCACAGGAGTTAATAAAATGCATGACGTGCATACAAGGCAATGATTTGTTATAGGCGATGGTTGCCACTTAACATCAGGTGTGCCATAATGCTTAAATAAATAAAAATAAGATAGAGGAATCTGGGGAGAATCGAGGAGTTAATAGTTTTTTCTTACAATAAGACATAACAGCTCATTCCAACACGGAAATAAGAACTAAATTAATATTACGTAATTTTATCAGCCAGTGTTTTTTGTAGAAGTTTTGGAATATTGCTTTTTTGGGTATACCTTATCACCTATGATAATGAAATGACAAGATTACTTTAAATAGGTAAGTACTTACTAAAGAAATACTGACGTAAAATATAGGCTGTGACTTATAATTATTATTCGTTGTTATTATACTTTTAAACTCTTCACAGAAAGAACGACCGTCATAATTGCTGTCGTAGCTCAAATATTTTGTTAAAAATATTCACTTTGTAGCATATTTTTAGCATGACCGACTTTTATTTTGGTAATGTTGTTTGACATTCCATTAAACTGGAGCTTGGGTTGGCCTTTCAGCTCGTACGTAAAAAATCTTTGTGATGTATCCATTGATGTTTTCGTATAAGTTAAGGAAACGGAAATGAAACTAGTAGTTTTTTGTTGTTCATTGATTAGAAACCTGATTGCTTTTGATAAGTAACTGGTTTGTCCTTCTAGTTTGTTGTTCGGCAAGATTAGTCACCATGACAGTGTCTTGTTCATTCACTACATAAAGGTTGTTTGCGCAGTTACCAAGAAGATACGGTCGAACATGGACTTCAGCAATAAAGTTGTAATTATTACCGGCGCTAGTTCTGGAATTGGGGCGTCTGCAGCTGTTCTGTACGCCAAACAATCAGCAAAACTTGTACTAACTGGGAGGAACGAACAATCGCTGAACAACGTAGCAAAACAATGCGAAGAGGCAAACAGGATCAAACCGCTAGTTATCAAAGCTGATGTCACCAGTGAAGATGATATCAAGAAAATTGTGTCGAAAACAATAGAACACTTTGGACGCATAGACGTGTTGGTGAACAATGCAGGTGTCGGGGTGCGCGCAAGTATTCTCGATGGTATAGCGCCATTCGATAAAGCGATAGCTACCAACGTACGCTCTGCTTACCTCCTCACTAGTTTGGCAGCACCTTATTTAATTGAATCAAAGGGGAACGTAATAAACGTGTCCAGCGTAGCCGCGTTTGGCCCGATTAAGGAAACGGATTACCTGCCGTACTGCATTTCGAAGGCAGCGATGGATCAACTCACAAAATGTGTCGCTTTGGAGCTTGGCCCTCGAGGAGTGCGCGTCAATTCAGTGAATCCGGGCTGCACTAGAACACCGTTTGCTGAGACTGCTGGCTTCACAAAGGAACAAGTGACCCAACTATACGACCTGCGTGGAGACCACTACCCGCTCCGCAAAGTAGCTGAAAGCGATGAGGTTGCCGACCTAATTCTTTATCTATCAAGCGATCGCGCCCGCAGTATCACGGGGAGCGTATACGTCATAGATAACGGTGAAATGTTAGTGTAAACCCGCATTATGTAGAAATGTAACTTTATGAGAGTAATAACAGTGTGTTGTGCAGTGAATATTGTATCTTGGTAATAACTATTCCTACTCTGTAATAACAAATTTAATTTCACCACTATAATAAAATGTATATATTACATGATTCAAATTTGTAAGCATGTTTATTCTTAGTGAATAAAACAATCACCACAAAAAGAAAAAAAAACATGAGTTAATACGCACCTCCCACAGGAAAATAACAAGAATGTAGTAGCAGCAGTAGTGTTAGGTGGGATATAGGGACCTTAATAAACCAGTCAGTCTGTAAGGCGGCAAGCTAATATGGCTCGTGTGTTCTCTGCCATTACTCTTGATTTCGCATACACGGAACTATATCGTAGGCGACGTAAAGCAAAACTTATAGTGGACGCAAATGAGGAATAGTAAATTGAAATATATCCCTTGAAACAGAACTGATGGGCTGCTGGTGTATTTGAGTTTATTCGCAGTTGCCAAGTGAAAAGTTATATTTTATTTAAGCAATGCTTCCTACTCTATTATGAAACCGTGATAGTAACTGGTTGAATTTTTTTAAGTAAATTCAATCACTAATTTTTCATTGAAATAACCAAACATTAACATGAAAGTGAAAGAACTGAGAACTCATTCTAAAAAAAAATCCACAAGCCATTTTTCACTTCACACACT
The DNA here is from genome assembly GCA_939531255.2 of Thera britannica. Classification (NCBI taxonomy): domain Eukaryota; kingdom Metazoa; phylum Arthropoda; class Insecta; order Lepidoptera; family Geometridae; genus Thera; species Thera britannica. Next base: position 6,569,984 of record OW618050.2, on the reverse strand, counting down.
TTCTTTTTACTTACATGTTTTGTACACCCGTCTTATTACGCGTATAAGCAGGTCTTTGCTCCCAAGTCCTCGTTGCCTAGTTGTTTACACGTTCATACAAGCACTACAGAAAGTTTAAAGCAAATGTAATAATGTCTGCACTCTTTGTGTGGGGAGACATTGGTGCGTACGGAACGTGCGAACGGGAACCCTCAGGGGATTTGCGAGATTTTTCAATTTTTATTTGCGACTGTAAGTGCCGAGGACAGGGTTTTGAGTGAACAGTGAATGTGCATTCACTGTTTTCACCGAATCTATACGCGAAGCCATTTCAACGATTCCAACGTGTTTGCATACCTATTTACTTTTTTTTGGTTACAGCGTTTTGCCTCGGGATTCATTTTTTACAAGCGTCCACGGTGCGTTAACTGACGGATAGCTGACTCACTAGAATAAAATTCAGTATGGACGGAATTGACATTTAATCAGAGAAACTCACAGAACGTTCTTACTTAATTATGTATTTTGCCGTTTCAAAACTATTGCAATACGTTGTAAAACAAGACCAGAAAATATTTTACACGGGTATTTATCGCTACCACCAGACCACTAAGACCAGAAAAGTTTGTATAGTAAAGTCCTGTAAAGCCTAAATACACAAAATATTCGACCAAGTGAAAATGCCAAACTTGACAAGAAAATAATTTCATGCAACATTTTGTTCAGTCGACTGCCTTAACGGCAGTATGATGTAAATGTAATAAACCAAATGGCCCTTTTCCACTCACATGCGATGGCACTCCATGCTTCCATGTAAAATATTTTTATGCTTTATTACGTTAATGCCGTGTGTACTTTTTGTAAATAATTTCGTTGCCAGCAGGAGTAATCACATTTAATTTTATAGAGATAGAAAGGTGGTGTTTATTAATCAACGAGAATTTTAATTATTATAAATTACTCTACATTTTAATGTGCAATTTATCTGCACTTGCGGACATTTTCTCTAAGATGGTTTGGTAGATTAAACTTCGAACAATTAGGTCAACCGCCGGATCAGCTGCCAAACATCAATTCACTGAAAAAACATCGGATTCCACAAGCAAACTGTCAAGACTCGATCGACAATAATTAGTTCGAGTGTTGAGTGAAGGAACCCCAAGATTGATGGGGTAGGCACAAAGGTCTGGCGGTGATAAATTGCTCGATATTAGGTCATGATTTTGCAGGGTATTTGCCTATCGCTCCGCGATCGACCATGCATTTTTCGTCTACGTGTCTGAGGTCGCCAAAAACTACGAGTAAGTGTGACGCACTAAAACAAAATTATTAGCCGTGTTCAGAAACAGTGCTTGTGCCTGAATCAAGCATATTTTTTTAAGCATAGATTTTTTGACAGTTCTCCATTGAAAAATGTCTAAAATCTATGATTGAGGCTATAGACTCAGACTCAAGCACTGTTTCTGAATACGGGCCGTAGAATGGGTAAATAACTAATATGAGAAAATTCATATATTTGTTAAATCAAATATCATGTTATATTCGGAAAAAAGGTCTCTCCTGAGGTATTTTTTTTACATTAACCATACTTTGGCTACAAGCTCACCTGATGGTAGCCGACTATGAAGCAGGATGGGGTGAACGAAATTCGAAAAAATTGTACATTGTTACCTGAGTGTTGAAAGTCACGTTTTTTGAGTCCCGAGACGGGTTTGGCGCCAGAGCGTAGCGAGGGCGCCAATGGAGCTTGAGGGACTTAAAAGACTTTCACCCGAGGTAAACACTGTGCTTTTCATTACGAATACAAGGAAATTAAAAATAAAAACATGAAAGATAAATTAGTGAAAATGAAGATTGAATTGCCGCCTTCCGGTTTTTTTTTCTTTTTCTCTGGCGGGCCTTGGGCTTCGGCTCGCCAGCATTATTCAGCCATTATTTTCATTTTCATAATTTAAAAAATGGTAAATTGTTTGCTCAAATCTATATTATTTTAAATAAATAGTTGAAGCTATAAGTAATTTAGAAGATATATTATTTATTTAATACTATCTTTATGTTATTTAAATTTAAATGTTACATCGCGCTCTAATTAGACTTTTTAAACTTCTTACCGTTGTAATGGGTTTCCAACCTACTTGCTGAATAAAAACTTGGAATTTGGTTCAACAACCTCTTTGCAGTGAGAAAGACTTTAGAAAGTTGGAACATGGTTGAATAAAATAGAACTTGTTTTTTTTTATAATTTGACAGCTGTCAGTAGAAAGCGATTCTCCTTAGGGCTGAAAGTATTACTTTCAATTAGGCCCCTCAGGCAACTTCAGACCTTCTTTCAGAGTATGAGCAATGAAAAATGTATGACATCTTCTGGCTGGGCTACACCATAGACAAAAAATAAAAAACATAACGAAACATACTGACAAGGTGTCAGTACAAGACAAGGTGTGTAGCATATTACTCGGAATTCTTGTGCAAATCAAAAGCTAACTGCTACATTTTCAGGCTAAGTAACTAATTCCTTTAACGTATTCAAATGCTTTGAATCTGTGAGTACGTGCATATGTGGGAATTGATCAGACGTGCAAATTCGGCCAGTCCGGCTTATGCAAAGTAGGCCTTACGTTACCCTAAGTTATGGTTCGAATTCGGTCAATGCTGAGTTATGGAACACTTAGTTCAGTTATTATGCAAATCATGTGCGGGAAGTGCTACGACATTGGGCATGACTTGAAAGGCCAATGATTGTATATTATACAACATTATAAAATATTCAAACGAGGTCTGTCAGTTTATGAAGCAGAAGTAATAGAGATAACGACTCAAACAAACATTTATTTATGTGAATCAATCGTTTTTCGATTTATTGGGGTGTAGCCTCTGAAGATGCTATTTTATGGTTTACTTAGGAAGATACCTTGTACAAAAAGAGAAAAAGACGTAAGCTCAAAATCATTTAATAATTTACGGACGAAATGATAAACAAGGTCTTCGTATTTACGTTTGTAGGACCTCTCGATCCACACGTTGAGCACCAATTAGTTCATTGAAAAATTGATTGAAGCTCCACTTTTTCTTCCTGCAAGACCAATCAATTCAGTTCTAGGCTGATGCCTCCGTCCTACAAAAAATCTATTGGAGCAAATGCAGGCGGCAACTCAAACTGAGCGAACTAACTTATACCTACCGAAACCCCATTACCCCAGCACAAGGCAGTTCGTTTGCAACTGCAAACATCGGCCGAAATTTCGGCAGTCCATGACACAGTTTGTGTTTCATCAGGCCCTGAAAGAGACGGGCCTATTCAGGGTAGAGGACGCGCAAACACCGCTTCAGATCGCGTGTGTTTACGATCCTCTAATTTCATCCAATCACACTCAAGATACAAGCTTTGAGGAGTTACGTAACTGAGGATTGTGGAGGTTTAGCGTTGGATGGATTCTGAGTAGGTACTGACGTAGGTTTCATTTGAGTGTTTAAGCGCAAGATTGGTAGATGCTATAAATTGTAAGCCATAGGATGAACAGCATTTAGTTGCCTTTAAATAAAATCACCGATGTTTATTGCTGAGGCATTGTTTTTGTTATAGAGTTACCTCTATTTTACTATTAATGTAGTTTGAATAGTATCTACTACCATCTTCAACATACGGAAGGTCTTGCTCAAATAATATTTCGGTCAGTTCATTATATTTCTGACAGATTCGTGAGATCCGCCTCATCAATCTAATTATGAGAAAAATCCTCAAGGCGCAAAAAGTGTTTCTGTTATTTGGAACCAGTTTTATTATAAAAAGCAACCAATGTAAGAAACGTCCTTTTCTTTGGCTTGGAAGTCAGTCGCAGGGAATTTCCCTCTATTACGTTCAAACGGAGATCAAAGCTAATGTGATGTGGGACATCTGTTTACTCTACAAATACACTCGGTCCAGTGCCATCTGCATTTTTGCTCATAACGCTTCACAACCCAACTTACATAATAAATGAGGGTAGCTTGCCAAAAACAGAAGTAATGGTGCGTACTCAAACTTACACGAAAAAATACTCACGACTTCCATTAATTTTCATTTCGTTCTATGGTGTCTTAGGGAAAGTGCGAGCCAGACTCAATTCCGGACGGGAAATAGTTTTTTCTCTTGGAGAGATTTCCTCAGCCTGATATTGCTTGTGATTTTACTTTATTAGGCTACATAATTAAAATAAAATGGCTGAAATTAGTTCTCGCTAGGTAGAATGAATATGAATCTAAGACAATATGAAAAACGTGATTAATACTTGATTTCGTGATTCATTAGTAATTATTAATTGTTGTTTTATTTAATATTTAGGAATTGATGCAGAAATAAGAGTAAAAAGAAATCATTAGAGAGTCTCTCTTAGTAATTTAGAGTTGGAGTTCAAAACTGTCACATCAAATTAATGTAGCGTTGCGCACATCTAAGCATTCTGCGGTGACGATCAGTGAAACGCTGTCAAATATGACAATGATATTTGACAGCGTTTCACTGATTGCCATCGCAAATTTCTTAGATGTGTGCCGGACTTTAGATGTGCACAAAGCTTAACTGTTGTTCAAACTCAGCACACATAATTAACAATTTGTGTCCAACATTTCATAGAAAATTGTTTCAATAATAATTCAACTACACCTGTACAATTTAACAATTAGGCATTGTTTGTACGCAAACTGGGATTGTATTTACACGCCTCGGGCACTTAAGGGACAATGGTGTTGCATTTCTGATGTAAATACATACATAACTATCAGGCATATTTGCACATATAAAGCCTCGGACTGAGTTTATCCGCGAGCAACAGTGAGTGGCAGTATTATAAGATACTAGTTGGTAACCGAGCTTCGCTCGGATTTTTTTTCTTTAATTTGTATTTTTAAGAAATCATAAGAAGCATATTATTATCTTTACTGGTTTATTCTTACTGAGCAACGCCATCTGCTGGACATGCTTGCAGTTAGTTGCTCACAATCGTCAATAGATGGCAGGAGCAGTCACATATTCACAGTTTATGTTTTTAGTTTTTTTTTAACGAACCGACTCATTTTCTGAAAATGAATCCTAGCTAGATTGATTTATCGCCCCCGAAACCCTCTGTAAACTTAATTTCATGAAAATCGTTGGCTCAGTTTCCGAGATCCTAAATAGACTTATAGGACACCCTATATATATATATATATACAGGGTGTCCTATAAGTCAACGTCCAGCCGAAAACGGACGATAGTCATGACAGCTATCAAAAAAATATAAAAAAAAATATTTGTCATATAACTTTCCGAGTTATGAGTATTTTAAAAAAACAAGAAAAACTGACACCCTGTGATGATCTTTTGAGTCCTGTGACTACAAATATTAACTTTTCATGAAACTTTTTTCTGCAACGTAAGCATGAATAACCCTTCTGTAAATTACAATTCAAAATTAAGCCATAACTGCCTCAGTTTTTAATGAAATCGTGGAGTTTTGGCCAACATTTCATTTCAGATAATTACATCACCCAACTTTAACACTATCATGGCAAGTAACTTTAAAAATTGGTGCATTTATCAAACATTTATAATGCAAACTTTAGATTAAAATCACGATTGAAGAAATCCTATGATTGAATTTTATTTCAAACTTTCACCTAAAACTAACAAATTACTTGAACACCCATGGTTATTACTCTTTCGACAAGATGGTGGCTCTATCTGTTTATTTGACAGCGTTTCACTTATCACCATCGCCAGCGACCTAGGTGTGCGCAGGTCTTAAGAGTTATTCGTCGAGTATGATTAGGATCTGATGGCGCAGCGGTCAGCGAAGCCCTGTACCAAGAGGAAGGTCGCGGGTTCAATCCGGTCCGAGTCGACGGAAGCCTCACATTTTCTAACGATCTCTGTAAATTAGCAAAACGAGAATTGGTTCCTTAGGTTTCTGTTTCAAGGTTAGTATCTTACTACGGAATAACACTACATACTCTTCGAACAAGAGGTGTCAGTCCTTTTTTTACAAGCGGTATTTTTTAACGTGACGGGTTTTACTTTTAACTTTTATTTTTATTTTTATTATGTCAACATAGCAAACTAACTGAGTCACGCCCTTGAAAACCCATCGCTTATCGTTAAAGTTAATTACCTCGAACGCTTCAGTCCATCCAACTAATTAGACCTCTTGAAAAAATCGAGGATAATTGTGAGGAGCGATTGCCCGGATTTTCTTCCGAGGACACTCCTTGATAAATGATAATCTTTGATAATGAAGTCCTTTGTGAAGCAAGAACTGGAGTTTCTTGAGATAAAACTTATATTTCAATGAAATTAAGGTTTGTATTTGACTAAAAAAACTAAAATTATTAAGTTTCTGCGTGTAAATAAATGTAATTATTAAAAAAATATACTATATAAATTAAGTAGTCCAGTGGTTAGAGATTTATTTTTAGGATGTGTATTAAAAATATATTTTTACCATATAAATATGGTCAAATAAGGATAAGTATTTTAGGGGTAATTAATATGATGGGTCTATCTTCAGAAGTGTCAATTCAAATAAGATAAAAGTGGCCACATAACAGTATAAGTGTACACTATAAAACTCAATATGTAACTTTTTATGCGTTCATATTTTATTTGTAGTAATTTACTTTGCAAAAAAAAATCCCTTTTAGCGTAAAGCCCATCACACACGTAGAATAATATATAGATTACGATGCATTATCAATACTTAATATCAAGTGACCGCACACGCAGCTATAATATAATTTCTATGACATCACCAACTTATCCCGTAATATTGTGAAGTAAAAACACCTTATTTTCTGCAACACAATTTATATTTCTCCACTGAACCAACACTTTTTACATTTATTCCATTAATACGCCACATCGCGTACTTTTAAAACTCTAGGTATAATTTTAAACTCTATGTACAATTTAAACACTGTCGGTGGGGCTAGGTTCCCATTTTATGACCGTTCGTCAACTCGACTCAATTCCGACTCCCAAGCCACCTCGATCACTCCCGCAAGAAAGCTTCAAACGGGAACCTACCCTTCCACCAATAAAAATGAACAACCACCATCCTTTTATAATTCTACCGGAAACTACATTAAATACTTCCAAATCCTACCATTCGATAGACAAAAACGGAAGTCATAACTATGATTATTTTACTTGCCGATCGTTTTCTAACAATATTTCTTGATTTAAACAAACTAAAATATATTCTATAAATGAAGCTAACAATTGCATGCACGGCCTAATAATATATATATTATAGCTACGTGTATGACGGGCTTAATTCCCAATGTATGCACCTTGTCTCTGCGTATCCAGTTTCATAGCAATCAATAATAATGAGGGTTAATAAAATCCCGTGATTGGATCCGATACGCGCCGCCTGACAATCGGATTAAACACGTGCACAAAATGGTTACACGGATGGACAGACCACATTTCAATTTATTTACACACATTTCAGATAATTTACTTCTTCAATGTTTTTACACTAATGTTTACAAAAATTGCTTTATTTATTTCATATACACCGACTAATGGCCTGTTTCACGGATCAAACATTTTCGATAGCTGTTTAGCTCAAATGTTTGCTTGCAAATATGCCACAGCTATTCACTATTTCTGAATAAATGAAAAAAACAGGAAGACGAAACGTAGGGCGCCCATCCACCGGATGGACTGATAACATTGTTAAGATCGCGGGAACTCGATGGATGGAAAGGGCTCAGAATCGTTCTTCCCGGAAATGTGTAGGCCTATGTCCAGCAGTAGACTTCTTCAGGCTGAAGATGATGATGAAGTTAAAAAAAAGAAAATGGTTTCGAACCCGCGACCTTAGGATCGGAAGGCGGCAGAGATATAGGTACCTGGTGTACATAATATGTACATAATATGCAGTGGTTTGATAAGTACCCGTATAGGTACTGAGTAAAAATCAAAGATCGAATTCTAACAAGAATAATGTACGTATTAACGTTCTTTTTTCAACGTTTTATTTTATGGAGCCGTTTCCATTAATATAAGAAGATAATGTCCATATTTTTATTTAAATACATTCTTTATTCTCTTTATGTGGTAGGTAATACTCTGTAAATACCTGTTTGTAATAAAAGCTTCATCAATTAAACGGAACGGATTGTTTTTTTGGTACAGCTTATAAAATGCTTAGTTCAAAAAATGTTAGTGGTTTTTCTTTGCGAATTTTCTTTGTCTAAGAACGCTCACGTAGCACGGTTGCAACGAGAAAAAAGAACCGCCTGTTGGAACCACATTGCTCGTTCATCAGCGCAATTCCTACGGTTCAGTGGAGGATGTATTCGAGGCTCTTTTTATTTTAACTTTAAGTGCTCAATACATTCGCTACATGTGGAACCCATCCCAACCCACGTGATTGAATTGAGTGGACAGATTGAGTTATTAGAACTTTGTACAATTATTTTATTAGGGTTTCGTACCTCAAATAAAAAAAACGGACCACTTATAGTATCACTTTGTGGTCCGTCTGTGAGTCTGTCAAGACAGCTGTCTAACTCGGGCCCGCGTGAAGGTATCGAGTTAAAATTAAAACGATATGCTCAAATCTACAATTTCTTGAAGCTGTGGAAAAATGCTATCGCTGACTGAACCCTCGGTGGGAGAGTTCGACTCACACTTGTCAGGTTTTATTTTTGTTTTTGTACATACGCTTGAAACGCTTTTAGAACTCGAAATTAATGCTTGATAAATTCCGCAACCATTAATGCAATTGAGATTCGAGTTAAAACTTTTTTGAACAAAGAAATATTGTTCTGAACATAATGCGCCAAGCTCGTGTTGATAGTTGCCGAGGCATAACTTTCCAGCTTTGGATATTTACCATTGAAATAAACTCGATATTTTCAAGCTGTCAAAGTATTGTATTTGTGTAACTTACCGATTCACAAACTTAGTACAATAATACACGGAATAAAAAATCTGACGGTGGCTGTTTTAGCAAATGCTATCAACATCACACGTTTACCTAATTCTCGAGTATCAAAACACGAGTCTTTTGGTCTTTACTTATGCTTTATGCACATGACTGTCTCTGACAAAGATGTGGTACTAACATTATTATCATTAGAAGATTTTCAATATTGACCATACTTCAAGCGAATAAACATATTTAATTCTATTTCATAATAATAATACCGTAGCTAGAGGAATAAAAGGTGGATTATGTAGGTACATCGTCTGTTTTTTTCATAAAAAAATCGAATACCTACCTTAAACATCCAGTAAGTACAACATGTACAAAACCGGTTAGTTATTTTGTGCCAGAGGCGAAACACGACGATAAGAGCTGAAAACCTTGTTTTCGTTCAGTCTCCCAAATAGAAAGCTGATACAATGTTGAAGATTGATGGAGCTATCTGAAACGAGATCTGGGACTCCATGGAGCCCTCGCCCGGCCATTCGGAGCAATGTTGCAGACTCAGATGCTATTTAAAATCGAATAAAATACGTGTTTCGGAACTTCCCGTGAATTCAATCTAAAGGGTTACACGAAAAATCTCGGACGGTACCTCCTAAAGATTTATATTAGAAGAGCTTGAAAAAAAGCCATATAATAGTAACTGATATCCTTATTACTAATGCAAATGCGTTTGTAACTCTGTTTGTCAGTCTGTCGCGCTTTCACGCCAAATCTACTGAACCAATTTGAATGAAATTTGATACACAGATAGTGTAAAGCCTGAGAAAAGACATATGCTTTTTAATGCAAAAAAAGGTTGTTAAGGGTTGAAAATGTGGGATGAAAGTGGTATGGAAGTACGTGGTGCTTACCCAAACGGGTACAAATATTACCCGAAAACGCTATTCCACGCGGACAAAGTCGCGGGCACAGCTGGTAATAAATATTAAGAAAATATCTATTTGCATTTATGTAATGAGATCCAAGATCAGACATTTGTTTTTCTTTGGATACTTTATACGCGACATTTATTAATTTTACTTATTTATTTTTTCTTAGACGCTTTGTTACATATAATCTGTTCAAATTAACAGATTTAATTTAAATTCAAATTGGTAAACACCAATTTGAACTTAAATTATGTCAGCAAATGATGCATGTGTCATGCTTAATTTAAGGTCATATTTAAAAAAAATAGACCTTCCCTTATAAACTTGATGTATGCTAGAACTTACTGTATTTACAAGCTATTCAAAAGTGCGACACAAAATAATCTGATTCTAAGTAGGTGTGAATGAAAATAAATGACTTCACATTCCTCATGTTTTCCAGCTCAAATCTACACATACACCTGACAAGAGATAATAAATGAACTCGTTAGTGCTTGGCTTACGTTTAATATAGCGGAATTGCTCATGGTGTCTCCTGCGACGTGGGCCATCAAGGAATACAGGTTTACTTGGCATGTTTCTTTTTAATTCATTTTAAACTACCAAAAACGTGCCAAGCTACGCTGTGAGACTATAGTCTAGGTTTCAGAAACATAACGGTCAATCTTTATTTGTAAATACATACTTGATCGCTTTAATCAAATTTTTGAACACTATGTCTATAAATTCAATAATAACGAAATGGTTTTCTCTGGAAATAACCGTGGATATGCCTTGCTATGGCGCATCACAAAATATTCTTAACTACGAGTATAACTGCTTGTTTTTTCAAATAAAAATTAGATTATTCTCGATTTTTTATGACAACGTTTGAAATATGACAGCAATATTTTACTGATCGCCATCGCGAACCCCTAGATGTATGCGGGCTTTTAAGTAGTGGGTTAAATTAACACAACGGACAAATATATATTTTAGTGTGGTGAACTTTGTTCTGTAGAAACAGAGAAACTACAAATATTTTTTTTCTGATCACGTGCATTTTGGATATTATATATTTTTAAACAAAGTGGCAGTCTAATAGTTTCCAATGGAAAAAACATATTTGAAGTTGAATCCAATTTTTCTTTTGTCGACGCTGACCTTTAGCTCAGTGGAAATTCCACTCGGCCAACGGCGACGACCAAGCTTGACAATAAAGCAATACAGAATATACAATTTCAAGCATATTTTGCCTTTCTGGGTTTCCAATGATTGACTATTGACCTACAACAATATCCTACCTAATTGGATCTATCGAAGCATAAGTTTGAAATGGAGAATTCGATCCCTGGGTGTTTGGAACTAATTAGTAAAGCCTTGAGAGCTGCATTGATTAGAGGGTATGACACGTTGAAACTGATTGGGACTACCCGCGCCAATAATGAATTGAATCTAATATAGCTCTGCCAATAACTACTTCAAACTCACACATTATTGTTAGCAATAATTATAGAGTGAGAAGTAATGATTTGCGATGCTCTTCATTAGACCCATTTCTTTATAGGTATAAAGAAATGAGTCTAATAAAGGTAAGGCTATTTAGGTAGGCTTAAAATAATTGTTTGTAAGAAATTACGCTTTACTAGTGTATGTCTGATTGCTATTGAGAAAAAGTGGAACACTTCAAGGGATACCCGAATTAATTAAAATTAAGAGTAGAATGTTTTATTAAATAAATTTAACTTTAACCAAAATGTGCGGTTAAGTGGACTATAATATAATTAGGCGAATTTAAACAATGGAATCGACACGAGAAAGAGAGTCACAAGTTAATAGCACCGATAGTGGTAATTGGGCCCTACTGACTTACCTCTAGGCCCCGGATAGGACATTCAATGCACTTCTGCCAAAGCACCTGCAAGGTTCTGGTGGTGTCAGAGTCACTGGCCAGGTCGTCATCTTCCTCCGTCAGGTGCTTGCAAGGGCGGCCAGTACAATAAATTAAACTTTAGAATTCAATTTGATTACAAAAGAGATTATTATTTTCATAATGCTACATACTTGTTTTGGGCATGAGACATAGGGCACGTGTGCGTTTGTTTTCGTAGACCCACAATTTGTTACGCAGGTAAGTTTGGAGTCCCTCAAAACATGATTGCTGTTAAAGTTAGCACTCGCACGTAGTCGGTAATCCTGTACATAATTTAATTTGCGCTCGCTTCAAACTAGGAACCTCTGTGCGGCTTAACAGAATTAAACTGTGCTGTAGCAACATTTTAGATAGTTGCCTACATTGGCTTATTTTACGAGAAAGTTAGTTTTGCAAAATGTTCTAAGGTATACATTGAAACAGTGCATGCAGAAGTTTTAATCCTAGTGTCACTGAAATATACAGGATCTGTGGAAGTACGAGGTTGGTATAGGTGCTGAGTAAGCCTAATACTTAAGCATTTGAAGCCATGAGTTTCTCCTGTTGTTGAATGCAATAGTTAGGACTGATACGATATAAAAATAGAGAATTATTTGTATATACAATTTCTATGGTATTCGTTGTCTATGGTCTTATTTTTCTCATAAAATAAACTTTGTTTCAGGTAATAACGCAACATTCTGCATAAAACGAGTCTTCATCATAGATTTGCTTAAACAAACCGTCAGTCTACATTTCGGACTTGGAAAAGTGAGTAAAAAATTTACTACATAAAATTGCCAATAAAAAACTCGACCTTATTAATTGACTGATACGAATCATAATAGAGTGTTGCAACTCGGTAGTGGTTATCAAAAGGGTATTCTAAGCATCGCAGTCCGTCGGGCCGTAATTAAAAGTGTATTCTCTAGCGTTGTTTTACAACGACCCGGCGGCGGCCGTCTCGAGGCGTGCACTGAACACAATGAATATGTACACCCATAGTCTAGTGCTATGGAGAGAGTGCGAGCTAGTGCTTTTTAGACGTGCATTTTGCTGTATCTACACGCGGTAGTCAGTTTGTGCCAGTATGCAGTAAACGTCAATACGTATCTTCTTTACTGTAAAAGCGTAGCAGGTGCTACGACGTAGGCGACGAATAAAATACAAGAGACGGTTGTTGTCCTGCGTGGATTTCCGAGTAAAGGTATTTGAAAACAATAATTTCGTAAAGTCATGTTGTGAAATAGAAATACGCTCAATGTTACCAATCAGCATTAAATTCCGATGTACTTAGCGGAATTTAATTTATATACGGAAAGGATCTTACTCCATTTTGACACGGTAGAAGCTTGAGAAGAAAAGTAGTTTTCATTTCTTTGCTTACTTTTCTATGGTGCAATTACGCTGCACCAAAAAAGCTACAAAACCAGTGTAACGAGACTTCCTATTAGTTGAACTGTTAATGATGACCTAAACAAATATGGTTCATATTTTTCTATGATAAATATTCACAAAACGCTCAAAGTATTCACAACCTCTATTGGGTGAAACAGCAATTACGGTCAGTTATTATTCGACCAGTTATACACCAATTAAGCGTTCCATTTCACCGTCTTAGTATTTAGTAACAACCTTATTACTGAGTCGCTTTTGATTGCATAAAATGGCTGCTTTTCCACCGCAAAAGGAACGTTTTTTAACGAACAAGTTAAACGCTGAAAAGGCTTTTTACATTCATCCGTGAATGCTAAGCACCTTGTTAGAATCACGCTATATCTTTAATATCTAGTTATAAATGCAACGCATTTGATTTGCGCACTTTTAATTAATTTTTAACAGCATCAAAGGATTTTGTATTTAATAATTACTACAAAAAATAATTTTAACAAGGTTTTTATAGAATAATAAGGACTTTTAATATAGGACAGTGCACAAAACTGAATATTTACAAATTAGTTTGTAGTAGGTAAGTAGCTTTATCTATAAAATAATGGCAGGTTGTGGGTTCCCAAAGACCACAAATATGTGTGACGAACATGCTTACGTTACACATTGTGATGTGAAAGGCGATGCGCACGTTATTTTGTTGTTTATAGTATTATCTAATCATTGCATCACTATACAAAATAAGGTCTCAAAAATACTAGAAACTTGCCTATGTAGGTAAACTTTCTCTAATTTGCATTATTTACACAATTCAAAGCACATCTTATCCAAGTGCTTCCATTATAAAAGAACGTTGAATAGCTATAGCGGACAGCGTTCAGACAACCCCTTGTCTCCGTAATGGTCAGTCTAAAGGCTGCCTCCCTGCCTCATTAAATTTGCATCAAAAAGGCAAGACCACGGAAAGAAAATATACTACAGGGCACGCGGGTTCCCTATGTCCAGCTAGATAAGTTGGCTCTTTCTTTCATAGTGAAAAGTTAAGCTTTGTCTCTACCTGCTGGCACCGTTTCGTTTGGCGGATGTCTGTTCATATCGTATCTCAGCCAGTGTCTTTGCTTTCAGCGCATTCTAAAGTATTTTATCTCTTATGACGAGCTTTTTATTCATTCTTATACCTGCGCGAGCACAACTCTATTATAGAAGTATAATGTGATCGTTATTGTGGAACCGTTGTTTTTGTTTTCCTCAATATTATTAGCATATTATATTTTGGTATATTTTTGTGATCTTTTATTCAAATGGAAGATTTTTTATTACCTAATACAAACAATTTAATGTTAATAATATGCATATTATTGCAAAATTCACGTATTTATATAGAGTTAACATCAAACTGTTTGTTTATTGTTGTATTAAAATTATCAAAACGAAACTTTACTTCTTTAGCCTATAGTCCTAAGAACCAGTGGAAGAAAATGTATAATGCTAATTAAAATAAAATACTCTAATACTAGGTATTAGGTATTAGGTTTTCTATGCTTCCAAATATTCCAATGCATGTTTATCATTCTCAAATAGCCCGTTCAATATTTACACAAATCAAAACAAGATTTCCGTCTTTGCAGAACTCCAAAGATGAAATGTTTGGTAACTTTTTATTACTACATCCAAAACATGATGAAAATTGAGCGCTTAGAGAAACTTGAAGCTAAATAAAATTCTTTCCTGTTCGTTCGCACATGTACCTATACCTACTAGCACTTCTGAATAGAAACGAAAATTCCTCAACTGGGAAAATATTGGAAATACTTTTCATTTTCCAATCGGAGGATGCTTCAAAGTCAGGCGTGAGGGAAATAAGCTTTCGCTTATTTGGGAACGCGGGCGCTCGGTGTTGTACTGTGTGAAATAAATTAAAAATTCTACAAGCTAGCTCCATACTCGGAATTGGACGATAGAACTGTTTGAACGGCGATACATTCTCTTTTATGAGAGTTCTGCGTAATCTGGAAATAGATTGCAGATTCTGAGGTAGAAACCCTTTCTTCGCAAGCAAACTTATCACCAATTCTTTGTAAAAATCTCAGTAAATAAAAATGAAAATTTCTTTATTCAGTATAATTAATTATACATTTATTTACAGGAAAAAAATAATAATAATTTATAATGATTTTGGACAATCCACACAACACTACCTAACCCCAGATTAAGCAGAGTTTGTACTGCGGGAATCAGATCGCTGATATAATACTTATATAATATTTTTGTAAATACATACTTAGAATGCAATATAACACTCAGACAGAGAACAAACTGTCTGAGTGTTAAGACAGAGAACAAACGTCGGTGTTCATCATACAGATATTTGTTCTCGGGGGGGATCGAGCCCAAGACCTACGCAGAAGGCAGAGCTGCTACCAACTGAGCTGAGAAGCCAGTCTTCTCAGCTCAGCTTCAGTTATATATAATAACTCAGCAGTTATTCATAATAGAAGCCCAAGTTATAGTGCCAAAGAGAATTGGCTGTAGTCTATTTGAACGAATAATATCACGCTCAAAGAACTTGCCAATTAATATCAAAGCATTAGAGATCCGTTGAATCAGCTTGTTTGCCTTCATAGAATTTGCTGCACTGTAAGCACTAGTTATTGACTTTGGTGAGTTACTAGGAAGCTCGAATCATGATGAAGAAATACTCTGTTA
This sequence comes from Thera britannica, assembly GCA_939531255.2. Classification (NCBI taxonomy): domain Eukaryota; kingdom Metazoa; phylum Arthropoda; class Insecta; order Lepidoptera; family Geometridae; genus Thera; species Thera britannica. Next base: position 6,554,193 of record OW618050.2, on the reverse strand, counting down.
CAATTAGCCTAATATCTGAAAACTTTCCGACAAGATTGGAAATTTAGATAAATAATTAGAGTAGGATTTTTTATTGTTTTTATATTTACAGTTTATGTTAAGTACTTTGTTTTTTTAAGGCAGCGTATTTGTGGTGGTTGAAAAAAATATTTTTCTTTCTGTCTTTTCTTTCTTAGGTATTAGTAGAATATGAATTCTTTAGCACCTTTCTGGGTCTCGTCAAAGGTTACTAAGAACACGCACCAAAGGATGGGCAGTATACTATCAAAAGCCATCTTGCCACATTTCAGATCAATCGGCTTGAGTTGCAAAAAAACATAAAAGAATTCGTTAATTTAATAAGCCGCTAAAAGGCTCCATTTGTGGATCGCCAGAAACGAAACACTTCATTTCTGCGTTCAAAATTATTACTTTGTATATTAATTTTACGTAAATGCGGGTTCCTAACCTACTATTAAAATAAAAGTAGGTGAGCTGCATTATTAAATAGCTTAGTTCAGTTAGGTGTTATTGGGTAAGGTGACGGACACGTATAGGACTTCACTGCCCTCTATTAATGTGTCTGGTGGACGCCTCAAAGCAATAAAGATAGTAATAAATTATAATTCATTGTATTTTGACACTCGCATAAATAAAATTTAAAGGTTCATCGCCGAACTGAACATTTGATTTGCGGTGATAATAAAAATTCATTTCCTTCACAAGCTTAAAATATAAAAAATACTTGAAAAAAACATAATTTAAATCAGGTTCGAGGAAGTACCCAAATTTTTACTGTATAAAAAAATAATATCCATAATTTTCTAATCTAATCCAACTTTGAAGCTTAAAATTGGTAGCAAGGTGTAGCCAAATGGGGGAGTTTCAGAAGGAAATTTGCAAATATATTATCTGGAAAGTGTTATTACTCAGCTCTCGTGCATAGCAAGTTCCAGCATATTGCTAAAGTTTTTATTTTTCTCTAACCTAGTTATGATGTCATGAGTTTGCAGCGGGACAGTGTCAACTTCCAAACTTCATGCATTTCAGTACGATCGAACCCGATCCGATTTCGTGAATTTCATATTTATTATCTGAAGAAAATTCACGGCGCTCTGACTGAAAAATTGGCAAAAAGGAGCCGTATTTAATTATTTCAGCCTTTTTATAGAATTCAAGGCGTAGATAATCAACTTTGGTGCACTAATAACTGTCAAAACTTTTCCCATTCTCGGAAATTACGTCTATGGCACGAGCTATGAGGAACCTTTTAGAATAAGGAACATCTTGGGACATAAACTTGGAAGCACTCGCAGCTATTTACGATATCATACCGTACAATGCTAATGCACATCTGCATAAAAGTTTTATGTCGTAAGTAAAACATTACACTGTGCTAGCAAGTCATAAAGAGCGTATCTGTTGCATACAAATTATGGAATTTTTATGGCGAGGTATCCCGTAGAGGTGGCACCTCGTAAACCTAGCAAATTCAATTCAATATTACGAGTAGATCGTTTATGATCGTCGTTTGCATAATAGACAGTTAAGTAACTTTGAGAAGATAATTTGTGCTTGTGTTTAGGTCGTGGCTATGTGATATGCGAAATTGCAGATTTATCAATGCAATTTAGTGTAGATTATTAATTATTAACAGTTTGCTATAGCGATTGGAAAATAAAAAACAAACAAGCAAAATGAACATTTCAATCCGTGTAAATTATTTTAATTCTAACCTTATTCCCTTGGGTAAACGCATATTATGTATATACTTATGCATTTTGCTATAGTTTGTTATACTAAAAAAGTATTTTGCTGTACAACGGGCAACATAATTTAACTATAAAACACAAATTCTTCACGAAAACTTTTACTGCAAGAAGATAGCATTCATTCAAAGTTTACGATTTTATTGCACTTTAGCGAAACTTTTTAAAACAGCTTTTTACCCTGTTCTATTTTAATCAGCGTAAAATGTGAAAACACCCGTTTGGGTGAACTAGTTATATAAAGTTTGCCGGTGAAAGTTACGGCTTTTTTACATAAAGACATTTTGCAATATGGTTCACGTTTGGAAAGTTCACGATGACCCGGTCAAAGGAGTTTAAAGAATGTGGAAGTTCGCTATTCAGCCCACATCGCTTTCACGATATGAGTTACTGGCACATTGAACAGCGCTTGCCGCGTTCGATATTGGACTCTATTCTAATGGCTCGAAGGCAAATGTTTTATATGCAACGTCTATTTGGGACTTATTGTTTTAAAAGACAATTTCATGATTTCGGACCGAAATATTGAAACGTTTTTCAGTGTATGCAATAAAACTGGGTCAGATGATATTGTTTGTTGGTAGAGTTTTGGCTTGAATAAGGTAGAAATTAAATTTATAGGTAGTTGTAGCATCTACTATTTTAGTATGTTCCAGAAAATACGTAAATAGTTCGTTACTAATTTGAGTACACTACACACCGCTATTTTGTAGTGGTAATAATTATAATGGCACAGTCAGGTTTTTTTTGACTTTTTTTACCCAAAAACGGGAGCAATTTTATGGACACAGCACTTTAAAATACTTCACAAGTCAACCTTGTGAAGTGTATCAACGATTCACTTGTATAGTGTTTTATAGTAAAATTAAATTTTATAGTAAAAAAATATTCCCGTTTTTGACTAAATTCAACCTCTATAACTTTGTGGTAGAAAAAGATTAAAAAGTTCTGATGGTGCGGAGCTATCATCGCTAGTAGCCTCTGCTGAACAGACCTTTTTTTCTGGTATATACTTACCAAATATGGGTGTAAATAAGATCTTCAATATTATTGAATAACTTCTAAATCAGGTAAAAAGAGCCCTTTCCGACTGAAAATGGTAAAATAATTGATTGTTTTACAATGAGCTAAAATTACGCATTATTATACGAAGTTAGTAGTTTTACTCTCAAGCTTTAGCGAAGGAGTAAATAGAAACCGAGTTTTAAAAATTTTAGCGCCGTGTGTTACACTTTACTTTTCACTACGGTTGCGAGAAAATAAAATGAAATAGACCAATCACCAATATGAAATAGTTGTGAAAAATTCCAAATTGATCGCCATCGCCAGCCAGGTGTGCACAGGCCTTTCTAGTTTCATATTAGTTCCATTTTCAAAAATAAAAGGTGCTCTTTTTTATTTGCACAGTAATAAGTCGAGTTTTTAGGGTTCCGTAGCCAAATGGCAAAAACGGAACCCTTATAGATTCGTCATGTCTGTCTGTCTGTCCGTCCGTATGTCACAGCCATTTTTGTCTGAAACCAGAAGAGCTAGACTAATGAAACTTGGCGAGTAGATGTATTATGTGAACCGCATTAAGATTTTTACACAAAAATAGAAAAAAAACAATAAATTTTGGGGATCCCCCAATACTTGTAACTTTTTTTTAATTTTTTTTCAATCTATGAGTAGGTCTTCAAAAATGATGTTCAGATTTTTAAAATCGTTTTTTTCTAAACTGAATAGTTTGCGCGAGAGACACTTCCAAAGTGGAAAAAAGTTGGTCCCCCCCCTCTAACTACTAAAATAAGAGAATGATAAAACTAAAAAAATATATGTTTTACTCCAACGATATTTGGTTTGAACGAGATCTAGTCAGTAGTTTTTTTTTATACGTCATAAATCGTAAACCGCAATTTACCTTTTGACGAACTACAAGAACCTGTATATATTATGTTACTTGATGCTACGGAACCCTTCATGGACGAGTCCAACTCGCACTTGGCTGATTTTTTATTCATGATTATTCTACTACAATGAGAAGACAATGAGCCTACAAAAACAAAAAAGTCTTTATTTATAGACTTTTTTGTTTTTGTAGGCTCATTGTCATTTGACAGACGTACATATAAAAAAAAATTATCCCCTAGAGAGGAAGTAATGCTATTTTATCTTCGCTTTGGAGTGAAAAAAACTATTATATATTTTGTATCATTCCTGACGTGTCATTTTGTAGATTTGTATTGTAGGACCTTTCAATTTGCTCTGGGTCCATCATTGAATAATATAACAATAGTATAATAAGCTATACGATGCACAAACACATCTTACTAAGCGACCACGTACGCGTAGATATACTAAGTGGCACGTATTCGGGTAATTCGTGAATCTCCAAAGATAGTTGGACCAACTTTCGAGGCATTGTCTTAGGAAATTACTAGAATTGCTTATAGCTGCACTGCAGCTCCGTAATTAGCGAAGCGTTTTAGTGCAGTAGCTTACTAAGTTGAGAATAAAATTGTATTTACAGTAAATGTTATGTTTTTACAGAATGTTCTGTTTTGTTCGTTTCATGCGTGAAATTTTCATACTACATGTTGAAAAAAGGAGTATTTTTTAATAAAAATGTTATTGTAGCTGCACTAAAGATCTGTCCCATTTGAAGCTATACTTTCAACATTTTTAGGCATAAAACAGAAAATAGTCCGGTTTAATTATATTGTTTAATGAAAAGAGTTTCAAAGGGAAATCACCGAAAAAGAAACGGTAGCGCTGAAAGCTTTTGTAATTTAAGAATTTAAATAGGCATCATTTAGTGAATCTTTTCGGAGTCAAAACGTTTGGAGCACTGTTGTATTTTCATTTGGTCCACAAAGTCGTTTTACTAAGTTCTAATTCACTGGACGACGACTTAGTCCAGCTGCGGTAGGATAAGTTAGGCTTACAAAAACTATAGTCTTTTTTCTTCTGATCGTGTGGCTGGTTCTTTCAAACCAGTGTGGAGCAAGGATTTTAAGTGCGCCTCAAAAAGGCTCCTTTTATGCACTCGAAACATGAATTTTGATTTTTTATATTCTACGACATGCCGGTTTCCTCACGATGTCTTCCTTTACCGTTTGAAAATACTGACATAGTGCACAAATTTTTCAACAGGAAAACTCATTGGTACACTACTGGATTTGAACCCACGACCGATTTTTTGATGATTAAAAGGTTGGGAAGCTAGCACTAGACCAACAGTTCTGTACACAACATAACAGTAACTGTTATGTTTGTGTTATGTGTTTACCATTTTCACTATAACTATAGTGAAAACTATAATAAAATTGCTTTACGAAAAGACATACTACAGTGTGAAAGATTATCTTAGTGACAATAATTTACAGTAAAATCCTTATTTTTTTGCTTGTTATTTGTATTTGTAATTTTATTGTGCTTGGACTTTTAATTTTTTTTACTAATAGACATTTTGTATTATTTTATTAATCTGTAGATTCTGACTTTTAATGTGTATTTCTTTTTATTTTTTTGACATTCCATTTTATTTAATTGTACCTATGTTTATGTTATTGCATGCTACTATTAGTTGAATATGGAAGACCTTACTCAAAACCCTGACATCTGTATCCACACCTATGTTCGCAATAAAGTTATTATGAATTATGAATAAAAAGCATAATGAACCACTCGGAATTAAAGTAATTTTTATCTCATGGGAGTAAATTGATCGCAAATGATACCAGTATATTTTATTTTTTATTCAACAATTTCGTTATAGGGGCTGTACAGACCACATTCACATTATTACACATACCTTATCGCCATTTGACCCAAAGAGTTGAGCATGATTTGCAAATAGTTGCTCAGACTAGGGTCTCTTATCGTGACACCTGTAATTACTGATACCGACATCATGACACCGTAAAACCACGTAAGTGTGTGTATCATTCACACGTTTGATACTTGAATAAAAAAATGTGGTAATTGTGACGTGATTGAAAACAAACCTAAAGAAGCTTTCATACTTGTTGGTTATCTTTTGAGTTTTTGGTAAACAACAGTTGATTAAAAAAAAAGCAGCTAAGTGCGAGTCGGACTCGCCCATGAAGGGTTCCGTAGCATCAATTAACATAATATAAAGGTTTTTGTAGTTCGTCGAAAGGTAAATTGCGGTTTACGATTTATGACGTATAAAAAAAAAACTACTGACTAGATCTCGTTCAAACCAAATATCGTTGGAAGTTTGCATAGGATTTATCATTCTCTTATTTTAGAAGTTAGAGGGGGGGGGACCAGCTTTTTTTCACTTTGGAAGCGTCTCTCGCGCAAACTATTCAGTTTAGAAAAAAACGATATTAGAAACCCCAACATCATTTTTGAAGACCTATCCATAGATACCACACACGTATGGGTTTGATGAAAAAAAAATTTTTGAGTTTCAGTTTCAAGTATGGGGACCCCCAAAACTTATAGTTTTTTTGCTATTTTTGTGTAAAAACCTTAATGCGGTTTACAGAATACATCTACTCACCAAGTTTCATCAGTCTAGCTCTTATGGTTTCGGAGAAAAATGGCTGTGACACGGCCGGACAGACAGACAGACAGACAGACAGACAGACAGACATGACGAATCTATAAGGGTTCCGTTTTTGCCATTTGGCTACGGAACCCTAAAAACTGGCTAATTGGTAGGTACGTAGGTACCTATTCACTTCTCAGCAGGTGAGATTGTGGTCAAACGCAAGCCTATAAATTGTAAAAAAAATGTGTATGTGCATCGTGTTCTGGCTATATAATTTAACAACTAACGACCCTAATTATCAGCAAGCTTTGTATAGAGAAATAACAAATTACAAAGCGACTGTAATTCGTTGTAATCAGCGTTCGGAACAGGAATTTAATCAAAGGGAATCATTGATTGGCTGAATCAACTACGTGGAAAGCACGCGTGCCTGTTTCTAACATAATTTATTGCAAAAAGCTTTCTTCGTCGATTCGTCGTTTATTATACCAATAATAATAAAATATTTAGTATAGACCTTGACACTAGCTTAGGCCCGGATTAAGATTTTTTCAGAGAGAACTAGCTGATTGTAGAAGCCTATGGCCCGCTTGATATTAAGTGGTAACCATCGCCTATAAGCAGCATTGCCTCGTAGGTCATGCACGTCAGGAACGTGCCCTATGATGCACTGCCCTGCGTCCATCAACTTGAGTTACACAAATATTCAGCCTCAAGTGGCAGTAATTTCAAAGACCCTCAGAGACTCGACGAAAATACATTTGGCCCATGGTATAATTTTGCGCGCGTTGCTTAGCCATCCAGATGCTTAAAAGTGTACTTACAAATACAAAATCGTTCTAAACTCACTACAGATATAACATACATATATCTGATATATCTCTATATATATCTTTACTAAGAACACTGAGGAGCTCGATGCGGGCACAACATTAATTATTTAAGCACAATCCGTCCTCTAGGGCCATGATTTTAAGAGCCGCTTACAGACCTAAAACAAAATTTAGGAGTTGCTTCAATAATGAACGAGCATTATTATAAAAATTCTCCGAATTCAAGTACGTTACTAATTAATTATGTGTTCATAACTCCGCATACCCATTTTCACTGAAAATAAACAAACAGACGCACACCTTGCCAATTTGATTGTTGAATTATTCCTGGCTTCTCACATGAGCCCACCTGCTCACAGGGAGTAGGACTCTAAACACGACTTGCATCATGCTAAGGGAAACGAAATGGGCAACAGAGAACCGGTCTCAATAGGCCCGAAATAAAAAATAAAATAAGTATCGTGAACTTATTACCGTGCCTTGGCCCAGAGTGTCGTTATGATTAAGTGGAACGGGAAGTAAAATAAGGGTGCAAGTAAGAGTACATAAGGTGGGTTTATAGTATATAATAAGGGGACGACTGAACGTATTATACCTCTTTTCACTTTGTTTTTTTTTCAGTGTTTCGAGATTTCGTACCCCTAGTTATCGCGACTACAAAAATGCTTGCTCTAAGTTGCTAATATAATTATGACATAATATTATTTTTTAATTTCTCTTCTATTGCTAGGGAAAATGGAAATCTTTACTGGTAAAACGCTGAAATGATTCAACTCAATACTTATCTTCGAATATTTTTGTAGGTACCTATTATAAAAAAACAAGAGAGTGTTGTTTGAATTGTGATCTCGACCGCAGTTAGCTTGGAGATCTAAATTTTTCCTTAATCTGAAAGCTCACTAGCTGTTTGCAATATGCTGTCGTACGACTGTTGGTACTACAGGAAACAGGGTTCCTAGTACTGTTACTACTGGGAACCCTGTTTCAATATTACCAATTCATCGATCTAATACACACATACCTAAGTACCATGTTAATTTATGGATGGCTACTTCACTCTGCCGGTTGCTCCGTTCAACGCTCAGAATAAAGACTAACCTTCATATTCATAATAGTCTTTTTCACATCGCGTCTCAAGTTTTTTCGAAACAGTGTGGTGAAAGGATTTCAAGTGCGCCTCGAAGTGGCTCCTTTGGTGCACTTGATACACGTTTTCGATTTTTTTTAGGTTCTACGACATGTCGGTTTTCTCACGATGTTTTTCTTCGCCGTTTGAGAGTACTGGCATAATGTACATAATATTTTTGAATAGAAAAACTCATTGGTATACGACTGGATTTTAACCCAAAATCTTGAGTCGGAAGGAGGGGCTTATAATGGTCATAGTAAATTTAGCTTAGCAAATCGATAAGCCTGTTTACATCTCTATTTTTTGACATGAAAGCGACAGCGACAAGAGACTTTGCTAAAAGGAGTCCGGCAATATAAAAAAGCCGTAAATTTCTAGTTTCAACGCGAATATAAACTTTTCCTAAAGAGCCATCCTTAATGACATTGATTTTTATGCCAAATGCCAAAAGCGTCCATATAGGAACTTTTATCGATTGATACAGTGCTGTCATTCCTAAACATTAAAAACTGTTGACCCGTTTATTATAATAATCTGGATGAGACTTTCGGTAATAAATGGCTACCGTGCATCGTCTCTTACCAACCGCCAATGAGTTCTACTGCGAGCTTCAGGAAAGAACAGATCTAGCCGAAGGGCGGCGGCATAAACGGTTTCTAGCTGTCTTGCTCCTTCAGCGAATGACTCGAGGCTACTTGATAAGGAAACACGTAGCTTGGCTCTCGTTCAACGCAACTATAATACAGTGCGCCTTCAGAGTGCATCAGGCAAGAAAAGCTTACAGAGCTGCATTGCGAAGAGCCGTCCGAAACAAACATGCTAGACATTACGCTATAGCCTCGCGGAGAATCCAGGTAAATCCCTCTTACCGACTGCACAAAATAAGTAGGGCCTCGATAGAAAAGATTTATTTTGGCTTGCGTTTACCCATTTGCTGTTGTAAGAATTACTGAAGCCAAATGACTATTATGTTTTGTTGAGAAGCTTTTCCAGCACAAGTGGTCTGGTGGTAGCGGCCCCGCCTTACGATCTTAAGACCGTGGGTTTAAATCCAGTCATGAGATTTTATTTCAATGAGATTTTGAGTCAATGAGATTTTCTTTCAAAAAAGTTATGTATCTCATGAACGCTGAAGGAAAACATCGTGAGCAAAACTGGCATGGAATAGAATCTAAAAAAATAAAAAAAATATCAAGTGCACGAATAAAGCCTCTTTGAGGCGTACTTAAAATCTTTCCACCACACTTGTTTGAAAATAACCTTTTCACATCTTATTGTTGAACGCTCGACTCATCATGTCATGTATTATGTCGAATTATCATGGTTAAACCTATAGATGTACATACGTATTTGGAACAACAGTATCTACATAGTACCTAAATAATATATGTCTTACTATGAAGCATCAATGAATAGGAACGTAGGATAACCTAATGCATTTAGTAAGCGCTACTTACGGACATCTGGGTCTGGGTTTCCCAATAGTTTGGAGATCAATTCCAAGTCATTGAACTGTAGTTAAGGCTGAGAGCTTAGTTATCCCAGTGCTCCGATTGTCTAACTAATGAAGGTTCCGATTGGCTGCAGCCGCAATTTTGTGCGTCATATATCTGCCTCTTGGTGTTTTGTTAATTCCTAGTAAGTTATATATAATTAGGTTTTCTAGTTCTGAATGTTAGATATTTTTTGCAGGCTATATGGCGAGGCCATTTTTCAAGACGCTCAAAATTCTGCTACCGTCGTTATCGTCGCTGGCTGGCGACGGTTAAAGAACGCGGTGAGAGACGCGCCGCTGAAGCTGCCGAGTTTGGAATACGCAGTAGAGCCGATGATCTAAGGATCTTGGAAGAAGACGCTCGACATTGGCTGGCATTCGTTGTTTTTAAGCTCCACCATTTACTAAGAACTTACGTCTGTGCAGGTGTCTATTCAGAGCCAGTTACTAACGAGCTCTCTGAATTTGAGGAACTGCTAAAATCCATCCATTACACGGAATACATGAAAAGGTTGAACCGCAAATATGAAGAGTTCGTGAGAAAACATCGCCCGAGATTCTCCAATAAGAGACTGTTCCCAGTAATAGGTGACGGTGCAGACTACTGGTACTTGTCACTGGCAGAGATGTATGAACTGACTGCTCCGGATACAAAAAAGATTGATGTAAGGCACAGAGACACTCATCACGGGCCACAGCACAAGGAACCGTTTTTATGGAAGAAAGTAAGGCCACCTCAACAGAAAGGCAGAGGGCCATTTACTCCTCCAATGTCACCGAAAGTAATGCTGACGCCGAAAGGAAAGCTGACACCACCGCTTTCTCCACCGCCACCAGCTCCAACACCTAGTCTTATTTCGAGTGGTGATCATAAAACTCCAAAGGATCCCCGTTTCCATCTTTACGTGAAATACTACAAACCTGAACCAGCGCTCTTTGATTACGTAGACTTCCACATAAACGCGCTCCTCACAAGGAAATGTTCCATTGAAAATGTCAACAGAGTCTAATGTGATAGTGTTTCAAAATTGCATCTTTTTAATTTGGAATTATGCAGTACAAGAACAGTTGTTGAAACCACTTGGCTATATACGTTGCTGCGTATTATTTCTCCCTTTATTTTTCTTGCTCGGATATCCGTAATCAGGCTGCTAAGTTTGGAAGGGTCGTCCGGATGTTGCGAGCCGCGAGCCTTTTGTTGTAAAGCTTTTGTTGTTGTGAATTTTACACTTGTAATTTATTTCAGGAAACTCCTTGGTGAGAAAGAAATTATGTAGAAATCTCCAAAGAAAATGTGTTTTTTTCAAACTGATGTAACGTTTGTATTGGTTTTGGGGTCAGCGAGATTTCCATTTTCCGAATCAATCATATCTAACTTTTTACCTTTGGGGAAAAAAGGAAAACAAAATATTATGAATATTTCATCGAAGTTAAAATATAAAGGTTTGAACAATTGGAACGGAAATCAATTTTATGAGTTTTGCGATATGAAACTAAGTTATTTATGGTAGGTAAAGTTGCAGTAACAGCTTTAATACTGAAATATGTGTCTTCAAACTCATTTGTCTGACAATGCCCGTTTGACTCAGCAAATTTATGAGGGTCGGAATAATGCAGGTTGTGGGTTTCTGAACCGACTCCTTATTGCACAGCCCGACTTAAGCGGGTACCTATTTGTTAGACGTATAATGGTTGACCCACTTTACTTATATGGCAATAAGATAGAGCAGCTTCTGATTTGCAGCGCCAAAAACAAAGCCATACATCATTACAAAGGAACCTATTGTGATACGGTTTAGACCGATTATCGCTTGACGGGTTCGTCGAGTCTGTTGAATTCAAGGTTGCGGTAAAATGCGGTGGAAATATAGGTTTATTTATCTTGAAATTTGCGTCAACTGTAACTGTCGGCCTCTCGCTGTGAGGGTGTTTGGCATATGAATAATGTATGGGGTAAATTTGCAAGTGTTTCAATTTACACCCGCCGACACTCCATGCCTCGGATACGCACAAGAGTAGTTGAAGTGCGAAAAAGAAAACAACAAGTACGAAGCGAACGTGGTGGGGACGCAGCTTAGGAGCTTACTAGACATTTTTATTTTACGTGAGAGTTTGTATGATGCTGCCTTATGGCACGAAACGAGTTTACGTACTTGGCAGCTTTTGTAGTTTATTAGCACTTGATGAAGAGAAAATACTTTGCTTTGCTTTACTCACGCTTACATAATATCAACATCTATATATTTATTTGAGGGAAACATCCACCGCGTAATATTGTTTTGGAAACTATAAGAAACGTGCTTTTGGACACATTCTTAGCATAACAATCTAGAAATTTAAGTCAGAATAAAATTGCTCATTAGCCAACATTTTCGCTAGATATTATTAGGGTACATTATTTATAAAACAAGTATGTCAACTAATACAAAAAAAAACTATACACGAAGTACTTGAGCATAAATGAACTGATCAGAAACTGGTGAGGTCCTAATCAACTTATAGTAAAAACATTTCATGTATAATAAATAATAATGTAGGTACTAGGTAGATATATAAAAACATGATTGAAATGCCATGCAGTCTATTCTTACAAATATCTTGAATATTCAATCATGATAAAAATCTACTTCGCTGAACACAGAACGTGCTAGCAATTGTTTAGTCACGTAATTACGGATACTCCTATACAAAGGACAAAAGACTACTGCATTCCGGAAATACCTCGATGCCACTAACTACTGATTACGATGGTCGTGAATCGATACCGGCTCCGTGATCTGTATGAAAAATTGGTGACTGACTAGTGCTGGCCAACGGGGAAAACGGATACGGATGCGGATAGAAGTTTTACTAGAACATGTTATCTCTAACATGTTCTCCCCGTTTTCCCCGTTGGCCAGCACTAGTCAGTATGCAGTAGTAGTAGCAACTCTCATTGCTGCTGGTAGAAAGAAAACTTGTTTATTTTACCCACAAACACGATTGACAAATTAGTAGGTAAAAATAAGAAAAAAAAAATACAATTAAAAACTAAAAGGAAAATATATGAAAAAATATAAATTCTAAGCTCTTTCTCCTGGCTGGTGATCACCATTAGAGTACCTTAAGGCACTTGTCCCACCGCCGGCGATAAGCGAGAAGCGAGTGTTTATTTATATGATTCGCCGGCGGTGTGACAAGTGCCTTATTCACCAGCCAGAAGTCATCGCATTTCAATCGGTAGATAGCCGTTTATATCTTTCTTGCTGGTATTTTTGGCTGTGAAGCAAAACATCATTTATTCCTTAACAACGGCATGAAATGAATAAATCTAGGAAGATGAATAAAAAAGTGTCCCCAATATCCTTATAAGAAAAGGTAAAATAAGTAGCCATAATTAGTAAAGCAGAATAAACGTAACTCATTTCCGATTATGAGATGAATTTACGGACGGAACATAAATCGAGTACATCACTATTATACCCGCTACCACAGATCAATCAATAACAACTACGCAAGGTACGCAGTAATTAGTGGTTCTAAGACGCTCGGGCGCGCAAGGGTGGCGCGTGATGCATTGTGCCCTCGATTTGCGATTACGTGGAATGACGGGAAAAATTGTCGGATATTTTTTACCCACGCACTTCGATTTATAAAGCTCATGTTCATGCTCAGCTATTTTAACTTGATAATCTTCGCAGATATTCTCCTGTTTTTTTCCTTAAGTGCTTTAATACCCCAATAACTCTTGGGTCAGCCTCAGTTTTCACACGTACGTAATGATTAATTGGAGACGTCTTGGGACCAATAAAAAGGGAGCATCCAATAAGAAAGGAGCGATAAAGTCAACCATCAGCTTTTCTATCTCAGGGTTTGTTAAAACTAAGCGTTCTATAGAACTAGCTGTGCCATAAAAAGGGGGAAAAGCACTGATTATGTTTGACAGAATGCCGATGATAAAGTCGTACATTGAGCCAGATGATTAGGCAAAATGAACAGTTTGGTCGAAATTGGGTCATCAGGGAAATTGAAAACCGAAACACGCAACAAGCCAGCTAAATATCCGCAACAACAGCATTAGGATGCTCACAGCAAATCAAACACTGGCGATTGGACGCGGCTTGAACAAATAAACACCGAAACTTTTTGATTGAAAATACCTGCCTGTCAGGATACGGAATAACAATTTCGATGAAACGCGCCAAAAGCGGTGCTAAGCGCAGTTTCAATTTGATGAAATTGGTGAGAGGTGGTAGTATGTTCGGGAGTATTTTATTGGTTTGGAGGCAAAGTGCAGTGAGTGGCTATTCTACCTAACTCTGTGTCATGCATTATTTATATGAAAAACGCAGGGTGTAAAAACTCTACTCCTCCTGAAATAAAAAATGTGGTGTTCTGATAAAATACTTTGGTTATTGTAAAAAAAACCGGGTGAAAGTTTTTATCTGAGATCAGCATAATGACCAGCATGATGAACTAGCTATTTTATAATTCCTATAAATACCATATTTCAAAAAGAAAAACGGGTCAACCAGAATAATAATTAAAATAAAAAATGCTTTTTTATCCCATTCAGGTATTTTACCTTGATATCCTCAACGTAGCTCGAGTACTCCCAAGAGAGTACTGCTTAGTTCGCTGATTTACAACGAGTCTCACCGCGCATACGTCATTACTGTCTCTGGGCAGTGCGATCGCTTGCACTAAGGAGTTTCTCATAAAACAAAAAATGTTCACTTAAAATGAGATAAGCAAAAGAAGAAGAAATACTTTTGTAATTACTGGCATGTGAGGCGAACCATCTGTAAGCCTCAAGTTGATGGACGCAGGGCAGTGCATCGTAGGGCACGTTCCTGACGTGCATGACCTATGAGGCAATGCATTGTTATAGTTGATAGTTACCGCTTAATATCAGGTGGCCCATATGCTTGTTCCATCAGCTACTAGTATTAAAAAAAACTTATTTCTCGCACACCAAAAACGAGGAACATTTAAAGATTACATAACTTGAATAATAAAATGTTTGCGAATTGAGTAAAAAAGTGATGCAGGTCTAGTAGATTAGTTTATTAATATAGTTGTTTAGTTGGTGTTAAGTAATGATGGCAGTGTAAGGCATCAATTATTTTATTTTGAGTTCTTTGCAACGTGTTTGTTTCAGCGAACTTGGAGTACGTGTTCGCACTCCAGCAAAGGCTATTGAATTTTATGGTCAGTTCGCCCGATATTCGCTTTGCTGTACCGATGTGCCGATGAAAAGGATAGGCCTTTTTCTAACACTTTTTTCAGCAAAACCGCAGGATACAACGCGTATTGAATTTTGAGGATCGTTTGATGGGTTGTTGCACTGTTTAAGGCCTGCGCTCATCTAGGCAATGGCGATGGTGATCAGTGAAACACTGTCAAATATTGCTGTCATGTTTGGCAGCATTTAAATGATTTCCATCGCAGATGCGCAAGGTTTTACACGAATAAAATAACGAGTGAAGTTTAGAAACTTGAGAAACAGACTTCATGGTCAAACTGCTTAACCAATTTTGATAAAATTTCTATGGGGCCAAGTTTGATTGACTGAACCTTTACCTTTCAGATAAAAAAAAATATTTCACGTCCTATTTTTTTTATAAATCCATTCTTAGAATACAATATAATACCCAGTTCGGCAAGTTTATCATGCGCACTTGATGTGCGGGCAGGTTTTTCCGCAAGTAGGCCGCTGGTGGGCCCTTTTTGCGTGACCCTTGACACGTGTTGCTCGAACTTTTTTAGGTTCTACAACACGCCGGTTTCCTCACGATGTTTTCCTTCGCCGTTTTGAGAGTACTGGCAAAGTGCACATAAATTTTTCGACAGAAAAACTCATTGGTACACGAGTGGATTTGAACCCACGACCTTCGGATCGGAAGGCGGGGCCACTACCACTAGACCACCAGTGCTCTCTAATATAATACCCAGACAAAGAACATCTGTGTTCACCACGCAAATACTTTTTTTCGGTGAGATTCGAACCCACGCCGCAGAAGGCAGAGCTACTAAAAGCTGTCTATTAACTAACGCGGTACAATCATGATGTAGCGATGCTAAATAAAAAACGCTTTTGTTGCACGTTACAAATGCGAATACAAAAAGTAACGATGCAGAACAACGCTCAAAATTTCATTCAAGTCTGCGCACATCCAAGAAACGGTGTCAAATACGACAGCGATATTTGTCAGCAGTTCAGTTGATTGCCATCGCTATCGCCTAGATGTGCGCAGGCCATCCTGTATTGCCACTAACAGATGTCACCCCCAGGTCACCCCTGTCAAACGATCATCAATTAAAACGACAGACGTACCATTTACTTAACATACCATTACGCTAGTCCTGTTATCTTGAAGAAACGGCTAGTCATAGAATCTAAAAAGTTCAAAAACATTTGTCAAGTGCACGTAAAAAGCCAGCGTGGCGAAGGCACATTTCATAATCCTTTCACCACATTGCATTGCATCGAAAGACCTCAACATTCAAAAAAAAAAAATATTCAGTTTTATATACCTAGATATAGATTATATAGATATAGTTAGGTACCTATAGTTTGATACAGGATCACTTTGAAACGTCTTAAAGCTGAATCTAGGTGCCAATTACATGCAACTAAGACTAGAAGAAGCTACAAACTACTGACTGCACTAACTTGACTTGACTAATGACACGTTGATAATAAGAACATATTGCCTTACTCCAATCCATTCATCTAATCATACAGCATCGTTAATAAAACTAAAGCCACACATAGCTCAATGCTCCACAAACGAACGAACTAAAAAGCGATCCTTTTGCACTCGAATGCCGGAACGGTGCTCTACGTGTTTCAGTACGTGTGAAACCTATAAACAAACACGCGCAGTCGGTGAGGTGTGAGAGTGGCTGCGACTTGAAAGGAGCTGGTATAAAAAGCTAGTGATGTCTGTACGCTGTTCGAGTTCAGATTTAAATGGGCCAAACCCATTTGAATAAGAGGTAAGGATTTCTGGAAATACTACCATTAGTACCTATTCGATGATGGGTTGATTGTAGGTAAAGATTTGACTTCTTTGAGGCGCACTTAAATTCTTTCACCACAGTTGGTTCGAAAGAACCAGTGACACGATGAGAAGAAGAAGGTAAATATTTCTGGAAATATTATCATTAGTATTCGATGGTCTGAAGTTGTTTACAATATAACTAATGACTGGCCTCTCAGCTCAGCAGCTCTTGGTAGCACCTCTGCCTTCTACGCCCTAGGGCCTAGGGCGTAGAAGGCAGAGGTTCGATTCACCCGATAATAAATACTTGTGTGGTGGACGCAGATGTTTGTTCTCTGTCGGGTGTTTTATTGTATTCTAAGTATTTATTTACAAAACAAAATTATATAAGTGTTATATCAGCTATATAAGCTCAACTTAATTTGGGGCTAGTGTTTCTTGGGTAGACGAGAATATTTAATTATTTAATATTTTTAGGCGTTTGAGTTCATTATCTGCCCACTATTAAATGTTATTTTGTGTGTATGTATTTCTTACAATATGTTTTCATTTCTAACTGGTACCCAGAAAAAATTAAACAGGGCAATAAAAAAGTATAGTTTTTAGGGGTAAAAGTATTGAATTTCAGATCTTGCACTAAAGTGTTAGTTGGTGCTTACGTTCAAGATACCCGAGTCCGATTTCTAAGCATTATAGAACTTTTATAAAATACGTCACATATAAAAACGAAAATTCATGTCATGCGATTTGCGATTTCCGGCAACTGCCAACACTAAATGTGATTCCATTCCTTTGCGCTGGTTTGTAGCTCGCGGTACTAAATGCATTGCGATTATGACTGCGGAAAACCTATGCGAGGCTATAAGTAGGTTCTATGAAGTTGAAGTAAGCATCATTTCAAGCTAAGGCAGTGTAGAATGAAAGAATGAATAAAAACTGAAGTTTAAAAAACTTGAGAAAAAGACTCCATGACTAAACTGCTGTGACCAAACCAATTTTGTTGAAATTTAAATGGGAATAGTCTGGAAGTAATTAATATTTCAGATAAAAATGAGTTTTAAAACGGTTCACTAGCATTGATGTACATAAATTCGAACGCATCTTATTGATGTATATACCTACCAATATGATGGCAATAAAGCTTTGAGTATTGAGAAACAAACTATTACATATCATAGTTGATAGTTGAATTGCTATGCCTATATCTACCCATCTATTGAACTTCTATTAGGTTTCTATTTCAGTCTACATGGTTTCAGTGTTACATTAACTATGCTCTTTGATAGCTTTAGGAATACAGCTGGTACAATCAGCAAAGCCACAGTGACATTAGTATTGTATGAGAGTGACAAGCTCTGGGCGTCAATTCCAGCAACACGGTTCGATCGAGTTATCGTCGAGTGATAGCTGAATCCGCGTTCCATTTTCAAAATTTTCAAACAAAAATTGACAACTCACATCGATTTACGCGATCGCTTGAGTGATTTGTGTTTTCAGAATCGACACCCAGGTAAGGCGCATCTAGGCCATGGGAATGGCGATCAGATGAAACGCCGTCAAATATGACGGCTTTAATGACAGCGTTACAGCACAGCTGACCGCCATCGCCATTGCCTAGACGTGCGCAGGCCTGTAAAGGAGCTTTTAGCTCACTTTTGGGCTGCTACAACAAATATCACACGGTTACTTATTATTATAAATCGGATCCTACAATCTAAAACTTTTCAAGAAGTCTACAAGGCAAGACATTGATCGTGTGATTAAGCTGAAATAACGTTATGAAACAAGTTTTGACGGAATTTTGACAGAAATCCTATAGGTTTACTGTCATAATTCCGTCAAAACTTAAAATTGGGATCGGAATCGCGTTCAAGATTAGACCGGCTGATCTAAAGTTTACAAAGTAAGGCTACATTGTCATTTACGGTGAGAGTATTTTTTTTCTAGGCTGATCGCCTAGATGAATCTCAGAACCAAAAGTTCCGTGATTCACCTAGGCGTTTCAAAGTGGAAATTGTGATTCTATGGTAACATAGGCTTCAAGATGAATGAAAAGGGCTCAGAATCGTTCTTCCTGGAAATGGTGTAGGGGAGGTCTATGTCCAGCAGTGGTCTTTTTAGGCTGATGATGATGATGAGGTTTCTAGCAAGTATAGTTCCACAAAAATGCTACTCATACATGCGTACAAAATTAATAGTTATTATAAATACAACATTCTACTTTTTACGGTTCCGTAGCCAAATGGGAAAAACGGAACCCTTATAGATTCGTCATGTCTGTCTGTCTGTCTGTCTGTCTGTCCGTCCGTATCACAGCCATTTTTCTCCAGAACCGAGCTAGACTGATGAAACTTGGCGAGTAGATGTATTCTGTGAACCACATCAAGATTTTTACACAAAAATAGAAAAAAACTATAAATTTTGGGGGTCCCCATACTTGAAACTGAAACTCAAAAATTTTTTTTTTCATCGAACCCATACTTGTAGGGTATTTATGAATGGGTCTTCAAAAATGATGTTGAGGTTTCTTATATCGTTTTTTTCTAAACTGAATAGTTTGCGCGAGAGACACTTCCAAAGTGGAAAAAAGTTGGTTCCCCCCCTCTAACTTCTAAAATAAGAGAATGATAACACAAAAAAAAAAAAATGTTGTACATTACTAAGAAAACTTCCAACGATATTTGGTTTGAACGAGATCTAGTCAGTAGTTTTTTTAATACGTCATAAATCGTAAACCGCAATTTACCTTTCGACGAACTACAAGAACCTTTAGATTATGTTACTTGATGCTACGGAACCCTTCATGGTCGAGTCCGACTCGCACTTGGCTGCTTTTTTTTTGCAATGCGACTCTTTGATAATACCATTTCCAAATCGCTACTGACTCAGCTATTCCCTATCAGCTAATACAGTGATAGTAAAGCTACTGAACATGAATATCTATCAATCAATGCTATCAAACATTAACTTGAACAATGTGGGACGCACGACCTCAATACTAATAATGGCACTTCGATTTCGTACCATGACGACTGATTGCGAGACCTAGAATTGTTTTTGAATTCACATATAAGCTTAGCCCTTCTGGTGAAAAGTGGTAACCGTTTGCTTTTAGACGTCTACAATAATTAGGAATATCAAAAGTGCGTTTTTAACTCTTGAAATCGTTTAAAAAATTAAAAGATTTTTTGGATTCTCATTGTGGGCTGTCTTGCCCAAAAAAGTCTGTCATTTGACTAAATTAAACTTTTTTATAAGAATAGCAATTGGCAGGTGAAATCTGCCTAGTCCAATCGAGTTCGCTAGAGAATACGTTATTTTATTGAATTAGGCATATTTCATCGTCCTAACTACTTATTTTTGTCAGCCTTCATAGCTCAGTTGGTATACTTAGTTGTACCTTTTGCGTTGGAGGGCGTGGGTTTGATCCTCACCGATAAATAATATCTGTGTGATGAGCACAGATGTTTGTTCCCCTGTATGGATGTAATATTATATTCTAAGCATGTATTTAGAGAAAAAATATTAGTATCATATCAGCTCTTGCTCTTGCTCTGCTTAATTCGGGGATAAATAATGTTGTGTGGATTGTCCACAACATTCATAATTATTTATTATTTATTTTGTAGTCTTTTTCGAAATCAGTTTCCAGTCTACAACTTTGACCGCAACCGTACGATGTTACATCAGCTGTGAAGAGATGACCCGAATAAGATTAGTCAAGATTCCGAGATTCGGGACTCTAAGCAAACACATACGCACGTAGGTTTCGTAGCGGCGTAGCACGCCTACGCTTGTTCTCGTAGCAAAACAGGATCTTCTAAGATTTGATTTTCAAGTTTGTATTTCGGAAGAAAGTTTGCACATACATTAACAATGATGAGTCTATACACACGTTGAAGTGCTGGATTCGTTATAGAATAAAGAAAATAAATTTATAATCGAAGTAGTCAACTCAACACGTAATTTTCGATACTAAACGATAGGTCGTTTAGTATCACTAAACTTGGTTCTAGGGAACCAAGTTTAGTGGGTTTTAATTGAAATATACAAGGAATTAAGGGAATTAAATTTCGTTAAAGTTCAATTTGTTTTATCCCAGATTGTGTGATGGTGACATCAGTGTCCTAAGCTCATCCCGCGTGTATCCAGTTACAGCATCAGTGTCACCGCGTGACGTCACTAATCCGCGTATCATCCGCACACGTTATTAATGACGCTGTAATTATCTTCTAACATGAGTCCTCGTTACACGTACGATTCTAAATACGTGTTTAAACATGATTTATCATAATTAAAACTTATGTGTAATTGTGATGGACGCGTTTTGCTCTTTCAAATCAAATCAAAAGTTATTTATTTACTTTGTGGTTTATGATAAAGTTGTTTCAGCTCCCGTTTGGGAAAATAACGAGCATCCTGCCTGACTGCCCTCTCAGCTCAGTTGGTAGTAGCTCTGCTTTCTGCGCCGTAGGTCGTGGGTTCGATTCCTACGAGTACAAATATTTGTGTGGTAACTGCAGATGTTTGTTCTCTGTCTGGGTGTTATGTTATATTCTAAATATAGATAGTGCAATTCACGAAGACGCGCCCCTCGCGGGGTGCAGGGAGTTTGCTCCGAGCGGCAGTCGCTAACCGTAGTCTATTCATTTTAGTGTGCGTGTGCACTCATAGGTAATTAGTGTGTACCGATAACACTCAAACATTGACGGAAGCTTGCACACATATACTATAAACGGTTAGGAGGAATAGTGGGGCGCGCCTTTGTGGATTGCACCTATTTTTTATTGTAAATACATATAGATATTTATTTACAATAAAAAATAGGTTTATAAGTCATTATCAGCTATCTGGTTCCATAAGTACAAGCTCTGCTTTGTTTGGGGCTAGATAGTAAGTGTTGTGTGAATAGTCTACAATATTTATTATTTATTTATTTGTTATTATTTATACGCAAATAGAATACAAAGGGCCCAATAAGAAGTATAGTAACGTAAAAGGCATCGTCTAATTCGCAATCTACACGTGTCTCGCCAATATTTCACAAAAGCTTCGTCGCCCACCTGAACTCGTAAAATATTTTGTGACACATTCTTTCTATAAATTCATCTGAGACACCTCCGTTATTCATACAACAGCTATAAACAAGTCAAGCGATACGTTGAATGCAGGCAAGTGACGTAAAACACACATGCATGACCGCGTGACGTCATTTGTCACTGTCATTCAGACGTAGGCATAAATCAGTCTGGCTGTTGTCGGTCCTATTTTTAGCGTCATTGATGAGTTACAAAGTTTGAAAATGAAGTTTAGGTACCAAAAATGCTACTAGGTATAGTTACAGTTTAATTTTAGCCTTACTAAAACGTATACTAAAATCCTTTTACCACATTGGTTTTAAAGAACCAGTGACACGATAAGAGAATAACAGTTTAACATCATCCCAACTTTATACATATTTCACACAACGACATCTAGCTCCTAACTAAACAACGAACTAAATTTTCAAAAATATTTAAAAGCCCCGGACGAGATTATGAATACCATGAACTTAAAAAAGTATTATTTTTAAAATAAAAAATCCACACTCCGATCATCAGATTTCAGAGCTAAGAGCCACAGACACATACCTAGTAAAGCCCCCAAAATTATAACACTCATCTTTTCGGTCAGGGGCTAAAAAAGTTATAGGCCTGCTCCCTAATACGCCACTTTTTCAGTCCTGTGCCAAATAAAAGTAAAGCAGAACAAATAAAAGGCAGAAAATAGAATCATAGTTTTATGTATGCAATTTTTTTATTGCAATTTTTCCATACCGGATAAGTTCTCAAGGCAATCTAAAAGAAACCATAAAAAGCTGAATACACAATCACCCGCAATTTCATGTCTCCCTATTTTATTACGTCATAAACAGGTTCTTGCCAGAAAACCTTGAAACTTTTAATATTTCTTAGGAGTTGGCATCTCTTTTAATTTCCTTTTTCACTTGGGATATTTTTTGGCACATCAATCTTGGTGGCGCGAGTAGGCTGCGGTAGCTTTATTAAATTTGTGAAGCGCAGGCTGTCATGTATTGGGTGACGTCACGTCTGAGATTAGTTTTAAGTCATGTCAGAACTGTGGTGGGTGTGTCACGTTAATTAGGCTTCCAGTTGGTGTTTTGTTTTCTGATATCAAGGTAAAGTATAACTGACAGCGAGATTAGATGACGCTTCAACTTTCGCTAAAGGTCTGTTCACATCTAGGCGATGACGATCTGTGAAACACTTTCAAATATCGCTGTCATATTATTTGACAGCGTTTCACTGATCACTACCGCAGAATGCGAAGCGGTGCCGCTTAGATGTGTGCAAAGCTTAAACAATGTTTTATTTTGAATCGTTCTATGTTTATATTGTAGAGTTGCGGTTGAACTGAACACATCTGTAGGAGCAAAAAGATACGTCACTCAAGATGTTATCAGAAAAATATATGTTTTGATCATAAAGCTTCATTTTTGAAATTATTTGAAAAACTTAGTTTTCGTCCGCGCATCAACAGGCGTGGTGTATCTTATATATTTTCCTGTGTATTCGGTTTGAGAATACAATAATTTAAAATTGGTTCAACTGATCGAGCCACAAACACATACATTTTGAAAAATCTAAACTTTTATCCTTTCGAATTATATAAAACACATCGTATTAATTACATGGTACTAAGCCTTTGAAAGTCATATTTATGGTTTAAGATTCTTTATTTCTCATAAAATTTTACAAATTACTTACTGACTTATAAATGCAGTGAGCTTACTTTATTAAATTGAGTAGGTATAGTAGGAACATACATGCTAACACAATAACATAATAAAAAAATGCAAACATGAAAAAAAAAGAGGTCTGCGTAACAGGTTTTCTTCTTCCACTCATCTCTATCATTCGTCATCTCAGTGCTCACTTCTTTCTTTCTCATGCCATCCGTGACGTTTATCCATCTTTTCTTTGATCTACCTCTTCTTCTATAAGCATATACACGCCAAGTTTTATCACACCAAGATCTCTATTATTATTCGGAGCGTCAAGGGTATTTCAGTGTTTACTATTACTTGAAGTGTTTCCATCAGAAGATTAATTTCAAGTCATGTCAAAACCAGGATGTGCCTTGCCATAATTACCCCCGTCTCGGATCATACGCATTAGTGTCACGTGGAGGAAACGTTTGATGTCAACGTATTTAGTAATGAAGCAACGGATTGTGGCAGTTAACTAGTTTTAGTAATGGATTTTGCAGTTCAAATAATATGTCATTAAGTGTAATTATGGCAAGCACAGGTAATCTAAGTATGGATTGTGCTAACCAGACTCTTTAGAGACTGGAAGAATCATGAAGGCCTCCATCACGCCCTTATATTTATAGATTTTTCTAAAACAGTCTATAAGTTGTACAATTAAAGAGTTATCCAAGAAGCTGGTGACCAAAGGCCTGGCGTTTATCTAGGACTCAAAATGAGCATAGCTATTTAAAGAGGTAACGTTGCTCGCCTTTTGAGCACTTTGCTTGCGGTCGGTGACTGAACTCTGTGGTGGAGAACAGAGTTAGTTATTTAAATCTCTGGTATAAGTATTGTTCTTTTAAAATGTAGTTTATTTTTCATATTAATTGGTTTTGTAAATAATGTTCATTCTGTAAAAAATAGGGGAATATTTCTAATATTTAACAACCCGTGATCAACTAAAATACCATCCACATCCAACTGTCAACAAATTCTCGTATTATAAAACCTAATCCATGGATACACGGTGGAAATCCCCAGTTATCTGCGGTTCTATCGGTGAATATTTAAATCAAGTACGGAGAGTAAAAAATGTGTTTTTATGGGTCCCCCTGACAATGTCGAAGCATGCAGATTGCAAGTACGTGATCTGTAAGTCAATGCCCGCAACCTGTGACTGACAAGCCGATTAGTGGCTTAGGGTGAAGCTTCCCGTAAACGCATTCAGTCGTAGTTTGCAGTTGACCATGCAGTTTCAACGTTAATTTTCATAATTGCACCTAAAGGGCATCATTGAGGGAAAGGTTGAAGGAAAACGAGGAAGAGGAAGGCCAAGAATAAGTAACATGAGCCAGATAAAAGAAATAGTCGCTGTCATGTCCTTTAAGGAAATCAAGGAGGCCGCATTCGAAAGACTTAATTGGAGAATACTGCATCAAAACCCTGACAAGAGCTAAGCTCTTAAATTTAAGAAGAAGATCTAAAGGGCAATTCCCACTTCATTTACAACATTTCGTCTACGAAAAGTTGTTTTCGTTTCGCCTAGTTGCATTGTTACATCTGGTTGATGTCATTATGAAATTTTAAAAATTAAACTTCCCCAAGTAGCCTAAAAAGCTCAAGTGGGAGTAGGCTGGCCATGTTAGCAGGATGCAACCTGAAAAGTGGGCAAACGTCACAACTCCTTGGATGCCTGAGGACGAAAGGCGACGGTGTGGCTAGCCAAAAAGAGGATGGCGAGACGATCTTGAAGTTTTGGAGAAAGATTGGTGATATCCAAGACCAATTGGTGATTGGGAGACCTTTGACGAGCAGTGGGACAGTTGAGGTTAAAAAAAAACTTCCTCAGGCTAATAATTCTTCAGGATGATGTCTAAGTTACAAGAAACAAGTTTACTCAGAACTAATAAACATAGTTGGTTACAGCTATGCCTAGCCTTTGAAACGGTATAATAAAAAAACTTTATTTGATTTTTGTTGTACACCTCGTATTGTGTTATCACATCAACATATAGTTATATATTCCTTGCCTTTCGGCCTTTGTACACAACGGACGTGTTGTTGTTCCTCGCTGTATTTGGAATTAACTGTTGGGACTTTGCCCCGAGTCTGTGGTTCGATTGGTGCTGCGCCCCTGGAGCCCCTTCACTTCGCGGAGACGCTGGTGGTGAGAGTTGCTTTTTTTGCTTTCGCGGGATCCGAACTGGCGTTCGTCGGCTTCTCGGCCGAGCGTTGGCCAACTGCACTAGGGAGTGCGTGAGCGACCGCGACGAAATTACCCTACGCAACCTTGTGTGCTACGCGAACCTACGCGCCTGCTACGAAACTTGCGGTGCTACAGCGGCTATCCAATTGCTCGCTATAAGCTTTGCTCGCTTCCTTGACTAGGCGCATACCTACTATAAAACCTAGTAATGCCATTAAATAGAACACCGCCTGTGAATGACTCGCCAGTATCTGCTTTTAAAACTCCATTAGCGCACTACGCCTCGGATCCCAATCTGGCTAACTCACCGGTGGCAGTACAAGACCATGGAATGAGTGCAGCATCGTCGCTATGCAATATACCTACGCGACTCATAAAGCGTAAACGAGAAGAGCTATCCAGACCTGAAATCCTGGACCTATTTTCACAGCTAAGAAACGAACAGGATACTAAGTTTTCTGCTATTTTAAGCTCTCTAAACGATGTCAAAGTGGCAATTAACACCTTGTCTAATAAGCATGACGAAGTGCTAAAAAGACTTGATACTCTTGAAGAGGAGAAAAAAAGTTCTGACAACAAGATTCAATTTTTGGAGAACAAAATTGAGCTCCTAGAACGTCAAGCTCGGTGCACGAGTGTAGAGATTCGGAATATTCCGCAGGCTACAAAAGAGTCAAAGGAAGCTCTTAAAACCATCTTGATCCAAACTGCTGAAGCCTTAAACGTCCCGCTTGACAGTGCGGAAATAAAGGACGTGTACAGACTCGGTACATATACAACCACTAAACCGATAATAGCCGATTTCACAACGGTTTTCACAAGAGATAAGTTCTTACGTTCGTTTAAGGATTTCAATAAAGCACACCAAGAAGCCAGATTAAGTACAGGGTGCTTAAGCACCACAAGCGATAGCGGCCCAAATAAGCCAATATACATATCGGAAAATCTAACCCCGAAGGAAAGGAAACTGTACTTCCTATATAGCAAGAGAGTTCAAGAAAAATAGTGATTACAACTTCTGTTGGACGTCGTTTGGGAAGATCTTACTTCGAAAATCGGAAGGATCTCCATTTGTAAGAATCACTTGTGAGAGCGATTTGGAGAAGTTAAAAAATAACCAGATGCAGCATTAGAGTCTGGTAACTTTGCCTATTAGTCTAGCTTACTGAGTTTCTTTTGTGAATAACTACCCAGGATAGGACCTCTTTTTTAGCTATTTCCCATATTATTCGTCTTAACCGTAGTCTTTTACTGGGAATACCTAGATGGCATATGCCTAGCTATATTACAATTACTTAACTTTATTGCTATTATGTACATAAATATATTTAAAAAAAACTACCTAATTATTACTTGCTTGTAAGTATTAACATGAATCTAATATATGTTATGCCTATGTTCTATTAAGCTCAAACAAACAAATACTTTTAGCCTAAGAAGCATAATGAAAAACGACATTTTAGGAATTAGTAATAGCGTTGATTCTGACATCAGCACCGGAAACTCCTATCTCGTTGATGATCCCGCGGCTCTAAATGCTGTGGTGCCTTGTACATCACACTCTATTAAGCTTATTTGTCAGAATATTCGCAGTGTGAATAAGAATCTGAATGAATTTTCCGTTTTTATAACTAGAACGAACATAGACTTCGATTTAATAATTCTAACGGAATGCTGGTTGAATAACACTGATTCTATCCCAAGTCTCAATAAATATACAACCTACAATACTCTTAACCACATTAACCAAAACAGTGGAGTCATTGCTTACGTTAAAAATAACATAGATAATGTAACTGTATTTGAACCGAAGTTTTGTGAAGCTGACTGTCTGGTGGTCAAAATTGGGCTGAATCATGCGTTTATATGTATATATAGGTCGCCTTCATTTAACGCAATTGACAATTTCCAAATCTCACTAGATAATCTGTTGTCAAGCCTCAAAGCAATTCCAAATATCTTTATACTAGGCGATATTAACATAGATATCTGTGATACTACCATTGATAGAAGAGCTGATGACTACCTGGATCTCCTCGCTACCCATGGTTTACTACCAAGCCATCACATTCCTACCCGTGAACAAAAATGCTATGACCACAGTATTGTTAGATCGATGACTCAAGTATCAACAGTAATATGCAGCCCCTCGGTAACTGATCACAGTAGTCTTTACCTCGCTATACCGATGGCTCAACCACTTAAACAAGTTACAAAACTATACACAAAAATAAACTATGAGAAAGCAACTGATCTTCTAGCTCAAGTTGACTGGACCTGTATATATGAACTAAAGGATCCTAACACCTTAACTGAAAAGTTTATTATTATTCTGTCCGATGTTATTACTAAATGTTCAACCACTCATGTAGTTCCAAATAGAAAGAAAATAATCCAACCTTGGCTTACCCCTGGTCTTTTGCGCTGCATGAGATTCAGGGACATACTTCATCGTCGCCATAAAAAATCACCATTGGACAAAGAGGCTGAATTAATATATAAACGGTATAGGAATTACTGTAACGCAATCTTACAGGACATAAAAAATAAATACGACTCAGCTGAATTACAAGACGCTAAAAACAACATTAAAAAAACCTGGAACGCTATAAGACGTATTGGTGGTCTCAACTCAAAGGCAAATGAATCCCATACTCAACTTCTAATGTTAAAACCGACAGATCGAGAATCTGTAAATCACATTAACGAGTACTTTGCTCAGGTTGGCCATAGCCTTGCAGGAAAAATATTAAACGACTTGAACTGCACTCAACAAACCCTGGTACAAAAATTTAAACCAAACAAAGTCCAATTAAGTTCCATGATGCTCCTTGACACCGATTTATTCGAAATAACCAAAATTGTAACATCGCTAAAAAGTACGTTTTCATCTGGTTGGGATGGTATCACTGCAATATTTTTTAAAAGATGCCTAAGCATTCTTGGCGGGCCATTAGTGTACATTTGTAATACCTGCCTCGCAATTGGAGTTTTCCCTAAAGTATTAAAACACTCTATTGTTGTGCCAATATTCAAAGCGGGAGAAAAAGATCAAGTGTCAAATTATCGTCCCATATCTTTGTTACCGACTCTAACTAAAATCCTCGAGAAGGTGCTAAACCGTCGCCTTGTCAGTTTCTTGGAAAGTCAGACCCTGCTCTCTGAAAATCAATTTGGATTTAGAAGCAAACTTTCTACCTCTGACGCTATCGAAAGCCTTGTAACTGAAATTACTAACAACTTGGATAAAGGACTGAAATGTGTTGGAGTTTTTCTTGATTTAGCCAAGGCTTTCGATACCGTCTCTATACCGCTACTGCTTTGTAAACTGGAATCCCTTGGAGTTCGTGGAGTCCCCTTCGAACTGTTTAGAAGTTACCTTAGCGATCGTACGCAGACAGTAAGGATTGGAAAGATACTTAGTGCTAAACAACCAACTGCTTTTGGTGTCCCTCAAGGGTCCGTCCTTGGGCCAACCCTTTTCTTAGTCTACCTTAACGGTTTATGCGACAGTATATTACCGAACGCTAAAATCGTATCTTTCGCTGATGATACTGCAATCATTTTCAAAGGTAAAACATGGGATGATGTGCAGAAAACCACTGAATATGGTATGCGAATAATTATTGAATGGCTTAACAACAACCTCCTCACACTAAACCTTCATAAAACAAAATACATTCCTTTCTCAATTTATAACAATAACAAACCCAATGATCACCTTTATATCAAAGCCCATACCTGTGCACTTCCCAACCCGAAAAACTGCGACTGCTATGCTCTCTCTGCCACTGACAATGTAAAGTATCTAGGACTAACAATCGATAGAAACTTAAACTGGAACAAACATATAAGTAATCTAAAATCTCGAATAAGAAAATTGATCCCAGTATATAAAAAAATTAGACACTTAAAAGAAAATAATATAAATAAAACTGTGTATTTCACCTTGTGCCAGAGTCTTTTAAGTTATGCCATTACTGCATGGGGTGGTACAGCAAAAACAAATATGTTAAGAATTGAGAGAACACAGCGGTCAATTTTAAAAGTTCTTTACTTTAAACCTTTTAGATTTCCAACAACCGAGCTGTATGGTGAAACTCAAGTGCTAAATGTACGCCAATTATTTATAAAAACGATTGTCCTAAAACAGCATCAATTTCCAGGTCGTATAGATAACACTGATGGTAGAAGAGCCCATGAGACTTTTACGGTCCCTGCATGTAAGACATTTTTTGCTCATCGTTTTTTCTCCTTTCTAGCGCCTTTTATTTACAATCGCATTAACAAAAAACTATTTATAAGGAAAAAATCTAAATTTAATTGTGCAAGATCGTTAGACACCTTCTTGCGTGAATTAAACTACTCTGAAACCGAAACTCTATTATCTATAACGAAATGAACAAGAAAAAAAAATTAAGTAGTTCTTTTATATTGTATACCTACCTACTTAATTATTCAGTTTATTTTATTTGCTGTAGCCCTACTTACCTATTATTATATAGTATCGATTGTATAAATTCTACGATAATGAGTGCCTCTTTTTTTTTACAAGAATTTTGTTATTTAGTACTTATGTCATATCTGTAAACTAAGTAGTCCTCTTATTATAATATGTTTTAGTTTAAGAATCAAGTACCTACCTGCGTTTGCCAACTTAGTGTACAATTGCTTGTTCAACACTTGTTTTATATTATGTTAAAGTAATTACCCTGCCGTAACACAGAGTAATCTAGCACGGAGGGTAAGATCTGTAACTATCAATTACATAACACATTAAGCTACATTGAAACAGCCCTTGCCCTAAGAGTTACAAGAAAGCTGTACTATTTATTAAGGAAATAAATTATGTTTATGTTTATGTTTATGTTTAAATATTGGTAGAAGTATTGGTAAAAGAAAAGGTGATTGAATGTGTGCATCTAGCGACGGACCTCTATGCAACTTGGCTACGGTTGCCAACACTTTGTAAGGAAACACTCTTTCTAACATTTCAATAATGCAAGTGAATAATAAAATATTTGAAATATATTGGTTGTATCAGGTAAGAGTGAGATTCGGCCAAAGTGAAAACCAGATAAGTAATAACAGAACTTACCAAACAATTTTAACCACAGATTTCTTCTAAAATAGGTAACTATGACGGCCTCTCAGCTCAGTTGGTAGTAGAGAAGTTCCTTCTGCGTCGAAGGGCGTGGGTTCGATACCCACCGAAAACAAATATTTTTGTCGTGAACACAGATGTTTGTTCTCTGTCTGGGTGTTGTATTGTATTCTAATTATGTATTTAAAAAGAAGTATTTAAGTATTATAGCAGGTATATGCACAAGCTCTGCTTAATTTGGGGCTAGATAGTGTTGTGTGGATTGTCCACAATATTTATTTGTTTATTTATTTTTAAGCTCGAGTTCGAAGAAGTTCTCGTAGGTCAATCCGTCTTCCTGGGTTACTATGTAAAACTACCATACCATCTCTCATTTCCTGATCATTAATTGAATAGTCAGGCAAATTTGTTCAGTGACAAGTATTAATTGAAATATATGATGGCGGCGCCATCTGTTGGGGTTTAATTAAGGAGCTAATGTACCGCCCTGGACGTGATTGATGAGATATGGATGTGAGCCTATTTGTCACAAAACGCGGTAAATAATTATTTTCGGTTTGTTTCGATCTAACTGACTGGTCGATTCAATTTAAAACGTCTACTGGCCAAAACTGGCAAACTCATCCCCCGCACTTGGTGTTCAGACTGGTTTCCGCAAGTAGTCCGCTGGCGGGCCCTTTTTGCGTGACGCTTGACACGTGTTGTTCGAACTTTTTTAGGTTCTACGACATGCCGGTTTCCTCACGATATTTTCCTTCTGTTCATTGAAATTTTTAAACAAAAAAACTTATTGGTACACGACTTGATCTGCACCCACGACCTTAGGATCGTAAAGCTACCACGAGACCACTCGTGCTCTAGCGATTGTATTGCCATAGTAATATAGACAAGCCTTTAAGCAGGTCGTGAGTTAGCGCAAGCCAAATTGTATCTCATTAAAGTGGCGTAGAGCCTATTTTACATTAAAAATAAATATACAGTTACACAGCCCTGACCCAGCCCTTCATACCTCAGTGACGTCAAGGCAGGTCACATCCTGTGACGTCATAACTCACGTCACGAACCCCGCATCCTGCCCATACGATGAGTTATGCTGCTCATGCATTTGCATGGAAGCTATGCCAATTTTGAAGGGGTGATGGAGTACTGGGATTTGCATGTAGGAGTTAGGACAATGGGTTTTAAGATTTATCTTGAATTGACTATCACTGTGACAAAGGATATTTGTTGGTAGACGTTCAATTACGTATAGGGCCAGGTCATATAGCTTCAAACTAAGAAAAACTTTTTTTTATATAAATAGCTAAGCTTTGGCTGCCATCACACCTGATGGAAAGTGAGGATGCAACCCAAGATGGAGCATGCTTAACCATAATCCACCTGTTCACTCTTGTCCTGAAAACTCTTAAATTATATATGGTATGGGGACCAAACCACTGAAAAATAAATTAATATACAAAAAAAACACAACTCACTTCTCGAGATTGTTTCTCCATAATACCCATAAATTGCAGAATACCACTAAGACGTTTTTCTATCTTAGCTACAAAATAATTATGATCAACAAAAAAGTTCATCAAGGAAGGCAACGCAACGGCAGCGCTCTTGATGTTGTTGGTGTCTATGAGCGACGGCGACCGTTGACCATCAGGTGGGCCGTAAACTCGTTTGTCTATGTCTATGATATGAATGATAAAAAATATACTCTGCTCTGAGGGTGTCAAGGCTGTACATTGAAAAATACTAAATTGTTCCACAATCTCTGAAGTATTATCCCATTATATAATAACCTAGTTTTATTTATATCCGATATGATTAAGCTCAGTTCAAATAAACCAGTACTTTCACGGTAAATTAGCAGGCGCCACCTCTATTAAGATGCGATGAACCGCCTAATCCTTGGAGTAGAACGTCTTGCAAGTAACGAAGACAAATTAAGCTTAACGCTAAGAGTGGTTGAGATAGTATAAAAGCAATATTTTAGGTGTGAACCGTAAGCAATCCCGTTAGTAAACAAAAAAAAAAGTTCCCGTAACTTTTACGGTATAAAAGTATTCTATGACCGTTTCCTGGTTTTAAACTACCTCCTCACTAGTTTTCAGTCAAATCGGTTCAGCTGTTCTCGAGGTATAGATAGTGTAACTAAAATGACTTTTTTTAATATAAATACATAATATAAGATTACATTTCGTAGGCAGATGGATTTCGTAGTGACCCGCGTAGCAACGTAGCAGACTGTAGCAATATTCCGAGGTCAATAAAAATCCACTTTGCTATGTACCAAATAAACGGAAAACGTTTGAAATTCGAACGCTTTCCGTATTTTGTTTCATAGTTTTGAAGGTATTTTGTTTTTGTTCTCAGACTCTAAGCTAAGAGTTTTATGAAATCGGGAATTGAAATTTTATGGAACATTCAAAAGATCCAACTTAGATTAATTTACTTAACTAACAGTAGATATACCTACAGTGATGGAATAATTAGTAATTTATTTCACCAATCGTGATCCGTAGTGCTAACAGACGTCCGTAAGTTTTAGAGAATAAGCACTACCTAAATGAAAAGTCCTAGTTTTTCACCATGGCTTAGTCGTCATCTCTCTTCGGCTCACCTGCTTTGAAGTGCTGGGATTACAAGCTGAGACATTAGTAGAGATTATTCATACGAGTTAATGATGCTGGAAAACGTGTGGGCGGAAAACTGAGCATTAGGAACGTACAGTGTACAGAATTTAGGAAATTATACCAAAATTATGATCGAAAAAGGTAGCTCGTATATAATGTGATGATTTTTTTATATGAGTGACTGTTTTCATTTCATGTACGTACATTTTAATCCGAATGATGGCAGGTTTGTCGAAATATATTTAAAAATTCTTAAACTTCATATCAAAAATGACTACCATAATGATCAACCACTCACGTCACGGTTTGTTCCGTGGTACACTACCTACGTAAATTTGTTTTATCTCATTAAAAAACTACAACTGCAAAAACTAACGTAAACAGCTGTTTTATTTTGTGCTTTATCTTACCAAACTGGGTCATCAAAATAGTTTAGATAATGAAAAATACTGAAATTAAAGTAGGTAACTAGGTACATACGTACTAGGTCTCTATACTCACCTACGTATACCTAGGTAGCTAGAAACTGCTATCTATTTGGAAAATTCTTACCAGGGTAAGAATTGGTTCAATCACTCATTACTTTGCTGATTTGTATTTCTATAGGTAGATTGGTACCTATTAAGTTAATAGGGAAGCACAATCAATACCTACCTACCATGTGAAAACGTTTCGAGTAAATTTGGAATCAGCGCCATCTATTGATGGTGAATTTGACTTTCGAATAGTTCCACTAAATGCCGCGACAAAGCGCTTTTGTGCGAGGTTCTTGCTATGTTAGGTGCCAGCAATTGAGTTCAGCCAAGTGTCGATAGATGGCGCTAATGCCAAACCAAGGAATAAAGCTGCTTGCTCATCAAAGTGGAGCTAGAAGAATAAAATATGAATAATGTAACAATATTTTGATCGCAAATATTTAAATAATAGTTGAGAAAAGTAATTCAACGTTGTGTACGTAACTCTTAGGCAATAATCAATTCTAGCATCAGCTTCTAACATCATTTTAGAAGTGTCAAAGCGGTCCTTGCGATTCAAGCTAAAAAGTGATTTTCTAAATTTTGTCTTTGGTTTCATGAGGATGACTAATTGATAAAGGAATTCGTATTAACACTCGGTTGCAAGTGCTGTCAGCGCGCTGCTTTTAAAAACGGGTCTATGAATTAGACACAGAAACGGAATTACCCCGGAACAGAACCGGAAGTAATTTCATTGTAAGATTGCATTAATCTTCCTCTTTTCTTAGAACGAACGTGAGTGCTCTCTAGACTTATTGATGTATTATATTTTTTATAAGAAATTCTTTATTGGAAATTTCATAATAAAGCTATAG
This sequence comes from Thera britannica, assembly GCA_939531255.2. Classification (NCBI taxonomy): domain Eukaryota; kingdom Metazoa; phylum Arthropoda; class Insecta; order Lepidoptera; family Geometridae; genus Thera; species Thera britannica. The sequence continues at coordinate 6,519,486 of OW618050.2, read as the reverse complement.
GAATACCTATTACCTACCAACTTATGTGTACCTAACATTTTATTTAGCTGGAGTTATTTACTTATATTTCTTACGATTTTTCTTCGTCAGGAAAATTAAATGTTACTTTTTTGTACTGCTTATTATCATCAAATCAAATACCATTTATTATTGCCACATTTACACGAAATATTTTAATGTTTTTGATAGATTTTAAAGTTTATTCAATTAACTATGTTATAAGTACTTAAGGATTAGTACTAAGTTGTAGTAGCATGGTGCACCAACAAAGTTAACCACAGCCGCAGTGGAATTAAGCAGTTACATGCAAGTCCTCAAACTTTGCAGGAAAATGAGCTAAACGTACCGTTTTATTTCTTATATTTGCAATTCAATGACTGCTTTATAACTTTAGTCTTCATTTCATTTCATTCATTTCATTCGTTTATTTGCTTAAAAACATGGTATGGGAAAGTATACATAGATGTCAAAAGTGTATTAGTGTATCACATATTTTTACCATTTCGGTGTGCAAAAATTAAATTTTAGGGAAGTTACATACATTATAATAATATTAAAATTGTCAAAAATATAATTGTAGGCATGTCAAATCAAAATTAATTAAGTACTTAAATCTATACAAAAATAGTAATATGAAGTCGACATGTCAAATTGTTTCAAATATTACATTATCTGGGAAGTTTTAATAGTTGTAAAAACGACACGAACCCTTTTTTAGAAATTCTGCAATAGTGTAAAAGCTTTCTTCTATTAACCAATTTTCCAACTCAGCACAAAACTTATTATAAGGGAGATCAATTATGTTTTTTGGTAAGGAGTTATAAATCAGAGGGGCCATGTAAACACAATTTTTCCTAAATGTTTCCAGCTTAGGCACTGGCATTTTAAGCTGAACAATTGTTGCAACTCTCTTGTTTGAGTTGCAATTGGCTTCAAACAGATTGCCATTTTGTTTTATAAATTTTGCAACTTCGTATATGTACAAGCATGGGACTGTTAAAAGTTTTTGACCTCTAAATATTGGTTTACAGGATTCAGTCCATCTCAAACCAAATACTGCACGAACACATTTCTTTTGGGCCACAAAGACTCTCAGTATATCAGTGGAATTACCCCAAACTACAAACTTCAACCCCATTCCTCTAAAAAAAAGAAACATTGACGACCTATAATGAAAATTGTGTTAAGTCTCGTACCATACTACTAGGTGACTCATACATGTTGGAATTGCAGGTATTGCTGCAGTAAAAATCTTAAAATATACATTAGCACTTAAGGGGCCGGCGGAGGGTGAATTTTCATACAAACGTAATACCAAAATGATTACTAATTTAAGCAGATTTTCACTATATTATTGTAATAATTGTATCTGTATAGTATTTATCTAGGTTCCTGAACAGTTTTAATTTTAAATTACTTACCTCAAATTAAATTACCGCCAATCACATTTTGCAATGAAAAAATGTGTAAAATGCGATTGGTGTTTATTTCATTTGAGGTAAGTAATTTAAAATAAAAACTGTTCAGGAACCTAGATAAATACTATACGAATACCGTTATTACAATAACATAGTGAAAATCTGCTTAAACTAGTTATAATTTTGGTATTACGTTTGTATGAAAATTCGCCCTCCACCGGCCTCTTAAGCCTTGCGCACATCTAGGCGATGGCGTTGGCGATCAGTTTCAGCATAGAATTTTGCATACATCCGCACACACTGTCGCAATCTTTGACAGTGCAGCAATACTAGACAACGATGCACTGATCGGCATTGCAGGTAATGTAGATATGCGCAAGGCTTTATATGTTTAGTAGGTAGATACTTTGTATAATACCGGACTACAGCCTTGCGCAAACATACCCATTCTGCGGTGGCGATCAGTGAAACGATGTCAAATATCGCTGTCACATTTGACCGCGTTTCACCACCACACAACGCTTAGATATGTACAAGGCAATTTTAATCTTGCGACGTGTAAGAGACATATTTTTTTTTTATTGAAATCCTTCATGTATGTTATTTTTAGGTACCTACCTAATAAAATAGTCTTCGGTATTTGGAGGCAGATGTCCTCGTACTGACCGAAAACCTCACGGTATCCTGTGGGTGTTTGGTATCACAACTACATAATGTATGTGAACAAAGATGCAGTCTTTTGGGGCATAGTCTATTCTTATAACCCAGGTGAGATTACTTCGTCAGTGAACGCACATGTGACATTGAGAATAAAGGTTATTGCACTGCTCGTCGCCTATAAATCTCTATTAAACTTCCCAACTTTTCTAATCTCTATAACTATCTTGACGTTATTACTCTCTGAGGTTATAAACTCAGCCCTCGGCATTGCAAATTGCTGAACGTCTGACGTTTGCATTCCGAACGTTCACAATCAAATCCGAATAGTAACAATGTCTACGGAAGCACATGACTTGTGTTCATTGTCTGTTGTACAGTAAGATCTATTCGGATTGAGTGAAACTTTATTTAACACTCAACGGAAAAAAGGGTTGATATTAGTTTCAGGCCTTTGTAACAAATAATGTGGACATCCACACAACACTATCTAGCCCCATATAAAGCAGAGTTATATGGGAACCAAATACCTGATATAATACCGACATATTTTTTTGTAAATACATATTATAACACTCAGAAGCCAGAACAAACATTTCGAGCCGAAAACCTACGGCGCAGAAGGCAGAGCTGATAATTATGACAATGGAGTCGCCGTATGTGTATATGACTGACTGTCTGTGGCCTTGTTGTTATAACATTGGTAGGGGGTTTTAATGAAGAAGTAGGGGGGTAAGATTAACGAGTAAATTTTTGAAAAATTTACTCGTTACTCTTACCATTTCGATACGCTCGATGTATTTTCATACGCATCTTATAAAAATATTTTTTTTAAAAGACATTAACTTCAAATATTGGATAATTCACTATTGTATTGACTTTGCATTGTGTGCATGTTTGTCTATGTACGAGTAGATACCATACCTGATATTTACTGTTGGCTTCATACGCAGTGATCGCGTGTAGAAAAAACGCAAAGGTACCAATTAGGTACACCTATTTCATAGTTAGTAATAGGTACCTACGTAGTCGTTAATGCAATAGCCTCTGCTATGCCTACCGCTACTTATAACTTGGTTTTGGTATTAGAATTTTAGTAGTACGCCAATTTTGATGCATCTGTCTACCCACTTTTAAATACTCAAAAAATCTTACGTACTAAACGATCTCATATGATGTCGAGTATGCTTGCTGAGGTTATTTGAAGCTGGCGGTGATTTCTCATTATAAAAAGTCAGTGCTTGATTTCAAATAAATCCTTCAGCAATTCCATTAAGTTAACCTCAACAATGGACAAGCGCTTAGCACCTGCGTTTATTAACCGAGGCATCTGCGGATTGCGGCGCGTCTGATGCCGTTTGCGTTCCAATTGTACGGAGCATGACGTGGAATAGAACAGCCTAGGTAGAAGTGAAACTCACAGCGCTGAGATTTATTTTTTAATAATTTTAGAATAATATTTTTATTTTGAGTACAAAACTAGGATGCATTCGCAAAGCTGGATGATATTCTAAAATCAATTGCTACTTCACAATGTGCTACAAAAATGCAAGCTACAACCAATGTGTTGTCCATGACTTATGACGCCGATGGTCTAAACAATGTGAGTTGTACAAAAAGCCATGGAGTGTCGAGCATGAACGCTCCATGGCTTTCAGCTCATGTACAACTACATCATAATCGAGTTCCGAACTCCGAAAGACGTCGGAGATCTGATTACGGAACCCAAATGCAGTTGAGCAGTACAATTTGCAAGACGTGCTGGTGATGACGGAGGTGAATTAAGATCACTACCAAAATGGTGGCCAAGAACCGGATCTAGACTGACACAGGATCGAGGTAGATGGCATAAACTGAAGGCCCATACCCAGTAGTGGGTTAAGCCGGGTTGTGAATGATGATGATGGTACACAATTATGCAAAATCAGCAGGTGAAAGACCAGAGACTCAAAGTCAGTTTATATTCGTCGTTGTTGATAAATATAGTATAAAATACCTACTATATACGAGTAGTTATAAGCTTACCAGTAAAAAAACTGATAGTACTAGCTTTTGATCAAGAGACAGATCTGTCCAATCCAACATAATATTGTAAGGGGTACTTTATTTACGATGCCAGATGAAACATCCATTGTAAAGTCTGTGGATACGTAGATTAGGACTCATAGTTTTTCCCTGGAAAATGTAGAAGATTAACATCGCAGCAGACTTCTTTACGATGATGATGTTGACGAGAACTAGGAAATCGCGGGAGTTTCACTTCTAGTCAAGCGGATATTCTATGTCAATAGTACGGCTCCGCAATTAGATCCCAGCCATTGTTTCCCTTTCTGTTACCAATTCCAGTTTCAATTCGGAGGCAACTGCATTCTCCTGCAACCGCTTCGAACGCTCGCCTTGAATTAACTGAAGTTATGATTTGTGAACGAAGCATTTCTATGGGAGAAAGGGAGTGCATGGAAATTGTTCTTTTGTTCACCTATTTTCAGAAATTACCTGAGTATTGTTAAGCTTTTTTATGAGCATCGTAAAGTTTGTGAGTTTGAAATAGGTAACTCATTAAAAATAATACGATGGAGTAATTTTCAGGCCTTGTGTGACCTGTAATGCAGGTTCTACAGAACCTACTTCAGCTTTCATAATGTTGGCATACCTATCGTGCGTGAACAGTTATTGACATTACGTTCCTAGAGGCCTGCGCTCACCTAGGTCGCTGGCGATGGCGATCAGATGAAACGCTGTCAAATATGACAGCTATATTTAACAACGTTTTAAGGGATCGCCGTCACCATCGCCTAGACATGCGCAAGCTTTAAATAGCTTCAGTAATTAACAATCATTTTTGTGACTAAATACTTATATTTCAAATTTCTTCATTTTTTTGTATATCTCTATATTATGTATCTGGTCTCTATATTTTGGTATATCTGGCAGATTTGATTAGATTCCAGTCGTGATACAAAATAAGAAAAACGTTAGTACGTACGTAAAAAGTACGTAAACATATTATTTTGCAAATTAATAAGTGAACCCATCATAATGGAAGCAACTTAATCAAACCTTCTAAATACATGAAGCCTAAAGTCTAGAGTTTTGCTTTCACAATATTATTTTGCACGCAATAATAGCACTTATAACCATGTTGACCGTGTGCCGAAATAAAATATTTGCATGTTCCGTGTGTGTTGTAGGTATACGTAAAAACAAAATTATTCCCAGTTTTTGGAATGTTAGTATGCAGGACTCGCACCGGACACTCGTTACAAACTCATTTTGGCAAAGTTTTGCCTGTGTCGCAGTATTTACATAAAACCCCAACGCTGCCTGCTACAAAACGGAAACAAAAACTCTTACTATTCATATTACGGCTTATACAAGTGCATACTACATTTAGGTGTAGGTCAATAACACATTCAGATAATTTTATAAAGATAACCTATTTTTTAATGACTCAGAGTTCCAGTGTTGTTTGTTTTATGTTATTGAATAGTGTTAGAATTCGTTTTTGAGTACTTACTAAAGTAGAACATACAAACCTGACTCTAGAACATACATACCTAATATATAATTATCATCTTGTGGCACCTACTTTTCATCCTACTGTATCAGTATTTTTTTTTTTCAAGTAAAATAAATGCATTATTTAATTTAAGCATGAATTGCCAATAAACGATGTAAATAATTAAATATGATTTTTGTTTTTTTTATACATCTATAGCTGTTGCAACAAGTATCTGGCCCGACTGATGTCAAGGAGTAACGATATAACAAAGCATTGCCTTGCAGGTCACACATGTCAGAAACGTACCCTACGATGCCCTGCGTCTATGAACTTGAGGAACACAGATGTCCAGCCTCACGTACCAATCATTTCAAAGCACCCTCACCCATAGCAATGCTGCTTCACGGCAGAAATAGGAATGGTGGTGGCTTCCCCGGAGGAGCCCTCCGTAAAAGCTCAACTACTACACGTTATATACGAGCGTAACTTGTCGCAGAATATGGATACATTTTGTCTTCCGCTATCATACAAACGTTAATTTAAGCTTATCGCAATTTGCATTAAATTAACACAAAATAACCGTTTCAAATACAACGTGACCGAGTATTAATTCGCGTTAAATCAGAATGTGAGTGTTTCTGCAATTAATAGCGGCCCGCTATCGGCGCACACTGGCACACTACGTTATGTTTGTAAGCAACCATGTACCATGCCAATACAAGCGTATAGAATAGAAACTTACTTGTTCCAAAGTAATAACAGCTAAGATTTTTATTATGTCCCAAAAGTTAAGAGCCGAGCGGGGTTTGAAACTCGCCTCTTAACTTTTGGGACATTAAAAAAATCTTTATGATTTCCTTAAGTGTAGTAAACACTATACAATCAATATAAAGCTTTGATAAAGTTAATAATTAAAAAAATATATTTCAAATGTCTTTGATTTTGACTTGCTTTGTTAATTTTATTTAATCTTTTATAACTTATTAATTATAGATTAAGTCGAATCATTTCATACCACCGCCACCGATTTCATGGCCAACAAACAATCTAAGAAAAGCTTGTTTTTATTTGAAGTCTGTTAAAAATACACTTCATGTCAAGAAATCAGACAGGTCGGGATAGCACGTTATGTGCGATGAACATCACGTCCCTATCTCGTCCGAGGTCACGTATTTATTTATTAAAGTACCACTTCTATACACTAGAATCATTACATTTTACGTGTAACACATAAATAACGGACACTAAGCTGATTAGCATTAAACCACGACATCCACCGAATTACCCTAAAATCTGTTAACAAATGGTAGCTTTGCATAATTGAATGAGACCAACGCAAACTCCCGCATATGGAATTGAATGACCCGAAAATATTCCAATTTTTTAACCAATTACAAAACGTACCGTGAAATGTGTCGTTAGATCGAACATTTGATTTCAATGTTTGCCGCACGAGACAAATCGTTTGAATTCTTTATTGATATGAATTGCAAACACAGAACACAGTCTCGTCATGAATTCTTTATTTTGTTTGACTTCTTACTTGCTTTCGGTTTTCGGTTGTGATTTTAAGGTGTTATGTAACAAACATTGATCTTATTTTTCCTAGATTTTTTTATGTTTTATGCAAGCAGCTTAATGGAACAAGCATATAGCCCACCTGAAGTTAAGCTAATGTAAAAACTTCTTACACGTTTTGCCTAATTTTTACTTTTATGTCCTGTACTGTATTTTTGTGTGGTGAACAATAAAGAGTTATCTATCTATCGATCTATCTTAAGTGGTAACCATCACTTATACAAAGGATTTCTCATATGTCACGCACGTCAAGAACGGGCCCTACGATGCCCTACCATCAACTTGAGGCATACAGATGTTCAGCCTCACGTGCCAGTAATTTCACCGGCACTACACCCTTCAAACCGAAATACAGCGATGCTGCTTCACAGCTGAAATAGGCACGGTGGCTACATAAATGTAAATGTAATAGACTAATCTTCGCACAAAGTTCAAAGATAATAATATTAGGCTGGTAATATTGTGTGGTGCTACGAAATGTTCGCTGCGAGAGCGCTACGAGATCTCTACGAAAATTGCTACGACTGTCTACAGGATTATGATAATGTTATGAAATCTACGCTCATGCTAAATAGTCTTCATTTAGAAAGATACTAGCGGCTGCCCGCGGCTTCGTTCGCCTCTTTCCAGTTACTTTTTAGGGCTAAAAAGTATCCTATTGCCGTCTCCAGGTTTTAAGCCACTTCAGCAACCAAATGTTTTACGCGTACATATACATTTAATTTACGTGGTATTTAAGCCACAATCTTATCGCCTGCACAATTTGAACGCGCGGCTTCGGATTATTATTGATTGTAGTCATATTGCGGCAATTATGTACTGCGATACCGTCCAATAAGTCAACGTACTGTGGGAATCCATTTAAATTAATTTAAAAAACACGTTACTTTGAAGTTAATAATCATCATTACCAATCTACAGGGTGGTTTTTTGAGAAGGGTAGTGATGGCCAAGACCGAAACCACGAGATTTAAGGAAAAGTCGTGAAAGGAATTGATTTATAGGAAAACAATGAGTTCTGCATATTTGGATATAAATTAAAAGATTAAAAAAAAAAAGTTGTCTTATAAGTTGTGGGCATGACTCTTTTCGCGATTTTTCTATAACTCTCGTGGTTTTGGTCTTAGTTATCACCGCCCTTGACAAAAAACCCCACCCTGTATATTAGTCCACTGGGCGTAGGTTACCTCCAAGACGCATTACTCGTCTGTGAACTGATAAAGCCCAACCTATCTCCTTATTACCCAAAGGTTAGCTGGTAGATAATGCTATCAAGCATTAAGTTCGCCTGTGTACAGTACTTTTAATTTGTGCAATAAATAATTTTCTATCTATTTCTATCTATAAAGGGATACTTAAAATAGTTATATAAAATGCTTTGACTTTATTATCCGAGTATTTAGAAGTAAGTGAAAAACAGAAACGACAGCAACACAAGTTATTTTCAGTTATAGTCACGACAGAAACATAAGTGTTCAATTTCGTTTTCTCGGACTTGCAGTGTGACTGTGCAGTTATTAAAAGTTCAAGCATTGGTCAAAAGTTGTGCCGTTTATAGAAATACTTTAACTTTACAAACTAGAAAATGTTCAAGTACTTTCATCGCTGACCGTACATGATGCAAAACTCGAAAAGCTGTAGTAAAAAGGCTCTTCGTTTAAATGTTAATTAAAAAGACGTATACGTTTGATTTTAGCAATTATAAAAGTTTCAGGTTACAAACCTATATAAAAATAAATTAAAATTGCAGTTTTGAGAAACTGCATAATTTGTCCAAAGCAAACACAAACGAAATAATACAGGGTTAACGTCAACCGACTTATTGGACAGTAGTTTGGTTTCATTACAGTCACGACAGAGGGCGCTTCCGCGTCGAGTCGTCGCCACAAAAACTGAGCAATTTTCTGATAGACATCTGACACGAAAATAGTTACTTTTGACATGCCATTTATACTTCCATTTGTCAAAATACGTGGTGTCGGTTGCAATTGCGTGGCTGGAGATAACCAAGTTAATAACTGTGATTGTATTGTATTAACTAGTAAATTATTTAGTGAAGCTTAAAAGTAAAATTACATTTATTCAATTACAAGGATAATTTAGAAACTAACTAACTTGGAAATAAGAACGCTAACTCTTCTGCAGGTCATGCCTAAGCACTTTCATAAATAAATGTCTATCGCAATATCTAAAATGAAAAATTAAATCAAATCTAATAACGGTTAGGTCCAAAATTTTACGTAAATTCAATTTGAGCAAGTGATTCTTTAAAATTGTTTTTAGATGAAAAATTACCTTGAATCTAAATATTATTCACCTCTTTAAACATATAAGTCGTTTAAGTTACATTATTTATAACTAAAGAGCGGCTTAACTGATTGGGCTGAATAACTTAGAAGCAGGAAACGGACACAAAATACTTATTAACCCGAAACAGTAAAGGGTACGGGGAGAGCAAAGCCGCGGGCGACCACTAGTTATTTGATAAAACGTACTTACTTATGCGTCTTTCTTTCTTTCAGATGTCGAGTGAAGAAACTTATATCGACCTAAAGCGGTATGTACTAGTAGTGTTCGAAGTCGAAGAAAATTGCTCATGCATTATTAGCAGCGAAAAGTACCGGTTCGGTATCGCACGCCGTAAACTGTAATTTCACAGCCGTTTCAGTATACCTGCATCGAATCAAATGCAATTATAATAAAGCATTTGAATACGTAGGCATAGCCTTTTACTATAGGTAATGTGCACTATGGTAGACCATTATATCTAACTAGTAAAATTTCCGCGACTTCGTTTGTATAGTGAAATTTTTTCCGTTGCATCTTTTTTATTAGATCCCCTTTGTCAATTTATTTGAGGACCTATAGCAGGAGTTGATTGTACGTTTTATTGACAGAGTGTAGTATGTTGTACATGCAATTTTTATAAGGAAAGTAGCGGCTGCCCCCGGCTTCTCTCGCTCCGTTCCCGTTTCCATTACTTTTTCGAGATAAAAGTAGCCTATGTCCGTTTTCTGGGTTTATAAATTTTAGCCCCCATAAATTTTCAGCTAATTCGTTTCAACCGTTCTTGAGTTGTAAGTAGTGTAAATTACACGACTTTCTTTTATATAAAGAAAGACAAGAAGTCCGCTTTATATCAGGTTGGGGCGCTCAACACTATCCCGTACAAATATTGGTGTAATAGTATATCAAACCACACGCAGTAAAAAAACTTATCACCGACTCTTGCAAGGCCCTTAAAGTACAAAATATTAATCCTACGCATTGTCTTACATTTCTCTAAACAATTTTATCGTACGAACATATTCTAACAAAGAGCTTAGACTTTACCAAATAATAATTGGAAGGGGTATAAGATTAGTTACAGTTACATAGAGTTTAATACATTCAACCCCTTCTACGAGAAGATTAAGGTGTCTACACACCCTTAACACTTTAATTAAAACAATAATTACAGGGCAACAGTACTAATTCCGTATCAGTTGTTCTTGAGGGCTCTTTGTGTCCGTTCGTGTGAGTCTCAAAGCGAACAACAGGGGGGCACTTTTGTGTGGGTGTTGCTACACTTCAAGCGATAACTTGTCACTAACGTGTAAGAAGTTTTTACTTTAGTGCGTTGTGTTTACAGGTCACATCTTGAGTAAGTTATTTGATCATCACCATCATCTGCCCTGCACCATCATCTGCCCTGCTCTCATTATGTGGGGTCAGCACAAAATGTTTTCTCTTCCATTCTCCCCTCTCAGTCGGCATTGTATTCACTCCATTTCTATCCATCATCATCGTCTTCCTGCCCTTATTTTACACTAAGTGAGGTTGGCATAACAGGTTTTCTTCTTCCACTCACCTCTATCATTCGTCATCTCAGTGCTTTTTTTCCATTCATTTTATCTTAACTCATGCCTCAGTAAGAGAAATAATATACCACAATATAGCTGGAATCATATAAGATCGTTGTTTCAATTTTTGCCTTCAGTTTCTTTCCGCTGAGCAACTTTTTATCGCCAGTATTGAGCCCGACCTTATGTGCCAATCGATGGCGTGGAAAAGCTTTATCGATTTTAAACTATGTACCTTTATGTTGCAGTTTGTTAAACTTATATTGTTATTGGCTAAAGCATTTCGTTTCTTGAGAACCCTTTGTGTCGAAACGGTGGAGTTCTCTCGAGTGTGCTATCGTTTTGGTGTTTCGATTGGACCAATATTTTGTGTCGTTTGTCCAAAAAGAGCATCTTTGTTTTCCTTTTCTATGAGCATTGTCTGGTTTACTTAGTTGATTTTAAGATATTCAAAGGCCTAAGAAAGCATTAAAAATGTAGGCATGAGTTATTTGACTTTATAGATGGACGCAGGGAAGTGCATCGTAGGGTATACGTTCCTGGCGTGTGTGACCTACGAGGCAATGCTATGTCGTATGCGATGGTTACCACCTAACATCAGCTTCATATTGTTTTATCAGCTAGTTGCATAAAAAAAGTGAGTATTTGAGTCATTTTTTTTTGGCGAGCGGGTAGTCAGTGTTTGGTAGATACGTGACAGGTTTCAAGACCATCCTTTCGTCTTCTATTCACTTCTTCAAGAATAAGTAACTTTTCTGCAATAAGAAAAATGACATTTTTAATTCAATTTATTTAGCCCGTGGTTTTGTGGTGAGTTAATTTGAAAAATAACCTTTGTCATTGACCTTTGACAGGTGTGCAAAGTTTGAATCAAATCTGATCGTTCAAAGTCGGACAAATTCGAGCTCAAAGGGGTCGGTTACATACATACAAGCAAACATACATACAGGTGAAGTTAATAAAAGCGTTATAAAAACTCTAAAGTATATAGCAAATAATTCAAAATGCGGATCCAAAACTATTTTATAAAACTGCAAAAGAGTAATTGTCATAAACTTAATAACACCACGATTGTACCGTAATAGAATTTTAATCTAAAATGTTTTATCACGGTATAATCGAGCTAACAGCCGTCACAGTCGCGAAATCTACAATACCTTTATAAGCCGTCGCAACGACCTTAACATTTAATTACTTGCCCCATAACTGGCGTGATTGCATTCCCTGCAACTGACGTACCAGTTTATTATTTTGCCAATTTGAAACTATATTAATACCTATAAAACTGGGGTGTGGCTAAACTCCGGCTTTGAATTTTGCCGTTTGATTGTATTTTTGTCGTAGTTCGAGCAGTTAGTAACTTCAAAAAATCTCTGCGTGAGATTAAAAATATTGATCACATGAACATGAAAATCCTGATTTAAAAGATCATTGCTCTTTACAATTTTTATCTTGATCACAGTTTTCAGACAAACAAATGACGCACTATATTCATAATGTTTTTAAAACAACGTGCTTAGAACAAAACCAGAAACCTGATAAGTTAAGGCTTTCGAAATCAAAGTATTTTTTTGTTTAAAGCTTTTTAATTTGCTTTATTATTTATATTTCTAAACTTTTATATCTATCAATTTAACACAAAGACTTCGACAAGACGTCGACCCTTAAGCGTATCTTATTAGGTGCTGAAGTCTTGTCGCATAGTCTCTCCTGCACAAATCCCTTTAACTCGTCCGACTTTGTTATCTTATTCACTTACGAAGTTTTCTATGCCCCATGAACTCGCGCGAACTCGGTTTCAATAATGGCAAGAGTGTAACAGACGTCAAACTTTGTCCAACTCAGCCCCGTTGCTGGGGAATTATGACGAAAATCGTTGAGCACTTCTAAATGCTACTTACAAGGAGCGAGTTCTTCACACCGCTGATATTATAATCGAAAAAAGCGTGTCAAGAGTTTAAAATTTGAGCAAATGTGGGAAAATGATTTGAAGGTTGCTATCTACCTTCGTCTATATCTATCGTCTATCCTTACTTTGACTACCTTCACAGCTCAGTAGGCCTACCACAAACTCTGTCTGGCTCTGTCTCGGGCTCTGGTTTTGAGTCACTTGTGTATTAACTGTGTGTGTTGACGTTTCAACGTAGGACTTATTTAGTCAACACTCACACAGACTCAAAAACAGAACCAGAGACCGAGCCAGACAGAGTTTGTGGTAGACCTACAGTTGGTAGTTAGCTCTACCTTCTGCGCTGGAGGGCGTGCGTTCGATCCCCACCGAGAAAAATATTTGTGTGGGGAACGTAGATGTTTGTTCTCTGTCTGGATGCTATATTGTATTTAAAAAAAATAGGTTTACAAGTATTATATCAGCTATTTGGTTCCCATAGTACAAGCTCTGCTTATTTGGGGCTCGATAGTGTGGGTTGTCCGCATTATTTATTTATCTAAGTTTTAAGTAAGCGAGGTTTTTATATTTAAAAACTAGTTGCTATAATAGTAATGTTAAACTTAATAGTCACAAAAGTTTGCTTGTTAAATTACCACTGTGGCTAAATTGTATACTCTCCTTTCATTCATAATTCCAATATATTACAGACACGGGTATTTATTGTGTGTCACCATAGTTTTAATTTCCTGACGTTTCTCTTGTCACTGTCATGTCAACAAATAAAAATAACATCAGACTTAGCAGCCTGCTAAGACAGATACGAACGTATAGGACGATAAGAAGGTCTACCTCAAAGAATTTCTCTCATGACAATACCATAAACATTATTGTAAGAGAAACTCCATGTAAATAAGTCTCAAGCCAAGTTCCAGGTGCATCGATCGAGACCCGCCAAGCTCGACAAACTTTCCCGATGACCGGATTCAAATATTTCCTCTAAGTGCAGATCCACTTCGAGCGTTCTTTTGATCCGAGCACATCTTTGTACGGCTCTTTGGCTCGATTTTTCGGTGAAATCGTATGATCCGTCGTTAAGTCAAAGCTATGCGGAAAATAAGGATTTAGTTATGCAGTACAAAGTTTGATGTACGTTTGATGTTCTGTGTGGAAAGTTGTACTAAGTCACTCGTGCTTCTAGTAGTTTTGCTTTCATTTTTATCTTCTGAATTCAATTGGCAGGAAAAAAGGTCATAAACGCTAGTAATAAGCTCTGCGCGAGCATATTTTAGAATGACGACATGTTGAAGATTACGGGAAGTGATCTTCAAAATGTCGTCAAGGCTCAAAATCAAACATTACGGGAGATCCCTACGTCCAGAAGTAGACTTCTTCGGGCTAATAATGGTGAGATTTAGTCAGTTCTTAACAATTATAAAATAGGTCGTATTAGTTCAACCAATCCTCGTTTGTATCATTTTTATTTTAATTCAATAAAATCATAACCACCTTAAGTATCTTGCTAATGACCAATATCAAAATACCTTACCTACAATAAAATCCCAAATTCCAAAATTAAATAGAACAAATCAAAATTCAACGTAGAAACAAAATCTTGCAAACGTACAACAACTTTTGAAGTTTCGTGCTATAATTTGATAAATCCGGGTAGAACACGCTATAAAGTGTTGAAATAATTACAAGGAACAATTACCAAAGTGGCAGCGAAGTGAGAACGTCAGCTGTTGCGAGTGGAATGTCATTTCTTTTTAAACGTCACTTTGGCTTCCAAGTAGGGTATTCTTGTTGTCAGTAGGAAAACTTTCGACATTTAGACGTTTATAGGCCATCTGCCGTCATGATTGTGGGATTTTCACTGGCTTTTGATATTTTTTGCACGAATTTTGTTGAAGTTACGCCTGAAAATGAAATGGAGCTTAGCTTATTTGATTGTACTTTCATGCAACGTATACGAATAAAGTTGGCTATAACTTTTTACCAACAAACTAATGAGGTTTTTTTATGATAGTGAAGGTGTTTAACGATGTATCGAATGTATAAGGTGTGAATAGAGACATGTAAACAGGTGACCCCGATGGACTGACATGGCAAAGATTGCAGGAATATGGTGACTGAATAAGGCTCAACGAAACAAGCAGAGCACCAAAAATAATGAAGCCATGACAGACAAAACAATATTTTTGTATCAGACATTATTAAAGCCCATTAATTTATTATATTCTTACTCAAATTGTGAGTATCTTATTATCCTATTTTTATATAACTGGACGATGCTTTTGCTGATTTGAATATGTTTATGTTGGTAACACTGTGTATTTTCATTCTTACTATGTTCAATCTGTTTATTTTTAAGTTTGATATGACTTTTAATTTACGTGTTACTCTAATGTATTTTAATCTAAGTGACTAGTCTAAGAACATTTTTATAATGTCAAAAGATAAATAAAGAACTATAACTATAGCACCTGATGTTGAACGGGTTACTTTGTCAGTTACTTTTTTATATTGTAATATTTTAAAGTCCACGTACACTGATTATGTGTTTTATGTGAAATAATTTCAGACTCTTCAGCGGAAACCTTAGTTTTACCTTGATGAGCCCTATTTAGGTTAGTTTGATGCAAAGTCGTCATTACTAATCATTATGGGCGTTTAAGAAACACGACTTCAAAGTAATAAAACCTTCTAATTCCCTTTATCTCCATAAAATAAGAAGAAGAATTTATTTAGTAAGACTTGCCTAATATAAAATTTATTTTGAATTCGGGTTTCGTAAAATGAATTTTAAGTTTCGTTCCTAATTCAAAAAGAAGATTCTTTGTAATCAAAAAGGTTTGCAAGAAATAAGTATTCATATTCTTTTTATAACTTTACCAGAGGATTTGCTATTTATATTAGATTGATAACTTTATAATAAGTTTTACATTTCTGACAAGCAACATTCTATAATATTTTGCTGAGCAATCATTTTCGGAATTTGATTTTCTTAGCTAAATAATTTACCAAATATCGTCGTTGTGGTGCGAGAAGTAACTAAGTGCAAAAAGCTAGTCTCGAGATAATCGCGTTTTAAAGTTTTTTTGTTCTTAAAATGAGTGTAACTTATCAGCACTTATAGTTACAAAAGAGGTTTCTTCATATAAAATATAGATAATTTTACCTTACACACTAACTTTCAACAAATTAATGTAAGTAATTATATGGTTACTGAGATACATAACAAAAAGTAAGTTAATTAATTCTGGCATACACATTAGCGTAATACCTTGATTAAATATTACTTAATTGTGATCTGTTGATGACTTTTACCGACAACAGAATTTCATTTCATTAATAGCTTTTTATCTGCAAGAAATCACTAGGTGACTTTAGTGAGCAGTGCAACCCCAAGACTTGAAGAATATTGTAAGTAAAGTAATTGAATTAAACTACTTAAGATCCCTTAGATGATTTTTGTAGACAGATTTTTGCCTCTACGGGTAGTTATGCACTTCTGACATTATTGTATTATCTATAATTTTAGTAAAATCTACTCTTTTACATTCTGAGAAGGTACATAATGGGTTTCAAAACACTTTGGCGTCAATAACTCATTTTGGCAAAAAATGTCACTTAGTGACTTCTCGCACCACAACGACGATATCCTCAATATTCTGAAATATATATTCAAACTGAGTAGAAATTTGACGAGACGCCCGTATTAATTAATATCGTCCATTAGCATCGCTTGCTCCGTCAGTGCTCTATCTACTCGCTCTCTGAGAGTACTCTATCGCTCTCAATGCAATTAGTTGACGCCACGGCACCGACACCGTGTGACACCGCTTTTCAACCCAAATATAATTCGCGCTCTAATAAGATTACGCGAGGGTATTCACAAGAAAATATCGTAGAGTAGTTGCTAATGAAATTATCGAGATTTTTATTATATCAGGCTATAAAATTAAATCGTCTCGGTCAAAAATAAAAGTTCTTGACCTATATCCAACATGAAAACAGATTCACAAAATTGAACCCAGAATAAACTAAATCTAAATCAAACTCAACATATTATATATTTTTTAATAACTTTACAGACGGGTAGCACGTCTAAATTTTTTTAGTACATGCCTAATTTTGAAAAGTTTGTATACAACAAAATACTAAATTTTATGAAATAAGTAAAGAAATAATCTCAAACTTTTCAAAATCTATATAAAATCTTCAGAAAACGGAAGTTTCATTTAATGTTTCGACAATTGCGCTGAACGCGTCTGTACGAAAGTTCGGGAGAGAGCAAATGGCATTAGACTTCTACACGGCTCAATGACTCGTGCTGAGAGTCGGCTGTTAACTAGTGATGGGCAAAGACCTGGGTAAAACAACAGCTTCAGTCAAAAATTGTTTGGGCAAGTTTTTATACAAAGTAATGAGCTCCCATTTGCGAGTAATGATGATGCAGTGGAATGGTCACTGATTGTTGGCTCGAAAAAATATTATTATGTTGAATCTTTTTCTAAGACTGGACTGAAACACTAGAAAGGTTTGCGCAAAAATTTTTAGATGTCTTGCCATACATAATGTTTTTAAAACGCTTGTTGTGCTGAGTTAGAAATATAAAAATGTGATGTGAATTCAAATGATACCTACTCATTACAAGATAATGTAATTGCGACAAAGAATAAGCATTTTAAAAAAGAGCCAAAGCCAGCAGTGTTTTATAAAATATTCCCAAGAGTTCTGATGATGAAAGTTTCATATTTTTCTTCTTCTCGAGCTTGAGCTTAGCTCTTGCCGGGGTTTTGATACAGTTTTCTCCAATTAGGTCTTTCGAATGCGGCCTCCTTGACTTCCTTATAAGACATGATAGTGACTTTTTGATGAAAGTTTCATATTTTTCTTCTTCTTCTTCTCGAGCTTGAGCTTAGCTCTTGCCGGGGTTTTGATACAGTTTTCTCCAATTAGGTCTTTTGATTGCGGCCCCCTTGACTTCCTTATACGACATGATAGTAACTTTCTCTTTTATCTGGCTCATGAAACATAATCTTGGCCTCTTCTTCCCCGTTTTTCTCCAATCATTCCTTCAATGACGTTCTATAAGTAGCTGCCATGTCGTAGAAGATGGCCAAACATTTTTCGTCTTTGATTTTGTATCGTCTCTCTTTACTCCTCTTCGTTCGTAACTTTTCCCGTCCAACTTCTTTTCTCTTTTCTCCACCAGCACCACATTTTGAAATATATTACCAAACACAAATTATAAGCAATCACCAAAATTAAAAGTTTATTTTTAATGATACCAAAATAAGGCAGGATACATACTTAAAACAAAATTCACAGGACTGAAGGTCTCCCAACACTTCAGCGTTCTGTGCCGGATCTAACGCAAATTATTAGCGCAACTTTAACCCCCTTCCTACCTTTCTTTCGTCCGGCTCGCTCGACCTACCCTCAATAGATTCATTAAGACTTTAACGAGGTCTTCCCGGCAAAATCACGAGTGCTTTGTTTCGTTTAATGCGATTTGTTTTATTTGTAGCAATATTTCATAGATCTTAGTCGAGTTAAATAATAATATTATTGGCCGAAATGGTACCATTGTTTCTTTTTCAAATCGTTTAGAACTTAGATCGCTTAGACTGAAATGAAATTAGGCTAGGCTAGTTATATTACTGTCACACTGTACTGTGTGTGTGTTCTCTATACAGGGTTATTCATTATTAACTGCAAATACTCAGGAATTAGGTTCAACAAATAGAATAAAAAATATGTATGAAATTATTTTTTTTAAATTTGATCAAAAATTTTTTCAAGTTTTTGTATCAAAATTTTATTTTTATCAATTTCTTTACGGCTATTGCATAATGATTGCCACGGAGAACAGGACGATGACCCACCCAGGCGGTGACTGAACGCAGAGTGTCACTCACGGCACGCGGGCGCGGTTCAAAGGTCAAAATAGGTCAGGCGCCAATGATTCCTTTATCGATTTTCTCGGGATTTTCATAACAAAACTTAAAAAAAATCATTTCATAAATATTTTTTATTTTATTTGTTGAACCTAATTCCTGAGTATTTGCAGCTAATAATGAATAACCCTGTATAGGTAATGAATTACCAAGATTATTTGTTTTAATTTTATATACATGTCTATGTAGGTAGGTACATATAAATTGTTTTCTTTATTATCTGTACAAATAGTTCCAAAGTTATTTTAAATTTAGCTCTCCATGGTACCATTTTATTATTTGTTATTATTATGTAATGTTATGTTATTGATAAACTAAATTTGAATTTGAATTATACGAATAAAACAGGCGTTAGCTAAAGTTCAGAGGCAACCTTTCGATATAGTTGGACCATGCATTTGCCTGTCCCGTCACTTGTTCTCATAAAAAAACGAGATATTTTTGATTGCATTGAACCCAGACGGTCTGCATGTTTCACAAATTGGCAGTTAAATCAATACGTTTGCATGCAAATGCGTCCTTGATATAAATTCGTCATGCGACCAAAATAGAAGATAGATTAAAAATTCACCCTCCATACAGGTACATAGCCGGTTTAACTAACAGCTTTGATAATTGCGCGCATTTATCAATGCTAGAATATTGAATATGTTTCAATGTGATTGAAGTTTGTTGTTATCAAATCATTCGATAAATTAAAAAACTTTATAAACATTGACTTCAACAATGCAAGAACAGTACATAAATAAAAGTATCGATAAAAGTTGATTGTGTAAAATTTCCCAGTTTACGGTGGTGTATAATATACATTTAATACCAGCAGTCTGGCTCCACAGCTTCGCTCGCCCCGTTCCTGTTAGGTTTGAAGGATAAGAAAATGTATGTCCATTCACGTGTGATAGCGTGACCAAGAGTAATAGGGATTAATTTATATAATCCCTATACGACTAAGCTGCCTGGATAGTATAGGTGCTGGGCAAGCCTATTCCATCTAATTCCTTTCCCAGGCACTATAGCGTCCCGCGATTTAGGTCTTGTGTAATCACCAGTTACCTCTGACGCCATATAAATCATCTACAATAGATGCAAAGGCCTGTTTACTTTTTATTGAATTAGTTTTCTTATTGAGTCAATGACAGCGTCGAGTTATTATCCCAGTATTTTATACGAAAAAGTATAAAACTCCCCCATTTTATTCAAAATACTCGTTCATCAAAAGCATGCAACAAGCTCTGTCGAAATATTTGCGCTACGAAAAATTACTTCCCGCTTAACATTGCAAATTTAGTATGCAAATGTCGACATTAAACACCTTTATTGTAGCACTAAACGCAAATCGATCGGAAGCGAGACGAAACGAGACTCGTTTCGGGAGTATTTTTCAAGTCGACTGCAGAAACGCGATAAGCGCCTCTCGAAATGTGACCGAATTTCAATCAAATTTATGAGTTATAAAAATGATTATAGGTACTTTATCTGCGCCCCGCATAAAATTTTGCAATTTCACTGAAAAGGTGAACTCTACTGTAACAAATTTGAACGCAATCGTAAGGCGTCGATAACGATTCGGAGAATTAATCTCGGTGCGAAAAAAGAGAATCTGTTGGGGTGCTGAAATGAGTCGAAGCGCCACCGATAGATTGCCGACAGTTTGTCACTGTTCATATTTATTAGTTACGTTTCGGGAACGATTTAGATATGAAATAATTGATAGCCGCGCTGAGTTTATACTGGACGTGGCGTTTGTTCCTTTGCCCCGGTTTTTTTTTCTTTTTTGTTTTCTGTTGCAATAAGTCAGCGATACGGGCTAACAAAGTTCGAGACAGGTGTACACCAGGGAAAGAGTTAAAGCAGGTTCCTCGGAAGAATTGAAATGGTATTAAAAGTAAAAAATGTGCTGGAAACTTCAATGGAAACTACAGTGACATTTGGCTTATTTGCATAATTATTCAGATATAATAAGTCATTACGACACTTAGCAAAAGTCGCAGAGTGAAATCTTTGTTCTTTGCCACCCCGGGGAGGAGCACCGGACCGCTCGCAGCGATTG
This sequence comes from Thera britannica, assembly GCA_939531255.2. NCBI lineage: Eukaryota > Metazoa > Arthropoda > Insecta > Lepidoptera > Geometridae > Thera > Thera britannica. The sequence goes on along the minus strand of OW618050.2, from coordinate 6,498,585 downwards.
AAATTTAAAATATTGTACCCTTTGCCATTATGCGAGCTTATTCACCCTTGAAATATCCCTGGAGGCGCCAGGTACAACGATTGGGGAAAATATTTTACACTTGTTACTAAGGATGTCGCTTTCAAGTCTGCCGTCACCGTTCTAATTGCATTACACGTTTATGAGGCGTATTTTCAACACGCTACGGCATAGAGTTGCACGCACCCTTCGTGAACTTTTATGAAAAGCACTTAATTAGTTTGTCGAGGATGAAAAATTGTTATTGAAACCCGGTTGATTGAACTGGCGATTCATAACTATGTCATTTTGGATGCAATGGTAATGAAAACGCGATTAATCACGGGCGCACTCTCAGTGCGACATTTTTCACTGAAATCAACTTGACGCACGATTTTGCAATCCGCGCAGTGCACCTCACTATATTTTTATTATTGCCCATTTATTTCATCATTGTTCATTTCGGAATGCGGTTTCAAATGAGATTTAAAATTTGAGAGCTTGGATATTGATAGAGAGTTAATGGTTATTTTTAAAATTTTAAATAACCATTAACTCTATCAATATCCACCAAACACATTTTCTTTTAAATTATAATAATAAAGTAATTCAACTATACATTATGCTCTGTACTATATATTAATGCAATGAGAGATGAAACGTAACCCTCTCTCTATTAAAAATAATGAACCCAAGCGGAAAGGAACTGAAATAGAAACTTGCAAATTAATTCTGTTAAACACACTTCAAATGTAGAATACGGGTAAAACCAAAACACAAAATAAACGTTTACTAAGCGCTGTGTTATAATTGAGCAAATAACTTCCCTCATTACCAGGCATCAAATACCTATATTGTGTGTCGGTATGTGGGGTTCGGTGCCCGCATTACTGCACATTACGCTCGGCCCACTGAGCAGAAGGCCAACGTTTACTTGATAAAATAAATTTGAACAAAACAAACGCATCCGTTGCGCCAATATGAATCCTCTGTGAAGTCGTGCTAAGCGGAATGGAAGCGGAAAAATGGACGGCTAATACGCGGATACCTCGCGTGCCGGTAGGGTTAGTCAAGATTGCCGAAATTCAAACCGACTGAAATTTCAGCAAAGGTATGCGAAGCGACATGCAATTTCAAATTGCAACGTTTGAAAATTCGAGAAGTCCTGACCATACACATACAGTCTTTGACCAATTGTTTGACCATCGAACGTACTCGTGTGTCACAAATAAATGTACCTCGCTTTTCCCCAATAATCAACATGACCCAAACTCGATATTGTCGAATTTAAACGCGCAACTAAGCCGAATTGAAGTGTCAAGCGTAACGAGACGTCGGGCTTTAGGGCAGCTATTCGTTAGTCTAACTCTTTTGGTAAAACAACCCCTGGATAAGCCCGGTGCACTGCTAACATTCTTTTCAATAATGATGGGAGGGGAGATGTGAGTACCCTATGTCTTGTTTATTGGATTTTTTGTTGCAATCTACATATGAATGGGAACAGCAATCTGTCGGACATTGGACTCCATTGAGCCGCATGCTATTGTTTGCTTAATCTTCATTGTACCATATATTATATTTCGGTGTTGCTTTCTGATATAATTAACGCATCTATGTCAATATTATCCCATCTCTATTCATCATAATGTATACAAATCGATCCTTATCCTGCTTAAGTATGTACCTTAAAAGCATCAGCATGGTGATCAAATATTGACTTGCAAAATTAAGAACTAACTTAAAAGTATCGTCTCTAAGTTTTCCTAGTCAACTTTAAAGTTAAGCCATCGTAACACGCGTGCTGGTCGCTTTAATAAGTCCCGCGAATGATAAATAGGATCAAGTGCGGGGTCTTTGCAAGTGTTTTATCCCGCTCTCTATGGTTTTAATACAGTTTTTGTCCCTGTCACTCTTCAGGGTGTTTTTACTAGGGCTTGGAAACTTAATGAAACTGTGGCCGTAGTGAGCATCATTATCGACGGCTTTCTAACTAGAGGCAAAGCTTTAGATAAAAAGCTTTTCGAAACGTTATTAAAACGTATGCCTCTTTGGGGTTGAATCAAGCGAAGTGGAATAATTCGGATAAAAGTGCGATGGGTTTTGTTTCAATGCGCAGTAGAGATAAGGATTTGTTTTTTCATTTCCTGGTTGACCTACGTTTTTTTTTGTGGAAACGCTTTTTCAAGTGGACCGCTTTGGTCAAACAACGGCCTCGTTTTCATACCTATGTGTTTTCATATTCCTATCGATTTCAATCAAGGATCGGGCCTATTTCCGTTTATTTTTCTGCCTCTTATTAAATACATTTGAGTCGTTGATACGGTAAAAAACCTTTAAAACGATGGTACTCAGTGCGTTTCAACTCAATAAACCCAACCAAGTTCGTGCTACATTGAATAGCCTTGGAACGGATGTTTTTTCCACCACTGTAACAACATTATACAGTGTCAACAAAGCATGACGCACGTGGCATCCAAAGGGACCGTTGCTAGGACAGTAGAATGAGCCATATTTTAGTTGCAACTAAACTTCATTACAACTCAAACCTCTGCTAAACTCAACCTTATATCAATACGCATAAAGCTACAGACCCAAGTTTGTAAAACAAGAATTAGTCACGCACACATGCACCTTTCTAATAGGGGTTGGTAGAGAAACCGGTAAAATGTATCGTCTTAATTAGAATTTCGTCGTCTGATGAACAGTTTTGAAGTATTCTGTAAACATTGTAAAAATAGAAATTGTTTATACGAGTATTCAAGAGGCGTATCTAGAGCCTTGCGCACATCTAACTGTTCTGCGGTGGCGATCAGTGAAACGCTGTTATATTTGATTTTCCCTAGTCTTTAGCTCGATCATTCCCTAGCCTACCAATTTAATTAATTTATTTTTATTTTATTTATTGTTTCAATGATCTGTACATTTCATAATTAGCTTAACTATAATTATCGATACGGGAAATCTATCAAAACAAAGTTACCGAATACAAATAATGCTCACAGTATTAGTAAGTTGTAATGGCAATGGATAGGCCAGCTTTACACGCGCTAATAATGCTTGGATAAATATATTTGTCTATTTTAAATCACAATAACGACAAGATCTTACCTAATAATTATTGCAAATGAACAACCCGACACGATTTGATTTGTAACATGTTTGTAAATCAAGAAACCACATTTTCATTCAACTCCGTTTCCCAGCTCAATAAATAGTCCCAAATTACCAGTGAAATATACGACTCCCAACATTACCAAGATCGTACTGAATGGCCAAGACCCTCGGAATGGTTGAAAAGGTCGTGCTTAGAACAACACGTTAGTTACGTATAGGAAGCGAGCATTCGACTGAGACAAAGCGCAGTCATCAATATGGTGGTCGAGGTAGCCCCAGGGTATACTACATTAGTAGCAGATTAATATATCTATTGGAACCTATTGGCAGTGATGTTGTAGTCTCATGAGAATAGCTCAGTCAATGCTTTAGCCTTATACTGCTCACTACTGAGGGTCGTGACTTCCTCCATGGATCACTTTATCCTTGACAATATTTCGCCACCTTGTTTGGAACAGTTTGAAAGTGGCGCCAGTGGCTGAAAAGATGAGGAACAATAGGTTAGCGTGGTACAGGCATGTCATGCGTAGGGAAGAATGTCATTGAACGAGAAGAGTGCTAGAAATGAATGTGGATAGGTCTATTAATTTTATAGTGTTTACTACACTTAAGGAAATCACAAAGATTTTTATAATGTCCCAAAAGTTAAGAGCCGAGCGGGATTTGAACCCGCGACCAAATCCCGCTCGGCTCTTAACTTTTGGGACATTATAAAAATCTTTGGATAGGTCTATACCTAAGTAGAGATAGGCCATAGAAAAGATGGATGGATTGTGTGAAGGATATTATGTCATCCTTCACACAATTATTCATCCATCTTTTCTATGGATGGATTGTGTGGGTAAGAAAAGAGAAACTGCTAAAATGACGGCTAATAGAAGAGAGTGGAGAACGAAAACCTAATATGCCGACCCCATATGAAGTGGGATAAGGACAAGAAAATTATGATGATTTTGGACCTGTTACCGCAACCTGCATGGCTTGATGGACCTTCACATTAACACTTTTTCTCCGCTTAGGTAAACAATCCACGAACCGAAAGACGAAGCGTGGATGCCACCAGATGGACCGACGACATAGTTAAGATCGCGGGAAGTCGATGGATGGAAAGGGCTCAGAATCGTTCTTCCTGGAAATGTGTAGGGGAGGCCTGTGTCCAGCAGTGGACTTCTTCAGGCTGATGATGATGATGATGAGGTAAATAATTTTCCGATTTCCTTTGTTAGTGCTTCTCTATGCTATAAAAGGAACATACCCTTTAAGTTTCATGCTTCTAGGACTTACGGTTTAGGCTGAGCGTTGATTGTCAGTCAGTCAGTAACGTAAGAGTTTTATATATTTAGAAGTTAGATACCCGTAAAATAGATTCAGTACTTGATCCATATTTTTGAACTTGTTAGGTTCACTTGAATGTAGATGACCAGCTGTTATCTTAGAGCTGGTTATTGGCTGTTATTGCAAGTCCTTCGATACACGCTATGCTCATTTGACTCGGTTCACTACGCCAATTCGCCTATGATTGAGCTGTATTTGTTTTTGATTAAGTCGATATTTTCTGGGATTAGGTTCGGCTTTGACGGTAGGTATAAATTTTGGTGAGGAGAGGACCGTATACACTCTCGAAGCGTATTCAGTAAGCCTACCATAAGCTCTGTCTGGCTCTGTCTGCTCTGGTTTTGAGTCTGTGGTAGTGTTGACTAAATAAATCCTACGTCGAAACGTCACACATACAGTCTATTACACTGGTGAGCACTCACACAGACTCAAAACCAGAGCCAGAGACAGAGCCAGACAGAGCTTGCGGTAGGCTTACAGTATTGCTTACCTGTCAAATAAAAACAACCAATTTTAGGGAATTGAATCGCTGTAATTGAATTGTACAAATAAATAAACAATAGCCTAATGTTTTTTTATACAAATTGCTGATGGATTTAGCATATGGCCCACTTGATGTTAAGTGGTAACCATCGCCTATACGAGCTGAAACACGTGAGGAATTCGCCTAACGATGCACTGCCTTGCGCCCATCAACTTAAGGCATACAGATGTTTAGCTTCACGTGCCAGTAATTTCACCGGCACCCACACTTTTAAACTCGAAACACAGCGATAGATAGATAGATAGATAGATAGATAGATAACTTTTTTAGCGATGCTGCTTCACGGCAGAAATATACATGGTGTAGTACTTCCCCGGATGAGGCCTTCACAAAGAGCTTTTTTTTATGCCATTGCAGGCAGACGAGTAGACGGGCCACCTGATGGAAAGTAGTCACCGTCGCCCATAGACACCTGCAACACCTTTAATACTACAGCATTACTGTGAAATCAGCCTATTATGACGCTCATGTTTGCTAATTCATCGCACGGTTTATTCTATCTATTTAAATGTAAAACAATACATTTACTACAGTTTCAAACCAAACTTAAATTTAATGCTGGCAAAGCCGGATTATTTAATCAAAACCAACGCCTGATTAAGTTCATTTCACGTGAGTTATTGTTTATTACAATTGTTTCACACAAATTGGTATTAGGTTGTATTATCTCAAATTAGAGAATTGAATTGTGTAATTTTGTTAGGGTCCTATGGGGATGAATACGCGGATGTCATTAGAGAACCACATAGCGTGACTAATACAGGGTATAAAAACAACTACACCAGCATGTATGTAAACGGGGCCTACCATAATTGCTTCTTCATCTGAAAACGTAAAAAAAGTGATAATTAAAAAATTAGTTCTATAAAAACGGAAAAAAATTATTAAGCCTATCTAGGGCGTGAACGCCCCTTCATTTTACGAGAGGTTTTTGCCATGTTGAATAGACAAAGTCTAAGTCAAATATGTATGTATATAATCAATAGTAACACAAGGATCACTGTGAGACTTCACCAGACCATCCTGCTCCATCGTCGATTATATCGTCGCTTACCATCAGGTCAGATTGTAGCCACAGGATGGTCTATCTATATCATGTAGAAAAAGACACCCCACGTACTTGGATGTGCCCGATAAGGTACCTACTAAAAGTTAGTTCTCAAATATGAGGAAGAATTTTTTAGCTTGCCTGTCGTCATGCTACGTCACTACCACAGTAAATACAGGGTTATTCATTATTAGCTGCAAATACTCAGGAATTAGGTTCAACAAATAGAATAAAAAATATTTATGAAATTATTTTTTTTTAATTTGATCAAAAAAAATTTCAAGTTTTTGTATCAAAATTTTATTTTTATTAATTTCTTTACGGCTATTGCATAATGATTGCCATGGAGAACAGGACGATGAACCACCCAGGCGGTGACTGAACGCAGAGTATCACTCACGGCGCGCGGGCGCGGATCAAAGGTCAAAATAGGTCCTGACCAGGACCAACAATCAGGTGCCAATGATTCCTTTATCGATTTTCTCGGGATTTTCATAACAAAACTTAAAAAAAATCATTTCATAAATATTTTTTATTTTATTTGTTGAACCTAATTCCTGAGTATTTGCAGCTAATAATGAATAACCCTGTATAGAGGCTGTTCAGCAGATCAACTTAACCTGTACCTGCAGCCTCCTAAAGAATGATACGCCCATTGCAGGTCTTCTTTTTCTCTAATGTACTAGATAATAAGTCTCTCGCAAGTTGTCGCAATAAAGTTAATACAGGGTCTACGGAGCACCCTGTATAAGCTAAGATACGACAACCAGAACCCCGCAGACATGACTGGGATTACAGTAACGAACAAAGTTTTTTGTAAAAAAATCAGAGGAACCCTTACATTTGAGCATGCAGTCACGTTCAATGACGACACTCACATAAGAAGTAACGCTTTCTTTTGAGCGAAGCGAGCAGTTTCTCAAGATCTGCGTTCCCTTCACTATGAAAATAAAATAATTGAACTTCGCTTAATAAACTCAGCACGTTTGCTAGCTCAATTTGTCTGAGTAGTTGTTAATGGATAGTAAATGATTATTGCTGACCCATTACAAGAAAAAAACGACCTCTATATTTGTCTGGGTCTCAAAAGAACTTGATTGAAAGGCGTTCAAATAAACTAAAGCTACTTTCGTTATTTAAATATATTTAAATAACAATAGTAGCTTTAGTTTATTTGAAAACTTCTAGCATTGCATGAGTTGTAAAACTTTACTCGTGTTTATCTTTCAATTGGGCTTAGCTAAAACAAAGCAGTCGATTGCTTCAAAATTATAAAAAAAAACTAATTTAGGTTCAAGTCTGATCATTTTATATAATTGCTTTTGTACCTATTCGACTAGATGATTAAAAAAGTTTTCACGTTATTTAGAAAACGATGAAATTATAAGTAGTAGCCCCATGTCCAGTGGACTTCTACAAGAAAAATATCAACTTTCTGTAACAAATATGTATGCTATAAGCTTTGCGCACATCTAAACGATTTGCGGTGGTGATCAGTGAAACGCTGTCAAAATTCGCTGTCACATTTGACAGCGTTTCACTGATCGCCACCACAGAACGCTTATGTGTGCCCAAGGCTTAAGTCCTCAAGTAGATCTTTGTCTGGGTAACCAAGGTCACCGACATAGCTCTCAGTTTTATTATCGGACAGACAATCGCTTGGGAATGAAGTTTTCGAATGGCTACAACAAACTAGAAGCGTAGGATGGCCCCCACGTAATGGACTATCGACATTATAAAAACTGTGATTCAAGACTGTGGGCTAAAAATACCAGCCCCACATTATTGACTTTGTTACGTTGACAAGAGAACTCCCAAAGGGTAGCCAACTTCCATGGTCGAACTGAAAGTCACTGAACAGACTTCGAAGATTTATTTTCACAAAGAAACTTACAACTAAACAAAGACTTACAAAATGTACAAAATACACAAGCAACAGTTGAGCTATCTGCAGACCTTTAAAAACGATCTAGAGATAGCTCAACTGATTCAAATCAGTACCAGACAGAAGCGTCCCCAAGACTCTGGTGGCATTGCCACGCTGAATAGCAAAGCTAATGCGCTGCGCCAGATACCCACCAGCCCTTGGATCACGCGTCGCTTTGATTAATCGCCTAGACAAAATTTTGAAGACCCGCATCGCATGGCCTCGGTTCCTTCTTCAGACCTCAAAGCCAGGGCCGCTGCAGAGGCATGATTTAGTCAAATGGGCAACTCCAACCATGCGAACTACAACTGCGGTGCCCAGTGCAGTCTATGCATCATCTGCTGTCTTGCCCACTGAAAGATCTGACTGTTGCCAAGAAAAAACGTTATTAATGTGGCCCATGTCTGGTCAAAACACATATATTGCAAAAAAAAATACCATGGCAACCATCGACACGACGAAGAAGAAGACATTATAAGCATCGAAGGAAGTCTGTAGATGGAGAGATTTAGAGGTCGTTTATCTTGATATTATCATCGTCATCATCAGCCTGAAAAGTACACTACTGGACATAGGCCACCCCTTAAAATTTACAGGAAAGATTCGACGACGTCTTGATATGGGAAGGTTTAATACATCCAAGCTGTTAACTTCATCAGGCGTTTTGGAGACGTTTCAACATTTTTACAAAAAAACTCATGTTTTTAAACTACAATTTGTAGATTACGATCATTGTGATTTTGTAAAAGATTACGGCGCTAAACTTAAAAAATATTAAACTAAATTTGCCAACCTCTCATCCGGCTAACGAATTTGGGGTAACATGATTATGATCTGTATCTAAGCTTTGGCCTCACTGTTAGCTAAGCTATGCATAGCTTTGTTACGGACTCGTCGTTTCCTTTATTCTGCAGTAGACGGTGTTTTACCCATCGGTGTTTTTTACTTATCTATAACGTTGCTTAACCCAGTGATTAAGCAACGTTCTAAATGGTCAACACATAGATGGTACACTAGTAATATTTACATCGCAGGCTAAAAACTCCTACGTCAAATTTGACCACTACTTAATTTAAACGGAATTAACTTTAGGGTGTTTTGTGATTTGGTCCCATCCCATGACGGAACACATTTTTGAGACCATGATAAAATACCCATTTTTAGTAGATGCCTCTGCTCCGAGTGAGTAACCACACTAATTCTTGGCGGCCTAGAGTGTACAATTTTAAAAAGTTTGCATTATTTTATATATCTATGTGCCATCCTCTTAGCTCACGGTGTGACCAGTGCTTTATATCTTTGCGAGGGGTCTATCTCCAACGCCAACTTAATTAGGCCCCAGCGAAGAAAGTATTCAAAGAAATTAGACGGTTAATTGAAGTAATGATACCGGGGTAATACAATTAATAACTTTTTAGTTTCGGCTCCTGTACTGCGTAGTGAGAGTCACAGAAAATAGGAAAAATAAGTTTATCTCCAATTGGTGTTACAAAAAAGTTTTACATCAAACGGTTTTGATATCAGTAACAAAAAGTTTTGATCAAAATCGGTTCACCAGTTTGGCCATGAATTCGTATTCTCTAGTTTTTTAAAACTTACATGAAATAGTATTTTTTATGTACATGTATTATACATAAAAATAATTTACATGTATACCTTTAAACGAGAAAATCTTGTATATATGTATATATATATTTATCTTATACCTTTAAACGAGAAAATCTTGTATATATGTATATATATATTTAGGATCTTGGAAACTGCGCCAACGATTTTCACAAAATTTAGTATGCAGGGGTTTTCGGGGGCGATAAATTGATCTAGCTAGGATTCATTTTAAGAAAATGATTATTTCACTCCGAGTTCAATAATTAAACATAAACTGAATATGTGACTGCTCCTGCCATCTATTGACGATTGTGAGCAAGTAACTGCAAGCATATCCAGCAGATGGCGTTGTTCAGTAAGAATAAACCAATAAGGATAATAATATGACTCTTATGATTTCTTAAAAATACAAATTAACGAAAAAAATTCCGAGCGAAGCTCGGTTACCAACTGCTAGTGTACATTATTTATAAAAACTACATTACTATTTTAAACAATTGTGAATAGAATAAAACCTTCATTTTCAAAGAATGTACTTAGAAATATTAATAATGAACTCTGATGTTTTCCACCGGTAGGTATTACAGGTAGAAAACAGAGTTCAGATAAGCTTATATTTTATTAATTGTGTTTGTGTCTAGTTTCAGTCTTTGTTTAGCCTTTAATGCGTGATTGAGTTACAAACATCAACATCCATGCTTTCGTCATAACAAAAAAAATATACTTATAATATCATAGTGAGGTAATTTTCAGCAAAAGGAGCCTATTACCTAAATCACTCGAGTTTGCTGAACTGCAAGTAACTCTATGTTTCGTTTAGTTACCTCGCAACTGGCTGATTTAATTATTTCTATGATTAATTCGAGTGCAACTTTTCCGAGGGAGAATTTAATCTTGTTAGTTTAACCCATAGGGCAATTTTAGTTTCAAAGTTGTAATAATTACTTTACTAAGCTTATTTTTAAAAAAATATGTTATAAAAAAGGAATACTTAGAGGCACATCCAACCAAATTATGCTTCGATGGCCTAGGCCTACGGTCCTACGAAACCAAGCCAAAAAGAACTGGCAAGAAACTTTTATCTTTATCAAAGAAATTTGGTTTAAAGTAGCAGTCAAGTTATTTTATTAACATGTCCTCAAAAACTTGAAACTATACTTCGTTTGGAGTCAACCAGTCTAGTTTTACAGGTGAATGTAACCTAGTTTAGAACTTTAAAGGATCCTTTTTATTGATTTTATAGTGTTTACTACACTTATGGAAGTCACAAAGATTTTCAAGGTCGCGGGTTCAAATCCCGCTCGGCTCTTAACTTTTGGGACATTATAAAAATCTTTTTAAAGGATCCCTTTGATATATTATCTTGTTGGTCACTGTTGACCGTTATTCTTATTTAAGCGGTTATTTATGTATGCCCAAAGGATTTGTCAACAAAATATTTGTGTGTAACACTTTACTTAGTGTGTAGTAATGTACTAACATTCACCTATGTATTATTTCAGGTCATGAACTACGTATATTTGAAGTTTCACCCGAATTTGTTCACGGAGACGAGTTATTATTTTGTCGTGCTGTTGTCATGAATGTAGCTCTTTCGAACCAGTGTGGTGAAAGGATTTTTATTAAGTGCAACCAAAAGTGACACAAACATGTTGTCAAACTTTTAGGTTCTACAACATATTGGTTTCCTCACATGCCGGTTTTTTTTCACCGTTAGAGAGTACTGGCATAGTGCACATAAATTGTTGGATAGAAAAACTCAATGGTGCACGGAGACTAGTGAAAAATCAAGGTCAAAATAATTTAAATAATGTAAAATAAACTCAGCTTTTTCATTATTTATTGGCCACAGTGACATACACTTCGCAAAGTTTTGCACTTTATTTAAATTTTAGGTGGACTGAACAGAGCGTATCAAATCGTGACAAACAAAAGTAAATGCTGTTCAATCAGTCTATTCGTTCACCTCACAGTCACCCCTAAAAACTTTTAATGAAATAGCTCAACTAAAACTTCCTTCTCCTTATTTATTAATATAATTAACTCGGAACGTATCGGACTTTCTACTTAGGGGTTGTTTAAAAATTTAGCGCCTGTTCGTTGAGTTGTTGGCCCGCTAGCCTTCATTCTTAATTATTCTTTGGGAAAATTAAGAGTGTCGTTTAGTACGGAGTGGAGTGCCCGACTAAAGGCTGCTCTTCCATTTATCTAAATGTACTTTATCTCGCCGGGGGCGCGTGCTTGGGTGACGTGGAGTCGCTCTTTTTGGAATACATTAAAAACGGATGCAATATATTTTTCCGCTACACTCTATTTTTGTTTTTGCTCAAGCAACAACAACTTTTTTATTATTTTGGGCTGATTTATATCTGTTTCAAGATCCCTCTGCCATACATAATCTATACATAAAATTAATAATGAATCCCTACTTGCCTTGGTCACGCCATGACGCGTGCACGGCTAAACCGATTTTAATGAAAACTGGTGGGGAGGTAGCTTAGAACCAGAAAACGGATAAAGGATACTTTTTATCCCGAAAAAGTAAAGGGAACGAGACGTAACGGGAATGGGCGAGCAAGCAAGTAATGAAATACTTTTTTTCAATATTCTTAAAAATATAGTAGTAGGTCAATGTTTTTTACGATAATGTAAAAAAAATATTTAAGCTCATTGCAAAGCATTATAAATTTTTCATTTATAATGCTTTGCAATAAGCTTAATTTATGCTACTAGATATTAGTAGGTGTCCTTGTAATTTGGTAATTCAGTGATCTAAAAAACCAACATTGACTAACATAAAAATATAAATTCAACTTTACGGCACGTTGTTGGATTATTTTTACGACGCCACTCCACACCTTTCCCTGCCTTGTTGAGGCTTCAAAGTAATGACGATACTAGCAGTGTCGAGCGTAAGTACATTACCTATTGTAAGTGTTCTTTGCCTACTACGTCGCGAATGTATGAGTCGCTTTTACTCTAATTATGAGCTTACCACTTTAATATTATTACGGAAAAGGGAGTTCTTACCCTTTATAAATAATTCAGCTTGAACTTCACTGAACACGTTTGAAGGCGTAAGTTTCTTCCAAGTGAGTTAAATTTGTTGTGGTAATTGGCTTTATAATTTATTATCTATCTTTCATCAAAAAGAAAGTCGTGTTAGTTATTTATAGCTCAAAAACGACTGAACGGATTTGCGTGAAATTGGTGGGGACGGCGCTTAGAACCAAGAAACGGACATACTCGTAGAATACTTTTTATCCCGAAATATTAACGGGAACGAGGCGAGTGACGCCGTGAACAGCCGCTCGTAAAATATAAAAGAAACATGTCAGCTATCGGTAGACCGTTATAAACGATCTAGAGATAGCATGTAAAAAATGTTTTTTTTGGTTTTGAAACGGTTGAATCAGGTTATAAAAGTCCTTAAATATACCAACCTCTTATAATAATATAGTTGTAGTACATTGTATTTTTATAAGCAAGAATAAACGCAGTGAGAATTATTTTTACCCCGTTGTTTGTGCGCGTTTCAAAATATTTCTCCATTATATGGTAAACCAATTTGGTAAAGATTTCCATTTGTAACGTAGATTGTGGTCACCTCTCATTTTCAGTGCAGGTGGATATAACATTTAAATCCTGTGGTCGACTGGATTATTGCTAAGCGCGGTTAATTAAATTACTGGTGTACAGATGTGTGAATACCATAATCGAAAATAGTAGGCATGAGTTTAAAAAGCTTATATAGAAAGAGTGTGTAATGTATACCTATGACCTAATTTTCCCATGTTTGTTTTACAATTTTTTAATAGTACATTGTTACCTGAGTGTTGAAAGTCACGTTTTTTGAGTCCCGAGACGGGTTTGGCGCCAGAGCGTTAGCGAGGGCGCCAATGGAGCTTGAGGGACTTAAAAGACTTTCACCCGAGGTAAACACTGTGCTTTTCATTACGAATACAAGGAAAGTAAAAATAAAAACATGAAAGAAAAATTTGTGAAAATGAAGATTGAAGCCTTCCCGGTTTTTTTTTTCTTTTTCTCTGGCGGGCCTTCGGCTTCGGCTCGCCAGCATTATTCAGCCATTATTTTCATTCTCATAATTTTAAAAATGGTAAATGTCAAATCTATGTTATTTTAAATAAATAGTTGAAGCTATATATTAATCAAGTAATTTAGAAGATATATTATTTATTTAATACTATCTTTATGTTATTTAAATTTAAATTTTACATTGCGATATCTTATTAGACTTTTTAAACTTCTTACTGTTGTAATGGGTTTCCAACCTACTTGCTGAATAAAAAGTTGGAATTTGGTTCAACGACCTTGCAGTTAGAAAGACTTTAGAAAGTTGGAACATGGTTGAATAAAATAGAACTTGTTTTTTTTTATAATTTGATAGCTGTCAGTAGAAAGCGATTCTCCCTAGGGCTGAAAGTTTTACTTTCAATTAGGCCCCTCAGGCAACTTCAGACCTACTTTCAGAGTATGAGTAATGAAAATGAAATTTGTTGTCCTATGCCAAGGTTTCAAGGTACTAAGGTGTCCCAAGGTTGTCTGGAAGAGATCGCTATTAGTGATAACATCTCCCATTGAATTTCACTTCGATGTTTTTCTGTTTTTCTTTCTTATTTTTATTTGGTGTACAATAAAGTATTTTCTATCTATCTATCAGTAAACATATTTATATTTTTCTATGAGAAACCTTGCAAAAATCAAATCGTTCTGCAGTGGTTATCAATGAAACGCTCTCAAATATCGCTGTCATATTTGAGAGCGTTTCACTGATCGCCATCGCACTAATGTTTTTTTTTGATTAAGTTAAATTTAATTTTAAAAACTCTTAATTATCTGTGCCCACCACTAATTTTCACTCTGTTTCATTAGTAAACTTATTAAAAGAAAACTCATTAATCTAAGACATTATAGCGAAACAAAATAAAATGGACATGCTTTCACTAGGTACAACATTTTTATGACTTAACAAACTTTTCTCATCAAAAAGCAGCTGGCAATAGAGGTTTTTAATATGTTTTCTAATAAAATTATTTTATGATCTCTTTCCCTCCTGAGAGAGATAGCTATAGTATCTATATGTACCTAGAATTTTATATTTTATGAAAAAAGTAGGTACTTAGACTTTCTTAAAGTTTTTAAGAGGAACTTGAAATACCACTTTGAAATATTTGTTTTCACGCTTTTTTTATTATCAAAACTGAAAGTTACAGTAGCATTCATACCATCCATTCAATGTGAGAAGCAGTAGCGTTTTTTTAAAGAACTAGCTGATGGAACAAACATATGGCCCACCTGATGTTAATCAGCCATTATTTTCATTTTCATAATTTAAAAAATGGTAAATTTTTTGCTCAAATCTATGTTATTTTTAAGAAATAGTTGAAGCTAAATAATAATAACGTCATTTAGAAAATATATTATTTATTTAATACTATCTTTATATTATTTAAATTTAAATTTTACATCGCGCTCTAATTAGATTTTTTAAACTTCTTACCGTTGTAATGGGTTTCCAACCACATTGCTGAATAAAAAGTTGGAATTTGGATTGAATTTGGTTCAATAACTTCCTTGCAGTTAGAAAGACTTTAGAAAGTTGGAACATGGTTGAATAAAATAGAACTTGTTTTTTTTATAATTTGACAGCTGTCAGTAGAAAGCGATTCTCCCTAGGGCTGAAAGTATTACTTTCAATTAGGCCCCTCAGGCAACTTCAGACCTACTTTCCGAGTATGAGCAATGAAATAGTACATTGTTACCTGAGTGTTGAAAGTCACGTTTTTTGAGTCCCGAGACGGGTTTGGCGCCAGAGCGTTAGCGAGGGCGCCAATGGAGCTGGAGGGACTTAAAAGACTTTCACCCGAGGTAAACACTGTGCTTTTCATTACGAATACAAGGAAAGTAAAAATAAAAACATGAAAGAAAAATTTGTGAAAATGAAGATTGAATTGCCGCCTTCCCGGTTTTTTTTTTCTTTTTCTCTGGCGGGCCTTCGGCTTCGGCTCGCCAGCATTATTCAGCCATTATTTTCATTCTCATAATTTAAAAAATGATAAATGTCAAATCTATGTTATTTTAAATTAATAGTTGAAGCTATATTAATCAAGTAATTTAGAAGATATATTATTTATTTAATACTATCTTTATGTTATTTAAATTTAAATTTTACATTGCGCTATCTTATTAGACTTTTTAAACTTCTTACTGTTGTAATGGGTTTCCCACCTACTTGCTGAATAAAAAGTTGGAATTTGGTTCAACAACCTCCTTGCAGTTAGAAAGACTTTAGAAAGTTGGAACATGGTTGAATAAAATAGAACTTGTTTTTTTTTATAATTTGACAGCTGTCAGTAGAAAGCGATTCTCCCTAGGGCTGAAAGTTTTACTTTCAATTAGGCCCCTCAGGCAACTTCAGACCTACTTTCAGAGTATGAGTAATGAAAAGAAGTTTTTAAGTTTCATGTGCCTGTAATAATTGTACTAGCCCACTACTTCTCCTAAATTCGGGAACCACAAGCATACTAAGTGGGCAGAAAATAAGTACAGTTAAACGACCGATTATAAAAAAAACCTTTAAAATAAAAACGTAAAAACTTTTCTTTCCTTGTTTCTAATGTCAACGGCAAATTGTTTTTTTTTACTCGCTATTAAAAATTTCACCCTCGTTTTATCTCGATGTGAATAAAGATTAGCGCTGCATCTTTAATTAAAATCCGTTTTACGTCCCGAGTCGTTTTATGTACTCTTTTTATTTTTTTATCACCATTATCTTACCAAGAATCCTCGGTACAACAACAACTTTTTATCAAAACAAAACATTTTTTTTTAAATTACTAGTGTCTCGTCCGTGTCTTCGCTCGATCCGTTCCCAAAACTTTTTCAAGTTAATAAGTATTATAATTATGTCCGTTTTCTAGTTATAAGCAAGCTCCTCACCAATTTTCAGCCAAATCAGTTCAGCCTTTCTTGGGTAGTAGCTAGTGTAACTAACACGACTTTATAGATAGATAAGCGTTTAAAACTAGTTGAATTCAAAATACCAATAAATAAAAGCTTCACATTAATTGTTGTGCCCTCCGGCAAGGTGGGGCGTCGATCTGAGAAATGTAGCTGGCAAGCACTGGAGAAGAGCCGAAGACCAGGCTCAGTGGCACGTCTTGCGAGAGACCTACGTCCAGCAGTGGACTAATATAGGTTAATGATTATGATGATTAATTGTTCTCTGTCTGGATGTTATATTGTATTCTAAGTATGTGTTAAAAAAAATATAAGTATTATATCAGCTATCTGGTTCCCATCGTACAAGTTCGGCTTAGTTTGAGGCTAGACAGTGTTGAGTGGATTGTGCATAATACTTACATATTTATTGAAGTTTAAAAAGTAGGTGTTGACGTTCAATCCCAATTCCAAGCGTGGTTTTGATGGGAATCGAGTATCGAGAGTAACTCGGATGAAACTCGGTACAAACATGTTAGTCTACGATTGTTCATAAACTAGCTATAGTTCAGTTAGCCACCTTGTCTCCACCATCCGATAAGCTCAATAGCACCGTAATAGTATTGTCAGTGGAACTTGGCAGGTACTCAAAGTTTCAGCTAAGACAAAGTTTTAGCACAATCTAACAGGAACTGTGTCAAAATAGGCTAGTGAGATTCACACTACACAAATGAAAGTGACGTAACTATATTAAAGCCTTGCTCACATCGAAGCGTTCTACGGTGGCAATCAGTAAACCGCTGTCAAATAAACAAAAAGCTTTCTTTAGCAACTTTACATTACATTAGCTTTGTTAAGTTCTTATGGGCGGTGGACATTTCAACAAAAGTAAATATTTATTTATAGGATGCACCAAGCAAATTCTTCAAATTCTACCTTACTGCAATGTCTGCCATGCATGGTACAGGGACTGAAAAACAAAAATAAAATGCAGCTCACACAAAATAGTTTTTTTTGTTTTCCATGTGTTTCCGAGTGGTTGTCACATGGCGTGGTTCTTAAATGTATTTTGAAAAGAGAACATAAATATGTATGAGGACGAATTAAATCCTGCCTTTCTTTTACGACGTCGTATTGTTTGTTTCACTGACGCATGTACCTATAACACCCGTTATACTTAGAAGAATTCAAAAGAAAAAAATTTCACTTTAATGTGCATTTTTTTCTTTTGAATTCTTCTTCAAAAACGTGGAGTATCAGTTTCAGAGCTACGAGGCCTCAAACACACAAACACACACATTATAACCTCAAACTCAAAACACCCCTCGGTGGTTAAAACTAGTGTGAGTGAGTTTGGCTTCAAACCTTGCTGCTTTGGCTGGGTTTTTGCATGTTTGTCACGGATTCACTTACCAATCGATAACACTAAACTTGTGCTGAGGGTTTTGACCAATAAACGTTACGTACTCACTCAGTCGTCAACGTTGAATGATTAATGGTTTAGCTCCAGTGAGCTTACCTCTATAAAATAACTACCGGGTGGTAGTAAAATAAGAAATTGCATTTTAAATGCGTTCAATTTCACTGGACAAATCGACAAATAGAACTTACTGTGGGTGTAAATACCGGAGTTGTAGCTTTTATTAGTGAGGCGTTTCAGTGTTTTTTTATTAAATTTAATTATCTTGACTTAGCTTGTCCGTTGGACTGAAAAATATAGATTTACATGTATATTTATATATCTTCTTCTTGAATTGAAGAGCTTAGCTCTTGTAGGGGTTTTGATGCAGTTTTCTTCAATTAAGTCTTTCGAATGCGGCTTCCTTGACTTCCATAAACGACATGACAGCGACCTTTTCTTTTATATGGCTCACGTAAGTTATTCTTGGCCTTCCTCTTCTACTTTTTCCTTCAACCTTTCCTTTAAGCCTCCGCTATACGCTGGTCTAAAAACAAAACACGACCGGAAAGTTGGAAAAATTTAAAATAAAGATGGCGTTGCCTGACCTGAGCTGTGAATTCATGTATTTGATACCAACTATTACTTATTCTGTGCTTGGGTCTGACATTTGTCACGACATTACAATGTGTTGACTAGAATACGCTTCGTTAGACAAAAACACAGACAGATATTCAGTAAATAAATATAACCCAATTGTTATGTTAGCTGATTCCCGTCGCAGAGTTTCCATTGCATATTTTTCATCCAGGATTGGTGATAACAATGGCAAGCTGTGCGGTATTTTTTAAACTACCACGAACGCTACATTTTAAATCTAACTTATATAGTAGTGTAGTAGTAGTAGTCTAATTTATATAGTATAACAAGCAAATAGCCCCAGATTTAATAAAAGAAACCTTCCACCAAGAGAGATTTTCCTCATATTATGCAAAACCAGAGTGAGTTGCAAGTTCATAAATGTCGGTAGTCGGTGAATGAACACTTGTATTTTTTAAAGGTAAAAAACGGAACCCTTATAAATTCGTCATGTCTGTCTGTCTGTCCATCCGTATGACACAGTCACTTTTTTTCAAAAAAATGAAATGAAATGAAAAGAAATAATTTATTTGCTTGAAGTATGGTACTTACAAAACTGTAAAAGCTATATGTACTGATGAAACTTGGTAAATAGATGTATTCTGTAAACCGCATTATGATTTTTATACTTAGAACTGACACTCAAAAAATATTTTTTCATAAAACTTATGAGTTTTCTTAACATTAAGTAAAAGATTATTAAACCAGATAAGTATTTACGACAGAGATGCGTTAACGTCATCGTAATTAGCCTTCTATCTATCGACTTTAAAAATTAATGAGGTATCGTCAGCAAATAGTACTGTTTCACATAGTTTTTTAACCAAAAAAGGAAGGTCATTTATTTATTTATTTATTTATTTATTTATTTGTTTTTTGGAAGACCAACAGCTTAAAATAACTTATTATCTAATTAATTTAGGTTATCAGAGAAGCCAATTAGCGGTCTTCACGAATAGTTACAGAGTAGTAAATAGGATACGCGCAAACAATATTTTCAGCCCTATTACTTCTACTATCTGCCAATAAGATATTGTGTTAACAAACAATAAGTATTGACTACCTTACCTACCTACTATCTATTCTTACATAAAGGCTAAGTTCAACAAATATGAAAAAGAACTATTTTCTAAGGGTTAACTAACCTACAGTTACCAATTACAAGTACCTAGGAATCTAATTTCTACTATAACATAAAGTTTACTTACCTACTCGCTACCACAGAATAATAACAGTACTGCACCATTAGGTGCCTACACTATCTATACTTACCTACCTAATCGAAGAATGAACTGCTCAGCTGCCGGCGCGCCGAGCTCACACTCGTACAAAACAAGTCCATTGTCTCACTTTCTTTGCAGGTATTATTGAAATTACTACTCGCTCGATAAATATATGAATTCTGACGGTAATTAGTGTTGACGAATGGAATGAAAAGAGGCGGATTGAACCTTTTACGTTTGGGAGGGATGTTTAGATTAATTTTATTGAGTAATTCGGGACAATCAATTTGGTTAGATGCTATTTTGAGTAGATAAATTATATCGGATATGTTACGTCTTATGCTAAGTGGCAGAATATGGAAACGTTTGCATAAATTAAGATAGTCATCCGAGTTGTATGGAATACGTAGTTTATAACATAAAAATTTCATAAATTTCCTCTGAATTCGTTCAACTCGAGCGATATAGGTATCGTACCTCGGGTTCCACAATTGAGAAGCGTACTCCAATATACTACGAACAAAAGTGCAGTAGAGAATCTTAATTGTTTTAGCTTTTTTAAAACCTACAGAGCTTCTCATAACGAAACCTAGGGCTTTATGTGCTTTACCTACAATGTGAGTAATGTGCTGGTCAAATAGAAGTTTAGAGTCGTGGATGACACCTAGGTCTCGAGTCTGATGACAGTGTTGAAGGGATTGATTTTTAAGCGTGTATGTTGACTGTATGATATTAATCTTGCGGGTAAAAGTCGTAACAGAACATTTTAATGGGTTGAGGTCGAGCTTGTTAAGAAGGCAATAGTTGTCGAGTCGTGACAAGTCGCTTTGCAAAGCATTAGAATCGGATACACTAGCTATCTTTTTATAGATTTTCATATCGTCTGCAAAGCACAGTAACTTCGAGCTATGAAAGCAACCTGCGATGTCATTAACAAAGATCGCAAAAAGTAGGGGACCAAGGAGGGACCCTTGGGGGACCCCACTTGGGATAGTAACCCAGCTTGATATGT
The DNA here is from genome assembly GCA_939531255.2 of Thera britannica. NCBI lineage: Eukaryota > Metazoa > Arthropoda > Insecta > Lepidoptera > Geometridae > Thera > Thera britannica. The sequence goes on along the minus strand of OW618050.2, from coordinate 6,477,779 downwards.
AATTATTAATGACTACAGCTTGCGACCTCATATCTATATATGATTTAAACCATCTGAGTAAGTCTCCATGGATTCCTATGTTCCGGAGTTTGGCGATAAGGGTGATGTGGTCTATTCTGTCAAAAGCTTTGCTATAGTCAGTATAGACCACATCCACCTGACTACCAGAGTCCATTGCATCAGTTAAGTACTCATTAAACAATATAAGGTTCGACACCGTCGACCGCCCCCTCAAGAACCCATGCTGAAAAGGACTAAATGAATTTTTTAGAGCCGCATATACTTGGTTGTACACAACTCGCTCAAATACTTTTGATACTATACATAGCTTGGATATCGGGCGGTAATTAGTCACTTCCATTTTAGACCCTTTTTTATGTATAGGCGTGATAAATGCAGACTTCCAGAGGGGGGGAAAGGAGTGTTCGGCCATGGATCTTTCAAATAAAATAGATACCGGAATTGCAACAGTTTCCGCACATCTGATCAAAAGAATGGAATGTAAGTGATCTGGACCTGCGGACTTAGAAGGATCTAAATTACTTAGAATTTTAATAATTTCAGATTAATTTACGTACACTAGAAACAAGAAAGGACCTAATATCGAACCTTGTGGCACCCCTATGTCAATAACTGACCCAAAAGATCTCTCACCGCCCACATCAACTTTAAGGATTCTATCAGTCAAGTACGATTGTAATAAGTCAATGGAGCGATTTAGAATACCGTAATGTTTAAGTTTAGATATTAAGAGGACGCAGCTCGCAACTTCAATTCGAGGCGCGGGCAAAAATTGCTCCGAATATAGCTATCTCTATTCATTTGATGCGGGCGCCACGGAATATATAATAGTAGTATACACACACAGGCGCTCGTGTGACGCGCTACTTCTATACGTGAATCCAACCATAGTGCCGCGCTTGTGCGTGTGCGTCAGCCACTGATAACGATTTTTATGCATTGCCTAATTTCGTCAACGTTACTAACACCCGTTTTCACTAAACCTAGGCGACGCCTAAATCGGATGCCTAAATATTAACGGGCCGACGTACACAGCTCGCAACTTCAATTCGAGGCGTGAGCAAAAACTGCTCCGAATATAGCTATCTCTATTCATTTGATGCGGGCGCCACGGAATATATAATAGTAGTATACACACACAGGCGCTCGTGTGACGCGCTACTTCTATACGTGAATCCAACCATAGTGCCGCGCTTGTGCGTGTGCGTCAGCCACTGCTAACGATTTTTATGCATTGCCTAATTTCGTCAACGTTACTAAGCGTCAGATAGGCTAGTGGCTAGGGCGTGCGGATTCACACTGAGAGGACGAGGTGGGCGGGAGTTCAAATCTGGTCAAAGAGAGTTGACTTTTTGCACCCTACAATTTTATGTTTTTATTTTTTGTGGCTGCATTACCTGACTAACCCTCTAAGCTTATTGCTTGCTTGTTTCGCTTTTCTAGTATTCAATAAGCAAGGATTGGTCATGCTCTGAATGCAAGAATAAAGTGAAAAAAAAAACAACATTCCTGAACCGATAAAGAACCTTCAGAGTAGCTATTTACGCACTTAGAAAAGACACCAGGAAATTCTCTAACATGATACGAGTGAGTTTATTCATCAGGTAGGGTTTGTGCGGGTTCTGGACCAAATTGAAGAAGAGTAAAGAGAACCATTGACTCCGAGTTGAGTTGAGAGAGCCATTGACCCCGGCGCGGAGCGATGGAGTTGTGGTTGATGACGTTCCAGTAGAGGATGATGGGTGGGAGTCCGCTCAACATCAGGTGTGGTGTGGTTTGCTTGACCTCATTGGCCTAGTGGTTGGAGGGTGCGGGTTCAAAATCAGTGATAACGTTACAGTAATAGATGATGGGTGGGGTCCGCTCTACGTCAGGTGGGGTGTGGTTCGCCAGACCTCATCGGCCTAGCGGTTGGGGGGCGTGGGTTCAAAACCAGTCATGACGTTACAGTTGAAGATCATGGGTGGAGGTCCGCTCAACATCAGGTGGGGTGTGGTTCGCCAGACCTCATCGATCACACACACACAGCAATAAAAAACACGCAAAGCGGCTCACTTACCAAAGTACAGAAAGTCTAATAATGTGACTGCATTTAAAAATATACTTTATTCGTTGAGCAATTAGGTTGCTTTTATTCTGCTTATTTACATTCGCAAAACCAACGATTGCGAACATCGACCTACAATTACATGGACCTCGGCTTTCGCACAAAACTCGCGAAAAAAGTGTACCAAGCTAACCTACTATAGGTGGATACTTATATAATGATTATAAACAAACTGAAAAAAAAATTATTTATGTCTTATCACAATTACTATATAGAACTCAATTTTGATTGCATGAAGCAACTTCTAGTGAACGTTACAGAAATTTTTCCAAGTCTTTTTATCAATATTTCCACCAGACGTTGAGCAGTACTCTGTTTATTGAGCTCCAGTTATATAAAGAAAAACTATTTTGTTAAAGTATTTCTCAGTCTTTTTATCAATATTTCCACCGGACGTTGAGTGGTAGCAGTTTTTTGAGCTCCAAATAAATCAAGTTTTTTTTTTAATTTCTTAGTCTTTTTATCAATATTTCTACCTGACGTTGAGTGGTATCAGTTTTTTTAAGCCCCAGATAAATAAAGAATAAAAATATGTTGTAGCCATTTTTCTTAGTCCTTTTTTCAATATTATAACCTGACGTTGAGCGGTAGTCGGTTGTTTGAGATTCAGATAAATAAAGAAAAAAAATATTTTGCTGAAATTTTTCCAAGTCTTTTTATCAATATTTCCACCTGACGTTGAGTGGTAGCAGTTTTTTTAAGCCCCAGATAAATAAAGACTAAAAATATTTTGTGGCAATTTTTCTTAGTCCTTTCATCAATCTTTCCACCTGACGTTGAGCGGTAGTCGGTTTTTTGAGCTCCAGTTATATAAAAAAAAAACTATTTTGTTCAAGTATTTCTCAGTCCTTTTATCAATATTTCCACTGGACGTTGAGTGGTAGCAGTTTTTTGAACTACAAATAAATAAAGAAAATAAATAATTTGTTGTAATTTTTCTTAGACCTTTTATCAATACTTCATATACAGGGTGGAATTTTGTAATGCCACCTGGAGGGAAAGTACTCTTAATACTCCAGATAGAAAATTTTACTCACAGGAAACATTCCTTTATTTTTGAATAGAAAGCAAACTGCATTCAAAGTTTTTCGAAAATTCTCTCACACCCGGGAATTGAACCGGCTAAAATCAGAAAAATTATACCTTGTACTTTTATTGCATCGATCGTTAGTCAATTATAAGGATGAAATCTCTCTAACAAACATGATAAATTAAATGAAAGAAAAACCAGGAAATCTTAAATTAATTTAATTATTTACAAAAAATGGATAACTAACTAGTTACTTGAAATTAGTTGCTTGAAATGGGCTCCATTCTCTTGGATACACAAATTTATTCTTTTAACGAATTCATTTCTTTAAAAGAATAAATTTATTCCTTTCAAAAAAAAAATTAATTTAAAAATTATTTTATTTTTAATTTTAGAAATTGCTTTCTATCCAAAAATAAAGGAATGTTTCCTTTGAGTAAAATTTTCTATCTGCAGTATTAAGAGTACTTTCCCTCCAGGTGGCATTACAAAATTCCACCCTGTATAGAAATTAATGGTTCATAATTTGTTTTAGTCGAAATGTTGGCTTTTTTCGAAATTTCGGCAGACTTTTTGACCTAGTGCTGCACCTTGATTTCGTTTACCCAACCTACAACCTACCTAGGTACTTAGTATTTATTTCCCATCTTCACTTAGTACCCTTCCTAAACTATTAATTATCAAATATCTAAGCATTATGTTTTATGCCAGTGTAGGTATTTAACTAGTCCGAAGTCCGAGCGATTCACACACACAACCGAAGTGTCCCGTGTGCTTCAAGCGTTTCCTCCCCCTGCACCCCGCCACCCGCACCGTGCGTGCGCGATAGCAATAGTAGCCGTTCGAAAATGCCATGAATTTGATCGTGTTCCGTAATACCAAAAATGATGACTGAAAACTTTTTGTATTCTTTACATAGTATTGTTATTCTGTAACTAGACAATATAAACTAGGTTCCTTAACAAAAAACACGTAAGATATTGTTGTTTTTAGTACGAAACCAATAGGTAGAAAACTTGATAAGTTTAGCATAAAAATGTGCAAAATGCGATTGGTGTTTATTTCATTTTAGGTAAGTAATTTGAAATAAAAACTGTTGAGGAACCTAGATAAATACTATGCAAATACAATTATTACAATAATATAGTGTAAATCTGTCTAAATTAGAAATCATTTTGGTATTCCGTTTGTATGAAAATTTTCCATACGTCAGCCCCTTAACTAGTTTTTTCGTGTGCGCGAGCTGCAAGCAGCTCGCGTGTCGGTGTGCTACTCCCAGTTTTACATTACACTTGCACTTGTAAAACCCCAAAAAGTAGTAAAGAAAGTCCTAAGTAACCCTAAAAGTCGATCAGTGAATCAAGTTCCTCAGTGTAGTAAAACCCCAATCAAAGTCCTAAAGAACGCTAAAATTGTTTACATAATCAAGGTCCTAAGTGAAGTAAAATTCCAATTAAAGGCCTAAGGAACCCTAAAAGTTGTTTATTTTATCAAGTTCCTCAATGTAGTAAAACCCCAATCAAAGTCCTAAGGAACCCTAAAAATGTTAACATTATCAAGCTCCTAAGTGTAGTTGAAACTCCAATCAAAGTCCTAAGGAACCCTAAAAGTCGAACACTTAATCAAATTGCTCAATGTAGTAAAACCCCAATCAAAACCTTATACGGAACCCTAAATTGTACGTCAAGCCAAAACCCTTAACGGGTCGAAACCGCTGGAAGGAACCCAAACGTTGACTACCGGGTCGCGTGCATCGCGAGCTGCAAGCAGATCCAATCAAACACCTTAAAAAACCTAAAATTCAATCTCCAATCATAGTCCTCAGTCGAATGAACCGTTTGAACGACCTTAATCGGACGATTTTTGCAAAACCGGAAGTGGCACAGCCGCCATTTTGAATTTTGAACTCAGTCTAGTGAACATTTTTTCACACCCCTAAGACACCCTAAATTTCAGTAGGAGGGGGTTCTAAATTTCAGTAGGGTGGGCGTGGTCGCGTGGCGGCTCGCTTCGCTCGCCGCAACGTTCCCCCCGGGTTCAGGAGGAGGGGGTTCTGGGGGCTTGAGGGGGGGGTCACAGCACGGCTCGCTTCGCTCGCCGCGACCCTCCCCCCGGGTTCAGGAGGAGGGGGTTCTGGGGGGCTTAGGGGGGGGGGGGATCACAGCAGGCTCGCTTTGCTCGCCGCACTGTTCCCCATGGTTGCATGGCGCTCCCCATGGTTGCTCGCTTCGCTCGCCGCAATGCTCCACTCGAAAAAAAGGGTCAAAAATAATAAAGGGGTCTAGAAGCTTTCAAAATAATCTCACCTTCCCTACATGACCCAAAAAAAAAAGTCTTGCAAGTCACTCCGCTTGGAAGATACGAAAGGGGGGGGTGAAAAAAGGGGCAAGAGGGGGGTGATTTTTTTGTTTTTTCAATTCAGGAAGAAACCCTCTATACGAAACCCCAATCGAAAACCCCCTATCTCGACGGCATCCGGTAGCACTCACAAAAGGGGGGGTCCTGGGGGGCAAGGGGGGCATTTTTTTTGTACAATAACATTCTTATCTTTTTTCTTCTCTTTCGTCTTCTCCCTTTTAATCTTTTTTTTTCTGAAAAGTAATATTTCATCAAAATCGGCTTAGCCGTTTTGTTTTATTGTTTGTTACTGCATACCTTCGTCATTTAATTTTATGATCCAATTTAGTAATTTTTTCTTTTATCTAAAAGGTTATACTTCCAGATCTGTATGTAAATCTTGTAAGTATAACTTAGTGCATAGAATTCATGCCTATGGAAATAAATAATAATAATAATAATAATAATGCTGGACAATTCACACAACATGATCTAGCCCCAAGCTAAGCAAAGCTTGTGTTATGGGTGCTAGATAACTGATATACATAATACAATACATTACATGCATAGATAATGTTCATTTCAATTCATAAATGAATTGAAATGGAATTTATTTATGGGTGGCTTTAAGCTTTGCACTCATTTAGGCCTTCGGTGCTCATTGCGGTGGAGTGGAGATCAGTGAAGCATTGTGAAATAACACTGTCTATTCGACTTATACTATTGTATTTTATCGGCATTTAAAAATATTAGGTATACCAAAGAGTTTCGACAACCCCAACTGACTCTTCAAAGTTCTGTCAAACGCAAAATCTTGGGAAACTCCTTGCTGCGTGTATAGAAATAGGCACATGTATTTTGGTATTTGGGTATTTGAGCGCACCGTGCATGAAGCCTTTGACAGAAAGTTCCAGAATTCGGGACATTACAGACACCTCCAGATTTAAAAGACGGCAATCAAAAATACTCTAAACCCATGATATTATTGTTATGACTGGGCTCTCAGCTCATTTATTAGTAGCTCTGCCTTCTGCGCCATAGGTCGTGGGTTCGATCCCCACCGAGAACAAATATTTGTGTGGTGATCATAGATATTTGTTCTCCATCTGGATGTTATATTGTTTTCCAAGTACTTATGTATTTACAAACAAAATGTATTTAAGTATTACATCAGCTATCTGGTTCCCATAATACTAACTCTGCTTAGTTTAGGGCTAGATAGTGTAGTGTAGATTGTCCATAATATATATATATATACTTCCTTTTCATTGTAATGGGCTCCCAAACTCTTTGCAAAATCGACACTATTTTTATAAAGGCCTAAAATCGGCTACATAGTTTTTGAGTCTTCTTCTTGTCATGTCAATAGAAAATTAAAGCTGGTGTGTTAAAATTAAGTGTGGTGGATTATGAATGTGCCTCAAAAGTTTTGCTACTTCACGTTGGTTTCATTTATTGTTTTCCTTCACCGTTAGAGTGTACTGACATAGTGCACATAGGTTTTTTGGCAGATAAACTAATTTGTGCATGACGGGGTTTGAACACACGCCTCTAGAATCAAAAAGCGGGTCGCTACGACAATATAACCGGTGCTAAGCAACCAGAGCGCCCCTCCACCTAATGGACCGATGACATTCTAAAGATCGTGGGAAATCGGCAAATTGTTTTTTCATGGAAATGTATAAAGGAGGTCTATATCTAGCAGTGGACTTCTACTTACTGATGATGATGACGGAAAGCACTGGGTAGATAGGAAGATAGCTACTTATGCAACTACAAAAATGGAGGTATTTAACAAAAGCATTGCGCTTCGCTGGTCACGCACGATAGGAACGTGCCCTAGAATGTACTAGATAAGTTATATGCTACATAAAATATATACTTCTACAGGCTGATGATGATGTGAATACAGGTTATCGATCATAATGTATGATGAAGATGGTATTATGTCATTTCGTTATACTGTGACAATTTGTTTTATGTTACACTGTGGCAAATTTATAGTACCAGTAGTAGCTATGATTTAATCTAGGGTATATTTTACGTAGTCAGAGATGAAATGTCATGTCGCGAAATTTGACATAGACCTCACCTCGTCGGCCGCGCGGGCTGTACTGAGAGAAGTAGCTAGGAAATCCTACCTATATATATTTTTGAAAATTTTATTTTTTTATAAAAACTACGGCAACTAAGAAAAGTGCAATAACATCAGGTTTTTACGTATTTATTTAGGTATACGGGAACAAAACTTTCATTGCAATGGCTCTAACAGCAACGGAAAAAAACCATTTCAAATCTAAAAAAAATTGAGAGTTTTTGGCAAACTTTGCGTTCAATTTTATCGAACCCAGTGAGTTTAAGAGAATTTCTAGCCGGAACATAATTTTTTTACACCATTTAATTGTTATATTTTACAAAAAAATTAAATGGATTCGTCCATACAACGAAAAAAAATGCTACTTTACATTTTCGGTTTCACCTGATGTAGGCCCGTCATGTCATAAAAGATGTCTAAACATTTTTCCTATTCGATTTTGTATCTTCTCAATTATAACTCTTTTCTCTATTGATACAGCAATGTGAGGACGACTGCTTTTCAATAGAAATAGGTGTCGTGCTGGTAATGTTAACTTCCTTAAGTATCTTCCATACCGATTCTTTCAGTCTACGATAAATCAATAATCTCATACCACTATCCTTTTAAATCCATTTATGATATATCGCATAAAATGATCTTCCAGGGTTTTATTTATTTTCCGAGATCAAACAGCCAAATAGCCTTTGTCCTTACCCCCTGTTTACTTATTCAAACAAAATTACATATGCCTGTTTCTGGATCGCCAATGCCCGAATTTTTACGCTTAGGAGATAGTGTCATGAATATAAATCTATCGTAAAAGACACCGAGGAGAGGTTAGCCGAGTTTACTGCGTATCTCACTTTGCATTCTTTGTACGGTGCCTTTATAGCCCCTTTATGGAGTTAGCTCTTTTTGCATAAAGCCCGCGTGTGGCTTGGCATCAGATCAAGAAAGGAGCAAGCTTTCATCAGGATTGAAAAACATACATTACTTTTTTAGTGCTTTTTTTTATGAAACTGCAAGAACGTGACGGAACGACAAAGGAGCTGATTTTCATTAGTGACTCATTTTGAAGGAAGAAAAACGACATATGTTTTAGGATTGTTCAATTTTGCTGTATCCTCAAACACGACAATAAACATTTGCTCAATGTTCACGGCGCTCTTAGAAGCTGAATCTATTTTTCAACTCAGAGTTAAGTCAGGTGTTTCTACCCATGTCTTCAGTTGGGATATAATATGTATTTTCAGTAAGACATCATGCAAAAGTATTTTAAACTGTCATGTCATAAACACAACAACTTAAAAAAACTCATTTATTATTTACAGCATTATTACCTCAGCCGGATAAGACAAAGAAAATTAGGAAATTTTCTCATATTCTCCGTAAGTAAATTGGTTGTGTTTGACTATCCCACTTCCTGGATCTTGAATTTTTGATGGCATTGCGGCTCCTGCAATAGAACATTGTGGAATAAAGCTCGGGGGAGGGGTGAAGAATGTATATTGCAATGCTATAATTAAAACTAAGCATGCAAAGGCTTTGTGTATCAGTCGTATGAGCTACTGGCCGTCTGGTGATGGTGTTTTCAGACAATCTTGATGAAAGCTGAAAAAAAAAATTAGCTTCTCGCCTTGGGCACATCCTTGCCCTAGGCCTTGGGCATTGGGCGTTCTGCGGTTGTGATTAGTAAAACGCTATCAAATATAGACAGCGATATTCGAATCACCAACGCAGAACGCTTAATGTACGCAAGGTTTTACACGTTTCAAGATTTTTGAAGATCAAAAATCACTGGTTATATAAAAAGTCTCAAACAACTAAGTTTCGGAAAATATAATTACAAAGGTTCAGTAAAAACATCATTTCGATCCACACAAGTTTTTTTACCAAAAAATTGTTTACAAATTGGTTTCTCGTAATCCCCTGAGCTCAATCTTTTGCCAGTTTAAGAAATTACATGAACTGTTCTCACAAACTAAGCGCTTAGGCAACATTTTAACAAGTGCCCAGAGCTTAGCCCGAGTGTTTAGCTCGAGCACGATTCCCTGCTAACTAATACTTAATTCCATTTTCTTTTGAGATAACGAAACTCGTTTAAGATATCTCGCGAACGCCTTTCAGATGTTTGGGGTGCAACTGAATAGCACAGACATTTCTGTGGAGCAGAATTAGATGTTTTTGTATTTGAGTTGGTTTCTTAGGGATTAGCGAAATGGGGAAGACGTGAACGTTTTTTCATGTATTGCAAAGCTTCTGTAAATTTCCACTCGTAAGAACTGCCTAATCGTTTTTGCCAAGGTATAAGTAGTGGAGGCCTTTTGATATAGGCCTCAAGAAAAAATTCTTCAATCAGTTCGTTTTGCCAGTGATGACTTACGGAACTGAGACGTGGTCGCTAACTATTGGCCTTGTACACAAGCTCAAAGTCGCGCAACGTGCTATGGAGAAAGCTATGCTGGGAGTTTCACTACTTGATAAAATCAGAAATGAGGATATCCGTAGAAGAACCAAGGTCACCGACACAGCTCGTAGAATTAGTAACTAGAAGTGGCAAAGAGGCAGACCATATAGCTCGAAGAACCGACAACAGTTGGGGAATAAAGGTTCTAGAATGGCGACCACGAACCGGAAGACGAAACGTAGGGCACCCGCCCACCAGATGGATCGACGACATTGTTCATACAAAAAGCCATGCATAAAAGATACAACAATTTTATTTTAATCAGTTTTCTTGTAATTTTCAAGGGTTAATTAATTAAGGCAACTCTATTCTCTGTCTTGCGCTAAGCGTGTTTCGACAGAGACCAAAGGTTTCACTTTGTGTCTAGTAAAATTTCCTTCATAGTATCCTTAATTGAAAATTCAAATTTATGCATAAGCTCTGATTGTGACAGCGCAGAGGAAAGGTCTAAGATACCATTTCGCTGCATTCACTTAGGAAAACAGTTTTAGCATAAACTTAACATTATATTCTGTTATCTTTAGGAGGAAACCAATTTTTGGATAGTAACTTTCTCCTAAGATCTGAATTTACTGCGTTGCAAACTCTTTGTGTACAGAGGCAAGTATGTCATTAGTGATACAGTATTGTGTGACAGCATCATTTGTAATATACAAATGTGTTAACAGTCTTCTTCGTGTCACTAGAACTAACAAGCTAGTGTGGGGAAAAGATTTAAAATACGACTCAAAGAAGCTTCTTCGTGCATTAAACACATGTTTTTCAAACTTGTTTGACTCTACGACATGATAGTCTCACGATGTTTCCCTTCACCGTTTTCACACTTTGCCTTTAATTTATGACAAAATATCAATAATGCACGTCTGGATTTGAACCCACCACCTTAGGATTGGAAGGTGGAGCCGCCAGCCGCAAGCTTAGCTCATGAATTGGTTCTAAAGATGTTTTGTTTTCGTATTGTGTTTCTTTTGTTCTTGTGTTGGTTTAAAAAAGTTTTGTTCTTGTTAGATACTGTGTTTCTTTTATTATTATGTTGGTTGTGTAATTCTCAAAAAAAATCACAAAAGTACGTATTTTACAGCAAGCTTTCGGTGTGATTAAAGCCTGAGAAAATTCAAGCCTTTCAGATTTTCCAGGCGAGCTTGTCGGCAAATTGTGTTGATGAAAATTACGTTGCAGATTAAAAGGAAACCCATTTAATTAATTCACCGTTAATCCGTACGAATGACACAGAATTGCGTCAGTGTACAAATTAGGCCGGTTCTCGGTCATTGAATCAGTTGCTTTCAATTCAAAGGTAAAGCCGTTTCGATTAATTTGAATACTCCTGAAAGAGGATGAAATAATTTTGGCAAGTGTTGGATACAAAAACCGATTCAATCTAAACACTACAAAGTTTCTGTGTTAGCTAGGAAAAAAAAATGTCAGTCTGATTCAATAAAAGAAACTACTTTCTAGAAAGAACACGCTCGAAGCGTCCTGAATTTATATTTTTCAGATAATCACAAGGCTTGTATGTTGTTGTTTTTGTGGGCTATGATTTAAAAAAATGTACCAGTACAGATTTAAACGTCTGATCTAAAATTTGCAAAACTCATTTTTAGCGGATTTGAAAGATGTTTTGGGTGACTAGTATTCCCGCGCGTATATCCAGTTTTTTTTTGTTTCTGATGTCATAGAATTCTTTATCTTTCAACCCCTTTACTGCTGCCTAGCAGGCCTGTAAATACGTTCAGTTTACACTAGTCTAGACTGGTTTGGACACTGTCAAAATCAATAAAAGTCAAGGATTACCTCACCACAAAACCAATAAGAACGAACATTAAAAATTAATGAGTTTTCAAATTGCCTATAATTACGTATCAGATATTATGTATGTCGACGCTTTGAAAATAATTTCTTTACAAAATAGTTTTAGTGGTAACATGCCTATGTATATAGGGGTGTCACGATTTCCATCGGTGCCGGTGAAGGATTTAAAAAAATTGAAAATGAAAGGCTTAGGGTATGATTGAATTGTAATGAGGTAATGGTATGGTTGGAAGAATTGTCTACCTAATTTGTCGGATAGAGTAATAAAAGCCTTTGTAACCATCTACGAGTACTTACCTGCCTTCCTAATTTGACCTTCTTAAAACAGTTAAGATTCAAATAAGGTATAAAATGTTTATTTATTCTTCTTCTTCTCCCTACCCTTATCCCACTTTATGTGGGGTCGGCACAACATGTTCTCCTCTTCCATTCCCCTTTAACAGCAGTCATCTCTTTATTGTATTCTGTATTCATCTTTGTACAAAATGTTCATTTATTTTTTAACTTTATTAAAATTACGTGGTTGTTAGGAGAACTAGGAATAACATGTTATGAGACTTAATGAACGCGATGAAAAAGTAAAGATTACAGCGGAAAATTGGTCCATGAAGAGAGCTCAAAACATTTTTTCTTGTACTATAGCCATAGTTTTTATAGTTGTTATTTAGGACAACAAACAATAACACTCACAATCACAAAAAATGAGCACTAATTACAAAGATTTTTATAATGTCCCAAAAGTTAAGAGCCGAGCGGGATTTGAACCCGCGACCTTCCCCTCGGTACGGGGCTGCGCTGACCACTGCGCCATCGGATCCTAATCACACTCGACGAATAACTCTTAGGGACTGTTCGGCACTAACGCGACCGTGGCTCCATCTACAGTTTTGACGTTATAGTCAACTAACTCTTAACTTTTGGGACATTATAAAAATCTTTGTGATTTCCTTAAGTGTAGTAAACACTATAAAATTAATAAACGAGCACTAATTAGTTCTTATAGTGTAATCAGCCTCGTTATTCGCAAATAAATAAATAATCTGTTTTATATTCTTATCGGAGTAAACAGGCTTTTGTATCTATTGTATTTGATTTATACCGTTATAAGGGTAACTACTTATAACTTTAAAAAAATGTATAAGTGAGGCAAAGAACTTCCTTAGATTTATTAGTTCTTTCTTAGAACAGTAATTATAGCTTCTTAGTGTTTCTATAAAATTAATTTCTGAGACTAAGCGATTAAGATACTTATCAAGTTGCCAACAACTACGACTTAGTGAAACTTAAAAGTTGTTTTGTTTGTTTCAGCTCTTAAGACAGGGTTTAACCCCTTATTTAAGGAAAAAAATTTGACCGTCACGAGATGACCAATATTATAACAATGTAAGTAGATTTTTGATAGCTAACATGCATATGCCGCAGCCAAGGAATTTATAAATTAGCCACAGCTTCACATGACGCTGACACGGCACTGATGTGTGGGACCATAGAGCTCATTTTGATATAGAATTTACTGTAATACAAAATTATAGCTTTTTCATTGTAGTTTGTACTGTGCAAAATATTGTTTAACAGGGGTGTTGAAATCAGATGCGCAATCTACCATAGCGCCCTCTTCCGGGCATAAATAAAATCAGACGTTTATTTCATAACGACGGAACTGCGATAAGGTGAGTTTGCTTCCGTGAAGTCACTTATCTGTTGTATTCTAGCCACAGTATTATTTAACCTACTCTTAAATAATTATTATGACTTAATTTACATAAATCCAATAGAACAACTACTTTGTAAGGTCTGTAATCTTGGAAAAGCTGTCCAGTAGGCTAGTAGGGGGTTTTGAGTCTGTGTGCGTGCTCACCAGTGTATTATACTGTGTGTGTGACGTTTCAACGTAGGATTTATCTAAACAGCACTCAAACAGCCTCAAAACCAGAGCCAGAGACAAAGCCAGACAGAGCTTGTGGTAGGCCTACTAAAATCATCCTGAGTAAGTTTGATGATCTTATTAACACAATAATGTATAATTTCAACGTAAATGACATGTCCAACGTGCGAAATAAAAATAAAATCAACAGACAGTAATAAAATAAGAAATAAGTATGTTTTTCCAAGTCCAATTATTCTAGAACAAATTTAATGTCAACGAAATGATAACGTCATACAGCTGTCCACGCGGACGCATCCCTCACTCAAGTAGGAGAGAAACAAAAGTCGAACGCTGCCAAACGCGGAGGCCGATTGTGCCTCTTTGTCGCTCGTTCCGCGCTCTCGTTTGCACTTCAAGCCTTAAATGGAACGCCTCAGAGCGAGGTAACGCCGCATGACGTCAGGTTTTTTCGTGCGTGCAGCCGGCTCCATCGAATTATAGGACGTTGTCACGTCAAAACAAAAAAAAATGTTCCCGTCCATTATAATTATTTGATACCTATATCTAGTAACTGACATTGTGAAGTCACGGTAACTTTTTGGCAAAACTGGGTAGCGTGGAAAATATCACGCCTTTATCTGTGGCAGGTGTCAAGGGTATATGGCATTCGAACTGCTAGAGGCTTCACATACCCGTAAGTTGCCTAATCTCTTTAACCTCTGGTGTCACAATTTTTATACCAAACCGTCCGTAGCGGTTACTTATAAAAGCTGAAATAATTTAATAAAAGCGTTATATCTTCCTCGGGTCACGTAAGAGGGCGCTTCGGGGAAAATTACATTTTGTTTGGCCACGTTCACAGCGGCGACATGGGACAACTGAGTTAACGAGTGTTCAGGATTCTTCGTTCTTTCATATCAGGGCAATCTCTTAACAGATATGCGACTTTGATAAATTTTCTCATGATGTAAAAACGTTCGTAAAAGTTAACCTCGGGAATACATCTAATTACGCAAATTGAAAACTCGTGTTTAGTTTAGGAGTTAGGTGTTGGCACTCTCTGAACAAATTAGGCTTAATTTAAGTTGCTTTGGCTTTACTAATTCAAAAACATCAAAGGTTTTTCATAAAACTAAATCTGTTTCTTTAGTCAATTCGTTTGTAGCTAATTAATAAACAGATTTTTAGTAAATTATGTTTCACAGCTTGGAAAACAAGGATTACACAGATAAATTAGTGTTGTATTTTTTGTTGCAGCAGGGGGTACCTACCTGCTTTCTCCAATTTTAAAGTTGTTCTCATACCATTTGCTAACGGTATCTAAATAAATGGGTAAATACAAAATTAATGTTGAAAAAATGTTATGAAGTTTTTAAACAAAATAAAAACTAAAAACTAACAACAAACAAAAGTGCTAAACCATATTTTGATACTGCTGGGCCAAAACATCATGACATAGAAACAAAACTCGCATTCAAATTCGTATCTCGTAGACCTCGCATTTTTTGCTTCATATACACACCTACCAACAGTCGAATTAATTATAATATTTGCGTACATTATTTCGACATTAACAAAGTTTTGGCCATCCGCGCCCCAAAACTTTCAGACGCAGGGATTTACGAGAATAAAACGCCACAACAAAATGTTAATTCAACCCTTTTTGCGACGAATGGGGAAAAGTATTTAGGAACTTATGATACCTGAAGCCTTTTATGCCAGAACTGAAATGCTGCCACACAATATTATTGTAAAAAACCATCTCTTTCTTTCTAGCTCAATTTATGGGCTCAATTTAAGCTTTTACTAAGCTGAAATTGTTAAAAGTAACAATTGTATATTGGTGCTATAAGGCCAACTGCTTATTATTACTAATCCTAGGTAAGTATAGTAAATGTGATTTCAGAGAGGTCTTCAAAAGCACATTTACCTTTCCATGTTTGTAAAATTTTACTCATAATTTGTGATTTATGATGGTGGTTTTTAGAATGGTAAAATCAGAAACAGCCTAACTAACTGTAAATCATGGGCACGTAGCATGTTGAAGAGAACGGTTGTTATAAAAATATTAATTTTGGTTGTAACTTACTGAAAATTCAAGGCTCTGGGGCTAATTCTCGGGCCGATCTCGATCATTTGCAATTTTATTTTATTGCTTGTTTTCGAAGAGAGAATCGATGATGTCCTTGAGTAATTCATCAACGACCTCATCGTAAAAGCCTCGACAGCTATGATATACGGAAAATGTAGAAGAAGTGCGGGGTTGTGAAAAGAAGCAATAAAATAAAATTGCAAAATGATCGAGATCGTCCCGAGAATTAGCCCCCTGGCATTCCAAGCGAACGCTTCTACGTGAGTACGATTTTCAAAGGTATTCAGTGGTTTAAAACAAAATATTAGTAGCACTTTGATGTGGTTACACAATTGAAAATAGCTCTACAATAAATTTTAACGAATATTCATAACGGAATGTTTTCTGAGGGAAAATAATGCCCTTGTTACCTGTCTACGCCCCCAGAGTTTTATCAATTTGAAGGGAAACTCACATTCCAGCTGTGTTATTAAGTAATTTGGAAACTATAATGATGGTAAATTGGATAAGTAGTGTCGAACACAAGTGACCCTTCTTCGAGAAAATAAATGAAATTGAGGTTTTCGAAGATACACATTGGTGCTATTAGAAGACAATAAGGTAGCGTAGGCCACGTCCCTTACAAATACGAGTTGTTTTAAAGAGGGGAAAAGTAATCTTCCATAATGCCTTGTTTTAATTTCCAACCGTAAATAATAATTTGGTCAATTTTCCACAATTTTGGTTGCGTGCACAAAGTTTTTATTACAATTTTATTGTTATTTAGGCGTGTTTGTTCCTTGTTTCAGATTACATCGGAGGTTTTAAAGGAGCCCGGCGCTAATGTGAGTTTCCGAATTTCACTTTTGTTTATTATACGAAAGCGTAATTGAATTCGGCCCGTTTTCTTTAGTAAGTTGAACATGAACGCAAAATTACGAAGGTACGTAGACGTAAATAAGAAAGTTTCGTGTCCAGCAAGTGTAACTGTGGGTTACCGGCGAGCGCAGCAATAAAACCCGAAGCAGATACCTAGGCGCACGTAATGTGAAACGAAAACTAGTGGCCGGACGCCGCTATACTTTTCGGAGAGGGAAATTTCAGTCAACAGGAAGGTAGCCCCAAACTATAAGCGTTAAGAACTTTTATGAGCGGGCGCCCCATTTAACCGCGAGTCAAGAGCTAATCCCACTAGCCGGCCCGCGGCGAACAACGCACCTGAGACCGGCTTTTTATTTCTGTTTCACATTTCCACCTAATTTCAGCCCGCAGAGGCTGCGAGGTGGGCTGAACTTTGTCGGGCGTCATAAATTTATTTAACGGCCCGAAGGCAATAAGAGCCGGAGTGTAAAAAGAAAAATACGATACCAACGTGCCTAGCCGTTATTGCAATTAAACAGAGGAAGTAAATCTTTCAATACGAGCAGCGAGCGTTCGCCTCCCGTTTCCTGCTTTAATTTATCGCTTTGTTTTAGTCAGTGGCGCGTCCCATTGACGGATTGCGATGTGTTTGATTAAAAAACGCAACTTGATCTTACCACCCCTTTTGGTTCAAGTGCAGAATACTAATCCGCCGACACTCAGTTCACGGAGTCCAATAAAATGTTCCCCTGTTGGCAGTGTTTTATCACTACTTATTTAGTCACGGCGATACATTTCAGTCTGTTAATACGGTTCATTTGTGAAGTTAATTCGCGCTTTTCGGAAATGCAAACTCGTTGGTATAAATTACACAAAAGTATGAGCATCGGAGCAAAAGGTAAAAGAAGCTGAGCACTTATATCTTTATATAAAATCTCGACAATTAAGTTATAACATCTGCGATCGAGCGTTCGAGCGGCACTCGTATTATGCCGTCGATTTTTCTTTTAGACGTTTTTTTCCTTTTTCATTTCCTCGAAGGAGTTCCGATATAACGTCGGATTGGCTCAGATCCTCAATTGCTCTACACACGTATTTAATTTGTTCTGTGTTGATTTATTCCACTTCGATTACTTTACTCTTTGATGCATACGTTTGAAAACAGATTTTTCTTTCATTGCTCTAAATAACTTCGTTGGCAAAATTGAGACGTTTATTTCGCGATTGGCCTATAATGGGAATCAACATTTTTCGATTAGTTTTTTAAGTGAATATAAATATGCTAACATAACAAACGGGAGAATCTATTTGTCGTTTTTTAGAATAATCAAAGTAAAACCAAAAAGCCGTGGTAAGGTAAGTGCCCAGTGTTTGAATCGTATGTTTGGGTAATTCACTGTGTTTAATTTTTTTACCCACTTTTTTTTATATTTACAACATTGAAAACTAAAACTATTAAACAGGCATTTATCGCGTATTTACCTTATTTTATTTATTTTCTCGACGTTCTGGCTATGTTGCAATAACCGTGGTCACGGGCGAACTACTGCAAAAAAACATATGAAAACTACTGCATACGTGACTGCGTTTGTATAGTAATTACCCCGACCACAGCACCTTACTTTCTGCAGTAATAGGAAAATGAAGGGACGAGTGTTAAATTCAAATTGTTTAATGGCTCGGAAGCAGGCATTTCATTTTCCATTTGAATTGTTGCGTAATTTACTACAGCGTGCGTAAACGACGCGAGACTTCTTTTGTTTGCAAAACCTGAAAAATGGTGGGCAAATATTTTTACTAAATGGACTTTTAACAGCTAAGCGGCAAACAATTATGAATTTATTAATTTATGAAGTCAGTGGATAGAGAGAGCTCAAAGTCTTTGTTCCTAGAAATTATAGGCCTTATTTTCAGTAGTAGATTTTTCAGGCTGATAATGATGATGAACTAATTATGGTAAAACATTTTAGCTATTATAGATTGTTAATAAATAAGTTTCTTGAATATTGGTAGTAACTGAAACCTCAATAAAAGCACAATTATTTTAAATATGAATTCATTAGGCACGACACGTCTTTCAAATTCGGGCCACGAGAACAGCCTGACTGGATCACCTCTTTAGGTCTTCAATCAATACACCCAATGAATAACAACAAAACCACCAGTTCAGCATTTTTACTCTAACAGGTCGGTAATTTTTTTTTTGAACTCTGAAATAGTGTTTAATTTTCTTTCAATGATAAATCATGATTGCGATGTAAAGCCGATAAACAAAAGCGATATCAATTAATATATTTTGGGAGAATACTAAGATGTGACTACTGACCGACGATACGTGTCTATGACGTAGACACGTACGTAGTCGTAGCGAATGGCGTAGCACGTAGCTCGTAGCATAATACGAACACAATCATCAGAATCATAAATAAAATAAGTTTACAAAACTTGATAAACTGACTTGATGACCAAACGGCTGAACCGATTTTAATGAAATTTCTGGACCAATCTGACAGTATTATACACCTTTTAGGTATTTTTTTTTCAAAGTGGCTTATAGATAACGAAATAAAGCGATAACAAACTAAAAAAAATACAACCGAATTGAGAACCTCCTCCTTTTTTATTTGAAGTCGCTTAAAAATATAAGTCAATTGCATGATATCCTTGTAGTGGTTAACCAGCTGAGCTATTCATAATCATCAGCCTGAATAAGTCCACTGCTTGAAATAAGCTTCCTCTATCTTATACCTTTAAACGAGAAAATCTTGTATATATATATATTTTTTCCTTTTTATAAATTCCTAAATATATATTTATATATATATTTAGGATCTCGGAAACTGCACCAACGATTGTCATGAAATTAAGTATACAGAGGGTTTCGGGGGCGATAAATCGATCTAGCTAGGTTTCATTTTCAGAAAAGACTCGGGTATTTTAATAATAAAAAAAATTAGCGCCATCTCTTGCCGAGTAGTCGAAATCACGAATAAGTGTCACGGAGAACGCCATCTATTGAACTTCAACGTAAACACTCGACACAAAATTTCCAGAGATTTTCATGAAAATTAATTAATATAGCTGAGATATTTTTTTAGAAAATCTTTTTTTATTGTTTTTAATAATCAACTTTATGTATTAATTAACTTATACATAAACTTATTTTAGCTATTCCAGCAGATGGCGCTGGTAGTAAGATCAAAAAATATTATTTAAAAACCGAGCAAAGCTCGGGCATACCAGCTCGTACATTATAAAAACCGATTCCGAGCCCTCTGCATCCACCTACCTTCTGTAATACCTAATTGTAAAAGTCGTCTGTCATTCATTAATTCATGAAAGAAAGTCAACAGCAATAACAAATTGTATTGTTATTGCTGTTGACTTTCTTTCACTCGTCTATATTTTTTTATTAATGTAATTGGTGTGTATCCGTGTTAATTAATAAATAAATTCATGCTTTACTTATGAAAGTGCTTGGCAGAAACTGCAGCACAAAAACTATGTTCGAACAGCTTGCTTTTACTTGTGCTCGCTTATCGCTCCACGGAGGTAGTCTATGATAAAATATTACTCCATGAACAGAACAGAAAGCGTTCAAATATTCATAGCTAACGGTATCGATTCCTGACCGAGGACGGCTCGTCATAGACCCCAATGAAAGATGTTATCGAGCCTACCGCACCCGTGTACACAGAAAATTATACGTACATTTCAACCCTCTGAATAAGCTTCGTCAAGCATTTGAAATGATATCTACCTATTCATAAATGAAGTTTATGCTATAAAAGTGTATAACGCTGTCTCTGTGTTAAAGACAACGTCCAATCTTAGGTTCGATTTTGACCTGACTACCTTTTGTTCTGTTTGTAAAAAGATATGCCTAAAAACGGTACGAACCAAGTCGTAGTTTGTTGCCTGTTTTTCTAGGCTTAGGGGGGTGGAAAAGGCACCTAGACTCAACTAGCTTGAAGACGTTTCAAAGTGATACTTCTGAATAAATATATATATTTGACTTACTTATATGTTTATGAGACTTAAATTTTCTTAACTGGGTGATTTATACAACAAAAAATGTGTGTATAATTGCGTGATCATAAACATCTCGCACGTGACGTTGATACATTTTTTGAGCATGTATTTAAATTGAGTCCAAGTTTTTTTAAGTATTAGAGAAGTTAAACTTCCGAGTATATCTACGTCAACAAGTCTGGAAACTTTAATTTATTTAATATATTATATTTCTTAATTTATGCTCCAACTACTTTGTCGGTCCTAGCATTAAATTGACTGAAACGGTTCCAGTGAATTCAAATTTATGTGAATCCCGGGGGTGCCGTTTATGAAACCAATTATTTAAAGACACAACCTTGTACAAATGAAACGGTGAATTAACGTAACTAAACGTGGGACGTCGATTGTGTATACCTTTGGACTGAACAATACACAAATGGAAAAATCAAAATTGAATAAATACATTTTTAGTAGTAGTATAGAGCTCTCTTTGAAGGGTTTATCCGGGGAAGTACTACCACCATGTCTATTTCTGCCGTGAAGTAGCATTGCTGTTTCGGTTTGAAGGGTGTGGGTACCGATGAAATTACTGGCACGTGAGGCAAACAGCTGTTTACCTCAAGTTGATGGACGCAGGGCAGTGCATCGTGGGACACGTTCCTGACGTGCGTGACCTATAATTGTCGCTTCCCATCTGGTGGGCCGTATGCTCGTGTCAACTTTGTTGTCTATACAAAAATTTTAAATTTCAATCAATTAAATTTAACAAAATCATGTTCTTAAAATAATTAGTTAAAATCAATCACTGTAAATATTTTGTTAGGAAATAAAAAAGGTCTGTTATTATTATTATTCTAAGTCAGCGTTTAAGCGTCTAGTTCTATCCATTTTATGAAAGCACGCCAACGCCACTCTCTACCTCACCTTTTGTACATTAATTTTAAGTTATGTGCAATAAAAAGATAAATAAAAAAAATATTAGACGTTCACTGAAATCATTTTTGTAACACATTTTGAGGACACAATGCTTAAGGCTGTTGTAATCTAAATAATCCCATTTACCAACACATTTACGTCAAGATGCTACAATATGGCGTACATTGTTATAAATACGTACATCAGTTTAATGCAGGCAGTATTGGATTGGTTCGACTCAATTATGCCGTCACGGCCTATTATTCCTGATATACGGACAGATATGGCCGTTGTCTCCTTTACTGCAATCGATTGTCTTTGATCAGCTGAAACAGTTCGCTTTTAATTAAGTTTACTTTGTCATTGAACGTTCATTCATAAATCAAGCAATTCCGCTACATGTTATTTTTTATTAGCTTCAGCCAGTATAGGAAACGCCTTCAAAAAATCTACTTTCTAAATAACAATAATAATAATTAATATGAGCCTTCTATGTACCACTGCTGGGCAAAGGCCTTCCCCGATTCTCTCCACTCTGTGTGGTATAGTGCTAAGATGTTCCACTGTGGACTATTCTTGTCGAGCTCGTCTCGCCATCTTGTTCCTGGTCTGCCGCCATAGAATAATAAATAAAAATATAAGTAAAAACACTTGAAGAACTGACTTCATGCTCAAACTGCTAAACTGATTTTCGTGAAATTTTATGGGACTAATCTGAAAGTATTACTTTATAGATATAAAAAGATTTTTAAATCGGCTCATAAAATGACGAAGTCTGAATAATATCAAACTTATAGAATAATCACAACCAAACTAAGAACTTCCTTCTTTTTTATTTTAAATGAAAATGCTTTTTCAGAAATTTTCTAAGTAGTAACTAAATTGAAATATATTTTAGAGATTACTTTGTATTTAACATTTAATTAGGTGTCAAATAAACTAAAACATTTCGTCTACGTATACTAAATACCAATTTTTATTCACGAATATAAAAGAATATCATTAAATTTTGCCTTGAAAGATCGGCGTACCACAGGGAGGCGCATCTGGGACCACTATTCTAAACGTTGCGCTGACAGTTGTCAACGGCAGTAATGAAATTTTCTTTCGGTTATTCTTGAAATATATTTGTGGCACACCAGACAGACAGTTTGATATTCTGTTTATTGTGGCTTCATCTATCAAGTTTCGAAACAAGTCTGAAATACTTACTGAAGAGAAAAATAAAGTAAATCATTTTATATTTTGGAAGCAATTCTTCTAAACGATTATCATTCATTATCTCTTTCATTCATCATTCATAATAAATTTGCATACTTTAAATAAAAAATATATAAAAAAAAAATTTAACAGACATCGTCAAAAAAACAATAAAAAAATCGTTTCTTTCACGTAGGTATTTACTACTATCTACGTTACTGCACCAAAATCATAAACAATAAATTAAAATTGCATAAACAATCAATTAAATAAATATTGTGGACAATATACACACCACTATGTGGCCCCAACTAAGCAGAGCTTGTACTATAGGAACTGTATAGCTGGTAGAAGACACACTTTTTTTTTAAACTGAACTACTGCTCCTTTTTAATTGATCTTTACATACAGAGCTGGAAAATGGTGCTTAGTAGATACTAGGCACGATTTTCAACATGCTGATGGGTACTTATAGGTAATCCCATCTGTCGTATCCATAATCATATAACATAGAACATCATTTCATCATCATCAACATCATAGAACATCATCATTTCATAGAACATGAAATGTTTTCATCATTCTCCTAACGCTGGGAATAATCAAAACAGTACTGAATCCACTTGCCGAATAACAAACAAGAGCACTAAAGCAATTGGATCGCCAGTCCCCTCATCAACGCACCCACACGGCAACTATGCAAAAACTAGCCGGTGACCGCACTGTACCTCCCCAGGGCTATGATTTAATTTGTTTTCGAAATTTTCATTGTTATAGGATACTCTGCAACCAACAAAGAACGACGCACTGCTACATGCCTTATAACTATTATATTTTTAGACAAACTAGTCTTCTTCTTCCTCTTGTGACGCTAGTTTTTTTCGAACCAGAGTGCGGCGAAACAAAAAAGTTATTTATTTATATATTTTATGCCATACAATAAGAGCAGTATTCCACAAGGGTATAAAAATTGGCCGTCTCTCAGCATATTATGCATATGAAAAGATTTTAAGTTCTCAAAAAGCCCTAGGTGCTCGCGGTTCCTCTTCATATTCTTTTCAGACTTGTATCCAATAGATTATATAAAAAAATACAAATGTTTTTATCGTAAGTAAGTTAGGCATCCGAGAGGCAAAACAAAAACAAACGGAATCAGGCTCTTTTACACACTAGTTCATACTGATGATTCGTTTGCGGTCGCAGACAGGGTCATTATCATTATCGCCGCTCGGAATCCATTAATCACGTTGGTATTCCTCCCCCCTTTCACCCCTATCAAACTACCCCAAGGTAGAACCTGAACGCACTCGTGCATTCACCCTTCTCTTATCAGTTGTGATGCGACTCGCGAACAGAGAGGCACTCGGAAGGAAGACGAGTGACATGAAATGTTTCGACTGTTTCGAAATACGTGTCCAACTTTTGTAATGACCATTTTTAGGAGGATTTTAACTGGTTTTTTAGGAGAGGGTTAGAGCGGAGAGTGATAAAAAGGAAACGTTTTCCTGAAACAATAAATCTGCTAAAATAGCTTCCGTAAGCGCAGGAAACGGATTCTATTGCAGTAATCAGTGGAAGCACTTACGAGTATCTTTACCACTTGTTTATTGGTCTATGATCGGTGTTTTTATTTAACAATTGTCAATATAAAATATCGCTGAGAACTCGTTTTCAGCTCGTGCTATGCTCAGGGCTTTTTATACAGACCGTACATGGCAGCATTCCACACACACACCCACCCCACACAAACACACACCACAACCAACTCTGCGTATTGTGTAGTCGTGACACATTTCCGCTGTCACTTTTACTGTTTTTTTTTCTGGTTATACATAAGTAAGCATTATTTCTTGTCGTGTACAGTTTGTATGAATAAATGCTTTTCTTTCTTGCTTTCTTTCTAATATTAGAAATCACAGTATACACCTCCATCTCATTATTTTCGAATTCGCTTACCAAATTTGTCATCTTCAGTTAATTATGAGTGACGATGTTCATCATGACAATCAGAAATAACGCGAACAAAAGTTGTCCCTATATTTTTTTTTCATTTCACATCATTTACAATTCTCCGGGGACCAGTTTTGATTGGAATTCCAAATCCAGTCCAGTGTTATTTGCTATCTGTCTATTCCACTAATGCGTTGTAACAGAGCATTGACATTCCGCGGTGGTATCCCGTATTGGATCCCATTTATACATCACTGCACATAGGTATAAAGCTATAAGAATAGTTTTCGGTATTTCATCAAAGTCTTTCCTTAAATTGATTGCACTCAATACAAATCACTTTACCTAGTTTCTGTTTATTTGAAATTTTTCTGTACTTATTTATAAGCTATCGACTTTTGGCTCTCTAGTAGCATTACCCCACAAACCTAAGTGGTTTCTTTAGTGCTATTTATAATAATAAGATTTATATATTTTTATAGAAGATAAATAAATAAAAAATAAAAAATACTTTATTGTGTTGGGAATATAAAGTTTTTTTAAGTTTATTAAAGTTAATTAATTCATGATCGTAGTTTTCAATAAAATTTGTACAATAATTTTCAATACTTAATAATAGTAAAATCAAGCGGCTGACACTCCAACTTTATATAACTGGCCGGTAATAAGGACCACTGTAAAAGCCTATTACAGCTATTTCAGTGTACATTAATACTTTATTCGCCCATAGTTGTGTAAATTAAGTTTGTATGGAAATCGCACCCCCTTAAAATAGTTGTTTATACTATTGTGGCATTTAACATTTGGTTCTTGGTTCCTTCATTAGGTTCCAATCAACTTTTTCTTTCGCTCTAATCATGCAGGCTTCACCTGTAGGCCCCACCACAAGCTTTGGCTTTGGTTTTGAGTCTGTGTGAGTGCCGATTATTTATTATCGGAAAAAAACTATGGTGTGTTACTAAAAAGCATATTTTCTAAAACAATCATACAAATTATCTCAAACTTCCAATGCTCATGCTCATTACCATTTTCACTTTCGCAATAAGATAGTTCAGTTCGGAACGAGGCCTCTCATTAAATCAGTTGGATAAACAGACACAGGTTGCCATGCGGACTATCATTTGCATGATTATGAATGCGAGAATCTCATTTGCTGATGTATTGATGTTTCAATGAGTAAAGGGGTGTTTGCATCATTCTAGTGAGAGGTTTGTTCTACAGGCTCGAAAAGGCTGATCAATATGCGAAAACAGTAGATGCGTACTATGCGTAGTCATTAAAATCTATGAATAAACCTGACTTCAAAAACTTTTCATCTTAGGTGTTCTTCATATCGTGTCAGTCATTCTTAGAAACCAGTGTGGTGAAAGGATTTCAGGATCAAAGAGGCTTAGTTGGTGTTAACTGGCATATGTCAAAAGGTTCAGTTGAATCATAAAGGTTACAACAGGATAATGCAGGATATTCTAGGTAGGTTCTAGTTCCACGCAACGCCTAGAAGAACAGGTAACAAAGTAAAGCTTGCTTCATATTGTAATAAAGCAAAGCAGTATTTTTCTAAAATACGGAAAACATCACACACTGGAACACAATATGCACGATAAATCAGGCCTGTATGCTATTTTATGCAACAAAAAAGAACTAAGCCGTGCTATCGCCCAACCACCACTTTACATCCACTTTCTTACATGAATTTTGAATAAACAAAAGGCCAAAGCACTTAGCCGCTTTTTTTAATGCACAGTTCCATTATCGAGGCTGCGGTAGAGCGCATCCCCGTCGTCAAAATAAAACAAATCCTATGCGCAAAATCATTCTGTATGTGCTCGGTTCAGTGCACACTGTGGTGACACGTGTTGAGGCAGTACAGTGGGGAATCTTCTACTACAGTTAGCCATTGACTCATTGCCGTTGTCAGAGGGGAAATGGGTATTGATACTCTTGGGAAAATGTTTTGTAAGTAATGAGTGTTGTTCGTATTGGAGGCATCAGATGATGAGTAGGTACCACAAACGGTAGCAATTTCGTAACTGAAGTAAAAATGGTTTCATAAAAGTCATGAGTTTTGTTTTGTTTTAAAGTACCGGTCAGCTACGTACTCATAATAATCAGAAGAAAAGTGGCCTGGAAGAGATCGCTCTCATCGATAAAATCGTCCATTGTTTTGCCAAAAAATCTTCATAAATCCTGTAATATATATCTGTGTGTTGAACAATAAAGAGTTAACTATCTTCGAGAGATCTATCTTCGAGTAGGTCGTATTTTTTATTTGACTTGAATTTTAGCATTTAAATTGGTCTGAAATATTTTATTCTCAACGTAAACATGCTCTATAAAAACAACATATTAACGATATGGCATTACTCGTTCAGTTTCTGTTTTCTGTGGCACAGAGCTCGTCTCGTTGTGTGTAGATTAAATTTTGACAGTCGACTTATCAAAGATAATACTCCACCAATGCGTCGACGACAGAGGGAGGGTTTATTGGTTTCAGTTGGCACGAACTGAACGCTGATTGAAATCACAGACAAACTATATACATAAACATGAGTGTAGATGTTTAGAATTAGGGCACCTCCTTTCTCAAGTAGATTGTTTTATTAGCTAAGCTTTTAGAGACATTGATACAAACTACGAAGCTGGATGGTGGTGGCTTTCTATACAATTAGTTAGAAAGGTTTAATTATTGCAAAAACATTACACGTAGCTGAGAATAAAATAGGTACCTAAACCTATGTAATTATTGTAGACAGTCCCCACAGCACTATCTAGTCCCAAATTAAGCAGAGCTTGTACTATATGAATCAGATATATTTTTTAGAAATATACAAAATACTCGTAACACCCAGACAGAGAACAAACATAATGTCATCACACAAATATTTCTTCTCGGTGGGGATCAAACCCACGATCTACGGCACAGAAGGCGGAGCTTCTACCAACTGAGCTGAGAGGCCAGTCCAGTATATAAACTATATAACCTATAAAGCTATATATGGTACAAAAACTGACTAAATTTAATTTATTAAAATATCTTTCACTGTAAGAGTAAATAGACAAAATATTAATGTAGTGTAAATAAACGAATACTAAAACTACTGTATACTATTCAACAAACCGGGCCAAGCCGGAACAAGCCGGGTTCCGGAAAGGCTTCAGTACCATAGACCACATCCACACGCTACGGCAGATTATACAAAAGACCGAGGAGTATAATCGGCCACTTTGCTTAGCGTTTGTGGACTATGAGAAAGCCTTCGATTCAGTCGAAACCTGGGCAGTGCTACAGTCGCTCCAGCGGTGTCAAATTGACTATCGGTATATCGAAGTGTTGAAATGTCTCTACAGAGATGACGAGTGATAGAGGTGAGTGGAAGAAGAAAACCTGTTGTGCCGACCCCACTTAGCGTGGGATAAGGGCAGGAAGATGATGATGAAATGTCTCTACAGGAATGCCACAATGTCTATCCGACTTCAGGACCAGAGTACAAATCCAATCCACATGCAAAAAGGGGTGAGACAGGGAGATGTAATATCTCCAAAACTGTTCACCTCGGCACTGGAGGATATTTTCAAGCTCGTGTCCTGGACAAGGTATGGCATCAACATCAACGGCGAATTCATCACTCACCTTCGATTTGCCGACGACATAGTCATAATGGCGGAGTCGCTGGAAGACTTAGGCACAATGCTCAGAGACCTCAATATTGTCTCCCAACAGGTGGGTCTCAACATGAACATGAGCAAGACAAAAATCATGTCTAATGCTCATGTCACACCCGTGCCGGTACATGTTGGGAGCGATATCATCGAAGTTGTGGACCACTATGTTTATTTGGGTCAAACGATCCAATTAGGTAGAGCCAACTTCGACAAAGAGGTCAGCCGACGAATCCAACTCGGATGGGCAGCGTTCGGGAAACTGCGTCACATCTTCTCGTCGCAGATACCACAGAGCCTCAAGACAAAAGTCTTTGATCAGTGCGTGTTGCCAGTGATGACATACGGAACTGAGACGTGGTCGCTAACTATAGGCCTCGTGCACAAGCTCAAAGTCGCGCAACGAGCTATGGAGAGAGCTATGCTGGGAGTTTCACTACGTGATAGAATCAGAAATGAGGATATCCGTAGAAGAACCAAGGTCACCGACATAGCTCGTAGAGTTAGTAAGTTGAAGTGGCAATGGGCAGGCCATATAGCTCGAAGAACCGACAACCGTTGGGGAATAAAGGTTCTCGAATGGCGACCACGAACCGGAAGACGAAGCGTTGGGCGCCCACCCACCAGATGGACCGGCGACATTGTTAAGATCGCGGGAAGTCGATGGATGGAAGGGGCTCAGAATCGTTCTTCCTGGAAACGAGTAGGGGAGGCCTATGTCCAGCAGTGGACTTCTTCAGGCTGATAATGATGATGATGATGATGACTATTCAACAAAACACTTCAGAGGTAAATAAAAACACTGTAACACGGTGTCATGTTATAAATCCATAGGAAACTTTCTTTACATGTAGCCTGTCAGAAAGTTGGACACACTACCATATCAAGTGGTAGGGTTCATACCGGCTATTCACAGCACATACATCATAAAACAAGGCACCAGCATTTTTTACTAGTAGTTATAATAGTAGGCAACAAATATTGCACATCGGCTGATTTCGGCTTCATAGAGCGTATAGTGTACGTCAGAAAGAGATAACGTTTTACGAAACCAAAAGCCGATGTGAAATATTTATTGACTAACACTATGGCTTTGGCTTGGCTTAATATTTATGCACTTTAGCACCACGCCCATCTTTCGAACGTTGTACAACCAGATTACTTCGACTGTTGGTGTTGTGTTGTTCTTTTTCGACTGTTTGCTAAAATTTGTTGTCCTCCTAGTAGAACTGCCATGTTTAATAACAGTATATTCTGCATGGCACCTCGTATTTATAATAAATTACCTAGTTTTATAGTGGATGCTACTTCAATCAATATATATAAGAAAATGTTAAAAAAGTTCTTGATAGAAAAGGAATATAAGTAATAATATATAAGTAATAGTATAATATAGTGTTAAGGAGTATTTGTGTGATAAACTTGAGCAATAATATTTTATTAATTATTAATCGTTGACATTTTATTATATTTTCATACTTGTGACATTTAAATATTTTGCATGCTTTAAGGCAGAACATGGCTGAACTTACTTAATTTTTACCATCCTCTAATAAATAACCTGTGTTTCGCAAATAAATGATTGTATTGTATTGTATTGTAGATATATAGCTGTTGTTGTTCGTAAATAAATAATTAACATTGTGGACTATCCACATAACACTATCCAGCTTCAAATTAAGGACAGCTTGTACTATGGGAACAAAATAGCTGATATAATATTTATTTACATTTTTTTAAATACCTATATACTTAAAGTACAATATAACACCCAATGTAGTACAAATATTTGTGTTCACCACAAATTTTTGATTTCGGTGGGGATCGAACACACGACCTACCGCGCAAAAGGTAGAGCTACTAACAACTGGGCTGAGAAGGTAGTCAAATAGGCTAGGCGTACCTATAAGCTATTTGCATATGCATACTAATCAAATTTTACGGGATGGAGAAATGAATATATAAGTGGAAAATTATCCCCCCCACCCCTGGTGGTAATATTCCCTACCAGTAGGGATAAATTATTGGGGATATGTTGAACTGGCAAGAATTATTAACTGAGTGTAGGCCAATCTACATGTACAATTTCTGTAGTCCAAACAGAGCTATAAGAAACCCATATTATAAATACACATGACAGGAATATAATATGTTGTGAGATCATATAAATATGTTTAATGGGAAATAAAATGTGTTTTATGGGATCAGCCAAATGAGATATTCCAGTAAAAATTTCTTATTTTCTTATATGAAAGATCAAACAGTGTTGCCGTTTAGAAGCATTTTCATTATATTTCGCCCTATATGGCTGCCCTCCATTTCACTTTGAAGATCTTTCTCTCAATGTTTGCTTCTAGCAAGGTCGAGGCCGATCTCAAGTCGATTACTGGTTTTCGTTTACACTATAAGTAGGTCACATCTATTTGACTTCCAATGAGATCTCTTATCGAAACAGTTTAGGTAGTTACGGATAAGCAGAGTTTGAAGGGTTTTGGAATGAAATCGTACAGAAATCGCTCGCGTATTAAAACAGCTAAACGGAGAATAAACATCTAATATACTAGCTCCGCTCGTCATATTTCCCTATTTTTTACAAAACTTTTATAAACTTTGAATGTCGGATTTATTTATACCGAATTGACAGCCTGAAAAATTTGTTTCAAGCTTCTAGCCTAGCTCTATAAAGGACGATACTTCCATACAACTTTCACCCCCTCTTTCTACCCCTTACAAACCTTTTTTCGCATTAAAAAGCAGCCTATGTCCTTTCTCAAACTCTAGACTATTTGTGTACGAAAATTTCATTTAAATCGTTTTAGTAGTTTTGGCGTGAAAGCAAGACAGACAGACAGACAGAGTTTTTTTGCATTCATAATTTTAGCAAGGATATTCACCAAGCAAATTATTTGTCTTTTGTGAAAAAAGAACAACGCACAAGGCAAAGCTACTAGCAACTAAGTTGTCTTCTCAGGCCTTTGCTTGCAATAAAATGAGTAGATTTGCGTTCAAGACATTCGATTCAATTGCATGTTTCTAATGTTTACCTGTGCATCCCCTATCAAAACAGTTATCCCCTAATAATACCTATCATCACGTTTTCATGTTGCATTCCCCTATCGGCTCAATACCAACACGATTAACAGTATAAATGTCCTATTGATAAATCGGCATGCCGGTAACGGCTAAATAGCGTGTGAATAACGACTATGCATTGTTTGATGCAACTTTCTTTGATGGCAAAGTTACTAATTGTGGTGGAAAGAGTTTTAAAGAGGTTTTATTAAATGATGCGTATCTTTGTTTACTGCGATCATTTTATTCTGAGTATAGATACAAGCATTTTTGTAATTTACAAAAATTTTCAAACTAGTCTATTATTTATAGAACTACCACACGCGTTGTTGTTTTTCCTTAACTATAATTTCAATAACTATTTTGAATTAGCCGCCTTATCCACAGCAACAATCGTTGATGTAGATACCATAATAAAAGCAAGGTTCGTCATAAATACCTATTGTATTTTATATTGTATTTTACCTAACTACGTACGGTTCGCCAAGCATAGCTTTTGCTCATAATTATCTTAGACATTGAAATATTTCGCATTCAAAACCCACTGTCATAAAACTTCCACATTCAGTTGCCTGACAATGTGTATTTAAATTGGCAAAATTATACGCAATAATAATTATAAAATTAAAAGAAATCTCTTTCAATTTTATAATTATAGAAACCCTAATTAAGATTAAAAGCAGCTTGGTATGGCTATGGCGTTGGGTCATCATTTGAAATGGACTGGTACTTTGTCTAGTTTTTGGTTCATTTTAGGATCATATATATAAACACTCGTAAACCAAAGATTAACAAACGGAAAGGAAGCATTTTAGGGGTCCATCCAATTTCCATATCATGCATACGATCGGTTCCCCTTAATATCTATTTTGTTTATAAAATCCCACAAATGGGCAAGTTTTCATAGTATTACGGAGTTTTGGTGCTATTATGGGCTGTTTACATGCAAGCTTAACTGCGATACGTAGTTTTATTTCTTAAGAAGCTCTATAAATTGATGGGTTTGTTGTCTACTGAAATTGTGGTGGATCGGAAAATAATAGGTTAAAAGATTGGAAAATGTAAAGTACAGACTATATAGTTTTCGATGAACTTGATATAGCACGCAATAGACAGTCTTTAAAAATTATATTCGTTTAGATTCTTCGTATTTGTTATATTATCTAAAAAAGTTATCTATCTATATATCTATCTATTATCTAGCTAGTAAAATAAAAATAGGATGAGAAAATAAAAAAAAAATTTGCTACCAAATTATAAGTGAAAAATGTTAGTAAAATGTATGACAATTATTCTGGTTCCTAAAATTCGAATAAATAGTTCTAAAAAAGAAACCAATTACCAAGAGTTATTAATGTATATAATTTACTGTATCTATTTAAAGTAAATGTAAAGAAAAAATATTTTATCAGAAACGTTATTAAAATCGATCTGTTCCTATGGGATATTTCTTTACTTCTATATTAAAAACATCTAGAACACACATTATTTTATCAACAAATTAAGCGAAGATCAAAAGGTTTATAATTATAAACATTAGTTCAAACATTTAAGTTTATAAATATTAGAGGACATTTACTTAGCCCCATCTAGCCCCAAACTAAGCAAAGCTTGTACTACGAAAAACTGATGGCTGATATAGTACCATACATTTATTTTAGTAAATTAAATCTTACACCCAGACATAAAGCAAACATCTATGAATTACACACAAATATTCGTTCGAACCTACATCCTACAGCGCAGTACGCAGAACCTACTACCAAACTAACCGAACCATGAAACTAAATCATCAAAAGCTTTATCACACATGCGTAAAACAATTTTGTAGACATATTAACCTGAGCCATTAAAGCATAGCACACATAATTCTCTACTTGGTGTTGCTAATCTCATTAGTGAGTGTACACACAGCTGATGCTCCCATGTAATCCTGTACTGAGCAGGATTTGCATAAAGAGTTCATGATTTGTAGGGCTTTTTAGCGTTTCTTTGATGGCGTTATGTTAAGCTGATTTTGGTTGATTAAAAAAGCATCTGCATTGAACTTTTAGTCAAGATAAATTATATATTGAGCCATACCATGATCTTCTTCTTCTTCCTGCCCTTATCCCACTTTATGTGGGGTCGGCACAACATGTCTTCTTCCTCCATTTCCCTCTGTCAGCCGTCATCTCTGCATTCACTCCTCTCCTATCCATGTCATTTTTCACACAGTTTATCCATGTTTTCCTTGGTCTACCTCTGCTCACATATCCATCCACATCCATACTCATTACTCTCCTAGTCACATGACTTTCATCCCTCCTCATGACATGCCCGTACCACGCCAACCTATTGCTCTTCAGTTTTTCTGTCACTGGCGCTACTTTCAAACTTCCCCTGATATACTCATTCCGTATCCTATCCATTCTTGTCACTCCACACATCCATCTCAGCATTCGCATCTCTGCCACATGTACCTTTTTTTCATCCGTCCCTTTTGCTGCCCAACACTCAGATCCATACATTACGACAGGTCTTATGATCGTCTTGTACACTTTACCCTTAAGTTTAAGGGGAAGTCTTGGATCACACGTAGTTCCGGAGACCTGTCGCCATTTCATCCATCCCGCATTTATTCTATTTTTCACGTCTCGGTCAATGTCGCCGTCGTTCTGAATCAATGAGCCGAGGTACCGAAAGTCGGAGCAGACTGGTAGGGATACACCATCTAAGGCAATTGGGATAAAATTGGATGGACCACCGAAGTCACAAAACAGATGCTCTGTTTTGGTTCTGCTGATCTTCAGTCCGACACTCTCCAATTTATCCCGCCATTTTCCCAGCCTGCTCTGGACCTCAAGCGCATCTTCTCCAACAAGAACAATGTCATCGGCGAACAGCATACACCAGGGTGCCTCTTCCTGTATGTCTGATGTCAAAGCATCCATTACCAGGAGAAACAGATAAGGGCTTAAAGCCGACCCCTGGTGTAAGCCTACAGCCACATTGAACTTGCCGGTAACTCCAGCCTCGGACCGGACGTGTGTGCTCGCTCGACTGTACATTGCTCGAATGAGCTGTATGTACTTCTCAGGCACTCCCTTAACTTTCATACTCCACCACAGAACCTCCCGGGGCACTCGATCATACGCCTTTTCAAGATCCACGAACACCATATGCAAATTTTTGTGGACACGTCTGTATTTCTCACATAATTGACGAAGTGCAAATATGGCATCCGTGGTTCCACGCCCGGGCATGAACCCAAACTGGCTCTGTGATACCTCACTCTCTTCTCGCATTCGTCTCGCTACAACCTTTTCCCAAATCTTCATACTATGTGACATGAGCTTTATTCCTCTATAGTTGTTACAATCCTGTACATCACCCTTGTTTTTAAAGATGGGCACCAGCGAGCTGTCGCACCATTCATCCGGGATCGCCTCTTCTTGTAACAACTTGTTGAAGAATAAAGTCAGCCACTTCCATCCATCCACTTTTAAAAACTTCCACACTTCAGCTGGTATGCCATCTGGCCCAACCGCTTTTCCATTCTTCATACCTTGCACAGCAAATTTAACTTCATCCATACTCACCTCTTTCACTACACCCATGTTTACTGGTACATTGCTTAACACTCTGCTCCAGACGTTCTCTTCATTCATCAGCTTTTTGAAATATCCCTTCCATCTTTCATTTATTTCTTCATCTCTGCATCTCTCTCTCTCTATTCTCTATCTGTCTATTCTCTCTGCATGATTCATACTATAATTAATTTCTATCGACCAGCAAAACTGCCCGAGGTTAAAACAAACAACAGAATCGCTGCAGAATAACCAACGTTCAGCATACCACTCCAATAGGGATGGCTACCTAGGACCATGCAACTTCCGGACTGGACGTCATACCATAGTCAACACACGATCACAGGCAAAATATGAAATTACCAACGTACGTAAAACGACTTGCATAGCCATGTTTTGTTAGCAATATAAGCTCGTTAAAGAAGCAAATGGTAAAAAAACAAAAAGTTTATGAATTTGGTGTGAACCCTACCTTGCGTATTAATGACGTATGAAGTGTTCGTGAAACGTACCAATCAATTAACCAATCTTTCAACAGCGTGGGAGGTAACGGTATATTTTGCGTTCAATGGCTAATATATTCACTTGCAAAGCACACAGCTCGTACCGATATCGATAAATTAAATTGCACCGCCCACATTCGAAGCCGTACACCATGTTAATAGGTAAATAATCGCGTGTACGCATCTAACGTGTACACAGACTCTATAGCAGTCTGACAGTACTCCCCTAATAGATCTAATTTCGATGGACACGTTAGCTTCGTGTTCTGAAGTGCGATGGTAATTGATTTCTGTCTGGGCTTGTGCCTAGCTATAAATTTGCATGATAGCAGGTGTTATATGGCTATATCTAACTGCTACAGTGGTAACGGGTGAAATTATTAAGCAATTTGAAATTTTTTGCGAAACCTTCGAAATTAGAGATCGAAATTCGACGATTGGGGAATAAATTTAGAATAATATCACAGGAGTGTCAATTTCTGGCTGGCTCTAAAAAAAGGCAAAACCTTTTCTTCTTAATTTTTAAAAAGAAATGTAACTGAGATACTTTGAGCAGTAGATGCAAAAAAGAGTTATTTTATCGTACGTGAGCTTATTCGAAGTCCAATTCAACCCCCTCAGCCAGATAGATACCAGTTCAATTCCACTTGTGTTTACAGAGATTGAAGGCTCACCGACCGATGCCTGCAAGTTTATCCGGCAAATCCAAAGCAAACAGTAGTTTAATAAACTGTACAGAACAAAAGCAGACGAGTACTTGTTAGCGTTCAAATAGCAGAAAAAAGCACACACCCTTCAAGTTATATAAAATCAGAAAAGACGGACAATAAAATCTAAAATTTGCTGATACTTTTAGAATACTACCATTTTCAGTTTCTCATTGATATACAAAATGACTTGAATGAATAAAAATCCAAATGTACGTGAAAGGTCTATGTTCAGCCTGGACAATACGGACGTAGCGATGACGTAATATAATAAATAGCATCTGTAACAAAAATGACAATCTGTATTTAGAAAAGTTAGTATGTTTTAAATTGTTTAAAACAGACTGAATTTTCTAAACGTATATTTCCTAAAACATTTGGATTTTAATTACGTCATTTTGAATATCAATAAGATACTGACAACGTTGTATTCTAAAAAATCTGCAAATTTTAGATTTTGTGCAATAATATTATTTTCGCAAAAAGCCGGACTCCAGGTAGTCAGTTTTTGCAAATCTGGTGTCCTGCAACCCTACCCTCAAGTGAATCAGCGCGCGGACAAACATCGCGAGTTGCGAATCGATTGCACGGGACAACCCCTTATCTCGGCTGTGCGCACGTGTGAACCCGCTCAATTTTAATTTCATGCTCAAACAATGACGCTATCTAGCCGGCTATTATTTCGCATAGTCGCCAAGGGTTCAGTTCATCTAAATCCGAGAGATAAGCGCCGCTCTTTGTCGCCGTCTGCTCCGATAGCTAATTTGGGAGCTTTTGAGAGCACGAACAATCCAAGTCTCGGCATCCTCTTCAAATCCGTCATTATAGTATTGAATCTCGTAAGCCCATCTATTTTACGATATATTTTATTTGATAACTAATTCGCCACTTTGTTCTCCTACGCTCTAATTACTTTTTTAACAAATCGCAACCTTTATATTTTGTAAGCAAAGCTTTTAAATACTTAATTATATAAAATATACTTGTAGAGGTGGCAATTTTAGTATTACTCGTAATTACTGAGAGTTAATTTGATAAAGTTTATTTTACAAAACTATTGAAATTAATAAAAACTTAGTATTTCATTTATTTACAATTATTATGTTTCTTGGCGATAAAGTCTTATAAAATTGTTGTACTGCCAGTCTCTCTCTATTATCATGAGGTGAAGTGTTTCCCCATCGACAATGATTTTCAAAATTCTCTCTCGAATCGCATCATCGCTAAACCCCTGTCGGTGTTTATCAAAACACTTAACGATTTAATATGTTCGCTGAGTTCGACCCCTTTTCTCGGTACATTGAACGTAGCTACTACTAAGTACCTACATGTGCGAGTGTTCTCGTGAATAATTTTGATGAGTTCATATTTAATATGGATGTAAATGGTGATTATAGAAGAAGAGGTAGACCAAAGAAAAGATGGATGGACTGCGTCAAAGATGATATGAGCAAGAAAGGAGTGAGCACTGAGATGACGAATGGTAGAGGTGAGTGGAAGAAGAAAACCTGTTGTGCCGACACCACTGTGCATGGGATAAGGGCGGAAGATGAAGAGCTAATAACACAGTGTGTCCTCCAGCCCTGCTATTTCTACAACAAGCATTCAATAACTATTCTCAGTAAATTGCCGAGATATATAAATAGAAAATTATTTATTGTGCACGTTACAAACTAACAAAAGAGGATGTAACACATAATTTATTATTCAATATTTAGTATTATATATTATTTAATAATATGCTTCAATCGAGTATAGTGTGCCAACAAATATAAAACTCAATGAATATGCGATTTAATTTGCAATTCCCGCAAAAAAATCACAGCGTCATTTTTCATTAATGATCGTTTTGGCGCTTCTATCCTATTTCACGGCTCGCAAACTTTAGAGATCGTTAAACCAAACGCATAAACGCCTAACAATAAAGTTTAAACAGATTTTGCACCAAGTTTATAGTCAGTTTCCAAGCATTTTCCATGATTTTCTAGATTTTAGTTTTACAAAAAAAATTAAACGTTAGATTTTCACATAAAAAAACGTCTTAAGGTAACTTACGGTAGGTCTTAAGGTAGGTAGTAACTTTTGTCCAAAAAAGTGTTAGTTCTGTGAGCTGCTACCTGGTTCTCCTAGTTCTTAGTTCGGGGCTAGATTATGAGCTAATGTAACTGTGTTTTTATTGGTAAGGATTTTATAATTCTAGAAGAGTCGAAGGGCATCTTGTAATAAGAAAACTTATGGTAGATCGTAAAGTCTGATCCAAGCGATATCAGACTAATGAGTTACGTGCTACTTTTCCACTTCAATTGGTTGTGGGTTCAGCTTTGTAGTTAGTAACATTTTGTAACTTGCAGTAGTATAAACTGTAATTCCCGTAAACAATGCTATACAATTACCATTATGCCTACGCAATAATACGTACATAATGTAAGTACATTATGATCTCAATTATATTATTGTCAAAAAAGACACAACTTTTGTTATGGGAAAATGAATTAAAATATAATTTAGAGCTATGTTACAAACTGTGAACAAATCAATAAAAAGTGCACTATACTAAAAATCATTTTAGGATTTAAAACTGATCAATGTCTTGGGCGGGAACCCAGCAGCCAGCTTAACAAGGCAAAAGTTTACTCTAAACTATAGTGAAGTCAGTAAAAGAAATAAAATGTGCAAGATTTTCTGATCATGAGCACTACTAGACACCAACCAATATCCACACCATACCAAAACAACAATGCAACGCAACGTCTGCTGTTTGATATTCTTTGTTTACATTATCTCAATTAAGTCTACGTTTTGTTTACGATTCCTGTTTACAAAGCAGCACTTTCGAAACGTTTGTTTGACTGTTGCTTCAAGTTTATTTGCGGTTCTTCAGATTATTCGGTTGTTTTATGGAGATGTATGAAAAACTGGATAAAGTTGATCTTTATGTTTCCTGTTCTGTATGTATAAATTACTAGCGGCCTGTCCCGGTTTTGCACGGGTGGACATATATTTTTTAAACACATAAATATACCCTATGTTACTTAGGGTGAATGTAACTTTCCAATGGTAAAATTATTTTTGAAATCGGCACCGTATTGTTTGAGTTTATTTATTACAAATATATACAAAAATGCAAATCTTTCCTCTCATTTATATTTTAAAGACACAAATATAGACTATGTTACGTATGGTGAATGTTCGATGGGGAAATAATTTTTAAAATTAGCACAATAGTTTTTGAGTTTATTCATTACAAACATACAAAAATAAATCTTTCCTAATTATTATATTGGTATAGATATATAACAATACCGTATTCAAAAAGTTAAGCTGTCGTCAGCCTATTTCATGTTATTTCAAATCAAATTAATATGCAAATGTGTTCATATTTCTGGCTGAACAGATATAGATGAAACCTGGAATATAATATATACTTTGTGACTGGAAATATTCTATTCTATGACCTTATAACCCTAAAACATTTCAGGATAGAAAGTATGTAGAATGGTATGGTGTAAAGTAGAAACTGAAAGAGACAAAATAAAATTCAGGCACCACATGAACAAACGAACAAAAACTAGTTACAAATAAACTATTCGAAAGAAGGAAGTATACAGTCGAAGAATAGTAATCCTTCCAAGTACTTTATGGATTTAAGCTCCACATTTTAAGGCGACCGAACGTGACCAACATTTCTTATAAATCCAATGTTCAGCTACTTTCTTGATAAGTTTTTTTTGTATAGAAAAGAATTCACTTATTTGAGTAACTCAATTCAGGGAGGCTAATAAAAGATACGACGACCAAGCCTTCCGTTTGTTGATTAAGTGAGCTGTGTGCCAACAAATGCTTTGTTGTGGGAAGAGAAATAGTTTGTGGAGAAAAAGTTGTACAAACTTGCATCTGTTTTACTAATTTATCTCTAGCTTTTACGTTTGTTTTTTATGATTCACTTTGTGCCGTGATAAATAAACAAATTTTAGGTGGTAGCTTTTTCCTTATTTTATTTATGAACTACGAGTTTATGGTACTGAACGTAATAAGATAAAATATAGTAAATAAATAATAAAAAATATTGTCAACAATCCACACAACACTATCTAGCTCCAAATTAAGCAGAGCTTGTACTATGGGAACCAGATTAGCTATGTACATTTCTGCACTGAGAAAAATGGATTTCTGGCCTAAGATGAATTCCACCTTTGACGGCTGAATTGTAATGACGCGAGGCGATTTTATAACGCTTACGGTTAATTTGACTTTACTACTCGTTTGCGATAAAATGGTACGTCTCTTATGATAAACACGAACCGTCTCAAATGACTTACCGTAAGGTAGTCTTGGAATCCAACCAAATACTGTTAATACAGCAGTAATGGACTATTGAAAGCGTTTTAAATTTACGACGTTGAATATGTGGTGAATATCAACGTAATTAAGGTAAAATTTAACTTAAATTAGGGTGAATGCTTTAATAAAAACTAAACAAACTTAAACCTAAGTCATAAACAAGCTTTCGAAAGTGGCATAAATAATCTTAAGCATGACAATATTCACCTTACAATAAGGCAGAATATACTTAAGTCAGAAAAATTTTAACGTAAACTCAAAGTCTTTCAGCGGCTTATGAATTCGGCAACATGAAGGTATAATGTGGCCACATTTGCCCTTTTATAAGGCCAAATATGCTCAGGGTACGACGAATCAAATGGTAACATAAGGTTATATAACGGCATACATATTTGACCAATTTAACCGTAAATTTTGCAATATTTACCTTATCATAAGGCGATATAATGCTCAAGTATCAACTGATTGAACGGTAACATTACGTCATAGAACGACGTGCATACTTGGTCAATACAAGGTGCAGTTTTGGATCTGCAAAACATTTTAGGAGGTAATTATGTTAGTGATTCTCGACCCGAATCAACAATAAAATGGGCAGGTATTTTTTTTTCATTTTATTCTTATTAACGTAAATCGGTAAGTGTGAACTCTCCTTTTTAAAACGCGACCAATCTGTACGTGTCCTTAAACTGCGCTTTCACACACACAAACAAACGCAACCGACATTTCTTTCATAAATCCAAACCAAAGCACCAACCACCGGCCGCTCCCTCCCCCCCGCCACCCCGCCACGCCCCCGCGGCCATCGCAAACGCATCGATCGGCTCAATTTATTAGTGTATTTGATGACGCCGGTATGTGCATACGCTTGCAAATTCCGCCCCTCAAGTGCGCCTTCGATTAACGGTCGGGATAGGTACCTACTACCTAATTGTAAAGATGACGGACCAATACTCCAATGTAGAGTTGGTGGAGATGGTCCGCTTGTAGGTATGCCATCAGTGGAGACAATGTATCTCGAGCCATCGAAATGTTCGCGGAGTTATTCCCCAATCGGCAACGTCATCATTGAAATCCCGTGTTTCGGTAAGCACTTAATTAAAGCCTTTGGTTCGAACTGATTTGTAGCTCTCGGACAGTCGTTAGGTACCACACGGGTCGGTACGGGTCAACGACCTTACAGCTTTGCCGTACGGTCGTTGGTTCCGGGTAGTCAAAAGCCAGAAAGTCAGACAATTAGCAAATAACAAATGGGTATCGTGTTATCAAGTAACTGGTTTGTTGAGGTCTGATACGCAGTCGCCCTGCGTGATTCACTGGCACTCCATGCAGTGAGCTGCATACAGTTAAAAATTCGAACTACATCTAAGGTAAAATTATTTGCTATAAGTTGCTTTAGCTACAACAACTTGTACAGGTCGCGGCACGTTGGTTGAACCTTCGATGCGCAGTAACAGATTTTCGAGTCTAAATCGAAATGCGGTATGACGAGAATCGCGGGGTTCCCCGTAACCATAGCAACGACCTTCATTTTAGTTTAACGTATGTGCCGCGTTCGTTTCTTAGAAATGTGGACGGAGACTCGTACAGGCTGACGTCACTGGTCATCGCATTCACGCACACAGTGACATGACACGCGATACATCGCAATGGGTGATTCTGTTTTTTTGAAGAGGGTTATTCTGAAAATCAATAAAATTTAAAAATCGAAAAGAAAAAGTATTATTGATTATTGACTTGGTATCGTATTGTTATATGATTATTTACGAGTCTCCTAACAACCTCCTGAAATGTTTTGCAGGTTCAAAACTGCACCTTGTATAACCGTAAATTTGGTGATATTAGTCTTATCATCAGGCGAAATACGATCAAGTTACGACTAATCAAACGGTGAATAACGTCATAAAACGATTTACTTATTCAGTTAATTAAAGCGTAGATAAGACAACAATCACCTTATGGTAGGGCGGATGATACTTTAGTTACTATTTAATGAAAAGTCTAATAACGCCATACATATTTGGCCAATTTAATCGTAAATTTGGCAATATTTACCGTATCATAAGGCGAAATACGATCGAGTTAAGACTAACCAAACGGTGATATAACTTCATTTAACGACTTTCATATTCAGTAAATGAAACCGTAGATATAACAATATTCACCTTAAGATAGGGCGGATGATACTTGAGATATTATAT
The DNA here is from genome assembly GCA_939531255.2 of Thera britannica. Taxonomy (NCBI): domain Eukaryota; kingdom Metazoa; phylum Arthropoda; class Insecta; order Lepidoptera; family Geometridae; genus Thera; species Thera britannica. The sequence goes on along the minus strand of OW618050.2, from coordinate 6,434,997 downwards.
AGTCAAACTTTAAAAAAGCCTTATAACGGCATAAATATTTGACTAATATAACCGTAAATTTAGCAATATTTTCAATTTGCTATTCAAAGGCAGAACCCTCGCTTCTACACACAAACCCGGTTCTCCTGTAGGTAGGTATCTACTTAGATCAAGCGAAGAACCCAAACAAGTGTCTACAAAAATTTGATACCTATTTAGGAATTTATATAGGTCTCAGCTACCAGTTTCCCATATTACCAATCTTTGCTAAGTTTAGGGCTAGATTGTGTTGAGTGGAATGTTCGCAAATATTTGCATATAATTTGGTGGAAGAAAAGTATATTTTACTCAGTTTTAATATTTCAGTCAATTGGTGGGTTAAGTTTAAAAAAACTCTCTAGTTACTGAGAGATACACCTTTGTAAGGCATTTGTCGTAGGTACAACGAAAATCTCAATAATGCTGCCAGCTACAAGGCAAATAACCTTGGTTCGTATAACTGTAACTGTATGAGAGAGAGTATATAAACTTGAAAACCCAACGTCAAAACTGCCGTACCGATTATGATGAAATTTCTATGAGACTAATCTGAAAGTAAAGTTAAGATATAATTTTTCAAATGAGTTTACGAGTTATGTGGTAACAAACATAAAAAAAATCAAACAAATCAAATATCCGTGAAAACACCCATTTAGAATCTTTCCCTGAGTTTACTCGCTTTTTGGTTGGAACCCTGACGAACGAGATTCAATACCTACTTTTGCTCTGTGCTGTGTGCTAACTACACGAACTATGCTTGGAGCATAGGCCAATCGACACACACATGACACAGGCAGTTAGTAATGCAGTTTTGGCCTAAATACTACGTATAGCATATTTTTGATTGGCCTCTCAGCTCAGTTGGTAGGATCTCTGTTTTCTGCGCCGTAGGTCGTGGGTTCGATCCTCACCGAGAACAAATATTTGTGGTGACACAGTTATTTTTTTCTCTGTTGGGGCATTATATTTTATTCTAAGGTGTATTTACAAATAAAATGTGTGTAAGTATTATATCAGCTATCTGGTTCCCATAGTACAAGGTCTGCTTAGTTTGGGACTAGATAGTGTTGAGTAGATTGTCTTGAATATCTATTTATTATTATTTTGTTATTTTTAACACCCACCACTAGCATAATCTGCAGTAGTCGAGTTGGCAGCACTGCCCACGAGGCCACGAGCACGTACTTGTTTCATTCGTCAGTTTGGTTTGACTTTGGACGGAGTGTTTGGTTTAGTTCTGAGTCATTCAAAGTTTAATTTAGCGGGTTTTTTTATTTTCCCTCATTTTCTGAACGCTGCTGGCTGTGTCTGTGTATGGAAGCACAAACAAACAGATGTAGAGAGGTCCAAGACAGACCTATCAGCAGAAACCAACCAGACAAACATCTTCGTGCTTCCAGAATCCCACAGATTTATTAACAAAATGGGGCACACACCTGATTGATACGTCATTTCGAGGTAAGTAGAGTACCTGAATCAAACTCAGTTATTCCCTTATGTTTTTGAACCTAATCATGTTTTGTATTTGACAAGTTTAGGTACCTACCTACTCCCTAGATTCTGGTTGTGTTGGAAACACGAACGATAAATGATTTATAAAAATATGTACTTAGTGTTTTCAGTTTTGAACTTTTAATTTTGTATATTGGTACAAAGGAGTTTTTAAACTTAAGAAAATTGTTTATTTTTTTCAGATAAGGTGTACTTTACATAATACGCAAAGAGGACGGGCTACTTAACAGGCTGTTAATGGCTTCCTGGATTCCAAACAAAGAAAATAATTGGCCCATTTGTTATTGGACTCTGGGCTAGAAGTAAATCCAAACACCAAACTTCAATGGAGTGATTTCAATTATGGGCACGCGGTATTGGAGAACTTTTTAAAAAGGATTATAGCTGTAAGTATTTGTCAATTGCTATCAGTGATTCAAACGATCTCTCTGACTTAGAACCTGCAATGCCAGGCCGACCTGTCCTCTAATAGACCTGTGGTCGTAGTTTGGTTAGATAAACAAAATACCTACTTGTACTAATTACCATCATAGAATGCTCTACTTTGTTTGCGATAACTATTTCCTAAAAATACATTATTTTATTTCAGATATTGTAATCCGGTTGAGTAGGCTTCACTTGCAATAACGGTTGCTGAGGAAGGAGCTACGCCGTGAGAGGAGCTAGCCAGTGGGCAATAACAGCAAATGCACGCATACAAAAGCTTTACAACGAAAAAGGCATTCTCCAAGACGATTTTATCTTGTTTTAAGTATTTAAATAGTTAATTACCTATCTAAATTGATTTTCTAGTACAGATTTATAGATTTTTATTGAATGGTTTTATTGCAATACCACTATTATTTCTATAAGAAGCAAAAGCTATCGGCTTATTTATTAGGCTAGGTTGAGGTTAAACTGTTGGGTTGAGAAAATACTAGTCTATCTAGTACATATCTTTGGTAACCTGTAATCAGTTATTATTGAGGTGCCTTATAAATTTTTGTTCTATTAATTTCAGAAGCTTACAAAGACTGGGAGAACAGCTTTCTGAGGCAGCAGGCTACGCTGTTCACTGAAGGCATGTTTGGCTGATCTATTGTCATAAAGTTCATGTGAAGGATATTGGCCCGCGTTACCTTAGAGTGAACTTTGAGCGGCCCAATGCCCTTATTATGAACTAAATGATAGTAAAGCAAGTCAATCATGCCCTTAGAGAACAGCGTTACTAGCCGTTAAAAAGCTTTTTTCCGGTCTTCATAAAACGTTTCTGCTCGTAAAGAAAGAAAAAATTACCGTACGATACGGCTAGCCTAATCGTATGAAACATTCTAAAATAACTTCTAGAAGGCAAATACGACTTAGTAAATGTTGAAAACGCTTAATGCTTAGGTAAAACCCATAGTAAGTAAAGATGTAAAACACCTTACTAGAAGAGAATTACGACTTTAAAAACATCAATATCGGTTAATGAACAGGTTAAACTACAGTAAGGTAAGACGTACGACATCGTACTAGAAGTCGATTATGACTTAGTAAACAGGTTTAACTACAGTAAGGTAAGACGTACGACGCCTTACAAAAAGTCGATTACAACTTAGTAAACTTTGAAAACGCTTAATGAACAGATTAAACTACAGTAAGGTAAGACGTACAACGCCTTGCTAGAAGTCGATTACGACTTAGTAAACGTTGACAACGCTTAGTGGACGGGTTAAACCCACAGTAAGTAAAGACTTAAAACGCCTCTCTAGAAGCGAATTACGATTTAAGAAACGTTCTAAACTCTTAGTGGATCGGTTAAATCGCAGCGAATAAAGGTATAAAACACGTTACTAAAAGTCTATTATGACTTAGGAAGCAGTCAATAAATATTCAAAACACTTTGTGAACAAATTAAACCGCAGTAAGAAAAGGCGTAAAACGCTTTACTAGAAGTTAATTGGGGCACAATGATACGTCGGATTTTATTCTAGGAAAGATTAACGTGTGTGACCCGAGCACCTTCTTTACCGTTTATATCGCCTTACCGGAGGTTAAATCCCATCGTCAGTTCGTTGATCCTATCTCACTTACCACGTTAATAGCTTTTTATTTAAGGCTAATCTGTAAAAAAATACGTCTCAAAACACACATTAGAGAGTATATTGCTGCTTATTTGTTGCGCCTCACGCTTAAGGCGTAAAACGCCTCCAACTTAGGAAGGCGTTTTTCGTCCAAGTACGCTTGGTCGTTTTTTCACCTTCATTACGAATAAATCCACCTTCGTTACGATCTTTTCAGCTTTACATTTTTCTCAGTGTGGAAATACATACCTAAAATACAATATAACACCCAGACAGAGAACAAACATCTGTGTTCACCACACATATATTTTTTCTCGGTGGGGATCGAACCTACGGTCTAAGGCTCAGAAAGCAGAGCTACTACCAATTGAGGCTAGTCCTGTACACGGATGATACCATGAAAACGATTCCAATATAATCTGCTGAACATTTAAACGAGATAGGGTCTTGTGACGTAGGATACCATCTGATCCTGCAATCGCGGGCTAATCTTTGTTTGATTTCAATTAACGCTCGGTGCACTGGCACTGGCCACTTTTTATTTTACTTTATGCGGCGCGATGGAAAATGTACGTGCAAATACTTGTGATTACTTTTTAACTGATTTAAAAAGGTTTTCAATTCCGTGGCCGTATTGTTTGCTGAAATATTTTATTGAATGAATATTTTTGACAGAGTTTTTTAATGAATTGAAGAGTTTGTAGTCTATAGCAACAAAAAGTAATTTAATAAGTAATTTTTGCATTCACCTCGATGCTTATAAGCTCTGTTTTTTAGATTCATTGAGCCTTGAATACCATGGTACCTGTAGGCCTACCACAAGCTCTGCCTGGCTCTAGTTTTGAGACTTTGTGGGTGTTGACTTAATAAATTCTACGTTGAAACGTCACACACACACAGTATAATACACAGGTGTGCACTCGCACAGACTCAAAACCAGAGCCAGAGACAGAGCTAGATAGAGCTTATGGTAAGCCTACTGATTGAGACTTATGACATGCTGTCTAGTCAACAAAACCAGTTTTCCTGGTTGAAAGTTATTAAATTTCACTCACTCTTTTCCGAGGAACAAATTGAGTTCAAAATCAAATTTTGCCCAAATTTTAGTCAGGTGAAGTAAGTTTATTTAAAACAAATTAAACAATTTGCAAATTGGTGTTTATTCCTGTTTGCTTGTTTGTGTTCAAGGTGAAATAGTTAGTAGCCCAAGTTAATTATTGTGATGAATATTCCAATATCAGGGTTGGTAAATATCATACGTTCTTGAAACTAATATAGTTATACAAAATAATGTGGCGCCAACATAATATGATGTTGTTATGTTTTGAATATTATGTTCTCATTGCTAGATATGTTTTATATGCTAGCTTTTTTGTGGGTGTTAATATAATTGCTGGTGTTTTTTGAAAAATTTAAGCCATGTTCATAGTTTTTGAAATAAATTTTGATTATTAATTCTTAAATCTATCTGGCAATACAATACTATTCGTTGCATGGTGCGCTTTTCTTAAAAAATAAAACTTATAACAAAGTCAAAGTCAATAATTGTTTATTCAGTACGATGCAAGAATCACTTTGAAACGTCTTCTAGGTGAGTCTAGGTGCCAGTTCCACGCGACCAAGCGTAGAAGAACAAGCAACAAACTACGTCTCGGTTCCTACCGTTTTTTTATATGATCCTTTTACAAATCAAAAATAGTCTGAAATAATAGCAGTGAAGTTCCAGTGTGGTGCCACTTCACTTAGTCAGACGTATGCAATGCAATAATACAAAAGCAAAAGTTTCAAAGATATAATAAGTACCGACTACTTATACTAAAAAGCTTAAATTTTTTGCGTATAGAACAGAGAAGTGATGAGAAATTCATCTCTGGCTCTTGAGCTATTTGAACAGAGGGGTCCGTAAATTGATGGCGATCTGCATATTCGAATACCTTAGGTTTGGATGATATTCAAACAATTCCACCCACTATTAAATAACGAAGGAGGATGAACAATCAAACCGTATTGAGAGGTTATGTTGTCTCAGCCTTAGCACAGTCTGTATTTTATTTATACTGTGCTATTAGTAAATACATAATTATTAATAACTTGTGATCTGCCCTGCTATTCCGGCAACACGGCTCGATTGAGTGATCTCGAAATCCACGTTTCGTTTTAAAATTTTTCAAACAAAAATTGACAACTCACATCTCATCGAATTCAGCGATCAATTGAGTGGTTTGGTGTTGCTAGAATTGCTCCTCTGCTTAGGATTATCTGTGGCGTTGTCAAGTTCGTTACTTTTGCAGGACTTACCAAGCGACGAATATTTGACAGTTTTCAATGAAAATCTGTCAAATATTCGTCGCTTGAGACGTGCTTAAATCTGAGTTGCGTTTCAGTATTCGGGGGTAAGGCCCGTATTCCGAAACAATGCTCAAGTCTGAGGCTGAGATTCATAGACCGCACTTTGCTTTACAGCAAAGCAGTCTTCGCAAAGTAAGCTTTGTTTATCGAAGTTTCCTAGCAATATTTTGAATAAAGATGAGCTTGACAGAACTATGAAATATAATTTTGGTTGAAAGTTGAACTTTCCATCAAAGTAAAATCAAAGTTCGGTCTATGAATCTCGGCCTGAGTCGAGCCTCAAGCATAGATTTTATGACAGGTCTCAAAAATCTGTGCTTGAAGCTCGACTCAGACTCAAACACTGTTTCGGAATACGGGCCTAAGGACGCAAATATAGATGAGCCATGGACTGAGTCGCTGAGTTTCTAATTTAAAATCGGCGTAATGTATGCCTTCTCCAGGTGTTTATTTTAAGGGTAAACTCCCTGACCTCCATTTAAGACATCACAGCATAAAGGGAAAGTATTTTTATTTGGCAACTGATAAATACTGTTTAATAACAGCTAAAAACACAGAAAACAATAGAACGGATAGGTGTCTGGAAAAGTGTTGCCAAAATACATGAGCACGTGCTCCTTTTTCCGTGCGAAATCCACAGTATTTTTGGTAGTCAAAAATAGTAAGAAGACAATGAAAAACATTTTCTTGCGCAATAATTACTTTCCGAACAAGTCAAGCGACAAGTTAAACAATTAAATATATTATTTTAATCCTCCTTCCTTCTTTTTTTATATTTAGTGATATTAAAACAAAAATTATAAAAACATAAAGAAAGAAAATACATTTATTTTGGACACACAACATACATAAACACAGCAAACAGAGTACTTAACACAAAAAGAAAACAAAATAGTTGACAGAACAAAAAATAAATACAAAAACTGGTGACAGCGGTTCCCATACAAACGGCGCATGATCACCATTCTAGTTTTCTCTGTATTCTGTGGCTAAATTAAATCAAACATACCTTACTCGTGGCACAGATTAAATAATAGTACAATGTACTCGTGGTATGCATATTATGCACAATGCCTACCCCTCGCAGGATAACGTGTCAATGTATTGAATTTCACAGATAATTAATGAGATTATTCGAATACTTGGGCTGGATTCTATTATTCGATTCGTTTTGTTTGGGTGTATCGAAGTTTGATTGAACTGGGTTTGATAATGTATTTGTGAAACTAATGAAAGGAAACTATTGTTGTTTAGTTACTATTGTTTGGTACAGTGACCCAATTGAACAGAGACAATATACTATTTTTGATTTCTATGCAGGGTGGTTTTTTTACAAGGGCTGTGATGGCCAAGTCCTAAACCACGAGAGTTAGGGAAAAGTCGTTAAGGACTCATGCCCTCGATTTATAAGAAAAACTGCATATTTCTTATTTAAAAAAACTTTTTTCTTTTGACGAAAATGGACCGAAATGATTTTTCAAAACAAAAAATACACCCTGTATTATTGAACCAATCGATTTTGTTGCTGATACGGAACAATCTTTACAAATAAATAGTTTAAATAAATGGAAACAGCAAATTTTCAATGATTTATATTTTTACACGGAAAAAAAATTCAAACTTCTTGGTTCTTTATGTGTGAAACTCATTTGTCTTATTAGGATACTGTAGTGATACTAAAAAATCAACAGCCACTACTTTTGTATCACGTGTAGGCTACGAATAATAATATCTACGAAACATAAAATAAATAAAAAAATACGCAGCTTTTAATGCTCACCTTACTTTGTATAAACATTGTGCCTGTTTAATACCTACTAAATTGACAAATAAAATGAGAACATACTATAATAACATGGCGCACCGCAAGAGAATAATAAAAAATCCATTTCAAATAATAAAAAGTTACGTTCTCACCGTGCCAGCAGATTTTGTGAAAATGAGTTGCGTGTGAATGTTATGGAAAAATGAATAACAGTGCTTTTACAATGACTTATTTCATAACATTTTACTGAACGAAAACCTTATTTCACACTGTGTGCACATGGCTGTATATCTTGTCTGATTCCTTTCCTAAGGCGCCGAGCGTATCAACAAAATATGCTTACCTACCACCTACTAGTGCTATTATGCAAAGCTAGAAGATATAATAATAGGAGTTTGTTACATTTTAGATTCAAATAATATCATCATAAATAAGGAAAGATTAGCTTGAAGAAGATTATATTATGTGCTTAAAAGCTGTAGCTGTAATAGAGACCTAGCTACATTCGACAGTTTACGACTCAATCGTATTGACACCAACTGGAACGATTTGGGGGAAATTTAAAATGGTAGTGGTGGTAGTTCTTGAAAGTCTCCTAAAAGCCTCTCTCTTGTTATTTGCCTTAAGCCTTGTCCACATCTAAACGTCCTGCGGTGGCGGTCAGTGAAACGCTGTCAAAAATGACTGTCATATTTGACAGCGTTTCACTGATCGCCACTGCAGAACGCTTAGGTGAGCGCAAGGCCTTACGCATTAACTGTAGATATAAATTGTGAAATTCTTTAGCAGCTCTTTAAGGACCTAATAAGAATGAGGTCTGGTTCCACGGGTGCCATAACTCTACCGACATTCATAGCTGAAGTGCCCAAAAACTACCCAGTGTTAATGTGTCTGCTAAATGTAAAATTTCGCCACTGCCTATCATGAACTTTTTGAAAATGTATAATTTTCCCACAACTCCCCTCTGCTGTGGGCTCCCAAAAGTGTAAAATCGTGTAGGACGACCGAGGGAATCCAAAAGGGGAATGTGTCCCATATGGCTGACTAGCCTTGGGCTATGCTGCTTTTTACCGGTAACCCTTGCAATCGTGTTGACGTAATTGGGGCTTTCATTAAGTAGGTATGTTGGTGCAAACCATAATTGAATTATCATAAATGGACTTTGTTGTAAGTATAATTTTCATAAAAGCTTAAAATCATGTTTTATTGTATTACAGTCAGTTCATAATAACACGATACCTATGGATATTCATTAAAATTCTTTGCTTTGTTTTATTAGAAAACTGCACCTATTAGATTAAAATTTTCCTGGGGAGGTTCTCTATTCCTCTCCAACTTAATATATCATGCTTGGTCGGGGAATGCGAGGCACGCGACGTCTACGTCAGATATGGTGACCGCAGGTTGGTATACTAGTAGGACTAGCTTCATTATTATTTTATCGAAATATGTCCGGAATATCGAACTTTCCCGCCGACGCCGGCCATAAAACACGAGACCAAGTTTCAAAATACTTCTCGCGCCGGTGTTACTTTTCTGTCCATTTCAGTAAAAGTTTAATTAAAGTACAAAACTTCCTCGAATAGTTCATCAAAAATGTACTCGCTCATAGTGAACCAGATGCGCGAGACGCACGTTGTAATTCAAAACCACTAACGCGTCAACCTCTATACAGTATTTTCATAAAGTGTGAAAAAAGTAAGGCTCTGTTTGGAGGTGCGAACTCAGTCTCATATTACCGATAGACAAAGCGATCCGGCGGCTACAGCTGCCCAGTAACAACAGCCACATCCACCATTACGCGTTTACCTACTTTATGTTTTAATACCACGGCATACGGCTTCATTTCAAACATAGGCCTCGAGAGTTAAGCTGTACTTCTCTTAGCGCAAATTATATCCTCGAAGATCCAGAATAGACAAAAGTCACCCTGCTCAGCCCATGTCATCCTTTGAATTCCAACCTTATTATGAAGGAAAAAGGTGTCATTTACAAGAGGTATTTTTTCACTTCCATTGGAAAATGTCATCGCGACAGGACAAGGCGTAAGTGAACGCGTCAAAGTGTAAAATGAGGGGTTTTGCGCCGTGTCAGTGAAAGTCATTAGGAATGGAATGGATGAAAATTGCGTACATATTTAGGCACCTCTCGGAGTTAATACGAACGACGTGATGAAATGAAAATTTCCCAGATTTTTCCGAGGGTGGTATCCGTGATCGCTTGGACGGACATTTACAATACGGTACATTAGCAGGTACAACATTTTGATGACTGTCATTATCGTTAACGATAATTGACTGGCGTACTCGTACCCTCTCCTGTTCTACAACTTTTGAAACTTTTTGAAACGCAAGCCTATAATATGTAAAAAAAAAAAAAAAAAAAAAAACTCATTATAATTTTTTTGTGCATGCAACTTTGCCGATATATCAGGAGACAAATCATGATACTTTGACGGTAATCATCAACTGCCCTCACAGCGCAGGGTGTCGATTCTAAAGACACAAATCACTCAAGCGATCGCGTAAATCGATGTGAGTTGTCAATAATTGTTTGAAAAATTTGAAAATGGAACGCGGATTCAGCGATCACTCGACGATCACTCAATCGAACCGTGTTGCTGGAATTGACGCCCAGTTGTTAGTACCTCTGCCTTCTGCGCCATAACGCTGCGAGCGTGGGTTCAATCCTCACTAAATGTTTATGTGGTGAGCACAGATGTTTGTTCTCTATCTGGCTAAGTATGTATTTACAAAAAAAAAGTATTATACGAGTATCATTTATCACTTAAATATCCCATTGTTTATGTAAATAGTACTCTTTTGTGTCGTCCAGTTCAATATAAAAATTATGATGTTTTTTCACTAAGACTTGTGAATGGGCAAAACAACGAAATAAGAATTTGGAATTTCTTTTCCGAATTACAAGACTGGAAACTAGTTCAAAACGAGGTTGTCCGTCCAGCAGCATGCATAAAGCAGCGGTGGGTAAATCAAAGACAACAATGGGTGGGTCGGATTGTCTGCCTGTGAGCACTTCGCGCCACTTTCGCAACTTTGTGGATTGTAGAGAGGTGCCTTGAGCCGCCTCGCGAAATTAGAACGTACTGTTGGAAAATAAAAAAATACGGGTTGCACTCCGGGAGTGCCGGCAGAAGTGAAAACTTGATTATTAACGTTGAGCATGTTTGATATTTTGGAATGGTTAGGGGGGGCTTGTTTGTTATTTGGCACGCTGTAACATACACGAACATTCGCGCAAGCGCCCTGCGCTGCCTAAACGAAACAGTAGGCCCAGGCATACATTTTCGCCGCGCCGTAGAGAGGGGATAGCTGTCTACTCTCCATCCGTCTTACGCTTTTTCGATCAGGTCACGTGCCTGACGCGCTGACGCGAGTTTAAGATTTTATACCCATTACAGAAAAAGTGCTCAACGCCGCTAAAGAAGTTTTCACTTCAAAATAGTAGTACTAATAACTGTCTTTGTTTATTTAACTATACATAAATTGATATTTTGGTAATAGTCTAAGATCCTGCTATAGAAAGACCTTCACCGAGCTGGTTATTTAATGAAACGTATTTTATATTTAATTAAACATGCCAATAAATATATTCTATATGGGTTGCCTATCAAATTTCAGTCCAGGATAATTATGATTAATTAATAGTTAAGGTTTAGCGGGATCCTATACTATATCGGAATAATCGTAAATCCGTTCATTCTGGTACTTTTACATAGTTTTTATATTAATTATTGCAAGTTTATTCACAATATCGACTGAACCGTAGCTATTGTTTGAACTATTTTGCTCGACGCGCTCTTAAAAGATTTTGAGGTGTTGATGGAGACTTAGAAATACATATTATTAACTATTTAGGATACGCGATGTGGTACTGATGGTAAATCAGAATAACTTTTCTCTTGGGACAGTTTTTTAATGGTTTTCAATTTAATAACTGTAAAAAGGCATCGTTTGAAAAAATATCAAAACGGTTTTTAATTAGTATAATTACAAAAAGTGGTTTCATAAAATGAAATTAGTTTGATAAAATCCGGACAATTCATAAAAACGTGCTTTACTTATTTTTGTTGTATAAGTTCTTTCGTTCGCATGGCTTTACGTTTTTGCAGTCGGTGTTTGCTAACCAGACCATTAAAAGCGAGGGTGTGAAAATTCGCTGCTTATTTTCACCGTACGTTAGTCTACAAATCTACGTGTACTACGTATACTAGTAGTAGTAAATTGGTGCGCACAGCATCTCATATCCGAGTCTAGAGCTTATTGGACTCGGTGTGGTGGGTTTCAGTTCGCACTGATTAGTTTCAGGTGTTTTTCGTACAACTGGGAATAGACTACACTTGGGCAATTGTTAAATCATTCTACAATGCCAAACGTCCTACAAAATTATTTATTTAGGTAATTTCACTGTAGTTTCTCATCATAATTATAACTTTTAAGATTTTTTTTGAATGATCATAAAAATTTTTCATTACTCATACTCTGAAAGTAGGTCTGAAGTTGCCTGAGGGGCCTAATTGAAAGTAATACTTTCAGCCCTAGGGAGAATCGCTTTCTACTGACAGCTGTCAAATTATAAAAAAAAACAAGTTCTATTTTATTCAACCATGTCCCAACTTTCTAAACTGCAAGGAGGTTGAACCAAATTCCAACTTTTTATTCAGCAAGTAGGTTGGAAACCCATTACAACGGTAAGAAGTTTAAAAACTCTAATTAGAGCGCAATGTAAAATTTAAATAACATAAAGATAGTATTAAATAAATAATATATCTTCTAAATTACTTGATTAATATATAACTTCAACTATTTATTTAAAATAACATAGATTTGAGCAAACAATTTACCATTTTTTAAATTATGAAAATGAAAATAATGGCTGAATAATGCTGGCGAGCCGTAGCCGAAGGCCCGCCAGAGAAAAAGAAAAAAAAAACCGGAAAGGCGGCAATTCAATCTTCATTTTCACAAATTTTTCATTCATGTTTTTATTTTTACTTTCCTTGTATTCGTAATGAAAAGCACAGTGTTTACCTCGGGTGAAAGTCTTTTAAGTCCCTCAAGCTCCATTGGCGCCCTCGCTAACGCTCTGGCGCCAAACCCGTCTCGGGACTCAAAAAACGTGACTTTCAACACTCGGGTAACAATGTACTATTGCATGGAGTTAGATTTGAACCTATTTGGTTTTGTGATAGAATTAATTATATACAAGCTTGTAATAATTCGAGTTGATCACGCCGTTTATACAAAATTTGGAATATGTAGACATTTATTTGTGCAATGGAAAACACGCAAGCATTAACTAGCTCTTTTTAAGAAAAAGTCAAAAAACAAACAGATGGGGAAATCTCCGAATGCACGAACTGATTTTTTATTGAATCAAGTTTCGAAATCCCGAGTAAAATTTGTATGTTTCTTTTTGGTTAGTGTGTATGTACTAGATAGGTCGTTAGACATTCTACCAAAATTCCATTATCAAGCATTTTGATGGCGACGTTTTAATTGAAAACGGGAAACAAAAGCAATTGAAGACCGTCTCGGGAGCGGGAGACTGAAGCAAATTAAAATGCAAAAATATTAGGAGTGCAGCTGTTCAATGCTTTATGTCTTCCGTCGTTTTATCTACGTCTGGCATACCCTTATCTGCCGGTTTGCGAGTTGGCAGTATCGCTGGAAAAACAGTGCCAAAGATGCAGTTCCGAATCGGTTAGAAATGTGTCCGTTGCTTTTTTATTTTTTGTTTAAATGTTTATTTTAACTTTTCAGGTTGTTTTTAATTAAAATCCTGACGAATATACCTACGAAAATATAATAAATAATTACTCTACTAACAAGAATAGGTAAGTAGTCAGAGAAGGCTCAGCACTATTGGAGGCAACATAATACGCAAGCGTTCATAGATTAGATTATGCCATCAATAATTAATGCAGCCACTCTGGAGTATGGTTCAGGAATAGGAAATTCAATCGCACACACCACACATCTCATAACTTTTATTAGTAATTCGATCGTACAATATTTTCCTTATTGAATAAAATTGCCGATAACCATAAATGGGGCCATAGGTGGTGAGATAGTTGCCAAACAGCTAATATTTTTCTCCTTTCATTAAGCTACATCTGTTTTCTATCTACGATATCATAATCTATTTTCTGGTCAGCTCGATCAGATACCTACCTTTTAGAATATTGGAAGAAGAAAGGTGAAGGAAAACATCGTGAGGAAACCGGCATGTCGTAGAACCTAAAAAGTTTGAAAATATGTGTCAAGTGCACGAAAGGAGCCTCGTTGAGGCGCACTTAAAATCCTTTCACCACGCTTGGTTCGAAAGGATCAGTGACACGATAAGAAGAAGAAGAAGAATATTGGACGTAGTCAAAAAGTATTTAAATCTTAGCGGGTTAGTCTAGATAAGTTCATTTTCATAATAATGTTGCTAAATAGATGCACATTTTAAAATGTAATACTTCAAACTGATGATAATTCAATTGAAATAAAATTTTAGAAATAATTGAATTGCAATTAATAAAATGACTGTGTTACCACTGGCCAAAGCCAAAACTTCCAAGCAAGTTGAACTTTGACAAACCAAGTAAAAACACTTTATATTACAACTTATTTAAAAAGTTAATGAAATTAAGCTCTAACTCGACTTTACAAAGTAATTTTTATAAAACGGTACAACATAAAGCACTTCATAATATCCAGTGCTAATCTTATTTGCCGTTTCCAGCAGCAATATGCTCAAAACCACTTTGTTGCTGCCATCAAGCCAGGCCGGTGAATTTCTTTGTGCAAAAGCCACGTCCGTTCCACGCGTAACTTCCAGCACAGCCACCAGCCACCTTTGTGCATATCCGCACCTTAATGAAATCTGTTCAGTTAATTCTGAGATTTACTGTTGCTATGTCTGGTCTACGTGTATGTTTATTACGTTTGTATGTGAACGTTGGTTTTTAGTTTAAAACTAACGTTATGATAAAAAAACCAGACGTATCCTAAAGTTTTATGATAATAAATCTGTTATTTAATAAAAAAAAAAACGTACAACGCACTGATGGAACAAGCATATGGCCCACCTGATGTTAAGTGGTAACCATCGCTATAATAAAGCATTGCCTCGTAGGTAACGCACGTCAGGAAAATTCCCTACGATGCACTTCCCTGCGTTCATCCACTTGAAGCATACAGATGTTCAGCCTCACGTGCCAGTAATTTCACCGGCACCCTCGGCCTTTAAACCGAAACACAGCAATGCTGCTTAGCGGCAGAAATAGGCATGGTGGAAGTAGCCTACTTCTTTTAAATTTCACAATGATCACAGATAATAGAAATCCATTCTTGTTATTTCATGAACCCTTGGTTTCAGTATTCCATACGAACACGAAATAAATTAAAGCAGCAGTCATATTTAATTCAGTTGGCGTTATTGCATTATGGCTTCAATTACTTTAAGCATTTTTCTTTGTGAATTTGAAATTTAATTTTCATAAGTGATAGTTATAATTATTTGATTATCTTATTACTTTTGATTTATTCCACACTCTGCGGTGTATTTTAAATTTGTAGCATGGTTGATCATCATTTCATCCATCGTTTCAACCATGTAAACTTAATAACTTTTTGACTAGCGTGACGTATTTATAGCGACCGCGTGGAAGGTCGAATAAAATAATACGAGCCGGTATGACCGAGCTTCGCTCGGGTTTAAAAAAAAAAGTATTATTATTTGCCAATAGATGTCAGGAAGAGTCGTATCTTTATTGGCTTATCAACTTGAGGCATATGCGGGATAGTTGATCGGTTATGAAGTCAAAAAGTTCAGTTCTTCTAAAATGAATAGTCTAATAAAATATTCTTGACAATACTTGGTTAATTTAAGAACCCCAAAAACGAGATACCTTATCCTATAGTACGTCACAAAAATAATGACAAAATAACACGGCTCCGGAAACCAGCAGCTCAGGAAGAAGCAATTAAAATAAGACAGCGAAGTAGTCCATTGTCTTCCTTATTCTCGCCGCCTATAATTTTGATAATAGGCTAGAAAATATTCTTTTGTCTCCATTGGGATCTGGTACTAAGACGTTCGATTATTTGCAAAAAAGTTAGAACAGAGCAGACGGGCCAATATTAAGACTCGTTTCACGGATTAATAATTATTCGATTAAATAAACACTTAAAATTCTATTAGATTAGATTAAAACTAAACTGTTTGATATCATTTATTAATCAAAATTAAAGTATGAACAAAATCTCGAAAATCAGAAAATCAATTCGAAATGGAATATTCCTTAGACAATGTTGATGAGTGTAAGTATCATATTATCAGCTCTGCTTAATTTGGAGATAGATAATGCTGTGTGGATTGTCTACAATATTATAAATAAATAAATATTGTATTACAAAGAATTGTAAACGTATAGCCAATCTAATCGGGTTGTAAGTTGGATGGTCTGTTTAAAAGATAAGACTCTCTCGCTATCGGCGCCTTTACTTTACGACGTCAATGAGTTGACAATGGAGTTGCTCCTTGCATTTAACTGTGGACGTTGGGATTAAATATCTTCAGATTATTGTTGCTTTGTTTCTGACAGCCTCTGAAGGTATTCATAGCTTTTGAAAAAATATCCGCTTTGTCTTTGATGGTAGCTTCATCATGCTCTGAGAAGAGCATTAAGGATATTAAAAATCTTCGAATATTTTCACATTATCAGCCTCAACCGACAAACTGGATTGTCAAATAAAAATAAAAATTACTAACCGTCAAACAAGGTAGGCCGACTGGTTGATCGGTTAATAAAATATTGACGGTTCCGCGTTTTAGGCAAACATGATTTTTGGCAAGGCAGACAACTTACGACCTTAATGCAGTGACTTGTAACTGTTTTTCTGATAAAATTTCTATGGGACTAATTTGATAGCATAAACTTTCCAATAAAAAAAATATATTAAAATAAAGTAAGTGTATATAAAGTTTATAAGTTTTTTATGCGATAACAAACATAAACAATACAACTGAATTGAGAACCTCCTCTTTTTTTTACCAACTTCAAATAAAAAAGGAGGTTCGCAAGTCGGTTGTATTTTTTTTATTTAAAGTCTAAAAATACTTAAAAAAACTTGTATAGATTTATCGCGTTGCATAAAAAGAGGGTTAGATTTAAAACAAAAATGTACAAATTACTATCCGTCACCTCAGTAAGTTTCGCACCTCGCTAGTCGCGCGCTAACTATAGTTAATGACCTGCCAAGGGCATAATTACATTTTTTTCACACCCCACTAATAGTCATACCACTAATTTCGTAGGTTACGAAACAAAATTACCCTGTACTGTAGTGGAAATTATGTTTTTCGCCATTATTTTCAAAAAGTATTGTCAATTTTGTTTTGTAGGCCACGAAAAAACATGTAATAATGTTTGCAGGTAGTTCATAATAATAATAAATGTTGTGAACAATACACACACTACGGTACTATCAAGCCCCAAATTAAGCAAAAATTGTACTATGGGAACCAGATAGCTGATATACCGAATGCTTATATTTTTTTTTGTAAATGCATACTTATAATACAATATAGCACCCAGACAGATCGAGCTCACGACCTACGGTGCAGAATACAAAGCTACTACCAACTGAGCTAAGAAGCTAGTAGGTACTCCTTACGCACAAATAGTAAAATTGAAAAGTATATTGAATGAAAAATATAATTTATTTTATGTATAATTAAGTTACTTATCAGATATTTTTTAATTTTGAGAGCTAGCATGTGTGGTTTCAAAGTTATTTGGAATTAACAGGTGACCCTTTTAAAAATAAAATTTGAATTGAATTTTGGCCGCATTGAATTTTCTATAGGACCAAACCGGAAGTATAAAAAAAAACTACATTACAGAAAAAAAGGTTTGTTCAAATCGGCCAAAAAATAATGAAGTTATGCGATAACAAAAATAAAAGAAAATACATCTGAATTGAGAACCTTCTCTTTTTTAATTTGAAGTGTGATAAAAATAACTGTGGAACGAAACTGCTTGTAAACTATCAATGAAGCACTTCATTTAGTTCCGTTTTCATATTAAACTGCCCGGAGCTCATTTAAGAATTCTCTCAGCTAACGAGTCTTCTTAATAACACAGAAACACTGAAGGTACTAGACAGAGTAAAGTAATGAATGCCTCAAAGGAACTAAGGCCAAATAATTACTATGGCTCGCATCGCAGTGGATGCCTTAATCAGGTGACAGCCAGGTCAGGGTGGTCTGAAGGCTGGGTTTAGTTGACCAGTAATAAAATTAGTGTTGCCCAAATTCAGTCTTGGTCTTGCAGTCTTGGTCTTGTTCTTGCGTTTTTGCAAGACCAAGACCAAGAACAAGACCGCGTATTTTTAGCAAGACCAAGACCAAGACTGACCGTGCAAGACTTGAGCAAGAACAAGACATAGCCTGCAAGACTCTTGCGTCTTGCAGCTAGGACTTAGCGCTATTTCACTGAGTAGTTAGGTGTAACAGTTCGGTGTATAGGTAGGTACGCTTAGGAATTCTATGAGACGCAAAAAACTGTATCAAAGAATATGAAAAACTGGACCTATGCGCATTACGACTAATACCATAAACATAGCGAATAAAAAAATATCTATTAAAATCAAACTGAGTGCATGCATAGTTATGTTTTAACCATCGGCACTTTGATAATGCGGCATCAAAGGTTTTGTACTTACTTCTCAAAGAAATTTGCCGCTTTTCGGAAGTACATGGTTATGATACACGCGCCGGCGGCTTCTTTTGAAATCTAAAACAATCGTTGCCGCCACGCCGAAATCATAACATTTGTGACACTATTTGATTGCCGCCATAGGGCGTAGGTATACTCATGCAAAATAATTTAGAATTTTTTTAAGAGTACCTACAGATGTTCCAAAGAATAAATAAGTTTCAGAGTGCTTAGAATGAAAATGAATACATTATACTGATCACGCAAGTAGTATTATGATTAGGATAAAATGGTAAGGATAGGTAGTAGATGTCATATTAATTCATTCTAGTAAGTATATATTATAATATTGATTACTCATATGGTTTTAAACTAATTACTTAGGTACTATTATTGTACATTTAGTCATTATATTTCTTAAGTTTTTACAAGAAAAAATAGCAAAAAAGTGTTCAAATATCACCCGTTTAATAAATATTGTAGCCACTTTTAAAGAAACAGTTACTTCCATGGAAAACGACATATAGGTCAGTTGATTTTTCGAATTTCTTATCAAATCTTCAGTTATTTATTAATCTGCTTGATCTTTACTATGGCTATGTTAATTCAAGCTCACAATGTTTCAATTCTAATACGTTTTTCTAAGATTTAAAGTAAACTTTAATAAATAGTAATAGACTAATAGGTAATTGCAAGACTTGCAAGACTCTTGCTGCAAGACCAAGACCAAGACCAAGACTGGGAGCGCAAGACCAAGACCAATACCAAGACCAGGTGTATTGGCGCAAGACCAAGACCAAGACTGGCTAAGTCTCGTCTTGTTCTTGCATTTGGGCAACACTAAATAAAATCTGCAAAAAAGACGCTTTAAGTAAATATTGAAGATAAAGTTTGCGTGCCCTGAAAATGCGCAAGAGTGCACATTTTGTAGTTTTACAGAACGCTTATGTGTACGCAAGGCTTCAGAAAGCCTAATTTGAACTATTTATTTAATAAAAAAACATAAGTAAAAAAAAATTGCAGTTTTGAGGGTTAAAATTTGTATACAAAAAATATTAGTAGGTGGTGTTGGTGCCATCAAATAATTTATACAAAACAGATTGGTATCGTCCGGCTTTTTTTGACAGTATTTTATCTCCGGTTTTCTAACTTCTCTTAGAAGCAAATTATCTAGTACGGCGACAGCCACGCCCTCTGCAGTAATTAGAATGTCTCTTGTATAGCACCTTCACGTGAAAGTGTCTCGGAACTCAGTTTCCTATCAAAGTCACCTGAAAGGTGCGCCTTGTTTTTTTTAATTACGTATATAGCGTCTGATGTACTCTCATCCTGTATAATTAGGGCATTGAAAATAATCAGTTCACGACCAGTAGCATTGATTACGGCGCTGATTGGGGAATCCAAAACGAAGCAGACTATTCATGCACCGAATAATCTACAAAAAAACCGAAGCATTGCAGTGTTTTGGTTTGGAGGGTGTGGGTGCCGGTTACTGGCACGTGAGGCTGAACATCTGTATGCCTCAAGTTGATGGACGCAGGGAAGTGCATCGTAGGGCACGTTCTTGACAAGCGGGACCTACGAGGCAATGCTTTGTTATAGGCGATGGTTACCACTCAACATCAGGTGGGGCATATGCTTGTTCCATCAGCTAGTTGTTTATAAAAAACTTGAGAAACTGACTTCCGGGTCAAACTGATTAACCGGTTTAGATCATATTTCAATGGAACCAATCTGGAACCATTTAGATAAAAAAAAAAACAAATCAGCTCAAAAACGATTAAGTTATGCAATATCAAATATAAAAAAATACACCCAAATTAACTCCTATTTTATTTAAAGTTAGTTAAAATGATAAAACAATACATGTGAAAAGTGTAAACGAGCAAATTTTTTTACTCGTACGATGCGAAGTATCTGAAAACTGTATTTCGCTCACGTACTCAACATCCACGACGTAATTTGAGTAAAAATGCTGTTATTTGCCAGCAAACCTAACGACCCTATAAAAAAGTTAATGTTCAGCTCAATGAATAAAAGAACAATTAAACCACGAGTAATTATTTCTCCAAGGCTTAGTTTAGAGAAAAGGCATTATAATATCAACTATGACCATAGCTAAAAACACGGTACGGCGAGGAGAAGGAGAGAGAGAGAAGAGAGAGGGGAGAGAGAAGGGATAATGTCTACCACCTTATACTAATGATGCACGTTGCAATTACTGCAGCTCACCCCTGCAGTGGGTTATAAGATCAGCTAGTTACACCAGGATCTGCCGTTTTCAAGTAGAAATGTTAGGATCTTTTGTATGGCTTCCATTCACTACTTCGCATTACCACACTAGTGCGGTAATGTAAATTGGAAAAAGCAATACAATACAACCATTTATTTTTATTTGCGAAACACAGGTTATAATTACAGGATGGTACAAATTAGGTATGTTCAGCCATGGTCTGCCTTAAGGCATGCAAAATATTTAGATGTCACTAAATATGCAAATGTAATAAAATGACAGTGCAATACGCATAATTTTAATGAAAATTAATAATTAATAAAATATGATTATTAAAATATTATCTTCTTCTTCTTATCGTGTCACTGATTCTTTCGAACCAAGTGTGGTGAAAAGATTTGAAGTGCGCCTCAAAGAGGCTCCTTTCGTGCACTAGACACATATTTTAAAATATTATTAAACAGTGAGTTGCGTTCACCTGGATTTGACAGTTACAGTTACAGCGAGATTTGACGTCTTCAAGTAGAAAATGTTATAATCTTTTGTATTGCTTTTGTTCACGACTTCCCATTGGTAGTGTAAAGTAAAAAACACGAATAAATAAACTAAGAGTCACTTTACAAGCAAGTGTGTTGAAAAAATAACTTGCGTATCAGTGAGACTGTACTTGCTGTTCTGTATGAACTGTACCTACGGCAAACAATTACATACGCTCATCTATTATTATCGCCAACACATTTGCTTAATTTCGCTTTAGACTTGTAAAGTGAATCTCACCCGAAGTTAAAGCTATGTTGGCACTTAGCTCCTTATTGTGCATTTTCACATTGGCCACCACGACATTATTTGGAAAATCAGTGAAGTGAAGTTTGCACCGCTCAAAAAGTGGTTTTATTAAGCTTGACCTGTTTGTTGTTTGTTTGGGTCAAATATCGCAAGCTGAATTCGAACCACTTCCTTTTAACCTATTAGACGTTATAACTAAAAATGCATCATTTTGTTTATATAGATATTATTAAAGAATATAATAATATGAATTATGAGGCTCGAAATACGATTGATTAAACTTAGCGCGATAAAAAAACATCATTATTTTGTACGTCTCATACGAAATAAAAGTATCGAGCTTTTGCCTTCGTTTTAACAAGCTTCACTTACTTTTATTGTTAATGAGCTAGCTTATCTACAAACGTTCAGAAGACCACGATACAATTTCGTTATACATAGGCCTTGGAGATATTATTATGAGATATACTTACAAAATTCCTAACAAGAAGGTAGTTAAAAAAAATCGGTTAGATTTTTTCAAATTTAGAACACTGCAAAACTTCTCGGTGCCTTATCCGAAGATCAGGTACAATAAGTTGAATTACAAAGAAAATTAAATAAATAAATCTTGAACTCATCTCAATATCAATTTCAGTTTTACATAAAAATGCTAAAACGCAAACGCAGGCAAATAAAGCTTTTTCCCCCTTAGCGAGTTATCTTTGAAATTCTTACAATATTCAGATTGAGACGGTTTGAGAGTTAACTTTTTCCAGTTATTATTCATAAATGCAAAGGCGCTAGATATTAGACGAACTCACTTAGAAACTTGAATGATTGAATTTGGGAGGAGGATTGAAAGTCGATGTACACTGTAACATGCCTGATCGAATCTCACTTATTTTACTGAAACTGAGGGAAATTGTATATTTCAACTTACTGAATCCCACGTGACTTTGTTTGTGCGTATTTTCATATACATTTCAACCCCCGACTTACTACCTATTTTATACCATGAAGGCGTTTAACAATCGAGTTATACGATTTTTTTTTCGAAGTACATCCCTATTATAATATAGCTTACAGCTCATTTGGAAATAATAACTCTGCAATTTGATAAAAAGATAAAAAAACTCTTTATTGCACACCTTACAAACTAATTTAAATAGTACATTGTTACCTGAGTGTTGAAAGTCACGTTTTTTGAGTTCCATGGAGCTTGAGGGACTTAAAAGACTTTCACCCGAGGTAAACACTGTGCTTTTCATTACGAATACAAGGAAAGTAAAAATAAAAACATGAAAGACCGGTTTTTTTTTCTTTTTCTCTGGCGGGCCTTCGGCTTCGGCTCGCCAGCATTTTTCAGCCATTATTTTCATTTTCATAATTTAAAAAATGGTAAATTGTTTGCTCAAATCTATGTTATTTTAAATAAATAGTTGAAGCTATTTATTAATCAAGTAATTTAGAAGATATATTATTTATTTAATACTATGTTTATGTTATTAAAATTTTAAATTTTACATTGCGCTCTAATTAGACTTTTTAAATTTCTTACCGTTGTAATGGGTTTCCAACCTACTTGCTGAATAAAAAGTTGGAATTTGGTTCAACAACCTCCTTGCAGTTAGAAAGACTTTAGAAAGTTGGAACATGGTTGAATAAAATAGAATTTGTTTTTTTTTTATAATTTGACAGCTGTCAGTAGAAAGCGATTCTCCCTAGGGCTGAAAGTTTTACTTTCAATTAGGCCCCTCAGGCAACTTCAGACCTACTTTCAGAGTATGAGCAATGAAAAAGAATTTTACAAACATCATAAAAGTGAATTTACAATGGGTGGTCTTATCGTTAAAAAACTATTTCTTCCCAACAATCTAATTGTAGGAAATTTAACTATATAAAAAATAAAAAAGTATGCTCTATTTTGTTTATTAAATTATATTTTTTATTTTTTTGCAGGTACTTGGCCATAGAGTAATGTGACAAAATGGAAGAGTTCGGACGCCAGCGGTCCTTTCGAAGCACCATGGTATTCCTATGGCTCCTCGTGGGGATTACGGCAGTTGGTGCCATCAGAGTCGTCATAGAACCATTGCCCAAAGGTAAGTTATACTATTACTACTATAAGCCCGCAGTAGTCCCACTGTTGGGTAAAAAAGCCTCCCCCCCATTTTTTTCCCCTGAATATCTGAAAATATTTTAAATCTGAGCCTATAAGTGATTCAAAACCCTTTGAAAAACACTATCAACCCAAACAAACCTATTTCTACTGCTGACTTAAGTTTCCAGTATTATTTTCAAATCGCTAAAAAAGGATACAAACTTAACTCAAAAGCAGTTGTTTCATTAAAAAGTCGAAACCTTGTTGGAATGCATTTAAACAGTATCTCCAACCTGTCGCTCACAGTAAAGCAAATAGAATCGGGCTCCCGGTCTTAATTTAGTTTTTTTAAGAGTCGAAGCGTCGCAAACTTCCCTCTCCAGATGTTGTCACGACCGACTTCGCTTTAGTTTCGTTTAATTTCCTATCTCTCTTCCCGTGACGTTTATTACGGAGTCCTTCGAGGTCCCACCGACGCAACCCACTTTTGTTCAAGGCACTAATAACCAAAGAATAAAATTATTCCTCTTCGTCTATTTTCGGACCGCGATAGCTTTATTGTTTTCGCATTAATTTACAGTCCACAGCTGCTAACGCGGATTTCTAAGGATGCTTTTTATCTTCGGTATTCTTTCTTTTGAAAGTGAGCTCCTATTAATATTAATTAAAAGTTTGAATAATTGAATGGATTCGGAATTGTCGTTTGTTTGTTAGGACCCACTGACAGTGAACCACGGCAGTAATTAAAACTTGGGGACTTCATTATTCAATGTTTGTGAATGACAGATTTCGTCACCACCAAAAAAATAGGGAAAAAACTCTCACTTTTAATCTTTTTTTTTTTACGTTTGACGTTCCAAACACTATCATGAGTGGAAATAGATTCGAAATTTAAGTTGTCGCTTGTAACGAATACTGTAATAATATATTTCATGATCTTTTAAAAAGTTAAGATATTAATCAAATATAGTGACGCTAACCTATAAACAAGTTGCAACTCAAGTCACGAAGTCTAGCTACAATTAAGAGCTCGCAAACTGCATACAAAGCACGAAGAGACATTCCAACTGAATTGTTTAAGGTGGAATTGCAGTAAAAACGGCACATAAATACCTCATTGATTGCGCTAATTTATGCAAAGTTGAGGGAAAATGAGACATAGACTGCTTAGCACAGTTGAATAAATAAATATTGGTGTACAGGTAAATTACAGCTTAGAAAGCAGAGATACTACTAACTGGAGTATGAGGGCTGTCATGACTCCTGGAGTTATGAAATGAGGCATCATTTTCAACAAAAAAACAACGGAATGTTGTTGAACAGGCCAACCCAGTATTTTCTAAAATACATGACATGGACACGAGCCTCAAATGTACGAGTATGTGTAGCAAAATATTTCACCTCTCTCGTCGTTTCGTCTCTACCGTGCTTATTAAAACATTCACATCCAAAACACCTCGATAAAATACCATCCGTCCAAGTACAGACTTGTCCCACACATCAACATGTCTGGTGCCTGCGGGCCAAATCTACTGCCAATTAAAAGTATAGATGGTAACATGTCGACAACGAATGGCCGACTCATACGGACGTGCACGACGTTTTATGCACTCCGCACCCGAAATCTGCCTACAGGATGTTCGGGATATGTGGTTGGACAAAAGGAATGAGCTATCAGGATTGGGAGTAGATTTTGCAGGAAACAGATTCGAACCATCTATTTTGTGGGATTAACTGTTCGGTGTTTGATTGCACTCAATTTTAATAACATTTTGAAAAATGTATAAAGATGATAAATTGGTTCACTTAAACTTTTGTATGCGATTCAAAAACGCCCCTGGTCGCACAAAAGAAACCATTCAGAATAGTCTTCTGTGAGAGTTTTTTATAGCAAAGGAACCTCAGAAAATACGTTTATCATTACCTACATAAAGTTATTAAATTATTCTTGGTTTCGTTCTTTCTGAGCATAAAACGTAAATCTAACAAAGATTCTGCAGAGCTTTTACTTAACTTTTACGACAGTGCCTGAGTTTAACGGCAACGTTTAATTGCATTTGTACTGTTTCGGGGTAATTTTATGCTTTTCATTCACATTTCGGTTACATTGTTTTAAGTTGATATCGAGTGTTCGCGTAAAAGATACAGCCACTTCAGCTTTCCCGAAACTAATTTGGGTGGCAGACATTACCACCATTAAAATTACAAAGTTTACTTTGAGCAACCAAGAAAAAGGAACCTGCTAAGAGATCATTATCTACAAATAAAAATAAATGCTTAAAAAGTAGTCTACTAAATAGTCATAATTGAAATATCTACAGTCAGTGCGCATATTTCATTTTTGCATTTTTTTATCATAATCATAATCATTTATTCGCAGGAATGTATGTACAAAAGTTATTTAATAAAAAAAAAAAATCTTCCTTGTGTTAAAGTTTTGATTGTATTTTATTTAAACACTCTGTTTTTGTTAGTTGAGGGCTTACACTGTGGGTGGGGGAACGTTTTGTGACACTAAAACGAATGATGCGTAGTCCATTCCCGATTGATGGCACTACACAGTCGAAACTGGTGCGAACATAGCGGCCACTTAAAAAACATTGCTATAAAGCTGTCAAAAAGCTTCTAGTTTTGTTAAAAACAACGCTTCGCTTAATCGAAAGCATTATTGTAAGTTTTTTAAGTTGTATACAAATAAATAAAAGTTATATTTCATATCACGCTGAATTCAAGTTTATGTTCTATTGAGCAAATCTTTTATTTCATAAAAACTACACCTTTGACTTTGCAGACACCCCTAGCTTAACTCAGTAAATTATTTTTACATTTATCACAAATGTCTAATTAGTTTCTAGTTCTGTTCTTTTCAGAACTAAAGTTAGCAGACATTTTCCGTCGCGTTGCAAAACTTAAATTGCAATGGAAAGTTTGACTACAACTTTTTTATCGTTTTGATAAAGCTGACATGAGCACGATACTTATAAAGCCTCTACTAACATTCCAATCAACCGGCCGACTATGATACAATTCCAAGTTGAGAAAATTACTGATTTTCCATCATTTTTTACTCACGCCCAGTGACTTTTCTTAACAAGACATTTCTAAACTGTATAAAGGCCTGCGCACACCTAGTTCGCTGGCGGTAGCGATCAGTGAAACGCTGTCAAATATCGCTGTCAGATTTGAGATTTGACATCGATATTTGACAGCGTTTCACTGTTCGCTACCGCCAGCGAACTAGGTGTGCGCAGGCCATAAGAAATCCTTGGTTTTCCACACCGTGCAAAGTGTAATGTAATGTGATTGAAACGCACGTTTATTTATTCAGCGCATAGTCGAGCCGTTATTTACTCGTAGAAAGGGCACTGCTCTAAAAATGTTTAACAACATTTAAGCAAGAAAAGTGATAAACAACATGAGAAACCAACTTCAAGGCCAAACTGCTCAACCAAGCCCAAAGAAGGAAGCAAAACTATTTAATCTATAAATATTGCCTAAAACTCAATTTTTATTACCTACATCTTACATGATAGCTGGACCGAGAACTCTCAGATTGTAAGTGAAATCAGGACGTTCGTAGAAGAAGCCCCTAAATAAC
This sequence comes from Thera britannica, assembly GCA_939531255.2. Lineage (NCBI taxonomy): Eukaryota > Metazoa > Arthropoda > Insecta > Lepidoptera > Geometridae > Thera > Thera britannica. Next base: position 6,407,879 of record OW618050.2, on the reverse strand, counting down.
ATTCTATTTGAAATGTCTGAGAGGAAATGAAAGCTTCAAGTTAACCAGCTGATAAAATTGTAGTCTTGCTGCAAGGGATCCAATGAGAAAGGTGATTAAAACCCTTTGTTGTCAGGTGTACAGTATCACAGGACTGTAGGTTGTTTACCGAGACGCGTGTCAGCTCATAAAATACTATTTATTTTAGCAGAAAACATTTCTATTTCAATAAAAATAAACTCGGAGTATATTCAGTGAAACAAAAACAAAATAATTCGTTTTCTAGAACGCATCCAACGATAACAAAACATCCAACTTTAAAAACATTATTTGCTTTGCGTAAACAAAAAATACAAGCAACTATTTACGTTTTGATCATATTATTTATAATCAATCTTCAAAAACAAGTACTTCAAAAAACAACACGCATCCTATTTTACCCCAAATACCTTTCAACATTCAATAAAAAGCATCAAACGGGATCATATAAACCTCCTATCGATATTTTGCGAACATAAAACGTTTAAATATCGCTATGCAAACAGGTTTTCGCAAGCGTGTCGTCGAATCGATTTACCGCGGGCCTTTATATTTTCACAATTTATTTCTAAAGGTTATGGGGCATTTGATGTTTAGGTGTTAGATTACGGAAATACTTCTAGCAGGTACTTATCTCATTCATGGCATGCCTTTTCGGTTAAAGGATGATTGAGTAGAAAAATAAAATGAATAAACTTAAATATAGAAAAGTAGAAATAAGTTTACAGTTTTTCCGTATTTGCAAAGTATTATCTGTTTTCAATTTACAACCTTTTATGGCGTATCAATAAATGGTAATATTTTTGTTTGATTTGTGTATAACATCGTAGCAAACTCATATTTAATAAAATGAATATTGTTGTTGTGTTTAGACCTACCAAAAAATCTAAGAATTCGATATTTTCCTTGTATATTGAAATGTTATACCATGTTAGAAGACCTCTAAATTTTACTTTAGGAGTATTATTTCAAATAAGAATTATCGTAATTTGATATCTAGCGTTATTAATGCGAATATTATGTTTAAGACTAGTAAAATGCTCGTTACTTCATCTATGTGTAATATATTGAAAGAAAAGTATTTATTTTAGAAACACACACACTCTTAAAAATTACACGAACAAACAAATCAAATTCATTAAACTGAATTAGTAGTCCTGAAAACCGTTACTTTACTTGCAAAATGGATGATCTAATTATATGCACGGACAAGGATTGGTCAAAGTGGCTGTATACTATATTTTTTTTATGATTCTCGATTCAAAAATCAGAAGACTAAGAAAACCCATTTGAGTGGCGCCCTTTTATTTGTGGAATCAGTATGCTCAACGAAAAAAAAATAGAAAGACAAATTATCAAAATATTTCATGAAACAGACATATTGAACGTGTCCCAGCCTACCACAAGGAACAAATCGGGGGCCCATTCTTTATGTATTCTACACAACATCACCTGACCGTTCAATAACAGAAACGGAGTCGTCTAGTGGAAAAAGGAGCCGATTACTTACCCTTGTTTACACACAGAATAAAGTTTTCTTCTCATTGCCTCGAAGATAAAGCAGGCAGAGATTAAATTCGGGTCTTGTTTGCAGAGAGACCCACGCGCCCCATTTAAACGACCCTATAGCTAAGACAAAATATCATTTGGCATAGCTTAATGGGCTCTGTAGAAAGGTTACTTTACAACTTCTTATTCGGCGTCTTGTAATAAGTTTTGTAAGAGGGGCAACTTTTTCGTTTCTTGCTTTGACGGTAACTTAATTTTAAACGAAGACAAGCACCCTCTCGGACCAAGACTCCAGACAAGGTTCTAGCAAAATGTTTTACTTTAATTAGCTTTTTAAAAATCTTGCTAGTTGTAAAAAGAAAAATGCATAAGAATACATACTTAGCATAAATTCGTATGAAAAGAAGTTGTTGGGCATAAAATAAGGCATTCAAAGAAATCATGAACGGGTGCTTTAAGTTCTGATCCTGATCGTGATACTTGATAGACGCGATAAGGAATCCACTTTATCGAATGCCGGTCCAAAAGCTAAACATTTTGCGAAGTTTATTCTTATCAAGTTGGCAGGAGATTCTAGCACAAAGCTTTTTCACGTCACCTGTACCTTACTTTAAGGTACACTTATGCACAGTAAATATTATTTGCAGTAGGTAAGTAAAGCGTAGTTACATATTAATGATAAATACCAATCGTAAAGTTCTTTGGGCGACTAACCTCTTCTTCTGTTCTTCCTATTCTTTGTCTACAGAATAAATTTTGTCTTTATAGGTTAAAACTATGATGCTTTGGTTTGTAAAGGAGAATTCATATATCCAGGTCACTATAACGTTTTTATAAGACTTAGGTTACCGCCACCATCCACTGTATGTGGCTTTTTGAGATAGGATTGAAGAGTAGTATCACTACTGCATATAAACCATCCTATACTGTGGTGTCAAGGTAATCTTGTCTCTTTGAATTTGCTTTCAGCCCGGCACTGGATCCTTGTTACATTTCTTACGCTGGCAAAACTCTGGTAGCCTTACGAAAAAGATTTTTTCCTTTTATTGTATAGCTCGTATAGCTAACAGAAGACATTTTTAGGGACTATAAGAAAACTTTTTCTTCGTTAAAACTACAAACAATTTGTCACTTTAGAGACTAATTTTAGTATTGATTATTATGGTTTTCTGTATTGTTTTTTTTCTGTGGCATAAAATAAATATTATCTATCTCATTTGTCATTTATTTTTTCGTGGAATCGGTCATCATAAAAACAAACTTATTTGGATTCACTTTTTTTTTGTTCTTGAACAATAGATCTAATCCAAATTTAAATTTTTGTTCATGGAGCTCCAAAAGCGCATAATTTGGATGATCGAACAATAAGCAATCAGGGCATAGCGTTAGTCCTACATTATTACAGGTCAGTGACTAAGCGTCATTCAAATCGCTGTGGTAATTTTGACCCAGGAATAAAGGGATGTCATGGAGCAGAATATAACACTTTTAAAAGTACATTGTGCACAAAAATTTTATGAAGTGTTTCAATGAAAAAAAAGTGTATATTGAGGTTCTATAATATATTACGATCATTGTCCATATTCTTATATATTTATTTTAGCCTGGGTTGGCCCACTGCAGGGCAAATGCCTCCCTGACCTTTTTCCACACTTCTTGATCTTCATCGTCGTTCATATGACAATCGAGATCGTCCCGTTATTTTTCTTCAGACGTTCTTTGGGCCAAAATATTAACACAGGTCACGGGTCTCACAAGGTCGGCGTCGTAGAGGAAAACCCAATATTCGCTCTGATTTTCTACGCTATGGTTACGTGTGTTGGATGATTTTATAATTCACTCACGATAAATTACCAACCTAAATCATGGGAATTAGTAATACACTGCGCCAAAAAAGGACGACATTACATTTTGTACGATAAACGTGAGTGTTGCATACTTTTTCGAAATTGATAGACCTGTTTTAGTATTGGTTTTTATTACGAAAACATAGTAGCCTCTAGGCAAACACGAATATCCTACGCAGCGTCTACTGAACCCACAAGGGGACGGTCCCTTTATTCACTAAGAAGCCACGCCAAAAACTCGGTAAAAACGCATAACATTTGACACTGATGGGAAATCTGGAAGTTTGAGATTTTTGTCATAATCTGATCCTGATGCATTTTAACTAATCTTAAGTCTTGTAATCAATGAAAAATTACCATCAAACATGAGGCGACTCAATTAATGAACTACATCACTGATAATGAACACATTATTTCACTACGTGCTTCCTGATACGTTATGCTATCAATCACAATGCTTCTCTAGTCTAAGCTATTTTTTTATGATGATATCATACACTCATCGATGTTGGACTTCCTAATCAACTGATGCTAACCCTCTGATTCAAGCTACACATTCGCTTTATGAACATTCATGAAAGCCATGAGCTCCTAAATTTGTTGCTTATTCATCCAGGCTTGGTAACGCGAACTAGCACCTTGATACCTTGACGGCTTTTAAGAAGTTTCAAAGTGGTCCTAGTAATTCCATTGAATCAATGAAATTCAATTTTATACCTTTTGACTTGGACTTTGCCCTCAATGTAGACGTTTTTAGCGTAGCTTCTTAGCGAATAAAGGGACTGGTATGATCACATGTCCACTGAGACCGCGACCCTAATTGGACGTGACCTGCCTCCGCTATCAGTCGCCGATTATTTAATCTAACTGAAATTTCGAGGCTGTTTCATATACTCTAGTTTTTGTTTTGATTTGTGATAAAAAAAATTTACATGAACGGACTTCTAACCAGATTATTGAAATGAAGTAAATTAAATCTAATAAAAACTTGAGCAGTTAGGAACCGCACACTTTATGTCACTCACAAAATTTAAATAAGACTTGCGCACATCTTATTGTTCTACGGTGGCGATAAAGAAAACGCTGTCAAATATGACAGCGATATTAGACAGCGTTTCCCTGATCAGTTCAATCGGACAAGACAGTTGGTTATAATGGTAATAATACAGCAAAGCAAAATTGTGTACTTTATTTACATACTACGCTAATAATAAAATACTACTAGCCACTAGAGACTCGAAACTCACTAGTCTAGTAAGTTTCAATATGCTTTTAGGTACGTAGCCATTTTATCAACAATATCCATTACCCTCAACGTCACGGGAAAATGGGTTCTAATACAATACCCTAATATGGGCGAGGAAACGACGTGAGTCGCCTAGAGATTTATCTTATCTTTCATCCAAACTATTAGTGCCCAGACAGGCCGACCTTGTCAATATAATGCCAAGTTTCACGTCAGTAATACAGTTTCGTCTTGCGTTGCGTTGTACGAGAATAATGGTGGTTGTTCCAGTAGCATTCTCGTCCCGCGATAGAATCCAACGTTATGTTGCACGATACAAATTGGCAATGGATTCAACTAAAAATCACGTCTTGCGACTGTACTTGGTGGTTTACTTTTGATTCTAGTGTGACATTCCAGCATAATTTCGACTTTGCATTGATTTTGTCAAAATTTAAAATGGCTTATTCGGTAAGATGATGCAATGCAACATATACAATCTATAAATTCCTCAGAAATAATCATCTAATACGCTACACATTCAGCGTTTGATGAACGCTTCTTTGAGTTAAACTTCATTGACTTGATGAATAAGTGCCTATTGTTAAACGAGCAACTGCACAAAAGCTGTACGTTCATATTGCTGGTAATACACTGTGATCGAGGAATTGAGGAGCACTCTATGTGTATCTTTGGCCACATTTACTAGAGGTTACCGGCATGTTTACTTTAAAATAATGTGGTGTGTTGTGAATCTAATACCCGACAAACTACACGGTATGGACTTAGGTCACGGCATTCAAATAGACTGAATAAAACTATGTAGCACTGCAGAGATTGATCAAGACTGCTCAAAATTAGTGGCTATCTGCTTAATCCAGAAAAACAAATATTTTCAAGACTACTAAATATGAAAAGTTTAATTCAAAATCAATAATGCCTAACCTATGGTCTAACTCTGAAGAAAAATAAACGAATTTGCATAATGCGTGGCATGAGAGGCAATGATAATTTGATTGGAACAATTATTAAGTTCTATAATACAAAACACCGATACAAATCACCATAATATGGTTTGAAATATTATATTAAACATGGATTTAAATAAAAAAGAAAATAAAAAAAATTGAATAAAAGTCCAGGCACAAACAAAATGCGACGTTCTCCTCTGACTTAGGCAATTCTAAACAATAAATGAATTGGTAGTATACATGAGTGCAAAAAACAGTAGACTTGACTGTAACAAAATTAAAAATCCGAAAGTGTGTTGAATACGTGAACAGGTTTGCGCATTTAAGTGTGAAACGTTTACACTTGATTGTAGCAAAATTAAAAAATCCGATAGTGTGAAAGGTTAAGAGTTGTAAGAGGTTGACCAGTTTAAAGTTCTATCTCTGCCGATAAGCTCCACACAGGCAGGCACCGGTTTCGTGCTTTTCAGACTCAGTGTTCCTTTGCCAGGCAATGAATAAGCAACGCGAGTTACTGCCAATTGTGCCAGAATAACTTGAAGTGAATTGTGGCATTGGATTAACTACTCAGCGGCAACCGGCGAAACTTCGCCGACGAGATCATTCCTTCTAATATTCAATTTAACTTTGACACTTCGCCCATCTAACAGAACCACTGTCAGCTTTTTGTTTGAGGATATCACTTCACAATTTGAGGATTAATTATGATTCAGAGGGTAATTTTTCACTTACGGTGACAAGTCTTTAAGGAAGAGTTAGAAGCGCATCAGTTTCAATTACCTATACTTTGAATTGTTTCCCTCAGGCACTTGAGAAGAGATAGATTATATTAATCTATCTCCAGACTGACCAACTCCAGTTGTTGCTTTAGGATATTATCTATCTCAAAGCAATTTCGCTCAACATAGGTGTTCTATAATTCGAAACTTACAAGAGTAATCATAAACTTTCACGGAGTTGAACAAGCTAGAAACAATTTCCTAAGTGTAACTATCTAATATCTATATAAGTTATCTTCAAGTTGTATAGCAAATCAAAATACATAACCGATTAGATATTAGGTAGCTATTAACCTTGGAATCGCGGATTCTGTAACTGGAAATTAGAACAGTCACAAATTGATTAAGTTTCTTGCAGATAACATGATAATATTTGGGAAAGTTTCCGGTAAGATAAGTAACTTTATGATTTAATTTGCGAAGTCACCCGATTTACATTTGTCAATGTAGAGTAGGTCGAGGATATTTAACTACCTTCAACTGTTAGAATAATGTTCTTGAAGACATTCATAAATTTGGAATACTTGATACATTCCTAAAAAGTTCGGAACAAGAATCACATGATCTATCACTTAAAATTTAAAAACAGTAGGAGAACAATGGCAAAATATATTTACTTATCACAATTTGGTTTAGGTATATTATGGGCAAAGAAATCTTTTATTTATTTATTTATTTATTTTTATTTCTTAGGAAAACAAACAGTACTTATAATCTAATTAATAATTTAAAAAACAACTATGGACCATTAAATAGTTTACGCATAGTGAGACTATTTGAAGCTTACTCATTATTTCATATGAAAGAGATAACAAAAATAGATATTATGTGAAGAGAGACTAAAGTAGACAGACTATAAAATGAAAGATACATAAATATTTTTTGAAGAAATTACAATTAAAACAGAATAACAAAAAGTACAATAATAAAACAAGCCTAGGGAACCTGGGGAGTCTCCCCGAACCAGCGTTTTGACAAAATGTTATTAATACTTGTTGGTTTTGAGACAAACAGATCTAGTTCGGGGACGTCAACCAAGCCATTGAACGCAATCACTGCACGACTAAAGAAAGTGTTTTGCCTATACTTTGTTGAACAGAAGGGTATTTCAAGGTGAGTTGGAAGTCTAACTGATCTGTTTGGAATTTTCAATTTAATATTTCTAAGAGTTGAGGAGAATCTATCTTACTCTGCGCTATTTTGCTCAGTAAAACAATATCAGATATTTTACGTCTATCTTGCAATGGCAAAATATGCTGTCTTCTACATCTTTTATCATAATCATCATCATAACATTTACACTTAAACTGCAAAAATCTTAAGAACCTACGTTGGATTGACTCAATTCGTTTAATATGAACATCGTATTGCGGACTCCATACCTGCGAACAATACACGAGGATGCTACGAACATAGGTGCAGTATAATATTTTGATAACCTTGATACTGGAGAACTGAGAACTAACTCTCATGATAAATCCCAAAGCCTTGTTAGCTCTATTAGCAATGCTATCGATGTGTTTGTCATAAGCCAACATAGAGTCCTGCAAAACACCAAGATCTCGTATCTCGTTGACTGCCTTAAGCGGGCTACCCTTGAGCATGTAGTTGTATTTGGCGGGTTTTGATTTTCTGGTAAATGTGATTGAAAAACATTTTGATACATTGAGATCCAGCTTGTTCCGCATGCAATAAAGCTCAAATCTATTTAGATCATCCTGTAACAGATAGCAATCATCGATACTTTTTATCTGTTTAAAAACTTTCATATCATCTGCTTAAAGGAGAAATTTAGAGTATAAAAAACAAGAACTGATATCGTTTAGAAATACCTCTCGTTAGATAAACGCTTCATGTCAGATTATTTATAACGGTTTTATTAGCAACAACTGTATGTATGTAACCGACCCCTTTGAGCTCGATTTTGTCCTACTTTGAACGATCAGATTTGATTCAAACTTTGAACACCTGACAAAGATCGATGACAATGCAATAATATGATAAAAAAAATTAATTATATTATTGTACAGAAAGCGTGGTGGGCTTGATTTTGATTGTTTTAAATATTTTATCAATAGTTTATTATATTTGAAATTATTATAAAAAGCACCCCACGCTTTTTTGTACAATAATATATTTTTTTCAATTGATTATTACAGTTTTATTTTTAACTTATTAGTTCAATTAGTTACAAAAGCGTGTTTTTTTTAGTTTTTTAAACTATAATTTATTTAAGTCATTCTATCTACTCGATCACAATCCTGCAATAGACTTTAGAACTTATGCAATCTAACCAATATTTTAGTAAAACTTTGAAGATTTCATACAATTTAAATAAAATTTATCATAAACACGCAGTAACAGTAACTTAAAAGTAAATTCTAAAGTTGAGAATTGTGAAAATACTCTCGCTTAAAGTAATTTAATAAACATCGTTGAAAGCCGGCTAGCAAATCGATCTAAAGGTCCCATAAAATCCATCTTTGAGGTAAGGATAAAACTAGCTGAATTATGAAGCATTGTAAGGGCCGGTAGTCTATAAAATTGCTAAGTCGTGGTCACATCGACCGGATCCGACATGAGACAGTTTTGGTTTCGTGATTTCATTGCTATTAGGGCGGTCGAGCCGTTCCACATTTATTGTCGTAGATACGAGTGGATTTGTGGAAGCAATTTCCTTTATACATTTTGTTTTGTCCTTTTTCCTGCAGTTTGATGGTCCAGTTGAGTTGTGGCTCGACTTCCCCAGCTTCGATTTAGCAAAACTCCTACAATCGATACACATCTTTCGTGCGGAGAAAGGGAAAATGTAATTATACAAACTGATCACGTTCTCGTGTCGAACTGAAACTAATTTAAAGTAGAAGTTTTTTAAGTAAACATACCTGCCCCTGCCATCTTTGATTTGCGAAGTTGGAGTTGAATGTTGAGTTTTTATTTAGTTTATTTTTGAATTGTGTTGTATTTTTTGAAAGCTTTACTTCCATTTTATACTATTTTAGCTGTGCTTATATTTTATCGTCTTTGAGAAAAACTTGCATTATCTAATTTATTTTTAATTTCAGTAACAATATTGCCCTCTGCCCTCACTCCTCTATTTCACTGATGCTATAATTTAACACAAGAGCAGATATTCAGCGGATTAGAAAACCTTTTGTATCGATTCCCGGAAACTCTAGCTATCCGATATTCAGTTTATGCAGGAGCTTAGGATTGAACGCAGAAGTTGCAGTACAAATGAAGTTTAAATGCCACAGGAAATACAGCCACTTTGAATTTCAATTTCTAGTAAACGAGACTTGCTAGCTCCAACTAATCAAAATACAAAAACAAAGTTAATAACCAAGTTCTAGTTGTATTTTACTATGCAGTGTTGTTTATCTTTACGATACTCTTGACAAATAAATTAAGATCGGGGTAATGTTTAAAGCTGGAATAAAGACTCTAAAAAGATGTCTGCGAGTTTCCACCAACTCCAATATAAGGGCATACTAAGCGTTCACTTAAATAACAAATATTGAGTTAAACTCTGCAATGACTGAAAAAAAATTACTTCTTTTGGGTTTTTTGGTTCTTGAATTATGTTTAAGACCCACATTATTGTTCAAGTAGAAGAGCTCTAATTCGTAGAACTTATTGCTGTCTTCTGTTTTTTCTAATAAATTTATGTTTTCTGATTTCGACCAATCTGGTCCATTATCATCAGTTTCATATGCTAAAATAGCGTACATAGTTCAGTCAAAAAGGTTTCTTTTAATGTTATACCTCAAGGAAAAGTACTCTAACCTATTTACCTAAATCACCCCATGTTAAAGACTCACGTCGCTCCTCTTCAACGTCACATGCTTTTCAGAGATCTCATCTATAGTGCGAAAGAAAGTGCGTACCCTTTTTAAAGCAAATAAACATGACATCGTCGTAGGCTTTAAGGGGAGCCGGTGGCCGTCACGACCTCGCTTTTATTCGGCAAGTTTTTGGCAATTTTTCCTTCACCCTCTTTGCTTGTGTCACTATAAATCAGCTTTTAGCAAAATTGATCATATTGTACTGGCTTAAGGTCTTATTTGCCTAAGATATTCCTTTTGTACATACTGGATTTCATATTAAAATGATGTTGGTAGTCACCAGCATGAATACGTTTCCTTTCGATTACGTACAATGAGGTGGTTTCTCTATTGTCGGGGTAAGAACTAAGTAACCAGAGTAATTTTGACGAGTAGTAAAAAAGTCGAAAATGGTACGTTTATTAAATTTTGTCAAATGCAAATCGTTTTCAGATAGCAGACGCTTTAGAAAAAGGCCTCAGGAGTACACTAAACTAACGAGCATGTATGAAGAATGTTATTCCAGTGAATGAAGCGAAAGAGTACCAGGATTGTAGCAAGTTATAATCCGTCTATCTTTGCCAAGGGAATGAGGCGTGATTTTGTAAGTAATTGTGTGGAAGTGAAACTTTAACATCAGTGCGCTGTTATATCTTCTGTGTCATCGCCCACTTTCTCGGGAACAGGAATGTCGTTGGGCACGTTTGGCTTGCATTGACATTGAAACGCATTTCAGCTAAGGGGTAAACAGTTTATGTTCCTCAATTCGAAGTAGTCTTTGTGAAAGTACAATGCCCTCGTGTTTCAGGAACAATGACATGTTTTCACAAAGATTTTTATAATGTCCCAAAAGTTAAGAGCCGAGCGGGATTTGAACCCGCGACCTTCCCCTCGGTACGGGGCTGCGCTGACCACTGCGCCATCGGATCCTAATCACACTCGACGAATAACTCTTAGGGACTGTTCGGCACTAACGCGACCGTGGCTCCATCTACAGTTTTGACGTTATAGTCAACTAACCTGCTCGATAACCGAAGTTGCATTCAGTTGAATCGACGAGAGATGTCACCTTGCGTTTTTCATAATTTTTTATTAATTTATATAACGTCAAAACTGTAGATGGAGCCACGGTCGCGTTAGTGCCGAACAGTCCCTAAGAGTTATTCGTCGAGTGTGATTAGGATCCGATGGCGCAGTGGTCAGCGCAGCCCCGTACCGAGGGGAAGGTCGCGGGTTCAAATCCCGCTCGGCTCTTAACTTTTGGGACATTATAAAAATCTTTGTGATTTCCTTAAGTGTAGTAAACACTATAAAATTAATAAAAAATTATGAAAAACGCAAGGTGACATCTCTCGTCGATTCAACTGAATGCAACTTCGGTTATCGAGCAGGTTAGTTGACTATAACGTCAAAACTGTAGATGGAGCCACGGTCGCGTTAGTGCCGAACAGTCCCTAAGAGTTATTCGTCGAGTGTGATTAGGATCCGATGGCGCAGTGGTCAGCGCAGCCCCGTACCGAGGGGAAGGTCGCGGGTTCAAATCCCGCTCGGCTCTTAACTTTTGGGACATTATAAAAATCTTTGTGATTTCCTTAAGTGTAGTAAACACTATAAAATTAATAAAAAATAATGACATGTTTTGTTGTAATCGAAGCGGAAATCGATACCCTTTTACTTTGTAGGCACTGATTTTACGTCGTTAGAAGATTGTTATCGGGTTTATTTTGTTTAGCTATTAAATGAAAGACCGTGCCTGTTTTGAAATACTTCGTGACGAAATTACGAAGGCTTAGTATTACCCTATACAGCGTGTCTACCTTTTCATAACAATGATGGTTTATTTCCAGATACACTGTTTTTATAAAAATAAGTTGTTTTCATCAATAATAAAAAAAGTCGAATGTAAAGTCACCGCCTAGTTCAAATGCCTAATCATTTAGTAACGCTTTTTCATAGAAACTACTTATAAAAGGCACAACTAAGGCACAACATTTTCTAAAATCTTTTTATTTAGGTATTATGTAAATGTACTACTTAATTATTCAAGTATCCCTAACTGAACTGTAAATCTGGGCTTAGACAAAGGACCAGACAGGCCCAGATGAAGTTGATAAAAATTAATAATACCAAAATAATGATTCAAATAGGTGGAACAGGGTTTATTGAATAGTTTTAGGGTAGACAATAATTGGAACTGTAAATCAAAGAATAAAATATTTAAACATAACCAATTTAAATGTATAAGGGTAACCCAATATCGTGTGAAATGGAAAGAGCCGAGAGAGGCATTAAGCTCAACAGTGAGTCAAGTGCATGCGAATGATGATGATAAAGAGGTAACAAATATGAATCCTGTTGCACGATTTATTTTCAAAATCAGCATACTTAAAAACATCGTAATAAAAACTGTAATTAGGTTAATGATAATAATAATAACTGGTGCTCTCCAGCACTGGAGTTGTACCGAAATGCTTTCACCAATACCTCAAAGTAATTGATATACCTGAAAACACCTATATAACAATGCAAAAAGCTGATATCTTAAATACATGTCGGATTGTCAGGAAATTTCTGCAAGACGACACAAATGTGACTATTCAAACATGATTCGCACTTGGCTTAGGCCCGTGAGCTTCATTATCACCAAAATATTTATATTTTGAGAAAAAGAAAACAATATAAAAATAATAATAATAATAATTAAATCTTCGAGCTTCAAAGCAAGAAGAAATCTACCAAATACAAGTAAAGCGGCGCCATTTGGAGAAATCAATCAAAGCTCGCACAATCGTGCGTGGTCGGACGAGCTAATCAAACTAATGGCCACCAGAGGGCCGGAACAAGCCAATCGGCATAGGAGAAATAATAGTAAAATACAGAACTTTTACTGTGGAACGTGCGAACGTAACTTGTATGCCCGTGGTACTGCTAATAGTGATTAGTAAAGTTTTTGTGTTTATGGTTCAATCACATAGATATAGTTACTTACAAAGTCAGACTTCACAACTCAATTGGTAGAGTAGATCTGCTTTCCGCTGTAGGTTATGTGTTCGATACCCACTGAACTGGTCTAGGTGTTGTATTGTTTTAAAAAAGAATTTGGTGACCAATTGATTGATTTAGTTTAGGGCTAGCTTTAAAATGGGTCCTGCAGGCCGAAATATCGAATTCACAAAGCACTGAACAAAGACTGGTTAATAAAGGGATTATACTGAACCCCGATATAAAAAAACAGTTTAACATGAAAAATAATCTCTCATTGAGAAACTGAGATGTTCAAAAAATATAAAAATATTTTTAAAATGTTCAGTGACTTCTTGGCCCCAATTTAAATATTTTACCAAAATATGATAGGCCAACAGCAATATAATATGCTGCTGTTGGCCTATTATATTTTGGTGAAATATGATTGTATTTGAGATTGATATCATCAATCTCAAAATCAATCAAACAACAGACTGTCTTAATTTTATACAAAACATTGCATAACATTGTTCAAAAAATATGACAGAATTGAATAGATATTTTCAACGCATTATTTTAAAAAAACTTTTGCATGCTTTTCAAAGCCAAGTCCATCAATATTGGTATTGTAAAAGTTTCTATTTCAGCCTCAAGCAAAGATGTCTAAAGCGTTTTTTTATTTCTATCGATACTTCGGTAACGTTTACCAAACTACATCGTTTTTAGCTCAGTGCCGCTGACGTCATACTGCCGTCAAGTTAACGTCATACCCAACATGGCGTGCTCTTTAGACGTTTATTAAGTAAGAAACGAGCCGGTCGGAATATCACTGAAACAGCTGTTTTAGCCGATGTAACTATTAGCTATCTTTAAATTATAGTTTGGCTCTATTTTTCTTTATAAAGTAGTGAACGCTCCTCAGAAACTAAAGTTACTAGCTCCCCTCGGAATGATTCACTCTTGATGCTTTCTGGTAGTCGAGTTATAGCAGTAGGTATACTACTTTATAGGTATAAAGTAGTATAAAGTAGTATTTTGGTAGTATTAGTTTAAACATGGTGGTATATTAAAGCTTCATAACAATAGTTGTAGGTACAACTATTTTTATGAAGCTTTAATATACCACCATGTTTAATAATGTATAGCTCTTTTACATGATTAATGTAAAAAGACAAAACATAATCTTTTAGAGAAACTAAAACCGATGTAACTATTAGCTATCTTTAAATTATAGTTTGGCTCTATTTTTCTTTTTATAGTAGTGAACGCTCCTCAGAAACTAAAGTTACTAGCTCCCCTCGGAATGATCCACTCTTGATGCTTTCTGGTAGTCGAGTTATAGCAGTATACTACTTTATACCTACAACTATTGTTATGAAGCTTTAATATACCACCATGTTTAATAATGTAGCTCTTTTACATGATTAATGTAAAAAGACAAAACATAATCTTTTAGAGAAACAAAAACCGATGTAACTATTAGCTATCTTTATATTATAGTTTGGCTCCATTTTTCTTTATAAAGTAGTGAACGCTCCTCAGAAACTAAAGTTACTAGCTCCCCTCGGAATGATCCACTCTTGGTGCTTGTTGATAGTAGAGGTATAACAGTACCTACTACTTAAACTACTTTATACCTGCAGCTGTTATATTATGAAGCTTTATTATACCACCATCTTTAGTAATATAGCTCTTTTATATTAATAATATAAATAGACGAAACATAATCTTTTGACAAAAATATTAAAACGAAAGTAATTTTATTTTTCTTAATTAATAAGAATGAAAGGAATCTAGATTGGTAGACTTCTCAGATCTCTAGGTACTAAGACCCTTGAGAATGTCTAAAATTTGATTTATTTAAAAAGATGTTGTATTTTATAAGAGTAGGTATACTACTTAATATAAATTATAACAAAGGCAAATTTATATAGAAAAGATATTATATTTTCTATATAAATATTCAAGTGACCGCACACGCAGCTATAATAATATAAGTTTCTATGACGTCACCAACTTATACCGTTATATTTTATATTATTGCATATAAATATAAGTTGGTGACGTCATAGAAATATATATTATAGCTACGTGTGTGACGGGCTTTGTGTCTGGCATTGTTCTGAGGGTTATACAACTTAAAGAATTTTATATTTGAAGACGTTCTGTACATCAAATATTATTTTGATTGCAAAATAAATCAGAGGTTACATTCATTCATTCTAAAATTCATCAATAAAATTGTTATTTTCATAGAACAAAGCACACTAACGGCATGCAGTTTTACGCATAGCCAGTATTTCTACAGAAGCTAGTGCAAAGTTACAAAACCGATAAGTGGTCGCACATTTTGAACCAACAATAAAACCGACACTTAGTATTCACCTGTCGAGCTGAAATAATACCACGGGCTTCCCATAGAGCACTCTGCTACGTGCGTTCGACCTCGACTGACCAGACTTTTGCGGATACAATACAAAGGCACTTATTTTTTTGCTGGCCCAACATAAAA
Organism: Thera britannica; assembly: GCA_939531255.2. Taxonomy (NCBI): domain Eukaryota; kingdom Metazoa; phylum Arthropoda; class Insecta; order Lepidoptera; family Geometridae; genus Thera; species Thera britannica. Next base: position 6,392,230 of record OW618050.2, on the reverse strand, counting down.
TCCAAATCAATGGTTAGACCGGCTCACTTTTGTTATTGCTCCCATTATGCTGCGGACGTTGTTCGCTTTGCTGACTATTCCTTACTTTTCGGCCACTCGGGACTACCCATTGCCGTGGTTTTCACATAAAAATTCATAGAGATCTGATTGTATTATGCTCTTCCATATTCACAAATTTTAATAGCTTTGCAGATCCGAAAATATTGCAGTTTAATGTGTGAATATCAGTCTCGATATCCTCAAAACTTGCTTGCTTGCTACTTTCAGCACAATGTTTTCGAACACAAAAGGTAAGCGCTACAGACTACAAGTTTCAGAAAAGACTCCGATGCAATATTTCTTTTATCACAACCTAGACAGGTAACATGACGTCATCTGCCGCCGGTAATCTTACTCTGAAGCTTCTACAAAATAAACTAAAGCAGCTGCTTATTGTATTGCTGGTAGCAAAGCCGAGGTACGCCGTTGTCGGGCTCCTTCGAAGAAATAAATAATAGCGACTTACTTGATCCAGCGAAGCCACAATGCGTCGTCATTATTTCGCGCTTATGGAGCCACAGGCCTTCTTTACACTCCATCTCCGCAGTTGGTGCGACGCCTTACGTCAAAACAATTGAGCTCAGTGTTATTTAACCTCGTCGTATTCTCTAACCCTACACCGTATTCATCATTATTTTGTGCTCGTAAAGCTTGTTCCCATTAAATCAAAAATTGGATTCCAGATTTTGATTCTACAGTTTCACAAATTGCATACTCTCTTGTTCTCCCAGTTAACGAGTTTAACAGTTTAGTAACGTATATAACGCAAAAAGGTAAAACAATGAAATCGAGTTTCCAAGCTCGGCCACAGCAGTTACTATTTTATATGAAAATAAAATCATTGTTATGTTACCAGCAGACTTCCTTTGTGTGCTTATCCTTGTGCAAAGACGTTCAAAAATAGAAATTCACTTAAAAGCATGCAGAGTTTAGTTCCGTCTGGACTTGAATCAACTGGTTTTTATGTTTGGGTGTTTTTGGCCTCCGGATTTCAGGTACTTGAGGAGTTAATGAAGTGTGCGCGAATACCCGTGTCAAACTGTCAGACACACGTCATATTTGCCCGGTGCTTTATATTTTAGTACCCGCCACGTCGATTGCTGTTACATCATCAAAAACTCCTAGTGACGGTATCATTTTGTAATCTGGAAATATGGTAGATTAGAATACCGTCCGCGTCGCTCTATCATTTCGGGTGAAGTTTGACAAAAGTGTAAAAAATGAAGGGTGTTTATAAACATAATACAACACTAATTTGTGTGTTACTTACATGAAACCGAAGTGTATATTGTGATAGGACGTCGCAGCGGATTAGTGTCAAGTCCGAGCCACCACTGTAGGGCTCCGGTTTCGGAGAAGTGTTTCGCTTGACGCTCTCGGATACCTGACGGGACTCCTGATGGTATTTTGATGGTATCGAGTTACAAACGAGTCATAAAATATTTTGTTCTCATGGATTTTGGCGAGCCGAGTACGCAAGACGTTTTTGTTTGGCTTCACAAAACACCTTGTTTATTATAGATCTTTACTTGATCCAGTTTGGAAATGCAAAATTTAAAAAAATTGTTTAAGGGTATTTTTCATTGCACTTGTGTTTTTTTGGAAATAATCCACCAGCAATATTGATGATAATCACTTTTATATGGCCTGACTAATATTAGAGTTGAGGTATAATGACAAATCTTTAGTTGTATTAAATACAATCATTATCAGCTATTGTTTTTGTTTATCCAAAAAAATACCCAGAGTTTGATAAATAATGTTACATGATTAAATGAATATATAAATCCATAACCGCCCAAGTTGCCCACGCCCACGGTTCACTTGCTCGATCAATTAACTAGTTAAATTTACTAAGTCAGAGGTAAAATGCCACCTAGGTGTCTATACTTATGTTATACCAAGGTTTGTATTTTTTTATCAAATATTAGTGATCTCAAATTTCTTGTTTTCGTAGATTCGCTACTTCGGAACCAAAATGTTATCTTCCCTTTGTATAATTTTTAGTTTTATTCTGCCCCTGCACTGAAATTTTATAACACAGGAATATTTTTATGTATAATTTTCGTTGACTTAACTTATTATTTTGGCAGCAATAACAATGTTGTCCCTTTCCTTTTCTGATTACATACTTCTTCTTCTTTTTCCTTCAATTTTTATTTTATTTTTTTATTAATTTTTAATTTTCTCCAGGTACAAACAGCAAAGATTATTATGGCTCTGTGTAATTGAGTTAGGCTTTCTTAAATAATGCAACAATAACATTTATACCACTGTTCAAGTAGTGAATGGTAAATATACTTACCACTGTAAAGAGTAAAGACAATTAATAGTGATCTTACACGTGCTAGCACAGTACAATCAGAATCATTTTACTACAAATTTAAATCTTTTGAAGATCTATTTCAAAATAACAGGTTAATGATGGCATAATTTATACCTCGACACAAAGACCCTGCATTCTTATTGGCAGATGTCTTCATTGTATGGGACGAGCGATACAAAAAGGAATACCAAAGGAAGCATGCAAAAAACATCCCGAATTTAGCAACACACGTTACTTGCACCGTACCTGCTACTTTGTGACATCTTGACGTAGGGTTGCTACCTGATTGCACTGAATCTTTTATTAGCATCTCCCCTTGCCAGCTAGGAAGATACTATTATTTTTAGCTACGACCAACTTTTCGGTCTGCTTTCTAATTTACAAGCAATGTATGGATTCTAGTTTCATCGACTGAGAAATAGTTGGAACTTATACTAATACCATTATCATGATCTACCATTTGATCTATATCAACTGTTTTAGAGGTTTTGCTGTTCTGACCCACTTTAATGACATCACAATGATATTCGCTTGCGTAATAATTAGGTGATAACCTTATAAAGCTTCATCTGCCACTTGAACGATCGAAAGGTACGACGGCGCGCCGCGCCGGTATCAGGAAGGAATGTACAAGCGGGTGAAGCGGGTGACTTGAACAGTTCCTGTCCCATTCCAACACAACCGGCTTTGCCTAAGCTAAAATTGTATGCTGTCTCACTCGTACACACCAACATTTTCAATACTTACCTGCGTAAAATGATATACATCTGTTGCAGTGGTTTCTCTTTTCCACTCGCCTCCACAGATGGATTGTTGATATTCGCCTCTCGCTCTTGCGTTTCACGAACAAGGGGTAGACGATGTTATTACGTCTGTGTTGGTGTTCGTTTATTTAGTGAACTTGGAAGCTCGCTTCGTGTTTGTGCATAGGGTGTTGGGTACGATTGTGTGCGTGAGTTGTAGAGGCGCGACATAGCTTTGCCGTCTCCATGACTTAAAAGTTTTGAACAGAATGAGTCCAGCGAGGTAGTTCTGCGCCGGCCGGCACGCTCGTCGCACGCGTGAGGACCGATCGTGTCTAACTTCTTCGAAAATCTACGAATACTAAAACTTGTGCTTTTGGGACGTTGATATTGAAAGCTCGGATTTTGTATGCGAATCTTTAATTCTTTCCTGATGATAAAGTGATTATTTTTAATACATTATCTGTTGTGTTGTTTATTTTTATGTGAAACTGCAACGTGTTTGGTTCAACGGACGACGGAGGAGGTTGGTTGTGGTACTCTCGTGTAGGCTATTGTGCATGAAATATCTCTGGCGTATTATTTCTATCAATCAACAAAACTTTACAAGAAATATGTTTCTTAGCCTCCCTTCATAGAAAAATAATAATTGGTACTTTTTTAGAGCGCGATTGCGTTACACTATTTAGTGATTTTATATTGAAGTATGTAACGTTTATGTATAACCAAAGCAGCTTACATTTTAGATCTATAGAACTTGAAAAGATTATTAAAGTCGCAATAACGATTTTTTATGATAAAAAATAATAATAAATATTATGGACAGTCCACACGATACAATTGAGTCATATTCATTTAAAAACTTTTCTATAATTTTCAATCAATTTAAATTTAAATCATGATATTTTTAACGTAAAATTTATTAAGTTTTATAATTAGTTAGGCAGGTTTATAATTAGTTAGATAATGCTGGTTCATTTTTGAAAAAAATAGAACTATCGTAATTTTTAAAGCTTAGTTTAGGTAGGTACATAATAAAACAAATAAAACATTAAAATGTAGAATTATCATCTATAACTCATATTTTGTTCGTAGCATCCTTGCCTTACCCTACTCCTATTGAGTTGAATAACCTTAGAATATAAATAGATGGAATACAGGCGCTCCGCAAACAAAAATGTTTGTAAATGATTCTCATTTCCGAATCTTCTGAAGATTTTGATTAAATTAATAATAATTCTAAATTAATATTTCCAAACATACCTACTAGATACTTATAAAATTGCTCGTGTACCTATGAAATAGTTACCATTCAGAAAAATGTAGACATTATAAGGTGTCATCATAATAATTAATGAAAAACGAACTTGCCAAGAGAAGTTCAACCACAATTAGGGAATATGCGAATATTATGTGAATATTAATATTATGACGAAGAAAGATTATAACGAATAAACTCTAAATCTATGAAACGATCAAAAATTATTTCATGCACCGGGAAGGAAATATAGGTATAAGAATTTTGAATAGGGGATATTTTCGGTATTGGCTGCAAATTTATATACCTAGCTTACCAACATTATCAAATAACTAAGTACCTAATTTGCTACTCTTCAACGGTGAAAATAAACTCCGTAAAGAAACCCTAGGCCCGTTCAAGTCAGCTCCGCATGTATTGGCCATGTCTTGTCAATAAGGCTGAGTGGATTATCATTGGTGGTATACGTTACGTTGGTGCCGGACAAGCTTAGTCTATCGAAACTCTCTCACAGACACTGAACAGCGTCCCGCAAATAGAAGCTTGACTTAAAATTTGCTACTGCGGACACTATTAATCAATCATCTACCTATTGCAAAATAATTTAAGCAATACAAAGCTTTTTTTGATTTTCATTATTTATGTTGAAGTAAATTTGAAACTTAAATTAGAAAAATGAGAATATAAAAAAGTACAACTTGCTGTGATATATTAAATCATAATTTAATTTAACAATAATTATTTTATAAAAAAACTTCATAACATAATTATGCCAATAAATGTATCTACTGTAGCGTGACTCTGAGTAACTACTCTAACCAGTCTTATACAGTTAACCGCACATCAAATACGCTTGGACACCATCAAAGAGGTCAATAGCATTACGACCGTCCCAAGTCCGTAAAAATCTTATTTCGTAATACAAAAACTTTCACCCTACAGATATCAGTGGTCATAAAGGCCCCTAACATCTTGGACAAAGAATTACTATCATTGCCACGCTGTTGTTCCTCCTTGTCCCAAACAATTGATATCTCTATTTGTATCAATAATACCGAGGTAGACGTTTAGGTACGTGCATTTTGTACGTGTTCAGAATTCAGTGTGGAACTCTCCACCCCAGTCCAGGCTGGCTACCGATCATCACATTTGTTACTGACTGTTTCCAATATTTTATTTCGTTTCTAGGGAATTATTTGATTTAGGAAAACTAAGCAATGGATTTAAACATTTTGGTAAATTAGTTAGTTTTTCAATTTTAGTAGCATAAATCATAAAATCATAAGTCATTTATTTGCTTCAATGGTGATACAAAAGATCTTATAAATAATATTAAAAATAAGTCGCACTCATTCCCCACATTTCTGGGATGCAAATTCCTCCATATAAAATCCTTTCACCACACTTGGTTCAAATGAATCAGAGACAAGATAAGAAGAGTAGGAGATGCTAAATAAAAATAAATCACAGTATAAACCACCCTGATTGACAAAAAAAAGTTGAAAATATGTTTTTATTATGTATGATAATTGGATACAGTTATGCATAGTGAGTCCAAGCGCCATTTTCAGTTTTTTGGGAAATGACATAAACGCGTTTTTATTGGTAGAAGATTTGCATTTGCATCGTCAGAAAGTAAATCTATGTACATCGAAGCTTATATTTGTAATTTAACATGTTACAAAAAAAAAACATAAAAAAAGGTTTTATTTTGGAATATATCGTTAAAAATGCACTTGGACTCCTAATAAATATGATGTTCTCATTTTGCAAAACGAGTCCAAGAGACAAAATAATTATTTATTCTGGAAGATTAGCTTTAAGTGCACGTGGAAACGAATTAATATGATGTACTCATTTTGCAAAATGAGTATAAGTATAATATAAAAATGTTTCCTGGACTATTTTCCTATCGTTTAATAAAAACCCCTTGAATTTCCGTATTTACTCAGCATCTTATATTAGATGTTACAGAGGATTGATAAAAATAAATAAAAAACTATTAAAATGGCACTGATAGTATGTCCAGAAAATAAAACAATATAATTATCATAATTTAAAAAACAATAATAATTTAAAACAAGATAAGGACTATCTCAGATATTATCTTCAGCTTTCAGACAGACAGAATAATGATTGATGATATTATTGGTAAACACCAACCCCAAACCCAGAACATATCGGGTAGGATGTAGGATGGAGTAGGTAAATAATATATAAATCTACTCTTCTTCAATATGTTCCGGATCAAAAACCTAAATGGCCATCAACACCTTCAACAACAATATCATCTTCAATCGTGTCATCAAAAATCAAATCTTTGTCAAATGCTATAGCGTCGTTTGGGATATTATGAAACGGTGATTTTAAATCTTTTAGTTTTTTCTCTGAAACATTTTGTCCTTTCCTACCCTTTCTTTTCTTTACATCAATTTCTAAGCTTTCTTCCTCTTCCTCTTCTACTGCTCCTGCCTTGACATAATTCAGGCAATGGATGATTTTAGGTTTCCTTTATCTGGTTTATTCTTAACCAATTATTATTGACCTTCTCGCCCACTGTTATCTTTTTTCTGTTGACAATAGCTTTTTCCTTTTCTTCAGTATTTGTGATTCTTTGTTCTGCAGCTTGCCATAACTTTCTTGTAGTCTTGTGGAGTATAAAGTATTAATTGCAGTTTCAGAAATATAGGGTGCTTTTCGAGGAGAGATCATCAGGTCTATTTTTATACTTTTTTGCTATATTGTACGCCCGAAATAGGTAAGCTGTTGGAACATAATTACTTTTAAGATGTTTTATACACAGCTTTACAATAAAATATTTTTATCTTTATCTTTATACGTGTATTCTGGCCTTTATTTTTTTTATTCTGTTCTCCGCAACAATTAAGTTGACCAAAGAATTAAGTTTTTGACTTTGGTAAACTAGTATAATGTGCTTCCTTAAACATGACTTGGGTTCTTCTGCCAGCCTCTCCTTCCACCCAAACAAAGATTACGTTCAGAAGTTACAAACAACTGTCGCGTAGACTACTGATGCGTAACACTACGTCGTTTGGACTAGTAATGTATAATGGAAATGTGCTTTTTCATCATAAAATTTGGTTGTTAGTTTTAAATTGGTTGTTGGACTTGTATTGCATTTCAAAATACTTAGTTTGCTATAGAAGGCGCTTGGACTGGGTATCAAAAAATACCACTTAGAGTGCTGCTGGCTGCAAGAGTGTTTTTTCTATGGCTTAATTATGCCCTAGTGATTACGAAAATGCGAAAAAATCAAAAAATGAAATTTGGCGCTTGGACTCCTTATGCATAACTGTATCCAATTGATAACTGATTTCTTTGTTTGATAGAAAAAGCAAAGATCTGCAAGCTTATCCATGGATTCAGAGTAACATTTGATTAAATATCGGGTCACATTATTAATTAATTATTACAATACAATATTCTAATAACAATTTGCGTTCCACTGCGTCTATGTTTATGCACCCCTTTGAATCCTCAGCGAACATTTCTTGAGGTTGCGGTGTTGAGATCCAATAGCTCCCGTTAGTACCATTTAATTGATTTTGTACTACAGAAACTAATTAGACTTGAGGTTTATGTAACCGAACAGTATTAATAAGTTATCGTGTTGGCCCTCACATAATCTCGTCTCGCTTAATTGAATAAATTAATATTTTGATCCAACAAGAGAGGTGACACTTGGTTTACAATCACTCAAAGAGAAACTTTATTAGAGATTAACATCAGTGTTACATTAATCAGTAGATTTTTGTTTATAAAACTAAAATCAATAAAAACAATACCTATGATAGTTTATTAATTTTATAGTGTTTACAAATGTAATGTAATGTAATTTTGTAGTGTCTTAAGGAAATCACAAAGATTTTTATAATGTCCCAAAAGTTAAGAGCCGAGCGGGATTTGAACCCGCGACCTTCCCCTCGGTACGGGGCTGCGCTGACCACTGCGCCATCGGATCCTAATCACACTCGACTTAGGGACTGTTCGGCACCTACCAAAAACCTGTACCTATGATATTTTGTGGCTAATAATTTTGAGCCGATCTTTTTTATAATAAACGCTGAAACAGCTCGTTATTTAGATGCTGAAATCCTACTTATTTGTATTTGGGTTTCTCTAACTATCGGCCCACCGATATTTATTCAGTTCCCTTCGTAAGGAGCTTACAATTCGCTGCTGTTACAGTATTGTATTAATAATTCAAACCGAATTTCCTGGGTTCTACCGTATCTCTTTTGGACAGCCAATTCGTTTTCTAGGATTACTCACCTCTTCATTTACGTAACTTCTGATTATGCAAGGTATTTCGGAATAAACTGTTCTTTTACCCTACCGGCATTAAAAAGAGGTTAAGTGGTTTTTCACCTAGAATTGCAAAATGTAGCAAGTAAGACAAAGGATCTCTTTTCGTTTTTCATGAATACATACGATTGCTATGATGACTGTGGCTGATTTAAATGGCAAAACTAGCTAAAACTAGATTTTAAGCTCAAATTGATGAATTAGCAATTCTATTTTTATCCCATGTAAGAGCTGCAAGTTTCGCCACTTTCATGAAATAATGCTTTGTTAATCCCAACGTGCGTCAACATGAAATAAAAATAATTACTTAGATAGAGTCCCGTATCGTTTTAATGAAAGGGCAAGCCAATGTTAATTTACTCAAGATGTGTCGGCAGATATTTTTACGCTGTTTAATGATGTGTCATGGATACGGGTTGAAGAGGAAACATCGAGTATTATGTTTCGAGGCTCACGGGTCTTTATCGAGGCGAAATTTCATTATAATCGTACCCCATTCCACCTACCCACCATTCAATCGGAACACCTTCGCACAATTGGAAGGGCTGCCTCAATGGGTTGTCGGATGAAATTTCTTAACATTCTTCGCTCATAATGAGTCGAGCCTGTCGTGCAATAGGCAGCGGTAACGGTGTAATTGTATTGCGAACGAGATCGGCAGATATTAAGAGAGATTAAAATCCGCTTAATGAACCCGTCTTATAAAATTGTATTATAATATTTCGGAAAATCACGAAATTGAATTGTTTCGGGTGAATTATTCTAATTAAGTTCTTCGCAATAAGATTCTATTATAATAAAAACGACTTGATGAAACACGTTATCAAGTCTATTTTGTATAAATTTACATATTTTTACTTTAGATAGTAGAGTAACTTGTAAGTTAACATGACAAAATAGAGTAGATGCCATGCCATAGTGAATCACCGGCCTATAATGAAGACATCAGCATAGAACCGGTTTGGGTAGGAATGACCGAACCAAAACGACCGTCTTGTCTCGAGTTTTTACCACACTTAGGTACCTCATTCACACGAACAAAAACATTGAGGCTACATTTAATCATATCATATGCAGGCAGTTCCGCTGAATCCGTTAAAACTATAACAAAAACAGCCGAGATTTAAGACATCTTTTATTTATGACTTTAATATGATGATGTGATGACATTTCAAATCTCAAAGCGATTTTATTATACAACTAAAAATCATTTATCATTCGACAAAATAAATCTTATCCTCAAAATGATCCCAAAAAGTATAGATAACTTAACTGATTCTTTCAAAACGTTAATATACTGCTATTTGAAAGTGGGGGAGACTTAGAATATGTGCCTACGGCAAGGAATGCTCTTGTCAATTGACAGCGCCTCCCTTGCGATTATCGAAATCATTTATCATCTTTAACATAATCTTTATTTTGGATTCTCTCTAAATAAGACCTTTATAAAAAAAAATCATGGCCTTCACAGGATACGTTCATATTTATTTTAAATATTTTAATTATAATAAACCTCTCTATAGCTTCACCCCTTTCACGTTTCCTTTTTTGAGAGGCTTATCTATTTAATTCATCTCTGGACTCTTTCAAAGGGCGATCCCTGACCGTATTCAGTAAAAGATATCGGTCACATGACGGGAACCCTAACCAAGATTGGAGTTAAATTTACTAGAAGACATTTATTTGCTTATTCACTGATACCCCGGCTAATCATCAACGGTGACTGGGCACACAAACTGATAAGGTTATAATGGATTAGCTTGAATAACGGTTGATACAATATAGAATATTTGTGCTGTAAGCGGTTTAAAGGGTAAAATATAGTGCCTATATTAGTACCCCGTAGCCATGCGGTTCCATTAGGTCCATGAGGTTTGCTTATTGCCATCGGGTCGCATAATGGTCTCCGTTACCATTAAGCTACCCCACAACATGGTACTTTTTAATGTAAAGTCAACAAGGAAAATTGTCATTTTTATTGCCGAATAGGCGTAAGCGCTGCTTTTTATCCCCATATATTTTTTATTGGTTATATTCGGGGTTACAATGACTTGTGACATTTGTTACCAAATTACCTTTGTTATCTTTATTACTTTGTCGTTTTTAACATTCATCATGCCATATTATTCGAAACTTGCAAAAAATGAAATTCATGGAACTGATAAAAGGGTTAATTAACAAAATTACAGGTAGTGGCAATTTCAACTTTTATCTAAAATTATAGGCCTCGTTAACACTTTTAATGACTACTCCACACGATTAAAATGTTTACTGTGAAACAATTATTTAAATGTAATGTAGGTTCATGCCAGGGTTTGTACGTTTTGTTTTATGAGCGGGGCCGTCGCAAGCTACAAACGGCCCGTAATTTAGGCCTAAAAGCTAGACTAATCCAGTAGGCGCGCACAAAACTTTACTTTTACGACTATTTATAAACTTTTTATATTTGTTTTAACACGTTTTCTATGTTTTGTTGAAAGTAAATAAAGTATGCCAGAGTTATTCGTGTAAAAAAACTTAGTTATTACCTTACCTTCTTTGCAAACAGGATAAACATGTTCCTGGAAGTCGTTTAAACTTTGGTACTGAGTGTTGGTGAAGTGATTTAAAAACAATGTATCGCTCAAGCATCCGGACTATGGGAGCTTTGTCCATCATTGTCCGGTGGTTAGTGGTGCTGTTGGTCGGAGTGGGGTGGCAGGTTCGATCCCAGACTTTGCAACAGACCGCTGATGTGGACAGTTCCTATAACTTCTACTATGAACAGCCGTGTTGTACGGGAACATTGACGAAGAAGAAGTATCACGTACGCCACAGGGGAGGTAAGTCAACTACATACTTTGTAAACATTATTTTTTTGAATTTTTATGTAATTTTCTGGAAATACCTACTGTATTTTCTTTATCACAGGTCTTTAAGTTGTTACTATAGCAAATTTGCAAACACTACCTATAGTTGATCCCTAAGCATCAGCAACTTAAAGTAAGTAGGTATTATTAAAAAAAAAATACTTTTACTCGGCGTGGTAAGGGATAACTTTTTGGCACGTATCTTTGTATTTTTATTTGGGCATGCGGGTTCTTTGTTATAAGAACCAATGCACTGTGGAGCTGACAATAAAAACATTCTCGTGGGTAGTTTAAAAACACGAAGGCCGATTCCAGGTTTTTATTTTTCAAATTTATAGCAAAACTTCGAAAAAAAGTGGAATCGCAACAAACTTCACACACATGCAAAACTAAAGTACTAACGCAAAATATACATTCAAGCGGAGACGCCTTTGAGCATAAGTACATGATGTCACCCGAGACGGAAATACCAATGTCCGTGAGTGTAAGTGAGATAGAAGATTCTTTTGTTTCATTGCCCTCCTAGCAATGATGCTGAGAGTGAAGATTTTAATACAGTTGTAGTCAAAATTTCGCTTGTTCTCGTATTGTATTGGGTAATAGGGTGTGACTCACTGTGCCTGTATGTGTTAGACACAAAACATTGAATTATATATATAGCGATGAGTTTGATACTCGTTATTCCTCAATTCATAAAATAATTAAAATGATGATAAACTCAATTCGTTTGATTGAATTCTTGAATTCTTTGAAAAATCATTTTCTTAAACATTTTTATGCTCATATTCATAATGGTCCTAAGCACTCATTTAGCTTAGCAGACCGTAAGTCTGTTGCTATCTATATCTGTTAACATCAAAGTGACAGTGACAAGAGACTAGAGTCGCTAAAAACTGTTCAGCATTATGAATGAGAGAGTAAGTATAAATAATAGGAAAGAATCAGAGGTATTTACGATGTTCACAAGCGTAAATAGAAATTACCTGCTCTGCGGCTTCTCCCAACTAAGAAATACCATAATGTGGTCATCCTAAACCACAATTTTAATGGCGAATATACCGCTTCCATTAAACATTGTACAAGCTTAAACGGGTATGAGCTAATTTAGAATTTGTGTACTGCATTTAATTTGAGCCCACTTTATATCAATAACAGTTTAGCTAATGATAATCCGTCCGACCCAAACTATTATCTGAGTATTCTGAAATATGTTTTATAAAGTCATATCTACCTAAGTAGTTTAGTACTTTTATATTCACACAGAGTACTTTCTATTAAATGTCACACAAAATTTCAGTTATGAATTTCTATCATCAAAGTTGTCTGGAAGAGATCGCTCTTAGCGACAAGGCCGCCTATTGGACTTATTATTTTGTAATAGTTTCTGTATTTATTACCTTGTGTACAATAAAGAGTTAATCTATCTTTCTATCTATCAAAGTATTTTCCAAGCGACCTCTTCATTAAACAGCTATTCAAAGTTATACCTCACAGCCAGAGAGTCATTGAATCATGTATTATATAGAGAGACAACATTGTTTAAATGGCCTGTTCCTTAAACCACTGGAAAAATTATGTTCTTCTTAACGATAAACCAGTATAAAAATTTGTCACTAATAGTAGTCTTCTTTATAGCTATTATTTATAAAACAACACAAATAATGTATATTTGTTTATTTTTCCGTTGTTATCAAAACCGTTGCTTCGACACATGGTTTGGGATTTATAGAGCTTTTGGGAATAAGCTGCCAAAAGATCGTCTAATGACAGGCTTCGTTCGCAACATTTGTCCATTCCCTACTACACCAAAGAATCATCCCAACTTATTCATCCCTTTTGCCCGAACCCTGCCCATCGTTCAAGGCTTTAACCCTTGTAATTAGCAACAGTAGTAATTAAGGCTGCTCTATTTGATGTGAGGTCATGAAAATTTGATGCTTTAGGCCACATTTGCTCAAAGAGTAATATAAAAATAACAAAATATAATATACAAACCAAAATCCAGAATAATAAAGTGCACGAGTGCAGTTGACCCCAACATATTGAGTTTAGGGTGCCAAGCAGAACCAAGAATCCTCACAATACAATTTATTACAGCATTGCAAATTGTGAAGAACTCAATAAATACGTGTTTGAAATTTGAGGTGTGCCTCTCGCATGCAGCTGACGCCAAATATGGCATATTATGATGTCCCTAATCTACTTCACGCTCGGATGGACGGGACGCCGCTGTCGATAACAATAACCGACTTAATACGCCCGATAATCGGTTTTGCTATTCGAAAACATCCGTGATTGACACTTTTGATGACGTTTGAGCTGAACCGAACGCCCCTGAGCCACATTCCCAATCGTTTTCCATTACTGACAAAGCCCCTCGTTCGGGTTTCATTTTTACTTATAAATAGAGCAGATTTGCACACTCAACTCTACTCACGCTTACTTCAATAATGCGAACTTAAAAAAGTTTGAACGAATTGATTTTAAACGTGAAGACTCTAAAAAACTACGGCTGGGGTCGTGACTTCGTCAAACGTTTTAGCCAGAGCAGCAGAGAGAAACTTATGAGACCATGAACGAATGCACTTGAAGCTATCTAAAATAAACTTGGATGAGGCTGAGAGGCAAATGTCCACGCAAGTGGTGAGTAAACAAAACAATACGCAGACCAAGCTGAAAGAAAGAGCCCACTCAGCCAGTAAAGTGGAAAAGGTAAAAAAAGAATACAATAAGTCGTAGAGGCGGCCACGTCCGGAGGAGACGCCGACTCGAATGGGGCCGCGTTGACCGTTGACTCAGTGACCACAACGTTGACGACAAGTCCTGTTTCAAACTTTTTTGTGTTATCATTTAGAGAGTTTATTTTGACTCAAACAACACTGAATTTAGAACAAAATCATTTTTTAAAGTTTAAATCATTGCTTTGTTTAGAACACAGGGTTTCTAAAGCTCTAAAAGAGCAAAATGGGTACTTAAATTATGTAAGTACCCATGTATACATAGTTATAAGATGACCAGTCCCCTGTTTATTTAATAAGAGTGACGACAGAAGATACATGATACCCAACTCTACAGAGGAGATGACATTACTTTATTTCGGATATAAAGGTGTACCTACCACAAAATATTTTGCTCAAAACTTAGTCACGTAGGCTGTCCCATGTCGCTTCTCGAACCATTGCGATTGTCCATTGTATTCTCAGGAGACAAAGGGTTGAGGAAACTAGAGTATGCTTACCTTCGTCAAACCGCCTTTCGGAATCAAACGTTCAGGTATTTGGAATATATCGGTAGCTTAGCTGCCTCGTTTTATCTCGTTGTCGGGCGCGACCGGGTAGGTTACAATGTGATGTTTGAAGTTCTATCCTTTCTCTACCCATTTTATTTTTCCGAGATCGATTTTGTTTTGTTTTATCTTCAAACCTTGATTTTATGTTTGTTTGAGAACTTGGTAAGCCTCGTGAAAAGGGTGAAGAAAAACTGGTTGACATAAGTCTGAATGCAGATTGTTTTGGTCTAAACTTATAACTTAAATAATACGCACCAGAACTCACTGCTGCTGCAACTTAACTGCTATTATTATTATATTGTTTTGTAAAAGTATCATAAAAAAAAGCGGCCAAGTGCGAGTCAGACTCGCCCATGAAGGGTTCCGTAGCAGCAGTTTAAATATAAACATATTTCATTACATTGAGAAGCTCAGTTCATGATCCATATAGCCACTCAGGTTTTATTTGATTTTGTTTGACCCGCAAACTAAAAATTTAGGTCAGTTTTTCATTCACAGTGCATTTATCTCTATTTCGCATGAAATATTTGCGAATGTCCGTGTTTGTATATCGCTCAAAGGTGGAGCAGCGAGCGTGTGAGAAGTCAGCTTTGCAAATAGTTGTCGCAGTCCGTATTCTTTTCTGGCCCTTCCATTTGCTTGCTCTAAATGCTCGTATTCAAAGCAGCGTATTTGCTCCGCTTGGACTTGCACTGTAGATGTGAACGCTAACAAACGAAACATCGCCACACACGTCATAAAGTGAATACCTACGAAGCATTTTTGAGTCATCAACATTTTTCATTTATTGCTTCTCGGAAAGTAATGGAATGTTATTGACGTAATCATTTATTTTTTCCCATGTTGATGCGGTGGCGAACTCTGCCAGTATTTCGTATAAAATAATGTCTTAATGGATTTTTTCTGATGGAACATTTTAATAAAGTATATAGAGTAATTCAATTTCTGCTACGGACTGCTGCGTTGGCTTTTTACACGTTATAAACCTTTTATTCTAGGAATAAGCGCCGATGAAATTACTCAGATATGGAAAGTTTGGAATTTAAATGAGGTTATTAAAAGCTGGACAGCTTTTAACCTCAGTTTTTGGGATGACTCTGACTCTTTGTAACAGAAATACCATTTTTATTGGTCAATAAAATGTGTGCTAAAAATTGACAGCATTTATTATTATATCTTTTTTATCTACGGTCATTTTTGCTATATTAGATACATATTTATTTATCTAATATAGAAATAGTACCAACCTACTTCCATACCACCAACTTCCATATAGTATAGTAGGTACCACCTAACTACCTACCTACTATATGGAAGTTAACTAAAATTATTATGAAAAAAAATGTTACACTTCCACCAAAACTTAAATTGATAACTTGCAGTTTTTTTGTTGCCAAACCAATTAGTACTATGGAACTAAGAATGAAACTTATCGTTGCATTGTTTTGAATTAAATAGTACAGAAGACTCGTGATATTAAAGCAAATAAAAGCCAACTAGTAGGTAAAGTTGGATATTGGTCAGAGTTATTTTATGTTCTGTGATATTGGTACGCTTTGCGCTGCAACAATAAAACCTACCGTTACGATGCCCGCCGGCGTCAATAACTGCAGTTTACGGCAAATTGGTTGCTAATTAATAAAATTATTTTAATTTTGCATCGGCAAACATTACAGAGGCGACAATTGCAATAGTTACAACGTACTACGGTACATAGTACCTACTGTTTTAATAATGATAATCTACTGTAGTATTTTCAAATAGCCTGACAGTCTTATTTAATTTTAAATTGTACTGATTGTATTCGTTAAAGCACGTCTTGTTCGTACTGAATTCAAGAAAACAAAGACTATCTCACAATTTATTCGGCGACCTAGCGAATTTATTAATTTTAATATTTTAGGAGGTAATTCGGGGAGAATTTTACCCTGTGGGATCCTGCGGAAACCTACATTTTAGAATATGAAATAAGCTTTATTTTAGTTATGAATTTCGACTTTTGTAGCTGTGTTGCTGATGAGTTCATTAAATAATTAACTAAGATTGTACGTATTTATACTACTAGTTAGTAGATAAAGCATAGAGTTACATAATTTCTCTAAAACAATGCGAAATTGTGTGCAGGCAGAAATTTTGAATGAGATTAATTCCCGCTTGTGGTGGGACGCTGTAGGTAGACTGCATTAGTTGTCTTATAGAACCGCTTTGTTCACTTTCAGATATTTGCTCCAAAGTTATTAAACATTGAAAATGATTAAAATAAAATGAAATACATTTTATAAGAAATGATTGTAAATGATTAAAATAAAATATATTACATTTTAAGAATAATAAACTAGATGTTTTAAATAAAATAAACTCTTTTTTCCACCTGTAGGTATTATAAACTAACCTAACCCTAAAACTAGGTTAGCTAAGGTTGGCAAGTCTTTTGTGGGCTTAAGCATCAAGTTTTATAACAAACTGCCTATTGACATTGTAAAGTCTGAGAGTAAATTTAAAAAAACTGTTAAAGCTATCCTGACAAAAAAGCATAGTACAAGATTAATTACTACCTTGATGATAAAAAAGCCTGGAAGCTCGGCACATGACTTGTAATGTTGATGAACCTCTACCTATGTAGGTATTCTACTGTTGTTTTTGTTTTTATTGTACCAAATGTGACCTTGTAAAAATGTGATTTACTTTTTTATAAATTGTAAATTTCTTACTTGCAAATAAATAAATGATTGATTGATTGATTCATATAAGGTACCTAGAAAACAAGAGTTCAGATCACAGACAGCAGACAATGTTAAAAACAACATCCAAAAAATGCTTAGTTTATGAAACATTTATCTATTTCTATTTGATGTCTCATACCGTCTTTATTTACCTGTGTTATGTCAATACAAATAAAATTTATCTGCCTACGATGTCAAATTAAACTCATATTGCTATTGTTCAAAATAGATTTGTCATCCTTCATAATAATTTATAATTGTCTAAAACTCAATAACTTCAGTATACTTCTTATTATCGAATTATGCTGTAATATTTTGTTTGTTTTTCATTTATCTCATTCACATAAGCCATAAATCTTAAATTCATCAAAAACTGTACCGACTGTTTCATTCGCTAGAGGTACAATGTTGCTCTTTCATCGAAACTTTAGTCTGGTCTGGAGAATGCAGCCTTTGTAAGAACACGAAGACCCACAAGTTACTCGCTTAATCTCTGCTCCACCCTTTTGTGCTCGAGTCATCAATACTTTTGGAAATAGCACCTCGATGTTCGGGTGATTTAGTTCTTTTGTCATTTTCATATCGAGGATTTCGCAGATTGCACCTGCCTGCATTAATTATTCGGGAATCGCCTGTTTAAAATAGTGTGGCTTGAATGAAAGGGCTTTTTGGATTGGAGAGAATCCAAGTGTTCGATTCATATTTTTAAATTTCTTGCATAATATTTTTTGCTTATTTAGTTGCCCATTTCATTTGATATTTTATGCGAAGATAGAACAAGTAGATGGCAGAACCAGCAGACGTAAAGTATTCTAAAAAAGATTTTGTTATATTTTTAGTGAATCAAAAATAAAATTGCAGGGTAGCTATAATTGGTTTGTTCATGGTATACTATTTGTTATTAGATGTTTTGCCTATTAAAATGCCACGAATTAGGATTCGGAATGAGTATATCAGGGGAAGTTTGAAAAAAATTGAGGAGCAATAGGCTGGTGTGGTACGGGCATGTCATGAGGAGAAATGTAAGTCATGTGACTAGGACAGTGAGTATGGATATGTGAGCAGAGTTAGACCAAAGAAAACATGGATGGACTGTGTGAAAGATGACATGGATAAGAGAGGAGTGAATGCAGACATGACGGCTAGCAGAGGGGAATGGGGGAATGGAGGAAGAAAACATCCCCACAGACGACCCCACGTAAAGTGGGATAAGGGCATGAATAAGAAGATTGTCACGACAGATAGTTTACAAAATATAATGTCGCCTAGTAAGCGAAAAATCTTGAATACATTGGTATACATATAAACCCACCCACACTACACTTAAACGGTCTACCTTGAACACTTTAAGACAGTTTATTCCCAAAGATCAAGTTTGAGATGCGACCATAAAATTGAAGTTTCTACGCTAGCCAAGAATAAAGTCATTATCATAATAACTAGCTTATTCAAATTCAGTAAATGAGTCGGAACGATATGCGATAGACAATTTTGTTAAGTTTATTGGTTGAAGTGAACAGCTGAATGCTTATAAACCTTTTTTCTTTTCTATAATTTGTATATAATTAATATCTGTATTTTATGACTGGGTACTTAAACTTTATTCATTATTAACTACTTGTTTTCTTTTCTTTTTTCATTATTAAGTTTCTAACCTTCGTCGTCGGAATGGGAAGTAAGTAGAAAGAAAGAAAAAAAAAAAAATTTATTTGACATACATACAAAGACGTCAACAAAAGGTGATGGTACGTAAAATAAATATGCCAAATAGGCCTCGACTCAGCTTTTTGCTGCTTGACAAGGCCATACTAACGCTGGTTTACAGGCAGCTAAATAATATAGTATGTAGTATAATATAATAATAAGCAAGTATCTAAATCAAATAGGCGCAAAACATTATTTCTTCCTAGAACTAGATAAAAAAAGCAGCCAAGTGCGAGTCGGACTCGCCCATGAAGGGTTCCGTAGCACGAAGAACTACAAGAACCTTCATATAATTATGTTACTTGATGTAACATAATAAGGTTCCTGTAGTTCGTTGAAAGGTAAATTGCGGTTTACGGTTTATGACGTATAAAAAAAAAACTACTGACTAGATCTCGTTCAAACCAAATATCGTTGAAAGTTTACATAGTAATGTACAACATATATTTTTTTTAGTATTATCATTCTCTTACTTTAGAAGTTTTAGAAGTTAGAGGGGGGGGGGACCAACTTTTTTCCACTTTGGAAGTGTCTCTCGCGCAAACTATTCAGTTTAGAAAAAAACTATATTAGAAACCTCAACATCATTTTTGAAGACCTATTCATAGATACCCCACACGTATGGGTTCGATAAAAAAATGTTTTTTGAGTTTCCGTTTATGACGTATAAAAAAAAAACTACTGACTAGATCTCGTTCAAACCAAATATCGTTGAAAGTTTACATAGTAATGTACAACATATATTTTTTTTAGTATTATCATTCTCTTACTTTAGAAGTTAGAGGGGGGGGGACCAACTTTTTTCCACTTTGGAAGTGTCTCTCGCGCAAACTATTCAGTTTAGAAAAAAACTATATTAAAAACCTCAACATCATTTTTGAAGACCTATTCATAGATACCCCACACGTATGGGTTCAATGAAAAAAAAATTTTTGAGTTTCAGTTTCAAGTATGGGGACCCCCAAAATTTATAGTTTTTTTTCTATTTTTGTGTAAAAACCTTAATGCGGTTCACAGAATACATCTACTCACCAACTTTCATCAGTCTAGCTTTTATGGTTTCGGAGAAAAATGTCTGTGACACGGCCGGACAGACAGACAGACAGACAGACAGACAGATATGACGAATCTATAAGGGTTCCGTTTTTGCCATTTGGCTACGGAACCCTAAAAAAAAGCAAAGTTATTTTAGTTAAACGAAGTTAACCAGAACCAAGAAGTAAATACGAAGGTATTTTTTAAAACAAAGTGATCAAACTGCGTGCTTAAAAGTGTTTACAATCAGTAAAAGCACTAGCTTTGGAAATAGTATTATGTAAACCATCTACTGTTCCCAAGAGAACTCTGTAGGCTTTTACCAAAGCAAATATTTACAGTAATCTAATATAATAAGAATCAAAGTCCTGACTGAGTGACTGACAGACAACGCAAAACCTGGGTCTATTAAAATGTGTATGGTGGTTTTCCTTAAAAACTTCCAAGGATCTTTTCCAATAAGGGTTTTGAATTTGCTGTATTTTTTTATATTATTGAGTGTCTTTGCTAATGTGTACTGCAAAACAAAGTCTACGCAGGCTAAGTCGCGAGTAACCACTAGTTGGAGAATAAGATTTGTGGGCGTCAGAAACAAACAGAAACATCTAACATTGTGAAACCAAAGCTTAATTAAGACTAGGCACCTCCAGAACTAATTTAACTTATTCCATTATTCGTGTAAACGAAATTTAAAGAGCCTACAACTCGGGACCATTTTCATACAAACGTATAACATGATGTTTTATCTCTTTCTAGCGGTCGCCCGCGGCTTCACTCGCCTCGTTCCTGTTACTTTTTCGGGGATAAAAAGTTTTCTGTGTCCGTCTCCTGATTCTAAGTTCCCCCGCACCTTTCCGCGTTTTCAGCCAAATCGGTACAGCCGTTCTTAAGTTATAAATAGTGTAACTAGCACGACTTTCTTTTATACATATAGGGTGTTATTAATAAGCCTGGCGTAGCGTTGGACTAGTTAATTCGTGTTTTGTCACATTTGTTCGAGTTGACAATTGCATGTCAATGCAAGAGACAAAACACGGATCAACTAGTCCAACGCTACGCCAGGATTATTTATAAGAC
The DNA here is from genome assembly GCA_939531255.2 of Thera britannica. Lineage (NCBI taxonomy): Eukaryota > Metazoa > Arthropoda > Insecta > Lepidoptera > Geometridae > Thera > Thera britannica. The sequence continues at coordinate 6,370,861 of OW618050.2, read as the reverse complement.
CCATAGATTTCGGCTATCCTTGGACTTGCTCTGTCAGGTAAAACAATCTGCGCCGTATCAATGTTTTATTAAAAAAAACTTATCTAATTATGAATCGATTTTCATAAAAACTCTAGAAACTAGAGCTTTCATGTCGAACACAAATGAAGAACGGTAATCGAGGGTTCGTAATAGCAAAATGCTAATAACTGTTATTCCAGTCAAGTTGTTGCATCCTCGAATATCAAAACGATCCTTTATTTTAATATTTTTGGGATGATATGTTCATTGTCAATAGAACTAGAAAATTCTTTACTGCTTTAAAAAGTAAATGCGATATTGCTTTAAAATATATAAAAGATCACTTTTAATTATACCAGGGAAGGTTTCTACTAGAATGAAAAATAATGTCAAAACGTAAATAAGCTATCTGTATCTTCTATCTGAGTCATATCGTCGTTGCATAATCTCCACAGCAATCAAAATTAGACGTTAATCCAGGGTATCAAGGCTCATTTACTAAAAGTACTTTCTTCCTATCATACCGTCCTTTGTACGAATGCAACTCGCTTTCGTCAAAGGTAATTCGATCTCTGAACCTTGGTCGTTTTGTTTTCGCACTTAAGCATTGTGCCTTTAGTTTGTTTTGTACGGTAATACGAAACTGGCGGCGTTCGCACCCCTATTGACACTTCCAATCAAAACATACAAGTGAGTGAAAGAAATAAAAAAATAAAGATTTTAGTTTTTTATTCACTTTGAAATTCAAAAGTGCGGTTTGCAGAAATTGAGTAATAATTTTATCTGTAGGTACGTACAATATTGTAAATTTATCATCATCATCAGTCTAACTGCTGCACGTAACTTGCCTTATAAATTTCCAGAAATAACGATTTTGAGACCTATAAATCTACCGAACTCTATTATATTTATGATAATATGGATACATAGATGGGGGGGCGTTCTACAACACGTCATCTTGTTTGTGGATAGCATAATATGTATAAATCTTAGCTTAAAAAAAATATAACTATCAAAGTCAAATCACCCCTAGACCCCCAACTAGGTCCCCCTAGGAGCCCCTACGGGGTACATGTACTTACACTACCTCCTGTACCATTATTTTTAAGACCTGTACATGAAAGCAATAAATAAATACAAATACAAAGTCAAAGTTAAATATATTTTTATCCAGTGGTATCACAAGGATTACTTTGAAACGACTTAAAGCTAGGTGAGTCTAGGTGCCAGTTCCACGCGACCACTTATTTTATATTATCTTTACTGGATGTAGGTAAGGTTTGAACGTGTATTTTGCCTACGAGACTTTCAGCCAGCCCCTAATTATGATTCCATTTTAATATCTGAAGCATGCCCTCGGGAAATCAGTGTTACTATAAGCGCAGTTTCATGAAAATCTGAAAGTTATCATTAAAAATTATGGTCTCATTTTCTTTAAATTGGTAGACGTAGAGTACCTAGGTTATCCTTAAAATAAAAATTTAACTAAGAGAATATTTTATATTTTGGTCTGCTGAATAATACTTTGAGAATAGGCAAGGAGTGGAACTATATGCCGCTCTTTAATAATAATAGGCAATAAATATTGTGGTCAATCTATACAGCACTATGTAGCCCCAAATTAAGCAGAGCTTGTACTATGGGAACCAGAATAGCTGATATAATACTATAATAATATACATATATTGTTTTGTAAATACATACTAAAAATTCAGTATAACACCCAATGTCTGGGCCAAAGTATGGAATAAATTTTAATAAAATTTCAATGAGACTAATCTGGAAGTATTACAAAACAACAATTTCAAACTAATCTGGACATTTCAGATATTTTTTGTTCAAATCTGCCTATATTGAGAACTTACTCAACTCAACTCTGCCTACTTGTATTGAGAACCTCCTACTTTTTGATTGGAAGTCGGTTAAAAATGAAACTGAGGTCAGAACTAATTAATATAAAAAATATCCCATACAGTTTGGCCGACTTTCTGCTACTACCACACGAATTGATGAACCGCCAATCAGCATTAACCGTGATCATCGATCATTTCGATTCCAATCGATCGCTTTGAAATGAAAAGATAAAGCTGTAAAACAAACCACAGGATTACCAATTCACATCGATAGCAAAGCAGTTAAAGGGGGTGAAAGTGGGGGTTACAGGGGGTCTATAAATTAACGATGCCAATTTACCTAATGACATTGTAAAAGGAAAGTTTACGATAAACGGTTTTAGTATTCACGATAGCAACGTATTGGAAATTATGACGTAACGATGTTTGACAGGTTAGAAAACGAAAACTAGTTTATTACAAGCAGAAAAAAATAGAGCTAAAGCTCTCTGTGAAAGAGTATGGAGAACTACCTCGATATATAGCGATTTTGCTAGGCGGCAAAAATGGGTATAACCATTTTTGCCGCCTAGCAAAATCGCTATGCTGTTTGAAGGGTATGAGTGCTGGTGAATGTACAGGTGCCTGTTTTTCGGTTTCTTATCTTGATACGAGTAGTATTGCAATTAACGAAGCCTCATTCAACATTTACGTCAATTCGAAAAGTCAATAAATGTAGGTATGTCCTGAGTATCAGGATGTGATTTGTCAAAAAAATCCTATACGCTTTGTATTTTAATTTCAATAAAAAATTCAATAGCGTTTACCAATCCATAATATCCTAGTCAAGTATAACTTTTTACATTTGCTATTTGTCAAACTCTTTTTAATATAAATAAACTGTTTCAGGCATCAATCGATGACGGTAAACACTTATCATCAGACCGTAAGCCTGATTGCTTATAATAGCATAAATAAATATAATAATGTGTAATCTGATGGTAAGTAGATTACTTTCTTATTTTATTTTACGTAAGATACCAGGAAAAATATATTTCGTATTACCAAACAACTCGGAAATTGGATTCGCTGTACCTTCTACCAAAATAATTATTTGTCAGGAAAAAACTTGCTTACTTCAACCTGGCCGTGAACTTGATTCAAGTATTTTCCTTTGTTAGCGGTTACAAAAGTAAGTTTAACCTCTGTCACCTCGACGTCTTCAATCATCAACAATACTAAGGGTTTGCTACCAAATTAATTACCAAGTGCCTTGATCAGGTGGTCCGCCGCAGGGCTCGTTCCTATCAGGCCTGTCTTGTTTACTTGGACTTGATTATTGGAAACAGGAACAAATGTTTTCAACTTGTTATTTTGTTTTACTTTACAATTTACAGATTGAGCATTGGATTTCTTTTAATTTTCTCAAAGAAAGTTAAGATGCTACAACTAATTTGAGTAATTTTTATAAAGTTGTTTAGGCAAAGTGAGTCGGTTCGAGAACAGAAACATTTTAAAGAAAAGCCAATTATAAATAGGTAGGTACTTGGTTACCTAAATGGTAAAGCTTATTTACTTGCGAAAGTAGTCTCAAACCTTGTTCAAATGTGCGTATTCTGCGTATCTATTGTTGAAAATTTTTCTTTGCTGTGCTTTTCTAAACAGATATAAACAATCAACAGGGCAGTGCATCGTAGGGCACGTTTCTGACGTGCGTGACTTAATGCAATGCTTTGTTACAAGCGACTGTTTCCACGTAAGATTAGGTGGACCAATTATGCTTGTTCCATCAGCTATATGTGAAAAAAAAAAGGGCATCTTCTTAATTTTTATAATGCTTATGGTATAATTAAGCATGTTTTACTGATAATGCGGGTTATATTTTCGTATACTTCAAACAACCATCGATAACTTGAAATTTTAGAGTCCCGATATACGATTGGTACGATTTCAATTAGCCAATCCGCGATCGGCATAGGAGTGTGTTCACGACGTGACGTGACAAGTAGGTACTAGACCACGGACATGCGGGCGAATTGAGAGCCATATCCACAATCGGCACAAGTTTGATTTGGCACGGTCGAGTCGATCAAACATTTTGTTTTATTTAATTACAATTCGTGAATGTTATACTTACGGTAGCTTTTATTATTACCTACTTATATGCTGTCACTTGAATGTTAAACGTGTCTTTAGTCTTTTAAGTATTGTTTAAAATTAAGTGTATCATAAAATAAATTCCAGTTTTGAGCCAATATTGTCTTCTATTCGCTTGTATCATTTGAATGATCGAATATAATCAAGCAACCGTGGCGAATCGAACACGTACCGAGACGGATGCGGCTGAATCGAGAAGCCCACTCGATAACACTGATTCCATGTCACGATTGATATCGATTATTTTGGAACCGCAAAACAAGTAAGCAAATGTACATTACTCCAAAACGTAAGAAAGTATAGTTATCACTAATAAGACAGACACTATGATAACAAGACGTATGACCATAGAACTACCCAGCGAAGCAGAGTGACCAAAAAAGCAAGCGACACGGCAACGCTAACAAAAATTGGAATCTATACTTTGCCACGTATTTAATAAAAGAGATTTTTTTTTTTTTATGCAACTGGCTGTTGAAACATGCATAAAATATGTCCGGAACGTGCCCTACGATGCACTGCCCTGCGTCCATCAACTTGATGCATACAGATATTCAGGCTCACGTGCCAGTAATTTCACACCCAAACTAAAACACAGCAATGCTGCTTCACGGCGGAAATAGATATAATTAAATAGGTTTAAATTACATCGACTTTTAATCGACTAAGAGGAAGATCAGATTGTTGAAAATAAGTTTGACGTGTCTGCCAATTCGTTGAAGCGTATTAAACAATCATGCAATATAAGAAATACCTACTTGATGGTATCCGGAATAAAGCAATAAAAATTAATTAAGAGTAGGTATTCATAAACTACAAAATAACGCTAAAATGAAAACCCAAAACAATTTCGACCAAATTAGCTAGAAATAATAACGGCAATGTAGCTAAAAGCTCATTTAGGTCCAAATAAAAGTAAAACTCCACAATATAAACCGTTATAAAGCCGAATAAAACCAATCCAATAGCACAGTTTATGGTTATAGTAGCGTGATCCCAAGCCAATTTACGTTAGTTTGGGGGAACCGAGTAAAAAAGTATAAAGTAATATAATTTGGGAATAGCGAGCGAGCGACGTTACGTATTTGTACGGAGGGACGGTATTAATTTAATGAAGGTTCCGTTCGGACTCGATAAAGACTCATGGTGGCTTGTAGCTAATCGAAATGTAGAAAGCATTCTGTATGACGATGACTCTTTAAATGGTATATGCAAGGCCGTTTGTGTTTCCTTGACTATATTATTGTATCTATACGACAATCAAACGACTTTGTTTTACGTTTTAAAGGAATCGGGGATGGAGCATGTTTTGTGTTATTTTACAAAGTTTTGGGTAGATCATACTATGTGATTTCTATTATTTATACTAGTGAATTACTCAGTTATTTTTACCTCGTCAACTTAATAGGTAAGCATTAATTCCTCAGCGCCACCATTGACAACGCCACATGACATGGCAAGGCGAGAGAGCATTTTACTTGGTGGGTCCACTATGGTAGGCCACGCTCGGGTTATTATTATGAAAATATGACTGCCTCACGGAGGGCCTTTAAAGCCGCGCTTAAGTATGTACAATCTAATCAAGAAAAAATTAAAATGGATATGCTGGCTCGACATCGTGGTGCTGGTAATTTTGTTGATTTTTGGAAAGAAACTAAAAAAATGGAGTGCAAGAGTTCTTTACCTTTAAGTGTGGAGGGGGAGCAAAATCATAAGAACATAGCAAATTTATTTCGAAATCACTTTGACGTAAAAAAAAGTATGCAGGACAATAGTAATAATGGAATTAGCGAAAGTGATGTTACGTTCAGTAAAGCGTTGGATACCCATAATGTTACAGTTACCCAAAAACAGTTAGAAACTATCTTGAGAAAAATGAAGCGCGGCAAGTCACCGGGCCACGATGGCCTCAGCATAGAACATTTGATTTATGCGGGTCACTATGTCTGTAAGGTTTTAGCGCGGTTTTATAGTTTGTGTGTGCGGCATTGTTACCTACCCGAAGAGCTCATTAGAACTCTTGTTGTACCTATCGCGAAAAACAAAACTGGTGATATATCGAGCGTGGCCAACTATAGACCCATTTCATTAGCCACGATAATGGCCAAGGTACTTGAGCGAGTCATTAGTTACCACCTATGTAACTTGAGTAATGACGATGGACAGTTTGGTTTCCGCCCTCAGGTTTCAACTGATATGGCAATATTCTCCCTGAAACAGGTTGTCAGTTACTACAAGCAGCGTAATACTACTGTCTATGGTTGTTTCCTGGATCTGAGCCGTGCTTTCGATACAATAAGCCATGAAAAGCTGTGGAGAAAGCTGCGTGCAGATGCAAGCGTCCCAGCTGATGTTGTTGATCTTCTCGCGTACTGGTACCGAAATCAAACCAACAACGTCAGGTGGGGCACTCAGCTATCGGATAGCTACCGGCTTTCTTGTGGTGTGCGGCAAGGGGGGCTCACCTCACCTGATCTGTTTAATATCTACGTAAATGGGTTGATCGTGGAGCTGAGCGGCACCGCAGTTGGGCTCGGGCTGGATGGCAGATATGTCAACAACCTGAGCTATGCTGACGACATGGTGCTGCTCAGCCCCTCGATCAAAGGCTTGAGAAAACTTCTGAAAATCTGTGAGTTGTTTGCAAATGAACATGGCTTGTCTTACAATGCTGGTAAAACAGAAATGGTGATTTTCAGATCGGGAAAGGGACCAGAAAACGTACCAGAAGTACGCCTTAACGGACAACCTGTAAAAGTTGTAGATCAGTTTAAGTACCTTGGCCATATTGTTACATCTAGCCTTAAGGACGACGCGGATATAGAGCGGCAGCGTAGGGCACTCTGTATAGTGGGCAACATGATTGCACGAAAATTTAACAAGGCCTCGCCCGAAGTTAAGAAGACACTGTTTGCTTCCTTTTGCCAGACGTTTTACACGTGTCAACTCTGGATAAATTATACCAAGAAGTCACATGATGGTATAAGGGTGGCCTACAATAATATCTTTAGGCACCTTATGGGGCTGAGGCGTTACTGCAGTGCCTCAGGCATGTTTGCAGAAGCCAGAGTTGACACGTTTAATGCCATCCAGCGAAAGCGAATTGCGTCCTTTATGGACAGAGTTAATAGTTGTCCCAACTCTATAATCAAAAGTTTGGCAGACAGACTGATGCTGACGGCAATGTACCGACGGTGGGTGGAAATTGCCACCTAGACTTAGTAGTAATATGTTTTTATATTCTACACTTATTTTATTGTTTGTTTGTATCGTGTACCTATCTTATATTTTATGTTGTTTTACATTGTTTTTGTATTAATGTGTCAACCTATGGACCACGTGTCTGCAATAAAGAACTATTATTATTATTATTATTATTATTATTATTGGTTGTTGATTCTGGTTCTAGCCATGATGGAAGTTTTGGGTTAGCTTAAAACCTTCGTCACAATCACAGTTGGCCATTATCTCGTGAAAAAATAACTTATTCATTGCGAACCTACACTACATAGAACTTCGCATCGTACCTACATTACCCACACTTATGCTTATTAGTATTCACAATGGGATACTCGATCATTAACTACTACATACTAAACTGCCCAGAATTCATCAATAGAGTGCTTGAAATTACAGGGATTGTTTGTATAATCAACCGTCAAGTTAGAGACGAGGTGTTCTTGCGAGTGACAGCGGCAACCGCGGTGGCAATTTGCTCAATCATGACTCGATTGGAGACTTGTCTAGTAATTGGCAAATCATGCTTGAATACGCTCTAGAGTTAGTATTTATTTATAGGGCATACATTGAACTCTTCGAATACTTAAGCAATTATTGGAAAAGTGTACGAAGAGCCTTTGTATGAGTCGCTAATCAGAGCATCAACTTTCAAAGTATTTTTATTTTTATATTTGTTTTTATCACGGCTCAGTATTTTCCTTTAATTTAAATTCAGCTTGAAGAAGAAAAGCCGCTGCAGTCAGTTACAAAGCTTTAAGATACCACTGATATTTTTCCTAATCCCAAAAAGGAAGGGTTGCACAATCCTTTAAACCTCTCAAAACTTAAGATTCATTCGCGTTAAATCAGTACCAGCTTTGTATTTTTTGCAATACCACTCCACTAACTCCGAATATTTTTAAATTTCTGTTAATATCCTAATCCTCCTTTTTCCTCGAGTCTGGAGAGAAGTCGGCATTCACCGTTAACAGTTTCATGATTAATGACTCAAAACTCTTTGATGGCTTTTTAATTAGAGCTAAAATAGGGGTGTAATACTCGTTGTGAGCGGAAGGTTGGTGCGGCCACAGCTATATTTCATAGCAAGCGGAGGCGAACTCGAATTTGCAAGGCTAATAAATTGCAGAACACCTAGGCCTTATTGGCTCAACGTTTAATCGTTTGGGCGGCACTGGATTATTTTTCGCCAAGTTTCCCGTCGCGTCTTTGTGTCTCAATCGAAAAGTAAAATGCTAAACGTATTCTTACCTTTGTGCGGTGCTCTCGGTAAGAACGTTTACTTTATCGGTAACACAGGAATGGAATTTCTAACTTTGCATTACAAATTTATTTCCTCAAACTTCTCGGTTCGCCTTTCGGATTATTCGTCGGTGAAAATAGCGATTAAAATTCAATATGAACGGCTTCTTTCAGTGATTGTTTCTGTAGGCCACATCGGGATCTTTATTTAGCAATGAAATAATATAAATTTAAAGAATTTGCACGTTTTCCAATTACTTGAGGCAAATGTTTGATGTTCTTTTATATTATACTGAATTCATCTGAATTTTACAGGAGCCCATTGTGTACTTGAATAGTTAAGTAATTTGTTTCAATATAATACCTCTATAAAATGCAAAAGCCAAAGTGACTAAACAAATAATTAAAAGGTACTTATCATTCATAGGTACTATCTGACCGGGCACCAACAAATAACTGGCTGGTGTTCGGCAGCTTGTCGCCACCAGTCACATTTTTGAAAGTCATGAATTCTCGGTAGGGGTGTTCCCGAAAATATTCCTATTACAGCCGTGAGCACGTCTAAAAACAGTGACTTGCAAGAAACCACTAAGCAGCCACTTTGAACAATTAGAAAAAACAAAGAAATTTTATGCAACACGAGCTTGATGAAGGATTTTTAGCGTTTATTGAGGAATTTTCGTTTTGGATTTTCGCGTTTTACACACAACTGCTTTTGATTAATATTGTTTTTCATAGTAGTCAGGGTTTTCCATGAAAACTTCCGGCAATTGGATGAATCGTTTTTATTCATTCTGTTTTTAAGAGAAGAAAATACCTAGTGAGAACGTGAGAGTTCTTATTTATTTTTACGTTAGACTTCGTCACAGATCCCTTGTGCTTACTGAGTACTCAAGATCCTTTGAAGATGTTTCAGAAGAACACCCAAACAATGTATTACATACAATACATTCTCATTTTATCCCTTTTCACAAATGCTAAGCTCCTAACTACAATAGAAACTATGTTGGCACAAACGTTTAGTACAAAGTAAATTTAGCTGAGTACTGAAATCTATTTGTAATGTAACCACAAGACGGGCTCAGATGTTCGAGGCTCTGCCATGATATATGGACGGTATTAAGCAACAAACTTTTAATTGCCTGTAATCCCGGTATTGTATAATTGTTTGCAAATATTGGCTTTGCTTCAAATTTACAAGCTTAGGTATTTAACGCCTTACGAGACTGTCATGGGTTAAAACATTCTTCTTCTTCCGGGCAGTCGGGTCAATACATTAGCTCAAGTTACTCCGAATTACTGAAGATACATTATACCAGTTAAATATCATAAATTGTAGAAAATGACATTTCAAAGCGCAAGGAATCCTCTAAATATTACACGCTGTGCTAAGCGGTGGAGGAGCAGCAATTAAACTTCAATTTACCTAATAAAATATGAGCGAGCCGGAACTCCAGGAACGTAGAGAGTTGTGTTAAGCAATTTGCCTAAGCTGCTGGCAAAATGTTTTCCTTTTCGAAACTCACACAAAACAATTTCTCACAGACTCGCTCTGTCCATTCGGTATCCGGAGCAAGTTCAACTCCAAACAATAGTTAAGCGCAACAAAGAAAGTTGCTGGCGTGCTGTGGTCGAGTGGTGTGTGTGAACCGACATTATACTCAGACAGTTTGTAAGCTTCGGCTGCTCTTGTAATCAGTGCAAACAATTCCGTGTACTTAGTTGGGTAGGTTAGCTGTTCACGCTTTATCCAAATATTTGAGTTGACCTTTTCAGAACTTCAGTCCGCTGGGATTTTTGTCTCGGGGTTTATTGAAGAGATAATTCCTTCGTATTTTACGGCCGAGAAAAGGTCTATTTGACGGCAATGTTGCTGAGTTGCTTCACAAAAGATATATCTTCATTTTCTTAATTTCGTATAAAGAGAATGTTGTCAATTCTGCTGTTGCATTTTCCTCAATATAACTTAATTTGATAGCGCTAAATTATCATGTCCACCCTAGTTATTTCAGTTTATAAGAACGAGATTGCAGCATTATTATTATTCAACACGATTAACAAAGTGATGCAGTTTGTGTTACTCGTATCAACTAAAATATGTCACAAGCATTGAATCTATTTCAAGTGTAAGGAATTAGTAACTATATTCATTGCTTTAAATCGGTGTTCTAATTTTCCCGCGTATCAGTGTAACGTAGGGTTCCTGATTTATTTGCGGGTATGAGGCGTGAAGCAAATGAACTACCCTCACAAGTGGATATATGAGGTGACCGCGCTACCTGTGTGGCTTGGGTCTTATATCACGGAGAAAGACGATGTTGCCTTACTTATAACATGTCGGGCGATGCACTACCTAAGGAACTGGGAGTAGTTGTTTATGGGTTACTTGATCTACTCTAAATTTATATAGTAAACTTGTTTTTGAGATAAATTTACTGAGCTATTAGCCAAACTATAGAAGGTTGCTAAATCTGATATTCAACTTTCCTAGAATTAAATAACTTTAGCCACTAGTAAACTATTCTGCTTGTTTGTTTCTAAGTCTGATAGTAGGTACTGAATCGGGTAGTATTCAACAATGATCTTTGTGTACGAGCAAAATGAACCTAAATTTCTAGAGACCTATAACAAACACCAAGACAAATCGACTAGGAGTACCAATTCGTTATTCACAAGTAGTTTGTCACAAGGACGCATTACGTTCGGCGGTCGACTTGCCTTGCGGTGGGTGAAGCCCTGCCCGAATTCCTCTCAACTGTCATTGCCGACTGGCGATTAGTCAAGCTGCTAAGTGCTACTTTCCGATTGTTTTTCTCTTCCCACCGTCTAGTGTCGCTAACTGTAATTTATGCGACTTTACAGTTCAACCGCAGCGTCGAAATTTGCAATCGGCCACGATCCGAGCAAAACCGAAGGTTTATTTATGGGTGTAGAGTTAACTTTCCAACTGAAACTTGTGCGGGTGCAGTGGTCGTCGGCCTTTTTTATTCGAAGTTCTTACTCTGAGGAATATAGTAGTCTGCATTCACATATATCTTTATTCATGTCCGTTTTTTATGTGTCCACTTTATTTTGTATGCGAACGTTAATCACAAGTTTCTAATTTGTTTCATTTTCATTTTGTGTATTGTATTCCTTTGTGTGCTATCATTCGTGCTAAAGTTTATTAATTTCATACACTTTGCTAAAACAAAACTAGTTTATATTATACTGTTTTAGATAAAATATTACCTTTAATAATATTCTATCCAAAATCCAGTAAATAAAAGTAGCACCTTATATCTTGACTCGACGTCTATGTAACTCTTTCTTCCACATGTCCGCATTTATTGATTCCTCAAAGCCGTATCTATAATCTGATTTTCAAAGAGAGATATCTTCTATCGAGAAAACAATCGGTGGAAGCTACAAAGGTGTAAAGCGAAAACAAAAATGTGACAAAATAAATTGCAAACATCCTTGTAGTTCCTTTCCAGTGTTTGTTTTGTGTATGGACAAGAAATGTGTACTCCTAAAATAGAACCGTACAGTTAGCAGCGCCACTGCAATTTATCTGTATTCTGTATGTTTCTTTGAAATAAGGTTTAGTATTGCTGCATTTGCTCGGAGGAGGGTACAAGAAACGAAGGGTGGCTTGATTGCGCTGAGGCTTCTTTCACCTTATGCTATCCTTGAGCCTTTGATTAGCTACCTCCGTTTTCGTTAAAAAAAAGGAAAGGATTTTATTAGGTTACTCGGGTTTGCTTTAAAGTCGATATTTTGGTGTAAATTTTGTGAGGAAAGCTTTTGAAGCTTTTCTTTTGAGCAAGAAAATAAAATGATAAGTTGTAAATAAAAGTAAATGCTGCTTTTTCAGTATCACCTAGATATTTTATTTTAACGTGACATCGTGGGGCTCAAGCATGCATGTCTAGGTAGTATTTCAAAAGGTTCCTACTACAGTTAAATTATCACCATGTTTGTCTACGTCTATTAGTTTAGGTTCTATAATTCGTTTGACACTATCGCGGTGAATCCACAACAACAAACAGTTTTTGCCATTACTATTGAGTAATATACGAAAGGTTCAATATATTGCATACCCCTGTTTTACTTGTGTCACTAAATCTTGACCCAAGTTTACTGTTTTTGTAACGACCCCATGTTTTTCTACCCGCGGGCATTGTTTTTGTACAACGCCATCTCTATTCAGGATTCGTAATTACATTCGATTTAACAGGGTCCTTATTTGCTGAAATACCATTGTTGTTTTTTGAACAAACAAATCAGAATCTTTTTAGTCGTGCTGTTTCTGCCTATCGACTGGATTCCAAGTTTTGATTATAGATTCAAAGATCTTCATACCTATGGGTTTTCATGTAAGCTGACAAAAGGAACTTTACCCATAAGCCTCATTATAAAAGACTGCAATGTGCTTTACATAAAACTATGTGCCGTAATCAACATGGTGTCTAAGCATTTACGCTTCAAATATAAAAGAGTTGATCCTCCCACCTCTCAAGAGGAACAATTAAAAACGAGTTGAGAAAAACGGGGGTTGGATGGAGGGTTCTGAAACTACTCAGTGGAAGCGATGACGGCTTCTCTTCCGGGAGCTTGTTACACAACAGAAAAATACATACTTGGGAAAATTATGGCTCGTCACGTTCGTAGTAGTATCCTCTTTTAGTGCTGTGAATTTTATATATTCGCAATAAATATTCCAGTATAAAAAAAACATTGTTTTGTCTTTGGAAAGGCATCGATGATTTTAGTCAGATTAAGTATTATGAAACCCTTGTATTTATTATTGCATAGAGTTCAAAAATAATTAAAAAGACATTAGAAAAAGTTATTGCGTTAAGGATCATTTAGAAAAGTCTAAAAGGAAAATTTTGGACTGGGCCCTATAGAGTCATCCAAATTTAGATGGTTCTTATTTTTGTTCCATCCTTTATGATATTCAACGTGATGCCACGCGAACTAAACGTCCATAGCACAGGGGCGCATTTAGTCTATTTCTGTCTTCATGACGTCACGCTCCCGTTTCTATTTAGCTCCAAGCCAGACGGCCACCAACAAAAGTTTATCGCATATACTCGACGCTACTAAAACAATGAATCTGATGTACTCGTATGTAAAGTAAAAGGGGTGTCGCCGCCACAGTAGTTCTCATGACAGCCCACCGATGCGGAAGGAAGCCGTGCTCGAGTACTTTTTTTCAAAATGGCGGCGGCTTGTCAGACGTTTTCCTGACGTGCAAAATAAGAAAAAAAGATGGCCGCATTGAAAGGGTTAGGTTGGGTGGTAAACAGATAAAATTAAGTTTTTTTTTTGGCCAAACTTCCTGTAAAGTGAAACATTTGAACGACATTAAGTAAAAAATAAAACAAAAGTTTGTTCGAAGAACAAACAGGAATCAACGATAAAAATGTACCTACCTAATCTAAAAATGCCGGTCAAAAGTTACGAAGTTAGTTTAATACTTATTTATTACGTTTTTAATCTAAGAAACCAATTTAATTTATTCATGAAACTTGATCGCTCATCAAGATAAGTAAATCTCCGTTTTTGATTTTTCGTTTAATTTTGCTGCGGCCTTCGCTGTTTACTTATCCAAAAAGCTGGAGAGTTTTAATACATTTAAAAAAAACATATTTAATTAGGTACTCCCTTAAGAGCTTGACAACTGACCTTGAATCTTTTCTACCCAAAATTGATCCAAAGGTCGAGAAAGCGAACGCCCTCACATTTTTAATTTCACGGCATCCGGCATTCTGGGAACTTTTCATGAGGGCTTCCTGTAAAGCGTCCAAACGGCCTTTTCTCTTAAATCAAAGTGAAGCAGCACTCGGGCAGCGGGCATGGCAATATGAAACAGGTCGAGCCTAGTGATCCGCACTCCAAAGGGCCCGGCGTCTCAGATGTCACTCCAAGAGCCCATTCGCGGGCCCCGGCCACACCCTCCACTCGACAGCACATAAGCCCACGAACGACCCGCTTTATTTATTATGTACAGCCATTAACGCCACTGCCATAATGGCGGCGAGTTTTTCAATTTTTAATTTCCCTCTTAACGCGGCGGTGACACTCAAAACGTTCCCTGGATTGACACTTAAGGCTGTAACTCATCGTGCCGGAGAGAGCCTACAGCACTAATGAGTTTCTGTTGCATCACGAGCTTCTTATTACCCTCGTCAAATTGTAGAAAGGATATTATATTTATCATCTCGCGAAGGTCTAGCCTTTATAAACATCTATTCAATCATAACACTCCAAACCCTTATTCAAAGTGGAGTTTCGTTTGAGAGCAACATCACGTTCTACGTTTATTTTTTCGTAGTTTTTTTACAACCATAATCCATTTAACAATTTCACGAAACCTTGGCATGGTATTAATTAATTCCCTATACCCAAGCCTATCGGGTATTTGTCGCGGGCATTTGGTAGGGCTTCGTTCCAGCTACCCCTAAACAAGCACCCAAATTTTTATATGGCTTCCCAAACTATAACCGTCTAAAATGGCGTCAGTTTTATTTACCTACCAAAACAAGACTGCTGCCGTGATATAAAAAAAACTTGAAAAACCAACCTTAACCATGTCTCACTTCTTGGGCAAAGACCTCTCCAGCTCCCTACAAAAAAACTTGATCCGATCCGGAGTTACGGATTTCTTGTAGTTATTTTGCTTTTGGCCTAGTCATTTTGAGTCTTCAAGAAGTTAAATAAATCGTTTAAGACGTTCCACGCCATTAGAAGTAACCTCGTCTCGTCACCCTTGATGAGGACCGATGTCAACAACCTTAATCCCCAGGGCTATTAGAGCAGTAAGATAGCCCGCAGGCACCCACAACTATCCCAATGTCCATCCCACGACTCCAAGACGTAACTTTCTATGCTGATTCCCCGAATTTATTTCATTAAATTTAAGTCTAAACTCAAGGGCCGACTGGGAATTCGGTCGGAGGCGAAACTGTTAAAGTTCCCAAAGTACCTAAAATTAATCTTTAGAGAGTTTGGCCCTATCCGACTCTGAGGACTTGAGTGTGCCAAGTGCCAAGTGCCGTCGAATGTTATACGTAGGTAAGTAATGTAATACATTCGGAGATAATTTACCGATTACAACACTAATCCGGGAAAAAAAATATAGCACTGAAATAGCACCGAACTTAATGGTACTTTTTATCTAAAACAGACTAATAGACCTTTGTTATCATTGCATGGTTGTTAGTAGGCATACTTTCATTTTGACTTTGACCAATGTGCCCCCCTGAAATCCAAGATTGGTCTGCATTTATTAACCAATAAATACCGCAGTAATTTGGTCTGCAGCTAACTCAACCGTTTGTGTATTTTGTACATTTTGGAAATATTTGTTTAATTGTAAGTTTCTTTGTGTAAATAGTTGTATAATTACTAGATAATATCTATAGAGCTTCTATTTTCTATTTTTAATATCTATAGAGCTTCGTAGGTATATTATTTTCATACTCATTAAATGTGAATAATCTAGTAATAATAATCTAGACGTGAAAAATTGAATTTCATGCTACTCATTCTGCAAGAAAATTATCACCAGAGAATGGTTGCCGAAATTGAAACAGCTTCATAGCAACTTTCGGTGATAGCTACCAATATTTTTAGATGTCAGTAGATAAAACTGAGATTGTGAAATTTTGGTCAATCATTAGTTAGAAACTAACTACTTTTGTAGCAATTTTGCGAAGGTATGCTTCAATTCCAACTTTACGCGACGAAAACTCAATTTAATAATTTAAATGTGCTCAATATAACTTTGCTATTTTTTAAGAAGTCCCTTTATTTAATATAAACCAATTTAAATGATGACAGGCCTGTCATTTTAAGCTGTTCATTATAAAAATGTATACCTACCGATTAATCCTATTATAATATTAAATTTGTTGTTTCTAATTATAGCTTCGTTTGAAGTTAATTATGTTGTAACAGTTTATATAAGCCAAATAATTTGTTATAACGCTAATAACATATTTTTATTTCATTACAGGTAAGTCACGATGATTATTAGCTCCGAAGTCGAAGGTAACATTAACGCATAGTAGTAATAGAGCTCTTTGTGAAGGGCTCGTCCGGGTAAGTACTACAATCATGCCTATTTCTACCGTAAAGCAGCATTGCTGTGTTTCGGTTTGAAGGGTGTGGGAGCTGGTGAAATTACTAGCACGTGAGGCTGAACATCTGCATGCCTCAAGTTGCTGGACCCAGGGCAGTGCATCGTAGGGCACGTTCTTGCTTTGTTAAGGGCGATGGTTACCACTTAGCATCAGATGGCCCATACGTATGCTTGTTCCATCAACTATATCTATACTAATATTATAAAGAGGAAAGATTTGTACCTATTTTTGTATGTTTGTAATGAAAATAGGCTCAAAAAGTACTGGGCTGATTTAAAAAAATCTTTCACCAGAAGAATGCTACATTTTTCCAATTTGACATAAATTTGAACAATGTAACCGAAGGTGTAGAAAAATGAGTCTTAAAATGTCTTTCGTCGAATGCGCTGCCGAAACTATTAGCGATAGAACAAAATAATGTACAACAATATTGTCTACCCCGTGCGAAGCCGGGACGGGCTGCTAGTAATATACAGGGTTATTCATAATTAGCTGCAAATACTCAGGAATTAGGTTCAACAAATAAAATAAAAAATATTTATGAAATGATTTTTTTTAAGTTTTGTTATGAAAATCCCGAGAAAATCGACAAAGAATATCCTTTGGAATCATTGGCGCCTGACCTATTTTGACCTTTGATCCGCGCCCGCGCGCCGTGAGCGACACTCTGAGTTCAGTCACCACCTGGGTGGGTCATCGTCCTGTTCTCCATGGCAATCATTATGCAATAGCCGTAAAAAAATTAATAAAAATAAAATTTTGATACAAAAACTTAAATCAAAAGTTATAAAAAATCATTTCATAAATATTTTTTATTTTGTTTGTTGAACCTAATTCCTGAGTATTTGCAGCTAATTATGAATAACCCTGTATAGTTGCATAAAAAAACTGTTCTAAAGGCTTAAAACGAAAGGTTTGCTCGGAACCGAGCTTGATAAATCTTTATTATAATAAGCCTTAATGAAATTGTGTAGTTTCATGGACTTATTCGTAAGTAAAATTTTGTTACTTCAGAGATACAATGTTTGAAATGTTCAGAGAATTTTCCGGCCGGCCGCACTCTGAAATCTCTGTAAACACACACTGCTTTACCGTTTCTGCCGTCTGTCGAGTTGAAACTTTATAATTAGCACAGTTAAATATCCATTAAAGTTTGTCAAAATTTAAACGTTTTGTTATGCTGAGCTAGGTACAGTTAGCAACGAAAATGGCTTAATGTTTTGATGATTTAAAATGTTGAATAACTAACCCGTGCAAGATCTCAATTTTAGCATACTTGATTTGCCATGTTTCAAAAATGGTCAAGGGACAGTTATTATTTGATCTACAAAACGCAATAATAAAATAATTATTTATGACACAAACTAAAATTTCTCATACCCATGCGTTTAAATATTGTCCATCGTATTATGACAATATTAATTAAATAAATTCAATTTTTTTTAATATGATTTAAAATTCATGATAAAATAGACAACGTGATTAATATTAATTATTGTTTATTATTTGTTAGCACAACGTCACAATTAATAAAAAGAAAAAAGATATCAAAAATCATTTTTTTGGAGTTTCTAGGACGCGATATCGCCATGTTTAATAAAATTCAATAAATATTGACCGTTTAAATTCGTTACTTACACAGCAAAAGTTTTAGCTAAATGCAAGCTCTGAAGGTACCGTTCATTCGTTTCTCCACGTCCCATGGCGACCGTATTAGCCTTCATACCGCGATATGGAATTAAATGTTGATTAATATCGCGTTTTAGGGCCGCTCTGAGAGCGAAGCTGTTGAGACCCGTTCAGGTGTTCAATTTAGAGCCACTTTGCAACTACAAACTAGTTAGCAGTTACAAGGTTTGCAGCTGTGTAACGTTAAGTACCGACAAGGTATGACAGGATTTAGATGTGTTTTTGATACTTTTTTTATTTATTTAAACACACAAACCACATAATAACCACAACGACTTTATCAGTTCATTGAAAAGGCTGGCAGTGCATCAGCACCACCTCTGGTGTTGCTGGTGTCTATAGGCGACGGTATCTACTTTCCATCAGGTGGCCCGTCTGCTCGTCGGCCAGCTATGGCATTAAAAAACAATGTTGAATAATTTTTTGATAGGTTTATTGATATATTTTTGAAGAACCATAGTTTATCTGAAATCAGCCCGTTTTTCAAGCGTGGACTTTCAGTTAATTTCAAATCAAGGTTGCTTTCGATTAGTTTTTAGAAAAACATAGTAATATTAAAGGTATAGAGCATTGGTAAGGTAGCGATTTCAGCGCTGGATTGCAGTTCAGGCTTCAGTTCAGCTCAGGCAGGTTCAGGCCCAGAACTCATAATATATAAACCGATTAGGAGAAATATTGTATGCTGTTTGCTATCAATATTCTACTTAAGACAAAAATAAGTGCATTAATATTAATGGCTATTGTACTGTGCTACAATCGGTTGCCCCATTCTATCTCCTGTCAGATTACCAAAGAGTCTTAATTCGCCATACTGCACCAATAAATAAAATGCTATTTTCTCGCTGCATGCGCCCACGCCGCAAGGGAACGGCCGAGCCCATGTTACTGCCAATTAAGTTTCAAACAAAACTCAACTCTAATATTGTGGTACAAGGTTCAGTATGGATCGAACACTACTGGCATTTCGTTGGTGCAACCTACGCCTTGGGAAACTTATTTCAACTAAAAAATATTCCCAAAAATTTGCGTGAGCGATGGTGGTCCTTTCAAGTGATGCAGGAAAAAGGTTAGTTGCCAAAGAGTTCTGTACTCTATATAGTGCTGTCAGTAATCCTGTACCCTCACTAGCGAGTAACTGTCAATCACAATGCACTTTCACAATGAAACCAATGAAATATTTACAAACCTAATACCGTGCGGCCGAATCCATTATAAATGATCTATATAAAACTCTGCCCTATCATATTACTGGGGTGAGCTTTTATTCTAGAAATAAATTGAGACGCGACTTTGTATCGGTGACTTTAAGCCGCACTTTTTTTTAATCAAATTGATGCATTTTACCCATGTTTACCGCATCTTTTCATCTTTGTGTGATGGCGATTTTGACTTGTTTTGATATTTGTTAATAATTTTTTATTAATTTTATAGTGTTTACTACACTTAAGGAAATCACAAAGATTTTTATAATGTCCAATGAGGGGAAGGTCGCGGGTTCAAATCCCGCTCGGCTCTTAACTTTTGGGACATTATAAAAATCTTTGTTAATAATGATGGCGTGGTCTGAAAGAGTCAAATTATAAATAAGTTCTGCAGTATTTGAGTGTAGTGAAAATGTCATGCGACCTTACAAAAATATCCAAAAGTCACGCCCTAAAAACAGTTCCTAGTGTAACAAGCCACTCTTTCCTGGCAACTTTTACTTATTGATGGCATGTCTAGACATACGGCTCTAGTTTTCCAGTATTTGCTGTCACGAAACCATGAATTTATAAGTAGTTACTGCAATTTAAGGTGAGCACACACGAAGGGTAAGCCCTCTAACGATCGTGATTATGGTGCCTCCAATTACCGTCTTGTTAATGTATCAGGGTAGAAAAATAGGGTCTCTTTTTTCTCCGCCAGTTGATAGGTACTCGTTTACTGGACTGTGTAACTTTTCTGAGGTCTATAGCTGTGAGTGGTTTAGTAAGGTGCTTCGTGAGTTACGAGCAGATAGTTCGCCTGGAAAATTATAAATAAATAAATAAATAAATATTGTGGACAATTCACACAACACTACCCAGCCCCAAACTAAGCAGAGCTTGTACTATGGGAACCAGATAGCTGATATAATACTTGAATACATTTTTTTTTTTTTGTAAATACATACTTGTAATACAATATAACACCCAGACAGAGAACAAACATTTATGTTCACCACACAAATATTTGTTCTCGGTGGGGATCGAACCCACGACCTACGGCGCAGAAGGCAGAGCTACTACCAACTGAGCTAGAGGCCAGTCACTACCAACAGAGCTAGAGGCCAGTCATGGCTGAACATAACTAATTTTTACCATAACACTTCTGAATTTAGAGGTATGTTGGTACAATTACAGGCATATGAGACTTAATTCATCTTCAAGTCTCAAAGTGATATACTGCAGTCCTATCGGGGGGGTTATTGTTATGGCTGTCAAATTGTGTATAGATCGGCTGACGCACTCATTCATTTCTTCTGAAGTTTGAATGTGTGGGTCAGTTTTTACAGCCATACCTATCCATAGCCATATGGGCTCCCTAACAGTTTAAACCCACAAAAATCACATCTTCTTGTCTCTATGATGAATAGTATTATTATCACCGCCTCATACAGACCTACTTTAAAGATTTATTTATGAACCCGTAAACGCTGGTTCAGTGATTTGAAGAAGTGAATGTCGAGCCCCTGCTTGATGAAGCCTATACCTACACCCACCTTCGCTCAGCTTTGATCGACGAACCATAGTCCAAAGGAATTTTATGCTTGACGAAGTGGCTTGAACTTTGAAAGTAATTTGATTACCTAAATGTATGTAAATAAAATATTTATGATTAAATTGTATGTACCAAAAGCATTTAGACTTTTTTCCAGGGTGGTAGACATTCGTTCTGATCTTTTAGTACTCAGCGTAGGCACCTAATATACTCCCACTATGCCCAGTTTCTGTTCTGTAAAATAAAAAAATAACAATTCATATGAGAATTCTATCGTAATGTAGCCTTTTTCGGTAAATGCTGTCAGTGGTTTCGATGCGAATTTCCTGAAACAATATTATTTGAATAAAAGTGTGAAAAAACTAATTAAAGTATCATAAAACTCAGCATAAAAACTGGGCCAAACTTTTCTCATTTCAAGTACTTTTATCAAGATGTCATTCAGGTTGTTATCACCAGGTGACACAGTGATAAACTTTCCTCTTTATAAGGTCGCACCAGGTGAAAAAATTACTGGCTTGATTGTTTTACCCCTGCCAACCTAATTTAAATAAAACCTTCATAGTTTAGCGAGATTTCAGCAGAGGGTTGATACTAATTTTAAGCATTTTACAACCTCTTTTAAAATCTCAAATGAAAACAAAATGTGCAAAAAATATACAATAATGGCCTTGCAAGCCTTATTTAGGAGACGGAAATTGCTTAAAGTTAGCCCTGTCTCTGTTTGTCATTACCTAGAAGTATGAGATGGCAGTAGCTTATACACTAATTATCTTTTAAGAAACCCTTGTAAGTAAGAGGGATAGTGCGCAAGAAAACGATATTATTTAAAAAAAATATAAGTTACATAGCCATCTGTTTCCCATAGTACAAGCTCTGATTAGTTTGGGGCTGGATAGTGTTGTGTGGATTGTCTTTAATATCAAATTATTTAATGATTTTATTGCGATTAAATTAAATGTTTAATCGCGCAGTAATAATTGACTTCGCACCAGGGGCCCTCTTCCGCAAAAAGATTGAAAAAGCCTGGTCACCTATAAAGACTTTCCCTTCAATTTACTGGAAAATAAATCTAGCGCGCAATCTGATGTAATTACACTCCATTCAGACATTATCAGGCGCAAATCTCGCTGTATAAACACGGGGGAGGAAGACGTACTCGAAAGGGCTATTTTCAATTTTCTTTTAAGCTCGCTAAGCCCGTACCCCATCTTGAGAGCAAATGTCGCGCTATCAGCACTCGTCAGAGTAAATAACGAGTTGAAAAATGACAGTAATAACTATCGGGCTTAATGAATGGGGTGGAAATGCCCCGAGGAATACAAGGTCTGTGCACACCAAATGTTGCACCGAACAGTGAACCGGCAGGCCACGGATGACGGCCGCAAGGTACACAAACCACTGCCGGATGTTTTTTACTTCGTTGTTTCAATGAAAAATATACGTGCTTCTGATATTTTTAGCTAAAGTTTTCATACTGAATTGTGGCGTCTGTGAAGCGCTGGGAGAGTCACTGATGGAAACTTGAGTACCTAAAAAATATTTTATTATGTCATAACCATTTTAATGTAAATCTTGCATTCCAAGTTTTTTGCATAAGTCAAAAATAAAACATACTTTCATGATCATAAATATAAATGAACAAATAAAAATAAATGTTAAAGAAAACGTCATAGAACCGGTGAAAATTCCCACAAAGCATCCTTATCAGAACAGCTCATTTCCACCCAATCCTGTTTCACGTGCCGTCATATCATACACGACACTCGCAAGCCACTTTTTAAAGGAGGGGAAGAAAAAGCGCATATTTCAAAACTCCCGTGTTCTTTCCATTAGCAGCATCTCAGATTGTCAGTTGTTAGATGGTTGTAAGCGTGTTGCTCGCGTAATGACGCAATATACGCGCGAGGTGTAATGACGCCTTTTGATGGCGCCTCCCGTCACCATTACAAGTCATACTGAAATAAGATATCACAACAAAGACACTTACAATTTATAAGATATCACTCGCAGCATAATATAAAAGAACCTCTGTAAAGAGATTCTTAAATATACCAGTTTATAGATGTATATCGTTTGTATTCCTCGAATATTTTGTAAAATTTTAATTTTCTCGGACAAAACAAGTTTGGACAGGCACAAAAACCCAATTAAAATTGTTTGCGAATGGCTGAGTAAATCTGAGCAAAAATGTTCCGTGCGCAAATAAGGACTAGGTAAGCTTCTCAATTTAGGTTCATAATAAGATATTCATAAAGATGTTCCGGCGACACGACAAAAGATGGTGAGGAGACGGCTCGCTTTCCGAGTAAAATGTTAAATTACAAGAAGCCGAGAGACTTATCCTTAACGGGGACAATGAAACCCACGGTGATGCAACCGCCTTATGAATATCTTATTAGCTATCATAATAAAAAGGAAGTCTTACGAGTGATTACTTTGAAATACTTCGAAAGGAATTTCAACATTGTACTTGCTTGTAAAATGTAAATTTTGTCTTAGAGTTACAAAAACCAAATACTAGGTTTGCTATTGTGGTAATTATTTTAATGCTAAAAGGTTGGTATCGTTTATTTTTTATTTTAGTATAGTTAATATTTTTTTAATAAAATATTTGCGTGGACTGCTCAAACTTAATAGTGTCGGCGTTGTCCTAGTGATCGTCGCCGCATGTTACCTGTCAGGAATGCGTAATATTATAACTGAGTTTTTTTCTTAATATTGAAGATTATTCACACAACACTATCTAGCCCCAAATTAAGCCGAGCTTGTGCTTTGGGAACCAGATAGTTTATTAATACTGAAATTATTATATTTTACTGGCTTTTAAAGGGTGGGTTTTACCATCGCAGACCAACACTAAACAAATTTTGAAGAATTTTGAGAGGTAGGTTCCACGCTAAAACCGAGCATCCATAAAATAGGAGGTACATCTAGAACTGTTTCAAACAAAAGGCACATCAATCTGCAATTAATACTCTGCAATATAATACCGAAGACGTTTAATAGCCCGACCTTTAGCCATGAAAATCTTATCATTTGTCAGTTCCCCCATTGGTTGTCAGATGAACATATCAAATATCATTGGAAATTAATCAAGGGAAGTCTCAGAATAGCTACGGGGCGTCTGGGAAACTTTCCTTTGTGAATCTTTGTAATGACAATTGCATTTGTACGTAAACAGAGAAGACTATTTATTTTATTTTATCTTCTTGTCTGCTTTGATCTTTTTCTGTTATTAAAGTTTTGAAGAGATAAAGTTGCTCTAGGGTTGTCCATACTACATTATTATACTTTCTGTATATTACTTTATGATACAGATTTAAAAACACTGTTTGTGCAAATTAAACACAACGCCCGCAAAAATTTAAGATGCTTGGCTTTCAATTAACGAAAAACATAATTTATGTCTAATACTATATTGGTAATACTCCATTCTCATAGGTGAACTGAAAACTGAATTTTCATTTTTATCCCTGTCCGAGCATCCCCAAGGGTTGGCTTCAAATTACGGGACAAGTATACCACCTTTGGCTCACCACTTAGACGGCTTACTGAGTCTACCCGGATCATTTCATCCCCCCTCGTATAAATATAATCGCGGGGAAGCTTTATTTTATACCACTCCTCCCTTTAAAGACAAAAGATGTATAACAGTCATAAGTCAGACGAATTAATCCATACCACTTGACAATAAAACGAAAGTAACATCTCGAGAAGTTAATAGAAATTTATTACGCTGTCAAGGGAGAACTTTCCTATTAATATTCAGGTTGCGTATATTTTTGAGAGCGACACACTCAGGAGTTATAACGAATATTTTTGTTTTAGCGTCCTGTTCTACAAACGAGATATTTTTAATGTTATTTGCATTAAATGAGCAAGCGACATCGTGAAGTGGAAATAAATACTGGGTTATGAAACTGGGTAGTACAATTTACGACTATTCATGATAGAACCAACAAACATATCCCGTGTAGGTAGAGATAGGTTAGTTTGAATTTGAATGTAAATAAATAAATTGGCGGTTTGCTACCGTTTCAAGGCAAAAAATGCGAGTTCCGAGGCAATGAACTCCTACAATTCAATCGTTTTGTGTAGAATATTTCAGTTCACTAACTTTTTGATTACTTTTAAATACCTAAATAGCTTGGAACTAAAACGAGCTACATTTTAATTTACAACATTTTAGGCCGGCGTCACGGTTCAGTGGGTAGTAACCTCTTCTGCGCCGTAGGCCGTGAGTTCGATCCTCACCGAGAACAAATATTTGTGAAGTGAACGCAAATGTTTGTTCTCTGCCTGGGTGTTAAATTGTATTCTAAATACAAGCAATGTATGCACAAGAAAAATGTATTTGAGTATTGTATCAGCTATCGGTTTCCCATCGTACAAGCTCTGCTTTGTTTGGGTCTAGATATAGTGTTGTGTGAGTTGTTCACAATATTTGTTTAATTAATTTTAAATTCAGCTGCAAATTTCCTAATTCTCCAAATTGAATGCAGTACATTCACAGTGTACCAAAAATTGTGTCATGACCGAAACAAACTACATTAAAAACCACCACTACTACTTACTTACTAATATTTTAAATTACTGGCACGTGAGGCTGAACATCTGTATGCCTCAAGTTGACGGACGCAGGGCAGGGCATGTTCCTGTCGTGCGCAACCTACGATGCAATGCTTTGTATAGGTGATGGCTACCACTTTACATCAGGTGTGCCATATGAGTGTTTCATCAGCTAGTTGTATAAAAAAAATTGTGATCAGCTGTGTGCTTAGTACTAATCAAAATAATTATTAATAAGAATAGTTCCAACGAATTAAAAACAGGTTGCAAGTATGCACCTGTAAGAAAAATAAGTAACCTATTAACTTCTAAGCCGAATAATTTTCAGCTTACAACTCACTTGAGACGCATTCTGTCTTCACGTAGGACATTTCTACAATCTGAGGGGAAGAAAATAGGAAAATACATCACCTTAAGCGAGTAGGGAAGATTCATATCACACAGGAAATTCGACTCGCTTCTTCGTAAAGTACATTTTTGAAAGAACCCACCTTCTTTCGCTTCCACATATGGACTCCTGATTCATGAGTTTTATCTACCATGAAATGTGCGCCTAAGAATTGAATATTACCGGCATGTCTACGCACCAAAACGAATGGTAACGAATATCGATTTCCCTCTTTGAAAATTATGCTTTTTTCCTTTTGAATGATTCTCCTATATGGTGTGGTTTATCCCGTCCAAGGAAATGCGGGGTTAAAAATGGTTTCCGCATTTCGATACAGTTTGCTCGAGTTTTAAATAAGTACGTTTTGTAAAATATAAATATGGTTATTGCTGTTTGATTACCTATGTTATGTTTCGTAGTTATGAAGAGTTAAGATTTGCAGACAGAATCTAACATCTCAAACTGAATTATATTAGGTTTCATCATCATCCCTATCTTTTATATTGATAGTCAAAAAAAGTTTAAAAACACGAGCAAAATGAATAACGCATGGCATATACAACCGAGGCAATTTACTAAAAAAAACAAGAAAACTCCCTGCTATAATAAAGCAGAAACAATTTACAAAACACAATCACTTTTCCGCTTCCATAATTTTCGCAATGAAATCCGTGTCAATAAAAAATGCATCAAAGTTAGGGACAAGGTGAATAATACTCCCAAATGTAACTCAATTTTCCGTATGAAAATTGGCATTATTTTGTACTCCAATCGTTGATTCTCCCCATCACTACGATATAGCGATTATTATTACGTTCGAAAACCCATCAAAAGTTACAATTGAAAAGTTAAAGTATTCCGGGCGGGACGCTAAGCCTCCCCCCGTCTATCTACAAATGAGTTTGAAGTAAGAATATTCTTTTGTACACACCCATGTCATGAACTTGCCGTAGACTTAATTATGTTCAAGATATTTTTAGTCTTTCGTTCATTTTGAATACAATTTCAAGTTAATATTCTTTTAACATGACACAAAGGGAACACTCGCTGTGTCTAATAATAGCTTTTAGGGTAAACGGTTTGATCAGACTCGAGTTTTTTTCTTCTTTAAAGTTTAAATCCTTTTATACCCCATGGAATAAAACTTTTAAATCATGAGGCAATCGAATGTTTGTTCTTATTGTAAGACTACTATCGATGGTAGGTACACTCTCGAACAGGCGGAACTTATCTCGTTCCGTGCTGCATTCCAAAACAATTTTATTAAACTTTCCTCGCACCCTGCTATTGTGAACCGAAGACTTGCAGCAACTTCCCTAAATTCTTTTTCTCCCGAAGTTTTTTTACCAAAACAAATTACCTTGCTCCCCTGCAAAGCGCACCTTGAAACCCGAAAGCACCACCCTGAATAATTAATACAATGGTAGGTTAAATTCATCCAAGTGTCAACTCTCCCCCAACTTTTTAAAATACGACACCATCAAAAGTGTGGTCTTAGTCGACGTCTAGACCTTTTATCTCTCCGAGGGTTGCTTATTTAATTTTGCTTATTTTATTTGAATTGACATTGATTTAGGAAAAGTTCTTCGATGTAGTCTCGAGCCGTCTTTGTATTTTGGAAGTTCGAAAGTGTGTATGGGGTCCTTTGATCCTGATTGGAGAATTTATCCCGTCCAAGTAAATCAAACATCCGAAAAGTTTTCGCTAGCGCCCTAAGCTGCCAAAACAAATTCTTACTACGCACAGGGTGAGTCGAATTCTAATTGAATTACAGATTTTCAGTGAACTGAGTGTTTGCTTTGAGTTGTAAAATCCACACATCAATTCAGTAGCACTTTGCTCAACATGATAAAACAGTTTTTTATAAAAGTCAGGATTTAACTGGAAATGACTTTGGTGAGTAAATGTAGGTTAATTGATTTCCAATACAGACTTTTTATTATACGCGGTGAATAAATCAACAATTCGTATCCATCACTATCCATCAATTAAACTTTGCCTTCTCCGCTTTCAATAGCAGAAAAGGACCAACTTTGATGCTTCAATTATTATTTTTATGGATTGATTGAAACAGTCACGTGATCTGATGCAGATGAAGTTTACCAATGCTAGTACTATGCCAATACAAAGCTCTATTAAAGTATGCCGTTTTTGTACTTCAATGTAAGCAATGCCCTTTAAATCCCGACAATAATTTCCCTTGGGACTGCAACCTGGCCTTTGACTGGGGTGGTCGTGGACAGCGAGTGACCCCGGTAAGAACTTATTGAGGGGTACTGCAAGGGTCACTACTGTGTCGTTTATTGTTCCTTGACGTTTATGGTCACCGAAAGGGCACAGCAAAGGTCAGGACGCCCCAATCCTCAGGTAACTTCTCAACAATTAATATTGAAAAGCTTTCCAAACTCGCCAAATTCAGCGCTTATTCAAATACCAGGAAATTGAACGGCAAAGATTTATTTGCATATTTTGTGGCGTTTATAGTTTAACATTGGCTATTCATTCGTCGGGATTTATAGATTAAATTTTGAACACAATAGTGTAATGGATTAGGGACCATGGTTGAAAGGCAGTAAATGATACAAAGTTTTGCTTTGATCGTTGTTTTTGGTTAATGGATGAAACCTGTTAGTAGAACTTTGGAATTTAGTGGCACTTTCGATCCTTAACTTCCAAATGACACAACAAATTCGGAACTTTTTATTTTCCTACAATCCACATAAACCGTCCACTTTGCTTAGCTAATGATGCTGTGTTTAATATTCTCCAATGTTTATGTATTTGAATACGCTAGTCATTCTTATCGGTTATTACCTAGATATTATTCCTTATAAATCTAGAGCCTGAAAAAATATGAAGATTCTTTAGATTGTAAATAGGTTGGCTAAGCCTCAGTTATCCCGGCTGCATGCAACCCTATCACGTACATCCCCACGGATCCAACATGAGACTTTGCGGTGTCTGACAAGCACGGAGCCAATATTTCCTGTCTTGTATGAAACGCAAATACAATTTAAAAAGTTTACATATTTTGTCTGTGAAACTATGAAGTCGCGCCTACGGGCTTGCTTTATGTTAAATGTGGGGAGGTAATCCCCTTTTGAAGGAATATTTGAGTCACGTTTTAGAAATTCTGTTTGTGAAGTTTTTGCTGTATTTGAGATATAAATTTCGCTCGCTCATAGTTATAACAATTTTATTAGAATGGGTAAATAAAATGTCTACCTTGTAAAATGTTAGAGTTCATAATTGTTCAATGTTTTTCATTTGAAACGAAGCGTGTTACAATCATTTATTATTCAGTTATTACGAGAAATTCATCTTCAATAAATATTTTACTTTTGCAGTGTCTCTTTGCCGAGTCACAAATTATATTACGGAGGCTAATACAGAAAAGTTATTCAACAAACTCTTTAGAAAGTTGAAAGTCAAAGCCTCTCGCAAAGTAATAATCCCTTGGCGTCGCTCTGTGCTAAGTTTAATTCTAATAAAATAACCTTTGGAATATCGTCGAATTCTTTTTAAATACTGGCGTTAAATGTTTATTTTGTTTGAAATGAGAAATAAGAAGAAACTTATTTGCAGTGATATCTTTTATTATAGAAGGGCTTAATAGTTACAATGCATACAACGTAAAATAAAAGAACGTGCCCTTGATTTTCTTTTTACTACCCCTGAACCAAACTTAAGTCTTTTGGTCGTTTGTCAATGTGAAATATTCATTTACAACAAAGAATATGCTCCGGTCAGTGTAAACCAAACTTCCTAAGAACGGAGCATGAAATAAGGAATCATAATTCAAATCGAAAAAAGTTTCCCGGCTCTGGGTAATTTTTCCCATCTTACAGCAACTTTCGCTTCAGGGGTCGGGGTCCCGACTCAAGGAAATCTAAGAGAGGGTTTACATTTTTAGCCTTTCGGCGTGTCTTCCTCCACAGTTTTATATCGCCTTTTGATTACTCTCTCAACAAGTTATGCATATTGTAAAAGTCTTCGGTGTTGCGGTTACAGGAATTTTTGGCGTCTCTTTTATGTCCTCCTTCGCCGTTGATGTCTTATTTGGTGTATATTTTCTTTCATCTTTTTCGCTTAACCATGAATGAATTCTTTTTTATGGTGATTATAATATTATTTCTCACCTGAAACATAGAATCCATTATAATGGAAGTATTTGAGTCAACGTAAAATTATCATAAAAAGGAGTAAAACATTTTGCAACAGATGGCGGCTTGGTGCTTCTAATGAATGCGAGGAAAAACTCTAAAGTGCTGCGACAAAATTGCCTTTAAAGCAGTGCTAATTCTCTATGCGCTGTTAATTCCCCTTAAGATTCCAGATCCACCCTAATTGTTATCGGCGGTCCGACCCTTAATGGTGTTTCTAATGCGTCTAATGTATTTTCGGGACATTTCGCAGCTTGCCTTGGGGTCATTTTTCTGTTGTATGAGCGCAATGTCCCCTGTCCCTAGTCATGGTAACTACATTATCTGCAAATATGGTCCCAATTTCTATTGTCCATCTGAGTGGTGGCAGTGCGAGCGAATGCAATGAACATAAATAAGATAATATATAAGTTTGAGAGTGTCTTGGATGCATTTAGCTCGTCGTGTTCTTACTTGTCTTCAGAGAGAGATAATATATCGACTATTCATTGCATAACTTTTACATTATCTTGTTTCGTCATCAATGTCTTGATAATATCTTAAGAAAAAGTCCCGAAAGGAGAGAAAGAAAAGAGAGTCATTGGTGTAGAAATAAATCAATAAAAGTGTCAAATCAATAAAACTCATTTGAATCACGTCACCATTAGGATTTCTTGTATAGCTCTAATCGTGTTAGAGAAAACAAATAAAAAAGTAAAGAAGGTATTGAGAGTAAACCTTACACTCAAGTCAGCGGCACTCGTAAACCAATTCCTATAAACGTAGCAAGCCGGTAAATTAGATTTTATTTTATTTCTTCAACAATTTGCGGCCGGACACAGACAAAGGGCACAGGTTCGATGCCGTGGTCAGCAATTCAAAGGTTTATGCGGGTACTTTTATTACTTACCTACTCCGTTAGGGACGTGCGGTGGTCGACGATGACTCTCCTAACCTATATCGATATAACTGTCATTAACTCAACACAGTGCTCTGGGTTTAAATCAAGTAAAATTGAAATTTATTTGTTTTTTCAAATAATCTACTCATATTATTAAGAAGTATAATGGTAAGATACGAGTTACCTGAATGAATCATATCCGTATCACATTTATTTGCATGATAAATCTTACCGCATGATCAGTCATCATGGTCATCATCTTTTTAGTCTAGTCACGTTTCACTATCATCGATATCGATACTTTATTGCACGTGACTACCAGACAGTTGAGCACTGCACATGATAAGTTCACTTTGACTGCCTTCTAGCGTGCTTCAGCTGGCTTACTGTAAATACTTCCGCTACGATAAAAGATAATTGTATTGAATAACTTTTTATAAAATAGGACTCTTACAACTTTTGCTGTTTTAGTATTAAATTAGTGGGAGAGCGCTGGTGACCTAGACCTAGACTATGCCAGTGCTCTCAAACGGTGAAGAAAAACATCGTGAGAAAACCGGCATATCGTAGAACCTGAAAAGTTCGAAAATATGTGCCAAGTACACGAAAGAAGCCTCTTTGAGGCGCACTTATAATCCTTTCACCAAACTTCGTTCGAAAGAATCAGTGACACGATAAGAAGAAAAAGTAAAAAATTGAAAGTAATAATTATAAGTAATCATAAGTCAATAATTATGTGCGTTAATATCGATGAAGCATGGTTGAGTAATCAGAGTATAACGTCACTAGTGAGTGAACAGTCGAGCACCGCGTGGTAAGTTCAACTGACCACTGTCCAGCGAACCCCAATCGCGAGCCATTGTCCGGCCATGTTCTTGTTCACATTAAAACGCCGTTAACCATTCTTTATTGTTTTATCCGCCGTTCCACGCCAATAAATGTCGACGGCTCCTGGGAAATGTACCGCGATGCCATACCGCGATTTCGGTTCCGCCGATATAATTAAACTTGGCCCTTTATTACAAAATTTGTAGTACTTAAATCATTTTAATACGATCATGAGACCGTTCTAATTGTGCACTTAAAATTAAAATGGAACCTTACATTTTAGGTTCCTTTGAATTATTGTTTTGGGGTCTTATTGCAGAATTATTTCAGTTTTATGGTTATCCTTCTAAAAGATGTTACCCAAACTGTATGCGAGTGGGAAAGAAGATTTAAAAGTCTACAAACATGGTTTCACCCAAATTAATAGGTCCAACTAATTCAAAAAAGTGTATTTATTCAGTAGGATCGCAAGGATCACTTTTAGACTTCTTAAACCTGGCTAGGTTACGTCAGTCTAATTTCATTTATATTCCCCAATGTTAGCTTATTACCAAAAGCAAATTAATATTCTACGACATTCAAAACGCAATCAGCCATGGATCAAAGGAATACGGCCTTAGCCGTCCAAGTTTCTATGATATTCATACAAACCTAACGAGTAAACAAATATAAGATAATACGTCGACCGCACGGCTATTAGAAGTGAGCGAAACGTGGATCCACAGGAACAATCTAATAAAACATTCAGAGACCAAAGCGGGGGAACACCAAATCAGATTGTCTCAAAATCACACGACTGACAGCGCGGCGCGGCTTCTCTCGCATTTATAATTCAGCGAGTGTCCGCTATACTTTTGCCTGCTCGCTAACTTATGGTAGGCTATTTTGACTGCGGCTGTTTTATAATGCATTTTAGTTTTGCATGAACTGTCCATTTTCAATAAAGGATAAACAAAAGTGATGTTCGTTTGTTTAAAAATGGAATATCGACTGTTGAACGGCGATGTTTTTAACTATTATCGATCTACTATATTTTAATCGAACAATGTAGAGCACTAGTCTTCCGTGACATCACACTCCGTCGTTACAGATGTTTATTTACATAAAATAACAAAAATATATACACACATTTCAAAATATAAGACACCACGTAGATATCGATAACTTATAGAGATTCATTAGTCAATTATCAAAAAAACTAGTGAAACGAAGTTAAAAAGCTGGTCTGCATCCATATTTGAATCGAATACAAGGTTCAATATATTATTATTCATTCTTTTAAATAGCACTGCGGACTGCAAAAGCTATGCATAAATTTTCAAAATATTTCCTTTTGAAATGGCCCTCATTTGCATAACCACGTCGTAATTCCCGCAATTACCTACAATAGAAAATTTGCAAGGTGTGAGTTCGTTAGATAATGGGTTTGAACCGAACTTCGGCATGGTATGGTGTCACCGAATCAGGAACCGTTTACGCCTCGGCAATCTAAATATATAAAACTCTTTCGTTACTGACTGACTGACTGACTGACTGACTGACTGACTGACTGACTGACTGACAATCAACGCACAGCCTAAACCGTTAGTCCTAGAAGCATGAAACTTGGAGGGTATGTTCCTCTTATAACGTAGAGGTGTACTAAGAAAGGAAATTGGGAAATTATTTCCCGAAGAGGAGAAAAAGGGGAAAAATGGTTTAAAGAAAAATCAACGCACAGCCTAAACCATTAGTCCTAGAAGCATGAAACTTGGAAGATGTGTTGCTCTTATAGAGCAAAGGTGCATTAAAAAAGAAAATTGGAAAATTATTTACCTAAAAGAAGAAAAAAAAGGAAAAAAGTTTCATAAAAAATTCACAAAAAATTGCTTTACAAAATACGCAAAAAAACAGTAAAAAAAAATCTGCTACCGCAGCATCTGTCACCAAATTTGAATACACACAAAAGTTTACATTAGCCCCACCGTAACCACTAAGACAAAATCGCGGAAAACACCTACCGTACCGAAACTGACACCGCACCGCTTCAAAAAACAGCTAAAGTACATGCTCAAAACTATGGTAATCAGCTGGTCATGTCAAATTAAAAAAATCTGATTCGATTATACACCAACACGCAGACGAAACCCTAAATTAGCCACTAATATAACATAAAATCACAAGAAATTGCTTTACAAAATACGCAAAAAAACCATTAAAAATTTTTCAGCTGCCGCAGCATCTGTCACCAGGTTTGAATACACACAAAGGTTTACAAAAAAACCGATGATAACCATCAAGACAAATCGCGGGAATCATCTATCATACTTAAACTAAACACCGCTGAAAAAAATTGGCTACAACAGCACTCGCCTTCAAATTCAAATACACTCTAAAGTACATGCTCAAAACTATGGTAACCAGCAGTTGGTCAAGTCAAATTAAAAAAAAATATTCGATTATACACCAACACGCATACGAAACCCAAAATTAGCCACTAATATAACATAAAATCACAAAAAATAGCTTTACAAAATACGCAAAAAAAAACGTTAAAAAATTTTCTGCTACCGCAGCATTTGTCACCAGGTTTTAATACACACAAATGTTTACAAAAAAACCGATGATAACCACCAAGAAAAAATTGCGGGAATCATCTATCATACTTAAACTAAACACCGCTGAAAAAAAACAGCTACAACAGAACTCGCCTTCAAATTCAAATACACTCTAAAGTACATGCTCAAAACTATGGTAACCAGCAGTTGGTCATGTCAAATTAAAAATTCAGATTCGATTATACACCAACATGCATACGAAACCCCAAATAAGCCACTAATATAACAAAAAATCACAAAAAATAGCTTTACAAAATACGCAAAAAAAAAACATTAAAAAAAATTCAGCTACCGCAGCATCTGTCACCAGGTTTGAATACACACAAAGGTTTACAATAAAACCAAAGATAACCACTTAGACAAAATTGCGGGAATTATCTATCAAACTTAAACTAAACACCTCTGAAAGAAATCGGCTACAACAGCACTCGCCTTCAAATTCAAATACACTCTAAAGTACATGCTCAAAACTATGGTAACCAGCAGTTGGTCATGTCAAATTATAAATTCAGCTTTGATTATACACCAACATGCATACGAAACCCCAAATAAGCCACTAATATAACAAAAAATCACAAAAAATAGCTTTACAAAATACGCAAAAAAAAACATTAAAAAATTTTCAGCTACCGCAGCATTTGTCACCAGGTTTTAATACACACAAATGTTTACAAAAAAACCGATGATAACCACCAAGACAAAATCGCGGGAATCATCTATCATACTTAAACTAAACACCGCTGAAAAAAAACGGCTGCAACAGCACTCACCTTCAAATTCAAATACACTCTAAAGTACAAGCTCAGAACGATGGTAACTTGCATTTGATCATATCAAACTAAAAAAACAAGATTCAATTATACACCAACGAATACAATAGCCCAAATTAGCCACTTAAACAAAATCACGAAAAAGAGCTTTACAAAATACGCAAAAAAACATTTAAAAAAATTCAGCTACCGCAGCATTTGTCACCTGGTTTTAATACACACAAATGTTTACAAAAAAACCGATGATAACCACCAAGACAAAATCGCGGGAAGCACCTATCATACCAAAACTAAACACAGCTGAAAAAAATTGGCTACAACAGCAGTTACCATCTTTCGGACACACTTTATATAGTTTTGAATGCAAACTCAAAACTAAGGTAACCAGAACTTGGTCATGTAAAACCAACGCATACATAACCCAACTTAGCCACTAAGGCAAATTCACGAAAAATAACTCTCAAAATATAAGCAAAAAACAGTGAAAACATATCAATAGTTGTCCGCTCTCCACCATAAAATAGTTTCTTTTAAACGAACTCAAACTATGACTTTATACTAACCACGCGGACGAAGTCGCGGGTGTCAGCTAGTTATAGATAAAGTTTTGCCCATCGAACTATGAAGCTTTTCAATGAATAAGACATTTGTAGATTAGGCTTTTTTAAATAATTTTTATTTACAACAGAATATACATTATTTACAAAAACTATTATTATACAACATGAAATAATTAAAAAGAAAATATAAAAATTACATTTTATAACAAACTAGAAAATTTTATAATGAACTCTGTTTTCCACCTGAAAGTATTACAGGTAGAAAACAGAGTTCAGATCACCGACCGCAGGCAAAGTGCCCAAAAGGCTGGCAACGTTACCTCTTTGAATAGCTAAGCTAATTCTTTGCCCTAGGTAAGCGCAAAATATAAAAATATATTTTGAATACGAAATATATTTTTTTAAATTACTTACCTAATGTTTGATTTTTGAATACGAAAAAAAACCGTTTTAAAAATTTTGTGGCTCTACTCAACAACATTTACTGCAGGCTATTGATTCATAATTCTTACGTCTAAACTCCATATTTTATTTCGTAGTTAGTTTTTATTTGTAATAAAAACAATAACGAAATACTAAATGTATTGATTATGCCTCAGCATAACTATTTCATGTTTTAATGACAGTATAATTAGAGCACAAACGTGCGGTGCTATTCAAGAAAGTGCATATTCTGGTCTGAGCATGGTGCGACTGTTCACACCTCAGTAATTATCGACGGCAAAGTTTTCCACCACGAATGAAGGTTCTAGCCATTAGGGGCATTCCACACTTGCTGTACCTGCGTGATTTTCCAAGTTTCGTATCTTCACTAGCCATCAAACCCAGTGTTTGAAAGATAGTACAGCCATCAAGCTGGGTAAGATTCACTTGGCTGGCAGCACGTGTGGAACCTTCAGTTACGGTGGGGTGAACCGAAAAGTCGATGCGCTCATTCTAACTTTGGGAGTTAGTGCTAAAACACCTTCAACTTTAACAGTTGCTTCACGGAATTAGAATTGCTTTGGATAGGTATATAGGTACAGACATAATGAACGAGAAGTTTTACGGCTTGCTAGTTTTAACGTTGTTTTTCTTTAGATTCGATGCCAAAGTTTCGTTAAGCTAATTTTATTAGCAAACTAGTAAAGAGCCGAGAGCAAACTCTCTGCTGAAATAAATCTGTTTTTCATCAAGTTAGCATTTTTATCGTAGTTTTGCTATTATGCGACGCCGTCTATATCTTTTAATAATCCAAAAATGTTCTATTTCTTAAACTTAGACAGATATTTCTGCCTTTTCTTTCAGTAAATGCCCTCAAAAAGGCCTCCCCTAATGCCTCACGCAGAATCAAACTTTTCCTAATTAATTGCAAGATTTTAATCATGCCACTGACGTAAGATATTATTATGGACCGTTTAATTTCCCAAGACACATTTACACAGAAAACGTGTACCGCTCGTCCACCGCCTACCTTTACAAAATATTGCGTCTTAGTCGCCATGCTCTATAGATGATAGCTTAACCATTTATTATTACTTAAAACACACAGCTTTGTTCTAATAATTTGTGGTTTAGTGTCACTTTTTTTTGGTAGGTATCGCGTAATCATTGACGTGGATTGATGTTTGCACTATGGAGTGACACTGCGGGCGATGCAAGCCGTAAAACGGCCGATGAGTCGCAAAGGGTAACACAAAACATCAATAAGAAACTTATTTTTTATAGTTTTTCATGATAAATCAGCTGGTTAGCGCCGGCTGGTAGATAAACCTGTTTCATACGTAAATATGAACCCACCCTTTAGGCATCTTACTCTTAATGCGTTATTGCAAAATTTTAATCAAGGGTGTAAGGGAATAATTAAATTATGCAGGCTGTCGCTTGCACTCCACAGTATAAATCTCGTATGTTTGTTTAGGTTACAAGTTAGCAGTTATAATTTTTGGTTTGAGCCCGAACTGCTATTAAGCACCCCAGTATAAATCAAGCAAGCAATAATGAAACTACAATATTAAATCTATATGAGCTATAGCTTTTCGCAATATGTGCGAAAGCCCATTTTTCGTTTCATAAATATTTAGACAAGTAAATTTGAAAAGGAATACACGTTTTTTATTCATCCTTTGGCAACCTTCATAGCTCAGACTTTGCGCTGGAGAGTGTGGTTTCGATCCTCACTTAGAATAAATATTTGTGTGGTGACCGTAGATGTTTATTCTCTGTCTGGGTACTATAAATAGATAGATAGATAGATAGATAGATAACACTTTATTGTACACCACAAGAATAGATTAGTTAACATAGCGAAAAACTAAAACTATAGCGAAGCACAATGGGCGGTCTTATCGCTATGAGCGATCTCTTCCAGACAACCTTTGGATGGATAGGATTTGAATAACGGGAAGGCGGTGCCATAAGGGCTATATTGTATTCTAAGCCTGTATTTACAAAAAAATATGCTTAAGTATTATATCTGCTATCTGGTTCCCATAATACAAGCTCTGCTTAATTTGGGGCTAGATATTAGTGTTGTGCAGATTGACCACAAAATTTATCCTTTAATTTATTTTGTGGGCAAGTAAAATCTGGCGTATAGTTTGATATGATCATATTATTATTATACATAATCCAAGTTTAAAATATAGAAGTTGATGTAAAATATGTGATGTGATTTTATATTGTCTGTTTTAACTCCAAAACATGAGACTGCACTTCAGTCAATTTACAGAACCATCTTTTATGTTCAAAATGAAGACAGACAGACAGCAATAAACTTGTGTTTATGTAGTTAGTTCATCGCGATATAAAGTGAACCCGAGAGTTTTGAAGTAAAATCTTCTTACAAAAAGGAAAATTAAAGTCGGTGATCTCGGTGAATGAATCGCTTCGAATCGCCTCGTGTTGGCCCAAGATCAAATAATTTTATGAAAATGAACCCCAGGCCCATTTAATTAACCCAACCTCCCCTTAAACTGTACAAGAATTCCCCGTTCGCTAAACATTAGCATTCGTCGGGAGTTTAATTCGAGAAATGAAAAATATTTATTTACACGTTTAACCATTTTAATTTTGTTCATCTCACATGAGTCTGTTAACGATAGGGAATGTTAATTAATTTTTATTGGGTTTTCTTTTCGGTAGGGAAGTTTTAATTACTGCAGAGAGGTGCGTGCCAGGTTCGTAAGCCGTGTTCGCCGCTCGCGCGCTCGGACTCAAATTGTTTGTTGCGGTCATAATATCGCTCACATTCGCTCCGCTCGTGGAAATTTGCTGATTTCGTTTACATTATTTATATACGAACGCATGTTTGCTCGTACGGTCTAATAACGCTCTGCTATTACCCGAAAGTTAGACACGAAAACTAACCTAAACTTTTTATCGGGTAAACTTAATCCATTTAGGACGGCCGACTTAACGTGATCTACGAGATATTTTAGGAACAAACGCGTAGAAATTAGGAAGGCCGAATCTGAGCTCATCAAACATTAAGCCTACCTGGGGCCCTCTAAATAAATAAGGCCGGTAAATGAAAAACATCCACGTTCTAAGTATTGAACGGAGAAAATTCGTTTGGGAGCATTAATAAATATGCATAGCGCGTCGCCTCCACAACCTCTGTGATTAGTCGTGTGGGGTTCTCCCGCCGGTGATACGGATAGGTGAGTGATAGCAAGGGTGGCACTAAGAAACCCCCTAGCTAATAATGCTTGTATCTCTCCGTTGTATCGGCGAATTTCTTGGATATTGGCAATACAGCGGCTCACGTGTGCCTTTGTTTCTATCGATGTGCGATCGTGGGAAGAATGGTGGAAAACAGTCAGGGGAATCCGTGATCACGGGCACGTGCCATTGACAGGGGCTTGTGCGCCAAAATAATGCTGTAAAATTTTATTATTCCAGTATTATTCAAAAGAAGGCTTATTGGATCGGGTTTAAATGGGTCATAACTAAAGTTTATGATATTTCTATTTAGCTGCTAATGTTAGACTTACTTGCGTAAACTTTGCACCACCTAGAATACCAAAACATATCAGAAACTTTCCAAAGAAGCTCCCGAGCAAAATTAATGCAGGACCTAAGTCTTGAAAGTTATAACCCCTAAGCAGTAGGTCATACTTCAAGCAGTAGCACGAAAACTAATGCTGTGTTATTTCGGAGGATGCTATAAATTTACAGTGTAGGCAGCGGGCATGCACTTTATTGCCACACTAGATCCTATAGTCGTCTGGTCGGGTAAAAACAGGTAACATGTCTTTCGGCGTTTACTAGTGAGAACTACTTACATTTTTTTCAATATTAATTATGTATTTCAAAAAATACTTAATGTTTAAAATAAATACTTTGACTTTGAATTTGACATGCATCATCATCAGCCTGTAGAAGCACAATGCTGGAAATATGCCTCCCGTAAACATTTTCAAGAAGAACGATTCTGAGATCTCTCCATCCACCTAATTCCCGCCTACCTTTTTCCACAGAATAGGTATAGAAATAAGTAAGTGCTCGTAAGTTATTTTAGCAATAATTTGTGAAAAATAAAAGAAGTTACGTTAGTTATGTTTTTGGTAAGTACTTAAAAAAAATGCTTTGTTATGGTGATGGTTACTACTTAACATCAGATGGGCCAGTTCTTGCAATTAAAAGCCGGTCGACAAGTTTTAGTAACCTGCTTTCTGCGAAACTGTATCCCCAGGATTCAGATGCATTATATCCCAAGTTATATGTTCCAAGGGATATGAAACACCGCAGAAGAATGGCTCCCAAGGTAAAAGGGAAACACCATACTGCTTTTACGTACCTGCGTAAGCAGTTTATGCCTATTTCAGTGCCTGTTGTATTTGTCGTAAACTTTTGCTTCATCGTAAATCGAAAACATTAGGGAATCAATTTTATCAAAAATCTTATTCAACGCCGACTGAATTACTGAATTGAAATGACTGTCTATTTTTGTCTGTCTAAGTTAATTAATTATTACAGAGTATGCTCATTAATTACTTACATAGACTAACCCTGGACGTTCTAAGAGCAAAGAAAAATGTGTTTCCTTCACTCATTACTACCGAATGCTCTTTAGTTAATTAATTCCATTTGGTGTCGTTATTGAGCGGGCTCTAGGTAGGTAGTAAACAAGGGTAACGAGTGCAGGAATAATCGTATCGTCTCACCTCAAGTGGTTGAATTTATTGTTATTGCGCTCTGATTGCGCTCATGCCGTCGCCGAAATCAAATTACAAGTCCAGCGGAGTCCTAAACAAATTTCAATTTTCAATTACGTCTGTAGGAGTGGCAGGAGCGACGGCTCCCCGGAGGGTCTGGTGACTTATTGCACTGTATCGGCCCAACTTGATTCCTCAATAATATATTCAGGATAATTTCTAAAATATGGCCGATAGTCCCTGATCAATTTGATTTATGTAATGCACGATCATAGAAGCAGACGTGAGTGTGATTTTATGAGTTGTATTAGATGAAACGGTCGTCGAAAACAGTTGCCGCGTCACGCTACTTATTGATTTCGTGGCAATAAAAGAATCGGCACCGACCTTAGCCTCCCCATATACTTTTTCCGGTTCAATGAGCATAAATTGCAATAGGATTCCTCGCGGTGGATGGTCCCGAATATTTCTCTTTGGAGTCCGCACCGTCCGCGTGGAAAAGGTGCAAAGATTTACCTTTATACCTTTGGTTACTATGCGCTATCGGTTTACATTAAAATATTTATTTTTCAATAAACCTCTTTGTGAAGACGAGGGTGCAAAGTTGTTGAGGAAACTTTGGACAGTGATTTCGTTCTCACGGTCCAACGGACATAATCTCTATAACTCAGTTTTCTTGGGGCAAATATAAGCCCGCTCCAATCAGGTACCTCGGCCCAGGTGTATATTTACTTACATTATTTTACAAAGTATATAGGTCACTAGTAAGTAGGTATCACTAGTTCTCAGATTGTCTTGATTGCTAAAGATCCTGGATTCCAAAAGGAAAGTGATAACATTACATTCTATTCCATATGCTTTGATCAAAAT
Organism: Thera britannica; assembly: GCA_939531255.2. Taxonomy (NCBI): domain Eukaryota; kingdom Metazoa; phylum Arthropoda; class Insecta; order Lepidoptera; family Geometridae; genus Thera; species Thera britannica. Next base: position 6,329,067 of record OW618050.2, on the reverse strand, counting down.
TTTACATCTTTGTACATACAGCTAGACGTATCATAGAACATTTAAGCAAATCACAAGCAAATATCTTTCAGCATTCCATTTCTTCGTTTCAAAGGATAACTTTGTTTTCCCTCTCCAGTTATGGAGGCTTATCTACCTGCCGCGGTACAAATCATCGGTGTATGAAAACAAACCAATTCGAACGAACATATTGAGAACCCCCGCTCGAATGACAATATGAAGCCAATAGTTGTATCAGAGTGTTCCGTTCCGATGAATGTTTACCGGAAGAAAAGGCAATAAGAAGGAAAAAAGTGTAGCTGGTGCTTCGATAGCCAATATAACAGGTGCAAGACAAACATGCGGCAATATTGACAAATATAGCCAATATCCATAATCGACAACAAGAGACTGTGGTTATTCAAAGAAAGCTAGTTCAGTCTGTGGGCGATAGCGTATCTTTTGCAGCAATCAAAATCTAGTTCCATCTGTCAGTTTTGACATTAGTTTGAGGTCTTCTTCTTCCTGCCCTTTTACCATCCCATGTGGGGTTTTTACCGTACATGTTCTTCTCTTCTATTCTCTTCTTTCTTATCCATGTCATCTTTCACACTTTTCATCCATTTTTTTTTGGCCTACAGATGATGTTACGAGTATCTATTATTCAATTTTATAGTCAACAAATCAACGTTTTGAGAAATATTTGATCAACTAAATGTTTGCCCGTTTTGTTTCCCTCTATCACGTATTATTCTTACTGGTTTTGTGTTTTTAGCATGTAAATACCTACTATCACCATGTTTCACAGACCCCTAAAATCTGAATTTCTTCAAGGCAACAGTGAATAGTGTCTCTAAGACCGATATGGTAAAACAAATTCTAATCACAGTAAAAAGAACTTTCATTTCATTTAGAATTTTGGACCAAATGTAAGCTCATAATAAATTATATTTTGGTCTAAATTTCTGTAGGCATATTTTACTTTTGTGTTGTAACTTAATAATAATAATAAAATAAAGTTCAGTAATACGTGCGGAATGTATAAATGTACATAACCATCCTGTTTAGATGTTCATGAAATACAATTTTATCGCTCTCATTTGCTTTTACCGTTGAGCTCTCGCGTCGAGTGCTATGAAAATAAACACCTCATTTTACTTCATAATGGAATATAACATTTCCCGTTCACCGTTCAAAGTACTGCATTATTAAAAATGGAACCAATCGAACGCTCGAACGCCCGATAATTCAATGAGCAGTTTAAATAATACTCAATAAAGCTCAGCCCCGTGTAGTGTTTCGAGTTTCCATTTGCCGAACACCGGGACCATTAGCAAATCGAAAGGAAATCTGCAATCTCCTGAGATTCAAAATCAAACAATGAAACGCGTAACATAATACCATTCGTTATTAAGACTCAAATGTGGCATTAGAGGGAAATAAGGTAAGGCGAAAGTTGCGTCCCATCTCGCTCGAGGGGGAACAGAAATGTTTATAGAGAGAACAGGGTAAGGGGGTAATGCTTGTAATAAAATTTTATACACCTTAATATTTCGGGGAACGATGAGTCGAGGCGTGTGTGAAATTATGTTCTTACGGCGTGGTGTGAATTTACCGCTCTCTCAAGTTTTTAACGTTTTTAGTATACGCATAATTTGCCTGTAGCGCATTTTTGAATATATATTAGACCACCGATTAAATTCACCCTCATTTTTCGTGTTGAAAGTTTCTTGGTTTTACTCTTGAAAGCCTCGAATAAATGAATTCCATTGGGCGATCACGACGTGTTGTGTAAACAGGGCTTCCTCCTCCCTTCAGTGCGGGTGTGCTTCATTGCTTCTCTCTGATAGACACCATTACACTCAGAGATAATTTATGCAAATGAAATACGCATTACCCTGTTTCCTATTCGAAGGAATGTGCGTGCCATGACATGTTTTGAAAACATGTTTACCATCACGTTTTATCTTTATTATCTCCTCTTGTGCATTACCTACTTTCATCTTCTGTCAACGCATATATCATAATTTTTGCCTTTTTCGGAATACATTTTATGGCTCTCTAGGAGCAATCTAAAATACAAACACTCGTTGAACCAGCGATATTATTAAAACATGCCCCACAAATAGAAAAACTATATATTTTTCTCTCTCACAAGCAGTGTTTTATGAAATATACAGAGATTTTAAAACTTAATCAACTCTAGAAAGCCATAACACAAACTAGAGATCCGTTTTATGGCAGTTTAGGAAAAACGCTTCAAACACCGCAGAGCATTTTCCAAATTACCGACGCCAAGCTAATAAAGGCTGAAAAGTTTAAGGAGCGCATTTGGTAAAAATACGGTGTCGCAAAACTTTTCTTTATTAGTTTCCCCCTTTAATCCAGCCAGGCGTGTTCCAATGTCTTTATGGCGAATTTTCAATCTGAGTCTGGGTGGAAGCCAATAAGAAATCAACTATTTTCCCCTGATTCCCGTGCATCGGTTCTGGGGGAGATTCGTTTCTTTACGACTTCTTTTACGATTGGAGGTGCATTCGGAATTAGCCCGCGCCATCGCGAGAGCCTTTTCGTGTCTGCAAAGACGAATGGTAAAAGGATTACGTTGACAGAGTTCCTGCTTTAATTTTAAGCGAACCTTTTTTATTATTTTAATCGAGACGCGAGGGCGTACCAGCTCCCATATTCTAGGCAATAAGCAAGCTCTGATCGTTCAGGCTTAAACGACTAACTACTCTCAAAGTTACAGTGGAGCGAATAATTTCCTTTCAAATGACTGAAGTTTTCCCGTCAGCGGTGTTTACGATATGGTAAGCTTTTTCTGCGTGCATTTTTATCGTTCTGAAATACCATCTACTTAAGTACAGGGTTCGTTGAGTAGTTAAAATTAGTTATATTTTGCTGTATTTTTTTATTTAACTTATGCCTCTGTTTGAATACTCTCCATAAGTGCGTAAAGCGTATATCAAGTAAATGATTAGGGCATGTTGACTTCAAACTTCTTTTATAATCAAAGGATTTTGAATGACAAATTTCATGTTCGTTCTACCCAGATTGTAATTTAGTGCTTATTCTCTTTGTAAGCTCCATGAATAGCTTAATCAAGTGACTGGAGTTAATAAGCTACAAAGGGTGGAATTCAGGTAATCTGTCAATCTCGCTCTACAAACACTGAACACGGCTATTTGCAGGTACGTGTGTTTATAATAGTGGTGGCTGTCTAGCCAACTAATTGATATTCCATGTATTCTGCTCGCTGTATTTGATGGGAATCAAACGGGTTTGTGAATACATTTTCAATAGATGCTTAGGTATACACTGCGATTGACAAATATTTTATCATTTGAGTTTTAATAGAATATAAGCTTGAGAAACCGACTTCATCACCAAATCGCGGAACTGATTAAAATGAAATTACTATGAGACTAACCTGAAAGTATTATCTGCCAGATAAAAAAATATATTTAAAAAAATACATCTGAATTTTGAGAACCAACCAAGCAACTTTTTTTACCAACTTTAAAATAACCAATTTTTCTTAAATCCATAAGCAACTATTGGAACCTCAACCAAAAAGTACTGCTTCTAGAAATCGTCAGAATTTAGTTAATGCTAGTGTTGCTATCATACTAATCTAAGGCGATGCCTATGCCTAACGTGTTGCTGCTCATTATTCACCGTCTTATTATTCCATTTTAGGTCGACAAAATACTGTTGGTAGAAAACCTTGGAATTGGAATTGAGCACTGGTGGTCTAGTGGTAGTGGCCCCGCCTTCCGATCCGAAGGTCGTGGGTTCAAATCCACTCGTGTACCAATGAGTTTTTCTGTCGAAAAATTTATGTGCACTATGCTAGTACTCTCAAAACGGAGAAGGAAAACATCGTGAGGAAACCGGCGTGTTGTAGAACCTCAAAAAGTTCGAGCAACACGTGTCAAGGGTCACGCAAAAAGGGCCCACTAGCGGCCTACTTGCGGAAAAAACCTGCCCGCACATCAAGTGCGCATGATAAACTTGCCGAAACCTTGGAATTATTATTGCTAGATTCTGTAGCTAAAAATACCATTGTACTTTTTTTTACATATTTATAGGCTTGCGTTGACCGCAATCTCACCTGCTGTTAAGTGATGATCCAGTCGACGGTGTAGCACGCTTACCTAAAAGATACCTCACTCGACTCTTAAAAACATCCAAACTATACTTTTGTATCGTTTTTGATAGCTCATAGAAGGGTTATCATAAACTACGAAGTGATCGAGTCATAAATACCATGCTATAATAAAGTGTTATGAAGTTTAAAGACTCTATCCGCTAAGGCATTGCTAGTGGTCAGTTCATTTTAATTTTTTTTACATTTACAATGAACACAAGGCAGGGCAGTAAGAAAAATGCGAGGAACGACTTTATTATTTGTGATAGTTACCACTTAACACTAAGTGAATCATATAAGTTATTAATGAACTTTACATTGACGTTATTATAAATAAACTAATGATCTGACCCAGCTTCGCACGGCAAAATGACACCCGTGCGAAGCCGAAGCTGGACGCTAGTAAATAGCTTATGTTACTCGAGGAATGTCTCTTTCTAATAGTGAAATAGTTTTTGAGATAAGTCCAGTAGTTTTTGAGTTTATTTATTACATACAGACAGAAATAACACCTTATCTATGTTTAAAAAAAAAAAAGTTTGAGAAAGGTGGTCTTAAGACCTAAATTCTATAAAAAGCTTCATTAGATAGTGGACTTGTGCTTTTCATCTTCAGGTTTTATATCTGAGGCTTTATCTTCTACAGTCAATTTTAACCGTTGGTAGAAACCTACAAAGTTGATATTAAAGCCTTCTCGGGTGTGAACTGTTTTAGGTTTTACGTGTCTCCTATTTTCAGCGAGTATGAAAACAGTTTTTGACCTAAATAACAAAGAAATGGTATTCAAAAACTACTTATTTGGTAGTTTCGTTGTTTCTAAAAATTTCCGTAAATTATCAATTTATTGATCAATTTAGATTTGAGAATTATTGTTTTTTTTTTTTTAATTTTTATCAAAGATGTTTGAAATATCTTCTCTAAATTATAACCTCATCCAAAGGCGCCTCGGAAAAATCGGATGTACGTACACCAATCAGTGAAACATGAGCCATTGTTATAATCGCTCGAATCTTGCCATCAATCAGAATAAAACGCAAATAATATATCAGTCGCATTAAATTGTGACAATACGTAATACAGTAGGCCCCGCAACCAAAGTGCTTGCGCAGCTATAAGAGAGCAGCTAGACAACTTTCGTCAAACAATTACAAACACGCCCGTATAATCAGCTTCGGTCAGCTCTTCATCGTAGCTTTGGGAAATATTATATTTTTACTTAGAACACAATAAAGGAGCTTTGCTAGCTAAAACGGACTAAAAAAACGTAGTGATTATCACTTCTATATCACGTTTGGTGTTTTTGGTACACCGTTAGTAGAGTAGTAGCATGACTAAATTTATCGTAGGATTCGTAGCGTCAGAGTCGTAGCGTTCGTAGCAGTTCGTAGCTTTCCCTCCCTCTCAGGTTAGTTGGCCTATTTCTCAGGAAATATACAATCAAATAAATAAAAAATAATTATGCTTACAAATTTAATCTTCAGGCACGGTACATAATACCAAATATATCCTGTTTCAGAGACCATGACACGCAGATTTAAATTAAGAGGTATAAAAAGGACGCAGCCCATAAAATTATTTGGTTAATTCATGTAGAGAAATCTAGCTGTTAATTTCTTATGCTGCGGCCCATCGTTTCATTTGATGGATTACACGGCGATTACGGCCGGCAGGAAATACGCGTATTTTTCATTTGGCAATTGTAACGGTTCATCAAAATATCGTTCAACACGGTACCGATTAGATTAACAGCACACAATTGGCTTACATGGAAACTTTACTCCATTAGGTTTCCACCTATTGAATCGAAAGCCAGCGGTGGTTTCTCCAGGTTACATTACTTTGGCAGAGATATTATGTATGCTCCTACCTTTTCCGCATGGTGAACTGTTCTACGCCACCGATGATGTCTTTGTGAGAATCGTTCGATGAGCACAATATTAATGATAGTCTGATGTAAATATACCACTGTGAACTCCTGTTCTGTGTTCCGTGGATTGGATTAATTCGAACGTGCCCCGTGGGTGTGTGTTTCGTGCTTATCGCTTTTGACTATAACAATAGCAGACCAAGGAATTGTGTTCACCTAAACACTGGTATGTCATTCTGATTAGGGGACACGTCACGAGTTGGGTCATATTTTCTGCATCGAAGTATAATTATTTTGAAATCAATGAAATGTGCTTTTTGATAACGCTAGGTGAGTTTTGTAATCCCAAAGTAAAACTAACCGTCAGAATTAAAAAATTGAAACTATCTTTGTTTTTGGCGAAATAATTTAAAACTAAGTTTATTATAGTATTGTTAAACTCCACATTTATTCTATAATATCACTCAGTCGTCGTCTTCTTTACAAATTTTGAATTCAAACCACCCCGCGTCATTCCGCGCTATTATGAACCCCTCTACATACTTTTAAAGTCACTTATAAAGGTACCTTGGACGAAGGTTTAATCAAGTTTATTTATATCATAGTTGTAAACACGTCCATTTATGATGTACATTACTTTGTATGAAATGACGTTGCCGTCAGTTTTGTTGCTTTACCATAACCAACATTACCGTTAATCTAATCCCATATCACGATAAGATCCCATATCAAATCAAAGTTCCCCCGGACAAATTGCAGCGTCCATAAAACCACAACTCATGTTGTTTGCTCAAACTGTTCTTGACCAGAATAATTCCATGTGATAGGATCTTGAACGTGCACTGGTTTGTAACTTTCTTCCTCTACGCCCCCCCCCCTCTCTTCCGCCCCTCACCTGAATGTAAAGCTCATGCGATAAAACAATTACCCCAATGAAATTGTGTTTTGTACACGTAACTTTACAAAAAATGGAATAAATTATAGTGCGAAAGAATTTCAATAGAAATACTTTAGGACTTGCCACAAAGATCAGTTTTATCTTACTAAAACATAGTAAACTAAGTTTTTCTTCTAACTCTAGATACAGTAAAATTTGCCAAGATAACTTTGGTTTATTTCTTACATAATGATAAAGCTAATAAAATATAAATAACCGAAAATCTTGATATTTTAGTTTCTAAAATAAAAAGTTACATTGGAAGGTTTTGAAAGCCGTCAACCATAAATTTTACGTCAGTAATTTTACCTGTTTATGCCCTAAAATGTTTATATTATTTAAATAGGCCCAACAAAAACGAGGTACCGAAAACCTGGCAATATTATCAGATCTCAGTTACCCAGCTTGTCGTGTTAACGTCTAAACGAGTCGCGTGCTAGTTTCACAAGGATCTTGATACGCCTAAGGCCTCACTAATTATAGTTTTGCTTATTACCCGCGACCTCAAATAGTTGCTTTTCTGTAATTACGCTCCTGACTAATTTGCAACCTTGCTGGTTTCGTGTAGACAATGCTTTTTAAATTGGAATAACACTTTGATGATAGACGCTAAATTGCGAACTACAAAATTAATAGTTCTAAGGTTACGCAATTAACCTTAACAATATTTTACGAGTCTATCATTTTTGCCGATTAATAAGAAAGAATAATGTTAATTACAATTTACCTGCTTACAATCTGCAGGATGATTAATATTGGTCTGCTTCTACTGTATTGCAACACCCCCAGAATAAGTTAGTTATTGATTAAAAAAACTAGTCTAGGATCTGACAATGTTACATTGGGATGTATAATAAGGTAATAAATATAGATAATTTTGCTCACACAGATAGATAGAAAATACTTTTGCTCACAAATACTTAGGATACAAGCAATGGTACAAAAAACTATGTATACTAGATACTGAATACTGAAAGAAAACATGCGTAACTAACATAATATATTAAAAATATATTTAAGTAGGTAATAGTGTATTTATGTTGTTATTGCCTAGTTTGTAGTACTGTTTGTTGTCCGAATAAAATAAAAAAATACAAAATAAAATAAAATAGTCATAAGTAATATGTTCTCCCACTGATGGTAAAATGTCCAATAACTCCACTTATCTGAAATAAAAATTTTTCTCTTTGGTTTTGAAAGAGTACGAAAAGCGAAACCAAAGGTAACAAGATTAAGTTATGAGAGGGTTTGAATAAAAAAGTATGACGGAAAACATTGCGGTGGCGGCTAGTTACAAAGTTGTCATTCACATAGGAGATTGAACGATGAAAAATGCAACCACTGAATATGTGATTCTGATATGACGATAAAAGATCATATCTGCCAGCAGAGTAGCTCTAAAATATGTAGTGCTTTGCAGTGTCAAATCCCTCAGAAAGAACTGGAAATATGCATGAGCTTTTGTCACTCATAGTTTATAATAGAAGCTTTTGTAAAACAGCATAAGCTAAAAATATTTTTATTTTTAAATGAGACGGAACATACTGATCTGATTTTGAGTTTATCTTGGCTTATTACAAATAATCTAGCTGTTTGTAAGATATTTGTAAAATGTTTAGTAAGTGTATGATTTCATTTCATTTCTTATTATTTTAGTGCAATGAACTCGTAAAAGCCATTAGAAAACGTCAGAAATTGGTTTTGAAAGCCCTGTAATCCATTTAGTAACATGAACTTTTATCGATAAAACTAGTAGTCAAGATATGTTCGACTTGCTAGAGCTTTGCTCCCCGTTAAGCAATGTAAAACGTATTTAATAACGCTATATTTAATAGCTTTTGTTTAGTACGTTTGTTTAGTCTGTCTAGCCTGCGTAATATCTCTGTTTATTTTATGTCAGTTATCATATTATTATCTTTGCAATGTATTATCTTCTCCCATTGTCTATCAACGTAAAACAGAAAACAAGTCTACTTTTTACAGAAATAATGTTTTAAAATTGCGTATTCTATTCTGATTGGTTTTGACAGATTTACAATTTGGTGATTTGAGTACACTGAAATACATTTGCATCTAGCATATAAATCGACCAATGCACAACATCGAAGTAACTTTCACATTGCAGTGTATGCAAATACAAAGTATAGTCCCAGCGGTGCGGTGTCTGCAAGCAATACTGATTTCTGAACCTGCTCGCACCTGCCCAATTCCCTGCCGATGCTTTTCAAATTCAAACTCCATTCTGGTACTGTGAAATGTCTAGCGTTGTGCCATTGAATTACCATTTCTGTCTGTTATAGCATCTGTTTCTTTTATAATACTTTCATGGTTATTTTTTTTATTTGATTCTCAAATCTTGCATGTTTAATTTTTTACTTTTTTATTCTAAAAAAGCTGTTTAAGAATCCCTATTTATTGTGGTTAAAGAACTTTATTCTAAAAAGAAATAAATACTAATAACTAATTTTAATTTTACTCTTAAATCAAAGACGGTGGGGCGCACGTAGTTTTAATATTTAATGACCTCTACAATACCATTTCACTACACAGCCTGACCAATCGCAGCAAATATTCAGTTCAATAAAAACGGTCGAGTGCAAACAAAATAAAACTGAGCCGCAACATGAAACAGCCCATTCCGGTTTTGGGTATCCGTTAGGGAAAAGATCAAAACTTGCATATGTGAGTATGTGAGCGAGCACTGACGGCAGCCTCGTGAAAAATGTATGTAGTCCATGAAGTGATAGACGCCTGACGTTGCCGCCTGGTGTAAAATACTCTTAGCTGAACAGTTTGAAAAGACTTCCAGCCGAGTTGATCGCGCAACGCTCGAATACGTTTTGCTTTTTTCAAACCCGGCGAATGAAGATACATATTTAATACACGCAATATATATAAAACTTTATGTTCTACAGTTACAGTGTTCACAATTGTTGTTTGCTATATTTTTAGAATGGGTTTGTCTTTTCTTGGAAGAACATGGCTGAGCTGAACATAACTTATTTGTACCTTCCTGTACTCATAACCTGTAGGCCAGACAAGGCTCATGGTAGAGCTCTGTCTGGCTCTGTCTCTGGTTCTGGTTTTGAGTCTGTGTGAGTGTTGACTAAATAAATCCTACGTCAAAACGTCACACACACAGTATAATGCACTGGTGAGCACTCACACAGACTCAAAACCAGAACCAGAGACAGAGCTCATGGTAGGCCTAATGTGTTTTGCAAATAAATGTGCATATTGTACTATGTGTGTGAGGGTGTGTGTGTGTGTGTGTGTGTATTGTATTGTATTGTATTGTCAAACCAAATTTTGAGGTCATCAAACGCAGCAGTTGTGAAGTTCGTTTTGATAATTTCATAGTTCCCCATGTAACATATCACGCTAGCATACGATTGACATTTGAAAGTCTATCGACTAATGCAATATAATTACCTGTATTTCCATCAACTTCAACATATCATAGAACTCATTGGTTATTAAATAATATCAGTAAGAATAATATCTTATTCACAAACCATATTATTATAGTTGAACAAAACAAGCAGAACGCATTCTTTGATCTTTATTAATTTGCAAAAATCTCTTTAGCAAATGAGAAACAGTTGTACATAAACCACTAGAACATTTTGCGTTCAAATATTGTCTTCTTATACTGTTACCATATTTTTTTTATTTTGACAAAATAATACGAAACCATAATATAATATTCTGTTTTTTATTTTATCTTAGTTTCTTTAAAATCTTTTTCATTTTCACTAATGAATATTGGTTCTAATTTGGTTTATCTCTTCTAATTAACTTAAGGATTTCGGTACACAAAAATAAAACCTAATTCCAATTTATTTTGTTCCAGATCATGTTCGTGAATTCTCTTGTGGGACTCTCTTCTACAGAACGTTTTTCGTTGACGCCAAAAGGGACTCACTCTACGTGGGAGCAATGTGAGTTTTAGCCTTAACTTTAAATCCTTGCTCATTTTTTTAAATCGTATGAAAAGTTCTGTTTTCAATTGCTGTTTATGCTAAAAATGAACCATCCTTGATATCTGCAACTACATTATGTAAAATTCTCTAGCGTCAAAATGACCATCACCGAATGATTCTTCATGCTTCATTAATCAGCCAGGTCAACTTAGTCTGGTGGGTCAAAACAAAAAGGTGATATAGGTCAATTGTATGTGTCACGAAGGTAGCTAATTCCGTTCCGGGAATAACAACCACCGCATTTTGAGCCATAAAACGATTCTTCTATAAACATTATGGTAGCTTTACGCAACTTTGTAAGAATTCCTTTATATGGCCCGCAGTGGATCGGCTCAACTTTTTCATTCAAATAGCGAAAGTTAGAAGGGTTTTATGGCTTATTTTCCTAAACTCTGTTATTTTTTCAGGGATCGGTTGTATCGGCTCAATATGAATAACATCAGCGCCACGCACTGCGAAGTAAGTTACAATCTTATTATGTTACTTTTTGTCGTTATTATTTTTCGTTCTAGAAATGAACACAATTATTTTTGTTCGCAGAGAGACTCCATAAATTTGGAGCCGAGCAACGTGGCGCAATGCGTATCCAAAGGGAAATCCGAGGTAAGGGTTGAATTTTATTTTGTAATATTGTAGGAATGTAACACAAATTATAATCAGAATACGTTCTTCGCTAAATTACTCAGAACTACACCACTATTTCCATCAAGGGTTAATCCCATTTTTAACTGTGAGCGGCGGGAGGCGAGCATATTTCATAGCAGGGGGGCTTACAGCCACGCTTGTTCCGCTATATTAAGGCCGTTAATTTTGATTTACAATCGCAACGTAAAAGCAATATTTATTTTATTTCTCGACCGTCTATATTACAAGGCTGTCTCGAAGATCGGCGAACGATTATTACGTTTCCTCGCCACGTTATCGAATTATTCGATAATACCCACTCTAAGCGAGATGTAACGCTTGAGTGGTTTCCTATATTTTGTATTCTAGCTACGCTCTAATATGTTTTATTACGTACAGGTTCCGTATGAATGCGTACCGACTGCGAGTATAAAGTATGGTTAATATTTTGTTTCTACCGAAAATCGAGAGCTTACGTCCTGTATTTGTTTGTTGGATCTACCAGACACGTTTATATCTAATAAGAAAGTCATAAACTCGCTACCCAGAAAGGAGCGTCTCATACAAAATGTATAAGCCTCAGTGTAAGCAGTAAAACCTCCTGCGAGTCTGAAAGGCACACCACACCGAACATATGATGGCAAAAATTGCCACAAGTAAATTCACAAGTTCTGTACAACCGAGTACAGTGGTGGCTTACTCGTAACCCAAGCAGATTATAGGTAAAACTTCCGCAATAGCGTAAAAAGAAAAGCAATAGACCACATGCTACCCCCTCGAACTCTTTCAATGGAGAAAAAGTAAATTTGTTTTATTACTATCAAAGAGGCTTGTAAAAAAGAATTATCGTCGAGTCTATCACCTCAGTTGCGGATAGAACGGCCACTCGTGAAGGCTATAATCAAAGTTTCTCGCTGTCGACGAGTTTTCTTTTCTCTAAACACGATGTCGTAACACGAAAAAGGCTGGAAAAATGCCGTCGGCGAATTCCGTAAGGCGGTCGCCGGAGCATGGCTTGTTGTTTTAAGTCCACTCCTCTTTGTGCCGCTATTAAGGAAAATTCACTGGCTTAGGTAAATCGGAGGACTCGAGATTTTTAAATAAAATATGCGCTAGAATCACGACTACCTACACATCTTTTACGATGTGACCGCAATTTTACTTCATAATATTTTAAGTAAGGGATGAGCTGGGTTGCGAGATTGCTAAGCCCAAAAATTAAATTACCTTCATTATGTACGGTTATAACTGCAGTGAATGTGTAATAAAATAAATTTTACAGATGTTATCAAGTTGGTATGAAATATTGAAAGCGCGGTATTATAATATATAAAACGTTTATATCTTATGAATTTAAACAAAATAACTTTCTCTTTACTATCCTCAATTGTTATGATAAGGTTAGTAATTAATAGATTCTGGTACTTTTCGCAGATAACTTATTGAGTTAAGTTGCGAACGAAGTATTTAATTAAAACAAAACGCTGAGTGAACGCTACTGAAATTTCAAGGAATTCGAAAAATACGAGTAGTATCGTGGCTAAAGCAATAAAATGCTCTGCATTCGAAATGCAAATTAACCCTCCTTAATTCCATAGAAAAACCGTTTTAGAAACAGGTTTTACTATACAATTTTCTTGGAATACCAACTGCAAAAATGGGAATTGAATTCCCAAAATGTTAAAACGTCATAGAAATAATACCTCAAATTACCATCATTACTTCTCAATCCGTTCATACTTCGACAAACCAACAAATGAATATTTAATTTTACACTTCGTTTCGTGAGATCGTTCTTGCGTGTATCAGTTTTCTTTCTCTTTGTTATTTTGACAGAAATATTGTAAAGTAATTAGTGGATTGAAAAAGTTCTAGTACAACAAGAGGTTAATATAGTTCAAAATCCGTTTGCCTAGCCAGTCACGGCTATCCTACCCCTGCCCGTTTTCGTTTACTTTTTACACGGTGGACTTGTGCTAAGGGCACATTGGAAAATGCGAGCCGCCGTAAATTAACTTACGTACAAAGTGGCGAATAATTAACGGAATGGACCAATCGATGGCATTCGTTCTGAAGTTATACGAGAGCTCAGGCTAAGTGCCGTTAAAAGAAACTTAGACGTGAGTCCGATTGTTCTTTCTTAATGCCCGTACTATAGTTTTTTTTTTGCTTACGTAGTTTGAGTCTAACAAAGTGATTTTTCAGTTACATCTTAAAGATAAATCCATGCTGAGAATTTCACCTTAATCACAGCCTGAAGACCACTTCTTCTTCTTCTTCTTATCGTGTCACTGATTCTTTCTCTGGTGAAAGGATTTTAAGTGCACTTCAAAGAGGCTCCTTTCGTGCACTTGACACTTGAAAGCCCTGAGTGAAGGCCATTGCAAGAAATAGACCTCCCCCATACACTTCCTGGCTTCTTTTTTTTGATAAAGATAAATAGGAATAAATTAGCTCGCGACTGTAAGCATGATGATCTGGAAGTATTTAAAAAAACACGAACTGTTAATAATCTTCCCTAGAAACTATAACCTACTTTACAAAATTGAAACAGAATGATAATCAAATAAACTACCAAACAAAGTCCATAAACACATTACAAGTTAATTGAAGTTACTCTTTCAGCTGCAATCAAAGTCAAAGTCTATCTATATTTATTGCTTGAAATATAATATGTTGAAAAAATGTTTAATTATGGTAATCGCAACTGATTTGTAACCAGTTGCGTAAGATGAGTTTTTTACCTTTGATGGCAACTAGTTGCAATAAAAGAATGTATTGCTTTCACTTAATACGCAACCATTTGCCAAGCAGCCCATCCATTCTCGATCATGGCAACTAAGTTTCACAACCAGTTGCTAAAAATATTTTCAGTTTCCCTGCTATGCAATCTTAATGCAACCTTTACTTATGATAGAAAAAGTGTAAAACGTAACGTTATTAGTATGAAAAGTTCACAGAATCCGTAAAAACAGTAGCTAAAGCGAGTTCTATGTGTAAAACAACTCGCCGTTTGCGTCACTACTGTTCCGTGTGCTGTACTTATATTAATCCGATAATTACTTTAGAACAATCTCGGAAAGTTACCTCCCCGGGTCGAGCCAAAGAAACGCGCTAACTTTTTATTAACAAACACAGCACTCAGTTAATTGTTTGCCTATACGTGCCTATTTGTAGCAAGCAGGTTATTCCGCTCTCTGCTACGAGTATATTCGAACGTCAGAATAAGTAAAATGGAGGACGTTTGTATTGTGCAGTTTCCTGGAATACTTTACGAGAGACGCTCGTGTTTTGTAAGAAGCAACGAACATGGGTACTGCTTTAATTTTTCCGTTCGTCAAAGGGTAATCCAGGGCGTCAATTCCAGCAACACGTTTCGATTGAGTGATCGTCGAGTGATCACTGAATCCGCGTTCCATTTTCAAATTTTTCAAACAAAAATTGACAACTCACATCGATTTACGCGATCGCTCGAGTGATTTGTGTTTTTAGAATCGACACCCAGGTATTACTCTATGTACTACTTGAACTCATTTTCAAAAGTCAAATTACGACAAACAATAACATTATTATTTCCCGCGTTGAAAGTGTTCATTTGTTTTTTTTTTCAATAAGCAGCATTTGCAGGCCAGTTCGAAATTTCAATAAAACCTTTGATAAGTTACAGCCTAGGTTGCTATGTTTTGAACGTTCCATTTTTAAATCAAACCACAGATAATTTAGATATGAGAAAAAAAGTTTTTATCAGAAATTGCAGTTCTTTTTTCGAAATTAGGCAAGCGCAAAAAGGTTTTATTCATAATTTGACTGTACAGCCTTGTATAAGCGTCATTGCGTAATAAAAACAAGAGATGAAAGCGCGACGTGGTGATTTTTTTTTTGCAAATTTCCGACATATTGTTTTCCATCAATTCTCATGATAAATAAAACAAAATTTTATTATAAACTACTCAAGTGACAAATCTATGTGTGTAACCGAAGTAAAAGAAAAAATACCAAATTGTCTACGAAACGTAAGCTGGTTTTATTTATATTAACCGAATGATGTATGTACCAATGTATTTGAGTAAATCATTATACAATTCTTGGTCCAATGTCTACAATGCACTATACGCTACCACGCTATATAAAGGCCTCGAACTTCCGCCTCGATCCTTATTCCAGCATGTACATCAAAGGCTGCTGATGGCGCTGTCATAGGCTAGAGCTGAATTATGCTTCCTTCACGTCCACTATCACAGCGGCCAGCAACACAGTCATTACAGACCGTAGCAGTAATGTAGGTATTTTTAAAATCTATCTTCTGTAGGTGACTATATTGACGTGATAGCGTCTTATAAATCGATGGAGCCGGCTGCACGCACGAAAAAACATGACTCATGCGTCGTTACGTCGTTTCGTCGTTCCATTTACCTGAGCCCGAGCCCGGGTCGGGTAATGGGTAAGGGTAAATGAGGGTAAGGGTAAGGGTTCGGTCGGGTTCCGGGTCCGGGTCCGAGAGTTCGAGTCCGAGTCCGAGTCCGCGAGTATTTTCTTATGACGTTATCACGTTCAACTATCGTCAGTAAACCGACTTTACAGACAACCGATTTTTTATTATTAAGTTTTTAATATCATATTCGTATTAAAGTCGTATTTGCTAGTCGTATTTGCACTTAAATCTTTTTCAGTCAGTATCATTTTGGTATGCACTCGATTAATTTTAAATTATTAGAGTGGCCCATTCATTATACTTTTGTCAATATTGAATATTCGATTGTGTGGTCTGATAGCTTTATCGGAACAGTCATTTTTTATTCCATTTGTGATTTCCATTATGAAACCTGATGGAATCTGTCCTCGGAGGCTGTGACGTGCTCTAAATTAGTTTTGACCTCACAGTGACCGCCGCGCCTCCACCGCACACCCATCTATTGTTAAAATACTCACTTGCTCCATTTCAGGTAGATTGCCACTTCAAGCTGTTTCAGGTTTTTTGTGTTTTTTATAAGAATGATTGGAAAACAAGATAGATAGATAGATAGATAACACGTTATTGTACACCACAAGAATAGGAAATTACACATTTAGCGAAAATACTTAAACTAAAGCGAAGTACAATGGACGGTCTTAACGCTATGAACAAGCTAGTTGTCAACCTGATGTCAAGCAATATTTTTCACACCACGTTATTTTTTTTTTTTTTTTTTACAATTTATAGGTTTGCGCTTGACCGCTATCTCACCTGCTGTTAAGTGATGATGCGGTCGACGATGTAGCACGCTTACCTAGAAGATACCTATTCACTCTTGTCTTGAAAACATCCAATTTGTAGGTGCTCGGAAAGACAGACGCCTTTCCGAGCACCTACAAAGCGCCTTTCCGAGGCGTTATGCCTTTAAGTATTAGTGTGTTGATTTTGTTATTTAAAGTCTAAAACAAAAACAGAAATCTTTTATAAATTAAAAAAATACCTACTTAAAAACTATAAAAAAATGAATAATACTTTGCATTTTTTAATTGTGTTCTTTCGAGTTTACTCAAAAAAACAGCATTTACGAAGAAGTAAATAGAAAGGCGTTTTTTTTTACAATAACATAAAAAATAATGATAACACAAACTAAATTTAATTTCAAATGACGCATTTGCAAACAGTATACATCTATGTGAAATAAAAAAATATGATACATTAGCTACATAAATTAATTTCACGACTTTTACCCTAAATGCATGGTAGATTATCCACAAAAATATTTTAACATTGAGGTCCAAAATTAAGATTTATAAAAATGTATAAAAAATTTCCAGAGGCAAGTTCTACATTTTCTAGTGATGAAATCACTATTTTTAATGGCACTGATGAACTGAAATGAACCGAATACTGTTTTACCCAGTTAAGCGAGCAATGCATATTTCTGTCGTTCGGAATATTAATGTCCCGTTTAATATTTATGTCGAACGCAAATTTGCATAATCACAGCCTGTGAGCACTCATACAACATCCACGTACGTACTTTGGAATCACTATTACCATAGCTTTGTGGAGAAACGGCTAGTTTTCTCTCACTACTTCATATCGAAGTGAAATTAAACAAGCTGAAAACCAAACCACATAGCTTCTGTTAGCTTTGTAGTTCTGGCATGTCTATAGGAAGTTCTTGGATTACCCTCTTAAACATTCCTAAATAACTTTTGTACAGAGTAGGTTAGCTTTTTTTGGTGCTTAAAAAGCAATTTGATTTTGATTAATTTAAAATAATATTTAGTTTAATATTCCGAACGACAGAAATATGCATAGCTCGCTTATCTGGGTAAAACAGTATCCGGTTCATTTCAATTCATCAGAAATTTCATTTTTTTTTTTCGAAAAAGTGATGAGAACGGGGTGAGCGAAGCAACGGGTGGCTGATGGTAGACTATAATATTATCCACTAAGTTGGAGACTACGAAAATGCTACGAAGTGCTACGTACGTAGGCATTCGTACGATATAATTAAACATAAATATGAAATAGATCCAACAGCTTTAATAATAGTGTAAGAATAGAGAAATAATGCATCGCTGAATTAATAATTCATTTGCCTGTCAAGAGTTACTGAGCCAGTGTTGAGTATAAGTGATAGAAAATTATGCCACTTAAAATTAATATACAAGGTTGGAACTGCCTATAATTTTTTATTATAAATTATTGTTTCTGATACATTATTTCACCCATATATGAAAAGGCTCCTTCTGACTTGCAGGTGTTCAATGAAACGTTATTTAATCGTCTTCACAGCGCATTGATACGATATTTCTGATTAATCTTATTCAAAATAAGTTTTCTTGTTTTCCTGTATGCAAATAAACTTTAGATGCACCTGTCATGCGATTCTCATAGTCTCACGACCAGTTTCTGAAAGCCAGATCAACATCTGAAATACTTATAGTCAACTAACAAGCCCGGTCAAATTAAAGGGAATGTCAAATTATATTGGGTTACTGAAAGAGCAATCACACAACAGGCGATTAGTTAACATGCCATTTGACAGTGCCTTAACAGAGTATTTAAACCTCATTATGCGTTTATAAGACCAACAATAGCAAAATCGTCTACGTACGGGATTCGTACCTCTTTGAAAAATAGTGTTTTGGCATGACATAATGTCAACTAATCAAAGAATACAAATTTTGTTGTTGACTGGCGTTGCTGCAACCAATCTTCCAGTTAGCAAGAGATTTGATATATGCTTTGTTCAGTTTGATTTGATGGCTGAAACCGGCCGTTAGTCTGAGATAAGGTGAAGTAGTTAGAAATTACCCTCAATAATTTATCGATTTTTTTTTTAAATCAAATTTATTAAAATACTATTCGTTCGATAAAACTCGAAAAAAACATTTTACCTACATACTAAGCGTACGCGTCTCACACGTTATCGCTACAAGTATGTACGCTAACGGATTTTGCGCGTCACATTATGTATGACAAACTTTTACGAGTGTAGACAAGCGCTAGTATGAAAGGATTTTAATGCAAGTGAGCCAATTATTCATATTATAAGCTACGCTATTATTCGCAGTGAATTTCGCCCGGGGGTAGGTCTGGAATATGCATTGCCGCTCCGAGGTGTTCCGTTTTTATTCGAGTCTGTTTATTTTTGTATCGATAATAAACCATTTTTTGCTCCGATCCCGGTCTATTACTTTTGAAATAATAACGCGGAAAATGGTTGAGATTTAAAACCTTTTGATGGAAAATAGTGGCTATTTTATAGGTTCCAAAAAGTAATCAAAGTTTCGAATGTAGTACACATTCGAAATTTAATTGATGCGTTCCTTTCTTTTTATTTACACTTTAATTAATCAATTACCAATTGTGAGTGATTTAGTTTAAAATCAGCTATTCCTGATTCAATTTATTTTCAATTCATATGGCCAGATGATTTAATTTTATTAATAAATAAACATTAATAATTAAATTGTTTCTTCTCAGCACTTCGACTGTCGCAACCACATTCGCGTCATCCAGCCAATGGGAGACGGCGGTCGTCTTTATGTGTGCGGCACAAACGCACACAGCCCAAAAGACTGGGTCCTATACGTAAGTAACCTAATACTTATTAACACAGAGCACCAAACACGCTTCTTCTTTATTTCGTGCTTATTAATCCTTTTATGAGCAAATCGTCATCATCATCCGGAATAGATCCACTACTGGAGATTTTTATATAATATGTTTGGGGAAAAAGGGAATTTTCATAGTCACCAAACATAGCAGTTGGATTGGTCACCGCGTTTTTTATAATAAAGTGCTCAGGATTTGCTGCTACCCATAGTCCCCTCTTTTGTCATCCACGAGGGTAATGGCCTATTCAATGGTAAAACTTTGGTAATTTCTAGGTCTATAATAGATTCTCATTACACCCATGGCCACGTGGTTCGACATGCAGTGTGCGAAAACAAGTAAACGGACTTATGTAGAAGCTCTACTCGGGTAGAGTAAATCTAAAGAAATCTCTGCCTCAGCTTACACTATCAATGTCAGGCGTAAAGTAGCTAAACAATTTATACGAGCATCAATTTCACTAACACGGATATCTCTTGGCGCTTCGCCTCGCGCCCTAACAGCTATTAACTAAGAACTCGAACTGATCCCGACATGAGTCTTGGACTGAGGCCAGATGCAACAGATCTCAACAAGTCTGTTAAACCTGGATAAAAAACAACAGCCTGTTCTGTTTAGAGAAGTGACAGCCATTTTGTTATATTATGTCACAGACGGTTTTCGATAACACAGCTTCATGATGAATATGAGCTCGTGAAAAACGCGGAACCAAAATGTTGATGTTTGAAGGAAAGATTTTTTATTATCGCATGATATCGGCCGCAACTTGAAAATCAATGGCTGGGTAATGACTAACAGTAACAGGGCTAAGCAATGGTTTCATTTAAATTGCGTTTTTGTATGAGTGCAATATTTTTAGTTACAAAAATCTGTCAAACGTTATGCAATGCTGAAAATATATTGACATCAGCTACCATTGGATAATGAGAAACAGTGACAGACTTAATTTTAGTAATTACTAAAAAATTAATAATTTTAGGAGAGCAATAATTAAAATATCAAATTATTCCTTAGTAATTTGATGACACATCTACAAAATTTGCCATCATTTTAATTTAATGGAATTCATAATGCACATGTACGTACTTGAAATTCCTTGCAGTCTAGACGGGTTTAAATTTATTGCTTGTATTTCTTTAAATTTAAATTTTGTATGCGACACTCATTAAACTCAATATTGCAACGTGCTCAACGAGACGTTCCTAAGCTTCTATTCTGCTTTAGTTAGGATGCAGCCTCAACCGTAGAATAGGTATATACAACGTGTACCAAAATATGTGTACTATCCTGAAGGGGGGTGAATTTCCACCCCCCGGGGAACAACTTTTGTTCAACGACTTTTCGAACTTCGATTGGTATCTCTGAAAAAAACTGCAACGAAGTTTCAACATGAACAGCTGACTTTATACAAAGTGACAACCCTAAACTCAGCTACAGAGGTAGTAGGTAGTAGTAGTAGACCTACAGAGGTAGTAGTTCAAGGGGTCAAGGGTTTACAAGGATAGGGTTGTCAATTTATTTAGGCATTATGAAATTAAATATTTTTGTATGGGAAACTGAAAATAGGAATTTTTAATTATCTCCCCCCCACAACTGATCACCATTGTGGTCTGAAACCCCCCACCTTCGCATAGTACACATATTTAGATACACCTTGTATACCCGGACTAGATATGAAACTTATTTTGCTATCATTTAGAGGTTGTTCCCTCCTGTATATTGGATGCCCGTAGCACACCTCCGCTGCGGAACCATGCGGATCACTAGCGAAACTGCCTGTTCTAACGCGTAGATTTTACTAAATTTCATCTCTTTCTCCGCGGTTTCGTCAATCTGCTCTGATGCCAGCCACACTTTCGCGCTCTGGCCGCCGTTTGTTTTCACTTGATGGCAACGAAATTCATCAAGCGGTGCCGCTTCAACGGTTCTGCAGCGGAGGTGTGCTTCGGGCGTGAGGCATCAGATTGTCCGCAGACACTGAGTTTCATTTCTAGTTGTGCTCTCTGCCTAAACTATACAAGACTTCCTCCGTACCGCGACAAATTTCACGGATGCTGACTCCGAATGACGTCATATAAGACGAGAGAAGATTTTTCCTTGCCGACAGAGAAATTTCTAACCGAACGACTCTGTAAAACCCAACGAATGTCGATTTTACTACAAACGGTATTTTTCGCCGCAAATATTTTTTGGAATTCACACGTCTCACTTTATAGTTTGAACACAAAACATGAGGCAAGTTTTAGTAGACATACATTTTCATTGCACATGAAATACTGCATTTGAGCAACGAGAAATAATTGAAATCCAACTACTTAGCGTTTATTTTCAAAGCTTCTTAAATTCGAAGCGAACTTACTCGTAAATTGTGGTACGAACGGGTTCGCATTTATCAATTTCTTTCGCCAGCAGTAGCTCACTAAATACTTTGTTCGAAAATATCCCACCAGCATTTTTCACTTTTCGTATCAATTTAAGATTTATTATTTACAGTCTGGCTTCACATTTATTCATTGTTGCGATGTGATGTGTCGATAAGGGTCATTATTTTCATATTATTATTTTAAAGGCCATAAAACGAACTTTTCACAAAAGGTATCGAAAGCAGGCCGTAATAAATTTCGGCCTGCCCTGGTTCACCTCTCACTTTCCCTGCTCTTGACTTTCATATAATTTTATGATGTATTGGCGGTCGTTTTGACCCTTCACACGTTTTATCGCAGTTCTGACACAAAGTATGGAGTATTTTATGGTATTTTGCACATTTTAAAGTATGCATAGGACGTGTTTGTAGAGCGTTAAAGTGAATGGTGCATTTTTGTATATATTTTGTACTGCAGCACGGCTGCTTCAACATTAAATATAATCTTATTTTGCTTTCACGTCAACTCAAATATGCCCCATGCCTTTGAGCATTGCTGATAGATTGTGAACAAAAAAATAAAGTAAGGCATTAATCTTACACATTTTTTTTTGTACGAATGAAATTAGTAATAAATATACTATAATACGCGCTCCATCGTAGACTTATGGCCACTACGAGGTTCAACCTAAACTATTTTTTAACACCACTAAATAGCAGCACCAATTTAAAATACCAAAACATTCCGCAACAACCTACCATAAATCCGAGCTATGATCCCGTGTTTCGAACTAATAGGAAGCCAAAAATTGAAAATATATCATTCATCCTCATAGGGAGAGGGGACGGGTCCATAATGCTGGCTGGTGCTTTGTAGCGGCATGCTGTCAAAACACTGATAGGTTCAGATAGTTTTGGGTTTGCGCGCAGCTGAAAAATCTTGATAATAAATTCAGAAAGTGTTATAAATAAATTAAATAGACTCGAGTTTTTACTCGCACTGGCTTCAAAACTCAGTTATGATTATGAACCTGTTCTAGTCGTAAAGAATATATATGTTTGTTCGGAGTATTTGCACTACTAAAGTATTTAAAAAAAGAATTCAATCAGTATAAACTTTAATGGGTTTGAGGATCCAATAAAATATAAAATTACCAGCAAGCTGAAAGTATCTGGAGATGTTTTCCAATTCCAAACAACAAGTGCAATCATTGATGCAGTAAAAAGCTTTTATTGGTACCTACAAATTGAAACCGTAATGTGTGATTTGAGTAATGCGTTCACCCCCTGGGGGACGGTTAGGGCGCGTCAGTTTCAAAAATCGAGTGAAATCACATGTACGCAATTGATAGGGCAGGACGTGTGGTGGTCTGATGTGTTTCTGCAATTTGTATTATACATTACCAACTGGCAGTAACATTGTTTTGTATTTTGGCTCATGCTATTATTTTTTTGCAAGAATGAAAGGTAAACCTTAATTATTTGCACTGTTGTATTAAAAAAACGGTGAAGAAACCCAACATCGTGAGGAATCCCGTGGCTTAGTCAGCTCCGCACGTATTGACCATGTCTTTCCTGTGGATTAGGCCGACTAACCTGTGATGATGGTATAGGTGCTGGGCAAGCCTTTTCCATCTAAAATCCTGTCCCAGGCACTATAGCGTTCCGTAAGTAGGATCATGAGTAATCACCAGTTCCCCTAGACGCTCTATAAAGCATCTACAATAGATTCAAAGGCCTGTTTTTTTCTATTAAAAAGGATAGAAAAGGATTAGAAATGTTGTTAAAAAAATTAAAACATATTCATGGTGAAGAAAATCATACTATTTTTCATTAGATTCGTATGGGTCTGACAACGTTTTTGACTGATGCATGACAACAAATACTGTTCACCTATAACTCTATTCATACATTATATTCGCCCTCAGTCCCCTTCTGCCTTCAAAACTTATCCTAAAATAAGGTACGCAAGTTTCTAGTGCTGTTCCGAAGTTTTCAACGAGTGCAAACTCAAAGGTCTTTGTGTTTACTGTATGACCGGAGTTTACAACTTGTGCACACATTTTTGTGGGTAACATGGACTTTTATGGCAATATTTGATTTCAGAGGGAGAACTTTTATATTATTTAGTCCATAATACTTAGGCATTATTTTTTAAGGTAAGCTTTCAATAAATACTTAATAAGGGTTAATGCCTATAATCTTGCTAGACTATAACTAGATATTAATGACAATAGACATTAGCTATCATTTTATTCTGAAGGGTCTAAAACTAGACACAAACACCAAAAAAACGTACGAGAGCTCAATCCGATCTTTTTTATCTTAAAACATTTTTTTATACAACTAGCCGATGGAACAAGCATATTATGGCCCTCGTGATGTTAAGTGGTAACCATGGCCTATACCAAAACATAGCCTCGTAGGTCACGCAAGTCACGCTTACAATGCACTGCCTTCGTCCATCAACTTAACGCAAACAGATATTCAGCTTCATGTGCCAGTGATTTCACTAGCACCCTCACTCCTCAAACCGAAATACAGCGATGCTGTTTCATGGCAGAAAGAGGCATGAAAGTACTTCCCCGAGACGAGAAAAATATTTCATGACTTTTTTTTTCATTATACCTAGATAGCTAATTATTTGACTGCTATCACACATGATGGAATGTGAGGATACAACCCAAGATGGAGCAGGTTGAGCCATAATCCACCTGTTCACTCTTAATAAAAAATCCTACATAAGAACGTTCAGGAAATACCGACGCCGGTATGACGTGAAAAATGTGAACGTCATGACGGCCACCGTTTGTTAGAACCAATGTTTTACAGTCGTATTTCGCAAAGCGCTAGTCAGTGCACAGGTGCAGGTGCCCCATTCAAAATTAGGAGCCAATATCGTTCAGGGTTTACGATGACTGTATCGCTTTGTTTGAATTTCTTTGCCAGTTACAAAGTGCTCCTTTTTCACTGTTATTTTATTGATAAAGTAGACACAACTTGACTGCTAGTTTTTATAAGAATTTCATTTGCAGCTTCATATTAATCAGAGTGCGTTTATTAATAAAGTGTTCGTGTCAAACCACGAAACCGAAATGTTGAGTACAAAATAAATATTTCTGTACTAAACATCGAGATTGTTCCTAACTTTCTAGATGCGGGTACAAAGTTTTTCAGCTTAGTCCCTGGGAAGTAAATTCTAACCAAAGGAAAAAGAGTAAAAGTGGATATAAAATGAAATATTAGTGAACCATTTAACAGCTTATAGCTGCGGTATTTGCACTTCAAAGCTTAGAGGCAGCTTTAAACAACGTCTAAAAGCAAGGCCTCATATTGTAGGTGTATGAAAACATCGGTTTTAACAGCAAAGTTCCACTGAAAGTAGGTAGAAATATTACCATAATAAAATACAATACTAAACTTGCCTGCAAAACTAAAGTCCATTATAAACTTTGCATATAACACTACAATACATGCAGATACGTAGGTGTGGCCGACACGTAGCGTTAAATATAATCTTCTAAAGTGTCTGCTAGCCTACACGATGCAAGCTAAAATGGACGCCATTTTTTTAGTGTTCCACTTCACGCTATTGTTTCAAAATTAAATAAAGCAAGCCGAGAGCTTTGGATGAAAGTTAGATGGGAATTGTTATGTTTTATCATCCAGCTACCACCCACAAATTTCAAGCTATTTTAATTTTTTTTAAAACGTTAAATTTGGTAGCTTTAAGCAAATTGGTTTATAAAGTATTCAAGCCGCTGTCGCTTTCACCTATGAACAAGCACAAGTCTTAAGCCACCCCACGTGGTGCTCCGCAAGTAAGCTCCTTATGCTTATTTCTATTTTAGGCATGCGAAATGAGTTCGGAACACACACTATGCACGAATACTGCGCCTAGCTAGGGAAGAGACGGTCTTGAACTAATGTTAAAATACTCCGGTCTTTTAACAGATTGGTATTTTATCTTATAAATGAATAATTTGCATGATAAGTGAAAATCACGCTCATGAACCGGAAAATCGGATACTAACCAAAAGAATACGATATTACGAAGATCATGGGAAGTCGATCGATAGCTCAAAATATTTCTTCTTAAAACAATTTGGAGGCCTTTTAGCAGTGGATTTCTGCAGGCTACAAATGAAATAATAAATAAATAAAAATACTAGCCCATTCACATAGCACTATCAAGCCCCAAATTAAGCAAAGCTTATATGGGAGCTAGATAGTTTTGTAAATACATACTTACAATACATATTGTATTGTAAGTATGTATTTCCCAGACAGAGATCTGCGTTCACCACATAAATATTTTTTCTTGGTGCGGATCGAACCCACGCTTTACGGCTTAGAAGACAGAGTAACCAAATGAGCTGAGAGGAAAAATCGGTTGTTTGACGAATCTTTTTTTTGTACGAAACAATGATAGAGATTATGATCATGGTTGAGACAGATATCTAAACTTTTGCAATACAATATCGAACATTTTGTTTATTATAGAAAAAACGCAGGTGGCGAATACGTTGACAGATAGTTCTAGCAAAATCTATACAAAAAACAATTCCAAAGCTATTTCACGCTTTGTAAGAATTTATTTCAAACTTTAACTACTCGCACTATTATTTACAAAATAAAACCTCCTCATTCATAATGCCAGATCAAAGGGCAGAACAACGAAGCCCTCAAACAATAATACGGCCATCTATTTACAGTGGCCGTGGCCGAAAACGGCTAGGAAAATGATCAATGCCGGACTTTTTTTAGCAGCTCACTAAAAGTCTCCTGTCACTATTACTTTCATGTCAACAAATAGAGATGGCAACAGACTTTGCAGCCTATACACAATGGTTCTATAGTAGTCATTTAGCTAATAAAATAGCTACTACTCGTACAGTATCAGTATGAAAATGAGCAATATTTCAAACTATCGATCAACTATAGTTAAGTAAAAAAAAAATATTGATTCGTACGAATGCAGTCCATCAAATCCAGTAAACACGAGTTCGACTTACCCTTCCCTATTAGTTGTGTATCTACTAAGATTTGTATTACGTTTATGTCGGTGATATGTGGTCCCGCGAACTTGTGTGCTAACTTCAGGAGTGAACTGATTATGCAAACTCTTACGTAGGCTGCGCTGGTTTTCCTGAAGTGAAATACAGAAGTTTTGAATACCCATCTGTGAGATAATTATTAAGGCAAGATAGTGAAGTTTTTAATGAGTTCTTTTACAATAACTAATTTCTGACTTGGTTTTCTTCATGTAGCACAAACAAACCTTTGAAAAATTCTTAGCTTGTATACGAGTGGATCGATTGTACATATATATTATTAAGCAAATTTCAACATTCTATTTTATAGATAACTAGTAGTCGCCCGCGGCTTCGCTCGCCCGTTCCCGTAACACCCCGTTCTCGTTGCTTTTTTGGGATAAAAAGTATCCTATGTCCTTCTCCCGGGTCTAAGCTACCGCCCCACTAATTTTCTGCCAATTCGGTACCGCCGTTCTTGAATTATAAATAGTGTAACTAACACGACTTTCTTTTATAAATATAGACTAGCAACCGCCCGCGGCTTCGCTCGCCCCTTTCCCGGTCCCGTTACTTTTTCGGGATAAAAAGTATCCTATGTTCTTTTCCTGGTTTTAAGCTACCTCCCAACCAATTTTCAGCCAAATCGGTTCAGCCGCTTTTAAAGTTATAAATAGTGTAACTAACACGACTTTCTTTTTAACCGACTTCCAATCAAAAAGGAGGAGGTTCTCAATTCGGTTGCATGTTTTTTTTTTTTTTTTTTAATGTTTGTTACCGCATAACTTCGTCATTTGTGAGCCGATTTGATAAATTATTTTTTATCTGAAAGGTACTGCTTCCAGATTGGTCCCATTTTAATTTTATTAAAATCGGTGTTGCCATTTTTTTTTAATAATTTTTTTAATGTTTGTAACTGCATGCCTCCGTCATTTATGAACCGATTTAGAAAATTATTTTTTTATTTGGAAGGTTATTCTTACGTCCAGATTGTCCCAAACAAATTTGATTAAAATCGGTTTAGCCGTTTGGCAATGAAGTCGGTTTCTCAAGTTTTTTAAACTTATAATTATATAAATATAGATATAGATTTCATATAGCATAACAAGATGCAAAGAAGTTTGTAGGTAAATTATTTAGAAGTGCTCATGTCAAGTTTCCCAGCATTTGGTAGGTAGAAGTTATTCACAAAAGTAGCCAGCCAAAGGCATACACAAAATACTCTGTACCCTTAGCACTGTTAGCAGTATGCTATCAAGTTCTTTTTTGTTTATTTCTGGTTGATAACTAACTTGGTCGATGCGGGCTTTAAAATGATATGAATTGGAAGTAGGATTTTAATAGCACAGTACGTAAAAAAACCTTTGGAAAAACGAAGGTACAAGTACAGGTCTCATTATTAACTAGCCTATCATTATAGCCGTCGTGTATCACTGTTTTCCTCATCTTCTTGCATCAAACGGCTCCTAGAAACTTAGGTCTGTTATTCATCTAACAGGGTGATGATCTGCGCTTTTTGGTTCATACAAATCAACAAAGCTTTTAATATAAAGAAGACTGTGTGCGTTACATAGTGTTGACGCTGCCAGCAATCTTCTAACATTTATTTTGTTCGACCAAGGAAATATTCTGTTGAGTTTAACATCGAGTTTGGTGCTAAAGGTGGAGTTCGCACTTGGCACCTGCAGATAGTGGTCGCGTGATATACGGCAATGGCTTGCCGATACATTGTGAACGAGCGTAATATCTGAATAGAGGAAAACTTTCGAGACGTCGTGTGCTCTCATATTTTAGTGCAATATGATAGTAGCATTTTCATTTTACTTTGCTGATAGATATTTAAGAGGAACATTCTCATAAAGTGTTCGTATTTTTCAAAAAGCTAGTACCTACTGCTTTCTGATTTTTATAGTCTTGAATAGACTTTGAACTCTTGAATTCAGATTGTGGGTAATGTTTAAAAACACGGAACCAAAGCAAAGATTTATCCGTACAAACCAACCCTTATCTTCACTTACCCGTGTCAAGACCCATGTCTATATTCCCAACACTTAGATTTGACTACATAAGTTCTTAGCAAAAGTTACATCATCTTAAATCGTATTAACACGGTGTACATGGTTAGTAAAACCATGTCGTTATAAATTCAGATCATCCCCACATGTTATTAACTGATAGTGACGTGGTTGTCAAAACTTCTACCCCTAAAATCTCGCACAATTTGAAGATCCCTTGTGCGTTTGAAAGTTACTTAACTCCTTCAGTGACAAAGACAAGTTTCATAATAATGTACCTAGTTATATTATAATATTTGAGACTGTTGCCAAAGTTTAACATCAGTCCTTGCTTCGAACATGCTTGTGGAGTTGAGCTCACTTTGATACGTTTCAAGTGACGTTTTATAAAGGAACTAAACGCGAGGGAGGAAACATGATTGAAGATGACTGTAAATAAGTATTTACGTATATTATAGTTGTTGTTGTTGTCCAAGTTTTCACTTCTGTCGGCACTGTCGGAGTGCCACTGTTTTTTTTTAATTACTTTTAAAAGTTAACAGCCCTACTTATAAACGCAATTTAAATTTAATCATTACTTAAAGTTAGCCCTGTCACTGTTTGTCATTACCCAGTGGTAAGAGATGGCAATAGTTTTAGCACTGTTTATCTTTTGACATATTTTTTATAAGTAAGGCCAGTTATGGCCTTACTTATAAAAATATGTCAAACAGTGACTAATGAAACGAAATCTCTAAAAACAAACACTGTATGACAAATATCCAGGATTCTTATTTTATCAGGGGCATCTATTTGCACATTTTATGAACTCAATTTGGCTCGGGTTGATAAAAGTGGTAGTATGAAACAAAATTATGAAAAACTTTCATACCCAAACTAATTATAAGCTCACCACCCCTCGCCCTCGGAATAAATAATGAAGCCGTCCGGCCCTGTTTCAATCGTATCATTAGACTGTCAACGGACGCTCAATGAAAAGCTTTCTAGATGCTAATTTGGTAAACAAACAAAAGAGAAGGCCTAATGAGGGGCGCTTGCGGGACTAAAGACAAACTTTCTTATTCGTCAACAGTGACGGATTTAAGGATTAGACTTGGATGGGCCATTAAGAACTTATTTTTACAGCACCTTTTTTTGAAAATAATAGCAAAGCATAGTTTGAACATAACAATATTAGGATCACTGTAATTAAATTAATTCAAAATTGAAACAAACTCGTACGTACAACACACATTTGATTTCGAAACTTATATAATAATGTCAACACGATTGTTATTCATAAAAAGCTGTTCATATTAATATCCTAGTATTATTATGATAATGAGTATGTGGTGTCCCACTGCAAGGCAATGGCATACTTTCTTTATTTCCAGTCGTTTCTATTTTTTATATTAATACTAGCGGACCCGACAGACGTTGTCCTGCCTGATTATTAATTTATTATTATTATTTATTGTGATTAATTTGTGAATCTAAACCATCCAGGGTGCCACCCAAATGCATACAAAAGAACATTTTATCGGTCCAGCCGTTTAGTAGGAGTTTAGTGACATACACACGTATAGTAGAATTATATAATATTAATAATTCTACTATACGTGTGTATGTCACTTAAAGATAAATTTTCATGAAATAAAACAAAGAACCTAAATATTAGGATCTTAAGACAGCAAGCAATGCCCCTCTTTCAAGATTCTTAGCTACAGCTCTGGTCGCCAAGGGGAGAAAGGGCCGCTCTTCCGTTCGGTCCATTTGCTTGTTTATCTACGACTTAGTATCGGGCCCGCGAGAAAATGATGTATTGCCAGAGGTTCGGTGTATATTTTAAAGCTTGAGAAAGTACCTAAGTAGGCCAGCGTTTCATAATCATAAATATTGGGCGACCTTCTGAGAAAGATACGCATAAATAGCTAGTTCTACGCAAGATTCTAAATTAAATAGGTGCTTCTCTTAGAAGTTATGGAAAAAATATACTTATTGCTTTTAATAAGAAATAATAGCATCTCCTGCATTTACAGTAGAGTCATAGCAACTCGTTATTTCAGCCTAAAAATAAAAATAAACAGAGAGCCTATGATGGAAGTAAAAAAACCTGTTTCTTGGGGTGGCGGCGGGCACGTCTTCGCATGCCTAATTTAATCTTCAGCTTATTGAAATAAAAACGACATAGGTTTTCGACAGGTGCCGCGGGCCATGGTTGGCGAGGGGAGGTTCGGCACAGGTGGCCCCGATGGTCGCAGCGTCGTTAAAATTTACATAAAGTCTCAATCCACGACGGCGGCCGACAGTGCCCACCCCACGTTTATGCTACATTTAGTAATTTTATGATAATTTCGAAAACCGTACCACCACCCATCGCATTATACTAATAGAGGAATTCTCGGGAGGACGCGCGGACGATGTCGAAAAAATTTGAACCGCCTTCAAATAAGTTCGTCCAATAAATCGCGTGAAACGTGAAACGGACGTAAAATTTTTGGAAATTAATAGCAGATGTGTTGTTGAGTTGCACGGGGGTTGTTGGGGCGGCCAGTGTGCTGTTAGTGACTTTGAAACGCATAAATTCACTCGTAACGTTTTGTTTTTTAGAAATATTTTATGATTAATGGCTCATAAAATTGAAGTGGTCATGCGGAAATATTTTAATATTTGGGAGGATTTTTTCCTCAAATAAACATGTCAATTTTATGATATCCTGTAACTATTTCTAAACGTTGTTTATTAACTACTATTATCATTTGCATTGAACATTATACAAGACATAAAAATAACGGAAAACAGTTTTGTATTCTTACATGAAACTTCATTCGAGTTGATCCGAGTGGAACAAAATAACCTGCACCTTACTTTTTAAGTACCGAGTCTCATTTCCATTAAAAGCTTCATTGTGACTGTAAAATTGTTAAAACAAAACAGCGTCAGCTCCGTTGTTTATTTTTTATAAGGGGAAGAGAAATGTCACTTTAGGGTGTAAGCGCCTAAAACGGCCACTCAGAAAAATAAACAGTGAATTCTTTTGTTGCAGTCCAACTTGACGCACCTGCCACGTCACGAGTTTGTCCCAGGCATTGGTATGGGTGTCGCAAAGTGTCCCTACGACCCGGCTGACAACTCTACAGCTCTGTGGGTGGAGAGAGGCAACCCTGGAAGCCTACCAGCATTGTACTCGGGGACAAATGCGGAGTTCACGAAGGCTGACACGGTTATCTTTAGAACCGACTTGCATAACTTGACGACGGGAAGACGGGAGTTTTCTTTCAAGAGGACACTGAAGTACGACTCGAAATGGCTTGACAGTAAGTATCAACTAGGTTTTTAAATAAGTATTAACGAATTAATTAAGTTTGTTAAAATATGTACCTCTGATACACAGCTTATGTAATCAGTGTAACATTTAATTACTGTCGACAGTATTTATTTATGTGCTTGCTACTGAATTACTCAAATTTAGTTTTAAACTGATGTCTACTTTATTTACGATCGGTGACCTATTCTTAAATAAACACATAAACACGTAATTCCATACCATCAAATCCTGTTAGCTCATTCAATAGGTCATCACAAAATCAGTATAGAATTTAACACGACCATTGCACAATCAACGTGTATCCAATAACATCAATGAACGCCGGTAATCATTAGGAAAATGTTACAATTATCGGCGCTAAACGATTTACAGTGAATGCCTCGTTTTCAATGCTCCTATTTGCGATTAAACAATGGAAAATTAAACTGTTTACGCTCTAACGAACACTAATGTCTCTCGGATCTATGGCCGGATTATGCCCGCTTCACCCTGATATTTTTGTGCGAATTCCGCATGCAAAACGATGACATAAAATATTACGGCAAAGTATTTATTACGCGGGCGATAAATTCTTCTCGCGGGATTGTGTAGGTAGATGTTTTGGTGACCTGAATAAAGGTGGCTGAAAATTATTTGTTTCGCACCTTATTGTAATTCTATACCCACCTAACCGACTAAATCTGTGACAGGAAATTATTTTACTGGTTCTCTATACAATTATTATTCCGTATTAGTTAACGTTTCGCGTTTACATGTCTAGTTCAAAACTATAACTCACTATTCTGAGCATGCAATTCAGACGCATCAAATTACGTCTAGTAACATAATTCTAGGATGACCATAAAGCAAAGGATAACGATACCAGTATTACCGTCCTCCATTACCTGCTCAGTGATAGTCCCATAATAATTCCACGTCCAACAAATACATCAAGCTAGGCCGGTTTATCGACGATATTAATTACATCAAAGCCGAATTTATAGGCAATAATTTGAAAGACCCTGGAACCTTATTAAATTTTAATACTCCATTACCTATTATTAATACGTAGCTTAGTAAAAATTACAATAGAATAGGGTAATAATAAAGATCGGACGTGTGTCGTCTGTACTAGTAATCCCTAACACGTGGCTTTTTCATTTCGTGGCCGACAAATAAGCACATATTAATACGAGCTATAAAAATTTACACCCATTCCATCTAATATTTATTGCACATCACAGAGATCCGTTCTATATAGTAGTTATATTCAGTGGTATACCAGCGATCGTTGCGTAGGTAAAGCCGTGAATACAAATGTGTTATAATTAAGTAAATTGTAATATAACGCGGTTATAACTATTATTATTTGCGCAGTGTTTAATTAAGTTTATAGTAGAGAATTGGTATATAGAGCACCTATTTTGAGTTTATTGACATTTCACATTTTCGCTGAAACGAACCGAATTTTGGTCGTTTTGTCTGTACCTACTTACGGTCAATGTTCTGTGTTTGAACCATAGAACATTTTTACGAGCTAAGATAATGTTTCTTTATGTTCATTTCTTACGCATGTTTAAGGTTAATTATTTACTACCCGCAACTCTTACCATAATTTTATTTAGATATAAGTCGTTATACGTTTATTAGATGCTTATAAGCGGGCCTGACAACTAATAACAGGAGATCGTAGACTGGCGAAAATGGGGGGAGGCCTTTGCCCAACAGTGAGACAAAAAGTCCCACTGTTGGGAGGAAAAAAAGTAAACAGACCTTTGCATCTATTGTAGATGATTAATATAACGTCAGAGGCAACTGGTGATTACACAAGCCCTAATCGCGGGACGCTATAGTGCATAGGACAGGATTTCAGATGGAATAGGCTTGCCCAGCACTTATACCATCCTGAGAGCTTAGTTAGCCGAATCCATAGGAAAGACATGGGTTAGTAGTAATAGCAATTAGCTATAGTCTCAACAAAAACTTAATTTGTTTCAGAACCAAATTTTGTGGGATCATTCGAAGTCGGCGAGTACGTCCTCTTCTTCTTCCGTGAAACAGCCGTGGAGTACATCAACTGCGGCAAAGCGGTCTACTCTCGCGTGGCGCGAGTCTGTAAACGGGATACGGGCGGAAAGAACATACTGAGCCAGAACTGGGCCACTTATCTGAAGGCCAGGCTGAACTGCAGCATACCTGGAGAGTTCCCCTTCTACTTCAATGAGATTCGTAAGTCATTATTTTACTAATGTAAATCAGGTTAAACCACCCTGGTAATAACTGTAAGTGTCCAAGGCCCGATGGACCTACGACATTTTGGTAAATAGACGGTCTTCTTCTTCTTATTGTGTCACTGATTCTTTCGAACCATGTGTGGTGAAAGGGTTTTAAGTGTGCCTCAAAGAGGCTCCTTTCGTGCACTTGCCACATATTTTCGAACTTTTTAGGCTCTACGCCATGGCGGATTCTTTACGATATTTTCCTTCACCGTTTGAGATCACTGGCATAGTGAAACATAAATTTACATAAATTTAGGGGCAGAAAAACTCATTTGTACACGACTGGATTTGAAACCACAACCTTAGGATCAGAAGGCAGTTCCAATACTACTAGGCCACCAGTGCTCTCAGAGAGATGGTGAAGGCCCAGAATAGTTTTTCTAGAAAATGTGTAGGGGAGGCCTATGTCTAGCAGTGGTTCGGGCTGATAAAGATGGTGATGAAATATTCGTTATAACTACGTGCCGTTAATGCAGTAACGATTAACTCAGTCAATCTGTTAGTAATGACCAACCACGAGAGCTTTATTAATGGGTAGTGCATATTTACTTTCATACATAAACCTATATTTGATTGTCAATAATTAACACTTAATAATTAATAATGAACACTGTTTCCCACTTGTAGATATTACACGTAGAAAAGAGACTTCAGATTTTGTATTCTAAATTACAAAGAAGATTTGCAAATACCGTTGATCTAAAAACTCAAATTCTTAGTAAAATTACAATGTCATAACTATATCAAACTTGTATAGAAAATAAATTCTGAGAGTGCCTTAATATTTATTTTCAGACACATTATCTGTAAAGTATTCCTAAAATAAAGTTTGCGTTTAAACAATACGTAGATCTAATAAGCCCTTTGAGAGCTCAAAGTTTATCTCTATTTGTGTAATGAAACAAAGTCGAGCAAAATGAAATAAACTGAACCGAGTCTATACAAAAGTATATTTACTCTGCGATAAATATAAAGAATTGGTGAAATCATGCACAACTTCACTTGCGTAAAGTTATTTTGACTTAAAATTCAACTCACTAGGATTTCAGAAAACTATAAATGAGCCCCTGAAGAAAAAGATAGCCCTGAAGAAGTATAATACTCGTATATAACTTAATACAGTAAAATTAATTAGTTCAGAAAAAAGTCGTACTCTACGACATTCGTAGCAACAGCTACGAGTTTCGTAGCAAGCTGGGGAATTCCGCTCACCGAACTCACAAAGCCGTCATGTCAATAAGTCACAATTCCCTTACCTTCACACGCAAATATTGACTGTCAGTAAACATTCGGCAAATTCTAAAGTGCACAGCGATTTGGACTCGTCTAGCCGATTTACGTTCAAGGCCCGGTCCTCCCAGACTCAGTTCATATAATATTAAAACCTTCGGTTCGAGCTCGCCACGGTTTTTCACGCCCTGCAGGGGCCTGTTCTGCATAACTTATGAGAGTGTAATAGGTGCTCAAGTGTTCAGTATTTGCTATCGTATACGCGTTACTTACATTTCTCCGAGCACTATTAAGTAGTCGAGGGAATTCTAATATCAGAATACGGACCAACACTCGCATGTGATTGATTTATGCATGAACCTTATTTTTGGGATTTACAAGCGCATTCAGCCAATTTTAAATAACCTTCTCAAATAAAAGTAATCTAAAGTAAATGATAGCTCAACTGTAATGACAGTTAATGGTAGATTTTATTCGAAAAGCCTACATTTCTATTGGTTCACTGTACTTATTTATGCGGCATTTATAGAAGTGGATTTGCGCTTACCCAAATATAAGCTTTTTTGTCAAAAGCCTTTTATAAGTATAACAATATCAATTCTCCAATAATAAACATTTTGAAATCCCCACAGTATATTAGGATTGATGAGTACAAAATGAATCATTAATATACAGTTCCGGGCGACATTCATTGCTCGAGGGAACAGTTTAATTGTTGCGCCAACTTTTGGTGACACCGAGATAAAGTTGGCCGCCCCAAATTATAACGATTTGATAGTCAACTCCCATAAGTTTGGACAACTTAGAACCGATTAGACGTCCTGAGTAAGCTTGATATATTCCGCCCTAAAGCTGCAAACACCAGCTCCCACTAAAGCCTATGTAACTGAAGTTCACTTGACAAGTATTTGTTTTAAGAATTCTGAAGTCAATAAAAAAACTCTTATAGTTAATAATATGGATAATAGAATTATTTATTTCTCTCAAACATAGTGGGTAAACAAAAACCTTATAGGTATTTAAGGCTAGCTAGCTTGAAAATGGATTGAGTTCTTGATTATAACTAAAGAATGGCAGAACCGACTTGGCTGAAAACTGGTGAGGAGATATCTAGCAACTAGGAGACTGACATAAGACTTTTTATCACGAAAAAGTAATGGAAACGGGACGAGCGAAGCAGTGAACGCACGCTAGTTTTTTATAAACTTTTTAGGTCAGCGAAAAATAATAATATCACGATGCCTCGATAAATCAGTAACTGAAATCGAAGCTATTACGCTAAGCTTGCAAATCACAAGTTATGTCAATAGTAAGCCATAAAATTAGAATCTAAATAAGTTGTACCTGTGATGTTTTACGCCTGAGCGATCAAATTTAACGATCACTCTAATAATACCTTTAACATTTTAAAATAAACTTTAAGAAATTTCGATCAGGTGTTAGAATTAAATGAAAATGAGCACTGTATTATCAGAACAAATCCGTTTTTCATAGCACCTAGAAATATTCAAAAAGTATTTTAGAATTGAATTAGTAGACACTTTGAAATAGTAAAATAAGTTTAGAATTGAATAAGTAGACACTAGAATTTCGTTTTAAATCATTTTAAGTATTTCAGATGATTTATCTAACTTTCTGATTGTTGAATTTTTTAGCCGTAAATGTACCTACTCGTTGACATGATCCCAATAAATAAATATTATTTGTTCCACAAAATAGAGTAGATTTTAAGATGACGAAAGCCATGCAGTGAGATTACGCTGTATGTCTACATTTCGTAGCCTAATTGTTACGAAATTAATTTACTCTAAAAGGCAAAAATCAAAATCAAAGCGTTTTTATTCAGTAGGATCGCAAGGATCACTTTGAAACGTCTTAAAGCTAAGTGAGTCTTTAGACTCAGTTCCACGCGACCAAGCCTAGACAAACTACGACTTAGTTCCTACCGTTATTTTATGATCCTTTTACAAGAATGTTACTTTTTACTTCCATAAAGTAGGAATAATCTCCTTCAAGCAAAAAACTATCACAGCATTACTTTTTCACAGAGAGCATCTACAAAGTCCCGGGTGATGACACCCGATTCTACGGTGTCTTCACCACCGCTTCCACCGGACTCATGGGTTCAGCTATATGTACCTTCACTATCGGGGACATCCAGAAGGCTTTCCAGGGGAAGTTCAAGGAACAAGCTACGTCGTCCTCTGCCTGGCTGCCGGTTATCACCAGTAAAGTCCCTGAGCCGAGACCTGGGACGTGTGTCAATGATACGTCTTCCCTGCCTGACACCGTACTGAACTTCATAAGGTAAAATAGATCTTTTCATAATTAATCTCTTTCAAAAAATTCAATATGTATAGTAAGTGGTGAAAAAAAAACAATGAAATGTGGTGAGAACGTCGACCTCTCAAAAGTACGTCATCTCTCAAAGAGTGTGTCGAAATACAGCCCTGTAGGAGACACTTTTGCGTCAGAAATTTTGTAGAGTGAGTCATTGAATGAGTCAGTGGACTTGTCATTAATAATATCGATTTGATGCGTTATTTTATCTATTGCAAAGCAACATATTCAAACTTATAAACTTTTTGAGGACTTTTTCAGCTTGCTTCACTGTTTACAATTTATTGAGAACTTTATTCAGTTCCGATAATATCAGCAAAAAAGAACATTGCAACGTGACCAGACTAAAAATAAAAAATCGCCACCTAAAAGTTGAAATTATGCACATTAAAACAGATGAGTCTCTAGTGATTTCTGAATTTCACACTCATTGAAATCCACAGGCACTTTTATCTGGCGACACGTCCTGTTAATTATCCGACGCTCTCAACCCGAGAGCGTTCAATTATTTTTTTCCCCGCTTTTCCATGATCCTCATGTGGAAACGCTGAGATTTTTACACTCCACCTGCACCAGTCTGGAAATAGTGTATTTTTATTCCAAACGAGAGTGTAAATTTTAATTAAATGAATGAGTTATTTCGTTGTTGCCGGCGGAGTAGGTCTTATTGTGTGACTGCAATGTCGCGCTGTAGTATCCTGTCGAGTCGCGCGACATCCCTGTCGCCCTGTTATCGAGTTGTTCATAATGTTGCCGCTTTTACACTTCAGTGACTCTTCCTTTATTAGAATACCTTTATGATGCATTGTAATAATGTAAATTGAATTTCATGTTCGCGATTACTTTTTGGCGTGGGCTCTTTTAGATCGTGTTTATGACATCGGGACCGTTATTGAAAATATGTCAATGTAGGTAATATGTACGAGATTGAACGTAGAAGTAAAACGTCACAAAATTGCACAACAGAGTACGAGTAGGGTACATGGAGGAATTTAGGGGAGGCCTACGCCGCTAAGGCGACATAAATGTTAAACTTAAAGTTTAAATTAGTAAGTAAGAAGTGTTTTGATAGTAAGTTATTAAGAAAGTGGAGAAGTTAGTTTTTTAAGTGTTTAACTTATTAGAAAGAAATGCTTTTTAATTAATTTCTTTTATTTTTATTTAATATGTATACGAGTAACTTTATACGTTCTCTCAATCAAAAAAAATTCGTTCAAAGCATGTAAATAACAATTAAAATGACACGCATGACTCGTGTACCCAAGTGCCTTGTTGTTACTATTTTTGGCAGTACCGAGTGCGCTTACAAAGTATGTTGGCAGTTTTAGTTCACAATCAAAAACTTGCTACAATGAGAAGTTGTGCGAACCAAAATTACATTTTAGAATTTCGAGTT
The DNA here is from genome assembly GCA_939531255.2 of Thera britannica. Classification (NCBI taxonomy): domain Eukaryota; kingdom Metazoa; phylum Arthropoda; class Insecta; order Lepidoptera; family Geometridae; genus Thera; species Thera britannica. The sequence continues at coordinate 6,289,503 of OW618050.2, read as the reverse complement.
GTATTACTACGTTGAACTGATAATAAATTAATTAACTAAGTTCTTAATTACTGACAGAAATTGCTTTATCAAAATTAAATAAATTTCTATGTAGTATTTTTTTTTAAATCTCTGCTATTCAAACGAATTCAATTGTGGCCATCGTTGTGGCCAGTCAGTGCTCTTATCACACTTTTTTTTCTTTCTACCATTGATATTGTGTGTGAGAACTTTGGCGATTCTTTGAAAATTGGTGGATGGAAAATACATAATATAATCGGTTCGCAAAACGTATGGGATACCTTGTGTTGCAGTTGCAGTAGTTCTGAATTAAATATTTTATTAATTATTTTTATTTTTATTATTTATACATTTGACATTGTGTGCCTATATGTACACTGTCACAATGTCAATATTGACATTATGTACATTGTGTACTGTATTGTGTAAAAGCCGTTAAATCGTTTGAATAAAAAAATTTTTCATTACTCATACTCTGAAAGTAGGTCTGAAGTTGCCTGAGGGGCCTAATTGAAAGTAAAACTTTCAGCCCTACGGAGAATCGCTTTCTACTGACAGCTGTCAAATTATAAAAAAAAACAAGTTCTATTTTATTCAACCATGTTCCAACTTTCTAAAGTCTTTCTAACTGCAAGGAGGTTGTTCAACTAAATTCCAACTTTTTATTCAGCAAGTAGGTTGGAAACCCATTACAACGGTAAAGTTTAAAAAGTCTAATTAGAGCGCAATGTAATATTTAAATTTAAATAACATAAAGATAGTATTAAATAAATAATCATCATCATCATCCACAGCCCGACTTCACCCACTGCTGGGTATAGGCCTCTCTCTGTATGTGCCACTGTTGCCGGTCTTGTGCCAATCTCATCCAGGTCTTGCCTGCGATGTTAACCACATCGTCTGCCCATCTTGCCGCAGGGCGACCAACGCTTCTATAGCCAGTTCTTGGACGCCATTCAGTCATCGCCTTACTCCACCTGTCATCACCTCGCCTTGCCAGGTGTCCTGCCCAGCTCCATTTTAGTTCCGTTATGCGATTCCCAACATCTTTGACCTTTGTTCGACTTCGAATCTCGATGTTGGGAACACGGTCTATAAGCTTGATGCCGAGCATGGCACGCTCCATGGCTCTCTGTGCAACTCTCATCCGGTACACAGCCTCCTGTGTGAGCGTCCACGTCTCGGCACCGTAAGTCGTGGTGGGCAAAACACACTGGTTATAGAGGCGGGTCTTCAGACACTGTGGAATTTCAGCAGACTTCAGAATGTCGTCCAATTTGCCGAACGCAGCCCATCCCAACTGTATTCTCCTCGCGATCTCTTTGTGTTGATGCTCTTTGCCAAAGGATAGAACATTTCCAAGATAAACGTATCGGTCAACTATCTCTAACCTCTCAGATCCAACTTGTACATTTGGATCGGTGATGCCAGAGATATCAAAAAAAAACAATAAATATCAAAATATCAAATAAATAATATATCTTCTAAATTACTTGATTAGTGTATAGCTTCAACTATTTATTTAAAATAACATAGATTTAAATTATGAAAATGAAAATAATGGCTGAATAATGCTGGCGAGCCGAAGCCGAAGGCCCGCCAGAGAAAAAGAAAAAAAAACCGGGAAGGCGGCAATTCAATCTTCATTTTCACTAATTTATCTTTCATGTTTTTATTTTTACTTTCCTTGTATTCGTAATGAAAAGCACAGTGTTTACCTCGGGTGAAAGTCTTTTGAGTCCCTCAAGCTCCATTGGCGCCCTCGCTAACGCTCTGGCGCCAAACCCGTCTCGGGACTCAAAAAACATGACTTTCAACACTCAGGTAACAATGTACTATAGTGCAATAAAATCCTTGGTCACCGACCCGCGTTAGCTAAGCTGCCTAATAAATTTGCGCTAGACACTGAAACCCAGCAGCTACACGTCGTATATTAATTTAATATAAGATTGTTTTTCACGCAGGTCACACCCCCTAATGGATACTGCTGTATCACATGAGAACGAAAAACCAATTTACTACAAGAGGGACTTGTTCTTTACTCGCTTGGTCGTGGACAAGGTCAAAGTTGATATGTTGGGTCACCAGCTAGACTACACGGTTTACTACGCAGGCACAAGTAAGTATCTACATATTTTGAATTGACATTATTTGCAAATTTTTACTCTGACGTATAAAAACAAACAAGAGTACCTAGTATTTTTTGTATTTACCTACTGGCAGTCCTCGTGTACTTCGAGCCTAAATCAATCTCATTTTCATAGCCAGTTCAAAGAAATTTCATCTTGTAAATTGGCACCTTCAAATTAATTATTTACCCCAAAACCAGCTCGTAAAATAACGGAGCGACGTTTAATTAATTTGCCAAAAATTTTGAAAGTGGCCTTTCAGCGCAACCTTTCAGTAAAACTTTTCGGGCTAAATCTCATCGAACAAAGAAACATTCGCATAAAGATCACAAAACAAAGCAATGGAGCACCTCTGCTCGAAACAATCGGTGAATTCCAAAACCCAGGCGAAACAATCAGCGCCCGGACAAGGGAGGACATAAAATTTCATAAAACGCTCACGAATTAAAAAATGCCTTCCCACGTTCCCACTGGGAAATTAAAAAGTGGCGGACCAGTGAAAGTGGCACAAAGGCCATAATTCGTCTCACCCGTGACATTCGGACGTTTGGATTCTCGTCTGGGTGCCATCGAGCCGAGCGAGGCCCGCAGCTCCTGCACGGAACAACGGATTTAATACAAAACATGAAAAACCGATTATACATTCATTGTTCGTACCGAAATACCGTGCAAAAAGCTGTAGTTTTAACGTTTTTTGTACCTCAATTTTATTGACTCCTAAAAAGCTAGCATATAAATCCCCGCGGCACGGTCAAAATATTCATAGCCCGTGTTGTTGATTGGAAATTTACATTAAACGAGGTGATCGAGTCTGATTGATTCCAGACTGAAACAAATTTTCTCTACGTTTTAGAGGTTTGATTACCCTATTTTTGAATTTCCTTTCTGCAAGATGGGGTGAAATTTTTGGGAAATCTCTGAACACACCCTAAAAGAAACATCAGCCATAGAGGTATATTATTCTCAAAGACATGCGGGTTGGAACCGCAAAGCTACCGTCACATTGCGCCGCGCCGCATAAATTTGCCGCCGCTGTCGCCAACGCCCGCCGCGCCGCTCTAAACAATGCTTCCAAGTGGTAATTTTCACCAATGTTGTTGCAATTTTCACCAATTTGCCGCGGAAATCGTTTCCGACTGAACCTTTTGCAGACTGTATTAAACTCACGTAGATATCTAACGAACAGGGTCTCGTTTTGGAAACTTTTACCAAAGGAACGTTTGAGTTGCGTTTCAAATGAGTGTGTGTGGAATATTAAATTGTTTAAACGCTACCTTCGGTATCCCTCGCCTTGTAATTACTCAAACTCGATACTGTTAAGCATCGGCTCTGCTGCGTTTCTAAGACTTAAAGATTAAACTTTCTACATAAACCACATACCACTCCATGAAGCTGACTAAGCATAACTATAATTGTCATATTATACATTTTATTTATGTATAAGCCGAAATTCATTTAATTATCGTGTTTCCGCGCCCTGAAAGTTTGCAATAAATGTTAGCAGTGCCAGTGTATTCAAAACCGCAAACTAAAAAAGAGGTAGCGTCCGAAAATCCAGAGCGCTCTTGGTTTACTATTATTTACCCGAGTACGAAATAAGTTACTTGAAATTCCGTCACAAAAGCCCGAGGCATCCCATGAAAAAGGACAGTTTACTCTTTCAATAAAGTGTGCGCTGGCGCGCGTCGCCATATTACCTCCGCTTACCCCATTTTGAGTGCTTACCGCGTTATAATATGCATTAAACTGCAGTGGCAGAAAGTTGTACCGAGGTGCAAGCAGACTATGAGAAACGAGCGTGTGATGCTCCCGCATTGCGGCCCCGTCTCAACTCATTCCATTTGTTTTATCACGCCTAAATCACCGTTGCCAATGTTGCCATACAACTTTAGAGCGCCCCTGCTATGTTGAATAATAAAAGTTTGACAGCGACTGTCGTGCGCACGCTACGAGATCACGTCTTTCAATGAAAGGGAACCGAGGTATCAAAGACGTTAAGTGTATTTAGAAGTTAACGAAGTTAATTAAATTCAGCGAGTTAGGCGACGCCGCCGCTCTTTAGTATCAAGGGCGCGTTTGTAAACAAACGAACATATTAATGTTGTATCTCGCGAGTACAGACTGCGTTAACAACCAACTTGAAACGTAATTACTGCGAGATTGTTGTGCTGACAAAAGAAAGTGTCCCTGTGTTTTTGCAACGACAGCGATCCAAGTAGAACCATTGTGGAAACGTAAACTCGCTCGGTATGATAGAGAAAATCAAATTGCTGACTGAGGGTCAGTTTCGCGTGCGCTATCAAAAATGATTTAAAATTCACAGAAGGCTCAACTGCCGAATGGACGCTGGAAACATCACAGCGGTTTGATGACGTAATTATGTAAGCTCAGACTCGCAAAATGTTTAGTCCTTTGATGTTTTGAAATTCAGTTATGGATATGCGAGGTGCACTTGCTGAATATTTACTGAGTAAGTGGGATTTGAGTTTCAGATCTAGCCACAAAGGGACCTTAATACCCACACACTCTGCAACAATTTGTGCCCTACCCTAATTTGTGTGCAAAGCCAGAGATAAAATATAGAGACTTAAATAGATGGTGTATTTTCTTTGTATAAAACGGTCTATTATCTGGATACTCGAGTAAGAAACGAGGCAGAAAAGTTTACAGTGTAGATTATAAAGCCTTATTTACGCCATCGGCTAAATAATGCGAGTAATAATTTATGAGCCGTCCTATCTTGCATAAAATGTATCGGCTCGGCGTATATCGCTTTTATAAGTATTGGAAAGCCATTTGCCTAAGTGCATGAAGTCCAAGTTTTGCCATAAACATGAAATGCGGTCCATGCAAAATGATATGTTGAGGTTCAGGTGAGGTATAGCGCCGTTAGTTCTAGGGGTTTATGTATGAACCATCTGGGAAGCTGCTGCAATCGTGAGCTATTCGTGCCAAGCAGATATTTATGTAGTGAGTGGAATGCTATACGGACAATCCCTAACGTGGCATAGCTTCATCGACGTGCATTGCCCACAGGACGAAAATGAACAATATTTATAGCTGGGTTGCGATACGATACACTGGAACGGAAATTCGGAAGTAATTTATAGCTCAAAATACCTCGTCTTCTACGGCTTGATTTAAAATCACACTTTACCTACTAGTGCGCATGTAGACACGTTTGCATCTTCTTTTAAAACGATGTTTTAATTGCGAGACTTGCAACCAGCGTTTATTTGGCCGCGCATACCCTTCGGAGACGGACAGAGGATAAACCACCAATGGAAATTAAAAATTCATTAATTTTTATTCCATCGCTAAAGTATCCTGGACGAGGGTAGAATTCAATCCGGGTTCGTCCTGTGGTACTCGTGTACGATTTTAAGCGATGGCATCTTCACACAAACATGAGGCAATTAGTTTATACCTTTAATTAGCATTCGAATCGCGTTCGACGAGAATAAACATTGATTTTTTATTCCCCCAAAACTGGGGAGAGGCCACGGTTCCGGGTGAGATTTGGAATACTAATGTGTTCACTTTTGAACGGTTATTCGCGCCCCGCTAAAGGCGCCCAACGTTTTTTGCATAAAACATCTCATCAAAGGATTGCTTAGGTCCCGTAGTATATTGAATATCAAAAGATGTGCTACGGGAAAGTTTAGGGAGGTAGATGCGGTCGCAGCATCCCTAATACCGGCTACCGTGAAAGCCTTTTTAAAAATACACCTTTGGAACGTGTTGGGAATAACCGATCAGTTTGCTTCTATAGACAGGCTATATTTTATGTCTTTGGGATTTAATATTTTATACTAGTTATTGAATGAATCGTGCATCGGTTTATCCGTATATTTTACCAATAATAAAATTATAATTCTATTCTCCCTTCAATTATTGATTACTCAGGCAACTCGTGTTACAGATAGGTAACTTACAGTTTGGTTTATTTGAACAGTTCCATTTGTGAACTGAATATTTAAGACCCTTGGAAAGTTATTATGGATCCATCAAACCCATTCTTGTCTAACAGAGTTCAAAGCAATTTCTGAATCACTTAGAAACTTTTCCACGTTTGTAATTCTGACACACATTGGTAATTATTCAAACGGAACGAAGGACACAGAAAGCGGGTCAGGGGCTGATTCTTTGATAGTCACATAAAAATCTCTCGCATCGAATCTCGTAAAAGTCAGTCGAGCGCTCGTGAGCAAACGTTAAAAACCCACGTTTTCCGATTTACGGCGCCTATAAAATACATATTGCGATTCGTGATAAATAAAAGTCTTGCCTTCCCGAATTTGTCCATACCGAGGAGTTTATCTCAATCGTCCAGGGTTTGAAACATTTTATAAAAATAGGAAGAAACCAAGTTTACCAAAGAATAAACGAAACAAACCTGTTTTGTGAAAAATGTTTGCATAATATCACCTTAAACATAGTAGTTTATGTAGGCATCTGCGAGTAAGTTATGGTTATAATACCCGGCCAGATATGAACTGAAAATACAACATTAGTTCACAAAAATATTGCAACGACTAAACAACATTTTTGGCATTGTAATGAAACGTACGAAATACGAAAGGTAAAAAATGTCACGGTGCGTACGATGAAATGGGGAGATCTCATCCGATCTGGAACTGCCAAATCTATACGTTAAAGCGGACTTTTTATGAAAAGCAATAAAGACGTTAGAGCTACTTTGTGTTTGGGAATTTATACCACTTGGAGGAATAAAACTTATATTGTTCGTGGATCGCAAAAAGTTTCACTTAGGCCTGTCGAAGCGAAATCTTATTGGATTGCTGGATTATTTCTTTTGAGACCGCGATTGGTAACTGTAAGTGATTGTGGACATTTGAGGCAAAATTATGGAAGTGAAATTATTTCTGTAATAAAGTTACACTCAATACAATATCGTTTGTATTGATAATTTGCAAAATTAGTATCGGCGGATTTTTTTATAGGTTATCGTTTTTTCGTAAATGATTTCCAGAAAATGTTTCTCCTATAATAAATAAGATACATTAAGCCGCTCTTATTTGAAGCCGCCGTACTTTCCTTGACGTTTCAGATAAGATTGCCTTGTGGTTTTCGTGGTTATTTCCTTATTAAATTCGTTATTGTCCAGGTGAGAGGTCTTCAGAGAGTCTTCCACGTCCGATGTAGGATTGTGTAATTATTTCGCTCGGAACCGACTACGTGATCGGAATTAATCGCTCCAAATTATGGTTCCTTGCGGAGTACTGCATGTTATTTCATTTATTAGTTTACCAGTGGTTCTTTTTCATGTTAATTTACCCAAAATAATACTCGTATAAGTAAAGTGTTATAATCTTTTACCTATCAATAAAGAACCTTAAGGTAGTACGATTTCCTTACAAATTTATTTTACAATTTATGGGCTGGTCTCAACTTTGTAAATGAAAATAAATGCATATTTTAGTTTTTACTATTATCACCGTTAATCTACAGTTTTTTTCAACTTTTTAATGTTTGCTGGAAATAAAGACAGTTATTACTGTAGCTGGCTTTCATATTAGTCTTTATTTGCTTTGAAATATCAAAGCAATACCATAATCGCCCATAACTGGTAAAAGTTTTGTATGGAAATAAAACCACTTTAGGTGATTGATGAAATGTTAATCAAAACGATACAGCGTTGAACATAGTTCTGGAAAGTTCTAGACTAGATTAAACTTTTCAATAATGATATAGATTACTTTTTAATACAGGTACTGCTACACAAGAAATCAAAAAAGAATATAAAAACATCGAACACTTATAGTAGTATAGGATCCCTAGAAGAAGAACCTTCACCGAGCTGGTTATTTAATTAATCATAATTATCCTGGACTGAAATTTGATAGGCAACCCATATAGAATATATTTATTGGCATGTTTAATTATATATAAAATACGTTTCATTTAATAACCAGCTCGGTGAAGGTCCTTCTTCTAGGGATCTTAGACTATAGACACTTTTGTTTTTTTTTCAATTTACAAATAAAGTTATCCGTCAGATAAAAATCTATCCATCTCAAAACAAAAACAAGGACTGAATTTTTTTATTTGTTGAAAAGCGTTATTCCGTAGATTAAAATCAGCCATTTAACAAAGTAGACAATTAATAAATTTACTTCAACGGTACGAGTAATTCTGCCACATAAATACCACTCAACACTACTAAGCACTACCTGTCGCTACAATATGTGTCACCTCTTAAAGCTTAAAACATGTAACGGGGTTCTGTAAACAGATTTCAGTTGGGACTTGCTCCCTGCAAGTTAGTTGAACGCTTTCCCGTGTACCTATTATCGTATCAAGATTTGCCTGTCAAAATGTGCCGTTTTCCCGCGAGTCTTGTACTTACCTATTACATTGCCTGTCAAAGTGTACAGAACCATTAGTGTACCTTGTTTGCATGCGTATCACACTAATGTACTCCAAAATGACAAGACAAGGTCTATACACACCTAATTACTAACCTTAGATATTCACTAAGCATCTACAATGAATTTTTCTCTACATCTAAATATATAAAACTCTTACGTTACTGACTGACTGACTGACAATCAACGCACAGCCTAAACCGTAAGTCCTAGAAGCATGAAACTTGGAGGGTATGTTTGTTTTATAGCATAGGGGTGCACTAAGAAAGGAAATCGGAAAATTATTTCCCTAAGAGAACATGAGGAAAAACTTTTAAAAGAAAAATCAACGGGGCGTAACGGCTGCGAGGCGAGCGAAGCCGTGGGCGGCCGCTAGTGTTAAATAAAATCCCACATTTACATTACCTTGTAAACGTAACTTTTTCAACCGATTTCAAATAATACAGGAGGAAGTTCAAATTTTTTTATGTTTGTTATCGCATATCTTCGTAATTTATGAGCCGATTGAAAAACTCTTCCAGATTGGTTCGAAAGAAATGTCATCAAAATTGGTTCATCAGTTGCCATAAAATCGGATTCTCAAGTTATATTACTTTGTTAGCATAGAAGTAACGTAAAAACGAGTGGCCTAATGACAATAGGCAAGTCATCTTTTTATGCTTTGCAAAAAGTTTCAGCTCCAATACACACTAATAAAATCAATGAATATTCTAAAACGTGACTTTTTATCTTTCTATTTACATTGATTTTCTGTATTTCGATTAAGAGTTATTTATGCCTGAAACTACCCAAAACAGATTTAGTCCACAAAATACCCCAAACATTTTATATATTACATGTATTCATTTACGTGGAACATAATAATTTACCTGCCTAAACACGAACCTTGTTTGTTAATATTACCTAACACAGGTAACACATCTACATCATTAGATGTAGATAGGTATTTGTGTAATCTTACATTATAGGCAGCCCTGAAATCTACACACGCTTTTCATGCAAACGATACCTAATTGTGGATTAATTTATGCTACACAACACGCAAACAGTTGTACACTACTTTATTTTATTTTGTCTACGTGATAGAGTACTATATTATAACTTACCTGCTTATGGATTGAGTTTCTTCTTTCTGCCCCTTATCCCACTCTAAGTGGAGTCGGCACAACCTGTCCTTTTCTTGCTTCAGATGGATATAGAGTTTAAATTGGTTACCTATTGAAATGTCGAAAAACTAAATCCAACATATTGAAATCCAATTATCTTTGCCTAATTTTCCATAAGACAGAAAAATGTTGAAAAATGTTTGTCTCCCTAAAAATTTAATCTCCGTGGACTCTAAATCTAACCATTTTATTCTGTTTGTGAGCCTCTATGCGGCGCACTCAAAATCCTTTCACCACACTTGGTTCGAAAGAATTGGTGACACGATAAGAAGAAAAAGATTCTGTTTGTGGAGTAATTACTGCCTACTATTGTTTTGTTCAAAACCATTATTTTGTGTTTTTGAACATTGGTTTAAGTTTTAATTGGCAAGTTAGGGCTTCACGCGGCTTTCAGGGCACATTACTCGCACTTGTTTGCGTCAATCACGCCTCGAACTAATGGGTCGCAGTGTCAAGCAATCAATATTGTACCTACATCTACCAATATATTTCAAATAGGTTGCTATGTAACTTTGTTATTTTAAAAATATAAAGTAAAACTAAACAGGCCTTCGCATCTATTGTCCATGATATAAACAGTGTCAAGGGCAACTAGTGATTACTCAAGCCCTATACTCCCAGGACTCTATAGTGCCTGGGATTGGATTTTAGATGGAATAGGCTTGCCCAGCACCTATACCATCCTGACAGCTTAGTCGGATTAATCTACAGGCAAGATATGGTCAATACATGCAGAGCTAGTGGCATTCGTGGGGCTAAGCAAAGGGTTTATTTCTTTATTATAGAGCACGAAAAGCAAATAACTTAATTAATAATTTTCTTTTTAATATTGTTCATATTCGTTTGTAAAATAAATTTGCGATGCGTTTATACTACAATAATCAAAGACGTAGTTTTAAAACAATTATGATGATAAAATTTGGTTTTATGTAAGACGTAATAATGAGATCTTTATAAAATTAAGTACATTGTGACTTTAATTTAATATTATTGCGAAAAGCGGGCTACAACATCATTTCGATTTTATCAAATTACTAATTTAATTTCGTCTTATTCCATTTCCTATCAGAAATATGAATTAATATCAGAGGTCTTGATTTGTACGGTCTGTTCATTAGTAACAAAGGCTATAATATAATTATAAGTGATTTATAGCAGCAGCTATAACCTAACGAACACAATTATACGAGGTTATGACGTCATTACGAGTTTGGGTCGGCACACATCAAAGGACCGGGTCGAAATGTTATTTTGTTATTTTGATCACAACATGAACTTAGTGAGAACACTCAAAGGAAACCTTGTCTGATGATAAAGTGTAAATATACATATCTAAGCAAAATCTAATATCACGATGTCCAAAGTCTTGTATTCAAAGTATGTTTTTACAAAAAAAAATATACTTATATCAGCTATCTGGTTCCCATGGTACAAGCTCTGCTTAGTTTGGGGCTAGATAGTGTTGTCTGGATTGTCTATAATATTTATATTTATTCCATTGTACCAGCCACTGCAGCGACACGTACGTTATTGTACGTAATCGGGTTAGGTGATTTCGGTACATGCCTCTAATCCAATTAGCTATTAAGATCCGTGGGTCGAATATTAATTCGGTGCCGATTTCGCTTTGTAAGGAAACTGGGGTGCCGTGACCTTATGTATATAGGCCTTCGATGTGGACACGTCGCCAATGCCAATTCTGTTTCTGTTTTGTGAACATTTTCCTTGATTTTCCGTGGTTCTGACAAAATTAATTGAAAAAATAGTAGTATGGTTGTACTTTATTCATTGTGTTCAACAAGTCTTAATTTCCTGAATCCTCGCTACTCCTAAGAAACAATTACATATTTATTTACTTAATGTACTTTTTGTATCCCGTTTAGCTTTTCGTGAGAGCTTTTCGCTGTTTTCTTTCATAGAAATATAAGTCAGTATTAATTTGTATGATTATTATAAAAGATAAGGAGTAAAATATTGACTCGTCAAAGTACAGGCTTAACTTAATACAGTTTTAAGTACTTTGCAGAATTAATATCAAAAGTGTCAGTGAAGCACTCCCACACTCAAATTAGGCTAATAGACGAGATACGTTCTTCTCATAATCACGCGAATTAATGAATCATTAGCTCTCAATTAAATTATTAAACGGATTGAGAGACTCGCAACCCTCCGAGGATTTACTAATTGATTCCGGAATTCAATGAACTGACGGAATTCAGTTACATTATTGTGATACACATAGGAACCAGCTGTATCATACTTCCTATTTCCCTTGGTCACGCCGTGTGAACGGTTGGACCGATTTGGCTGAAAATTGGTGGGGAATTAGCTTAGAACCAGGAAACGGGCATAGAACATATACTTTTTATCCTGAAGAAGTATCGGGAACGGGTCGAGCGAAACCGCAGGCGGCCACTAGCCTATTATAAATGTGAATACACAATGCGATGTAGGCTCAATTAGGCCTTAACCGTTGCACTGATTTTGACTAAATATATTTCATAAACTGGGCTACCAAATGGGGTTCTTTTTAATCTTGAAAAAAAAACAACAGGAAAAGTGTAATAAAAAACGAAGGAACTCAATAAGAGAAAATGTCTTAGGCATATTATTACAAAATTTCGATGTCTCAGTTACTTCCACAACACGAGCAAAGCTTAAAAACTAGCGACAGATAGTTTTTAATGTTGTAGCGTCCTGTAAAAATAATGTTTATATTCGTATGACACCTTTATTTAGTTATGATTACATGTAATTTAATTATGGTACCTAATTCATAACATATTTATTATATGCCCCAAGGCAGAGTTTTTGAAATCGTTTAGTTTATCAATTTCTGTGTCTTCTTTTCTGAGTCGGTTTATAATCCTAGAATCCTAGAAGCTTACATAAAAGCTGTCTTGTATATTCACTAACGTACTTTACTTTGTTTCAGACGAAGGCAAAATCCATAAAATTGTGCAATGGACCCGCAACGGAGACAGCCAATCAACTTTGCTTGATATCTTCGACGTTACTCCCACTGAACCAATACAGGTTAAATACATTTACCTACTTGTTTTTTTCTGAGATTACTAATCATTAATCCGTATTGAATAACAAAGGTGAACCCAAAACGACGTACGTAAATGAAATGACTATATTATTCATAATCATTACAATAATTGATTGATTATTTCGTAGAGTTGAAGTAATAAAACGTAGCATAGGTCTACGAAAAACCCAAAAAAGTATATAAACTTTACAAAAAAAAACTGCGGATCATTGAGTAAAAGGTTTCTCAAGTATAAAAATAATAACCTAGGTTAATTAAGCATAATTTGAAATCTTGTAGCGTTATAGAGTTCTTATCTTTTACGTAGGCAATGGCAATATCTCGAACCCACGGCTCCCTGTACGCAGCATCTGACCGAAGAGTGCTTCAGCTCCGTCTAGCGTTGTGCGCGCGTCGCTACGATGCATGCGTGCGGTGCGCCCGTGATCCCTACTGCGGCTGGGACAGAGACGCCGGAGTTTGTAGGGAGTATATGCCGGGGTATGTATTCAGAGTGAGTCACGGAAGACCAGCACTATAGTAGCACACGCTAGTATAGCATTTATTCTGAGTGGCAGCCAATTTTAATGTCATTGTTCATTTTGTAAACACTTGTTTATACTATTGCTGTTTAGAGCGGTTTCAGACTAGCGTTTTATACGCGCGTATGAGCTCGTTTTTGGAAGCGCATGTAAGCGCGTATAGGCGCGCCTTTTGTCACACGCTCGACTCGTACGAGCGTTGACGCGCTTCTAAGCTCGTATAAGTGTCAGAATTCATGTTGATACTGACACGACACCACCGGTTCGAGCGAACACGCCAAAATATGGCCATTTACGCGAGTATGGTTTTTAGAAGCGCGTGATGTAGCGCGCGTATAAGCGCGTATGCTGAAACGACCGCGCAAAAAAATACGCTAGTCTGAAATCGCTCTTATACTATGTGACGTTCAATAAATAACTTTTGAATTGATTTTGACTTATTCAATGCAGCCATGCACATGAAAATATAGATGAAAATTGGTGGGGAGATAGCTAAGAACCAGGAAACGGACATAGGATACTTTTGATCCGAAAAAGTAACAAGAACGGAGCGAGCGAAACCGCAGGCAACCGCTAGTAGTCACATATATTTATCTTTTATTTCTTTTATTGCTAAAATGCATAATCTGTGGTATAAGTACTTATCTCACATTCCACTTTTTTTATTGAACTTGAACTTAAGTTCGCAAAAAAACTTTTATTTCACAAAATTAAAGCTTTTGAAATAAAATTACTAGCCTTTGCACTAGAAATTGTGAGAAAATGTACAAAGACAAGTTTCCAAGAATTCTAGCTTTGTAAGACTTCGTAGAGTTGTAGTAATGCTACCATCTACGACGTAGTAGCTCTACGAAAAGCCTAAAAATGTAATAGACTTTAAGAAAAAAAACTATGAGTGAAGATTTCTCAAGTATAAAAACATAAAACTAGGGCTAGCTAAAATATGTATGATTTAAAATCTCGTTACTTTGTAGAGTCCTAGTAATGCTACCAAATAATGGCCCTACAAAAAGCCTACAAACTGAATTATTACTTTATAAGAAAAGCACTTTGGTTCATGGAAAACAAGGTTCCATAAAAGTATTAAAGTAAAAACAAAGAGCTAGCCAGAAATTGGCATCACTTTACTCATCGGCTTAATTTGTGATAAATGTCCATTAATATTATTTCAATTCCCAATAGTATAGGATCCCGCTATAGAAGGACCTTCACCGAGCTGGTTATTTAATGAAACGTATTTTATATTTAATTAAACATGCCAATAAATATATTCTATATGGGTTGCCTATCAAATTTCAGTCCAGGACATGATTAATTAATAATTATAAAACTAAATTGTTTTTTTAACTTTCCACCGGTTTGTTTATAAGACAAATTCTATACCAATCGAAAGTATAGACCCCATAGAATATGCAAACGTTAGGTTGCCTATTTTTTTCCGGTCACAACTCTTGGGTAGCCAGGTATAAACAGGTAAATCGATACTAGCATTTTGCACCGGTATGTTATTGAATAAAAATACTGGGGTCTATACTTTCGATTGGTATAGAATTTGTTTAATAAACAAACCAGTGGAAAGGTTTTTTTTTTTAATTATTAATCAATCATAAATTATCCTGGACTGAAATTTTGATAGGCAACCCATATAGAATATATTTATTGGCATGTTTAATTATATATAAAATACGTTTCATTAAATAACCAGCTCGGTGAAGGTCCTTCTATAGCGGGATCTTAGACTACAATATACGAGTATTTATTGCATACGCATTATTTGGTTGAGTTATAGTACATAAATAGTTCTTAGGTGTAAGTCGGTATCACATGGACCCTGTACATCAGGTAAAGCAACGTAGAGGTAGGCCGAGGTTTTTAGACAGTATAGCTCGTAGAATTAGTAAGTTGAAGTGTCAATCTTTATTTCTATCTTTATGTCTACCTTTGTTTCTATATGAGCTATAAGACCAGCCTGGTCTTATATAAATTCTCAAATGGCGACCCACTCGATGGACTGACGATATTTTAAAGGTAGCGGGAAGTCGGTGGATGGAAAGAGTTCAGAATCGTAAAATGTGTAGAGGAGGCCTATGTCCAGCAATCTGGGTGTTATAACTATTCTAAGTATGTTTTTACAAAAGTGTATTTAAGTATTATATCAGCCATCTGGTTCCCATAGTACAAGCTTGGTTTAATTTGGGGCTAGATAGTGTTGTGTGGTTTGTCTACAATATTTATTTATTTTATTATTATTTTAAGTAATCTTTTTATTAAACTTCAACAGGCTGATACAAGACGTAGCTAACGAAACAGCAGACATCTGCGATTCCTCCATATCCCGCAAGGCAGTTTCTGCCACTTGGGGCCAGAGCCTCCATCTTGGCAGTTTCATGAAGATGCCTGAAGTGCTGCATCCTAAAGCTGTGACCTGGTATCATCACTCGAAGGAGAAGGGACGCCATCCTATCACATTCAAGTGAGTTTTATCTATTAATAAGATTTACTGTATTCAAAGGAACAACACCTGTTGTTCCTTTGAATACAGTTGGTATTCTGTTTATCTTTATAACACGGAAAACAGTAATCTACGCGACGCCATCTTTCGAGAGCGCTGGTGGTCTAGTGGTAGCGGCCCCGCCTTCAGATCCAAAGGTCATGGGTTCAAATCCAGTCGTGTGCCAATGAGTTTTTCTGTAGAAAAATGTATGTGCACTATGCCAGTACTCTCAAACGGTAAAGAACATCGTGAGGAAACCGACGTGTCGTAGAACCTAAAAAAGTTCGAGCAACACGTGTCAAGGGTCACGCAAAAAGGGCCCGCCAGCGGCCTACTTGCGGAAAAACCAGCCCGCACATCAAGCGTGGATGATAAAACTTGCCGAATTTGACGCCATGTTTGTATCCTCCGACTAGTGATGTGTCTCGTTGCCTGGTCTCAATAGTGATGTCTTATTCCCAAAACCGGCTAACACTATGAATTTATAGCACATTTTCCTATAACTCCGCTCTTGTATGGGTTCTGTGACAGTTTTCTACAATTTCCATTTTCAATGCTACCGCACGTAATAACTTTTTAATCTTTATTGATAAATACGTAGAAACCTGCTGGCCTACCATGAGCTTCATATGGTTATGGTTATGGCTGTCAAAATTGTGTCAACAGTGTCAACACATTCAAACTCAAGAAGAAAATGAATGTGTGGGTCAGCCTATCTATACACAATTTGACAGCCATAGCCATAACCATATGGAGCTGGTGGTAGCCCTGCTGAGGATGCTCTTTATCAGCCTACTTTTTTGTAAAACGAGTTTTTGGGTAGCAAATGTGTGTAAAGATAATACATTTTACGCATAAAAAAATAAGACACGTTTCCACGAAATTCTTTATAGAAAAACTTCGCAACAGATTTTTGCTGCATTAGATTTTTAGGCCTAAGATGAAGCTCTTCATAATCTTTCTTCGGTGACAACCAGATAAATAAAATATTTAAGCTTAAACTTAACTCAATAATACCCATCAACTAACTAGTTATACACCAATTTATCATACATCTGATTAATATTAATTTAAATCGTATCTCTATAGCAATTCAAAACTGAACCCCAAAGTAATATCACTGTCACAGTCACCCTCAAAACTGTCTCATACGACTAATATACGACGCACCCACAGTTTAATAACAAAGCACCTGTATACTCTTCGTCTAATATTATAAACAGGGACAGAACTTGTCAAACATTATTCTCCATGTAAAACAAAAACACAAACATAAAAAATATTTGTGTTCCCTAAATAAATTTGATGGATTTGAAGGACGAATTTATATTTGAATAACTTTAAGAAAAAAAAACTATTTGATTTTCTCAGATGCTTTAAAAAAACACGCTTGTCTCTAGGTCCTATCTAGAGGAACACATTTGAGTTTAAGGTCTTGAATACAAAAATAAGAATATTTATCTTCACTGTTTTATTTCATATACAGTGTCTTTTAAAGCCACAGCCAGTTTCATCCTTGCAAGTAGAAAGCTAAAACAAAGTGTTACGTATATGTATGTGTATGTTTCTTTAATTAAAAATAAATGAGTAGACCAAAAACAAATACAACGAACCGTCCCAGACAGAAAAACACCAAACAAACAATTAAAAACACACTGAATTAAATTGCTAATTTATTTCAATTTTATGAGATAATTGCTCCCCAGCTTTGAAGTTTAGAAAACAGTCGAACACGCATGCAACAACATTAATTAAAGGGTTCCCGAATCTTCCCTTATCGCACTTCCGGCTGACTGCCACAGCCCTGCGCAATAGTAGCTGGTCTAGTCTAGTCACTCAATACAAGATTTAAAAAGACTATCCGCGACCACGGCAGTCGAAACGTCGGGAAATAAAAAAGGTTATCGCGATAAATACCCGTTTTATCCGTATAATTATTCAAATATGACTGCTCCCATACAGATACAGATAGAGTTATTTTTTTAATAATAATGAATAAAATACAGATCACAACTATTAAGGCCATGAAAAATAATAATTCCTCGTAGCCGTATCAGTTAACCAACCTAGTAGACCTTCTATTCAAAGTCAATAAGTCAATGTCAAAGTCAATATTTTTTTATTCAGTACGATGCAAGAATCACTTTGAAACGTCTTAAAGCTAGGTGAGTCTGGGTGCCAGTTCCATTTCAATTCTAATAAATCTATAAATTGAAAACGATACACCAGAATCTAATCGATTTCTGAAAAAATAAGAGATGACGTGTGAATACAAAAAAATGGTTTTGCAAATATAAAATGTAGTAGGTGTGTCAATTCAGCTGTGCTACAATTTAAATGCAAGGGGAAACTTTAGAATTAACGCTTTGTTTTATCGTACTCCTAATGTCTTTAAAACGTGTTTTTTTACTGACACTAACATTTAGAATTTGTTTTGCCTTGTTGTGAGTCGTAGATAAGTGGCGTGTGGTAGTTTGACTACAAATGGTTCTTGGAATTTTGAAATTGACTACTGGTTCATTGTTTATAAATGTCAGTGGCTTAATGGCCTGAACACACCTAGTTCGCTGGCGGTAGCGATCAGTGAAACGGTGTCAAATATCGCTGTCAGATTTGAGATTTGACAGCGAATATTTGACAGCGTTTCACTGTTCGCTACCGCCAGCGAACTAGGTGTGTTCGAGCCTTAAAGCGTTGACGGCTATAATTGTTATAACTAGCCGTAGTTTTTTTTTCATGCTAAATTATTCCACCAACGCTTTTTAGATTAATACAACTTAGATTTTTTTTCAATTTAATTGAACAGAGAATGGTATATAATATAAACACTGTGTACCATTCATATCAAAGATAAAATTACCTTTGCAAATTACTTTTACATTTCAAATCAAGAACTAAAAACAAAACATTTTAATATTTCAATCATACCTAATATATTGCAATTTCAACCTTTATCGTCCCCACTCACCCTTCAAATAATGAATATGAATACTGGAAAATAATCACCAAGCCCCAATACTGATTAAGAGTTAAAATAATGTAAAAACATCAAAAGCAACCATATTGCAATATTTATCACGGTATAGCGCGATAAAACTGGTTTGATCGTTGAATTTTATTTTGCAGTAAACCAGAGAAATACATAGAGACGTCTGAGCACGGACTGTTGATCATATCGGTGCATGAAGGCGACGCTGGGAGATATGATTGCTGGCTGGGAGGGTCTCTGCTGTGCTCTTACAATATTACCGTTGATACCCATAGGTAAGTTAAAGAATAAGAAAAAACAAAAACTTCCTTAGTTTTTCCTTCTTTTAAGTATTATTTTTTCTGCTATCATTCGTTAGTTTGTTCTAAACTGAGAATGGCTGATGGGTATTAAATACTATTGCTTTTTGCAGATGCTCACCACCAGAGAAAAGCAACGAATATAAAAAGATTTACTCGAACTGGTGCCATGAATTTGAAAAGTACAAAAGCGCTATGAAGACTTGGGAGCGAAAGCAGGAGGTAACAACTTTGAAAAATATTTTATCAAAATATTCAAATGTTAGAATTTTGAATATTTCGTTTTTAATAAATAAAATAATGTTTATTTGTTTGTTTTTTCAGCAGTGTGCACGGCTGAATGACTCTAATCAGAACACGCATCCAAACGAAATCGTGTGATTGCTCCTGCAGATCGCCTATCTCATGTTTCAATCTGTTAACTTCTACGGCGGATCTATACCGATTCCGTACGTATCAGCAGGCCTTCAGTACTTAAACATACTCTCTTAGAAGACAACTCCATACATTCTCAAGACATTCGCAGTGCAACATTGTGTAATAAACCGATTGCGGCTCCCTCTAGCTTTTATAGACGAAGTGTAGTGATAAAGTAGTGCGACAGTGACGCTATAACATGAGAAAGGTGATTGGACTTCGAAATTATAAGACTCTTTTATTGTTAGTGGAACGAAGAGTTGTGCGACGCTTGTTGGTAATTGAAAATGTAAAAAAATTCGAAGATTTGATAAATTAAGTATGCTTTTTTTCTTAATTATAGAAAAATTGTTAGTGATATGGAATGGAATTTTATATTTGTATTTGCCTAAAAATGTATCTTCAGTAAACTTGCCATTTTAAACTTTTCCGTAGTTATTTGTATTGTTTTTCTCGGGATATTTAGAGGATCAAGTCGAATTAGTCGTAGATACAAAAATAGGTACTGGTGTGTGTTACACCGCGTAGTAATTTGAAATCTCCAAGGGTTGTGGGAGGGTTCACCTCATTATTTTTCCCCTATTTGTGTAAATAGTTACCTAATTTCGTTCGACTGTTTCTAATGTATGTGTATGTATAGTATGCACGTCCCTTAACATAATATATTTTTAAGCCTGTGATATAAGAAAACTCGTTTAGAAAATTGTATTTAAGTATTTGGACGTAATAATGATAAATTGTGATGGTTTTCACAGTATAGTGGTCTCACTCCATTGATTGTAACAGTAAATAGTTTACACACATAATTATATCACTAGAGTAAATGTTTTAGAATGCAGTATCAATTTGTTATTTCATTTATTTTATTTTATTGTAATAATTAAGTTAAATTACTCTTTTACAAGTATAATTTTAGTACATTTCAATTTAGAAGAGCACGTAGATACTTATAAATATTGTCAGTTAAATGTTGCCCTGCCAGAAAATAAAATATATAAGCTAAATAATTCAGATAATTCAATCACACGTATCATCTAGTACCTACTCAATTTTCATATCAAATTAAATAAAAATTGTACTAAAAAAATATTTTAAATATAGGATTCGCAACACAATTTGATTATTTACAAATTCAAAAGAATGTAAGAGCATTATTGTAATACTTTGTATTGGAATTAGTAATTGATGACTATTTTTCTAGGAATATATTAAAAATGCCACTTTTAAATAATAGCTGCCTTAAGTATTTATTTGAAATCGCCAAAACTCATTTTATCGTAGGTAATATAATATGTAATAGACTATGTACGTATGTTTAAACTTATTAGAAATAAACTAAAAATTGTAAACGTAGACATTTTGACCGATTTATGCACCCGTATTAATAAAAATGCGTAATAATCATTAGTATTTATTTTCTAGAATCAGGGAGAGTTGTTTGATAGTGTTTTAGCAGATTTGTCGATTCTTGTTGCATTATCCAAATTTAACTTTGAACTAAAGATGTTGACATATCTTTCTTAACAAGGCAAAAGCAAGGCCGGCTTAAATTAAAATAATATCAAATAAAGTTAGTTGGATTATGCAACAAAATATTTGACCCCAATGTTCTAACTGGTTAAAATCCTTAGGTCCAATTTCACCGTTAAACGCGTTTAACTAAACTCGTTTATACGTACGTACACAAAAGAAATGCAACGACATTGACAGGTCTTTAAGCGCGTTTAGAGAAAAATGTACCAACTGAATGCTTAAACGAGTTTACACGTCAGTAGAACGCGTTCAATTTCAACGGTGAAATTGGACCTTAGTAATATAAGTGTAGGTCGACAATTCATTTTTAAATTTTGTATTAGAAAGACACGATTGCTCATTAGCCATGTTAGTAGAAATCATAACTATTTAGTGTATTATTATACTTACAATGTTGTACACGCAACACATTTTACATTCATACGTCGAACCATTTTAGGCATAAAAGTAGTGATTCTAGTAAATAGGTGCTTGCAGCTTTGATTTCGCAATTTAAATATTTTCCAATCTATTCTCATATCATATTGTATATATATCGTAATAGATATAAATTCTTAAGAAAATATCTGAGCTTCGACGTTTAAAATGTAATATTTAGCGTGTTTAATTACTTAGTGATAATCTAAGGACTTCCCGCCTTCTGGGATGATCTTGCGCAATAATTATAATTACTATTATCTATAATCTAATGAAATAGCTCTGTAAATTTCACATGTTACTAATTTTAAGTTCAATTTCGAATGTAGAGTTAAGATTTTATATAATAAACCTATTAAATGTATCATTGTGTGTTTTATTTGCACTACAGTACCCCCAAAAGATAAACAAATTAAAAGCAAATAAGCTTATGGATTGACTAGAAAAAATATCGCAAAATAAACGGCGGAAAATTGTGCTTTTCAAAGTGTAATTTAGTTTCAAAAAACTGAAAACCAATTCATCAATGTTATTGAAAAAGCAAGCGTAGTTTTATTGTTTCGGTAATAGAGCCATCACAACGCGAGCGAAAAGGTTTAAAATAGTGTCGATTCATCAAGTCGCATACTGGGTTGACATTTTCGTCATAACATGCCGAGGGCTGGCCCCTTCGGCGCCTACTTACACATATTCTGTGCCGAAGGGACTGGAAGGGACTATAAAAAGTAAGGGCGCGTAATTATATAGTGCCACTAAACTAATTTCACGATACATTGCCGACGAAATCTGTGCTTGGCACCGCCCCGCCTACCGAAATGTGATTTTTCTTTCATAACGAAACTCATGATTACTATTGTTATGTGTTATTTCGTATGAATTGCTAATGTTGGAGGTACGTGTTTACGACAAAATTGCTCGCAATATTAATGAAAAGCTGATGAAGGCCGTTAAATTGTTACGACCTTCCATTTTTCAAGGTTTGTATGGCGTGTCGAGTGAACTCACCAACTTTCATAATTATAGTTTTAATGTTAACGACTGTAATTTTCGATTTTGATACTATTATAAGCATGATCGCTAAGTAACAGTCTGTTAGTTTGCAAGTAAGGTATAAATTACAATGCTGATTTGCTATTTCGAAGAAAAATAGTTTTTGTGCAGACGAAAGTTCTCATAAAAGTTTATTAGAAAGTTATTTCGCTTAGTAAGAAGTTAGTAATTGAAATAAATACTGGAGCTCGAACTTATAAGACTTTTTAGCTTAAAGCTCCTACTAAGCAAAAGTTAGGTACTGATTATCTGGGATTTTGTGAAATTGGCACATTTTAAAAGTATTTGTCATCTTCTTTAAAGTATATAGTAAACCCTATAAAATCAATAAAAAAACAGTTTGATTTGTATACATTATTACCATATGATTTAAGACAAATATTATTTCTATCAACGTGTGGCTTAAACAGACACCATAACACGGATTTCCTGAATGTATTGTTGTAAGTGAGAACTACGCTTGACAAGTTACAAGTAGTTTGTCTCAGGAAGCGGTCCGCAGATTACATTCCAGATTGCACCATAAACCCGAGTCTGGGAGTTGAGGGATTTATCAAAATGTACTCGTAGGTGCAACTTTGAACAAGCTTGACAATGCTGCTTGAATATTAAGATGTACCCAGAGGAAGATGGTCAGTACTCGTAATTTTATTAAAAAGTAAATTAGCACTAAATAAATTAATACTAGTGAATTTGATTAGTATCTGTGAATAAATTACTTTTTAATACAGTTGCTCAAAAAGTGGCGTATTGCAGGGACGTATAGCGTTCGGGATGTGGGCTATTACACACGCGTGCTTTTTTTTACCATTCCCGCACTAGTGCTTTTTCTTTCCCAACTGTCAAAATAATGTCTAAAAAGAAAAACCAACCATGAAGTTTTTACTAAAAAAATTCATCGAAGTTTTTATGATTATGAAAATACGTATTATTTCTAAAAAGAAGCTACTAATTTGTTTCATTAACAGATTTAATGATTTGATTGAATGAGTTATGTTAGGTTTCATTTCATTTCATCTCATTAAATTTCATTTTCAATTCATATCAATAAAAAAAATCTACTGAAGACTTGGCTGTATGGGTATAGTTCCCTTTGCCTTCCAGAATGGGTGAAGAAAAAAAAAACTTCTGCTTATATTTTACGGTTGGCGTTGGCGCCATTTTTCAGTAATTTTCTTTGCGATTTTATTTGTTTGTTGCACAAAATGAGTAATTTCGACCCTAGTTTTTTTGAATTAACACCACCGGAACTCAGTATAATTGCACAAAATGCTTCGGAGAACATTTTACCGGAAAAGTCAAAAAGTCGCTACATGCATACATACGACGAACTTATTGCGTGGAGAGAAGAGAAAAAAGCAAATGGGTTTTTTATTATTTTATTAAATTGCTTCATTTTTTCGCAACTGTATTAAAAATAGTCGTTCAGTACACGTGCGGAACCGTCATTGCAACTTGTTCCGACTGTCAACCCTCGCCTTCGGCTCGGGTAGACATTTGTCGGAACTCTTAGCAATGACAGCCTTCCCGCACTTGTAATGAAATATACTATTGTGTTACAAAATTCATGGTCTCACACCGTTTTGTTTACTTACTCGTGGTACATTGGCAGATTAGACATAGACCATTATTTTAGTACAAACAAACATACCAGTAAAACAGATACCAAAGATCGGTTTACTTAGTTTGCTCCGAACAAAAAAACAGGCATTTGCATCTATTGTAGATGGTTTATATAGTCGTCAAGGACAACTGGTAATTACCCAAGCCCTACTTGCGGGAACAAAAAAACCTCCTGAACAAACCTTCACTAAGGATTTTGAAGAAACAGTCAACTGAACACCCCAATATTTAGAAATGGGGGAGTAGCAGCATCAAACTTATGATCATCGACGCATGTAATGTTTCATTTCACGGCACCACCGCCGGACTTCGTCTCCATTAAATAATTACTTATGGTGGAAAACTTGAGGGCTGATCTATTTGTTAGTGACAGGGTGCACGCTTTGAAGATGGATTGGCACCAGCTCGAGTAAACATACCATCATCAGTTGAACCGCTGATAGACCTATCTGATAGTCTTTCAGGCAAGGAAGGCCTGTGTCCACCGTGTGTGCTTATAGAAAACAAAAAAGTTAAATCAAATTCCTCAAGGAGGCGTCAGATGGTAGTCATAGTTTTTATTCAATAGGTTTTACATACAACGGAGTTTTATTTGACAAACAAAGAAACAAAAAAAGACACAGATACACACTAGGACTCAACCTTATAACACTGCCCTATTCGGTCAGACGGGATAAAAATAAATTACCACAAACTTTCAAATTAACCCATAGAAAATAATAAAAAATATGCACTGCCGTAGATTTGCAGCTAAAATGCTGAGTAAAAGCATGGCTAGGTCATGCATAATCCTTTATTAGCCCGACGCGGGCCGCGGGATGCCATTTGGTAAGCGCATTAAAAAAAGTTTACTTCACCATAAGCGGAGCGTCAAGCGATTTTTCATGCGAAACTTAAAATAAACTTACTATACTAAATCTTATGATTTCCAAACGGGATGTTTTTGATTGCTACTGCTCCTCCAGATTATGACGTAAAAATGAGTCTATAATCTTTACATGCTATACGTAGCATGTAAATATTATAGACTATTTTTTTCCAATATAGACTATCACTTTTACATTCTATTGTAGGTGATGGTTACGACCAAAAAATTGGCGGAATTAATCCATCAGGAAGTGGTATCAAAAATGACTGGAATAGAATCTGCATCTTACCTGTCGTTAGACACCTTACACTACAATTTGTTTACCACGTTGCTACAGTGTGCTCGTAGCTCGGTAGTGCCTTGTAGACCGTAGCACAACCGACCTATGTCCGTAGACCTTGTAGGCTTATGCAGGACAGCTACACATTAGTAGGGAGCCCTACTAAAATAATACTAGCACAACATGGTAAAAATGGATAGAACTTGCATGTACTCTCATGTTTTTCTGAGCATTACTTTTGATCCGTTCGTTGATAATTAGATTGCCAGGTTTTAGTACTTAAAATTGCTGAGTTGAATCGGCCAGGGGCATAGCAGAGTTCACTAAGTTTGATAGTTTCTTTCACTAAAAAACGCTTGTCGCTTTACGCTTCTCTTTATAACCCGTCGCAGCGTAACCCGAATTACTCCGTATTAACAATTAGTCATGCCTACGTCTGCCCACCAAGTTTGCACAAATTTACATAACAATATAGCCCTTCTGCGCGGCTTCGGTTGGTTATGGCGATTTTTAAATTGGATCTGGGACCGTTGCTAATTTCATCTCGTTCCACTTCCCCTTTGTGGTCAACGAACAGACGAACACACCATGTAGGGTTTATCAGACCATAGTGAAAACAAAACAAAACAATTATATTTTAAATAGTAATTTTGTTGAAGCTATTGGTTGTTTTTATTTGTGATACCAATAACCAAACTTTGCTCTTACACTGTCGTGGGTCTAGATATTGTATACAGAGAAAAATACCTACCTTAAAAGATTAGCTATGCATAATTCATCCTTCTTCATCGTCGGTTACATCATCGCTTACCATCAGGTGAGATTGTAGCCAAAGGATGGTCTTTTAATGTAAAATAATAATAATAATTATTTAAATATTTTTTATATCCTCCTCACAAGTTTCACAGTTCTTAGATTTTTTTTTTTCTCGCCAACCTTGTACGCCAACTATTGTATGTTTTGAAATAACAGCCAACAGCGTAATTTTACATAGAATGTAAACTCCGTCACGTGTATAACGACGGTCCACGCAGCGGGCGTCCAGCGTCCCACGATTCAAAAGGACAGCGATAAAAGCGAAACTATATCGAAGCGAAATGAGCAAGAACAATGGTGAGTTAAAATTGTCGCTTTGTACGGCAACACGTCCAAAGAATAGAGTCATTTGCTTCTAACAACGTTAATGTCTAGGCTTTGGCACAGCTAATCTGAGACAGCTGGCAAAGCCGATGCCAAAATGTGTAAGAGACTGCACAACTCTGTTGATAGTAGATTGACACACTGCGCTGTAGTTTGTGTGTTTGATCCCTACCAAGGACAAACATTTGTGTGATGAAAACAGGTTTTCAGCTCACCGGGTGGAAAGTGGCAACTTTCGGTGGCAACTCCCGTTTAAGCAGAAAAATCATGAACACACCACGGGAAGTAAAATATAAAGCCTCAGATCACATGTTTACCGAGGTGAAGCCGAGGTTGTCAAACACCTCAACCACGACTTCGCCTCGGTAAACAATTACATGTGATCTGAGAAATTTCTTATTTTACTTCCTTGGGTATGTAATATACTATTGTTCTGTTTGCGTGTTATTTTGTAATTTGGATTATGGCTGTGTTAATAAAATAAAACGAATTATGTACTTTCAGTAGTTTATTTCCCGTAGTAGCTTTACTTAGTTTGGGGCTAGAGGGGTTGTATAACATATTAATTATTCAGCCCAAAGCAAAATGCTTATTTCACAAAGCTTGTTGGATAGCCCAGTAGTAAATGATATAATTCCAATTACCTAACTTTTCATATTGGGTTTATGTTTGTGTATTTTAAATATTTATATATAAAATTTTGTGTTGTCTCTTTTTATGTACACTGCCGGCCAAAAGTTTGAGACCACCTACATCAAAGTAGAAAAACGAAATAAAACTCAAAACACAAAACAAGAGGTTTTTTTATTTATTCAAATAAATATTTACATATTCACATACATTTGACAGAAAACAAAAAAAAACAGGAAATACCAACCATTTACTTAAAAAATGCCGTTCATCGTAAGCAGATTTTTCGGAAAAAAGCTCTCCTTTGCATTTTATTATTTTTTTACTATTCTAGGCATACAAGCAATCAGTTTTTCGATTGTATTTTGTGAAATATTGTTCCAGCTTTATTGAAAAGCCTTCCACATGTCTTTTTGCGAAGAGGGACAAAAATTGCGAACATTTCTATCAAGCTTTTCCCATAAAAGCTCAATTGGGTTGAAAACCGGGCTCTGAGGGAGCCACGCCATGTTTTTTAACACCCTTTCTCTTTTTTAATGTTCTAAAACACCTCTAAATAATGTTGAACTATGTTTTGGATAATCATCTTGTTGGAAAAAAAAACCATTTCCAATTAAACGCAAACCAGACGGTGCGGCATTTTGCTGTAGTATTCGTTTATACTGCTCCTTTTTTATAATTCCTTCGACTCTTATCAAATGTCCGGGTCCATTGTCCGAGAAACATCCCCAGACCTTCATGGAACCACCACCATGCTTGACTGCGGGCACCACACAGTCTGGCATCATATTTTCATCGGCGTTGCGTCGTACAAATATTCGTCGTTTTGAACCAAATATTTCAACTTGGATTCATCTGTGCAAAGATTTTTTTTTAAAGTCGACTCAGACCATTTTCGATGGGTAAGGGCCCACTGCATCTGTTTCTTTTTGTTTTGCGGTCTCAGTAGTGGTTTTTGAACGACAGCGAGCCAAATAACTTGGCATCTCTCAACCGTCTTTTTACTGTAATCAATGACACAGGTTTAGATCGGGGTTTTTTTACTTCTGCGAGGATTTTTGGTGCTGTTAGGCGTTTATTCTGCTTGCTGGTAACAACGATGACATAATCCTCGCTAGAACTGGTAGCTCTCGGCCTTCCCGATCGCAAACGGTCTTGATAACTGCTAGTGTCCTTGTATCGGGTTTTTGTGCTATGAACACAAGTCTTCGACAACTTAAGTTGAGAGGCAATTGCATGTTCAGATTTGCCTTCGCTGTATAAAACAACAATGCCAGAAAGAGTTTCACTACTAATATCGCGCTTTTTTTCTATTTTAAGATGTCTTCACTGTTCTAACGGAAAGCTCAGACTAACTAAGATAGACAAAGATTAACTTTATGAAAACAAAAGTTCTAAATATGTTTTAGGTAGCGAAAGTTATTCTGAATTTCGGTAGACGCGTAACAAAACCAAATTAATTAGTAATGAGCAGGTCATAATTTTTTTTATTTGGTTTACGACTTGATCCTTGCGCGTCATTTTTTGATGTTTTGAAACAAAAATCCTTTATAATATTATAACTTAAAAATATGCAAAAAGAATAACTCTTATAAATTCTTTAATAATACTAGGATACGCAGGCGCTCAAATTAGCTCTCTATCATGTGTAATTTTGAAATATTTTAATGGTGACAAAGATTGTTACAGGTGGTCTCAAACTTTTGGCCGGTAGTGTATATTGTGTACCAATGAACCTATATGTTTGAAATTAAACTTTTATTATTTTCAGTTCTCTATACTTAGTAATGCAAACTTTGCTGATTTTAAATTGATTGAGCTGGTTCAGTTTAAGCTACACCCTGACCCTTATGCCATCAGTTTTTGTTTGTTAATCTACAGAAAAGGGCGTAACTCATTTTGTCAACTCGTAATTTAATTTCACTTGAACCCCAAGTCCTGTAGGCTCTGCGCCCTGGACATGGGTTGTAGCAATTTGTTAAGTTAATTTATCGTCTGTTTTTGTACATCTTGATTTCAAAGTCAACTGAATACAGTCAACTTTAGACCGGCTCAGTTGATAATACTTACCTCTGCGACTGGAGCCGTAGGTCGTGGGTTTGATCTCCAACGAGAACAAATATGTGTGTGGTGAACACAGACGTTTGTTCTCTCCCTCTCTTATCGTGTCACTGGTTCTTTCGAACTAAAATGTTTGGTCTCTGCCTGGGTGTTATATCGTATTATAAGTATAAATACATATCATGTATTTATTTTAAAATATACATATGAATTATATCAGCTATCTTAGTACAAGGTTGGCTTAATTTGGGGCTAGATAGTATTGTGTGGATTGTCCACAATATTTACTAACTTTTTATTGTTTCACGCAAGTTTGTTTTTTCAAAACCTTTTTATTAGGTACAATTATTTATTTCGCTTTGTCACTCAGTAACCACAATGTTCTTTAAAAAACTCAGCACGTGTAACCTGATAATGCCTCGGACGGGATGGGGACGTGACGTTCATCGTACATAACGTGCCGTCCCGTCTCAGCCTATAGCTGAGCACGTGTGTTTTGGTACTGTTTTTACATGCAGCGATGTCAAGAACTCGTGCACATTCTGGCCGGGATAACAAAAAAACCCCTTACATAATGCTGATACATTAAAACTATCCTTACTCTGAATTTCATGGCTAAACATTCCTTTCAAAAGCTAAAATGCCAAAGTTTTCTTACTGAAACTCAAATAAAAATGACGACCCCAATAAAATACGCTTAAAATGCAATTTTATTCGAGCACCTTTATTTATGGCCCCTAAAAATGTAAAATGTTAACGTTTTATTGCTGGGCTTTATAAAAATACGAGGAACAAACAATAGGCCTGTTATCCTGCGACGGGGGATGTCAAGACATATTTGCTTGAAGAAGGGATACATCGGCCCCGCGATCCGCTTTTAATACAGGTAAATATTTTGTATGCCTTTCTTTTTGAAACTTTTATATTCTCATATTACTAATGTTTGCTTATTTTTTAAGGGGCGCTCATTTTTAAATAAATATATTTTGGACATTCGACACAACAATATCTAGCCCCAAACTAGGCAGAGCTTGTACTATGAGAACCAGATGACTGATATGATACTTATTATTTCGTTTATTAAATATTTCATTGATTTAATGACTTTCTAGTACCATACGTTGGGTCCTCCTGTCTGTTTATAAGACTCCTTAATAAAATTATATGCAAGTACCGTAAAAGAGACAACTGTACCCACTGATAACTGCCCTCTCACTGGCCGTAAGTCATGGGTTCGATCCCCACTGAGAACAAATATTTGTGTGGTGTTTGTTCTCTGTCTGGGTGTGATATATTGTATTCTAAGTATGTATTTACAAAAAAAGTATGTAGCTATTATAATAAGCTATCTGGTTCCCATTGTCTCTACCTATTTTGGGGTTAGATAGTGCTGTGGATTGTCCACAATATTATTAATTTATTAATGTTTCAGTTTTGAGCAGGTTTTTATTTCTTAATTTATTTAAAAGGCTCTACACCACTATTTTGTAATTACCAAAAAAAAAATGTCGATATTGGCTGCTGATACTGAAAACATCCACGCAAAAAAAAAAAATCAAGTTATAAAAAAAATATCTTTAAATAACCACAATTTTTAGTCAAATATTGAGAAATGATTCAACAAGCAAAAATCATTTGTTTCATAAGCGCTAAATACCAAGTGGAACCGAACAGCGTACATTTTTTTCTCTACTACGTTTTTTTTCTAGTACTACGTTTTTTTGCAGGATTTCTGAAAATTTTAACATTTAATAACTTTGTAATTTTATCGACTACAAATTCTGATTGGACATTCATAATGTTCTACCTCTACTACATAACCCTCTTTTTTTTTGGTAGTTACAAAATAGTGGTGTATAATAAAACAGCGATAAAAACTTGACTTAATCTAAATGTATACAAACTTATTGTCTAGCTAATCCAAGCAGTTCAGAAGAGACAAAGAAGTTTACATCCTCATCAGCTCACCAATCCATAGCATAGCACCAAACTAGTTGTTTTCTGCGTATATTGTCGTTCAATCAAAGCTTAATTTCACAGGCCCCTTAAAACGAGTTGCAGATGAACGATAAATTTGATTGCTCTCGGAGATTGTATTTGGATAAATCAACGCTCATTGTTGTATGTAAATTGGAATTATTATATTTGCTTTCGAGATGGCCCTTTCAACTTAATTAATCTTCAAATCAAGTCGTACAATTGTGAAATGGTTTTGAAGGGAAAATGGCTTGATTAGCACTGTACGTAATAACTTACACAAATTATAAAAAGAGTTTCCTTCAGGTACCTAAGTATTTGGATCGTAGGGAAAATATTAAACTCAAACTCAATCAAAATGTATTCAGTTCAATTCCAAGAATCACTTTGAAAAGTCTTAAAGCTAAGCGAGTATAGGTGCCAGTTCCACGCGACCAAGCCAAAAAATCAAGATTCGTACAAAAAATGGTAAGAATCAAGCCGTAGTTTCTTGTCTGTTCTTTAAATATTGATCGTTTGGAACTGGCACCTAGACCCACCTAGCTTTAGCACGTTACAAAGTGACCCTTGTGATGCAACTGAATAAATTAATTTTGAATTTGAATCGCCAATCTACCCAAGTTAACCAAGAAGAAGAAGGTGACTGAATCCTTAGAAGTGTCAGCAATACAGCTATGCTTTGCAGCTTATAAAATATAGCTAGCTAACATCCAGTGACTTTACCCTCTTTCAGAAAGAACATGGGGCGCAAATTACGGTGTTGAAAAATGTGAAATATTCAAGATGCAAAATTTTATAATAAGAATAGCCGAGATTACACCTTGTCCTCATCTATTTTTAAAACGAGAAGGCAAGTGGGACATTTTTATTGCCCCCAAGCTCTAGATTAGTTTTGTTCTGCGAATTTGATGCATATAAAATGAGCTCGATTATTCTCTGCGTCGCCTTGCTATTGTGACTGTCCATGAATATAAAATTATGCCATATGACTCTTCTTCCACCCTTTTGTGTAACCTTCAGAATATACTGGTTTCATTATGACATTATTAAATTTAGATAGATAGATAGGTAGATAACTCTTTATTGATTACAATGACACACTATGATCGTATCCTTCTATTTATACTCACGTGTTTAACTTGTCCCTAATAAATATTTTGATTGATATTTGATTATGTAAGTAAGATACAGTTTTTTGCATAAAAATAAACAGTCACAGTAATAAAATGGGCAGCTTTATCGCTAACAGCAATCTCTATCAGGCATCCTTGGGATAGACAGACCTATTTAGTACTAAAAACTATTTAGTACAAGTATATAAAAAAATGGTTTTGGCTATTTACTCGTTTGAATGGTTTGAAATTAAAAAAGTCTGCCAATTTGTTATTATTTGCGTCGTAAAGTGAGGATAGTTATTATCGATCTTTTTAACCAACTCCAACTCCTGCTATCAAAAGTTAATGTCTGATTTACCAATCAGCATTGCAATAGCTGGCATGCCATTCTGTATCGAAACGCGAACAAAAGAGAGAAATTGAACATGTGCAAAAAATATCTGGCGTATGCATTTGGGAATTTCTCGTGACAGAAAATTTAATACGAGGGGAGTCTAATATTAAACCTCGGGGACCCATCACTTTTAATATTTGGCCGTTCCTAGAGGACTCCTAAATTATTTACCAAATGGAAAGGTAATGGTCGAAAAAGAGTGTGAATGAGTATGCAAATTTTATGAGGTCGGTATTGACCGTAAAACGTAAAGGCCACTTCAAATCTGTGTATGAAGAATACGCGGTCACAAAAGGATAATACCACGGTACCTTCGCCACAAAAAGTGAATTTGGTTGTAATGTATGCCGTAATTGTTGTTTACGGGATCATAAAATAAACCACAAATTCTCATTGTGTCCTTACCCTTTTCCATACGAATGTACCTTTAATAAATAATATCGGAGTGCGTTTTATTGAAACTAATATACTGTTGCTACTATAATATTCATCACCCCGAATTGATAATTTTCCATTTGTTCTGTTCCTATTTTTCATTTGATATTTTTCTACCCGGTATTTTCTTTAGTAAAGGTAAACAAGGCAAATACATAAACAGTTTCACAATAATACAAAAGGCATTTTCTTTTGACCCATCTTATCTTATTGAACAAAATCACATAATAATATCTGACAAAAAACTGTCCACAATCCAAATGACGAAAACACCAATTGAATTTGCTCCAGCATGAGTCAAAATTGAATTGTATAACAATCGGACCTTCGCCCCGAGTCGAGATTTATTGGCAAAAAAGGCCAAGGGCGTGTTGGTCAGTCTTCTATTTATGCCACTCCTAAAATACTTATTTACTAAAATACTAAAAATATTAGTCGTATTGAACACCTAAAGCTCTTGCTTATACATTATACTTACACCAACTTGGGGGTAAGAAATGAAAAATTTAAACATTGATTAGTTTCTAAAAAAAACTATAGATTTATATTTTGAAGCTAAATTGAACTACAGGTTTTCTTAAAATATCATAAAAATAAAATAAAAAGGATGGCGTGACAAACAAGCAGTCACACAAACAGAGCCAAAAAGGTTTTAAATTGGACAGCGAAACCCAAAAAAATCAGGATTAATTTGCGCACGTGTCTGCATTTAGGGGTGAAGGGGTGAGAGGAGTCACGGGCCATAAAGAGTCACGCATCAGGGCAGTCCGCTAATGACTACGAGTTACACTGTTACAGAGCTAGAATGAGTTACATTGTAGCTTTTGCGGTGATGGACCGAAACGTGATGACCTAACCTTTTCTACCAAGAACCTCCAACTTACATACTTAGCCTACTTCGTTTTGTTTATACCCTTCAGATGGTAAAACATTTTCTTTTATATATTTTTCATGCTTTTGAGTTTTCCAAGCACTCGTACTTTCTGGGTAATTTCTTAGCCAATAGAAGTTCTGCCACCATTCGAATGAGTGACCAATAATGCATAAATTTTACTTCTATGTTTTGGAAGCTTGCAGTTTTTGGTCGTCGTGTAGCTTAAAATTTCAGAGTTGGCCATTTCCTCCTACAAATGTTTAAATTTATATCTTTAATATCAGAGCAAAGAAATTGCCGTTGTTCTTTTAGCGAAACCATGTTCCTGTTAAACTTGGTCTTTGATAATAATTTTCACCCCGCACCGAAAAAACCTGCCATTTTCATATTTCTTTTTGTTCGTATCACCAGTGGTTTTTTTCTGTTTAAAAAGCTAATCAGACCGAGGTCCAAAAACGCGTTTAACAAGGAAAAAGTTCAGAAATTTCACCATAACTTTTACCGTCATTGGCTATTTGCAGCGAGACAATAATTAAAATGTAATCCTGTTACCGCAGCTCAGTGTTCCGTAGCTGAAACCTCATTTTCAAAGAAAACAGGTGCCTGACATTAACTTTGTTTCCATGGATTTTACTTTTAGCTTTTTTTATACAACTATGCTAAAATACAAGCACACGGACCACCTGATGGAAAGCGTTAGCCTATAGACGCTTGTAACACCAGAAGCATCTCTCGCACGTTGCTTACCCTTTAAATATTTTAAAATGCCCTATTTGAAGAACCCCATATAGTAGTCTCTATAGGGAAAACTTCAGCAGGAAGAGTATTCCACAACCTTAGAGTGCGCGGGAGGAAGTTACCGTGCATTTTTTATAAACTAGCTGAAATATGTGTCAATATGTTTGTATTACGTCGTCCAACTGATCTTTCAATTAAGGCCTGCGCACACCTAGTTCGCTGGCGGTAGCGATCAGTGAAACCCTGTCAAATATTCGCTGTCAAATCTCAAATCTGACAGCGATATTTGACAGCGTTTCACTGATCGCTACCGCCAGCGAGTTCGAGCCTTTAGAAGTAGAATGCAAAAGAAATAACATCTATCAAAACATTTATACATAAAGCCATTGTTCGGTACCACATAAATTTTATCAAAATAAAATCTCTGTGGTATCGAACAATGGCTCCCAGCAACAAAACTAGGTCATTGAGACAGTTTTAGATACCCTATCACAAAACATAAAAGAAAAAGGAAATGACTTAAAATATATTAGTTTATTAAAATCAACAAGACCTTTTTGTTTAAGCCATAGAAATATACTGTTTTATTAATTTATATAAATAAAACCCATACAATATTTGGAGAGAACCCCGCAACCTAGCGGCGCCTAGCGCTAGCCTGTAGCCTGACCTCGGACCAAACCTTGGTAGGTTTAATAGGAAGGTGTAGTGCATTTAGCTTAGGTAACCAAAGTAACTCCTGAGCGCGTGTAGGTACTAAATATGAAAAGCAAACTAACTTTAAGTTCGCACCAGTAGGACCCGGTTTACTACTTAAACTTGGTCCTACGTAGGTTAATCAGCTCGAGTTGGGGTGGAAAATTTTGTTTATATGACTATTGGACCAGATTTAGTGCGAAGGTGCCCAACCAGCGAGACCAAGAGGGAAACCAGTTTCCTCAGATTTGAAGGTGCTATGAAATAAATTGGCTTTAACTGAACAGATGGTTATTAGGTAGAGAAAGTAATATTAAATTCATTTTCAAAATAACAAGGTTTTGTATAAATCTGTGGTTCATCTATACTAATATTATAAGGAGGAGCTCTGTCTGGCTCTGTCTCTGGCTCTGGTTTTAAGTCTGACAGAACTTTTTTATTAGTTGTGTATACTGAAAAATTAATGACAGTAGTTTTTTGTTCGTTGTCAACCCGGTTACGAACTAAGAAATAAAATTATTTCTACGTAGCTGGTTACGAAACCTAGTTACGTAGAAGCACTAAAGGGTATCTTATTGATAAGTGGAATAAGACATCGCCTTCTTCAGGCTTATAGTGTTGATGATGTTAATAATACCAAATTCATGTTCTAACGCAGTCACAGTCGAGTTGGAGCCAATGTACCATGCATCGAACATTACTGTGGTCAGGTTATGGTTGAAGTGTCGAGCATAATTCCTGTGCTCTAAGTGTATACACACATCTATTAGGGTATATACACACATTTATGCTACAAGCTAGGGTGGTTTGACTAAACAAGAGTCTTTTACGCAGACATAGTCTTTCACCTGTTTTTCTAGGCCTATAAACGAATATCTGGCTCATGACGCCTGATAATTATAAAGTGATGTAGTTTCTAAAAAGGTTAATTTCTTTGTAAAACACTTTACTTACACTTACACTTACTGTACGGTCACAATGTTCTTGTTTATGTTTGAACGAAAGCTAATTCGTGATTGCAAACAGTCTTTATTCAGGAATATCACAAAAATGTTTTATATCCATTTAAACATATGAAATCGTTAGCCAAGTTATTTTTTATGCTTGAGTAACAAAGGTATACCTACCATTATTTTGTTGTGACACAGACGGATAAGTTTACGGAAATTCCAAAACAATTTTCACGTGAAAAAACAGAAAATTCGCCTAATTTTGGCAACCCTTTCATGCATTCAATCAAAAAGCAGTACCAAGACAAGTAATTTGTTCTGCTACATCCATCAAATGAAGTCGAGGGGCAGAGCGGAGACAACCCCTTGCTTTCAAATGAAACGGTTCGGCAGAATCTATGGGAGTTTCACGCTTCTGAACTTAGAGATGCGAGTTTGTCATTATATCAGGAAATTGGATATGAACTAAGAGGAATAAACCGTTTCATTCAATTAAACAAAGGCTGCTATAAATCGTGCCTATTTACGAGTATCTAGACAATAGTTTGTATTGCGTTAGTGGTCTTAAAACATTCACAACTTATTTCGTTGTAGGTATGTTTATGTTATTCTAATTGACACTGATTATACTTCCCAAATTATAATTACTCATTATTGGTAGGTATAAATGGAGTATTGAGTTATTTGTCTGAAGACTCATTGTACATCCACATAGCCTGATGACAAAATGGCACATAGCGCTAAAAGAATCAAACACGAACGAGCCGTGGAGGTAACGCGCGTCTTAATTTAAAGCAAGATAATGTGTGAAACCTTTACTGTTATTGATTTTCTTAGCTAAGTAGGCAACAAGCTAAACAATCCAATGTGCACCTAAGTACTAATGTCGTGGGCTGGTATAATGGCATTGATTCAAGGCTCGACGGAACGCAGCCCCCGCCGCATCGCTCAGCGACCGCGATGACCTGTCTCCCGCGACCGCATTCCTGTGCCTGATGTCACACATCTATGAATGTACCGCATGTGTGACCAATGTCTTTATACATAGGTGCTTTCGGAGCAACTGGATGAGACGCGTGGTTGGTTCCGAAACAGAAAAAAATGTTTCAAGATTCAAGATTCAATAAGCGTTTATTCAATACAATACAAGAATCACTTTGAAACGTCTTAAAGCTAGGTGAGTCTAGGTGCCAGTTCCACGCGACCAAGCCTAGAAGAACAGGCAACAAACTACGGCTCGGTTCCTACCGTTTTTTTACATGATCCTTTTACATATCAAATTAGTCTAAAATAATAGTCAGACGTATGCAATGCAATAATACAAAAGCAAACTTAAAATAATACAAAAGCTAAAAAAAAAAATACAAAAGTTTGCATGTTTACACAACCAACCACGCGTCCTTCGCGTCTATGGCGATGGCGATGGCGATCAGCTAAAACGCTGTCATATTTGACAGCTTTTGTGTGCAGACCTTTAAGTAAGTATAATTGTGTGCAGGAGGATGTGCGCAGGGAAAAGAATATAAAACTTGAGAAACCAACTTGAGGCCGAACTGCATGCAGAACCAATTTTGGAGACATTTTTATGGGACTAATCTGGAAGTAAGTAATTTAAAATAAAAACTGTTTAGGAACCTAGATAAATACAATGATTACAATAATATAGTGAAAATCTGCTTAAATTTGTAATCGTTTTGGTATTACGTTTGTATGAAAATTCGCGCTCCGCCGGCCCCTTAAGTTTTAATAAATGATACATGATAAAAACACTTTGACTGGCCTCTAGCTCAGTTGGTAGTAGCTCTGCCTTCTGCGCCATAGGTCGTGGGTTCGATCCCCACCGAGAACAAATATTTTGTGTGGTGAACATAAATGTTTGTTCTCTGTCTGGGTGTTATATTTTATTCTATGTATTTACAAAAAAAAAATGTATTCAAGTATTATAATATCAGCTATCTGGTTCCCATATTACAAGCTCTGCTTAGTTTGGGGCTGGGTAGTGTTGTGTGAATTGTCCACAATATTTATTTATTTATTTATTTACACTATCTGACACTCAACATAGAAATTTCTCAAAGCTGCTACATTTAATTTCAATAAACAACAAGAGAGCCGTCAGACTAAAAGCTTCCATACATAATCTGGCGATGGCCAGAGTGCGGTATCAAAAAGCATTTCGGAATGTTTGTTAATTCCCAGCCAGAAAAGAACAATCGCAATGCGAGTGCTAGTGTTGTGCATTACGCTACCTCGTGGTACAAGATTAAAAATGTATAGTTCTTGCACTTCAGAATTTATACAAAAATTTATAGAAAAAATTATGCACACAATAATGTGTAATTTAGTTAAAAATCTTCATACATTTATTCCCAATTCGTACACTTTGGTTTATAAAGGTTTAATTCAGCATCGAAAAATTTAAAGAGAAGTACAGTCAAAGACAAAATATAATAGTATTTGCTTTATATTTCATTCGATTAATAAAAAGAGAAAGCAATAGCTAGCTTATTCAACGTGTGCTCCCAAACAGGGAAAAACAATATCGTGAGGATACCAGCATCTCGTAGAACTTAAAAAGTTCTTAAATATGTGTCAAGTGCACGAAAAGAGCCTTTTTAGGGCGCACTTGAAATCCTATCACCACACCTGGTTCGAAAAAATCAGTCTTCTTCTTATCGTGTCACTGCTTCTTTCGAACCAAGTGTGGTGAAATGATTTTAAGTGCGCCTCAAAGAGGCTCCTTTCTTGCACTAAAAAACCAGAGAATGGTGTTATGAAGAAAAAGGATTTATACAAGGTTTCAAATATGATTTTTCCCACGTCTTTAGTTACGAAATATTGTTGTTTGCTTCCACTGATCAACACTGCAGAACACTAAGGGTCTTATTAATAATTCTGGCGTAGCGTTGGACTAGTTAATCCGTGTTTTGTCACATTTGCTCGAGTTGACAATTGCATGTCAATGCAAGAGACAAAACACGGATTAACTAGTCCAACGCTACGCCAGGATTATTAATAAGGTCCTAAGATGTTATGTGCGCAAGGTTAAATGGTCAAAGGTTTACCTGTTTTATGATATCCAGCCTCCCTTATCATTTGTCGTCTAACCCTCCAATTGTTAATGTTATTTTGAAAAACCTTATTTATAGTTTTTCAGCCATACTTATAAACGCAATTTAAATTTAATCAATGCTTAACTTTAGCCCTGTCACTGTTTGCCATTACCCAGTGGTAAGAGATGGCAATAGTTTAAGCACTGTTTATCTTTTAACATATTTTTATAAGTAAGGCCATTTATGTTTTACTTATTGGACAAGGTATTAAAAGTTCTCAATCGCTTTTATCTTGTACTACAGACACTAAAGCAGAAGAGATTAGCGGAAGACTTAACAAGTACATAACATGAGCCAGTATTTTTACTACAGCTTTCCACAGTTAACATTAGCTTGTGTATCTGACTTCCTACTTTGTTCTTTAAGCAGGCCTACCACAAGCTCTGTCTGGCTCTATCTCTGGCTCTGGTTTTGAGTCTGTTGAGTGTTGACTAAATAAATCCTACGTCGAAATACACACAGGTGAGCACTCACACAGGCCCAAAACCAGAGCCAGAGACAGAGCCAGACAGAGCTTGTGATAGGCCTAAAAATGGCTTTACAGAGAAAGGATTTTAATTAGTTCGTGCAGTTAAAGTGATTGCATCCTATAAAGGTAAGTAATTCTCTTCCTGTTTTTATTGTATGCAATTGTATGTATGCAGCATTAATGCAGGAACTGTGTTATCGACTTGATGTGGCCTGGCCTTAAGGCCAGGAACAGGTAAGGATGTAAAATGAGACGGTCCGGAAATTTATAAAAATACTGTCTTAATTACCAGATCGTCTCATTTTTCATTTTATTATAATTTATTATTCAGTCAACACTCACACAAACTTAAAACCAGAGCCAGACAGAGCTTGTGGTAGGCCTGCTGAACCTTCTTATGATGAACGTAAGCTAACAATATAACATAAAAAATAAGAATGGCTAACATAATAAATAAGAGAATATGCACAATAGTGTGTATGTAAACAAACCAAATAGTCATTATTTTATTTAAGAAGATGGCATACTATAGGTCTACCTACTTCACATCTACGCGATGGCGATCAGCTGAAACACTGTCAAATATCACTGTCATATTTGACAGCGTTTCACGTAATCTCCATCGCCATAGCCTGTGTGCGCAGTTAACAAACTGCAAAACCGTACTATAATCTTTGTATAGAAAATTTCCTCTGACAAATCAGATAGCAAACCTGAACTAAGTAAATATATAATTTCCATGACAATCGCGCGCAATGTCCGGTGACATCCCCTTGCTTAGGCCTTCTTGTCATCTGATATCACGATGT
This sequence comes from Thera britannica, assembly GCA_939531255.2. Taxonomy (NCBI): domain Eukaryota; kingdom Metazoa; phylum Arthropoda; class Insecta; order Lepidoptera; family Geometridae; genus Thera; species Thera britannica. The sequence goes on along the minus strand of OW618050.2, from coordinate 6,248,872 downwards.
TTACAGAGCGAGATAAGCGTGACCGATCTTTGCACTCCCTTCACATGATGTGTCAGAACAGGAAATGTACCGAGCACCAGAAGTCCTACTGATATTATTTATAAGAAAGTTACGGATGTAATATGTGGCTCAATTACTGAGCACCAGAAATTCTTATTTATATAATATTAAATTATTATAACCACAAAGTTTACGATAAAATCGTAAATTTTTGTTGCTATTAAACCAATTTAGATGAAAATTAAAATATAGTGTGGAATAACAAAGGTACTTTTTTTCGGAAAACCCACACCACGTCAGAAAAGCAGCTAGTAGTTAAAAATGAATAGATTATGCATAACGGTTTTTTTTAAGAAAATTATCCAATAAAAATACACGTGTCACGTCAACTCTACTCCACAAATCTTAGAATTCTCGTGAGAGCTCGAAAGGGTTCTATTGACACTTCACTTCCCACACGCACTCACGAACTTATCAATAATTTTGTTTTATCTGTGAGACATAAGACTATATTCAGATAAATTATTGTATAGTGGTGAATACTGCGCTGATCTGTAAGCCTAACTCAAGCTCTGTTTGGCTCTGTCTCTGGCTCTTGTTTTGAGTCTGTGTGAGTGTTGACTAAATAAATCCTACGTCGAAACGTCACACACACAGTATAATACACTGGTGATCACTCACACAGCCTAAAAACCTGAACCAGGGACAGAGCTGCAGCTACTGATCTGATCTGATGTTGTTGTTCACCTGAAACCGCCAATTTTCCAAGTCGAAAATATAAACTTTAGACATCGCGTGAGGCCTCCACGCCATTATTGTCCAGAGCGGAAGCAGCTCCCCGGTCAGTAATGCGTTGACCTAGGTCGGCTCCTTGCGCCTCCTGCAGTCATTACTCATTGAAAATTATACCAAACTAAGTGGTGTTTCGGGTACACTCACTCAAGCGAAAAGGAAACTCGCATCCACCAGAACTTTTGGAATAGCTTGCGAGTACGTGTATCGATTTTATACCTCTCCCTCAACGATTTATTGCTAGAAATTTTGCTGATGCATTTACTTTAAAGAGCGGTAACTTATGTTTGGGGCACTTTGGTTTTTATGGTAAGTTCAAGTTGTAAAATGCTTATGAGAATAGCAAAAACAGTTTTGAGGATTTATTTGAGGTTAAACAAACTTACCTGAAGTGAAGTTTGACCGTAATTATACGAGTCGCTGCATCCGAACTGATTTTATATTCACTAGGTAGTCCATTGCTCCATGCTCTGGGCACCGAACACTTTTTTAGAGCTAAAAACCTTTAAAACAAATCGCTGTAGGTGGCGCCACCGCGCCTACCGCTACCCGGCTGTCAAACTTCATTCTTTTCAGAGAACGAACGATTTCATTAAAGATACTCAATTTAAAACGGGATACGTTTTCATGAAAAGAAAACGTTTAAGGGAGGGAGGGACTAAAATCAGTTCGGATGCAGCGACTCGTATAATTACGGTCAAACTTCACTTCAGGTAAGTTTGTTTAACCTCAAATTATACGACGTCGCTGCATCCTCCTGATTTTATATTCACTAGGTAGATGTTTAGAGCTTTAGGGAAATCGTGTTACTTATTAGGTATGAATCAAAAAGGTTGAGCATAAAAAGCCATATTTTGATTCATTCTCTCCTTAAACATACAATTTCATAATAAAAGAAGACATGAATACAGATAGAGAACATACTTCATCACTGAAAGGCCAAGCCAATATAGAGCGTAACAGGCCTATTGTTTTGAAATAATAGTAAATACCAGGTCCCGGTTCCAGGTCCTACGAGTAGATAAAAGCAAACATCCCTACAATCAGCTGCTAACGTCACTGCAGTGTGATGGGTGTGAATGTGCTGAGAAGGCGTTCGTATTTACGACGTTCGTTTCTGACGTTCGTGGTCAATTTGTGGTGTGGATTTTTCTGTTTAAATTAACTTTCCATGCAACTAACTGCATCTCTAATGGAACTTGTTGTATTTAGGTAAGCTGATAAAGCATATAAAAAATGCACATTATTTTTATATTTATCGAGAAATTGGGAACCCTTAAACATTGTTGCGTCCTTCAGGATAAGAAATAGTGATTGGATCGCAAGTTATTACCTCAACAATGCAAATAATGTCATCATCATTTTTATATTAGATAACATGATAGACAATAGCTCCAGCGTACTTTGTGCAGTCAACAATTAAAGGTAAAAAAGGTGAGTTTTTTACACCCTTGAGCAGCCAAGAAACGCTGCATCTTAACTGAACTTATTGCTAAATATTAGAGTGATAACCAATTGAATTGTGTTTATTGTTGAATAGTATGCTCCCAAATTGAATTGGTCAATAATAAAGTTCAATGCAAATAGAGCTCCGATAGACCATCAGTCGTCAAATTAATTTTTGGAACTAAAAATCCACAACCTTACATAATATGATATGCCGTATTGTTTCAATACTCTGTGGAAAGTGCTGCAACCTTGTAAGGCTCCACTTGACCGTCATGCCTGAAACAGGATATTAGCGAGTCATAATCAGACAAAAAAAATAGCTAACTCTGAAAATCAAAGTTCTGAAACCATAGGGTTGAGCTATTCAAGGGCAACAACGATGCCTGGCAGTTCTTCATCAAAGATTTTGGGTAAATATTTCAGTTCATGTGAGATGGAAAGAAGGTAAAATAAAACTCAAGCTTTCCCGTTTATAGAATAAACATCAATATTAGGGGCCGTTTGGTCTCTTATACATAAAACGTATTTTGAGAAACTTAAATGAGTAAGTTTACGGTACCCAAGTCTATTGGATATTTTATTGAAAGCATTTAAAGATAAATTCTAGCCAGTTCATCATTTCCTGCATATAGATCCTCTGTCTGCGTCTACCCTTTTTTAGATGTCTGTTGAAAATATGAAGAAGCGACGCTATTGATTTCGTCGTGATCATTGTACCGAATAAAACTAGGTTCTAAGTTATGATTCAAATTCATTAGGTACTTAGCTTAATTTTAATAATAATTTTTCATGATTTGAAGTGCTTAGGTTAAAGTTGCTCCTTCAAATTACTTCGTTTATGCATTAAGTATAGGCAAGTTCTACAGCTGAATATTGCAGAGGTATATACCTACATAAATAGGTACCGATTCGTAAGAATCCTAATTAGCATTAAGTTCTTTTTTGTGCAATAAAGAACTTTTTAAGAATATCTATAAATAAAAATTTCGAATATACGAGGTATGCTAGATCTATACTTGATCATATCAAAAAGTTGTATTTTGGCCAACGGTAGGTAGAAACGGTAAGTAGAAATATTTTACATTGATCTGCATTATTTCTGCCCCACTGGTGGGGGTCAATGCCTTATAATAAATCTGTAATCGTGTAGCAAGCTATCAGCTTCTTCGAACATTTTATTCATAATGGAATGAATTAATTAGCTTTTCCCCATAAAGTCAAATTATGAAACATGGTTAGAAGGACATCGCATATCCTTTTTACCACAACATAAAATATTATAATAACATAATTTTTTTTTTTTTTTATTATAAGTTTTAAGATTTAATACATAAATCCATAGTATTTCTCATCCTACGTTGGCTTTTGAGAAAGTAGCTCGCCAATCTAATGGGAATAGCTTATTTGTCTTTTTATGTATTTAATGTGATCATTAAGAGGGTAAAACCTCATTAAGGCACACTTAAAATCCTTTTACCGCACGGTTTCTAGGTTCAATAGAACCAGTGACACAACCGGAGGAAGATGATGGAAAAAAGATAGATGATTCCATAGGCATTCGCAGTTCCAAATACCAACGTTACTGAAAGGAATATTATAGCATGTCTTGTGCACGAGTGCCTTATGATTAGTTACTGGTTACCATTATTATTATGAGCCTTTTGTGTCCCACTGCTGGTTACCATATTTTATGAAAAAATATGTATATAAATATGTATATATTATATAATAGGTAATTATAATCTATCAGCGAACCGTTGCCTCTGTTAATTCTTGGCCTCCGGTAAATTGGAATGTTTTTCCGTCTCAGTGATATTGATCGTTATATTGTACGGATTGGTAGTTGCTGGAAGACGTCTGCATGGTTGGAACCCGCGTCCATGCCCACCTCTCCGACCTCTCGGAGTCGGTGACTGTGCCTTGGAGGGCCTGCGCTATTTTACCTGGCCAGCCGATCGCTGATGGCTATGACTCAAAATGATCTTTTGATTATTTTCTTTCTTATAATAATACGGATTAAAAACTTGTTCTTTTCTCTTTTTGTTAAAGAAATACATGTACAAACTATGGATTTTTCTTGTTTAGAGCTATTAGCTGAACAATTCCAAACTCAAAAATCGCAGAATCGCAAGAATGACTTTGAAACGTCTTAAAGTCTAAGGAACTATTCGACGTGTCCAACGTTATCAACTTTTGTTCAATTTCTTAGTTTCAAGTTGATTAAGCAACTTAAAACTTTTTGAATGCGTTAATTTTTCATGAATTAGTATGGATTTTTGCTAATCCAATAGACAAGCATAATGATTACTCCCCAATGTTCAGAGATCTCGTCTCTAATCTTAGGCGCAAATGTTTCAGGTTTATTATTGGTAAACAAAAATATCGTTGGACCGGAACTCTTGGTGTACCAATCAGTTGCATTGACCGTACAGGACGGTAGTTTATTCTGCTGTGCTGTGCTTGGTCGAGTTTATACCATATACCAGGTTCTGAAGTTCTACTGCTGGTCTGGATCTGGTGGTATACCTACTTTATACTGCTTGACCAAAATGAGTAATCAGAAACATAATTCTGTAGGGGTATGATACCACGGTCACTCGTCAGAGTTTATTAGGAGGTAGGTACCTCGCATTACCACTCAACTCAGCAATAAGAAGTGCGTTTAAGATCGTGATCCCGTCACGATTCGATACGTAGGTATTTAGTTCAGTATTCGGTAGTGATCGCATCACAACTCATCTTAATATTTGATTTATTTTGCAGTAATATGCATTTGTCATATTGTAGATATGTGTACTGGTCGTAATTGCATTGCGACTCAAAATGATACTTGCTTGGTAGGTATTATACCTATTGTGCAGACTGTAATCGCATCACAGTTCTTATAAAAATGTTAAATACTACCCGTGAAGGTAGGTAGATATCATGGAAAAAATTGGCAAGAGGCCGTAATCACATTAAGACTGGATGGTAGATAATTATGTATGCATAACTACATATAGAAAAAATATTATTATTGTGCAAACTGCATTCGCATCATAGAAGCTATCAGCATATCAGCTATCTGGTTCCCATGGCACAAGCTCTGCTTAAATTGGGGCCCGTTAGTGTTGCGTGGATTGTCCGCAGTATTTTTTTTTTTTTTTTTTATAATTCTTATAAAAAAATTGAAAATACAACAAGTGAAAGTAGGTGGATATCATATAATAAAAATAGCCATAGGCCGTAATCACATTATGATCCAAGGGTAGATTTATGTCTACATGAGCACATAATTATAGAAAGATATCATTATTGTGCAGACTGCAATCGCATCGCAGTTCTTACAAGAATGTAGTATTAAATACAAATGAATGTAATTACATATCATGGAATTGAAATTGCAAGAGGCCGTAATCGCATTACGACTCGAGGGTAGATCATGTCTGCATAAGCACATATAGAAAGATATTATTATTCTGCAGACTGCAATCGCATCACAGTTCTTACAAAAATGTAGTATTAAATACAAATGAAGGTAGGTACATAATTTTATGGAATAGAAATTGGAAGAGGCCGTAATCTCATTACGACTCGAGAGTAGACCATGCCTGCATAGCCACACATAGAGAAAATGTATACATAATGCATAGATATTGTTGTGCATACTGCAATCACATCACAGTTCTTTCAAAAAACTTAAAAATACGACGAGTGAAAGTAAGTCGGTATGCAGTAATAAAAATGATAATAGGCCGTAATTGCATTACGATTTGAGGGTAGATCTATAAAGCCCCATGTAGAAAAGAAATAAACCAAAATACAATGATAATTGGGTAGATTGCAATCGCATTCGCAACACAGTTTTACAGCAAAAAACTATGAGTGAAGCTAGGTATTTAACACCGAACAAAAATTACAATAGGCCGTAATCACGTTACAACTCGAGGGTACAGTTTTCTATATAACTATAATATAGAAAAATCATTTGATTATGCATCATCAATTATAAATCGGTAGGCAGGTATGCCTTTAAAATATTTTGCACTCAATAGCTGCTATTTTGTGGCGTTATAGCACAACTCAGTCAAGCAGCTAAGTAAAAATTTAATAGATAAAGTGCAAGCGATACAGTTATGTCACTTTCATTTAGTTATTATCGCAAGCCCGTAATTGTAGTGAGCGTTTAGCGATAGGCATAGTTAACAAAACAAAATTCATAAGCAAGTATGCGTGTAGGTACTTACATGCATTTTTTGCTTTTGTTCCATTTCCAAGTGACGTTCTTAACGTCGTATTTCTTCTGGATCTTCGCCATAGTTATTAAGGCAAATACACTTTGCACTAAATACAAACTACTTACATAATAAACATAAATAAATTACTTCGAGAATTGTAAAAATAAAATTTAAATAAGACGTGTTTCGATGCCCGAACACAAACAATGAATGAAGTTTGACAGCCGGGTAGCGGTAGGCGCGGTGGCGCCACCTACAGCGATTTGTTTTAAAGGTTTTTAGCTCTAAAAAAGTGTTCGGTGCCCAGAGCATGGAGCAATGGACTACCTAGTGAATATAAAATCAGGAGGATGCAGCGACGTCGTATAATTTTTATTTTATGCGGCAGCTGCCTCTTGTCTTTGATATATTCCAGCCTAGCAAATTGCTGAGCAGACGCGTCTATCTTATTTTTTAATGATCTTATCCACCGTGGTTAATGGACTATTAAAGTAGGTACGTATTTAAAATGCATCCAAATGTTATAAGTACTTTAGTAGGAACTTGCTATTGTTTTTAATTGGTCGTAGAATATAATTACTTTTTTTGTATAGTTTCTTAAAAGATAAAAAAAGTAGTTATTTTCCTTTCATAATATAATTTTACAATTAACGAATAATATTTATAATCACGAAGACCAGACAATGCTATTAGCATTAAGTCCTCCTAGTACTAAATTGTGTGATAGTTAAAAATAAACATGCGTGTGAAACCTTTATACATTGAATATCTCACATATCTTTGTTGCAAGCCACACCGAAAGATCAGAAATAGGTCAATTGCTCCAGCTAGCTTTACCGAGAATCTCCCAATCCCGGATCAATCCTTCACCTGACAGAACTATTCATCATCATTCATTAGTACCCTTCGGATCCAACTACGCAAGCATGTGGTGTCTCTAGCGGCCAAGATTAGCGGAGGGTTACGTTAAGGGTTGGAGAACTTTGGTCGGTTCATACTTACCTTTGTTATGTTTACTATGGAAATGCTGGGATAGTAATAATGGTAACGGATGCTTGACTTTCAGTGACAGCTATCATTGTACTCTATTATGTTACGACTTACAACAGAATGTAATTACAAAAACTATTATTAGGAATAATTATTTCAATAAACCTGTAAGTACATGGTAGAAGAACAATCGACCAGAAATACTAAAAACATGCTCTATTTTGGTAGAAACAAAGTTCTGGTAACCGACCGCAGGCAATGTGCCCAAAATTAAGATGTTACGACGATGAGAGCTTAACTCTTGTCGGGACTTTGATGCAATCTCCGACTCTTCAACTTTTATGATGACATTATGTCTTACAATAGAGAATAAGAAAGACCTATTTAGTAGTATGAGCCTAGCGTATGGGTATGTAATGAATCACTAATAAATTTATTTATTATTAAATTCAATATAAACAACCGACAATATCAACTTTCCTTTAACCCATCCACAAATACGAACGTACCATATCTACAAAATTATTTCTCAAGAAAAGGATGCGCCATCTAATCCCGTAGATTCGACTCATGAAAACTCCCGCGGGAATAATGCTCTTATGGCCAGTCTATAATAGTTTGAGCCGACCCATTAGCAGAGTTAAGCCGGTGGTTAGACTTCCCTCACTCTTGGGAAAGGTGGGTGGAGTGTTGCCATTGTTCTTTATTAGAAACATGAATACAACTTTAGGCATAATAACGAAATCGATATTCTCGTACGTGCTCAGTTATTTAGGCTTTGTTTTATCAGATACCTTCATTTTTGCTCTAACAAAAATATATTCGTGCCATTTTTGAAATTAACCAGTTTTTATTCATCATTTTTGTATTTAAAATTATTTTAATTTTACCTAATAAAAAAAAATTGGTCCAGTAATTTATTAATTCCCGTGTTAGTATTAAAACGATTCCCAATTGATATCAAAGTTAAATTAGAACGCTTAACTATGCTATCGCATCGCTATCGGCAGAGTGGTCTTCTCGACTTCCCACGGCAACTGAATTAAATAGTTCTCCTGAAAACTAGGTTGCCGTACGCCGTAAACAATTTGCCCGACTAAAGCTGAAGTTGAACCGTGAGGCGCGACTTAAAGTCGCGCGCGGTCGTGTCATCAGTCACGACAGCATTATTTCGATAGCTTACCTAAGTCACATACATTTTAGATTAAAAAAAAATACTTGCGTATTAGTGACGCAAAGCTATGAATTTTGCTACGTATTACACAGCTGTAGCATTTGAATTTATAAGTTGATGGTCCTAATAATGATGTTAGTCACAGGGTGACCCTTTGAGATTTTGATAAAATATATCTTAGATGCATGATACCATCATCAGTTCAGCCGTGGCATTTTTAAAACTCCGCTTAAACGTGCCCACTGTCAATGGCAAGATAAAAAAAATTAAGAGAGTGCAACTTTTTCTCAGTGTAAAGTAGTAGAGCACATGGAAAAGGGCTCGTCCGGGGAAGTACTACCACCATGCCTATTTCTGCCGTGAAGCAGCATCGCTGTGTTTTGGTTTGAAGGGAGTTGGTACTGGTAAAATTACAGGCACGTGAGGCTAAACATCTGTATGCCTCAAGTTGATAGACGCAAACCAGTGTATCGAAAGCAGCGTCCTTGACGTGCGTGACCTACGAAGCAATGCCTTGTTACAGGCGATGGTAACCACTTAACAGCAGGCGGGTTCATCAGCTAGTTGTATAAAGAAAATTGAATAGTATTGCGTACAAAAGTCTTCGTTTTAGGTCGCGTTCGATAAATTGATAGGTACCATCTCTAGATGGCCGGCCACCGCGGACGGTGGCGGTTAGCGAATATTGCGATAGTTCCTCGATGGTAGTTCGTCGGTCAACGTCTTGCTAACTTTCGACAATTAACGAAGTTTTAAACTCACGTACGACGTTGAAGCGATGAGTGTCGTGTTGTACTTACAATTATAGATTGGCAAAGATCAATTGATATAACTTATTCATCTGAGCGGCTGGAATTGCCGATGCTTCAAACGCTCCATCAGGCCACCAACTGCTTCAAATAGAGAGAATTCGTCCACAAAATGGATCACGGAAAGAGTCACGATCTTCAACAATGAGGGACCGACTATGAAGGGAGGATAGCTTTTCTACCTCTAGGATTACATTATAGATATTTCATAATTATTTGTTGATCAGATAGCTGTGTTGAAATTTTACATTCACCGCATCATTATAGCTACTCCATGAATTAAATGAATGATAACATAGTTTTGGATATTAATAACGTATATTAAGAACGTCATCGTCCTCAAAAACGGTGTTAAACGTGCTGAGATATAATATTTTCGTCTATTTTTTTGTCACAATATCTAAAGCCGACACGGAAATATTGTTATCTAAAGATAAGTCACAGATGGAAAAACCGGTACACTTGATAGATAATCGCCAAAGATAATAATGTGATACGGTACGTACGATAGCCTAGATTTTTCCATTGAGCGTGTTATTTTTAAAGTATAAAAAATAAAGTCTGGTTTCATACTATATATGGTAGACATTTCCTTCAGCAGCTCTTCATTTATATTCACAAAAATTTCGTCTCTAAACATCTACCTCGTTCTATAACTTCGAATGAAGCGTACCTACTCATATAATATCGATCGAACTTCACTTTGCAAGTTAGTTTGATCATAATATATTATTAATTATTTCAATATAAATAGTGTACAAAGACATAAAACATTACTGCTTCGTAATGAAATAATTAATCAAAATGAAGTAAAATAAAATAACAATCAGAGTTGCGGGTATTATCAGCTTACGCACGTGCGAAAAACAATTGTTATTTATTCCCTCTGAAAGAGTTAATTCAGGGTGAAATTAACGTACAAATTGATTGACTCATTTATCCACTGCCAATTTAAAGTATTATACTATGGAGCGGCATTAATTCTGCGTTATAGTTGAAGCTTCAACAGTGCAGCTTGATAAGTCTACCTATACTCATCCTCATCATCATCGACCTGTAGGCCTACCACAAGCTATGTCTGACTCTGTTTACAGCACTCACACAGACTCAAAACAAGGGCTAGAGACAGAGCCAGACAGAGCTTGAGGTTGGCCTACTGAGAAAGTCAAAGGCAATAAAATAATAAGTATCTATTACATTGAGTCATCGTAAAGTCGTCTTTAGTATTTTACATCATCATAATTTTCTTGTCCTTCATGTGGTGGCACAAAAGGTTTTCGCATTCACTCCTTTCTGTTTTATATGCCAAGTAGCTGATGAAACAAGCATTTGGCCCACCTGATGTTAAGTGATAACCATCGCCTATAACAAAGCAATGTTTTGTGGGTCACGCACGTGAGGAACATGCCCTGTATCCATCAACTTGAAGAGTACATAATTATATTACCGGCCACACGTGCCAGTAATTTCTATGGCGCCAACACCCTTCAAACCGAAACAGCAATGCTGTTTCCCTGAACTTCCCTGGACGAGTCCTTCACAACGAGCTCTACTACTCATACCCATGTGATTCTTCAAATAAAAAAAACTTGACATTTGAAGTTGGTTAAATGAACAATGCAACCAAAATTTGAATTTGACTATTAAATAACGTGAATTGGTTAAACCAACCAAATTGTATGAGCTGCAGCATAGTGTTGTTGCAGATAATGACAATGAAATATTGCGGGCCTTTGTAGAATAAATAAACTTCACGTATGATAGTCAAAACACTGCATAATAATAAATCGCGCTGGATCACTCTTTATTATGACAGTGAATCAATTAATAGTCTTTTCAATGAGTAGTTTTATCGTCGTAAAGTTGAAATTGATTATGAGTTGGCCAAACGTTGTATATCTTTTATACACCACTATTTTGTAATTACCAAAAAAAAATGCCGATATTGGCTGCTGATACTGACAACATCCACGAAAAAAAAAATTATGTATAAAAAAAATATTTTTAAATAACCACAATTTTTAGTCAAATATTGAGAAATGATTCAACAAGCAAAAATCATTTCATTCATAAACGCTAAATACCAAGCGGAACCGAACAGCGTAATTTTTTTTCTCGCTAGTACCGTAACTAATATGTCCATAATTTTATGCAGGATTTCTGAAAATTTTAACATCTATTAACTTTGTTATTCGATCGAAACTAAAAATTCTGATTGCACATTCATAATGTTCTACCCCTACTACATTACCCTATTTTTTTTTTGGTAGTTCAAAAATAGTGGTGTATACAGAGTGTAGCAAATAATCTTAATTATATTACCAATACCATGGCTGTGTAGCTAATTTTTTTACATACCAACCCTAACTTCACTATTTTTCTTCTTATAATGTCACTGGTTCATTCGGACCAGTATATAGTCTACGGTCTCTCAAACGATGAAGGAAAACATCGTGAAACCACACTGCAGTGTGGTTAAAGAATTATAAGTGCGTCTCAAATAGGTTTTTTGAACTTTTCAGGTTCTACGGTTTCCTCACGATGTTTTACTTTGCCTTGAGAGACCGTAGACTACACTAATAAAAATCGTTCATGCCCGATGCCGTAATTTTTGGCTTGTGTAGTGTGTATTAAAAAACAAAGAAAGTAAGTACTCATCGTAATTTGCTTCAAAAACACCATAATAAAGCGTGAAAAACTGCCAAAACTGAAATACTGAAATCACGATCAGAAATAAACAGTCTGAATCGGCAATCGCACTGCACGCCCATTAGTGCTACGCGCAGACAATAAAAAAATAAACAGGCAGATTCAAAAATCATCGGTCCGAAGTGTCGGAAGGGCGCCCGGCTTGATTGATGTTTTAAACTCTGTCGCCAGCGCTAAATCCGGATGAAAACTTTAAAACGGCCCGACATTTTAACCGGCCAGCCATTTTGCCCGGCCCGCCGAGCGTAATTGCAGTAACAAGGGTGCTCTAACGTTATTTAGTCCGTGGCATTAACGTCCCGCCGCTGTCACGTACCGAACACTTCGTGTTTAATTATATTCTATTTATCAATCTACGCTTTTGTCGCGTTTTATTAATGTTGGCGGGCGAATTTTATTGCAGATTGCGTTTCGTTGTAGCTTCTATCTAGAGAGAGGCGAAGTTGGGAAATATTCGATCAGAATCAGAATAGTTTATTGACAAAGATAGCACTTTAACAATATACTGCTATTTGTAAGAAAATCTAGACTCGTCAAGCATGATTTAATAACATTTTTTTAGGTAAATTATATTTTAGATTGATTGCATTGTTCTATAAAACTTTATTCGCCAAAACGTGGCTCACATTTTTATTATTTTGATCCGCTTATTATACAGCAAAATTTATTTCTAACAACACTGTACAGCATTGTGCTAAATACTTCAATCACAATAATGAAAATACTTACGCCATTTTTAACCGACTTCCAATCAAAAAGGAGGAGGTTCTCAATTCGGTTGTATTTTTTTTTATTTTTTTTTTTTAATGTTTGTTACCGCATAACTTCGTCATTTGTGAGCCGATTTGAAAAATTATTTTTTTATCTGAAAGGTACTGCTTCCAGATTGGTCCCGTTTTTATTTTATTAAAATCGGTGTTGCCATTTTTTTTTAAATAATTTTTTTAATGTTTGTAACTGCATGCCTCCGTCATTTATGAACCGATTTAGAAAATTATTTTTTTATTTGGAAGGTTATACATATGTCAAGATTGTCCCAAACAAATTTCATTAAAATCGGTTTAGCCGTTTGGCAATGAAGTCGGTTTCTCAAGTTTTTTAAACTTATAATTATCGATCATATTATCTTCCTAATCTCTTGTCACGATTTCAAATGTTCCAAATATCTCTCCAGGTATCTGAAGCGTATTCTGACAACGATAGTAGGCATATCAACAGACACATTTATCAGAGCATACATTGTAAGCATACTGCCATAGCACATTGAAATACGATTATTTTATATTTGTATATATTTATATAATATGTATATATAGGTAGGTTAATTATTGTATGTATTTAATGTACTTAGTACTATGTATGTGTAAGTAGTTGGCTTATTAGTAGATGAGTTTTTCATATTTCTGTCAAACATAATCTTTAAATATGTACACATTGTTACCTTTTTATAACGCTTTTATTAGCTTCACCTGTATGTATGTATGTATGTATGTATGTATGTATGTATGTATGTATGTATGTAACCGACCCCTTTGAGCTCGATTTTGTCCTACTTTGAACGATCAGATTTGATTCAAACTTTGCACACCTGTCAAAGGTCGATGACAATGCAATAATATGAAAAAAAAAATAAAAAAAAATGAAAAGAAATAAAAAAAATAAAAAAAACCACACTTTGAACGATCAGATTTGATTCAAACTTTGCACACCTGTCAAAGGTCGTTGACAATGCAATAATATGAAAAAAAAAATAAAAAAAATGAAAAGAAATAAAAAAAATAAAAAAAAAACCTACTTGTTGACTGTGCAAAGTTAGAATCAAATCTGATCGTTCAAGATTTGATTCTAACTTTGCACACCTGTCAAAGGTCGATGACAATGCAATAATATGAAAAAAAATATATGAAAAAAAAATAAAAAAACTAAAAAGTAAAAAATAAATTATAGTTTAAAAAACTAAAAAAAACGCTTTTATAACAAATTGAACTAAAAAGTTAAAAATAAAACTGTAATAATCAATTGAAAATTAATATTATTGTACAAAAAGCGTGGGGGGCTTGATTTTGATTGTTGTAAATATTTTATCAATAGTTTATTATATCTGAAGTTATTATAAAAAGCACCCCACGCTTTTTGTACAATAATATTAATTTTCAATTGATTATTACAGTTTTATTTTTAACTTTTTAGTTCAATTTGTTATAAAAGCGTTTTTTTTAGTTTTTTAAACTATAATTTATTACTATTAGCTTTCTCTTAGCACCAAAGGTTTGCTGGAAGAAAACTCATTTAGGGTTAAGCTCGCCTATGTACATGTCCTTTGTACTTATTCGTACTTATTTGTAAATATTTCTGTGTGCATGAAAGAATTAAAAAATTTATAGAAATGAAGCACAGTTGCAAGTGAGATCACTTGCTATTATAATATTTTGTTCGCAATCTTTACAATGAAAAGTATTTCAATTCTGCAGTATCATCATCAACTCTGTTGAAGGAATACTATGTCCGCAACAAAGAACTGAACATTGCTTTTTAACTGAAAAAGAAAGTGGTTCTCAATAATCGGTCGTATTTTTTTTATGTTTTTTACCAAATTAATTCGTCATTTATGAGCCAATTTGAAACATTCTTTCAGATTGGTCTCATAGAAACTTCATCAAAATCAGTTTAGCAGTTTGGTCATGAAGTCAGTTTCTCTCAAGTTTTTAAAACTTATATTATACTAGCGCTAGCGGCCGCCCGTGGCTTCGCTCGTCCTGTTCCCTTTACTCCTCGTTCCTGTTACTATTTTGGGATAAAAAGTATGTGCTATTCCAGACTTGTGCCAATTTTTTTTATGTTCAGCCATTCTGACGTTATTGAGTAACAAACATCTATCCATCCATGCAAACTTTCGCATTTATAAATATTAGTGGGTTTAGTGGGATAACAACAATGACGATTGCTTACTATATGAGACGCGCAGAATTAGCATTTCTCTTAGGGCAGTTCTTATCATCTCAGACAAACTCTATCTCTCCTAAAAATATATCTCCGTCTCTGCTATTGACTGAATGTGCCGTTTTAACAGTCGGTTACTGTAAAGCCCCCTTGCTGTCAATCACGCGATCGATTTGCTAGTTATGTGTAAACTGCAGTTAAGCCAGGCTTACTACGCGCTGTAATCTTTCCGGCGACAACAATGGCACGCTCGCTGGCGTGCTCAACACATTCTGAGTCGGTACTTGTGTTTTAAGTTTATAATTCGCCTTAGATCGATCGGTTCTTACTTAGCGATTATTTTTTATGACGTTTACTTTGTAAAATGAACTTGCCGTCTGTCAGGTACGGAATACTTACTTTACAGTGCAAAATGTGGGTACAATGGCTGAAAATTGCAACGTGTCCGGGACTATTATTTCCGTGTGCCTTGCTTACGTTTTATAAACCAGTTCTCATCTAAATAGTGATGCGTTAGCCTTAAAAAATATTAGAATTGGATTAAAATAATGTGGCTGTAACCCATTGAGACTTTTTGAATAACATTATGGCTTGATATATATTATGTCAACCTACAAGTTCCAACTGATAAGGAGACAGCGTATTTGCAATTTAATTTTCTAGTTCATAAAAATAAAACTTTCAGTCAAAATGCTCCTCAGCGTATACGAATCTCTACATACCCACATCTCATTACGTCTAATGTGGCTATTACCCAAGGAACGAGGTGAAATGCTTTAACCTGCTAATGGACATCCTTCCCAACACATTAATAGGTTTTAAAATTCGTCTAAAGTGGTGGTAAGTGCACATTAATGCAAAATCTTCGCCTTTGCGAAACCCCCAGTGAAAAACACACTCTGTTTTTGTTGACAAGGGTCTAAAAATGTTGGTGTACGTGTGGCTAGCCTTATTATGTGTGGTACCTCTTATGAAGTCTGAAGCAGTGGCCCCGGTAAATAATATTTTCAATTGTACTCAATTAAAAAATATTTAAACATAATGTTTAATTATATACACGAAAATATTTTCGATAAAAAAAAATTTTTTTTTTACTGTAAGGAAATAAACCCTTATGCAAATTCCTAGTGCGTATTTACATAAATATAGTGATTAGGTAATTAAGTGTTACTTATTTCAACAGGTTAATCTTTTAACGTTAGAAGGAAATAAAGAACCCTAGTGTCTTTTTATCTTCGCCTTAAACGTTTTCGTTCAAAGTAATGTAACGGCCCCGCAGAAAATTTCAGTTCATCTCCAACTAGTAAAACTCTCATGAAGAGCATTTTCGCCTTTTCACGTCTTTTTAACGACAGCTATGAATTTTCCGCCTGAGCCCCAAAAAAATAAATTAAACCCGTCCAAATTCTCATCAGCTCTTTTGTTTAGCGTGTCTATTCGGGACTTTTCATCTGTCTGCCGGATAGGTCTTTTTAATATTTCACCATCAACGCTTATTTCCAGAAAATCAGCATGTAATAAACGATTTTTATCAAAAGTAAAAAAGAATATTTTAGAACCATTCATTTGAAATATTAAGTTTAAGGCTATGTAAGTTTCCAGATACGTGGTTTATCATTTTACATTTCAATTCCAATTCCTGAATCTTTGTTCAACGATAGTGTCAACAGTAGGGAGGATACCTTACAAATGTCATTCTATTGTTATCCAGTAACCGCAACTGAAGCAGCAGTAGCTAAAGCTATCTCATCTAGATTGCATTGCACTGCATTTTATCTTTAAATAGTAATAAGGTACCTTTAATACCTATTGGTAATATACCTATTGCCGAGTTTTAAAATAGGTACTTATTTTAAAACTCGGCAATAGGTATATTTCACGTTACGTAAAAAGAACGCTTGGATGATGGGGTTATTGCGCATGCAGACCCCGTACTTATACGTATAAATACATATTATCATCTACACAACACTATCAAGCCTAATAATTAAGGTAGCTTGTACTTTGGGAACCAGATAGCTGGTACATTTTATTTTGGAAACACAAACAACACCCAGAAGTTGGTTCCTTAGTAGAGACAGGCTGGTACTTGTGTCTCTTGCAGCTCCATAGCCCAATATCCACCAATGTCGGAAACTGGTGCTAACGCCACAAACAGCAACCAACTCGAGCTAAACGTTATCGAATGACATTCCGATCCAAGAGAACCACGATGTACGTATTGAAAATGAAGTGAATGCTTCCGATCGCATTGATTCGCATTGCAATGATTCTCTGCTACGGCCCTTGACTCGCTGCAATCACTTGAGGCAGACATCTCTAGACCATATCGGATAACGAACACTTGAGCGAGTATCAAGTGAGACTGGAGGGGGCTGGTAATGTGAACTAAACGCTTACTTGATCGTTCACCAGTGAAGACCGAAATTCGATTAATGTTTGAGCCCGCCACTACTCAGTCCGCTTCGGGTTCGGATCGACTAATCGAATCTCTATTTGACGCAACGTTTTTGGATGCACGTGTATTCCTGGGACTTCTAAAGGCAATTTGTTCTTTACCAACGTAACGGTATCCGTTGAATAAAATATTTTGGTTTATAGATTATAGACAATCATTTAATTTCACTCAACATGCAAGACTGGATGAAAAAACAAATGTAAATAAGTAGGTATATACATAAGTAATAACAATGAAAAAGAAAGGACAGAAATTTAAATTTTCGTTTCTATACTCATATAAAGACGAAAAAAGGATAGAGTTAATATAAGGTGGCTCGCCCAAGTCTTTGTAATCATATTTATCTACAGATACTTCATTTAAAAAAAAATCATCTCATAATGACGACGCAATATGACATCAAACTGGCGTTAGCTTGAATAAAGCTATTAAAAGGAAATGTTTTTGAGAGACATTCGCAACGAATGGGTGCTACAATTAGAGGTTGAATTGCGATAAATAATGAGATAAGATTATATTCATTTGCAATTTTGTCAATACTACTTGTAAGTCGTAAAAAAATATTGTTGCGTATTATGTAAATAAAATTGGCCGTTTAAAGAAAACTTAGCTTTATGGACGAACATGCTGCAAACTTTAGGCGGGTATTATTCCCAAAAAATACACTGTCTAAACGGCACTGGGACAAGATTTTTTGCTGTGGGTGGGTATTATTATCATTATAAAGTATAATAAATTCCAAGTACTTTTTCTCTGAGCTTTACTAGATTAATGGTTCAAATTGCTCAAGATAGCCTAGTATAGATTTAAATTGAAATGAACCTTTCAAATCAGACATTCTAGCAGCAGTAACAAATATACGTGTACCTAGTGTGTGTAGTGTGTACCAAGCGGTATTGTCTGGTATAGGCGGTAGTGCCTGGGAAAATTATTCAAAATATTAATTCCCCAGTCAAATATTGCAAAATATCAGTGATAGCTACTGCCAAAACTAACAAAAATTAAAGATTTTTGAACACCGACATGGCACGGGGGCATACGAATTGAATCTGAATACAATGTCAGCATAACTAAAGACTGACTTCAGACCAAACAGACGAGCCAGTTTATATTGATCTATCTCGGGCCCCACTCAGTTGCGTTCACAGTCACAGGAGGGGTAGAAAGTAGGAGTAGCAGGGTTCTGTACTAAATGGCTAGCTAATATCATTGGGTTGTTCCGCGCGAGCGCTTGAGTGACAGTCCCCTGTGCGAGGCACAGACCGAAAATTGTTTGTAGAAGCGCATTGCAGGAGGCAAGCCTTCAACCACGGCCTGCGTTCATATACCTACTTTAGATAGGTAGATGCTTTCCATAATAACTTCGCAACTGTCATGGATCAAGCTTTATGAGTTGCCAACTTTGGTACGCCTTTGTTTGGGATGTAAAAGTTTAGAGAGAGCTGTTTTATTTATCGTTCGACTTGTTTTGCCATTGACGGAAAATTAAGTGTTATCGTAATAAATTAATGCACAAGTTATCAATGTAATTAGACGTTATTTACTTATGTTTTGTTCATAGTTTATTATAACGAAGTCATAATGCGGTTGTGTGTAGCCATAGCTCTTTTAGCAAGTGTTGCTTGGGCAGACAATGCCCCAATCACTAACACCGCTTACGGTTACATAAAGAAGTTCGGAATACCAAGAGCTGAAGAAGTCCGCAAAGCCGAGGTTCAACTTGCCCAGTCAAAGATTATCGGTGGAGTGCCCGCCGGCCTTGGTCAATATCCTTTTAAGGTAACAGTAACTTCTCTTATCATTGCTATTTGCTGTATAACTCTCTAATCTTCTTACTTAATACTTTACAGGTCGTTTTATCTGAAAACAAACCATCTGATATCTGCTATTTAATAGCAATAATTAACATTACTAATTTCAGTTGAGCTATCTCTAGATCTTTTGTAACGGTCTGCAGATAGCTCAACTGTTTCTTGTGTATTTTGTACATTTTGTAGTTAATGTTAATAAGTATCTTTGTAACACAGGCTGGACTCATTGGAGACGTCATCGGCATTAGCAGTAGGACCATCTGTGGTGGTTCCCTCGTCAGTGCCAACAGAGTTATTACTGCTGCCCACTGCTGGAATGACGGGGTCCACCAAGTCTGGCGAATAACGGTCGTCCTTGGCTCCACCTTGATCTTCAGCGGAGGCACCAGGATTGAGTCGAGCGTCGTTGCTGCTCATCCTAACTGGACCCCAGCACTTGCTCGCAACGATGTTGCAGTCATTTACTTGCCAAGCCCAGTTTTATTTTCAGGTAATGTACTACATACATAATATCATGCCTCATTCCCATGGGGGTAGGCCTCTGCCTACCCCCATGGAAATTCCATGGGAAATACATAGCTAGTGGAAATCCGTGATCTCTATGACGAATTTCCACTAGCTACGATCCTGATATACTTCACTCGGATAACATTCTTCATACTTGCTCGTTACTTTAGGATACTCCTGACCTGGCCTTTCTCTAATAATACATCCGTTATCTGATCGAAATACATGCGCCGAGGTCTTCCCCTTCCAGCAGTTCCATTCACACTCACCTGATGCACTTATTTTGTTAATCTCCTTTCATCCATTCTCAATACATGCCCAAACTATCTTAGCATACCTTTCTCTACTAATGTACTAGCTTCCACAAAAAATGTTTGAAGCATTCTTAGGATTATTTCCTATGTTTTAATTTGCAATAAGTGTTTTGTTTCAGATATAATTGCACCTGTAGCGTTGCCGACTGGATTAGAGATATTTGAAAATTTTGTAGGTGAACGAGCTATTGCTGTTGGTTTTGGAGTTACCGATGACGGTGAGACTTTATAAAACTATTTACCTTTCAGAGATAATGCCTTGCTATTTCGTCCACGTGGATGGTTATCCTGCGATACCATGTCAGAGGAACGAGATTTAGGTATTAAAGAAATGGGTTAAATTTTGTAACAAAGTTAAATTTGTTACTTTGTAAATAACCCTCATAGACATTCATATATATTTTATACTGCAGAAACTGAAATAAAATAAATGAAAGTTATAGCTGGATCGGTATAATTACGTCAGTTGGCTGTTTGCAGAGATTTTTAAAAGAGAATCACTGGCACGAGAAGCTGAACATCTATATGCCTCGAGCTGGTGGACGCAAACACACGCACCTGCGTGACCTGCGAGACAATACTTTGTTATAGGCTAACGCCTACCTGATGTTAACTGGCTACCAGTTAACATCAGGTGGCCCATGTGCTTGTTCCATCAGTTTGTTGTATAAAAAAACAGTTGATTATCCAAGATTTTTTTCTAATACTTCAATCTATGTTTTTCCAGATGCCAGTATACAACCCGGACAGTCCTTAAACCACGTAAGGCTGAACGTCATTACAAACAGCGTTTGCAGCATTAGCTTTCCTCTGTTGATCCAGCCCTCTCACATTTGCACCAGTGGTCTTGGAGGAGTAAGCACCTGCAGAGGGGATTCTGGTGGTCCCTTGCTTGCTTCTAGGAATAACAGACCAATTTTGGTAAGTATTTTTTGATCAAGCAAGAATCAGAATCAGACATGTTAGTTTGGTAGTGTTACCCAGATTTAAATCACTTTCCTATTTATATTCTATATTATCTCTCTGTCCTTCAATATTTTTAGCCACAGTAAATTTATTTTTGTTACTTACGCCACCCGCGACTTCGTTTGCATGGTGGCTGTTATTGCTTACATCCATAATTTGTTGGTCTTTCTTAGTTTCGTTTCTCGTTGGTTCTATTTTTAACCTTCCGAATTTGGTATTTTTTTGGTATTTTAATTAGTTACTATTATGATCATGGCGTCGGCATAGTATAATATATTACATTCTAACTAAGTAAGCATGTTTATTTTTCAGATCGGTGTTTCATCCTTCGTCTCTGTGTTTGGCTGCGAGGCCAACCTGCCTGCTGCTTTTGCTCGTGTTACTTCTTATTTGGACTTCTTCGACTCACATATTGAAACGTGAGCTCCCAATACCATTTTTGAAATAAATCAAATGAATATTTGGTATAACTTTTACTTCATATTTACCCAAAATCATCTTTTATTTAAATACTTAGAGGTGTAGTATTTAGTTTATTGAAATATTGCAGGTCGTAAATTATAGGAGATATACGTCTGTACGGATCGATGAACTGATGAAACTAAAACAGAGAGCACTGGTGGCCTGATGGTAGCGGCCCGCCTTCCAATCCTAAGATTGGAAGGCGGGCCGTGGGTTCAAATACATCAATGAATTTTTCTGTTCAATAATGTTTATGCAGTGTTCCAGTACTATCCAATGGTGAAGGAAAACATCGTGAAGAAACCAGATGGAACCTAAAAAGTTCTACCTACCTGGTTCTGTAAAAAGTTTTCGGGATAAAAATCTGTGTCCGTCTCCTAGTTTTAAGCTACCTTATTACCAATTTTCAGTCAAATTGGTCCAGCCGTTCATGCGTGATAGCGTGACCAAGGGAAATAGGGATTCATTTATAGATACCTACATAGATAAAGGCAAGCACGAGTTTATAAACGAATATTATTTTTGTGTATGATGTAGGAAATACCATTGATGTATTTCCTACATAATAATTACAAAAATATCGCTTTAAAAGATAAGACAGTAGATTTTTGTGAGTAGGTTAAGTTACGGGTTATGATTGTTGATAATCACATACTAGCATGAATGTTATATAAGTACTTGTGTAGATTATATAAAAAAATCTGTATTTAATCAAAATCTTAATCTGTAAATCGATATTTAATCTTGGATAACATAACCACTCAGTTGATAAAACAGGATTATCTACTTTACTTATTTATTCGACTGGTAATCTTGATAAATCTTTGTCATTCGATTATAATTTAAAAAAAACAAGGTCAATAGATAAAAAAAAGTTTATTTTATGTCCGTGAAATTCATAAAACAATGTTAGTTTTTTTTTATTTTAACCTGCACTGTCCCACTGCCTAGGTCTCCCCCAAAATTTTTCAACCATCACGATCTTTGGCGACTTCCCGCAAATCCCTCTCCAAGATCGTCTCGCCAACGTCTTTTCCGTCAGCCCCGCCACCCTCCGCCGTCAGCGTCAGCGCTGTCTTCCGTCCTCAGAAACCTAAGGAGTTTTGATATTTGCCCACCTTTCAGGCATTATTATTGGAAAATTCAGTGGACTTTTTATGTGCAATTTAAAATAGAAATAACTCGTACCCTGGAATATCATGGTGACTGACCACGCGTTTAAAGTTGCTGGCGGATACTGGGAATATATTAACCAGCTAATGCACTAACTGTGTGAAATAAGCTTGATTGAGATATTTGCTAGGATAGAAAGCTAGTGCCATGAAACATTTTATAGACCTGTTTACCTATTTAAATTAACGGTTGGGTAACTATTCATTATTATTATGCACTGTGCAAGGTGTAAAAATCTGTTCTATTTCTGAATAAGAAGAAAGAAAGATATATTATATCAGTTGAACATAAAATTATATATTTTTTATAGTGGACACTCCACACAACACTATCTATTTCCATGTTAAACAGAGCTTGTACTATAAATATAAATATTGGAGACAAATATTTGATCTCTGAGGGGATCGAACCTACGACCTACGCAGAAGGCAGAGCTACTACTAATAACCGAACTGAGAGGTCAGTCAGTCAAATCTGATAAATGTTTATCATAATATTTCTTGAAATAGAGCCATTATGTCTCATTTTGTGGTAGGTATTATGTCGAGGTATAATATTATGTATGTATGCATTTCAGTTTTGGATACTTTTTCTGCCCAAAAATGTATGTACACTATGCCAGTGTTTTCAAACGGTAAAGGAAAACATCGTAAGGCATGTCGTAGAACCTAAATAATTCGAAAGTATGTGGGGTGCCAGCTGCTCTAGGACATTATCCTTACCAGGTATATAATTTATCTGTTGAGCTATCTATTATATCGTTTGCAACGTTGTGCAGATAACGCCACTGTTACTTGTTAGTTTTTTTATTAATAAACCTGTTTTTTATTATCAGTGTGCATAAGTAGTACTTCATCATCATCATCATCATCAGCCTGAAGAAGTCCACTGCTGGACATAGGCCTCTCCTACACATTTCCAGGAAGAACGATTCTGAGCTCTTTCCATCCACCGGCTTCCCGCGATCTTAACAATGTCGTCGGTCCATCTGGTGGGTGGGCGCCCTACTTTTCGTCTAAAGGGAATAAAGGTTCTTCGAGCTATATTACCTGCCCATTGCCATTTCAACTTACTAATTCTAAGAGCTATGTCGGTGACCTTGGTTCTTCTACGGATATCCTCATTTCTGATTCTATCACGTAGTGAAGTAGTACTTACTAAAGTAATATTTTGTTTAATCTGCCACAGGTTGGTCTTCTCCTGAGCATTATTGGTTTCGATGGGAGTGGTGTATGCGGTGGTTCTGTTCTGAGCAACAACCGAGTCATCACCGCTGCGCACTGCTGGTTTGACGGTATCCATCAGGGATGGAGAATCACAGTCGTCCTTGGCTCCATCACCCTCTTTTCTGGAGGCACCAGGCTGGATACTAGTGTCGTTGCCTCTCATCCTAACTGGTTCCCTGCTTTAGCACGCAATGATGTTGCAGTCATCTATCTACCAAGCCCTGTCACCTTCTCGAGTATGTAACGTACATCTTCATTTATAGTGTACTTTACTAGTGGTTTCCACCCTGAGTGATCATAATTAAAACTCATATTTGAAACACCAACAACAATACCATATCAATAATAAAGCGCTGAGGTGTAACAGAGTCAGTGGTCAACCAATTAAAAAAGCTAACTGTAGTCAAAAAAATCGCGACCACTCCCTTATATGTGTTTTTTACAAAGTAACCTGTTGCATACTTTCAAAATTACAACTAAACTTTTATAATTATTCCAGACACTATTGCTGCAGTTGCCCTGCCATCTCAGTCAGATATCAATAATGACTTTGCAGGCAGTTCTGCTATTGCCTCTGGTTTCGGAATCACCAGTGACGGTAAAAATCTTTACAAATGACACAAGAACCTAAACATTTTAAATAAAATAGGTGATTTGTATTCAACTGTTTCGTTTTTTGTAGGTGCTGGTATCTCCAACAACCAGTTCCTTAGTCACGTGAACTTGAACGTGATTACCAACAGTGTTTGCTCTTACGCATTCCCTCTCATCCTGCAACCGTCTAACATTTGCACCAGTGGTGTCGGCGGTGTTGGAACTTGCGGTGGAGACTCTGGGGGTCCTCTTGTCCTCAATAGACCCAACGAATCTCCATTACTGGTATGAAATTGATCATTTTCGTTCATGTACTTTTATTTTTTTAGGTTCTAAAATGTCTGTCAAAATACAATTCCTACGTTTCATAACAATATTTTTAACAACAAAACTTTATTGCTGGTGCCCTTTGTTCAAATTCCAGCTTAATGTATGTTAATACAATATTTTTTTCTTTCTACGTTTGTTTTTGTATTTGTGTGCTTTCCTATTAAATTGTGCAACAAAAAAATGTCCTCAGATTGGCGTGACGTCCTTTGGTTCTGCTCTTGGCTGTCAGTCGAACCTTCCTGCTGCATATGCTCGTGTCACTTCTTTCCTCGATTTCTTCAACCAGCACAGATAATTAATCTTCAAGAAACGAAACGATAGATGTCATTAAAACAAGTTATGAATTGAAAATTGTTCTTTTTTTCTTATTTATGTACGGATCTAAAAACAGTGTACCTAAATACCGCGCTGTTTAATTGTTGTAATTATAATACAATACAATAAAATTTGTTTTCCAAAAAAAGGTTTTCAAAAATACAGATATATCATACATGAGATAAGATACAAAGCTAAGTAGGTATATGTAGGTTTTTTATTCGGTATTTAGGTGCACCTTAAGGCCTGCGTACACCTAGGCCGCTGGCGACCGCGATCAATGAAACGCTGTCAAATATCGCTGTCAAATTTGACAGCGTTTCACTGCTCGCGTTTGCCAGCGGCCTAGGTGTGCGCAGGCTTTAAAATAAACAAAAAAAGATAATTATTTCCTAAGAGCTTCTAAATCTGCCACATGCTTCCGAACATAGCCCCAAAAGCATCAAACGTATGGCAATGCACCAGTTCTACTCAATTAACTTCCTCAATAAAGAATTCCACAACCACCAAACCAACTCAATAACTACCAGTTTTTAATCAGTAATTGCCTGAAGTACACCAGTGTTATGGTTTAAAAGAAAATATAAAATGAACAATTCTCAAAAGACTTCTTCAAAACGTTTCCCATCATGAAGATTGTTACATTTTTGGTAGTCACTAAGCTTAGTTTAATCGTCTTTGTTTATGCGCAAACTGTAAGAGAATCTAATGCACATAGTCACAACGCTTTTGGATACTTAAAAAATATCGGGATACCCAAAGCAAAACAAGTTTATGAGGAACAAAATTCAGAGTTGATGCCAAGGATTGTTGGAGGTGAAGCTGCTGATATAGTAGAATACAATTATCAGGTTGGTAGAGATGGCCACGACTATTTATTCTTGTTTTATACAATTTACTAATCGGTAGAAGTAGAAGGTCCTTCATAAACCTTAATTCGATTGCTTATAGTATTCGTTGCTTTGATTATACCTATGGCCGATTTTTTTAAACGTCCGTTTGTTGCTGCTTATTTGTTTGTTATTTTCATATTTCATTTCGGTGGCTTTTAAAAATTTCTCGTGCTAAATAGATTTTGCTTATCGAAATGTAAATTGGTATTACAATTTACACAGACATTTCATACTCCATCAACAGTCTGCAGTTAGTATCGTTTACACTTGTTTTTGTGTAACCTTGTACCTTGTTTCCAAATAAATAGTATACTTGAAATATATTGAACATAGTACTTACCAAAGCATGGTTGTTAGTAATTTAGTCCATGAATTAAGTCAGACAGATAAGCTAGTTCTGTTGTATAAATAATCTGGAAGTACCTATACAGTACAAATAAAAAATATGTTTTTAAATCGGCTCATAAATGTCAAAGTTATGCGATAACAAACATATAAAAATACAACCGAATTGAGAACCTCTTCTCTTTTTTAGGGTTCCGTAGCCAAATGGCAAAAACGGAACCCTTATAGATTCGTCATGTCTGTCTGTCTGTCTGTCTGTCCGACCGTGTCACAGCCATTTTTCTCCGAAACCATAAAAGCTAGACTGATGAAACTTGGTGAGTAGATGTATTCTGTGAACCGCATTAAGGTTTTTACATAAAAATAGAAAAAAAACTATAAATTTTGGGGTCCCCGTACTTGAAACTGAAACTCAAAAATTTTTTTTTCATCGAACCCATACGTGTGGGGTATCTATGGATAGGTCTTTAAAAATGATATTGAGGTTTCTAATATCGTTTTTTTCTAAACTGAATAGTTTGCGCGAGAGACACTTCCAAAGTGGAAAAAAGTTGGTCCCCCCCCATCTAACTTCTAAAATAAGAGAATGATAAATCCAAAAAAAATATATGATGTACATTACTATGCAAACTTTCAACGATATTTGGTTTGAACGAGATCTAGTCAGTAGTTTTTTTTTTATACGTCATAAATCGTAAACCGCAAATTTTTTTTTCATCGAACCCATACGTGTGGGGTATCTATGGATAGGTTTTTAAAAAAGATGTTGAGGTTTCTTATATCGTTTTTTTCTAAACTGAATAGTTTGCGCGAGAGACACTTCCAAAGTGGAAAAAAGTTGGTCCCCCCCCCCTCTAACTTCTAAAATAAGAGAATGATAAATCCAAAAAAAATATATGTTGTACATTACTATGCAAACTTTCAACGATATTTGGTTTGAACGAGATCTAGTCAGTAGTTTTTTTTTTATACGTCATAAATCGTAAACCGCAATTTACCTTTCGACGAACTACAAAAACCTTTATATTATGTTAATTGATGCTACGGAACCCTTCATGGGCGAGTCCGACTCGCACTTGGCTGCTTTTTTTATTTCAAGTCGGTTATAAATAGATACCTACAGCTGCATCTACAAATTCCAGGCTGGACTTTTGGTAACGATCAAAGACGTTGGTACCGCTCTCTGTGGAGGGAGTATCCTCAAAGAAGATATGATAGCCACAGCTGCCCACTGCTGGGAAGATGGACAAAATCGAGGATCATGCATGACAGTGATTCTTGGGTCCAACAAAGTTTTTTCAGGTGGAACTAGAATAAATACTTGTAAAGTATACGTGCATCCTGGTTGGAACCCGTTTGAAGCATCAAATGATGTAGCTGTCGTTTATTTGCCCACAAATGTGACTTATTCGGGTGAGTATAAGAGGCAAAGTTTGACTGTTGTTGTGTGTTGCGGCGCATCAGAAGCCTATATCTCCAACACATTTTGTATGGATGTGATCATACTAGTGCAGACCTCGTGATGGGTCTACGCATTATATCCCCATCTCTGTCTACCCACAACTAAATGACAGGGACAGTCGGCTTCGCAACACACTGGGGTGTGCTGTTATGAAAATCCAGCTTTATCCAGTTAGGCTGCATTTCAATTCCAACATGACAGTTACGATGTAGATAGATGAAATTTTTTTGGTGAGGTCATAAACGTTTTTCAATCATTAAATTAATCATGTAATTAATCTATTTACTGCTTACCCAGATAAAATTGCGCCTATTGCTCTACCATCCAAATCTGACATGCATAAAAACTTCGTTGGAGAATCAGTCATTGCTTCAGGCTATGGAAGAACTGGTCAAAGTAAGTTGAATTATATCCTAAGTACCTTCCTCAATTGTATCCATTAGTTTTTAATTAATTAAAATTGATTGTGTTTGCCTTCGATACGAATGTGACCACGAGGCCACGAGTCTGCAGTCACACTTTTAAAAGCCAACGAAAACACGAAGGGTGTTTCAAGTCTATCGCATACCTTTTCACAGAATAGTTGTTTTTTTTATTTGGCAGAAAAAAAAAAGTATTTTAAGCATTTATACGTGCATCCTGGCGGTAAATTTTTACTGTTATTTTTGTTGTCCATTATTATTTTTTGTTTATTTGTTGTACAAGTATTTATTTTTAATTTCAAACAGATAATCCAGTTCAGGCAGGCCAGTTTTTAAGTAAAGTTACCCTGACGGTGATATCGAACGAAGAATGCTTAAAGGAATACCCTACAATAATTGTCGCAAGCAATATTTGCACCAGCGGCAACAGTAGCCATGGTCACGTAGCGATCTGTAACGGAGACTCTGGTGGTCCACTTGTACACCTTGAGGAGAAGACACCCGTCTTGGTAAATCCTAGTACACATATAATAATATATATTCTACTAATATGAATGCAAAAGTGAAATGTTGGATGTTTGAGGCTCAATCACGAACTACCGGATGGATTTGGATGAAATTTGGAACAAATACAGTTCGTAACCTGTTTGTGTAGCACTAGTGGCCGAGTGCCCTGCCTTATGATCTTAAGGTTGTAATTTAAAATCCAGTCGTGCACTACTCCAGTACTCTCAAACGGTGAAGGAAAACATCTTGAAGAAACTGTAAAAATACTCACACACATGAGAAGCCGTAGGTGGCTAAACTGGTCGTACATCTATAAGACCTGGTCCAACAAACTCATATTTGCAAAATGATTCCTCATTTGATTCTATATTTTCATTAAAATAATATTTGAAAATATTCGCCCTACAATGTCCGTCCCAAGCCTTAGCTAATTTCCACGAAAGTGCACTAATTAGTTTAGATTTTAGTTTAAGTACGCATCGTTTTAAATGTCTTTTAAAATAATTTGGTTTTTCAGGTTGGTATATCATCTTTTGGCATTATAGGTGGTTGTGATGTAATCGCACCAAATGCATATGCACGTGTCACGTCATTCTTGGACTTTCTCCATTTACATATGAATGAGAATAATTATTGTCACCTATGTACTTCATGTAGCGTAGGTCGAGAATGTGCCTGTAGTAAAAAAATATGACTATTTGACTCTTGGTACAGTAACATCTTCTTCTTTATTCGTCAATTTGGTAATAATGTCAAGGAATATTTTCGAATAGTTATGAAAATAGTGATAGGTATTATACAATTAACTTAGCGTAGTGTTATTAAAAAATTTGACTCTGCTATTTAGATGCTTTATTTTTATTTGTACCTACTACTTACTCGTATTAACCCTTAATGGAATGAAAAACGTTATCTTAAATCTAAATATACTAACCCCCTCGTTATAATGCCGGACATTTTGTAATGGCTTGCTAGAAGTCTCTTGTCACTACCACTTTCATCTCAACAAATAAAGATGGCCACATAGTGTACTGTACCGTACCGTACCATACTGAAATGTACACATAAACAGTCATTTTATCAGCAAGTTTAGTTGCTTCGTTGCTGCTCGTCCGTATTTCATCTCTATTAGTAGTATACCTACCAACCTCTCAAATAGTATAACTTACTTTATCTTTACTTTATAAGACATTTTAATCTATCAGAAAAAAATACAGTTTAATAGGGCAAGCAGGTAGTCAGTTAAGTAATTATAATTATCTCATCACTCATGATAACTAGCTTAATTATATAGATAACGAAAAAGCCATTATTTTCGAATACATTTTAAATCCATGATATTCATAATTGGATGGAACAGAATTTAAAAAAGAATAGATCCTTAAAATAAATAGATAAGTTGTTTAACAGTTTATGTTAGTCTATGAGTTAGTTTACGGCAATCAAATCCTTTAAAACAGCTGTTTGAGCTAGGTTGGTTGTAATACCCTAACAATGACTGCACCATCCGCTTGCAGTTTGCACCAGTCGTTCACATGGCGAGTATGAACTACATTGTCGACTGCCATCGAACACTACAAGACTGCACTACAGACTGACTGGGACTAGGTTCACAGTCAGTCAACAGATTTAATGCAATTTTGTTAACTGCGTCAAGACTGCGGCTTAGCCCACGTTGCAATCTATCCACTAGCCAAATCTTTTAATCACTATGTTATCAACACATATCAGATGACCACTTTGTATAAAATGGTCTTAATTACCCAAATGGAACAGAGTTCCTTCAAGCCTAATCATGAAGTTCGTGCTCCTTCTTGCGCTCGTAGCTGTAGCCCAGGGTAGAAATCTTCAAGGCATTGATCTTGAAGACAACACTGCCTTCAACTACCTGGCGAAGTACGGTCTGCCCCTGGCCGAGAAGATCCGCGCCACTGAGGAGACAAACAGCCAGAACAGAATCACCGGAGGATTAGCATCAGCCCTTGGACAATTCCCGTATCAGGTGTGCACCATATTACAACGTTTATCTGTTAAATTTTTTGTTTTTACATGAAATCGTATCAACTAAGCTTGGAAAAGAAACTGGCGATACACCACTAATGCAGTGTATATTGTAGGTAGGTACACTACACAAGCTATTTCAAGTTACGTTTGTCACTTTCATTTTTATATAGCCCCATTAATTTTAGAAATTGCAAGTTGGTTTAATTTTTTTTTAATTACTAACTAAAACTAAATAATAAGGGTCTTATTAATAATCCTGGCGTAGCGTTGGACTAGTTAATCCGTGTTTTGTCACATTTGCTCGAGTTGACAATTGCATGTAAGTGTGTTATTAATAATCCTGGCGTAGCGTTGGACTAGTTAATCCGTGTTTTGTCACATTTGCTCAAGTTGACAATTGCATGTCAATGCAAGAGACAATTAGTATATTAGTAATAAGGGATTATTAATAAAACCCTTAGGGTGTTATTAATAATCCTGGCGTAGCGTTGGACTAGTTAATCCGTGTTTTGTCACATTTGCTCGAGTTGACAATTGCATGTCAATGCAAGAGACAAAACACGGATTAACTAGTCCAACGCTACGCCAGGATTATTAATAAGACCGTTAGGGTGTTATTAATAATCCCGGCGCAACGCTGGAGTAGTTAAATCGTGTTTTGTCACATTTGTTCGAGTTGACAATTGCATGTCAATGCAAGAGACAAAACACGGATCAACTAGTCCAACGCTACGCCAGGATTATTAATAAGACCCTATGAGTTTAAACAAGTTTACAAGTCACAAGAAGTCTGAAAATTGTCATTTGCAATACTTATCGACTAACAAACTAATCCAATTTTCATATTTAACTTATACCTATACATCAATGTAGACTTTAGGCGTATACAAAAGAAAAACCTTGTATCAAATCGCTCTAAAACGGAAACACCTCTACCGAGTTATCGAGGGATGTTTTATAAATACTAAAAATAAACTTATAGAAATAATATTATTACCCCACCAAAAAAAGGGTTATTTCCACGACCCTGCGAATGCCATATCCTCTCGTAGAGAGTATTATATTCCTTGGCCATCCATATCTATACAAATGTCAAATAAACATCATTGATTCCCGAAAAATCAACAAAAAACGTGACGAATTTACTTAGACCTTTCTTTTTCAAATGTGAATATACATAGGTGCTACGTAAAAATACATCAACGAATTGTCTTTCTTCTCCTAAATAGAGACAATAAGAAACGTGCTAGTGGACAGATTGTTATAACAACATTAAATTAGAATATTAAGTCAGCATAATATTGCTTATTAGCTTACATTGTATTATTTGTAGATTGGTAGATTGTATGTGTTAGATTGTGATTATATTAAGTTACATTATAATAAGATCAATTGAACTTCACGTGTGAAGTTTGATCATTATTATATGATTTAGCTTCATTTGAAGATATAAAAAGGTAGACTATGTAGTACTTTCAACCTACTAGGCAACTTCGCACATTAAAAAGAATAAAATCGAGTTCGATTTTCAAAACAAAAAGTGACATCCAACCTCAGCGCTGCACCTCCTTCAGCTTCATTCTTTCAGAGAAGACAAAACTTTTCAGTTCAGGGATCAGGGAGGGCGGGTTTATATCTTCAAATGAAGCTAAATCATATAATAATGATCAAACTTCACACGTGAAGTTCAATTGATCTTATTATTATATTTCTTTAGCTTCATTTTTCAGATATAAAAAGGTAGACTATGTAGATGTTTAGAGCAAAAAGTTTTGTCCATCAAAATAGAGTTTTATGAAATAAATATTGCCTTTTTGAACAAAAAACCAAAATATTTATTTTCTTCTTAAATCTTATAATTATGACAACATTAGCTTAATCATTAGATAGGATTGCTCTTGCAAAATCCCCATTATAAGAAATGGGCCGCTGATAAAAAAAATTCAAATGTTTCTGATGTTTTTGTCCAGCCCGCCATTTTCCGAATAACGTCAAGAGATATGCCTGCTGAGCTGGCTGCTGACGTGGACGCATGCCTCGTGCTATGTGCACCGAACACTGATACGTCCACGCCGCTGTCGGCCAGCACTGTACACAGTACACAGTACACTGAACATTGTGCACAGTATTGCCTTAACGTGTTCTTAGCAAGCGACGCGATCATTAAATTTAAAGTGGCTTCTGGGGTTCCTCTTCTATAAAACGCGTGCCCTAGAGTCTCACTGCAGCCAGGGTAGTCTGCTGCTGACGCGTCCTGTAACGATACCGAGGAAGAGCGTCACTACTCAAGAAAATGACCTCCGAAGTCATCATGCTTTTTAGAAGAGGAAACCAAGGTTGTGAAGGCCAAAATGGAAAAAAAAACGAAGATGCCTTTCGCTTTGTCATTTTTTATCTTTTGTAGGCACTTCAATAGTAGATTGTTATACAAGGGCAGTAAGTGAGCTTTTGCAGAACAAGATCCTTTTTGGCGCCCGTGCGAGCGCAGCTCGCAAAGGGCGCTAATGGATCGAGTGTACCCGAGATATTTAGATGCCCGAGCGAGCAAAGCGAGCGAGGGCAAATATAGTTCGAGGGTGCAATAGCTACTTATGACCGAGGTAAGCATTCTACTTTACATCATTCATGTGAGGTAAAGTTTTAACTAGCTGATGGAACAAACATATGGTCCACCTGATGTTAAGTGGTAACCATTGCCTATAGCAAAGCATTGCCTTGTAGGTCAAGCACGTCAGGAACGTGTCCTACAATGCACTGCCCTACGACCATCAACTTGAGGCATACGGATGTTCAGCCTCACGTGTCAGTGATATCACCGGCACCCATACCCTTCAACTCGAAACACAGCAATGCTGCTTTTCGGCAGAAATAGGCTTACAATACAACAATAACACAACACTTATACGGGTATGACAAAATGCAATTTTAATTTGAGAAAAATAAAATTACAATAATAATATAAGTATTATTAAAATTAAACTATTAATTTTATTAAAATTAATAGTAAAATATTTGTATCTGCTAAAACAGTCGTAGACGCACACTTTATGTACACATCTGTGAGCTACTATATCTTTTCAGTAAAAAGTTTTCATATCATTTGTAAGAAAAGAGATTGTTTCACCAAGGAGGTTTGCATACCTCTTGAACTGTAATGAACCCTCACCAAGGAGGTTTGCATAGCTCTTGAACTGTAATGAACCATTACGTATCAAGCATAGTGTGACGGTGAAGTGATTTGAAAATGGAACGCATTTACAATGCACTGGGCTGCACACGCCTACTTACACAGCCTCTTTGCGTTAAAGTAAATCCTATTTACTGAGCATGTATGATGTAAAATTAATGAGTAGGGCGAGAAAGCATAGAAGAACCACTGACTCCAATTCATAGTGAAAGCATCCACTGTGATCGCGTCTGGGTCTGGTTTCCATGAGATGTAAGTATCGCATTTTGCATTAGTTCGAGACGTAAAAAGATCAATTTCCGGAGTTCCCAAATTTTTCACAATATCTATGTAGCCTTTGTAAGACAGTGACCATTCAATGATATTGTCATATTCCTTGATT